>OZ020123.1:3457303-5857303 GCA_963971155.1 Anthrax anthrax
TACTGGATCAGCAATAGTTTCCCATACACAACATATTCCAAATCTGGTTAGTTCCGGTAATATTGACCTCTTATATGCTGGTTATACGAGACGAACGTTAACGTTCTTGGATTCGTCGAATAATTATCGACTTCAACCAAAATTGCGCCGTTCATGTGCGATAACAAGGCGTAATTTGGATCACAGTAGCAGCAGTGGAGGAGCAGGAGGAGGAGGCGGTGGTGGTAGTGGTGGCGATCATGGTCATCATAGCAACAGTCGTCATCATTCATCAATGGCAGGTGTAACAACAGCTAGCTCGAGTGCTGGATCAAAATTTCATCATCAAATTTCAAATAGTGGTAGTGGTGGTGGTGGATGTGGTATTGGATCAGAAGAAATCTCTTCAACACTTGATTTTGGTAGCGGCGGAGATCTGCAAAATACAGGTGGAGGAAACACAACAACAACTCTTTCAATACAGGGAATTATGACCGAACCATATCCATTCGAGAATTCATTAAACTCATCGGAACAACGACAACCAACAGCAGCTATTCTAAATATCGGTCATGTAGAATTTAATGATTCTGTTTATTGTGATTATTTTCCACATTGTAGTCTATCAGCTGAGAAACCAATACAGCCGAAACGTTTCTATAAATACACATTGAATTTTTTTGGTAAACGAGAATTAAAAATTGCCATGGATCGGCTGCAATTATTAGCATTATTTGACAGGGATTTAAATTGGTTTCATGTTCTTTTAGCAGTCATCTTATCGACAATTGTATGCCTTTTAGGTTCAATCATATTACAATTAGGATTCTACAAAGATATATTTGCATTTATATTTTGTATTGTTATTGCTGGTAGTCATTATTCATTATTGAAAAGTGTTCAACCGGATGCAGCATCACCAATACATGGTTTTAATAAAACTGTCGCATACTCACGTCCAATATATTTTTGTTTATGTTCTGGATTATTAGTATTTACGCATCATTTAACAAAAGAATTTGAATCAGAAAAAAGTGGGAATAGCAGAGACAGCAAAAATTTATTGAATGAAGAAATTGGAATGGACTTTATAAAAGAGATTCAATTATTTGGAGTTAAATTTTCACCAGAATTATTTTTACTTGGTGTTACAAAAATTCTATCAATTATTCTGCTACTGTTTCCGATATTCTTTAGTTTAGGATTATTTCCACAAATAAATACATTTTGTATGTATTTTTTGGAACAAATTGACATGCATTTATTTGGAGGTAATGCTGCATGCAGTTTAACAGCATCAATATTAAGTGTAATTAAATCTGTATTAGCTGTTGCAATATTATATGGACCCATATATGGTGGTTTAAGTGAACCACCGCAAAGTACACAGCATATTCTATTCTCAATGTTTTGTGCATTATTAATACCCATTGCATATCATTTATCAAGAAGTGCCAGTGATTTTACACATGTATGGGCGTTATTGAAATCATGTTTAGTAACATATTCAGATGATGATGAAGATGATATGAATAAAATTAATAATAACAATAACAACAACTCAACAAATTCTAAAAGTGTAGAAAATGATAAAAATGTCTCAAATGTTGGAGGTGGTGATAATAAAAATACTACAAATGAAAATAATAAAATTAACAATGAAAACAATAATAGTGATATAGCTGTTGAAAATAATGTTAGATCGAAAGATGATGGGAAAATAGGTGAAAATACTAGTAATACAGAAATTGATGAACAATTATCAACAACAATTTCAGATTCGCAAGATCCACCAGATCCATTACCAAAAAAACTTCAGAATACGGTTAATCAACGTTTAAAAAATGATTTAGTTGTATCATGTGTATTAACTATAATCACATTAGCATTACATTGTAGTACAATTTTCACTGTATTACAACCAGATTTAAATACAATACTACATTTGATAGCTGCTATATTAGGTGTAATATTACATTATATTTTACCGCAAATGAGAAAGCATTTACCATGGTTATGTTTTGCTAATCCAATATTAAAACAAAATGAATTCGGGAGATTTGAAGTTGCTGAAGCAGCTAAAATAATGTGGTTTGAAAAAGTATATGTATGTTTATGTTTTTTAGAAAGAAATGTCTTATATCCATTAATATTTATATCAGCATTAACGGCTGATTCAATGACAATTGTTAAAAAATTTGGAATACCATTTGGTAGTGCAATTATAGCTATCTGCAGTTTAAAATGTAAATATACAAAATATGTTCATATAATAATTAGTGCAATTATAATATTTTTTCTTTTCTTATTTTTTATTTAAAGGCGTTCGTGGAGCATACGCAGATACAGGAAATCAGTATTTAATTCTAATATTTTCCGTTTTATTTTTTAAAATGGATTATAATTTTGCTAGTGAGACATTTCTAGTCGATTATTTTGTAGTGTCTATAATTTTTAAGAAAGCATGTGATTTTTTATTAAAGGTAAAAAAAACAAACTACTTAATAACTTTTATATATTTTTTTTCTACCGTTTGTGTTTTTCTTCTCTTCAGGTTCAATTCATTGTCACATACATAGCTCCATGGCAAATAACATGGGGTTCAGCTTTTCATGCATTTGCTCAACCATTTAGTGTTCCACATTCGGCTATGCTATTTTTACAAGCTGGCATTAGTGCTATCTTATCGACACCATTAAATCCATTTCTTGGTTCAGCTATATTTCTAACATCATATGTACGACCAATTAAATTCTGGGAACGTGATTACAATACTAGACGTATTGATCATTCTAATACACGATTAAGTTCACAATTAGAAAGGGATTTAGGTGCAGACGATAATAATTTAAATAGTATATTTTATGAGCATTTAACACGATCATTACAACATTCATTATGTGGTGATTTAATATTGGGACGTTGGGGTAATGTTAATCAAGGAGATTGTTTTGGTATGTTTTGTTTATTTAATTATCATAAACTTTTGATTTTAACAGATGTGATTAAATTTATTTATTTATTTTTTTATTTTTATTTTAATTCTTTTTTTTTTTTTTTAATAATTGTCCACAGTTCTTGCTTCTGATTATCTCAATTGCTTGGTACATATAATTGAACTTGGTAATGGTTTATGTACATTTCAAATGCGTGGTCTAGAATTTCGTGGTACATATTGTCAACAACGTGAAGTTGAAGCGATTTCTGAGGAAGTTGAACATAATGAAGGATGTTGTTGTTGTACTCCAGGACACATTCCAAAAATGCTTAGCGCTAATGCAATGTTTTCAACACGTTGGTTAGCATGGCAAGTTGTTGCTGCACAATACGTTCTAGAAGGCTATTCAATATCTGAAAATTTAGCAACAGCTACATTACAAGTATTCGAATTTCGAAAAGTTTTAATTACATACTATGTTAAGGTAAATTTAAAAATATTTTGTTTTTGAGAATATTTCTTTTACATGTTGTTGTTTACGTGTTTGTTGTTATTTACTATAATTTTCCTACTTTTCTTGTATTTTTAGAGCATTATATATTACGTAACGAAAAGTAAAAAACTTGATGAATGGCTAACATCTACTCCAATTCAAGAAGCATTACAGCCAACATTAAGTAAACAATTTGTTGATTTGGATCCAATATTTAATTTTAATTTAGATGAAGATTTTGATTTTCGTGCATTGGGTATAACACGACAAAGTTTTTGTTCTGTATATATGGGTTGGATACAATTTTGTTACGCAAAACGGAAAGAAAATAGTACAAAAAAATTGAATAAAACTAAAGATAATAAAGATACAAAAGATACGACGAATAAATCACCATCAACTGTTTCAAAGAGAAATGAAAGTGCAAATACCATTGAAAATAACACAACCACTAATAGAGAAAAATTGCAAACGACAACGCTAAATGGTAATGGAAGTAATAATGTTGCTAGTGGTAGTACAACCGTTACCACATCAGAACTTGGAAATATATCAAATGCCGATGATAACGGAAATGTAAAATATAAAGAAGAAAATTTAAAGGATAATGATGCGAAAGGTGATGGACAACATGAAAGCACACCACCAAACGAGACTTCTTCAACAAATCTAATATCCAAAGATTCGTCACTTGTTTCACTTTGTCTTGCTTTAGGACTATTAGCAAGACGATCTCTTGCTACAGCAAGTCATAGTTCACTGTCAGGTGTTGAATTTTTTTTGAACGGTTTACATGCTTTATTTAAAGGTGATTTTCGAATTACATCACCAAGAGATGAATGGGTGTTTGCTGATATGGAATTACTTCACAGTGTCGTAGCACCAGCAGTAAAAATGGCATTAAAACTACATCAAGATCATTTTTCAAGTCCAGACGAATACCTAGATCCAGCAGTATTATACGAAGCAATTACTTCACATTCACAAGATCTTGTCATATCACATGAAGCAGATCCTGTATGGAGAAGTGCTGTTCTAAAAGGCGCTCCAAATTTGTTGGCTTTACGACATGTAATGGAAGATGGATCTGATGAATATCGGATAGTGCGTTTAACAAAAAGATTCCTATGCTTTAGAGTGATAAAATTAAATCGTGAATGTGTACGTGGATTATGGGCTGGACAGCAACAAGAACTGATTTATTTAAGAAATCGAAATCCAGAACGAGGTAGCATTCAAAATGCAAAGCAAGCACTTCGTAATATAATAAACTCATCCTGTGATCAACCCATTGGATACCCAATTTACGTTTCCCCGTTAACTACATCATATGCTGAAACAAACGAACATCTTTGTCGTATAATTGGAGGATCGATAACATTAGATTCTATTCGTAATCTTGCTCTTGACTTTTGGAGTCGTCTGCGACAAAGATGTCGTGAAGGTTGCAGTAGTGGCAGTGGTGGTATTGATTGTGATATAATTAATGATGTTCCTGGTGTTTATTTTTCTCCGGCCGCTGCTACAGGGAATTCAAATATTGTAGGTACCATTTCGTATGGCAGTCAAAGTTTATCAGGAGCTGGTGCTCGCGGAAGTCTAGCCAGTATGAATAAACCGACAAGTTCAACATTGCTGGCAGGTTTCTTAAGTCGTGAACGTGATCAAGAACGTGAAAGTGTACGTGATCGTCCAAGCAAAAAAAGTATACAATCACGTGCCGATCGTGAACGTGAACGAAGGGCAACATTACCAATAACTTCATCAGCTGTTAGTAGTTGTGGTAGCTCTCGCGATTTACGAGATGGTATGCGTAGTACAAATTCTGGATTGCGACAATTAACAGTTTCAAATGGTGGTTATCCTATAACAAAAACATCATGTTCAGCAGGAAATTTAGGTGAAAATCAAAATAAAAATTTGGAACAAGAAGAAGAAGAAGAAGAGGAAGAAGGAAATAGTTCCAAAATTCACGACGATAATTTTTATTTAGAGAATAAAAAAATTTCGAAAATTTCAAAGAATTCACGAAATTTAATTGAACTAAATAAAAAAGTGATAATTGTCGATGGATCCGAGGTAATTTATTTAAAATAGTAATTTTTTTAATACAAAGCTTACGAAATCTGTTATGCTTGTAAGCGTTGTATTAATTTAAACTATTCTTTAACAAAGCATTCAATTTACACTTTTTGGGTATTGTTATTTTTATTGCAGATTTATGACTGTCTAGATTTAGGACGTCGAATTGATGTTGTTTGGCCGAATGAAGAAATGCGTGCAAATGGTGGCAGATCAACATGGAAAGATTGGTCACCGCAAGAAGGTATGGTTGGTTTTATTGTACATTATTGGCAACCAAATCATTTAGATCCACGTTACCGTTCAAATTTTAATCGTACGTTGTATTTAATTGAAATTGGTGGCGAACATTATGTACCTGTGGGTGAGAATGGTATTAAAGAATATAATCAAATACCAGAAATAAATATTATAAAGCCATCAATAACGATTGATATGAATTTGGGTAAAGATAAAATGTCTGTAGTAACATATAAAAATAATAGTAAAGATACGAAATTGACAAATAGTACATCAGCATCATATTTATCAAATATGACAACAACGACAATGGCTACAACAATGTTATCATGTTCAGAGAAAACCGATGAAATCAATGGAAAGGAAGAGAAAGATGATGAAATAGAACGACAACAACATCAATATGATGTGGATAATGGTGATAGCGATGAAAATAAAAAAGATTCTTTTAAAGAATTTTTAAATCGTGATAAAAATATTTCATCATCTTCATCACCTTCATCTTCGTCATCATCATCGTCTTCAGGGTCAGTAGCGGCATCAACATCAAGTGGTAGTAGAAATGATCGTGAAGATAATGATGATGACAATAATTGCGATAATCAAGAAGAAGATAACGATAATGATGGCGATGATGACGATAGTGACATAATTTTAGAAAAAGATGATAATAATGATAACAGTAAAGATATGGCAAGAAATTTAAAAGACTCTGTACAAACAAATGTTTATGAATTATCGACTAAAAAAGATGACGATAATGAAAATTATGATAAAGATGATAATCGTAAAAACGATGATAAAAACGATATTACAGAAAAATGATAAATAATTTATTATTATTTTTATTTTAAATTTTTTTTAGTATTCATTTTTCATTTTTGCAAAATAAAACAAAAAAAAAAAAATCAAAAATGTGATAATGTAATCACATGCATATGTAACGCTTATTTAGGTAATATTCACATATTGTAATTTATGCGATTACGAAGCGTATGTATAAAATTAAAGAAAAAATCGATTAACATTATTTTTAAAATGTACATACATTACATACACGATTGTACATTTTTCATTTATACATAAAAAATCGTATGCATTCATCATTCATTATAAAATAATTATTATTTTTCCTTTATTATAAACAGCGAACTGTTAGTATCAATTTTAATTTCATGTATTCCAAAAATGCTGTACATTCTATAATATACACATATATTATCGCATTCATTTTTTTTATTTTTATTTTTATTATTATTGTTTTTGTTTATCTTTTATTATTATGAATTATTAGGGAAACATTGTAAATAATAGTTTTAAGTAGAAAACATAATTTTATTTTAATTACATTATTCATTTCATTGTTTTTTTTTTTTCATCATTTTTTAAGACAAAAAAAAAACATACGTATATGTATATATTTTAAAAAAGTAATACACAAGAAATAAAAATAAACAAGTAAAAAAGTGCGAAGGAATCAAATAACAACAAAAAAATTTATTTAAAATAAACAATTCAAATTAAAGAAAAAGTATGTAAAAGCTCTCGTGTTGCCTTAAAAGAATTAGACTGATTTTTTTTTTATTGAGAAATCACTTCATTTTAATGATAAGAAAATTAAAATAAAAATATAAAAAAAAAAAAAAAGTAAATACAAATAATGAAGAAAGAAAGTGATAAAAACAAAAACATTTTTAAAAGTGAATACAAATAATTTTAACATGAAAAATATATTTGAAAAATAAAAAGATTAAATTACAAAATTTCAAAAAACTGGTATAGATATTTAAAACAAAAAAAAAAAAAAAACAAACAAACAAATTAGAACAAAATGAAAAGTAAACATAGGGAAAATGGAAAATATGTATACTGTATGGAATTAAAAAAAAAAAAATGTAAATAGTAGTTTAATTTATGTAAATCATAAGCATAACAATAAAAAATAATTAAATAAAAAGTAAAACATGGGTATATGAATAATTCTAAATTGAAATTAAAAATATGTATACATACCTATATAAAGAAAAAATTTATTTAAAATACATTGTAATTAGACAGGAAAAATGATAAAAGAAAAATGAAAAACAAAATTTAAAAAAATATTTAAATTTTATGAAGTAAAAGAAATAAATATAATAAAATATTTAGTTAGAACATTAAATAATATAAATATGTAATGTAAAAAAAAAATGAAATGAAACAAAAAGTATAAAAAAAAACACACAATTAAAGTAAACTTATTAAGAAAATAATTTTAAAACAGTTATTTTAACAGTAATAAAAAAAAAATGTTATATCAAAATTAAATTGTAATAAAAACAGGAATATATAGTAGATATAAAGATGTTATAGAATTGGCTATTAGCACAGTAAATTTGATGAAAACAAAAGAACAAATTTTGTACTGATGATAATACTATATTACTAAGAGATCAGTAAGACATTGATTCAATTTAAAAATAAAGTTTTTTAATAAATACATACATATGTATATAAAATGTAATAAAATTAATTTTTTTGAAAATATCATGTATAATTTAAAAAATAAACAAATAGAATAAAAAATAAAAACGAATTATAAAAATTATTAGTTATTTTTCTTGTCTCAAAATATGTAGTAAAATAAAACGAAAAGAATATAAAAATATTTTTCATTACAATTTACAATAATATTATTCTGTAAAAGTAGTTATCAAAGAGGAGATAATATTAAAAAAAAAAAAAAAAACAAAATATCTTCAAATCTTTTGCTTTAAAGCTCTTTTTAATTGAATCTATACTATAAAACTTTATATTAGAAAAATATGATATAAACAAATACGTATTACAATTCTGTAGAGAAATAATAAAAATTTATTGTAATGAAAAAAGAAAAAAAAAAAAAAAAGAAATAATAGGAAATGAGAAATTATTGTAAAAATTTTCAAAAATAAAAAATATAGTAAGAAAAAACACGAATCTTTTCGTAAGAAAAGAAAATTGTATATAATTAAAAAATATTGTAATTTAAACAGAAAACAAAAAAAGAATTAAAATTAGATTTATTATTTTTTCAATGAAGAAACAAAAAGAAAATAAATTAATGAAGAGATAGAAAAATATGAAGATAACACTATTTTAGGTAGAATAATTTTATTTACTAAAAATTATAAATTATACATAATGTAATACCATACCATTAAAAATGAATTCATTATAAATTTCTCTTTGAAAGTTTCAAACTATCATACTTTATTTATTTTTTATTTTTTTTAATTTTTGAATTTTTTCTCTTTCTAATTATTTTTTTACAATTTTCAATAATCTAAATATGAATAGCAAACGTTCCAAAATTGTAATTGTAATATACATATGTATGTGTAATCTATTCTAGAGTAAATTCCTATTTGTTCTTTCTATTTCGTCTAATATTTTGGAGTTTTAAAATCTGGTTCATCTTCAGACGTTTTAGCTTTTCTTTTCTGTATTATATTCTGTACAATAAAAAAATTAAATATAGTTATAGAAAAAATGAAATAATTTTAAAATTTACCTGAATTTTTTGCCATTCACGATCTAATTCGGCTTTTTCACTTTTTTCTGTTTTATGCTTACGAGTCTTACGACCATCTTGCATTTTAACACCATATTGAAATGCTGCCTTTGGTAACGCCTCCTTAGTGCTCATATATTCCGAATACTCTTCTTGTGTATCGAAATCCCATCTACCAATTGGTCCTTTTTTATTACCTAAATCCATTTTTGTATAATCGACTTCATCATCTGAATCATCAATGGCATCATTCATTTCTTCTAAGCCAGGATAACATTCTGCATATCCTTCAGGCTCATTTGCAAATTTCGATATTAAATTCGATGATATTTTAGGTGGTGGCGGTGCTACAAAAATAAAAGCAAAAATTATACAATATCATAAATGTACATACATACATATATATATATATATTATGTATACTATTATTTTAATGAATTCTAAATTTCTAATTTACCTGTTTTAAGTTCGTAATCTGGTTCGGGTTCAGCTGGTTTATCGAAATATTTTGATTTTCTATAATTATCACGATCACCTTGATTTTGTCTATCATCTTTTTCTTTATAATCGCGATATTTATCTCGTGGCCCTCTATCTCTTTCACGATGATCTCTACCATTATTATCTTTTTCTCGTGGATATTTTGGATCATCCTTTCGACGTTCTGGCTTATATTCACCAACATCATCGTAAATACAATCATTTTCCATACCACCACCATCAGCTTTACCACCATCTTCATTATCGAAAAACAGTGGTTTATCTTTATCACGTCTTTTATTTTTTTTACCACGTCCACCTGCTCGTAAATATGATAAAATTTGTGCTAATTTATTGATTACAATATCATTTGTAGTTAATGTTTGAATTGCTTCATTTGAAACTGGTACTTCTGCTTTTGATCTAATTAATGTTGTAGGAATATCAGTTTCATTATTTTCATCATCTAAATCAATAACATATGCCATTCGTCCTGGTGCAAACAATTCATTTCTAATAATTTGTCTAGAACGAAATGTCGTTATAATATTATGGATATTTCTGCCCATAACCGATTTAAATTCTGGACCTTCGGAAATTTTCTCTTCTGGTTTTTCTGGCTGTACTGGAACCGCTTCTTCTACGATTTTTTCCATTTCTTGTTCTTGTTCCTGTTCCATTGTTTGTATTTCACTACGCACTTTTTGAAGCAAAGCATAATCAAGACCTTTTACCAAGTGAGTATGTTCCATATCACCACCCAAGAATTTTGATTCTTGAATCATTCGACGTCGACGTTCTGCTGCATCAATACCAGACTTAATATCTGGTGCTACAGCTCTATATGCACTATTTGCATGACCTGGAGTCTCAACTGTTTGATAATCTGGATTAACACCATCACGTCGTTCTCTTGCTCTATCACGATATTTTTCAGATAATTCTGCTAATTTATTATCTTCTTGTTTTTTTAGAGCAGCATAGAAATTCTTTTTCTTTCTACGAGCTTCATTACGTTCCGATGGTGGACCCATACTTGACTTTTTAGCTGATTTAGCCATAGCTTCACGAATTGATCCTGGAGGATGTGCAGCATTATTTGATGATGGTGTTGCTCTAGGAGTCATGAGAAGTTTTCGAAAATCTTCATTTGTAAGCCTCTGTGATGGTGGTTCCATCATTGGAGTATTTGAAACCGCTTCTTGAGGCATCGTGAATTCACGATTTCAATATATCCAACACAAAACTATAAGTTTAAAACGTTTTTATAAATTCCACTTTGTAATTAAATTGTCACAAAAAATTGAACAAAAACAGAAGTGTCAAGTCAAACAAAACAAAATATGTACTTATTTGAAATTGAAATTATATTCTTCTTCTTATTTCGTTTTAATAATTTACTGAATAATGTCAAAGATTACTGAAAGTGATAGGAATAAATTTAATTTTTGGTGAATTTAGAAGATAGGTTAGGTGAGAATTCACTGTAAAATAAAACAGTTTTTCAACTTCAACGTTTGTAGCGCTAACCTTGGCCTTAACTTTGATGCTCTACTTTCTCAAGGATCGTAAACCTTAAAACTTAGAGAATTTAATAAAGAAAACAATTTTATCTTTATTCTTTATTTATTTATTTTTTACATTTCACTAAATTTATTGCGTGATTTACCTGAGATTTCAACATCGAAATCTTGCATAAAAGGCGATTTTTATTGTTTTTTGATTTTATTTTATTACTATTCATTTTTACTCATTTTTATTACTTTATTCAATGGAAAAACCATTGATGATGCATTATCGTTTTATTTAAAATCTATAAGTAAGGTTTCGTCAGTAACGTTTATATTTTAATTTTCATATATTGCATCATGATGTATGCATGTTTATTTATTTATTTTTTTTTTTTGTTATTTCTAAATATTTAAAAATTTGCAAATTTTGAATAAAAATTTTTATTATTGTTATATACCTTTCCTCAATATTTCAAATGTTGAAATATATCTTTTAATTTTTTTATTTTTATTTAATCAATATTATCGATACTCTACATAATTTAACGTCATACGATTTCTACTCAATATAATGTGTGTGTATAATTTAAAATGCTATTAATATAATATTTCTACTACTATTATTATCATCATTATTATTTTCATCTCATTTTATCGATATTCATTATTTTTTTAAAATTAAGATCATTTTTATTCCAAATTTTGCAATATTCATCCTATAACCATCATATTCGAAAATATAAAATCATCATTAATCAGAATTTCAAATTCTCATATACTTAGCTCTAAAAAAAAATTTTTTTTTTTTTTTTTGAAATTTTATTACATAAATACAAGATCCATATGGATATGGATCTTGTATAAATATATCGATTAATTTAAAGCGGGTAATCACTTTTATAAACATTTTCGAAAAATGTCGAAATTGTACATTGATAACTGCTATCTATTATAAAGTCAAAGACAATTTAACAAAGTATTTAAGAGAAAAAAAGGTAAAAGCAGTTATTCGATGTGATTTCATATATGAAACTATGTACATATTTGAAATTGATCATCATAAGACATTTTTAAAGTGTGTTTAACCCACCTTTTTAAATCAATTCTTAAAAAGTTGTTTCATCCGTTTTAAAATTCTCGAATATAAAAGTTTATAAAATTTTCTATTAAGTGAAATTTCTATTTGAAGTTTTTGTTTTTGGCTTTTTCTCTACTTAATTCAACTGAACGATTTAAATGAAGGGGGAAAAAACGAAAATGTATTTATGAGTTAAAAAAGAAAGTGATTAAATTCATCTATGCAAAAACATTTACCTATGCAATTAAATTATTAGTATTTTCATTCATTTTTTTTTTCTTTTTGTCTTCTACAAACTAAAATTAGATTATATTTTTTCTTGATTTCATTTTATTACTAAAAACTAAATTTTATTTTCTTTTTTGGATATTTGGATTAAATTTATTAGGTACGCCTTAAAGCAAACGGATTTATTATGATTATACATAAGAAAAAAAAAAATCATTAATTTTTGTTGTTCTTTATTATAACACTCGATATTTTATTTTATCATCTTAATTTTTATTGTAATTTGTTTTTCATTTCATTTTTCTTTAAATTAAATTATTTTAATTGTAATTATTTTTTTTTTTTTCGTTATGTTAAATAAATAAAATAAAATTAAGTAAATCTTATTAAAGCTTTGATGATTCACTTTTTAGTTTTCGTTTTTCTTTTATTGAAATCAATATATTTTTTTTTTCATTTTTAGATTTTGTTTTTAAATTATATTTATTTTTAGACTTTTTTTCTTTTAAATCTTATAATTGGATAACGTTAAAAAAAAAAAAAAAAAACAAAATATTGTTTTTTATTATCTTATCGCACTTTTATAGTGGGAAATTAAGGTATTAACATAGTTAAAATGAACACTAAAAATACAAAGTACATACAAGAGTGTGTATATAGGTGTAGTATTATATTACTAACAATATATGTACTGATAGAAATTATATAATTTTCTATTCATTTTTAATATTATTTTCTCAGAGAAGAAAACGTTTTAATTTTTACAATATAATATTTTATACTTATTATATATTTTTTTCGTTTTTTTTTTTAATTAAAATAAGATTTTATTTATTGTTGTTGATTTTGTTGTTATCGATGAAATGCAAAAGAAAGCAGATTCGATGGTGTTATTTTTGTTACTTTTTTCGTATTTTTTTTTTTCTGTTTTCATTTATTTTTTATTTTTTAACAGCCTTCATGAGGGCATCAGTCGAAAGTGATTTTGGTCTTTCAATTGGTAAACCAAGAGCACGATCCCAGATCAACGATGCTAATACACCTAATGCTCTTGATACACCAAATAACACAGTATAATAATTCATTTCCTTCATTCCATAATATTGTAATAATACACCAGAATGTGCATCTACATTTGGCCATGGATTTTTAACTTTACCAGTTTCAGTTAAAATTGGTGGTACAACTTTATAAATTTTCGATACAAGTTGGAATAAATCATCATTTGGTAAATGTTTTAATGCAAATTCACGTTGACAAGTATAACGTGGATCAGTTTTACGTAAAACGGCATGACCATAACCAGGAACAACCTAAAAAGATGTTAACAAAAAAAAAAAAAAAAAACGTAAAAATTCATTCATTTATATTTTTCTTTTGCTTATTTTGTATTAAATTGTACGTACTTGTCCTGATTTCAATGTTTTCCAAATGAAATCTTTAAGTTCTTGTTCAGATGGATTCTTTCCAACTTCCTTTTGTAATTTCATTAACCACACTAATACTTCTTGATTAGCTAAACCATGTAATGGTCCAGCTAAACCATTCATACCAGCAGCAAATGATAGGTATGGATCACTTAATGCTGATCCAACTAAATGAACTGTATGAGCTGATACATTACCACCTTCGTGATCACTATAAACATTATAATTTTATTTATCAATTTGTGTATGTTAAAAATTGATCATTGAATCATATCTAGGAGAAAAATATTTACCTGTGAATAGTCAGGTACAAGCGCATTAATTCTGTGAATTGTGGATTGTCATATCCTAACATTTTAGTGAAATTAGCTGACCAATCCAAACTTGGATCTATACTAACGGCACCCTTACCACCCTTATATGTATTACGATAAATAGTAGCAGCGACAACTGGTAATTTAGCAATTAAATCTATACTATCTTCATATACATATTCCCAATATTTGCTCTTATGTACTCCCTAACATGTTCGAGAATATACATTTTATAAATAAAAATTTTAATTAAATCTTCTTATTATTAATTACCTCTGAGTAGGCTTTAGCAAATTTACTATCATGATTCAATGCTGTTATCGCACATGAGAACTGTGACATTGGATGCAATGTTGTTGGCATATTATTTAACATGGTAACAACATGCTGTGGTAAAGCAGCACGTTCAGCCCATTGCTTTGAAACAGCTTTAACTTGAGCTTTAGTTGGTACATCGCCAGTTAATAAAAGCCAGAATAGACCTTCTGGTAATGGTTCTTCACCACCATCAGCTTTTGGTAATACCTTTTGACATTCTGGTATAGATAAACCACGGAAACGAATACCTTCTTCTGGATCTAAAACTGATGTTTCACATACGAGACCTTTAATGCCTCGCATACCACCATACATCTAAAAATACATGATGTGTGATCAAAATTACATAAATTAAAACCGATAAATATATTATTTAATTTGATCAAATGATGGGTATGTACGTACATATATGTATATGTATGTACTTGATCATGGAGGTGCTTCAAAATAATTACATTTTATTCTATTCAAAATTTAATTATAGATTTTTATTTTTTTTTTTTTTACATCTGTTCTCGTATAAATGTTTTGTCTGTATGACGTAATCGTTTTACATGAGAAAAAAAAAATTAAAAATTATTTGCAAGATTAAAAAAATTTGTTATTTAATTGTTGGCGCATAGCCATTCTAATTGTATAAATTTAGCAATCATGAAGTGTATTTTCATATGCATATGCACATCATGCGAATCAATTGACAATTAAAGAACTTTGTAAATTGAAAAAAAGTAACCGCTATATTTATGTATGTGATCATACATGGCATACGGCATAGAAAATTCATGTATAATTGATTTTAAAAACCGGTATAATTTACTAATAAAAAACGAACAATTGCAATTTCAATTAATGCAATTGATCAAACAGATTGAGCACTTTACAGCTCTACTACAAAAAGATATGATGATTTCTCATATTCAATCTTTTGGTGAGCATATTAAACTTCAGGCACTATAAATTGATCATGAGCATATGAAACCAGTGTCAGGAAAATTATTGAAAAATTTTTTATTGTCAAAGCAAACCTGCTTTTTTCTCAAAAAAAAGTGATACATTCATGAATAAAAATTTATTTTCAATAATGACATTCATGATACATGTACATAATATACAAATGGTACAAAATTAAATTATTCAATAAAATTGAAATGATTTTTTAAATAGGTATACATACATACATATAAGTATGTGTACATTACACAATGAACAAATCATAAATAAATGTGTAAGCACAACCGTTTGTCGTTTTTTTGTTTCTTGATGATCTTTATTACTAAAAAGATCAATTGTTTGATTGATTTATAGTCAAAATAGACAAAAGAAAAAAAAAATATATCTAATCTAACAATTTTATTAATTGAATTGTATAATTTGAAATTTATGTACTTACATATGTATAAATTTTTTTTGTATTCATTTTTTCTACTTAGTACTTACCATATCAATTGTAACTTCACCAACTTTCACATTTCCACATTCTTTTCGGAAATTTTTTACACGTTCTTGTTCTTTTGGTATTTTAGCAGCAAGTACATCACGTAAATCGGTTGAATCAGCAGATATAAATCGTACATATGATGCTAAAAGAGCATTTAATTTCTGAAAAAAGAAAAATAAGAAAATTTAGTTAATAAAATAAAAGTTATTTTATGCAAACGGGAAAAACCATTTTTTTTTTTTAATTTCATTTCTATGGTCATAATTAAAAAATTCTAAATTTGTATAAGAAACAATAAATAATTAAGCCATCAATTTCTGCTAAAAATGCTTTCGTTAAAAAAAAAAAACTTTCTTATTATCCATTTGATTTCGTAAAGAATTATTTTATCTCATCGTGTTTACTACCTATTATCATCATTTTGAAATTTAAAAACTAATCTAATAATAGTGATATGTTGATAAGTAAGCATTTACTTCCCCCCTTCCTTCTTAATCTATTTTCCATGTGTGTTTATTATAAATTCAAAAGTCATGATCATCGTGATAATGATCTTTACTCTTGACCATCGTGTAATTGGTTTTACCTTTCAAATCTTTCACGAAAATTGCAAATTTCCCACGCACACACACGCAATGTTAACTTTTCTAATTCATACACAAGTATGTATGTACATATGTACCTATAAAATGTACACATTTTGCATATTAATTTTATTAACATTTATTAAAATTTTTATTTTAATACATTATACACGTTTTCTTTACTTAAAATAAGCCTACGTCATTTATATAACGTTGACAAAGCTTTCGATAAAATACCTACAAATTAAAAAATTAACCCATAAAACTCGTCATGTGTAAGATACAAAGTCAAAAAAAAAAAAAAAAGAAAAAAACTTACAGGTAATGTAGGCAAGTAATGTATGTGTGTAAAGCGGGGCTTTTTATTCGCATAAATTATGACTATGTATAGGCTAGGCTAGAAACTTGAATTTAAATTCAATGAACATTTAAATCTTTTAGAGTCAATCACCTGATTTTCGTATGTAATATACCTATCTATATATTCATTTTTTTTTTTGTTCAATTCATTTGAAGTCGACGTAAGTTATTTATAATAAATTTAATTAAAAATTTTGCCTTGGCAAAAAATTTGTTTTTTCCCCTTATGCAATTTTTCGTGGTTTTTTTTTTTATATGGAATTAAAAATAGAGAGAACAAAAAAATTGGTTTTTCTTTATTTTTAGAATGAATTTGCCTGTGTTTTGCATTTTGCTAAAATGCAAATCTATTTTCAAACTGAATGTTTTTTTTTCTTATTTTCAGTTAATGATGGATTTATCTATTTACGTGTATTTTTTGGAGGCACGTCATTTATGATCATTTAATACGGTACAATATTAAATGCTTAAAACAAACGAAAATTCTTGTTCTTTTTTGTTTTATTTATTTATTTTTTTTTATTGGCACAATAAAAGACAAATTCTGTATTTTCATGTTCTATCTTCTCTTGAAAACAAAATTTTTTTTTTTATATTTTTAATTTTTATTTATTAAATTTAAAAATAGTCATTATATATACGGTCACGATATAGCATGATCAACAACATCATACAAGTACAAATAAATAATATTTATTAGTTAAAATTGTGTTGTTGATTGTATCTGATCAACAACAAAAAATAGATACATATTGTGATCAACAACAAAATAGATACATGTAACGTAAATATAATGTATGTATGTATCAAACTTATTTAAATAAGGCACACACATTTGTATGCATGTATGTATGTGCAATTAAATGTTACTTAACATTTTTGAAAAACAAAAATTTTCTAAATATAAAATTTGTTCATTTATACACATAAATATAACATACAAACACACATACATTCATTCTTATTCGTTTATTTTATCATTTGTATTTATTTTTTTATTTATTTTAGTTAAATATAAATTTTATATCGAATTTCCTACATAAAAACAATATGAAAAATTTAAGAAAAAATAAATAAAGACGTGTTTTTCGGACTTTTCTTTTTAAACAGGGAAACTATATAAAGAATTAAAAGATATTATAAAAAATTCAAAGTTTGAAGAAATTGCCACAGAAATTTACATTCATGACAACCAGACGGATTATTATTCAATTCAATTAATTAAAAAATTTTTAGTGTCCCAGGTCAATCAATTTAGAAAGAGAGTAAAACATGAAAAATATAAGAAAGGAAAATGAAATTTAAAAAAAAAGAAAATTAGATAATATTAAACTATACTCTGTCCACTAATATTATGCACTTAAGGTCTTATGGTAATTACTTCAAGTGGTACCATTTTACATTCACTATGTATTGATATTCAAAAACTTCATATGATATACAGAATTTGTGAATTGTGGTAATACTGCTCGTGAAACAGTCTAATTAGAAATTATAAGAGAAGAAAAAATACATAATGTACTTCAATAAGACTTTAAGTGCATAATATTAGTGGACAGAGTATAAATTTTAAAATAGAAAAAATTCAATTAAATCTCAAGTTAAAAAATATATCAGTTTCTCAAAGCTACGATCAAGAACGTAACTATGTATGGATCTAGAATATGTAAATACCACAAATATACATATTATGTATATGATCTTTGGTATATACACGAGCTGTTACTACATCTACACTTCTACTATATACCACGTTATTACACAACTATATAGAGTAAACCTGATACATATTATATAGATTATAGACTTAATTCATCATTGAACTCTAGAGATTTTAATCAAACAACAAAAACAATCTTGACAGATAGATGAATTATACTTTACACTTAAGTATTACAACTACAGTATTCTTTACAATAAAAATTATATGTAATCGTGTCATAAAGTTAAAGATTTCATTTTTAATACACACATTTTCATTTTAATATGCAAATATTAAGAAAGGAAAAACAGCTGTTTAAATTGTAAATTTAAACTTACAACAAAAATTTAAAGCTATTACTGAGACAGACGAAAAAAAAAAAGGTGCAATATAAATTTGATAAAATTTGAATTCATGATTGCACTTACTACATCGTTTGACGTAAGACCAAGGAAAAGATCACAAACTTTTAACAACCTAACAAATCATGACTTCATATTTCGTTCTAATGATTAATGTCTACATGCAGTTGGATGACATATCTATTTATCACGTTTAAAATTCATTTTCAGATAAAAAAAAAAAAAAAAAATCTTTTTCTTTTTATCAGTTACCAACCAAAATTACCTAGATTTAAAACGTTTATGTTAATTTAAGTTTGAATTTCTTCCTTCCTTTTTTTTTTCATAAATCATTAATGGTAATTGTATGTATACAATTCATATGTTGTCCACATACTTGTACTTGTGTGTATACACAAAATGTATCACATGAACAAAATAAAAATCATTAGACACGCGAATCTTATCAATCATTCTTATACAATATTTATATATATGAAAATATAAAAAATTCACACGCATAATAAACATGACTCTGAACTCAAGTTCTAATAATCAAGGAAAAATTTTACAGTGTCTCTCTCTAATATATAATGTATTAAATTAAAAATCTCATCATACGAGTAACGAGTATTTATTATCATTATTGTTAATATATTAATTATTTAATAATAATATCAAATATAACTGGTATAAATGAGTGACTACAAAATGTAATTGACTATTATTGGCGGTCATTTTCATTGCTATTTTATTTTTATTTTATTTTTTTTTATTTTTTTCAAATCTAACTTACTATCATGCAATTTATTTCATTCCTTTTTTTTTTTTGTGATTATTTTCTATTTTCAAACGTTTCTCATTTATTCATTTATTTATTGTGTTTTATTTATTTATTTATTTATTTTTTCTAAATAACAGAAAAATAGCAGTATATGTACATAATAAAGTGCATTATAAAATTTATAGATTGATAAATAATTAACTATTGAATGCAATTCATGAAGAGTAATTTAAAAAATTAAAGTGAAATATAAAAATATAAACATTATTATGTTATTATTAAAATAATTGATATAATTAAATTTATCAAAATTATTATCGTAATGTGGGGAGTAAAGTGATTCGCCTCCTCGTGGTGCTCCCCGGATAACGCTAAATGAATCACAGTACTGGCCAAAGAATCCCAAAGGTGAAAAAACAAAAAAAAAAAAAAAAAAATTGTCTTAATACAGACATCATTAGACCATTGGAAAACAACAACAGCATTATCGTAATGTGTGTAGAGATCTATGTTGAATCTGCTGTTAATTTTCTTGAAAAAAAAAACCGGAAATTACACGTATAAATTAAGATAAATAAAATTGACTATAAAGACCAATAAAACGGAAATAAAAATAAAATAATATTAAAATTTTGCCGTGAATAAAAAAAAAATATGTCATGTGCCACTTTATATCTGTGTTGTATTTTCTTTACTTTTCTACTTAAATCTGATAAGATATCATCGTCGTCTACTCTAGACATATCACACATGTTTAAATGTTTTATTATCTAACAAATATTACTGGATAATTAAAAATGTGCTCAAATATGCTGACTAATGAATTACTTGCTCAACATATACTATAGCACTCTATTTGATATTTCTAATTTATCAAAATTGTTAATCAGCAAAATTTTGTATTATCACGATATTACCCATGTAGGTACATACATAGAAAAGTATTGAAATGTGACATTTTTACTACATTTGCATATGTACACGTCATTTTAATATTGCTAAGATTGCTTATAGCACAGTAATTACATTTTTATAATTGTCATTATTGTAAAATAAAAAATTAATTGATAATTTCTAATCAAACTTTCATTGCGTGCATTTCTCAGTTTTTTTTTTTCAATGAGAAGAAATGAAATAAGACGAAAAAAAAAAATAGAAATTTTCGCGTGATATTTAATGATAAGATTTTATGTACATATATGAACACATATAGCTATCATTTAATTTACAAATAAACATTTTCAATTATATCATTTTCAAATTTCATGCAATGTAACGAAAGAATCTTTGATGATTCTTCCGACTGATGATACATGATCACTTATTACGTTACTACTACTATGTATGTGTGTAGTAAAATTTTAAAATATGTACATTTAAAATGGTAATCAAAAAATATTTGTAGCAAAAATAAAAAATTAAAACAAGAAAAAATTTAAAAAAAAAAAATCCCATGAAATCACCTCATTTTTATGTGATGCAATGAGTAATTTTGAAAATTTGATAAAATTTTATGCGTTTTCTCTTTAAAAAAAAATACAACGTAAGCAAAAATATTTTATGGGTATAATTTTGTATAATAAACGATAATATACAGACTGAATACAATAGAAAAGAAACACAGGAAATTACTTATAAAAAATGTTATCATAATTTTTGTCATAAAATTAAATAAAAAAAAAAAAAAAATTTATCATCACCAAAATTTCATGTGCTTAATTCAGTAAATCATTTTTATTTTTATTTATTTTTTTTAAAGTATAATTTCATCGCTTATGGATCTCAGTGTTTAATTTTGCATAGTTAAATGAATGCAAAAAGTTAGACCGTTATATGTAAGATCAGATCAGACAATCAATTATGAACTGAGGGTGAATCTATGTGTTTTGATTCTTCGACATCATTTGCCCCATGTACATTTTCTGTTCTTTGGTATTTCAGAATTTTACTTTAACTGGCTAAAATCCATCCACATAAATCTTTGATTCTCTTTTCTTCAATGTCGATCTTCTTCTCTACAACATTTGATGTCAGACAGAAACACTGAAATATCAATTTGCTTAATTTCAAACCTTAGAACATTTTATATTTCTCATTGATTTATTTCAATCAATTTTTACTTCAGTTTGCGTTATTTTTATTTATTTAAGAGCGTATATAATTTTGCATACATATACAAAAAATACATCAATTTTTTATACAGAATGCATATATATATGCACATGTATGGTCAATCGTTATAAAATCATACATTTTAGTGAGTATTCTTTTAATACAAGCATTCTAAACATGCATAATAGCTCACATAATATTATTATGTACCTATTACGTACAATATTACATTATGGTATTATTACAATATTACATTATGTACATGTATGGTAGTATTCCGTTTTTTAAGTCTTTTGTTTTTACAAAACCAAAAAAAAACTAAAAATAAAAAATAATTAAAATTACATAAGTGAAAACGAATAAAATGAAATTTAAAAAGAAAAACACATGCATATGAAGAAAAAAACAAATATTTTACATATTTAAATTAAATTTACTTACGATACCACACTGATGACTGAATGCATATGTATTTATTATAAAAATAAAATAAAATAAAAAGTTAACGTAAAGCTCTAATATTTTCTTCGTGAACACAAGAAAAAAAAAAAAAAACTTGGACATATTTATTATATTGATTTTTAATGAATTATTTTTAAGTTGATAGAAAAAAAAAAATAACAATCGGAAAAGCATATATGTACATATGTAAAATATGCACACCATGTAACTATACATACATACATGCAAACATACATGAAGAAATTATTAGGCATTGATGACGGAAAAGGGGTCAAGTTAAAAGAAAATAAAAAGTAAAAAATAAAAAAATAAAAAATAAAAGAAAAAAGCATACATGAAAATTTCGATATTTTTTTTTACAGTTTTACTTCACTCACGTTCAAATTAAAATTCAAATTGAAAAATGAAAACCAAAAACAATGTAAAAATTATGATTACGTGAAATATTTGAAGTTTACCTATAATAAAAAATTGATAAAATTAAAAAAAAAAATAATAATAAGAAAAACTAAGTATCTGCATAGGTGACATGTACATGCATAAATTAAAATTTTATCTATAATGTATCAATTATATTTTAATAATGATTACACAAATATTACTTCCTAACAAAAGATCGTTACCACAAAACAAAAAAAAAAAAAAAAAATAAGAAAATTCTATGATTAATTTTTTTAATATCAAATATCATCGATTTGTTAAGAAAAACATTTAAATAACGTATTATAAATAAATGGAAATTTGATTTAAAAAATTTAATGATATCTATATAGACTTAAAAATGATCTTGAGGTAATAAAAAGTGTCAATAATTTAATTAAAAAATAAAATTAAATAAAATGTGTACATTTCAATAAACATTTTATGTAAAATTACGTAAAATATACAAAAGTAATATACCTTTATTGAAAACTGAGAAGTCTAGACTATGATCAACATGAAGCAAAATTGAAATTTTTTTTTTTATTTTATTTGATTAAGTTATAACATTTAGAGGTCAGAAGAAATTATAACCCATCTGTTGTATATGTATGTACATAAAACTGAGGCTTAGTATTATCATCAATACTGTGAAATTTCATTTAATAAATTGATTTGGCTTTTTCAAATTTTATATGTGGGTATTTTCAATGTGCCAGATGATCAAAATTCATTTCATTTTTATATTTTAAAATTAAATAATTAAAAAAAAAAAAATTTTTATTTATTATTCAAGTTCATTAAGATATCATTGTAATATCGAATTTTATTCCTTGGAAATTTTTATGATTTTCTTTTTTCTTTTCTTGTTTCATTCAATTTAAATGATGGTGTAAGTAAACTGAAATTGAAGGTAAAATTAATTTAAATTTTGTTACAAGTTTATGGTTGATTGATCTTTAAAAAAATCGTTACTTTTTTGAATATGATATTTCTTCAAGTTCTTAGAAAATTTCTTCCAGATCTCTTGAACGGCGAAACGATCATTTGGAATCAAGACCTATCTAATAAAATTGCATAATATATCTAAATTATAAAATTTAATTGAATTTTGGTATTACAAAACATTTTAAATGATTAAATTATGTAATTATTAAAGAGGAAAAAAATTTAAAAGAAAAATTTAAAAAAAAATAACAACAAAAAATGTACAAAAGAAAAACAGAGGTGTTACATTCGTATACATACACACATTCACATACATATGTATATGCACTCGTATTTATACCCATCAAAATTTGCATAATAAAATAAAACGAACATCTATGACCACATATCACGTACACTTCAAGCATTAAGATATATATATACGTTATTTATAAGTATTTGTATCTGTAAAATATGCATAATATATTTAAATTCGATTTTATATTTTATTTTATTTCATGTTTACTCTTTTGTTTTTCTCAAGTTTATTATGTACATACTTGTACGTTTATGCATATATATTTTCTCTAGTTTTCATTTTGTTTATAATCATAACAAATTATTACTGCTTTGCGAAAATGCCCTTCACAAATGATTAATATATGTATGTATATGTGTACCTATAAGTATATGCTTAAGTGTGTGTTAAGCATATGGACGTATATATCATTTTTATGTAAACTTATCTATGAGTTTTCATATTGAAATAAAAATAATTTAAATTGAATGATAAACTACAAAATAAACATTTAGAAAAAAAAAAAAATTAATCATTAGGGATTTTGTTAAATTTATTATGTAAGATTTAAGAGTGACAAATTTGAAATTGTCGAAATTAATGAAAAATTCGCTTATTAGATTAAAATTGCATTTTTAATTAATATTTCTTAATCCTAGAAAAAATTGATATGAAATTAATCCTAATTGAGGTATACTTATTACATAATAAATTGAGATTAAATTTAGTGTATCTGTTACTAATATGGGTTATTAGTCAAATTTTCAACATTTAACGTGTATCTACATACAATACATGCAAACATACAATTTTTATGTTAGTTCAATGTTATTGTACTATTTATCTTCTTTTTTTATACTCTTGTGATCCATGGATATTCACGTAAGAAACCCACGTTATACGTACGTTTTTGCTTTAACAATTTCTTGTTTTTGTTAAATTATTATTATTTTTTTTTTTTTTGGCAAATCATAAATTATTTTTTTTTATTTCGAAATACTCAACACTTTAGAAAAAATTAAATAAATTATGACAAAAAAAAAAATAAAATAAAAATAAAAATAAATTTTATTTATGTTGGAAATTTACTTTAAACGTTATTCAAGTGTATTTCTAAAAAAAAAAAAAGGAAAATTCTATATACACACGTATATGTTAGACAAATATGTACAAATATTGTACAATGTGCAGATAACATGACGCAAAGATTATCATCATGTGACGAGATAATAATTATTGTCGACATAATCATTGCTAACGTGTACACTACATTATTATTATTATTATTATTATTATTGTAATCAAATGTAGGTACATACATATGTATATTTTCATATAACATCTGATTACGATATTGGGTTTGATTTACATAAGTACATACATGCATAGGTTTTTCTAAGTATAGGTATTACGTATTCGTTTTTTTTTTTCTGTATGTAAAAATTTAATTACAGAAGTGTAATATACCTACATACATATCTTAAAAAAATAACAACAAACATAAAAAATAAATAAAAAAATCACGTTTGTATTTTTGATATTTCTTTAGAGCTTTTATGTAATTTAACTTAAAATCCTCGAGTTAATGTAAGTACAGATATAAACGTATGTAGTAGATACTATGCTGTTATCATTATCACCCAAGTATATGAATTATCAGAAATCTTCTATCATATGATATCTATGTGTATGGTAAAATGCATTATCGTACACTATACATACATGTCATGCTGTTCATGCGTTTGTGATCACAGATGATCATAAAAAGAAATAGATATATTGAGTATCTACTTTCAAATGAAATGCAATCAACACAGTAATTCATTTATAATTTAAAATAACCAAATAATAATTTATTGCGGATAAAAAAAAAAAGAAAATGTAGGTATGTAGGTAATTTCCAAATGTATGTAAGCATCTGGAAGTCCCATTTGATAAAAAAAAAAATTTCTTTTTCAGCCAGTTATTAAATTGAAAAGGATTAATCAATATTTAACAAGTACTTTCGAATCTAAGTACCTATATAAAACACTTCATAAGTGATTATATTTAACACACATTTACATGCTATTGATAACGTATTATTGGATAGAAAATAGAGGAAAAAATTATGTAATGAAAATTTCATTCAGAAAATTTAAAAAAAAATTAAAATTTTATTTTATTTTATTATTTTGTTGCTTTTTTTTTTTTTAATTAATTTTATATTGTATTTTGGTGGGCATAATGTTATGTAATTTTTATAAATAGAGGACGTTGATATTTTTATAATAATTAAACACACGTATGCATATACATACGTGAAACCAAAGGTGAAACACTGGTATATACCACAGGCATGTATGTTACTCGTACACACAAAACGTAGCTATTATATAGTGCTCTACATTACATTGTGTATTTTCATTACTTTTTTCGATAAGTCAAAAGAAGACTTATGTAACAATGTAAAGAAAAATCAATAATGAGGCAGAACAAATGAAAAATTAATCTGTCCTAAAAACATATGAAAATATAAGAAAAAGAATGAGAAAATGGATAAATATGATAATATGCCTACAAATAATAATTGCACATTGATTTTTCAAAAATATATAAAAATGTCTTAAGTAATATTAGATAATATACCTATATGTACCGATATATGCATGTATCTTACTCGGGTTTTTTAATCATCAGATTTTTTAAGAGAGCCAGAGTAAATACAAAAATTTAAAGCAAAAAATTAAATTAAAATTTAAACTAAAAAATCTATGTAATATTTATTACAGCAATGTAAATATGAATTTTTATTTAAATATAGACACAAGAGAAACTGACCTTCGTTCCTCTGTTTTTATATGAATAAATATAATTTGTGTTTACACATTCAAATTTATTTTATATGATTTGTGAATAGAGAATTTTTCAAAAATAAAATTAAAAATAAAAAATAAAATCGCCTGATAATAAAATTCAAAAATAAATAATAAGAAGCAAAGACAGAATAAGGTAATTCATATATTTCTGATTGATAAAAATATTTTTTTTTTTTTTTTTGTTTTCAATTTTTTGTTTAATTCTTTATTTTTGTTTCTTCTTAATTATGCATAATGCACTTTGTATTTGATACATCTTTCACAATTTACACTGGGGAAATATACCATGTAGGTA
Source organism: Anthrax anthrax (assembly GCA_963971155.1). Taxonomy (NCBI): domain Eukaryota; kingdom Metazoa; phylum Arthropoda; class Insecta; order Diptera; family Bombyliidae; genus Anthrax; species Anthrax anthrax. The sequence continues at coordinate 3,484,505 of OZ020123.1, forward strand.
CTCTATATATACAATGTTGGGCAAATTCCATTTCACACACAGATTTATGTAACAAAAATAGAACCATTGCGTGTATTAAATACAAACGATATATTTATATGTACCTATACATCATTATTTAAGCATACAATCATTATGCAATAATTTTTTTAGTCTTTTTAAAATTGACCTTAAAAAAATAAAATTTGTTGCCCTATTATAACGAAATTTGTAATAATAGAATAACCTCTAAAACACCTGCACCTTTTATTATACATATGTATCTTTCCCAATTTTTGAAATTTTTCATATGAAGGCACTTAGATACAAAATGAATTTTAGACAGATAAAAACAAAAATACAAGCATGGACTCCAGTCATTGAGACAAAAATTCCACGTTTGCACAACATATAATTTATAATATCTCATTTGTATCCATAAAAATCGCGGAATTAATTCTTCTTTTTTTTTCTACTCATATCTTAATTTTCACGTATTGTATAAATGAGTCTCCTCGTCAATCTTGTTTTTGTAAATTTTTTTTTTCTTTTAGCTACTTCTTTACATGCTTTTTCTTGGCGCGTTTGATTGATTCAAGCGAAAAGCAACAACAATAAATTGGATAAAAAAAAAAACCTAGTATTATGCACGTAATCGTAAAAAATTTGTAAATTTAATTTTATTAATCACATTTTAAATAAATTAAAATTAAATTACCTGTGATTCTGGTAATTTTCTTGATGAAATACGAAATAATGCCATTCTTTTTTATCACAAAATAATCCTTTTTTTTTTATAATTCTACAGTGTTCGTTTATTTTAATAAATTATGATTATTAGTTTTATGTTCTAATTTTTTTTTTTTTGTTTTTTTTTAGTTCGATAAAATTAAACTATCAATGAAAATTTGATAACAATTTAAAAAAAACTAAAATCTTTTTTTTTTTTTTTAATTTTATTCACAGAAATAAAGCACAGTGCACACAGTACAGTACACACAGCTCCTTTCAAATCAATTCAACAAAAAAAAAATGTTTTCAACAACTTCACAATAATAGTATCGTCTGTCCCTCCTCGCTTCGAATGACGTATATGTATATAAAGTACAACTTATACAAGTACAAAACAACTACACAACTTCTCAAAGAAAATCAAATCAAATATGTAGCATTAAACTTTGATACCAATAAAAAAAAATTTCATATCATGCATGAAGCAAAATGAAATACAAAATAGAATTTTTATGATGCCCCTTTTAAATTTTAATAAAATTGCAAACGACACTGTTTCTTTACACGCGCTAAAACTAAAACTCTAGACAAAACAAAACTTTGACTTTTTGTGCAGATTGCAGAATATGAAACAAAAAAAAAAAAAACAATACACTAAAGTAAAGCAACACAACTGACAATTTTACAAACTTACACAAATTACAAAAATAAAATCAATCTAATTTTTGAATGATTCACAAAAATTGATAACAGAATATGGGCAGCATAGCATCGACCTGACGTTCAACTTCGACTTGACTTCATAGTGTTCGTTTTTCCGTATTTCTCTTCATCAACATTTTCTTTGCAAACTGCAATTTTGACAATTCACATTTTGAAAAAAAATTAAAAAAATGAAATGACATTTAGTTATCACAGCACAGCATGATTGGTTATCCACAACTTCCATTATTTTGACATTGGAAACTTGTAACGGAAATCATAAAATTTATAAAAATGAAAGGATATCCTCTTTTTTTCACATACATTTTTGCATAATTTTTGGAGTTATTAATTATCATTCAAAATCGAAATTTAAAAAAAAAATTCAAATTCTGTATTTTTTATAACTGTTATTACAGCTTTTTTCATTTTTCTTAGTATCCGGAAAGAAATTCAATTGATTCAATTTCACATTTTAAAACTGAGAATGTAGATTAGTACAATTTTAATTTTTTTATTTTATTTTAAATTGAATTTTTTATGATCAGTGCTTCATTAAAATAAAATTATTTGGTTGTATTGCAATGAGAAAAATGTAAAACAATAAAAATGATTGACTTTCAAAACGCATGAGTATGTACATATGAAATTCAATTTGATTCAATTTGAAAATCTGGTTTTCTTTTTAAAATAAAATATTTCTCATTTTTTTTTTTCAAAATCTTGTACGAACACTTTTGTTAAACACTGAGCCATTCATTTTTGTACTTTTTGTATACTTTTTTCACTCAAATTCCCATTCCCACATCTACAATAAGAGAATTCAAAAATTGTCTGGGGTAACATATGACCCACATTTTTTTTTTCTTTTTTTTCTTTTTCTTTTTTTTTTTTTTTTGATTTTTCAAATTTACATTATAGTATGTGTTTAATATTATATATATTAGAAAAACAAGAACATAAGACCCTTAATAGTGTGTAAAACCGTAAAATAAAGGTACAGGAAACCCTACGCATTTTGACTATATATGCGATCACCATATACGTATGTATGTATGTATATACCTACTTACACATAAGGAAAAACTTACATGTTTATTTATTTCAGTTTTTTTTCTTTAATGATAATTCAATTGAATACGTTTTGTATGCGTGCATATACGCACTTAACAGGACATTGTATATAAGCCCATGAATCAGCCGCCTATAATCGAATCTAAAATAGGATAAATCATGAAAATCTATTAAAATGCAGCTGTTTATTATTTTATGCACAAGGATAAGGAGAGGGTGTTTAATTTAGAATTTTTCTAAATACATTTTGAGTCTATACATATTGAAAAATTACGTATATTTATCTTTTCTGATTATTTCTTAATATTTTGGAGAAATAATTGAAATGCTAAACAATTCAATGTTTTTTTAAATGCATCGAATGCTTATGTCTACAATAACATGTATACATATTATTTGCTCCAAAATCAAATCTCTATATATATGCAACGTATTCCACTAATATTTCGTGGATCTGATGACTGAATCACGTTTAATCTGTATCCGTTATTCCAATATAAAAGCTATTCATTATAATTACATTTCAGTTATTTTTTCAAATAAATTGCGTAACTATGATGGTAATTTTATTTTTCTTTATTTTTAAAGATGCAGATGTCCACATATAGCAAAAAAAAAATATATTGGTACATAGAAGATTTAAAATATTTGATCCTTTAAAACATAAAAGGTCATACTTTTTTCTCATAGAAAATCTTGAATAGAATTTACAGGATAATTGAATATGAAAGCTATAAGTATTCATATATATAGAAATAAACCAAATTCATATTTAAATTACCATGTTTGTAACGTATAATTTCAATTCATATTTTCTTGTAAAAAAAAAAAAAAATCTCACAAGAATAAAACAACTAAATATTTTATAAAATATTCATTTGGTACACATACAACATCTATACGTATATATACGTTATACTTACAATATATGTTAGCAGTTATAAAACCCACTAACACCCATAGAACCAACATAGTAGTTCGAAAAAAAAAATACTATAGCATTTTTTTTTTACCCTCTCACATTTTCTGGGGGGTGAAAATTTTCTTGTAATCTTTTCATAAAAAAATATAGGATATTTTTCAAGGTTTTAAGTTTTTGTTCTAGATTTTTTTTTATATGGTTTGAATTTGTTTATACAAAAGGATACGTTATATTTTAAAGATCACATGCAAATTACATATACTGTATTTTATGTAAAGCATGTACTTTAAAATACATATGTATACGACTATGCTTTTTATGTGAATTTTAGAATGATTTAATGTCCGTTAAAGTCTAAAATATTTTTATAATTTATTCTTTTCAAGTTAACTGGATTAAACAAGATTTTTTTCTTATGTGAACTTAATAGACATTTTTACGCGAAAGCATAAATACAAATTCTTACAACAATTGTACAAAATGTGACAAGGATTCAAGAGTTTTAACATTTTTTTTTTTTTATTGAATATTATATTCTTGTATAGACCATATTAGTATATGAAAATTTACATATTTGATATACAAATTTGTCCAGACAATATGGGATATTTTCACATATATATGTAGGTATACATATATAGAGATATCTTCTCTAGGCAACGATACTTATAAATATGTGGTGTACAAAAGAATCTAGTTTTTCAGAATAATATAATGCAGACTATATAGGTAGCTTGATTTCAAATTTTCTAGAAACGTCCTGAAAAAAATAATAAATTTATTTCATTGTGAATACAAAAAACAAAAAAAAAACGTTTTAAATTAAAGATGATAACTTGAAGATGTTGAGTATATGTACATATGCACATGTGATCTTGATCTATACAAATGGATTACCAAAAATTCGTTAATATTTTATATATACGATGTCACAATTAAATTTAAATTATGTACCAATAAGATTAAAAATTTATAAAAATTACTTTGATTTTATGAATCTTAAAGGTTTTATGAGGTTATATGATTTAATGCTAGTAGTGTTTTATTGTTTTATTTTAAAATATGGAATTTTATTTAAATCATAAACCGTTTTTTTTCAAAAATTCAAACATTAAATACCTACTTAATTTTGTTTTCCATAGTTAAAAAACATTAAATGAATATTTTTAAATGCAAACTATAATGAGAAATCAAAATGATGAATTTAAAAATGCAATTTTAAATAGCAATTAAATATCCAATTGCTTTATATATACGGTTGAATTTTTCGCCATTTTATAATTCCTTTGTTTGTGTAATTACATGTTAAACAAAAAAAAATGAAAATATTTTTGCGAATCAAAAGTAAAAGGAAACAGGACGAAATTTGCATTTTACATATGTGTACATATGTGTTTGTATACGTGTGTACGTACATATATTTGCATATGCAATATAACGTATCTGCTTGTGCAATTGCTATGCAATTTCAGATCAAGCGTGTGAGGCACCATGCGAACATTTGATGGATGATGGTGATAACCAAAGTCCATAGAGTATATAAATAGGTATAGATACTTATGTACTTACATATGTACATATGTAAGGTATTCATATGCCTATATGTAAATTCATTCACGTACTTTCCAGTTTTTAATTTATAATTTGTGTGTGTGTTACGAGTATATGTGATAAATAAAAAGCATCGTGTGCATATTTTATTTAGATTTAAATAATATAACGATGATATATAAATATACAATATATGTATGTAGATACACAATTGTTATATAACAGACGATAGTAGCGTGGGTAGGGCAGGCAATGACGGATCCACCCTTTTCCTGGCAAAATATTTTTTTGCAAATGGCGCCAAAGTATATATTCATATTTAAAAAATATATGTATGTATGTAAGTAAAAAATGTACATAATATCAAATATATGTATGCTTGTACAACACTTAGGAAAAATTTTTGTATATAAGCTTATGAAAGTTATAATTATGAATGCGTGCATAAGTGCGGTGCGAGTAAACCATTGCAAACATTAAATCTATTATTTACCTTCTATACAATATACACACATCTAGGGTGACCAGAACTGCTACTGAGAAAAAGAGGACATTTTAAAATAGAAAAAGAGGACAAAAAGAGGACTATGCAATGTTCAAGAAAAAAGCATTAATGAATATATTTAATGTAAAATCAATACACGGTTTTATTCAAAATTTAGACGACATAACAAAATAAAATAAAAAAATCAAAACGATTCGTTTATTATTAACAAATAATATCCAACTTGAAAAATTTTTCGGTAAAATAATTTTCGATATTCATTGTTGATTCTGCAAACCGTATTGTGTTTTTGTGTTTTGTTGATTCTAAGTGCTGTTTTAAATAAAAACGGGCTTTATTTCCCACTGAAACAACAGCCATACAAACAGTGCAAATTGCTTCATATTTCGAGCTTTGACTTTTGAAAAAAATTTGTATTGAGCAAGAAATTCATCTGAAACAACGAACTTTCTTTTTGGAATTTTCGTCCTTAATTTATAATTATCTATAATTTAGGTTGTATTGTAGAAGACAGAAATTTTAGAGATCGAATACTTGTTCAACTTTACCAGTTTAAACACTATACGACGATATTTTTAATCGCTCTCAATTAAAACCATTGATAATTGATCTATTAATTGACTTTTGACAGTATTTCAAAATCTAAATAAGCCAAATTTAAAATTTAACTGAATAAGCTAAATCTACATTTAAATTTTCACAAAATTACGAATTATTTTGAATTTTGACAACAAGCTTCATGCTTACTGTAAAAGATTACTCTGTAAGTTTCTGAATATTAGATTTGATTAGATACATTTTTCATGACATTTTGGTAAAGGCAAAGAAAAAATACTTTAATGACGTTTAGCAGATGAGAAACATGGTATGAGAATTCAGCTGATAAATGTTGTACAAGATATTAAAAAACCGTTGAAGAAAACTATAATAAATAATAATGTTACTGAAAAATAGAGGACAAAAGAGGACATTTAAGGAAGAAAAGAGTAAAAAAGATCCTGACTAAAAAAGAGGACATGTACTCTTTAAAAGAGACATTCTGGTCACCCTACACACATCTATATACGAATTCTTTGTAAAATAGATATATAAGGGTTGAAATAAGGGGATTATTTATATTAATATATTTTAGATAAAGCAAAAAAAAAAAAAAAAAATGAATTATTTTATATCGACAAGTAGTGGCACACGCACATTTTAAATGGACGTCTGTTTATCTATAAATGCTTATATGAATACCTAACGAATCCTTTCAAATTTTAAATTTCAAATTTCTTATATTATCCTTTCTTTTACGCTCTACCTATACCTATATAGGTACCTATATATTAAAAAAGCTTAGAAATATTCAGAATAAGAATTTTTTAATTCAGTAGCTACATATATAGGACTTGAATATCTTACATTTCGTTTGAATTTCATTTTTCTTTTGTTTTAATTTTAATTTTACATTAATTTGTATTACATCATTCGCATGAATACAATCGTTACATATACATACATGTTAAAGGTACGTATCTTAGATTTAGACATAAAATCTGTATACCTATAGTTGTCGGTTGTTGCTATGTCTCACATCATTAACATAGTATTTTATTTTGCCGCTACATAATTTCACTTTTATTTGAAATACTTATATATACTTACACCCTTACACGCTTTTTGTGATGAATCAATCCAATTTTCCGGTTAAATGTTTAGATTACAAATTTGTAGCTTTGCATACATGCTTTACAAAAGCTTAAATTTTTTTTTTTTTTTCAATTCAAAGAAGTAGATAAGCTATATAATAGCGTGATAACTAAAAAGGTAGTAAGAAAATATGATAATTAAAACGCCGATAATATTATAGTAAAATTTTTTGGGTACAAAATAAAAATAAGACCTAAAATTACTTTGTCAATTCTTTTTGCAATAGATATATAATAGGTATTATTTGTTTAGATACTTGTATCATATAAAGCTAAGTTACTGAAACCAATATTGTAAGTAGGTACCTATATCTTCGGTTCTGGTCCAAATATCTTGATTTCAGGCCTTAGATGCTGGAATTAGAAAAAAATTTAAATTATGATAGATTACCTAAGTTATGTATTTTACAATTTTAAATTATTTTTAAAAGAAAAATCGATGATTTTGACTTTACAAAAATTTCAAATTCATTTATCATTTTGACCACGTGATTATATGAGAATTTCTCATTAAAATTTAAGCTTTTATTTTGATTTCTGTTGAAGTATTTGTATTTAATTTTTTAAATAGAAGGTACATACCATTATAATAAAGTACATACCTACATATATAATATATTTAAGATGTATGTATGTATGTGGATTAATTCAAAAGAAATTTGCTGAAAAATTATGTCAAGTATAAGGTATCTATCTTTTTCTGATTTAAACTCGTTTAAATGCAGCAAAAAAAGATCTACAATTGGTTTTTCCTCAAAAATACGTTATTCTTTACATATATACATGTATATATTACACCCACATATTAAAGGATATAGGTACTTGCTTTTTGTATTAGATATACATATATATGTACATATGTATGTACGTGGATATATCTTCTATCTTTTCTACGATATGCTTAAATATTAATATAATTGATATATAATCGTACGTCTACATATACATACGTATCATATAGTAAAGTATGTATGTAAGATTGCAGAAAATTTTTATTTTTACAAGGAGGGTGGAATGATTGACATTTTATAGAGAATCGACTGACCTCATGTTCTGGATTTTTTCAATGATATACCTACACTGGGGGATCATTCACATTTCATTTAAAAAAAATATCCGCCATTGCGTTACTCGTTTTTTTTCTATATTTTTGTTATATTTGATAAAAAAGAAGAATTATAAATTAAAATTAATTTTGATCTATTAAATTAAATTCTATTTTGTACTATTAATTTTGATCCTTTAATTTTAATTTATTTTTAAATTATTCCAAGAAAGTCGTTATAAAATAAACAGCTCATAAATTCAAATTTCATTTGTTTATATAGGTATGTATTATATAACCATCAAACCATAAACCCTATGACTTTTAAGAAAATTATTTATTTAGAAATTATCTATGGTTTTTTATCATCTATTGAAAATAACCCATTCTTTTCAATATGCATTCTTTAACAAGAAAACTTTAAAAATTATGTGTGACAGGATATTAGATTTGGTCCGTCCATATATCTATTAATAATATTTTCTTTTTCATATGTTTCTAAACAAGAATCTTGTGTTCGACGTAAAAAAAAAATATGTACTATATAAAGGTATAATGGTTTAACTTCTTTTTATCTATACCAAAACTCTCAACCCTATATATCATATATAAATGTCTCTGGGACATTACAAAGTTTAGATTCTCAAACAGGATATTTACAAAAATAATATAATAATAATGATTATAAAGCAATATATATGAATATGTGTATACATTTATGCGTGTGAACATGTGTATATTCTCATATGTTTTATTCATGATAAAATATTTATAATTTATTGTCTTTTCTATATATCCACACAGTTATAATGAATTTTTTTTTACAATTAAAATCATGAAATTTTTATCCTTAATTGCAAAAAAACTTTCATATTATGGGTTTTAATTTTTCAACAAATAAATTGTGTTTTTAATTAATATGCAAGAATTACTTGTTTTATTTTACAATTAGAAATCACTTTTCTTAAATAGGAATTCGTATTTTAAGGAGGTGAATTCTTCTCTTGTGAAAAATAACGAATTCAATATGAAAAACAATAAAAATCCAATGTATGCACGAATCCTAATGTGCATATGTATAATATTCTTGTACATATATTTTGTACTCAACTTTTTTTTTTTTTTTTGTTAGATAAGTAAATGTGAGAAAAAAGATCTTTTTTACCTGCATATATAAATTATCTTTCCTTTTATTTTATTTTTTTTTTTACTTTTTAAAATAAAATATAAAATATTTATTACAAGGTAAAAAAAGGATGTCTTCTGATTTTTTGTTTTGCAATTCTTATTTGTTTTTTTTTTCTTTGCTTTTTTGTGTTTTAGATTGAAATTATTGTAAACCTAGGCGCACATCATTACACGTATGATAATCATATGAATGATTTATAGTGATGTTCTCCTGGTACATATTTTTGTATAATTTCCGCTAAATTTATCGAATACATCAGATTTTAAGTTATAAAAAGTTAAGGTATATGAAATATGTACAGACCATATTTAATTTAAATATATATTTATTATGGTGTATGTGTAAAATATCATTTTCTATTTTCATTTGCAAAAAAAAAAAAAAGATGAATTTTTATTTACAATATTCACTAACACGTATACTTATCTGTGTACAAAATTCTTGGATATATTCAGATATACAAGTCCTTGAAATATTTTGTTGTATAAATAATAAAAGAACGAACAAAAAATTATTAACCAAAATCTATATTGATCACATCATCACAGGGATCATGAGGACTGTATTGTTGAATTTTTAGGTATATTATATCATTTATTCTTGTCGTATATATGTGATCGTATATATCTATATATCTTATATACATAATTTGTACAAATATCTTGTATGAAAGGTGTGCACAGGTATACGAAAAATAAATTCTTATATATACCAACATTAAATGAAGTAATAACATCAATTGAATATGTTGGAATGAGACAAAACGAGGAAAAATTAAAAAAAAAAAAAAGATGTTTTTTATATACTATATATAATAAAGAACCAGGAAATATCTTTTATGTAATAACTTTGCTTTTTTATTGTTTGCAAAAATCGTTGTTAAGTTGCTAAGTTGATCCTTTTAAATTCTCATCATCAGGTTCTTCTGGAATTTCTAACATACACATCTACATAAAATTTATCACACTTTTCTTGAAAATGTTTTTTCACGATCTCAATGCGTAAAATTAAAATTTTGATATGTTGAAGGATACACACGTGTACACATATATATACATATAATTATTTGTTTTTGCTTTTATATACAAAGTTGTGCAAATATTATACACAATATTCAAATAATTCTTATTGTGTATGTACTTTTTGTGCAAAAAATATTCATCTTTTGGTATATATGTACATAACATTTTAATCATTTAATTCAGTGGCGTTTCTTAAAAAATTTATAAAATGAGCATAATTTGTACTCTTTTGTTGATAAGTAAAAATGCATTGAATAGATATATACCTATCAGTTGCTATCAGGTATAGTGTATACATATATCTACATATATTCACTTTGGCATTGGCTTTTACATAAGATTATCGTCATTGTGTGTGTATCAATTCTTATAAAAGACATATTATTAAAGTCTATTATTGATGTGAGAAATTGTCACAGGAAATTTTACGTTTTCTGTACTTTACGTGTATTTGTTGTAAAGGTACACCATTTTTTGTGTGAGTGAAATTCTACGTTAATTTAAATTTTTTGTACATAAACATATTTTGAAATATATATTCAATCGAAGATTTGAAAATTCGAAACCAAAGCCTTTCGAAACATTGCACTTGACTGTATTTCTATATGTATATGTATGCATATATGTAGGTAAGTACTATGATAGATATACAAAATATTTTTAAAATTATCAAATTCATTATCAAATTATTAAATAATTATTGTAGAAAATTTACTGGTTATTAATTAAATGCATTACTTTTAAATTATTTTTCTTTTAAGATATATGTATAGGTACATAATGTATTATGGATTATGTGTTTTTTACATATATACATTTAGGTATTTCACACTTATGAATAGGTATTATAGCGTACATATCTGTATGTGTAAAGGGTATCTTTAATAGGGTTTTTAAAATAAATTCTTTACGCATATAAGATTATATGAAAAGTATATAAGCCCATATATAATCTGTATATTATATAATAATGCAATACACATTCTGTACAGTTATCACATCCGGTACACTATATGCATTCTTGTCTAAGTGTAAACATACATTAGAAAAAATAGGGCTTGCATATCATATGCATTTTATTCATATATATACATACATATACATATCTGTATATATATATATATGTATGGATGTATATTTAATAAGATATGGATACATGGCTTAATATGAACAAAATTAAAATGTTTCCAAAAATTTTACTACATTAAAATAAAATAATAAAATCTGAAAATCGCATTATAGATTTTCAATTTTCCTGATTTTTCACTGATTCCTATAATGCATGAATGCATTTTTTTTTTTTTTTTTGAAATTCCAAAAATGTATGTACATATATGTAAAGACCACAAATAAAAGATTTATAGATTATTCGGCGATTTCTTTTTCAAATTGCATTGAATGTGGCCTAATCTTATTTATATGCATATGTGCATGTTGTTTTATATTGTGTAGGCATATTACATATACCAATGTACAAACAAATATTTGTATTTTGAATTTAAAGATTTTTAACGTCTTTCAAAATAAAACATTTTTTTGTTTTGTTTTCATTATTCGTTTTACGTATAGGGACGTTAGATTTTCTATATATTTTTCTCTTTCATTAGAAATTTTCTTTGAAATATTTCTTATTTCTATATATAAAAGTGAATATACCTACATAGAATTACATTTTGGAATTTTATTTGTTATCATATTTTTGTTTAGAATTTCATTCTAATACATTCATAAAATGCATTTATAAATTATAATTTGAGTACATATAATTTTTGTATACATCACATATGTATACATACATAATATAATCACATAATTCGAATTTTCATTCAAGTTGAATTATGTAGGTATACTTGTGCAATTGATGACAATGCATTCATTTATTTACGTGTTTTCATATTAATTAGTATAATAAAAAAATATTCAATACGTTAAATCTACATTAAAAATTTTTTTAAAAATTAATTATACATAATGCATTTTGGTTTTTACCTTCCTGTGTGAAATGTGAATTGTTTATATATTTTCTTATTATTTTAGTATAATTTTCTGATCTAATAGGAGTACATGTCTATAATGTGCATAAACAAATCATTAACATACAGTCTTGTACTTAAATCTTGATACCTGTTACCTGCTAGGATATATACCTCCAATATATTTTACTTATTATCATTATTTTATATAAAAAAAATTTTTTTTAATTTAAAATTGTGATGATTCTAGATATATGAAAAAATCCAAAGAAATAATTAAAGAGTTATATATGTAAATGAAAGTGAAGTGTATATAAGCGTGTATTTAAAAATATAATTTTATAACAAATTTTTGAAATAAATTATAATCAAAATATCTACAAAAGTTGGTATTTATATTTATTATCGTGTAAATAATAAACAAAAAACAAAAAAAAAAAAAAATCAGGTAATTGGTAAAGTTTGGTGCAGTCAAAATATCAATTAAAAATTTCAAATTTCATTATACAGTGTCTAAAATAAATGTTGTATTAGATATAGTTTTGATTATTGCCTCAAACACAAAAACAACATATTAGAGATCGTGGTAGGTTGTAATACAATTACATAATTGTAAAGGACTTTTTATAATTTGATTAGTTTTAATTTTTACAAAATATCTTTGAGAAAAAAATATATTTTTTTTTTTAAATAAAAAATTATTAATAAATAAAATCAAAAGCAAGATCCATGAATAGTCGCCATTAGAAAGAGAACATTTCAAAATGAAAGAAATTTATTTATTTTTTTTTTTTCCTCATCAAAACTCATTCATATTTGTTTTTAAATGTGTACGTATAAAAATTTGAACAAAAAAAAAAAAAAATGGCGTTAGAAAAATTTCAAATTAACTGTTAAATTTGAGTAAATTTTTTAGATAAAAATAATTTTGGTATTCGATTTATTTGTGAAAATTGTATAAATTGAAAAATTTCCCTTTTACAAATATTGTAAAACAAAAACATTAGCATATTTTAAAATCAATTTTATTTTATAAACAAACAAACATAAATTATATAACAAATGAGGTTAAGGTCAATGATTTTTCATGATCATTGAATAAATTTTTTAACTGATATTATACATTTATCGAATTTTACAACTATGAATAAAAAAACAATAAATTTAGTTTTTTTTTTTTTTTTTTTTTGTAAATGAAAAATTTGACCTCAAGGGCTTTGAATTGAAAAATAAAAATTGAATAATCTCAAAAATTATTTGAAGGGGCATTGTTTGAATTTTAGGCATTAATGCTTCATATTCATACAAGAATAGTGGATATTGTTGGAGCATTAGCATGAGCCATTATTAGAAACAGAAAAGAAAATCGTTAAACCACATGGCATATAAGATATAGCAGCACATGGCGTTACATCATTTTCTCACATGTTTAAGTTGTGGCCATTGGGCTGAATGAGATAGCAATTAAAATAATTATGTGTTAAACAAAGAAATACAAAATAGAAAAATTCTTATGAGAAAATATCTAACAGGTACGTGCAAGAAAGAGAGAGTAATCTTAAATAAAAATGAGATAAAATAAATATTATGTTGAATTGAGAGAGGATTAATATATGTACATATATTTTATTTGCATGCTCATTGCTCACACACACTCATCTAAAAAGGGGTAATAAATTTTAAAGAAGTGTGCGAGAACGAGAATTAACGGGGAAGCAGCATGTATACATATGTGAATGTCATATATAATGCCGGTAAATGATGTATGTAGTTGTTATTATATATCAAAAATTTTTGTACAGATATTTTATTAGAAAGAATATTATATTTTTTTTTCTTTTTAATTAAGAAAAATTGTTCAAGATGGGAAATTTGAAAATTTTTATAAATAAATTTATGCATGAATTTTTTCTAATAAATTTGTAGAAGTTTCCACAAAAACAGGAGAAAAAATATTAATTATTGGATTTAATTATTAGAAATAATTAATATAACATATAGAAACAAAATTTGATATTCATAAACATAACAAAATGGAAACTATTCATTTCATATCGACTACAAATTATTTTTTTCTTTTTAATTAAATTTTCAAAAAATTGTTACAAATTTCTATAATTTCGTATACGTAAAAATAAACCTCAAAGGCGTAAAATATAAATTTATATAAATATTAAGGATCAAGAATAAAAAATAAAAAAATATTTTTACTGTATCATAAGCTTTAGATACTCATTTATAAGTACCTAAAGTCAATAATATGATTCATAATTACAACAGAAGCAAATTTAAATGCTATTTATTTTCTAATTGAAAATCTAATTTTCTATTTGAATTTTAAAAAAATTAAATCCAAGCTGAAAATTTCATTTTGACTTAATTACTTTTCTCGTAAAACTCTAAAATAATAATACACAAATCATTTAAGATGTAAAAGGGAAAATAATAAAATATTTTTAAAAACAATCTAGATATGAGGCAATAGTAACTATCGGCTATCTGATTTCTGATGTAGAAAAAAAAAGAAAAACCAACAAATGAAAATACTGTATAATTTGTTTTTTATTGCTGATCCTTCATGATATTCTGAACTTTTTTGAAAATTAGTTAATTCTAATTGCGAATCTGTTAGAAAATATCTAAGAAAAAGAAAATTTTATTAAAGTCAAACATTTTTCGTATACGATTGCTATAAGCGTACATATCTTAAATTCCTTGAATTATACCTATGTATACATGTCAATAGATATGAATTCAAAAAACTTAATTTAAAAAATTTAACCGAAATAAATGTTGATTTTGTAATAATTTCAACTAGTCGTTGAATCCTGATTTCCCGAATGTATAAGAGATAACGATCAATAAATTTTAGAATTAAAACAAGATTTTTTTTTATAGCAAAATAAAAATACGAAAATGCTGAAGCCGATCACGCCAATCATAAAATATAAAAAATAAAAAATCCAAAATCGGTTTAATTGTTCTTTTTTATAGAAATTGTTAAAGAATTTATTTTTATATATATAATAAAAATAATTAAAATTACAAGTTCCAATTAATATCCGATCTGTCTTGTTTTTTTTAAAATAGGTTGATTATCATATTTTGAAAAACAAATGTTAATAAATAGAAAAATTTAATTGATCAACCAAAAAAAAAAAAAAAAATCATCAAGATATGTCATATGTTATATTGATGCGATTAAAACAATTGTTATTTTAATAGAAATTATTATCGTTAGAACCCTTTCATATAATTTTTTAGGATGTATGTACGTACCTATACATAATATTTCAAAGAAAATATAATTGTATTTTATTCATTTATTTTCTTCCTTTCTTATGTTATTTAGTTTTTAATTATATATATACACATAAGATATATAGTAAATATACTTTTTTTATCCTGGTACCTATCATCACATCAAGATTATTATATGTACATATATTTGCATTTTTTTGTTAAAAAGAACAAAGAAAATTCATTTTTTTCTTCATTTTTCAAAATATAATTTCTTTTTATACAATATATTTTTTTTTTTATTTTTCAAATATTATACTTTAATTTGTTACACTTAGATATTTATTTATCTTTTTATCCTTTCGAAATATAATGTATGTGCAATTTTTTTTTTTTCTTTTTTTTTTTTTAATTCAACCCTGAACCTGAATTCAAACCCTTTTTTCTTGATAATATATAATAACAAAACATTAAAAAAAAACAAAAAACAGAAAAAAATTTGTAACGATCAAATATGTATGTATGTATATTAATTCATGTTTGCATGTGTATAATAAGTCAATGCTCTTCAATTTAAATTTACTTAATGTTAATAAAAATATAATAATAAATTCACTGATATTCATTTCCTTATACAAAATTTTTTATCGAATTGTAATCATTGTAAGGTACTTAAGGTCTATACAATGTGTATGTGAATATCTACGCATGTATCTATATACAGTATAGTTTTTTTTATTTAAAACTGGTATACATTATACATACACTGTATACATATATGTATATTTTATGTGCAATGCACTTTTCTATACGCATTATACACATACATATACATATGTATCTACATTCATATACATACATATATGCATGTATAACAGAAGGGCAGTTGTTGTCCAAATTACAAAAATTTTGGAACTCTGCACCTGTCCCTTATTTTATGGATGAAAAGAAGTAATAGATGAAATTTTAAAAAGAATTTTTTTTTCATATGTGTGTATTGTATATACATATGTATACATAGTAGTATATATAAATATGGGCACATGCACGCATAATATACATTTATGTTGCATTGAAAAAAAAAAAAAAAACAGAGTGCAATGATAAAATGCAAATAAAAAACTCGAAGAAAGTACAAAGGGTGGAAGTACGTCATACACAAGGTGTTATAGAATGTCTTCAAAGACAAAAAAAAAATAATAATAATAATGAAAGAAAAGAAATGATCATCAAAAAATAAGAAGAAAAACACACAAAAAATCAACATATTTTTGCTAAAAGCCATGATATAAATTTGTAAAAACTTATTTATATAAATAAGTATAAATACCTTTAAATTTTGATGCAAGTTTAATGCATTGCAGATACATACATATATTTTTGCCCGTATGCACGTACTATAAACTACAAGGATATTATGTGCCTGGAGTTGGTTTTCGATTCAACCTGTCCGAAATATATCTTAAAAATCCATGGGATAAAAAAAAAATTACATACATAAAGTAAATGAAAAACTAAGGATATTGACCGAATTATGGACAAATAAAAGTTGAATATATAAAAGAATTCTTATACAGTAATAGCAAATTGTTCTAAAAAATTTTTTTGAAGCAAATTGCTTTTATACCCTTGTTAGATCAACGAGATTTGACGTACTTATTATAATCCTTTCTTAATAAAAATAAAATTATTTTTAATTCAGAGAACATTGAAAGAGGAAAAAGAAAAGAAGATCATGGTCCATGGAAAATATTTTCTATAATTTTGAACACAATTAAAATTCAATTTCAAACTAAATGTAAGAAACATTGGTTTTTTAGTCCTTCGTGATACTTCATTAAGAAAAGCAGAATAACGTGAAAATGTTAAAGATATCATATATTTCTCAATTAAAACAAAATTAATTTACCTTATTCCTTATTTTAATCATTTTTAATGGATCCTTTAAGAAATGTCTATAAAATTGTATTCGTCAGCCTTAAATTTAAGGAAAAAGAAATGTACATTCATACATATAGACGAGTAGGTATTTTTAGTTTTATGCTTATATTTATATACCATACATGAATCCTGTATATGTGATTCCAATATGTGTGTTCATAATGTACATTATTATACAATTTCTGAAAATATTAATTGGCATTTGTAGATAAATTTCTTATCTTCCTTGTAAAAAGAAAAAAGAAAAAATCTGCAAAAACGGATAAACATTTTAATTATTTTAATCATTACTGTTATGTTTCTTATATACATACATATGTATGTACATGTTTCTTACACATTCTAAAGATTTTTATACAACAAAGGTACTAAATAAATATTTTCACATTTCGTGGCTATATTTCTTATAGGTAAAAAAAAAAAAAAAAATGATTATGAAAAAAATAGCAGATGTTCCGAAAATTTGTAAAAGAAAAAATAAACCAAAAGTAATGTGTACGATTTTTGAGCAAATACAAAACATGAAGAAGAGCAAAAAAGCATGAAAAAACAACAAAATTTTTGAAAAAATTAAGATACGTTAATATATTTTATATACATAAAATCTACTTGCATATATACAGTTTGTGCTTGCATATATAGTATATATCCGTATATATTTTAATCTTATTGTGTATATGTTTAGGTATGTGCATAAAATTGTAGATATTTTGTTTTTTTACTTTTTTATTTGAAAAGTTTTTAAGGTGTACATTTTTATATTTCAAACAAGCTGATGTACATCTGTATATTTTTATGTATTTTTTGGCCATGCAAGCATAATTGATATACATATTTTTAAGGGCACGTGCCAAAAGAATATATGTATATACATACATTATCATTCAAAAGGATGCATTTATTGCAAAGAAAGCGCCAACAAAATTTTATATGGCATGTAGGCATGAGATTATAAATGATATGTGTATATAAATATGTATATATGTACTATAGTAATACACATAATTGTATGTATAAATGTACATATATACGTACATATATACAATATTCATATTCCTTTAATAATGATGCGAAATGTATGCCCAGTGCCCATCATACACTTTGAAAAAAGGTTTTTCACATTTTGTTTACTGCTTCTGTTACCACTGTCTCTTTATATTATAAATTGATCGTTGAATATGTGATCTTGTAGTAGTTAAACATATACTGCTTTATATATATGTATTTACAAATTTAAAATTATTCTGATATGTTCCGTATATAATACAAATATATATGTAGATAAAAGTTGAAGCAAAAAATGAGTGTAAGGACGATCAGGTAATAATATTAATAATAATGATAATAATGCAGAAAAGAAAATTTTCTCGTTTTCGTTTTTCTTATACACATACATATATATATTTTTTTTTTTTTGTTAATTTTGTTAAATTTTATTCCACCAAATGTTATTTTATCTTATCATGAATATACACACACATGTATACGATGCAAAAACAACGTATGCTCAATTGTTTATAGTATAGGTATATATAAAAATCGAGATTAGTGATCAGTTGGATTGGATATCGGAATATAGTGAGGATCAAAGAGTCACTGACTCTTCATATACTATATATACATAGTATAGATATAAATATTTGTATGGATTTGGTGCATATGCATAAAATTGCAATAATAATCAGCTCAACATAATCAGCACTTTGCCTGATGCAACTGGCCGCAAGCATGGGAAATGATTAGCTCGCGGACTACGGATATACATGATGTACATATATGATCATTTAATATCCACATGGTGATTTTATTAAATTCCTGTATGACCAGCATACAATATCATAATAAAATGTTTGTCTTTCATTCCTTATTTTTCCGTTAACTTATTTATATTGCATCAATTACCATCCCAATCAAATTTAATTTCAGACGATTATATCATTAAGTTTATGTGCATACATTATATGTATGTGTAAGTGTATATATAGTCAATGTATATAATGTTTTGATATGTTGTTTATTTGGTATACAAATGTAAAAAATAAAATTATTACACACTTGCATGATAATATTTTATACCTGAGGCCTAAAAGGTGATTTTATATATAATGGTGCTATCCACGGTAATTATATCAACCAAAATTAATTAAACGATCAGTTGCATTTTCGCATACATTTAAAAAAAAAACCCCAAAAAAAGAAAAAGATCAAAATTTAAGGCACTTGTTATGTTTTTTTTTCTTTCTTTATTATCGTGTTATTCATATATTAATTGTCACTGATTTTTAATTAAAATATGATGATCATATTTTGTTTTTTTTTTTTTATTTAAATAATAATTAAAAATGTATTAATATTAATGTCCTTGTTTACTTTACCTTGTTTTAAATCTAATAAGTGAAAAAAAAAAAAAAACAAACAAACAACGAACAACAAATATTTAAAAAAAATTGACTAAATAGAAATTGTAATGAATTTTTAAATAATGACGGAAATAAATAAGAAATTTTGGCATTTATTGTTCTTACATAAATAATCATTTCTTGTGTATGATGTTGTATAATAAAAATATGTTTTAGCACAATTATGCAACTGCTCAAAAAAATATACGAAAATTTACATTTATTTATTAATGAACAAGTTTTGTTGAAATCCTTATTTTATTTTATTTTATTTTTTTTTTTAGATACTTATAATGACAGCCTTTGACTAATGATGGCTCATGTGAATATGATATAATCGTTAATATGGTTAACACGGATGTTGTTAACCCGGAAGACCAAGGGCTATCGCATATGCACTGAATACTTTGCCTCTGTTGTGTATATACATACATATGTATGTACACGTTAATATATGAGCACAATACATTATGTATATTGCATTGCATATATTAAAACCAGTCACAATATTAGTGAAATTCATTTTATCCTGTTTTTTTTTTCTCCTATACAACGTATCACAACAACAGACCACCGGTTAAATGAGATTGGCACGCGAAAACTGTATTATGTACATACATACATATATTGTGCAACAAATGCATCATCATAAGTGCATTTATTCTGGATTACTTTATACTGATGAAATATTAACCCTTTTTTATATGCATATACCTATGTACATGAACGTATACGATCGTATTGTAAACGCACATGAACGAATAAGGCAACAGGGATGATGTTTTATGATGATTATGATGATGATGTTTTATTGCATATCGCTTCTGTACGCAACAATTAATTTATCTACACTTGTTATGTACTTTTTTATTCTGTTTATTATTTCACATTGCAGCTATCAATAAAGTTTACTCTTCATTGTTAAATATGTACATATGTACGTGCATTGCAATTTCTTGCTATGTAGCAAAAAAAGCCCATTAAATATCATCAGGGGAAATTAAATGTTGAATATTTTTATTCAGATGCCCTTTCAAGGGTTGAACCAAAGTTATGTATAGTGTACGTTGCATTTTGCCAATGTTTTGAAAAGATTCATAACGAAAAAAAGTTGTTTTTCAATGCACATGTCAAGTGCTTTCATCTATACCGAATCTTAGAGAAAACAAAAAAAAAATATGTGTTGCATATTGGATTCAATGAAAAAGCAAAAACGGGTAGTTTGCACTCATGTGACCATATTATACGGATCAAATCTTCTATACCCAAGATTTTTTTTTAATTTATGTACATAGGTATTTCTCATATCAATTGTAATAGAATTGCTTGAAGATGTACAGACTATTTTACATGCACACCTTTTTTACAATCACATTTATTTACAATACACAATGAAATGTGCATTACGTTAATATCCATGTTAGCTTCTACTATACCCAACACTACTTTTATTTTACATAGTAATTATATAAAATAGTACATGTGCATATATTTAATAATTTTTTAATATTTTGCGATTAAATCGACTTAAGAGTAAATTTGGCTCCAATGTCCTTTGGTTAGCCTCCACGGATTACGAATAGTCACCAATATACATGTGTATATGTATACGTGAATATCCCTAGTTGTAAAATCTATGTACATACAATATGTATATGCTACTGATTAAATATTCTCAAATATTCCTTCACTTCCTTTTTATTCAAAAAACAAAAAAAAAAAAAATTTTTTTTTTTTAAATTCTTACGTCATTAAAATTACAAATTAAAAAAACGCCTATATACTAGAACAAAAAAAAAAAAAAAAAAAACAAACACATAAATACAGAATGAATTTAATATTATACTTTCTTGAATTCCCGGTATTTTAATTGATAAAGTTTAATTCCTATACACCTTCCTCGCATCATCTATCATTAAATTGTAAAATTTACAATTATTAGTATTAAAAATCCTTAAATTTTTATGTATAAATGTATGTATGTGCACACATAGTATTTCCCCTTTTTAGTAGAAAAAATAGAAACTATGTATATACTTTTTCAAGTATCCTTTTACGAAAATTTACTCATTTTTAAGAATTCTTTTTATTTTATACAATTTATCTATACACATATACCATATGTACATATGTATGTACGTGTACATTTAAATCCTCTAAGTGCATATGTGTAGATATGATTTTTGCCGGGTACGTAACAATTGAACACGTAAATTTCTTTATACTTTATTTTTCTTTTTTAAGGCATTTTTACTTAGCGGTAAAAGTTTTCCTTTTTTTTTTTTTTTTTTTTTAGTATAATATCATATATAAGAAAATGAAAATCTACATAATAGTGTAAATAATAGACATGCGCAAGACATGTATAACTGTATTGTTCTTCACTCATTAAAATAGCATTTTTTTTTTTATATTAAATTTCTAGCCCGGTTTTGTACCATCATCGCATTATACATATATATGCGATATCTACATACTGTTTGCGTGTATTTGAAAATTCCATACATATATGTAAATTTGTATAATAAATTTTTACTTTTATTTGATATAAATTTTAAACATAAAGAAAAGATAATATGAGTTAATAAAAATCCGGTTTTCTTTGAAACTCTCCCTTAAAATAATTTTATACAATACTTTCACTTACATGTACTTATGTATAAATATTTTCTAAGATACATATTTGTATTTTTTAAAAAGTAATTTTTTTTTGTATGTTTTACCTTCAATTATATCCTTTGTATAATTATCCTTGAATGTTAAATAATTTTCATGTAAAGTAAAATTGAAAGTAAAATAAAAATTTGTTTCTTTATGTTTTTTTTTTTTTTTTTAATTAATTATTTATAATATGCCGCATATTTTACAATTGTATGACATCAGAATTAATTTTGACCCAAGCATGTGTAATATACGAAGAGGCATTCACCCCAACTTCATACATACATACATACATGTATATGTAAATTTATATACACAAATGTATAAGATGCATGTAATTAAGCTTTACAACAAATTCATATATTTATAAAGATTTTTACAACAAGTACGTTATTTAATGATTTTGAATAACAATCTATTTATTGTACATACATACATACAAAATTATTTCCCTTTTAATTTTTTTTTTTTATATTTTTTTTATATATACTCTGAACACACTTTATAAGTATTTCTCATAATGATCTAATATACAAAGGATAATTTATATTATGTGTAAAAAAAATTAGGAATCGATTCATATATCGCAGAGAAAGAGAGAAATGAACTTTCACTTTACGTACAATTTTATACATACTTGCGTACGTATATATGTATGTATATAAATTCATGTATATATATTTATATAGGCATTAATTTCCTTTTTTTTGTTATTTTGAATGTATTAGTGTTTGTATGCGCGCAGAAAATTATAAGTACAGTGTGACTCATATTTATTAGCGAAAAAGGATAAAATTCTGAACATATTTTATCATTTTACAAATATTTAAAAATTTACGTTACTAATTTGAAAATTCAATCGCTAATTTTTCACTATATTTGCATTTTCCATGATGATCGCACACTATTTCATGTAGTAAAAGCAGTGTACAATTCATTGAGTTTTGAGTTTCGAGCATGTGTCCTAGTAACAGTATATGGATGAAATGAAACGTCTTCAGTATATATATTACATTCTCCTTATATATATATAAAATAGTATGCACAATACCGGTATCAAGCATACATATACATTGACAAAAAGAAATTTTTTGTTTGTTTTTTTTTTTTTAAATTCAAAAAATTTGCCTGATTTTTTCAAATACAAATGAAAAACAATCGCATACAGACAATTTTCTTTTTCCCGGTTTACTCATACATATACCAAAATAATATTTTGAATATGGTACATACATATATATATTTTGTAGATTTTATTTTGAATGTATTTAAAATAAAATCGATAATTTCACCACCATGATTTTCATACAATGCGAATACGATAAAAACTTTCTCTCCTTTTACAACTGAATTTTGTATATTTGTTGCTATACGCGTACATACATGAACAATTGTACCATATACACCATAGAATGTAAATGGTATATTTTTTTTTTACTATCCTGTACTTACTTTCTAATTAAAATATCTTTCATTTCATATACTCCTTTTTGAGTTTGATCTTCCTTTTTTTTTTTTTGTTTTATATGTTTCTAAGTTTTTTTTTTCTATGATTTTCTGGAGTTTGAAGTTTTTCTGCCAACATTTATTAATTTTTTTGTATTTAGATATTAGATATTACGTGTATATGTATTGAATTGTACGTGTGTAAACACAACAATATAGAGTACAAAAGAAATTTATCCTTCTTAGTATATATGATATTTACATGTATATATGATAATCTATGTATATATCTATAATAGCGTACAGAAAATGTATACGGTTAAAAACGTATTGTAATAAAAATATTTTCATCAATATTAGGAGGACACAGTATTAAAAGGCAGCATTTACCAGCCAGCCATCTTGTTTCCCTTTTTCGGATTCAAAATTTTTCTCACAAAATTTTTCACATCAAAATTTTTCCATAATCCATCAATAAAATAAAATTCAAAATAATTGTTTTATTTTTTTTTGAAATATTTAATTACATTAATTATAATTAAATTTTATTTTTGTGTGTAATTTTTTTTTTTTTTGTTCATACAACGTACTATTACAACTTGAATGTAAAAAGGAATAAAAGGAAAACAATACCGGATTGCTTTTTCTTATTCAAGACCAATTCCTGATTCATTCAAATAATATATAGTAGCTGTTAATATCATATTTTATATACATAGTACATTTTCTGTGTGTGCTTATATATAGGCTTTTAATACCACCTATAATTAAAGTCATAGAAAATTTTCTTATAAAAAAAAAAAAAAAATTTTTTTTTTTTTTGTGTTTGTGTTAGATATAATTTTATTAAAAATAAAATTCAAAAAAATGTGTATCGTCAATAAAACACAATTGAAAATTTTTCAACATCTTTAAATTTAATACATAATTTTTGAAAGCAAAAAAATAAAAAACGAAAAAACAAAAATTATTTTGTAAGAAAGTGAAATTTCTTAAAAGTTTAAGAAGCCGATTGTACACACATAGATGATACTTGTATGTGTAAAGGAAAAACTATGTATACATATAGCATATGTTTATACATCTATTTATAAATCGGTGTTTTATTACGGCAACACATTATTATTATTATTATTTTTTTTTTTAAATATACATACATAAATCTATAGCCTATACAGGATAATCGTTTCGGTAAAAACTTTTCGGCCGCCAAAATTTTTTCTACAGTTTTTCCATCAAATATACTACATATATTAATTGATAAACGAATAACAGTAAAAATCATTTCATAATCATATTAATTATTTTTTTTCTTTAAAATCAAAATTTCATTTTTGAGAATTCCGTTTTTGTTCATCATTTAAAAAAAAAATTTTTTTTATGTGTCCTTCCATCAAAATTAAAAGTTAAAGTTAAAAGTTAAAGAAGCTGTCTTTATATTATACGAAGAAAAGTAAAAGACAAAATATAGAGAAACAACAGAAAGGTATAGTTAAAAAAGGAAAAATCTATAATAAGTGAAATTTATAGTACATAATAATATACCGTTAAAAAGGACATTTTTTTTTTTTTTTTTTGATAAACAATTAGATTTGATCTTCATTAAATTTAATTATAGGTATACAGAGACATTGTATTCGGAACGTGTGTAAGACCGTTAGGATTTTTCTTGTGAAATTTTCTTTTGGATCCTAAACGTGAAAATAAAATTAAAAATTTTCAATTGAAAATTGAATTGAAAATAAATGTGTTAAATTCAACAAAGTAACCTGTGGGAGCCTAAACGTCTTACGTACTTTATTCTTGCTTTATTCAGAATTTTTTTTTTTTTTTTTTTTTTTACTAAATCAAAAAGCAACAATTGTAATAAAATGTCAATGTTTTTAAGTGAAAATTAATTTTATTGGTTGTCGTTTATTTGATATCAATTCTTGGTGTAATTCTGTTATAATAATTTTTATTCAATTTTTTTTTTTTTTAATTACTTTTTTAGAACTCTTCTCCCTCTTTTAAAACAAAACAAAAAAAAAAAAAAACAAATAATAAAAAAAAACTTTTAATTTAAAACAATAATAACCTTCCACCATATTTAAAAAAAAAAATAAAAATAAAATAAACAAAAAATTTTTTTTATTAAAATAAAATTATATTACAATATCTGTATGTAATTCCATTTCAGCGAAATTTATATCTTTATTAACGTACAATAAATTTGATAAGAAAAAAAATAAGAAAATTAATTGAAAAGCAATAAAAAAAGGCAAAAAAAAACTAGAAACTGAAGAAATCAAAAGAAAATTCATATCTACGCCCATCCGAAAAAAAAAAAGAAAAAACAAAAAAACAAAAGAAAATTCAAAGGATATATTCTGTTTTCCAAATATAAGTATATACGCGCGGGTATAACATATACATACATATATGTGTATAAATAAATAATAAAAATCTTAACAACAACAACATAAATTGTTAATAAAAAAAAAATCTAAAAATAATAAAAACGAAAATATACTTTTCGTTTTATTTAATTTCACTTTGTTTTTTTTTTTGTTGTTTCTATATATATATACCATTAATTGAAATCTTAAAAAAGTAAAGTGAAGAAAAAAAAAAAAGGATTCAAAGAAAAAGTGATATATAAATTCGGCATTTCTCCGTTCAAATATATATACATAAATTGTATATGTGTATAGGTAAAATTATATAAGGAGTACAAGAATCAACGCCAAAAGTATATAAATTCGTTTTATATGTATACATATGTAAGTGTTATAAATACATAAGAAAAATATTTAAAAAAAAAAAAAAAATGACTATCAAGATCACATAATATTTAATAATCTCTTTTTTTTTTTGCACATTAAAATATATAGTAAATATAACTGTACATCATATAACAGCTACAAATACATAAAAAAAAAAAAATTCAGTGTCCTTTAAAGGAAATGAATAAAAAAAAAAAAATAATAATAATTATACAAATTTTCTTGTTGGATAAATCATTGATTAATTTTTAACACGCACATACAATATATGTATATACGTTACACATACTATACGCATAAATTGAACGGTAAAATATAGATTTATAACGGTTTTATTAAATTTCATTTTTAATATTGAATTTTGAAATTTATATACATACATATATACACACATTCATTATACGCATTATATACTTGTATACGTACATATATCCTTCATATAAAAATTGTATAAAATATTGTGAATGTATAAATAAATTGCATATATATACATATACCTTATATACTAATAAAAAATATATTTTTTTCTAATATTTATTTTTTATTTTATATAATTTTAGATTCATGTTTAATAATAAATCTAAAATAAAAAGGTGTGAAGGTGTAAAAATGTATGAATACGAAGAATTTATGAAATTTTGTTGGTGATTTTTATGTTATCCTAAATTTATTTTTTTTTTTTGTTTTTTTTTTTTAAATAATAAATTTTATTTTTATACAATCAAAAAAGTGTACTAACACACATTAAATACGCGTATATACATATATAAAAGTGTAAAGCGTATATTTTTTAGGTTTTTGTTTTTGTTTTTTTTTTGTTTTTTTGTGGTGTGTATATAAGGAATTGTGAACAAAATAAATCAGAATTTACAAAAAAAAAAAAAAAAAAAAAAATACAAACTTACCAAATTGAAGAAAAAAAATTTTTTTTTTCAAATAATTGTGCAAATCGTTTCGTCTATATATCTAAGAAAATATAATTTTTTATTTTACGCATATATTTGTGTTATACAGTGTTACACTTGAATAAAATAAAATAAAATAAAATCTAAATAAAGAAAAAAGGCATAAAAATAAACAACCAAAAAGGATACAAAATTTTGGATAAAATATATTTTATTGTTTTATACATATGTGTATGTTTTTAATCAAGAATTACAATCAAATTTACAATCATACATATTGCAATTCATTTATATAATAAAAAAAAAAAAAATAATTTTTAATTAATTGTGGCTCAAGAAATAATGCCAGCTAATTCTGAATTTCAAGAAGACGGTAGTAGAAGCTCTAATTCTTCAATATCAGATAAATCATCAACAAAAGTACAAGAAGGGTAAGTAAATATTGTTATAAAAAATATCATACATTTTTTTTTTTTTTTACTTATCTGAATTTTAAATAGAGTATCTTTATTTTTTTATGTATATTTATGAATGTAGTATCTCTCATGATGTTGTTGTAAAAAAAAAAATTAGTTGTATTTTAAAACAAAGATTTATTTGAGAACATTTTGAAAAGGATAACAAAATAAACAGCAGTCAGTAGCAAGGCCTATTCATTTTGTATTTTGAAATCACGTAAAAATCCTTTTTTTTTAAAAAAAAAAAAAATTAGAATTATAAGTGTAGATCATTTATATCCTTTCCCAGTGTATGTGGTTCTCTTTTCATATACTTTCTTAATTATTTGAAATTTAGAAAAAATGTTAGAAAATTATAATTAGATTTAATTAGATTGTATAAAGTATTTTTTATCTACATAAGTCGTTCCATTTATGCAATATGGTATGTGAATACAAAAAAAAAAATGTATTGTCCTTTCCGGCATGATCTGCATTAATTATAAGGCCTGTAATCGAGATTTTTCACATTCTTACACAAAGAAAATTTAAATTATAAAATTTTTCTTTCTTGTAAAATTTGTACTATAATTTCTTTTTTTTTTGTTTTGTTTGTAAAAAAATATTTTAAAAAATAAAAATTCGTTTTTAATACAAAATTTGAAAAATAATACTTAGAATTATGAAATTTTGAATATATTTTCCATTTTTTCATATACATTCAATTTTAACGAATTTTATTTATATAACATAAAAAGTAATCATTTGAAATGAAATATTTCATAATGATCACCATGCTTTCAGCCATAGTTCATTTAATCAAAAAAAAAAAAAAAAAAAAAAAAAAAAAAAAAAAAAATACAAAAACAATCTATTCATGTTTAATGACATTTACAATAACAATTTTTATAATCACCGATAAAATGGCGGAGAATTCTCAAATATGAGATTTTTGCAAGTCAAGATCATACATACAATGTATATATGTACGTATATGAATAAGATTTTATATGGAAATGAATATATTAAATAGATATAGAACATTGTGCAAATTTTTGCGTTCACATTTGATTTAGCTTCTTATTTAATATATAGAAAGAAAATCATATACAGACAGACAGTCCCATAGTGTTTTTTTTTTTCGGCATTTTTAGCTTTTTGAATTACGTCAGATATAAGATACTCAGAGACAAATAATATAATGTATCAGGGTATTTGTTCACTACTACTACATACATATGTACATGTATAATATATATGCGAATATTTATAAATGAAAATTAAATATTCGTTGAGCTAAGAAAAGTTTAAAAATTCCATATAAAATGATATGATCATCATCATATTAAATACTGTGATGTTTTCTTTGTATGATCATTTATATGGAAAAGCTCTGAGAGGGTGTTAAATATGGAAATATATATATTTACATATTTGTATGTATTTATGTATATTTTTTTTTATAGAAATATATGCGTCATGCAAAGTTTTAAACTTTATTTTATTTAAAAAAAAAACCAAAAAAACAAAAAACATTGGCATTATCGGCAAAATGTATTCCAGAGTTGATCAATAGTACATTGTGCTATCAATGGTAAATAGAGTCAAAAATTGGCAATTGTGTATAAGTGTATGAGAATGAAAAAATATGTATACACAAATATATTGTATTTGAAAAAGAGCGTGTATTAATTATATTGTACACATATACCATAATTTTTTATAAAATTTTGGCTAATATTTTTGTTACTTTCTATTTGTTTATTTTTTTTATTTTTTATTTTATTTTTTTTAAGATTCAGAAGTAGTAGTATAGTAATACTTATCATCTCAGTCTGTTTCATTAATAACCGTATGATTGTTGTCCTTTTTAAACTGTTGTCCAAAAGTCATTATAACTTTTTATTCAAATAAAATATTTACAAAAAAAAAAAAAAACCAACAACAACAACAACAAAAAACTAAATAAATTAAACCTATATAAAATGTGTGTGTATGTATGTATGCAACAACAACAACTGTCATGTTATATCAAAGCTTTTAATCGCAAATGTCACGCGTGGATTTTTTTAAAAAAGTTTTTCATATAATTTTTATAAGAAAAAAAATTTTTTTTTTATGTGTAACATACACAATTAGTCCGGGGTGTTCTCTTTTATATATAATATAAAACAAAAAAAAGAAAATATATATAAAAATAAGAATTTTTCTTAACAAATTCATTTTAATTATAAAAAGGAAATATAAATTTTTGAAAAACTCAATTTTACATTCAAAAAACAAAAAAAAACAAAAAAAAAATTCATAAAAGACTTAAAAATTTTTTTTTTGAATATTTTTCCTTTACATATTCAGTGTTTTTGCAATTTACTATTATTGTTGCTAATACATTTTTGTTTCGTTATCTTCACATACATTCTTATATATATATATAGGTAAGTCTATTTTTTTTTTTTTATACTTTCATTTAAATGTTATTTCCATGTTCAAACTCTTCTTAAGAATTAATTTTCTTTTTTTTTTTCTTTTTTTTTTTTTTTTGAAATTAATACTGGAAAATTTATATTTTAAATTTATTGTACATTATATTTTTTAATAAAGGACATAATAATGTGTTACAATGCTTAATTGCATATTATATAGAAAATTTTCTTTATACATATACTTGTTGTCAAGTGATAATAAAATATACAATATATATATTATAAAATGTATATGTACATGCATGTCTTTCGATTTAAAAGCAAAAAAAAAAAAAAAACAAAAAAAAAAACCGCTTAACCAAAAAATGAAATGTATGTATGTATACGCATAGCATAGACAAAAAAGTAAAAATCAAA
Organism: Anthrax anthrax; assembly: GCA_963971155.1. Classification (NCBI taxonomy): domain Eukaryota; kingdom Metazoa; phylum Arthropoda; class Insecta; order Diptera; family Bombyliidae; genus Anthrax; species Anthrax anthrax. The sequence continues at coordinate 3,515,524 of OZ020123.1, forward strand.
AAGAAAAAAAGCCAAAATCTTTGCCGTTTTATTTGTTTTTGCTTTTCTTGGTCTTCTCTATTTGTTCATTTCGATAATTTTAATATATCAATAGAGAAGGCAATAAGTATAAAAAGCCGGTAACTGAAGAAATATCTTTAATATGTATCTATACGATTTGTATATGTAAATTAATGTTTTATTTTTTTTTTTATTGTATTGCATATTTGATGCATGAATATTTTGTATTTGCACTTAAAATGTGTATCTATAGATATAGTCTTAATTTTTGAAAATATATTTTTTTTTTTTTTGTTTTTTTTTAAATTTGCTATGAAAATTTATTTATAGAAAATGGCAGAAATATTATAAAGAAAATAAAATATACAAAAATTAATTTTAAGAATTTATGCATATATAGTATAAACGATTTATAATGACAAAAGAAAAGAATTTTCATCTCAAAATCAATTTGTACATTTTCAAGTTTATTCAATTTATGAATTTTTCAAAAGATATAAATTTATAGTTTTTAAAAAAAAAAACAAAAAATTTCCGCTAAACATAACCTAAAAATTTCTTGACTTGATAAAATATAAAAAAAAAAAAAATTGCAATACGTATACACTTCATTGTATCATAATAAATATCTTTTTTTAAATGAATTTTTTACTTTTAATTGTGTTCCATATCAACCACAAACATGTATCTAAATTTGTTCATAAAATGGCGGTTATCATAAAATGTATCTTATAGAAATTAAAATGATGGTTAATAGAAACAAATTTAGTAAAAATTTCATTTTAAATTTAAATATCAATTAGAAAATTACAATTAATTCAAATAAAAAACAAAAATTATAGAAAAAAAATTTATATAAATAACAGAAATGTTGGAATATTTCAACGATCATACATATATGAATGTGTACTTGAAATTCAAATTTAACCTATATAAAATGGCGTCTTTGAATCTAAAACAAAATGGTGAAATATATCGTACATACAAAAAAGTTATAGATCATTTAAATATATAAAAATAATATTTTAATCATTATAATTTTTGAAAAAGGACATTCTGGACAATGTACAAATTTTAGGTTTATAAATTCGTTAAATTTAAAATTTTTGTTAATTTTATAATTTTCCGATTTTTCTCAATGTTTCTATTTAAAATTATACCAATACGCATATGTATATAAAAATATAATTCAAATATAATTAAATTGAAAAATCCTTTTTATTAATTTCTATAATAAATACTAATATTTTTCAAACAAAAATATTATATACTATTTCGGATATCCTATTGCACATAAATTAAACATATACGCTTTGTATGCGTGCGTAATGCGTGTGTACATATATTCTATAACTTGTTTTGCGCATGGGAACAGAAAAGAATAATACACATTTGTTATAGAAAAAATAAAAAATACGTTGCGTTTTATAAACGTTAAGAATATTTAAAAAAAATTTGAAATATTGTATATCCGAATTGAATCCTTTTATATATATTTTAACAAAGTACATATGCGTAAAATATATAAATGTGTATAGAATGAAAGATGCTGCATCTAGTTTATACGTATTCTATTCATAAAATTTATCATTGTATGAGTATACAATGCTTATACATACATTTTTTAGGCATATATAAAGATTCGAAAGGTTCAGAATGAAAAAATGTGTAGGGTACGCACAATACGTATGTATATATAGACAAAAAAAAAAAAAAAAATTAGTTTTTTTTTTATAAATGAAAAATAAGAGGGTAAATAAAAAAAAATATTCAGTTATAATAGAGCCTATATGTAGATATGTGCATGCACAAAACAAGATCAAACAATAGAAGATTGACATTGGAAAGCTGAGGAAATTCAGGATCAAAATTGTTAAATTTTTTTTTCGTATTTTTTTTTCCTTTTATGCTAAGAACATTTGACTGCGTTAAATGTACGAATATGTTTGTATATGAAATTCATTAAATGAGGGACATATGAATTGATATAAACAGGCCAGTCTATTCCTAAGACTCTTTTTTTTTTAATGTACGAGTTTAGAAAAAAAAAAGCCGCATAAAGGTATAGATATCATGTAACCGAAAAAAAAAAATTTTGTTTTAAGCAACACAGGATTTTTTTTTAGAACATATTCGTATTGAAATTGCGAGGATAGAAGTTCAAGAGTCATATGGGATAGAGGACTTTTTTTTTTTTTTTTTAAATTCAAAAAACCAAAATATATTTCAAAAAGAATAATATATGCTTATTTAAAAAGTATGTGAAATAATAAATAAATTCAAGATTCAGATGGACATTTGAAAGAAAATGAAAAGTTGTTTTTTTTTTGTTTTTTTATTATAAGATGTCTATTTGAAAATTTTTGTAAAAAGCAAATATTTCATTTATATGTTTTTACATTCATGATTTTAAAGAAAAAAAAAAAAAAACAGGACATTCATCAAAATAACAATATAAACATAATAATAGAAATATAATTTGAATATTTATTTTAAACATGAGTATGTATATAAATAACATGTTATTAAATAAAAATTTAAATGAAATCAAGAAATTTAACTGATCTTATTTTTATTAGGCTGATTTTCTCATCGGACCATTAAAATTTTAATATTTTTATTATTCAAAATTATAAAGGATTTGTTGATGATCTTCTATATATACTATAGTCCTATATATAAGTAACAGTTTTCAAAGATAAGAAAAACTTGTTTCTTATTTGTGAATAGAGAATCTCTTTTGTATTAGATATAAAGGAACAAAATTAAAATCTGTTTTAAAATTATTGTTATATAAGAAAAAAAAACCGTTTATCCTTTTTGTTTATCCCATGAAATTTATATTTTGAGATTTATTGAAAAAATTATTGTATAACTTGTTGTATAATTGTTGTATTAAAAATTAATTCTTATTATCATTTTATTAAATCGACAATTTTTCGATCACATCTCTATCGTTCTGTTTGATCATATAGAAAGGCACATGTTATACATATTTAGGCTATCTTCAAAAACGCATCACTGCCGCATAACGCATTTGATGCGATACTTATAGCGTATTATGATCTTAAGCTAAATATCGCATCAAATAGGCAGTGATGCATTTTTGAAGATATAGCCATAGTTTTCGAATCGATTTTTTATTCAATCATTATTCAAAAAACATAATGATAAGTTTTACAAAAACAATATTTATTTTATATTTTGAGTACCTATATATAGTAAAATTCCTATACATATAGAAAGATATGACGTGTGAGATTTCCGAATTCTTATTTTTTATTTCCGTTTTCTCTAAAATTCTTTATCTTTTTAAAGGGAATTAATTCTATCTAGAATGCAGTATTATTTTTAGAAAAAAAAAAAAAAAATTTTTTTTAAGACCCATTATACAGTATACGTATATATAAAAAGAAATTTTCAAAATGAACCCTTAATAGTTTTCTATTTTAGTTCAAAAAAAAAAAAAAAAAAAAATTGATGAAATCATTTCCAAAATTATTTTGGTGTCAATTTTCACAATTTGTGGGGAAAAGAATTAATTATATCTTTTTTTTTTAATTTTATATAAAACAAAAATGTTATTTTCATGTCTATATTGTATAATAGATGGTTTATTATTGAATTCTTATTCTTTTAAATTATACTTACAGAGAAGGGTTCATCTTCTTAATGCACACGTGAATCTAAATAATAGAAAAAATTTAATAAAAAAAAATATATAAACAATTAAAAAATTCACTTTTGTTATATATTACTGATATATTTCTTATGATGGTGTATATATACAATAGACAAACACTATATTTACATACATATGTATGTATAATAATTTGCATTATGTTAACTTATTATCAACGTGTCAAAAGTTTATTCTTTTTATTAAAAAAAAAACATGAATATTGTTTACATTATTTTACGTTTTTTTTTGTTTTGTTTTTTTTTTTGAACACATATACGCACTTGAAAAATAACAATAACAAAAAATGCATTCTGAATTTGATATAAAATAAAACAAAAACCGGTATAAACAAAGATGTACGTACATATTTAATGTTTATGTGATATAAAATAATAATAATAATAATAAGAATAATAATGCAACGAACCGAGAAGTATTGCATTTCCCTCTTTTCTTATACATACATATACATATGTATGTAGGCATACATATTATATTTTTTTGTTTTTGTTATTCTAACAATGAAAATTGCATAAAAGATTATAATGATGTTTTTTGTCGATAATTCATGGTAATGATAATAATGATGATGATGGCAATAGTAATAAAATGACTAAAAGGATGACTATATACACATACATATATGCGTATATTGTGTAAAGGATGATGACTTATTAAAGAAAAACAAAAGTCAAAAAAAAAAAAAAAAAAAAAAAAAAAAAATGTGAAAGATTATATGCGAAATTAAATGAAAATTGTAATGAGTATACCTCTCAATGAGTAATTTGATATGAAGATATACTTATATAGGTATTCATATATTTGTATATATGAGTAAATAAATACGCATTGCAGGTATTTATATTATTATGATACTCATGCATTCAACAAGTTGCATCAGTAGCCTCGTGGTTTTCAGTAGTATACTACTGTAACACTTATTGTATATACGACATGTAAAAAATGCATTCACTTTAAAAGTCAGTTGCATCCTTGGCACGAGCCATATACGTGCATTTATTCAACAACAACATATAACATGGAAAGTCCATTCTATATATACAATATATGTACATACATATAACGTATGTGTTTACATAATGTACACATATCAGAGTTCAATTACATTTAATGTACGTAATGCAAAAAAGGGGTGTCTTTCGGCTTTTTCAACAAAAGAGTATCAAAAGCACATGCGATGCATCAGTGATGATGCACTTCTTTATGCAAAAAATAAAAAGAAAGCATTCTATATATACAATGACACTTATAAACTTTTTGCACTTTTACAGATTTACACCTCTCCTTTTTTTTTTTTTCTATATAATATATAAAAAACGGATGCAATTTCATTTGTTTGTATATTGTATATGAGTTTTAAAATGCATTTTCCCCTTTTAACTATATAATATTGCATGCACACGATGCGTACACGTTAACGTTATTTTTAAAAAGAAAATAATAATAATAAAGAGAGAATGAATGCATCAGGAAAATTGCATTCAATTATTATTAATAGACATGCGCTGCATTGCATATTGAAGATAAATATGTACACATATGCATAAAGTATTTTGTTGTTGTTCATTTTATTATGCAATTTGCATATTTGCATTTTGATTTGAATTTAACTTTATGTGCAGGTGGAATGTAAATATAAAATGCATTTTATATTGAAAGAGACAAAGCACAATTCGTTTTTGTTTTTTTTTAGTGTTTTCAGATACACTTTTATTTAAATAAATTTGCATTGTATCGTGTGAAAACAAGGCAATTGTATACCGTTTTTTTTTTGAGATTAAAACCCCCGAAAACCAATCATAGAGATGTTTTTTTCTAAATTTAACGTTTTGTTTTACATACATATAGGTACATATGTACAATTGTATATAAAAATTTGCAATCATTATTCATTGGCTGAAAAATTGATATTGCATTCACACTAAGTTAACAGATATTACATACATATATGCAACAAAACGTATTTTTGCATATTTTATAGGTATACATTACATGTATATAGTATCTAGCCCTTCAATAAAAACAAGATTAAAGTATATTGAAATAAATGAATCTATTTGAGATGAGAGCTGTGCATCCGTGTATTATGTATATTTTGTATGAGTTTTATTTATGAGTTTTATTTAATTACTTTTTTTAATTAAAATTTAAAATTAATTTGAAATTTTTTTTTTTTTTTTGTCAGTTGAAGATAAGTTTAAATTATACATAAATATGTATTTAATTGTTTGTTTTGTATACCTATGTACATTTATTATTAATTGTAAATTATTTATTGGCCTTCAATATAACAATGATGGGTTCATTATACATTTACTGTTAATATACAAATTTAAAATATGACGAGTAGATAGATACTTTTTATACGTTAATGTGTTTTTATATTTTTTAATTTTCGTTTTATTATATTTTCTTTTAACACCTGTGCAAATATATAATATGTGTGTTGTATTATAGAATAATTTGATAGTTCATTATTTAAAATGGTATACATATAATATCATATGTACATATCTATATAGTTAATATTCGATATTCCATACATATAGAAATTCATCAATATACAGTACATCTAATGTACATTTTAATGTTTGAGTACATACATATATGTATGTTCAAATTTTTCTTATATTCACACACATGTAATATAAGTTTTAATTATATTTTCATTATTGTTCAATACGTTTTATTGTTCATTCATTTTTATATGAATATTAAATAAGTACATACATACATATACATATATATGATAGTATAAAAAACCGTATAATATCCATATTAATGTATTCTATATCAATAATATTCAATCTATGTGTATATACAGATTAGAGAGAAAATAGAAAAAAAAAAATACAAAATTTAATCATCATACAAACATTTAGTATTTTACACAAGAGTAATATGTAAAAAAAAAAAAAAAATAATAACAAAAGAAAAAAGCTACATATTCAATATAAAAAAAAAAACATACATGCATATATTTATGTTAGTATATATACTAATAACTACATGTATCTATATAACATTTATAACAAAATAAAATATCTAAAAATTCCAAGGGTTGTTGTTTATAATGAAATGTTATGTACATAAGTTCGATGACCTCCTAAAAACATATTATAAAAATTTGTATATCATATAGTATAGTATATGTATGTATGTGTAGTATATGTTATACGTACATATAATTCTATTACCATATTATAGTGCTTGATCTTCCTTTTATGATGATAAGCTAAAATTATGAATTGAATTATGAAAATTTATTTCTTTTTTGTAAAAGAAATGTAGCAAATAATAAAATATAATTATTATTTAAAAAAAAAAAAAAACTGATAGTTATATGAATAAAAAAATAAAATTTTATCACAGAAATTGTCTCAATTATTTATAATGTAAGAATATATTTTAAAATACGTACAATGTAGGTACCAGAATTGACCAAGGTTATATATACACTATACGTTGTCTTAATATTTTATGACATACGTTGGCAATTAGAAAGGTTGCACAGCACCAGAAGATCATTAAAATCAAACCATGTAACATATCCAAATTTGTGTAAAAACACTATAATTTTGTAATCTAAAAGTTTTTAGATTTTTATTGAATGCTTTTTTATTAAATCTTGAAAACTTTTCTTCTTTTGTGTATGAGTGGATCTCGTGTACATATCATTTCATATATGTACATGAGAATATTGAGAATATACGTTAAAGTGTGAATATATCTAAGTATATCTATAAATAATAACTTTACAGTGTAATATGTAAAATAATTGGAATGAGGCCTATAGTTTCCATTTTCACTGTAATATTGAACATATGCACATATTTCTTTAAAAATTTCTACTAATGCACATATTTACTATACACATGTGTCTTCGAATGATTTTTGTGTTGTTTAACAAGAAAATTAAAAACTAGAGTATCTTAAGTTTGATATTATTTTCATATTGAAATATTCGTTTTTTCCCATCTAAATTGCAAATTTTATATACAAATAAAACAAATACTAAATAATATTAAAATTTGTAATATCACATGTGTATAGGATACATGCTTAATTTCAAAAATTTATGTTCATTTAATGCAATGTTTTTGATGTATACCCAATATTTCCATTAATTAATATTATTAAATGCATATAATGAATGGGCAACAAAGGATAAACTAAATTCATGGATTTCTACATCTATATACATATACTCATATGAAAGTGTTCTTCATGATGCCTTTCAGTTCTAAGAGGATATTCATTAAAATTTATCTTACACACATCTATATGCTTGTGCAGTATTTAAATAAAGATAAATTTTGGATATAGAAAAGTAGATAAAATAAACGTAAAAACCTTGATCCTTTCTTCAAGTTCTGGTACAAACATATACAATGCTTGTTATATTGTGAATGTTTATAGAAGATTCTAGGTATATTCCTTTCCTTTTGTCATCGTCTTAAGAATTCTTTCTCAGTATATATGACATTAGGTTTTGTATAGGATTTTTAAACTTCGATATCTATAAGTATAGGTATCATATTAATATATAGTTACGTATAGTCATATCTGTGCAAACTAAGAAATATTTGCATAATTGACATCCTTTTAATTCGTTCAAATTTTATCATCTTATAGGTGTAATGAGGATAACCGTTCTATGCTATTAAAAAAAATATAAAAAAAATTAAATTTATTTTTGCATTTCTTGCTTAAGCATAGAGCACATACTATACATGTAGACATTCTTCTCAGACTCAGGTAATATAATTATAACTATATGAATATTTGTTAATGGTTCTATTCTCATTTTTATTACTAAATTTTATGTACGATGTACGTATACGCATAGAAAATACATCAATTGTGAATGTATGTGTTTATGGATATGAACTATAAAAATGTATAAAAGTATTCATATTATATAAAAAGTAATCGAGAATATTTTATTCATACAATATGGATCTAAAAAGTTTTGCAATGTATAGAATATACGAGAAAGAGAGGATCCCCTTCATTTTATTGTTATTTTATTTTACATTCTATTATTTTATATTTATTTATTATAAAATTGTATGGCATATGTGTAAGTTTATCCTGTACACAAACATATATTTATTTATATCTGTGTATATACAACTATATGTGAAAATGTACACATATGTATATATTACGTTACACTAAAATAACCTCATATTCATACATATGTATGTACATATATGAAATAAAATTTTTGTACATTATACATATATATAGAGTCCTATCTATATACATATGTATGTATATGTATAGTGTGAGAAAATCGTCGAGTTACACAGGAAGGATCATTTTTTATATACATGCATGAAGAACATTTTTATCAATCAAAATAATCTAACATTTTTATAAATGAATAAAAAAATATAAGTATGAGTCTATGTATATATGCCGAATTTTTATATTCACATATACAGTCATATCCTGTACTACATACATATATGTACATATGTATATATATATATTTGCTAGTTTTTGTAAATTTGTATCTTGTATATGTACACGAAAAACCGGCGTTTCATTATTATATATGTGTAATTCATTTTATATATATGTTCGTATATATGTACATATATGTGTGTATAATTTATACACCATTATCATGAAATCATCTTACATATTATCACATTAGAAAAAAAAACTAAATTTCATGTTTTAATTTTGTTCTAGTAGGAGAATTTTGTTTTTTTTTTTAATATACATATATACATTACATATACATATGTATATATTTGATATTTGATTTTTAAATTGAAAATGAACTATATCATCGTCAAACGACATCACAACAACGTATACTACCAAATTAAAAAAAAAAAAAAAAAAAAAAACCAGAAAAAGAAGTATAGAAACTTCATCATAGGTAAAAACTGTAGTTTGAAGTTGAACAATCTCATCATCATCCAAAATAAAATATTTAAAATCCATCGTGTGATTTAGTGTTAAAAGTTCCAACTAGAGAGAAACGTGTGCCTTTCTGTGGCACTTCTTTTTTTTGGATATAGCAGAAAATTTTTTTTTTTTTTCTAACAAAATTTCTTTTTAGTTTTCCTTTTTGTTTTTGTATAATAAAATCGTTTTTTTTTGTATATTAAATTTTTTTTTAAAAAATTTTATTTTTTCATTTCAAAATACAAATTAAAACAAAGCAGCAAAATTCTAATAATTATATCTTTTCGGAAATAATTTTTTTTTTTTTTTTGGTTTTATTACATAAGAAAAAAAAAATTTTATTTTTTTTTGGTGGGATAAATCATTAATACGGAAGTAATATATATACAAATGTATAAAGTAAAAAATATACTTTATTGACTTTTGATTTTATTTATTATTATTATTTGTTTGTAAAATTCGAATAATTTGTGTTTCTGTGTCTATTTGTGTAAATGTTATAATTTTATTGCATATATATATATACTTGTAATTTTTTTTTTCGGAAAATAATTAAGGATAATTTTCATTTTCATACAATCGTTTTCAAGTAATTGCATTTACAACACGTTATATTATTTTCTTTTGTCATAGAAAATTTACGTTGTGCAAAATACCAAAAAAAAAAAAAGTGAATTAAAATTAGATATTTTTCGTACGACAAGATATTCAAGAAAAAAAAAAAATTAACATAAAATTAAAATACTTTAAAAAAATATTAAAAATTTTAAATTTAAAAGAAAATATGATTTTTTATAAATTAATTTAAAAAAAAAATAAATTAAATTAAAATTACATTTTGTTAATTAGAAAATAAAAACGGTAATTATACCTAATAACAATAATCTGTAATTATATACCTTTTACTAAAATCTGTATTTTCTAATTTAATTTCAAATAATTTTCTATTTTTTTTTTTCGTTTTCAAAATTTATTTTCAAATATAAAGTCAAATGAAAATTTGAAAATATCGCCATCAAATTACAAAAAAAAAAAAAAAAGGAAAGAAAAAAAAATGTTAGCAAATATTGCAGCCATATACAATTTTTTTTTTTTTTTTTTAAACATATCATATTGTCATTGGTGTGATCACATTCTACTATACGAATGATCATTACCTATTTTATATTTTTGAGTATTTCTCATTTTTGAAACGTTTATTTCATTCGTTGTGTATAATATTATATTGTACATATTTTAACTTCATATAATTGGGTTGCCTTTTGGGCGGCTTTAAGATAAGATAATTTTCTCAGCTTTAACAAGATTTTTTTTTTCTTTTGGTTTTGTTTTTTTATTTAATTTTTTTTTTTTTTTGATTCTCAAAGAAGTTATATATATATATATACACATACATAATTACAGTGGGACACAAAATATGCAGACTATTCTCATACATTACACAGATCTATGTGTGTATGTATGTTCGCAATCATTTATCGTGATAACTTATTAACACATATGTATATGCACATATGTATATTTTAATTTTTGCCTCTTTAAATATACATACATTCGAAATAAAAAGCTTTTAATAATACATGCAAGAAAAAAAATTTTTATTTCTTAATTAATCTCTTCTCATAATTATACATATATATACATATGTACGTATAAATAATATTCTTTGTCATTTCATTTATTTATACAAACTTAGGATTTAGGTACTTTTGTTTTATTTGTATGTATAAAAGAAAAATCAATTTGTTGGGAATTTATAGTTACTTGTATATTGTCAGTTTTTATTTTTTTATTTTTCTGAGAAACTTTTTTCTAGTAATAAATACAAATAATTTTACTCATTTAAATGAAATTCAATGTACATATATGTATGTATAAACCTCTTTTATACATGCATCGTATTGTGTATACATACTACGTATACGTACAATAGATGTTTCTCAATAAACCAAATACAAACATGTGTCTATATCATCACAAATATATATTTAAATCACAGATACCTATATTTTAAACTTTTATTCACAATTTTTTTTTCTATTTCTCTATTTTTTTTTTTTTCATTTTTTTCTTTCTTTCTTAAAAAAGTGCTTATTTTTATATATACTGAAATACAAAAAATTCATATAACAAAATATTTTTGTTTTCATATTATATAGATTTTTCTAATAGATATTAAATTATTATAAAAATTTAAAAAAAAAATCACATTTGATATTATTATAAATGAAAATTCGACATAAATTATAAATCAGTGTCATTAATTTGTACAAAAACAAAAAAATATAAATAAATAAATAAAAATAAAAATTAACAAAAAATAGTGTACTCGATAAACATTTCAGAGTGATATCCACTTTTATTTCATATGCATATCTTAAAAGAAATCATGGCGAAACGTTTTAAAAATTTTAAATGATCGTGAATATTGGAATGATTTAAAAAGGAAAATTCTAACAAAAAAAAAAAAAAAAAGAAACAATAAATAAAAAAAATAAATAAATAGTGTATGTATGTGTTATGTAAAAAAAAAAAAAAACAAAACATTTTAGAAATTTTTATTCTTTAAATTTATTTAAAATTTTCATAATAAAAACGGCTGTAATTAATAATTTTTTAAATTTTTGTATAGAAATTTAATTTTGTTTGTTTACAATTTTTATTCGTAAGGTAAAATTAAGAGCAGCATTGATTTTTTTTTTATTTTTTTAATGAAATTTGTCCGTTCGTTTTTTATTCTTGTTATTGTGTGTATATGAATAGTGTATTTGTCTATATATGTATACCCACGAACTTTTTTTTTTTTTTGAATATTTGTAAATAAATTTAATATAAAACTTTTTCTTTTTTCAAAAAAAAAAGAGAAGATTAAATTAAGTTGAAAAAAAAAAATCAAAATAAATAAAAAACAAATAAACTTATTGTATTCGCATATAATTCATATATATAAAATATATAAATTAAAAATATAAGTTATATAATATGACATCTGAATTGGATCAATTTGCTGAATTGGAATTATCAAAAGAGGATCGAGAACAAATTTTTGATCCTCCATCAGATAGACCATCTCAGGAGGGTGCCGTTGGGCCTGGACCAAGGTGATTGTTATTTTCATTAATTTAAATTATTTATTTCAAAAAGTATTACCTATATTTTAATCAGTCTAATTTAATGATTTTGCACTTTGTAATACCGCCGGTTTTATTAATTCATAATGCTTTGACGACTAAGAGCTGTATACGCTTAATTTTTTTCTAAATTGTATATGTAGATATATTATATGTTCTTTTTTTACACCTGCAATATATTTCCATTTAGGTGTGTGTGTGTGTATGCGTACTATTATTTGCTATATAAAATTACAATTATTTTCAATAATTTAAAAAAAATATATAAATTGAAAGTGTTTATTACAATATACCTATAAAGATTTATTTTTAATATTAAAACTATGTATTTTCTATTTATGTTTGTTACGGGCAGTACGAATTTATTTTCCTATACACATAATGTACCCATAATCATTTAACTTTTTTCAATTTTTTGTTTACAATCAAAGTTTTCTCTTTTTTGAATATAATCTAGCATATAATCTATTTCTGCATATAATCTGTATATACATATAATGGCTTAATTTAATCTTATAACACCGCTAGTCTATAACTTAAAAAACATATTTATAAAATTTAAAATTGTTCAAATTATTATAATAAAAAGAATAATGTCTTCGTTATCCCTAAATCTATATAAGAAAGTATAGAAACATTTTATTTTGAATTAAATATATTGATATAGGTACATAGAAAAAACATCCTTATTCAAAGCTACGTAATTACATACGTTACGTATGTTATTGCTTATATGTACACTTTTATTTATTATCATGTATAGGTTAGCAACGTATCTTATATATAATAGGTAGGTACTTAACCAATAATGAATTTTAAATAAAAAAGATTTTCCATTTAATTGAATTTATTATATAATGATATTTAATATATAAGATACATATATATGTACATGTAACTATACGTTCTCAACCCAAAATAAAATCTTTAATTTTTTAAATACATATTACAATTAACGTTGATGGATTACTTATACGTATAATCTTATCAGAAATTTCGAAATAAAATTAATTACGTACGTATGTACATATGTATATACATACAAAGATCAACTTTAACATATAAACAAATATCTATGAACATTATATTAGGAGATATAAATGTAATAAGAACCGTAAAAATGGCGAATGATCGTGTATTTAGAAATTCACAAAATTCAACATTTTACTCAGAATAATACTACATATATTAATAAAATTTTAATGTGCTTTCTCACATTAATTTCGCACGTGTAACATGTTATAAATAATGCATTAAAAGGATACAAAATATATATATAGGAAGTTAAAGAATATGTTGTATATGTACTTGTTTTTTTTTTTTAGTTTTACATATTATGTAAATGTAGGAAAAATGTAAATAATATTAATTACCTAATAACGTATGTAGATGTTATAAAAAAAAAATTTAAACATTCGTTTAGTTCCGGTTACTATACAATGGTACTTGTATATGATGTGAAATTAAATATGTACTTATTTGTGTACAAATGATACACATTTTATTATACAATTTCTTTGCTTTTTATCTAATAAAATATGCGCTAATATATGAACATTTATTATGGGCACGAGAGCATCAATTCACACAGTTAGTTTTTAGTTGTCAATCAAGGGGCATCGCCCAGCTAATTTACATTGCATAATCGATGGGAAATAATTGGTAACAATAAAAATTTACAATATATGTATATGGATAAAGCTGGAATATGTAACACATACAATTGTTACGTATACCATATACATAATAGTGTTAATATGTATGTATATACCGATCATCTGATGAATATATTGTATATATTAGAGCAGTAGCATAAATACATAGAAATATGTAATAGATAATATACAACACATTTGCAAATATTCATTTTTATAAAGGATAAAAAAGAACATATGTATGTAGCTGTAAATATTTAAATAAAAAAGAAACAATTATCCTTAGGGAAAATATTTTTTAAAAAAGAATACTTATATACACATTTGTACACAATAAATGGCCATATAATAATGTATAATTTCTTGTTTATTATGATGATGATGAGAAAACTAGTTCAAGTTTGATATAAGTAAACTTCTGTAAAGGCTTTATTATTTTTTTTCCACTATATCCAAAAATTTTTTTATCCTTTTTAAGATTCTCGTTAATAACATAATGAAATAAAAATTTTTAAAAATTATATAAACATTAGAAAATGAAAACTCACATGAAAATGTATACTAATGTATACATGTACATAAATTTGTATATATAAAAAATAATAATAATAACAAAATGCTTATACTTATATGAGGATCATTTCCTTTTATTGTTATTATATATATGTAGATAAAATATGTATATACAATATATATACTTGATGTATAAATGATAGTACATTCTAGATTTAAGGGGGGTAAAATGAAAACAAGAGAGTCATGAAAAGTTAGGGCTATTTTACATTTATTATATTGCAATTTAGCTCGTGTCCAAACATAGACCTTTGCCGTATTGCTTTAATATACAACAAATTATACGCGATATTGTACTTTTTTATATGTATACAATTAATATCAAGAATATAAAAACGGATGAACACAAATCATGATAACTGCCAAGAAAGAAGGGAAAAGTGTTGTATTTACATTAAAAAGACAAAAAAAAAATCAACAATAACATTATACAAACTTTTTTTTTTTAATAGAATAAAAAGAAAAATTATATACATATTTCATAATAGAAAAGTAGTTTTGATGAATTAAAATCAAGATTCAAAAAAAAAAAAAAAAAAAAAAAAGAAACTAAAGGAAATTTGTTATAAATTTGGATAAAATGTGGTATACAAAATTTCGATATATATACTCTCATGTGTTTTCTGATCTACAGCTTGTCCCTGAAAAATTTCCTGTCTAAATACGTACATGGATGTATGTGTGTGTGTACATATAAATTTACATATGTATGTTTATTACTTGTGTGCATATCATTCTCAATGGTATATTTAAATTTTAACAACAAGTTCTTTTTTTATTTTTTCATGAATTTCTAAGTTTATTTTTTCAATTCATGTTTAAACTCTATAAACCATTTAAAATTTGATTATATAGTATATAAGAAGGTACATTCATATATACAAAAATGATTTTTCATTTCATCCCTTTGAATATGTGTCATTTTCAGTCTTCTTAAAATTATAGCTGATTCTTCCTTTTTTATTTGTTGTATTACATTATTATACTTTGTGGAATATTAAAAGATGTCTAAAATCTAAGAAAATGAACGAAGTGTATTAGAAAAACATACCAAGAAAGAGGAAGTTATTACAAGAAGCATTGAAAAAAAAAAAACAAATTAAAAATAAAAAAAAAGTAACTATAGATTTACAGAAGGGAAAAAATAATTGTGTAAGTGTATGTATATATAATACACACATTCTCCGACATACATGTGTATGCACCATAAAAAGGCGCTGTGTAACTGATTCCCCCAATTTTATAAAAATTTAAACAAGGCATTATTTCGATAGATCCTTTTTAGAATATATATTTTAAAAAAACACTAACACATATTTATATGAACGAACACTTAAATGTGTGTGTGTTTTACATTTAAAATTCATACAATTCATATATACAGTTATTTCCAATCGTTCGAAATCTAAGCATATTCTATAAGAATAAATTCAAACCACGTTTAGTTTCTTAAGCCTGACATGTACACATACGTCCTAAAAGGTGCACAAATATTTTTATTTATTGCTTATATACAAGTTAACAAGTTTTTAATTTTTTGTGTATATGTGGATTTAGGATTTTCATTTCAACTTATTTCTTCCTTTTTTTTTTTTTAAATTGAAATTTTTCGACAAGGGCTAAAACTATAACGCTTAGGAACCAAGAAAACACATATGTACGTGTACGTGTATGTATGTGTGCGTGGAACATATACATACATATATAATTTCTTTATATATATATATATAATATAATTAGAAAACTTTCTAAAACATGTGAAGATTATACATAAACATCTGCATGTTAAACATATGTATGTATGTATTGGAGAAGCTGTCTTATATAATATAATTGTACATACAAGAAGCAAAAGAAAAGAAAATACACAATAGGTCTTTACTTTTTACTTTATTTTGTGTGCTCATATGAAAGGATAAATTAGAAAACCGGCAAAAATAAAATCAAGTAAGAAGTGGTAGGAATAAAAAGTAAAAAAACAACAAAAAAAAAAAAAGAATAAATAAAAGAAAAATTAAATGTGAAGGGCAAGGGCAAAATTTGAAATGAATTTTTGATGGTTTACTATTTGCAACATGCAGATCCTTTTGAATACATGTCATACATTTTATATAATGCGATTATAATATATTTGATTTTCAATGTATGTGTATGCGATTTTTATGTAATTTGTTGTTTAATTGTTATTATATATGCATTAAAATACAAATAAGTAGTGATTGTAAAATTTGTACATTTATCACCTTTAGAACAACAACACATTCAAATGTATGTATTTGTCATATGTTGAAATGTATATGTAGGTATTTTTGCTTTTACAAAAAAGGTGCTATACATACACATACAAACGCCGGTACAGAAATATAATAAAATACAAAATTATATATTGTTGTTTAATACATAAATTTTAAGAGATATATGAGAGAATGTGAAAATGTTAAATAATTTGTTAAATTCTTTTTGAAAAATTATAAATTCTGTATGAGTACAAAATACACATAACATAATATACATACATACATACATGCATAGGTATGTATGTTCAAATTTGAATAAGCAATGATATTTTAGCAAAATTTTAAAGCAAATTCAAATGTGATTAAATGTAAACTTAAATCATTTAAATATTTTATGTTCAAGTTATCTACATATATGTACATATGTATGTATTGTAAAATTTTTATAAAATCCTTATTTTAGATGTATATTAATATACCTATATGTAGGTATTTCTTTAACAACATTCACATTCCAATGACTTGAAAATAAAAAACAAGAATCGGTGTTTTTTTTTTTTCTGTTCTTTCGATTTCATTAAGAAATCAAGAATCTTATAACAGTAACGTACAAACACAATATTTTTGTTAAGCCTGAGACATAATCAAATGAATTATGTATAGGTAAAAAAAGGCAACGATATATTAAGGTTTAACAAAAAAAAAAAAAGCAAAGAATATGCCAGTGTTGACCATGACAAAAAAAAATCAATGTATGAACGTTACCAGATCAAACAAATAAAAGCTCTAATTTCTTATGGGACCTCGCATTTTATATAATACATTTAAATAGGTAAGAAAATTTGTATATATGTAAACCGTTTATTGCGCGAATATCTCCAAATTTCAATAGACTTTATGTTATTCTCATTCATTTTTGTTGCTGTTGTTAATATACATAAATTTTTAGCATCATCAGTTTACTACTTTACTGGTTTGTTTCTTTTTTTACACTTTTTTTTTTTTTTTTGTTTAAATTTTTTTGCTACAGTACTGAAGACATAACAAAAATATTTTATTTTTTCTTTTGTTTTTGTTTTGTTTTTTTTTTTTTTTTTTTTTTTGTTTCTTAACCAAGAAAAAAAAATACCATGAGCATAATTTGAGATGAGAATTTGTATAAACGGCTTAAAAGTTTTAAATATTCCATTAGTAAAATGTTAAACTACTGGCTAAGCCAAGCCAACCTAGGTAAAGCAGCCGGTTATCGGTTGATTGTACAATCTTTTCTTGTTCTTCTTTATACACACATACCTATATTTTTTGTATATATTTTTAGTTAAATACCTATATAAGATGAGAAATATATGTTATGGATAAAGAAAAAGAAAAAATAAAATTTGAAAAAAAAAAAAAAAAATCAATAGCAAAAAGATGAAAACAAAATAAAAAAAAAAAAAAACAATGTTGAAAAATTATATTTTTTTATTTCAAAAGAGGTTAGTAACGCTGTTGGCGGCAAAAATGAATGAAATTCGTTTCCTGGAAGGTTTCTTAAAAATACATTTAAATATTTAAAAACAAGAAAAAGAAATAAAAATGAAAATAACTAAAAAAAAAAATGTATTATGTAGCATGTAAGGTATGTTATTCGTATACGTGAATGTATAGAACGTCTATACAGAAAAAATAAACTACAAAATAAAGTATTATAGATAAGAGAGAAAAAATCTAAAAACAAAATATCTATATAAAAATAAAATATTAAAACAGTAAACAAGTTGTTTATTAATATTCTATCCACAAAAATATTTGAATTTTAAGCTATTCACCTACATTAAAACTGCTAAATTAAAATTTTATACTTTGTTCATAAAGATTTTTCAATATATCTATCTAAAATTTATTAGAAACTACCTATTCTTTATTTATCTTATGTGATAGAAAATGTTGTTTTACCAAAGTTTAACCTGCAATGAGGTGTAATTTCAAAAAATTTAATGAGTACTTAAATGTTAGGTGTACGTTATTTCTCCTACACTTTATTAGTTTCAATTAATTTTATTTCTATTCTTTACATGAATTCAAAATGGTATACGAGTATGTTATTTGTTTATTGCATTTATGAATTTATACAATATTAGGTATGTATTTTCATTCCTATTATCAATAAAGAAATATTTATAAATAGGTATTTAATACTAAAAAAACATGAATGCATAAGGTCGCTTTAATAAATACATTCCTATTAGAAATATCTATGTTTCTTTAGAAACATACATACGTAACATTCCTCACATACCTACATACATATAAATATATTACATACATATGAAATAACGAAATAATCGTTAATTAAAGTTATGCACTTTATATATTTACCAATACTATAAAATCTCGTCTATAATTCGCACATTGCCTAAATTTGTAGAGAAAATATTCAGTTCAGCCAAGGGTAGGTATATTGTAAATACCTATATGTTGATAAATAAAAAGGTGTTGATTGTAGAAACTATTTTATTTTTACTTTCAAATAAACTTTCGTTTAATTTTTGTTTTCTGTTATTCTGTTTTCGTTTTGATGTTTAATGGCGATATGTGACCCACGCCAAATTACAATGGCATTCAAGCGCTAAGGGCATTGCCCTTCAAAATTTTTTGTTTTTTATCTTTTTTTTATCTCTTAGTTTTTTGATCGTTTATTCAACCAAATTGTAACAAGAAAAATATTTCTATATACATATACGTGTATACAAATGTACGTAACTGTGTAATTTTTGTTCGTATAAGCATAAATATACATACAAACATAAATTCCTGTCTGTATGCATTATATTTTTAGTTGCTGTCATTTTTAAACAGTGTTAAAATACACAATCTAAAAGATAATGAGGAAAAAAAGTCAAAATTATTTAATAGATAGGAAACAAGCGTACCACAAGGTGTATACCTAGTCCAATATGAACAAATTCATTTTCATTTTTTTTTCGTAAAATGACGTTACAACTCATGCATATTTCTATGTATCTATAATAAATAGGTATATTATGTACTAAATATATAAAAATCAATATACATATGTGTACATCTACATAATAAATTGTTTACAAAAAAAAAAAAAAAAACAACCCCTTATGTATACAGGGGCATAATACCTAATAATAGTAGTTAGTAAAGTATAAAATGATACATAATGTACATACATGTCCATATAGCTATCTATTATCCTTAAGACAAGGTTTTTTTTTTCTAATAGTTTAGTATGGGTATTTATTTGACAAATATAGTGAAAAAATAAGAATTTTTATCATCTAGGATGCACATTAATTCGTATGTAGTATTTCACTTGATATGCTTATGTATATGACATACCACCACAAAGTGTGGATTTTACAATTTATTATGTTGATAACATGCGCAAAACTCTGATTTTTTTTTTTTTACAAGTTTATTATTTCAGATACAAATTTACATGCATTCATATTTTGCTATATTTACATGTTTGTGTATATAAACTTTTAAGCTTCCATTTTTAAGAAATTCGTTGAACTTCTTTAAGTCCATACTTGATGACGTCTAAAAATGTATAAACTTATCTATCCATATGGTTGTACCTTTTTTCATTACATATACATACATGTGCTATTTTAAAATTCACTTCTAAAATATTTGAATAACAAAAAATATAAATTTATAAATTCATATAAACAAGACAAATATACATACATACATATGAACATCCCAGAACATATATGTATACGTACAAGTGTACATATACATAAGTATATGAAAATTTTGAGTGCAATGTCCAAAGAAGATTTTAAAAACCAAATTTCCAAAGGGTTCTTTGACCATCGACTTTTTTATTGTACACATACACTTATTCGAGTACTTAATTTTTTTTTTTTGTTTATTTATAGTCATTAATGGTTCAAAAATTCTTGATTTTTTTTTACATATATTAATTATACAGCTATATATGTACATAATGTAAAAAAATTAAAAATGACAAATTTTCTTACAGTACATACATAGGTATATGGACGTATACGTATGTAGATATTATTGATTTTTCCTTTTCAATATACAAAAATCAAAGTTATAACAATTATTTTCTAACAAAAAGGGATTGTTATTACATTACCTGTCTCAATACATAAAAATTTGAATGCATATGGGAAGCTTTTTTCTTTTATTTATTTTTTGTATTTTTTGTTTTTTTTTTTTTTAAATAATTTATTCATTTTTCCATATGTAATCATGTATGCACGTCGAAATTTTTTTACCGAAAAAAAAAAATGTTTTTTTAAATTGCGGAACGTTATGTATAATCGCATATACCTATATATGTAATTATTTGGAAATCTACACATGTACATGTACTTTTATTGATGTGTCTGGATATGTAGCCACGTACATATGAAATGTACCTATATATTCTCTGTTTTCCTGTACACAAATGCATTTGTCTACATTAACCTTAAAAATATGTGCCAAAAGGGAAAAGTAAGGCACCATACAGTGTACACATAATGTGTAGTGATTGATGATGCCCTTGAAAAATTTATTTTTTTATATTTTATTTAACATAATTCATATAAAACTTGTTTTGTTTGTCTCTTTTTACATCCTTTTTTAAATCCTCTACCTATATACACTCTTTAGTTCATTATTGTTGGATTATTATGTACACACCACCATGTACCTACTTACATATTAATTGCAATACTGTACAAGTAAAATCAATTCTCCTGATTGATATATTAAGTATTTCGGACACAAATACACATCCATAAGAAATTGAAAAACAAAAAAAAAAAAAATTAATGAATAAAATAAATTTTTGTCTGAAAAACAAAAATCACAATTTTCAAAATAATACCAATATATGAATGTACTGTGTATATATGCATCAGAGTGCATGTGTATAATTTACAAATACATAATACATAATAAAAAGTAGTCCTAAATTCACTAACTCTCATAATTTACATTGTTCAATTTGAAAAAAAAAAATTCGGGAAAAGTTAATTATCAAATAAACTGATGTACGAATAAGTATTATTCATACATAATTCATGTACCTATGTATTTACATGTGTACATATTACGTTATGTTCATGTGTTGTGTAGTTGTTAGTGTTTAAGCGGTAAAAATCCAATAAAATTCAAAATCTTGAAGATTTGAATTTTTTGGAGTTTATGCATGAAAACCCCTTGTTTGTTCCATACATAGGTACCTACATATGTATATCAAATTATCAAAATCATTAATGTGGTGTGATCATGTACATATATACAGATATAGTAAATTTTGTGTACATATACGTACATACACGTCCATATAGCAACATCATCGATGTAACACATTGGCACTTAACAGCATCATCTCAGACATAATCAGGAATTCAGGAATCAGGATTAAAAAATATGTACCTACATTAATGAGTATTCAAAATAAATCCCATGTACATATATGTATGTATATGCGTATGTAGATTTGTAAGGCATTTTATGTGCAGACGTACTTACCAAATTTTCAAGTTCATTCAAATTATTAATGTGGAAATTGTAGGACGTTTTGTTTATTGAATAAAATTAATTATTGCTGTTATAGGTACCTAGTTTTGGCTCTTTATAGGTACCTACATCGAATATATCTTCATAAATTTACACGCACACATATGTACTTATTTTCTTCCCACATGTATGTATTACTAGATTTTTGAAAATATCACTTATGTGTGGATTTCTGCCAGTTTTATTCTACTAAAATATAAAAAATAAAAAATTCCAAAAAAAGAAAAATTTCGAGATAAAAGAAACCAAAAGAAACAAATCGAATCCTTTTAGACGGAATGCACATTATTAAACGGACACCCCCTACCCGATAAACAAAAAAAATAAAATAAATTAAGATTAAACAAAACCAACTAAAAGCTAAAAAAATATATTTAAAAAAAAAAAAATTCATAATCCCGTTTTTATGTGAACGTGGATACGTAAAACAACTTTTTTGGGTCATTTCTAAGAAATGTGAACCTTTTTTCCGTCGATATAATATGGAATGTGTTTTTTTGTTTTGTGCATCCTATACACAATAATTTACCTTTTGTGTACGTATGTACACATGCAAAAGAAAAAGAGTATTGTGTAGTTATAACATGTCAGGTATGGACGTGTATGTATATATAGTGTGTGTACAATATGTTATATGTAGATTTGTTTATACTTGTATACAATCATGTGATATCAAATGCAAAAATTCCAAATTCAGTCGCATTGCTACTTGCACAATATTAAATTTTTTTGAAAGATTTCAACCCTCATTTTTCATCATGTTTTTTTTTTTTTCTTTTGATTTTTATTTAACCTTGAAATGACATAAATGCATGAGGACATGATTGCAGATTTTTTTATTTTATTTTTTTTTTTTTTGGTTTTTTTTCTTATTTTAAGAATAATATTTTTCAGGGCCAATTTATTTTACAGACTAAGTGCTTTTTTGTTTTTGTTTTGTTTGAATTAAAGGTACGAAATTTTTGTTTGTGTTTGAGTGTATGTATCCTTTATGTACACACACATGTAGATACCGATATAAAAAAAAGGAGGAAAGAAAAAATTGAAAGCTAATTAATTAATATGAAAATTTCATTAATTTTAAATACTTACCTACCTATCTTAGAAATGGTTTAGATATCACTATGAAATGAGTTGTGTTGTATGTTGTTTGTATGGTGTCTCTTTAAGTTTTTTAGTTATCTAAAACGATTTTTGACTTTCCAAATTTGAACATGTTAAATACATACAAACCGTTTGTCCGTTATATCAAAAAGTATTGAATAATTGAAGTTGATCAATATTTTTCTTCAGTTTTGTATTTAAAAAATGAATGAAAAGTGCACCCTGCAAAATAAATAAATATTGGCGTCAAAGCTGTGTCGAACTTTGCAACAATAGTACAGTAAAACTTACAAAGTACAATACAAAATGTACATACCTACTTGTAGTCAGTGTATTGGCTTTTAATATCGTCTTTTGCGCCTGCAGACGGCATCGACTGTTATTATACCGTTGATAAATGAAACACATGTATGTGGGTATATGCACGTGTATGCATGTACATATATATACACATTTAATATTATATTAATTTAAATATATAAAATTTATATATGCCGTTGCCAATGAAAAGATCAGAGACCAACCATTGTGCTTTTATAATTGATTGTGCAAATATGCAGCAGAGGCAAAATTGTGTGAGTCATTTTTCTTGGAAAAATGTGTACTTATCCATATATATATTGCCGAAATTATGTACATACATAAATACATAAGCATACATTTTTATATGCCACCATATAAATCCATGTAGATATAGTGAGTGTAGATACATGTACGTGGTACTGGTACACACACCGCACACCACACTCTGTTGTTTTGGCAAAAAAGTTGAAATTATGAGGTTAAAGCTTTTCCCGTCTTATTATGTTGTGTATGATAATGTGTAGCCGGAGCCGCACCATTTTAGCTTTCAAAAAAATAAAATAAATAAATAAAAATTGCAAATCCACACACATACAAATATGCATACGTATGCAATTCAATTATATACTGTATTTATATATTATTTGTTTATATATGAATATATAGCTTTCGAACACGACACACGTACATATATTATAGACGGAAAATTTATATGTAGATACGTGTATACAGAGAGAATATGCACGTTCAGCTGTTGCTTTTTGTATTTTTTTTTTATTTTTTTGTTCTTATTTGCTGCTGTCGCGCCATCATTTTCAAATTTAAGTTTCTTACAATTTTATTATTTTATGTTGCCTCTGTTTTTCTTTTTGGATATTTATATGAACGTGTATATGTGGACATAACTATTATTATGAGTTTGTATATGCACATGTATGCGTCCCGTGAATTATTTTTGTATATGCGAAATTTCGCTGTTTTTGCTTTTAATTTAATTCATGTGTACATATATTTTATTACCGGCATATGCATATATACATACATACATACATATATGTAAATAATACACATGTATATGCAAGTCGCGTTGCATAGGGTTTAATTATATATGTACAGAGTACAGCCATATATACCTATATGTATGTCCATATCCGTACATTAAATTTTGCTTGTGTATGTACATATAATAATATGTTATTTTTGCTGTCGAATAAAAAAATAAAATACATACCTACCTACATATTTTTAAGTTGAACTCGACTCGACTCGAAGTCAAATTTGACTATACACTAACACTATACATATTTTAATTTTATTTCGCTGATTACTTTTGGCAGTGGTTCTGGGATTTTTATTTTGCTCTAAAAGTACATTTAATTATAAATTCGATTTGTGATGTAAATTAAAATCTAAAATATAATTCTAAATCAAATTATAAAAATTAATAAAAAAAAAAAAAGAAAAGAATTTGTGTTAAAAATTGTAATTTAAAACCTGATAGATAATAGGCGGTTAGTCAGAAGCATATATTAGACAAAGCTAAATAGAATAAAATTTTTGTGTTTTTACATATCTACATCTGCATGTGTATATTGATTGATCGAAAATCAACGCTCTATATGTCTATAAATTGTTCATATTATTCGACTTCAACGTTTTTGCACAAATACTACAGAATGTACTATAAATTGCAACACTGATGCGAACAGTGAACACAACACCAGACATACCTATATTATGTATGTATATAAAATTGACAAGTCCACACAATATAAATACAAACAGAATCATTTCATTCTATATATACATAGGAGTCGGAATGTGAATAAGTAGCTTTTTTTTAAAAAAGTTTTCGCTATACATAAAATTTTTGTTTGTGTAGAAAAAAAAAAAAAAGAGAAGTTTATTATTTTTTTGTTTTTTTTTTTTTTTAGTGCAGAGCTTATAAAGTTATAAAAATTTTCACAAGAAATTTTTAAATGTAAAGCACAAATATATTATCGCTGTCGGTATTGCAATCACCAATTCATATATTATCCGTCAGTGTTTTTATTTCATTTGACTTTAAAATAATTTTGTTTATTTTAATTATTTTAATTTTTCCTTTTTGGATAAAATATTAATAAAAAAATTAATTAATTTTTTTCTTTTTTAAATTAGTTTTGTTTAATATTTCTTAAATAAAAATAAAAATTCAAAAAATTCGTTAAATTTTAATAAAATACGTGGTGTATATACTTACTACTTTTCATGGTTTTTCCAAAACAAAGACAGAACTAAAAAAAACAAAAAGTTTTTAATAATTTCAAGCAATCATAATTACGACGTATTTAAAATGAATATTGTTGAATTTTCAATTAAAAAAACAAGATAGTGAGGAAATATAATTTAAAAAAACTGATCTTTTTTTTTTTTTTTTCAATATTGCACTTGTGTAAAAAATATTAAATAATAAAAAAAAAATAATAATAATAATTCAAAAAAGGTGATAACTATATGCTATTGTTGAGAAATGTTTATTTATTTCATTTCATTGTGTGCACATTCATACATACATACGTGTCTCTGACATATGTATAAGATCAAATTCCAAGAAACGATATTGGTAACTTAATTTTGAATGTTTTTTTTTTTTTAAATGGGAATTTCTGTATGAACACAACCAAACAAACAAATCTATGTTTCGGAGAAGTTTTGCCTCAAAAATTTAAAAACAATTTTCCCAAAAATCGAATTTAATTAAAAAACAAAAACAAAAAAAAAAAAAAAAAATTGAATTACACGGAAATGAATTATTTGACGTTTGTTTTAGAATATACTTTTTTGGACATTTAAAACATATTTGAATTGTTATGATGATAATTGAATAACAAAAAAAAAAAAAAAAAAAAGCTCCCTACAACATATGAAGAAGACATTTTTTCATACGGTATATTTACATGTGAATATTTTTAACTATATATTGTACATGCAAATAATTTTATATAAAATTCTTAGAAAATATAAATATGTAAAAATTGTTTATTTAATAAATATTAATATACTATACTAATACATGTACAAATAAAAACATAAATAATACAAAAAAATATATATACATATATTATACATATATAATACGAGAGAGAAAAAAAAAACCATCATCATTGATGAATATCAAAACGAAGGAGGATTAGAAATTTTATAATATCATGCATTAAAATTTTTAATACACACACACACATGAACATTTTTTTTAAATGGCAAACAGGCAAAATGCAAAATGTGTAGTGTAGTTGGATATTGTGTGTTATCATCAAGTTAGAAGAATTTAGAAGAAATAAAAATTATAAATAAAAAAAAAAAATAAAATAAATAAAAACTTAAATAAAAGCAAATGACGATAACTATATAAATATTAAATATAAACAAAATATAAAATAAAATTATACTTTTAAAATATAAGGCATTTTAGTGAGTGATCTAATGCATTTACCATTTAGTCTATATATATAGAAGGTTCAGGGTAACAAGCGGTAAGGTAACGAACGATTACAGTTCAAAGTAGTCGACGTCAATTAAAGTGTACATATTGTGTACAATTTTATATAAACCAAATACAATAATACAATATACAACGATATAAAAATAAATAATATCTAATATACGTATATGTAGGTATATATATACAAATAAAGTCATCATCATATCAGAAAAACGGTATACGAAGACACACACATACATAACGAAAATATATACTATGTACATATACAGAGTAAGCGGAGGCGCTAAGCATAAAAAATAATTGCATTTTTATTTGTTATATAGTGGGCATATATTGTATACAATTTAATTACATATATGTATATCTATTCATTACTAAAAGTGCAGTATATGTATGTATGTATGAATGTATATGAAGAAATTTTTCGCAATTTCAAAAATAATTTATTAAATAAAATAAATCGCATTACGCCGACGATAACCACGACGCCGATGCGGAAGTTTACTAATGCTAAGTGAGACTTAAAAAAAAAAAAAAGAAAAGAAAATAGAATTATTTTGAAAATAATAAAATTAATTGCATAAAAGTGCAACAAATTTGCAGTAATTAAACTTTGACCTTTGTTAGAAGAGAATTGTTTTTTTTTTTCAATTAAATAAAAATATCTGTTAATTCAAAATCATTAACAAAAAAAGCGTAAAAACAAAAATTTGTAATTTTTAGTGAATATTATTGCTCTTTTATGTAGCAACATTCACATATACACACACAGTTCATTCGTCCATATATGAAATACCTATACATCGAGAACAAGAAAAAAATTTTTTTTTTTTTTTTTGTGATATAAAATTTCATTATTTTGTTTAGATAAAATTTTGAAATAAAAAATCATATGCATATATGTATGTATGTATGTATACATGAAAATATAGTGATTAAAAACACACACACACGATGATAAATGATTATAATACATTTAGTTACTTTTTTTCTAAAAAGAAATTATAATAAAAAAAAAATAAATAAATAAATAAATAAACATACTACTATAATAGAATAATATGATTGCAAATTTTTCATCATTATATGAACGAAGACAGCAACAAAAAAATAAAAAACAAAAAATAATCGAAAAAATAAATAAACCAATCAAAATAATATTATCATTATCGTCGTCATTATCTAAATCAGTGACAGCTGTAAAATATATACAAGAAGGGGTAATCATTAAAAATTCTAATATAAATAACGTATTGACTGAGAATTCTTTTAGTATTGGTAATATTGTAATAGTGTCGTCATCATTGTTAAATAATAATAATAATAATAATATAAATATAAATGCTATTGAAGGAGTGCTAATCAAAGTTAAAATACTAACAGTTATAATACCATTAGTGATCTTGATTTGTGTTCATTATTTCAATATTAATATAATAATAATAATAATAATGTGTACGAAAATCTCATGACAGAAAGAGAATTTTTTGCTTTCTTTTTATTTTACTTAAAAAAAAATTTTTTATTTATTATTTCGTAACATTTTTACCGTTATTAATAAATTTTGTAACCTATAAACACATAGAAAAACTGAGAAAATAAAAATAAATTTTATTTTTTATTTTTTTTTAAATCATCTTTAAACAAACAAGAGACTTATTTTTGGACAGAAAGTTTTCGCTGAGAACATTTTAATAATAAATAACAAAAAATTCAAACATTTTTTTTTTTATAAAATAACTAATTATATGTTACTATCGATCAAATTACGGTTACATAAATTTATTTTTGATTATATATTTTGTTTTTCTACGAGATTCACATTAACTACACAACCTACAAGTTTTTATCACACTGTTTTTTCATCGTAATAGTTATATCGTCGTTAATCTTTGAATATACCTATATCATACGTATTACTTAATTAAATAATTATTGTCATAAATAGCGGGCGACTAAATTCATTTTAGTTTCTTCTTATTTTTTTTTTTTTTTTAAAGTTATATTTTACGTGTGACAGTGTGTGTTACATTGTACAAAAGCTTTTAATAGAACAAAAAAAAAAAAAAAAAACTTCTAATTAAAAAACAAAAGGTAAAAACTTATTTTTTATTTAAAAAAAAAAAACGTTTTTTTTTTTTTTAATAAACAATTTTTAATTTAATCCTACAAATAATTTTCGTATGCAGAAATTTACTGTTAATTTATTGTAAAGAAAAAAAAAACGTTATAATATTCATAACTGTAATAACAAAACAAAAAAAAAATAATAAATTGTGAAAAAAAAATTCAAAAATGGCTAGAAATCGGTAAGAAAAATTTTTAATAATTAGCAGATTTTTAATTGAAAATAAAAAAAAAATAATTAAATTTTTATACTTTTTATTTAATGATTGGTTAGAATAGAATTTGAAAATTCCATTAATATGTGTACGTAAATGCAATTAGGCATTTTCATAATTTTATATTTAATAGGTATAAGCTTAAGCCAAGTACATTTACCTACCTATATACAGTAAATTTTGTGTAATATTAATTTATTTTTTATATTTATTTTTCTTGCTGATATGAACGTATAAAAAAAAAAAAAACAAAAAATTCATTTCCAGTCACATAGGTACATATATCAAGTCACATAACGCCATTTTTTCGGATTCCTTATGTCTGTGCACAATGCATTTCGACATGTGTAAGACACTGATGTTATATGCTATGGGCAGACATATTATATAAAATGACTGTACCTTATAATAAAGTGTATTATATTTGTATCAGAATGTAAATGCATTAATTTTCCAAAAATAAATGCTTTTATGTAGGTATGTAGGTACATATATACAAATGATAAAGCGGAAGAGACATTATATTATACCTACCTAAATATTTTTTTTTAAAATAAAAATAATGATCAACCGAATTGCTTAATTAAATTAATTTGGGATATTAGATAGGTATTTTATGAAATTATTAAAATTAGAAATGTAATAATTTTTAAGTAATCTTACAAAAGGGGAAAAACATCAAGGGAAAATCTTAGTCCTTATAAACTGGGTATTAAATTGTGTAATATAAGTTACATGCTATGTTTCACTTCACAACAAAAAAAAAATACCTAGGTAACAAAAAAAAAAAAACGGATTTTATACAACACATCTTAATAAAAAAAAAAGGAAATTAGAAAAATACATTATATTAGGTATTATACTCTGTACAATGAAACAATAACAATAATATGATATTTTAGTACTGCGTGAATAATATATTGTATAGAAATGTATGTATATGACAGACCACCATCATACGGAAGTCTGCGAAAACTGAAAAGAAAAATAAAAAAAAGACGTTCTACATTTTCTTATGATTGTATGTTGTTGTACATAATACATATTTTCTTTTTAACAAAGAACTTTATTTCTTCTGGCTGTCTCCATCACATTTTAAATTTAATTTATATTTTTATTTTATTTTTCTCGTATACATTATTTATTGAAGTATATGTACAGTGAAAATCTCGATTTAAATTATTGTTGTGTGTGAATGACTGACATGAAATGTTATTTAAAAGAAACCTAATATAAAAATTAAGAAAGAAAACAGAAAAAAAAAAAAAAATAAAATAAAAAATAAATAAAAATAAAAACTAATAATTATAAAAACAAAATCGTTGTCAGCCAATGCTTGTGCTTATGTTGTTTTGCTTTTGTGTCTAAGCATTTAAAACATTTGGAAATACAATCATTTCGTCAAAATGAAAATAAAAATTGCATCTGATCTCTGATGTAATGGATGTGTGAATGTTTATGTTATTTTATTTTGTAAATGAATTTGTTATTTTGTTATTTAAAGTTTTAAAATATAGGCTAATCGGTAGGTGCAGTAAAGTAAAAAAGATAAAATATTTGCATGAACATATAAAGTATCTATATGTAAGAAAAACTAAAAAATATGTATAAAGTATAAAAGTAAAATAGAAGAAAAACACCTATCTATAACCGTGGATGAATTATAATATAGAATACTTCATCAATGCTATAACCACCTACTTGTCTATAGAAAGCATATATAAGCATGTACATATGTGCATATGTAATATATGTAGGTACATATGTACATAAAGTAATGGAATGCATGTATGACTGTGGTCTGTGCAATGTGCATACAGAAAAATGTGAGTATGTTTAATTTAAATATCATTATATATGTATGTACCTACAGTTTTACTACATAGTACACGATCTTTTTTGTCAAACCACCTTTTCCACCCGTTGTCGTATCTTAGTTTGTTGGTATATTTTATTATTGAATGAGTTGAAATCTGTACACATGTATGTACTTATATGAAAAATTCAAAAAATATAACTTCTTATATGTGGAGATATTTATTTATGTACATATAGGTATATTTAAGTTTATTTAAATGTGTATATATGTATGTATGTGTACGTATTATAATGGTATGTGGTTTAAATGTACAGAGTTTAAAAGATTTTGTTGACTTGAAATTTTGCTAAATTTTGTGTTTGACTATATACGCGGTAGTAGAGATTATAAATTGTAATATCTTTTTACTTGCCCACTATGTAAATGGAACCAGTGATATCAATTTGCTTTTATTGTTATTTTTGATGAATGATCTTTTAAAAACAAGAAATACGAAAGAATGCTTGAAACATAAAAGTTTTTTTTTTTTTTTTTTTTTATTAAATATAAACGGTTTTTATATAGAGTGAAATTTACTTTGATCTTTGCAAAATTTGTATAGAAGTAAATTTCGGAAAAAAAAAAGAAATTTAAATGTGAATCTGTTTCTTTAAAAAAAAAAAAAAAACAACAAAAAGTTAAATTTACATCACTCTTAATTCAACAAATAGTTTGTCTGTATTTACGATCACACAACGTTGTGTGCTATTCAATGATAATATTTAATTGTACTTTTTTACAATATTTATTCAAGTTTTTCACGTTTATTATATGTGTATAGGTATCTTATAATTGATAAAATGCAATTAAAAACAAAATACACACAAGCATACATATATATGAATTTTAACTAGCTCATATATAGCATGTGTGATTATATATACAAAATCGTACAATCAAACATAAATCGTTATCAAAAAAAAAAAAAAAATCATTTTATTTCGTACATATTTTGTTTGCTGTTTTTATGTTATTTCCTTATTTTGTGTTTATTTTTCTTAAATGCAATATACATTTTAATTTTTGTTTGAGAAAATTCACGTAAACAACTGACGCCATAAATAAGTTATCCGTCATCATTTTCATCATTTCAAAATATACGTATGTATTGTTTAATAAATATGTATAGATAAATCGGTAGATATCTTTGTATATTTGCCATTTTTTTTAATGTATGTTTATGTGTATGTGTGTTTGTTTTTATCGTATATAAAACAATGCATTTTTCATAATACATGTATGTAGATATTACCTATATTTGTTTTTATCGCCTACATATCAAAAGTAATTACTTGTATATATATAACGTATTTTCATTGTTCTTGAATTTAATGTTTATTAAATAATTTTTTATTTTAAATTTTATCAAAATTCTTTTATTATAAATCATTAGAAAGGCATTTTCACATTAATTAAATAAAAGATATGATAAATATAAAACATACATATGTATGTATGTGTGTGAATATGTGAGAATAAAAATTGAAATTATTGAAATGTGAATAATGTTAGACCTTAATTGCTCCGAATTAATATACAGACTATAATAATGTATACTCTGTCTACTAGTTATTCACAGTTAAGACCTTATGGAAATTACGTAAAGTAATGCCATTTTACGTCATTCAACGTATACCTGATATTAAAAAAATAAATCTAATATTGTATAAAAAAACATTACGAATTATGATAATGGCTATCTTCAAAAACGCACACTGCCTATTTGATAGCGATACTCAGCGTACTATGATCTTAAGCTGAATATCGCAACAAATAAGTAGTGATGCGTTTTTGAAGATAGGAAATACTATACGTGAAATGTTCATATTAGAAATCATGGTAAAAAAAAGACATGTGTACCTCTTATAAGGCCTTAACTGAATATAATTAGTAGACAGAGTATATGTAGGTATTATTCAATTAAATTATTTTTTATTTAAAAAAAAACAAAAATGTTTATAAATAAATAAAATTCACGAATAATATAAACAAAACATGGATACACATTTTAGTTAATTTCGATTTTTTAGTGGCAAAAATTATTTACAACAAAGAAAATTAATTATAAAATTGTACATACATAGCTATATATTTTTTGTTTTTGCTAAATAATATGTTTGAAATGAATGAATCATCGTATAATTGTTTTTTTTTTTTTAATTTTTTTAAAAATAATTTGATGCAATATAACGATCAATTACTTATTTATTAATTACACAATATTTTCATGGTATTACGATCTAATTTTACGTATGTTTTTGTGTTTTTGCTTTTAATTAAAAGCTGAATAACCATTTAAAAAATTTTTAAAAAAAATGAACTTATAATATCACAATTTTTTATGTAAAATATAAACGCCCTGTATATACAATAATCTTATCAAATATTTTGTTTTTATTTCATTTTTGTATATAAATATACGTATAGGTAACATAACAATTTGATTTATAATTTTGTATTTGTATATATTATTCTTCCTTTAAAGAGGAAGTTTGCATTTGATAAGAAATCTATAATCTATAATTATAAGTATGATTGATTGAAAGAAATTGTAGTGTGAGAGGGGTGAAATCGAAAATAAATAAAAAATATAGTGATATCATTCAAACTCTTAATTTGTAGGCACCTTCCTTATCCATCGTTTCTTGATTTTACTATCATCAATAAAAAAAAAAAAAAAATTTATCAATTTTGCAAAAATAAAAAATTCATTTTTTTTTTTTTTTTTTGATTACAGATTAGGTAAATCGATTTTGATAAATTTATTGTTGATGGTCTTAAACATACTTTCGGTAGCTTACAGTACTTATATAGTAATTTTAAAGTATGATGAATAAGAAAAAAAAAATTTTTTTTTTTGTTGTTGTGCTAATAATTTGAAATGATGTTTCTTCAATTTAATAAAAAAAAAAAAGTTCTAACAGAAAATTTAAATATTATAAAAGAATTTATTAAAATGAATCTCACATGATGGGATTTCTTAATATTTTTTATATTATATGGGAATTTTTTTATTATTATTATTTTTATTGTATATTTTATTTTTATTTTCATTTCCTAAACACAAAGTCAAGTCATGATTATGATACAGTTTAATATTTAAATGACATCGCCAAGTTTGTTTTTTTTTTTCCTTTCTTACAAATAAAGAAACTGTATTTGCTGTGGGTAGAAAGTAAAAATAAATAAAAATAAAAAATAAAATTTCATTCATAAAATTTTCTTGTTTTTCTTTTAATTTTTTATTTTTATTTATTTTTTTTAAATAATTTAATACGTACAGTTCATGTTTTGTTGTGTTTATATATATATACACATTAAAGAAAGATAAGAAGATTCTTAAAGTAGAAAAAGAATTGCACAACGTAAAATATAAAAATAAACAGCAATAACAACAATGACAATAATAATAATACATACATATATTTGTAATTATATATAAACATGTGTGTATATGAAGTTATTCGTTGCATGTATATTCAACACAAGAATTTTCTGATTTTGAATTTGTTTGGCATGTATTTCATCATTATTCATTTTTATTTTTGAATGAAAATGATAAGAATATTTAATATAATTTAATTTCTTTTTAAATGCATAGGCAATATTTTATACACCAAAAATAAAAATAAAAAAATAAAAAATCACCAGTCAAATTGTACTTTAAATGCATACCAAAAAAAAAAAACGAAAAATAAAAAATAAAATAAAATTAAAATAAAAAGGAAAAATGAATGGAAAACAGGAAAAAAGTAAAAGTTTATCAATATATTTCCTCATTTTAAAATAATAATTTTGTTTGTACATACATACATGCGTTTATATAAATAAATCATGTGTAAAAGCCTATGCGTTATATAAATACTTAAAAATTAAAAATAAAATTTAAAAAAAAAAAATAACAAAAAATGAGAACAGGAAGTATGGTAAAGATTTGTTGTTGTTCTGTTTCTTAATGTTTTGCTGTTTATATATTTTTTTCAAACATCTTGCTTATATATATATGAATCTTCAAATACACATCATTTATGAAAGAAATATAGAAACAAAAAAACAAAAAAAAAAAAACTTAATTTTAAGATCATTGTAAATACCTACTTTATCTTATAAATTTTCTTTTAACTTTACATATGTGTATATTTGTGCATTATATAAATAAGATATACGTATATGAGTGTACCATGCATGTTTATATATGTATATTTAATAAAAATAATAAATGAATAGAAAAAAAAAAAAAGACAGAAATAATGTTAAGAATAACAAAATAAATACAAAATCCAACAGAATATATATTCTATATTTATTTACTTGCATTTAAATCAAATACACACACACACATATTTAACATTCAACAGATAATTTCTTTATTGCATTCATGGGGATATAATGTGCATCCACATTCAAATATATACATAGGTATATCTACAAAATATATAATCTATCCGACCAAACGTAAATAATACATACACATGTATATATGTACTATATGTACATGCAAGGGGGGAAAAATGTATCAGAAAAAAGAAAACAAAAACAAATTGCATTTAATGTAGTAGATTGCCTGTGTGTAGTCATTATCGTCCTTCTTTTCTTCATTCCGATGAGGCGACATGTTAATGGCCTATGTAGCCCATCGCCCATCCACCCATTTACCCATCACCTACTCAACAAAAACAACTTTTAATATTTTTAAATATTTTATACTTACACAGACTGAAGTTGTATTACTATATAAAATAAAAATATATTTTATAGACATATCATTTACATACATAAATGTGCAAGTTGGTATGCACACATGTATTTACATACAATTCAGAATTCAGCAAATTTTATATAACTGAATTGAATGCG
This sequence comes from Anthrax anthrax, assembly GCA_963971155.1. Taxonomy (NCBI): domain Eukaryota; kingdom Metazoa; phylum Arthropoda; class Insecta; order Diptera; family Bombyliidae; genus Anthrax; species Anthrax anthrax. Next base: position 3,552,255 of record OZ020123.1, read on the forward strand.
GTTGTCGATTTATTTAGCCTGCTTATAGTAATTTTATTTTATTTTATTGCCATCGTCATCATTGTTTTTATTTTCCCTTTTTATTTTTTTTTTTTTTATTTTTACTTAGGATGATGATGTTTGTTTCTTCTTTGGCTGTGCAATGTAATGATTGCATGCAATTCCACAACAATTCACAAGTCGTCGTCCAGTTCAATGAACGACTTGCACCCAAGCTCAAACAAAATCATGTATTTTTATTTTAGATTTATACGAGTATATGTATGTATATATATACGTACTTACATATCAATGGTGTAAGATATTAAGATATGAGAATATAAGATACGCCGTATAATACTATAAAAACTAAGAAATGTTTAATAATAACAGAAAAATAACAATCAGTGACAGAAGTAATAATAATAATAATAACAACAAAAACGATATAGCAATAACAAAATAAAGTACATATTTTTGTTGTCGTTGTATCCCCCCCGGATGATATATCGCCTCTTGTAACATATTGTGTTAATATGTAGAATATCTAATGAAATAAAGAAGACGAAGAATTTGATCTGCCACGTAGAAAATGATTTTATGTACTTGCTGATACACAAATACCTTACATAAAAAAAATATATCTGTATGAAACTTGATTAAAGAAGTTGATCTGATCTGGATCTGACACACATTCTTTCTGTTTATTCTGTCTGCAAAGTAGTAGATCCTATATAAACACAGAATTTTTTTTTAAATTGAATTTTTACTAAAAAATGATGATGATTCTCAGATCTGATCCTATATGCATAATCGAAACTCTGATCTGATTCTAAGTTAATTTTTTTTTTTTTTTTTTTTGACCGTTGTCATCATCGGTCGTCACCACAATAATAATTATGGCGTTTCCGTTCTTCAATATGTTTATCACTATATTATATATATTCAATTTTTCAAGTACAACACATACACATGGTACTATGCATGTATGTATGTGCATATGTACGTGTATGTTGTGCATATTTTAATTCATATTTTAATTTGCATTCTTTTTTAATTTCCTTTCATTTTACATTTATTTCATTATTCAATACATTATTCATTATTTTGCTGTTGTTGTTTGGTTTTTTTTTTCTTTCTTATTTTTATTTAAACATTTTTACACTATACTATAGATAAACAAGAAATTATTGTAGGTAGGAAATTATTGTTTTTGTTTTTCTATTCTTTAAATTTGTAAAATTTTATAATATCTTAAGATTTTGTATGTTTCTCAAGAAAATTTCAACATTTAAAAAAAAAAAAAAATGTAATTATTCATTTAATTGTATTTTTATTTAAAAATTATGAACAATACAAATTTTTTTACTTAATAAGATATTGAAAACTAGTAATGAAGAGAAAGAGGGAGGATAGCATTTATATAGTTTTAGCAGTTTCTGATACAAAATTACAAACCATATCTATAAAATAGGTACCTATGTAGGTATATTGTATTGTCCATATACATCCGTTCTTGTACATTTCTTACATCCATATAAATTTTATTTAAATAAATATATAAGAATCTTAGTGTACTTATACACTATAGAGATGAACAATATCTATATAGTAGTATCTTAAATATTTTTAAAGTCAAGCATCATTTGATCATCAACCTGGTCGATCTGGTTTCCAATGGAATTCTTCGAATGAAAATCTAACGAAAAAGTGCAATAATTTTTTCTTGTATAGTCAATATCTATATTCTTTGTATGTTTGTATGTATGTGTGTATGTTGGAGATGAAGATTGGAGCAGCTATAACACAATACTATGATGAGAATATGTACTAAATATTTTAGTGTATGTATTGCTGCATGTGCTAACTGAATGATTTCTTCGCTACTCCACAAGTAACTTATATGTATATGTATACGTACAGTTGTCCGTATATATACATATATACATTTGATGCAAGTGTAATATATCTGAATGTATCCATCTTTAAGAAAAATATTTAACAAAAAACAAAAAAACAAAAAAAAACCTCATCGTTTTCTTATTATTTTCAACTTTTGTTGTTTTTTCTTTTTGTTTGTTTGTTATTTGTTGAAATATTTACATGTATCCCTTTACATACCTATACATAAAATACTATTTATATTGTATGTAGGTACCTATACATATTTTTACACGAGAATTTATTTGTACGTATATGTACGTAGACTGCTTATAAATATTTTTTCTTCTTCTTACTTATATTGGCCTGAGACGCAGTAAACAAACATCAATTTTAACGGTTTGTAAAATTCTTGAAATTCCATTGATGATCATGCTAGAGAAGAGAATAAGAAAAATATACATGAATTAATAATAATAATAATAATAATATAGGTATATATAGTATAAAGAAGAAAATGAAACCAATATATCCCATATCATTTCCAGTTCAACCAAGATTTACAATATGTGTAGTATCTGTATATTATATACAATATCATACAGATATGTGTAGATATATACTATTATATAGCAGAGTTTACACAAACAATTATATGTATTGCATACCTTTATACATATACATTTATTTGTATAGCATTTCAATATATGTATGTACATATAATGTACATTTGGATATCAGGGCAACAAATAGATTAGAGAGGCAAAAGAAACTTTACTTTAAAAAATATTCTTGAATGAACTGTGGTGTAATCCGAAAGTACATTCTCTTATAAAATTTACTACACAAATAATAATAATATCTCTATACATAAGATAAGAAAAAGAAATAAAAATATTTTTATACAATTTTTTTTTTGTTTTTTTTTTTTTTTTTTGGATTTTTTTATTCAGTATTTTAATTTGATTTTTTGTTGTGTGTGTGTGTGTGTGTTTTTCAAAAGAATTTTTATTTTTTATTTTATTTTTTTAATTTGTTGTATGGCATGAAATTTAATTTTTTGTTTTTTTTTTTTTTTTTTTTTAGTATTATTATCTGTTTCTTTTAATTCAGTTTTTGTTGTTTTTTTTTGTTTTTGTTTTTGTTTTTCTTACATTAAGATGAAATATTATTTTTAATTTAAACGAATTTTTATATATATATTTGTAACTTTTATCGTGAAGTTTAAAAGAAATCTTATGAAACATTACAATAAAAAAAAGAGAACAATAATAGATGAAGAAAGAATTTGTTTATGAAATGTAAAAAAAAAAAAAAAAAAACAGAAAACTGTGTTTCATTTTTGTTTTTTATTGTTAGAATGTCTTTTTAGTTCATTGCACCTTCAAAAAAAAAAAAAAAAAAAAAAACGAAAAGTACATAATTCAACAAAATAACGAACTTTTTTCTTACCTTTCTTTAAAAAAGATATAAAAAAAAATTTTGTGTAGTGTGTGATATTAAAATTAACGCATATTCTCTAACGTATGTATAGGTATATTGTACATTTCTGTAGTTTTATAATATAATAATTTCTTTTTCTATGTATTGTACAGGTAATTATATTACTGTACATTTTTATTATTTATTTCTTACTATATCGCATATTATTTATTATACACGTATCATGTGTGTAATAGACGAAAAAAACAAACAAAAAAAAAAAAAAAAAAAAAAAACCAAATTTATTATTCATCATTTCATGTTAAATTCTTTTAGTCAATCAATTTTCTAAGTAAATTGTGAATCGTTTACAGTATTAGTACAGTATTATATGATTGTATACAATTCTTGCCTATTTACATTTTTATTATTTTAAGAATTTTAATATTACCGTATTTTACATGAATGACTGTTAGTAGTTAATATATGTATTTCTGATAATCTGATTTAATATTAGAAATAAAATAAAAATTTTTTCTTTTTAGATATTCTGTAGTATATTATAAACAGTAGATAAAAATAATATGTAATTGCATTACATCATCAATGCATTTTCCAGTAGAATATATTTTAATCAAACAAAAAAAAAAAAAATCCTGTTTAGTTCGAATGTTGATTTATTTAAAAGACCAGCTTCAATTTTTCTTTTTTTTTTTTTTTTCTATAATTTATTTTATTAATTTGATCCTTCACTGTTCACTTATTCTGCTTAACATTTTTTGTTTTTTGTATGAGTCCTCCTTAAAATTACTAAAAAATGCTTAATAAAAAAAAAAAAAAAACAATGAAATAAAGATTTTTTTTTTCTTTCTTTAAAATAAAAGAGAAAAATAAACAGAAAAACAATTAAAATAAAATAAAAAAAAAAAAATACCATAGAGAGAAGAAAACGAAATATTTTGTTATTTTGTGTGCATTTTTCTGTGTTTTATTCCATTCACAGCCCATCATCAAAAATTCTTATTAGCGGAATACCGCTCCACACACGTTTCGAAGACATCGAACCACTTCTAAAGCCATACGGTAAAGTTGAACAGTGTGAAGGCGTTACTAGTAAGGATCCAAACACTCAGACTGTACATATAACATTCGAGAATCCTGAACAGGCGCAAAGGTATACATATCATATACATACTACTATACTACTACTACTACTTACATTACATGTTCAATTTTTCATTTTTGTTTTTGTTTTTATTTTGTTTGTTTTGTTAATTTTTAGAGGAAAAAAAAAAAACACAAATAAATGCATATAATATAAGATAGGTATATAAAGTTCGAAGAAAATACGTGAATTTTAAAAATATTAACGTTATAAACAGCATTTCTCAGTACATTTTTTCTTTAAAAATTTTTTGAAACTTGTTTAAATTTATATGTGTGTTTGTGTGTATGTGTTTGTGTTGACTACATTGTTTTGTATTTTTTTTTTATCTCTCTTCCTTTTGATTTCTTGATTATATACCTACATGTACATATTAATTGTCCTATATTTAAATCGTCAAAGTAATTCAAGAAGTACCTATGTACCTATTTAATAAATCACAAATCATTTATATAAGATATGATTGTCAACAATAATTAAGTAAAACAATTAAAAATGGCAATGACTGTTACAAAGTACTTAACAAGCTAACACTCTTGAAATTAATATATCTACAAGAAATGAAAATCCGTTAGAAAATCGTTAAATAAAAAAATAGTTAAAAAAAAATTAAAAATTGACATGTATCCCTGAAATCTTATAGCTTTTTTCTGTTGTCTTTTTTTTTTAAAAAAAATTTTTGTAGAGCTGCTGGCGGCTTGAACGGCGTCGAATTTGAAGGTCATAAACTACACGCTGAACAACTTGATAAACAACAACAGCAACAACAACGTCGTAGTCAACGTGCACGTACTCAATATCCCGGAATGCCAGGACCAGGAAGGCAAGCAGATTTCCCACTTCGACTTCTGGTACAGAGCGAAATGGTTGGCGCGATAATTGGCCGACAAGGTAGCACAATAAGAACGATAACACAACAGAGCAGGGCTCGTGTTGATGTTCATCGTAAAGATAATGTTGGCTCATTAGAGAAAGCAATCACAATTTATGGTAATCCAGAAAATTGTACGAATGCTTGTAAAAGAATTTTGGAAGTAATGCAACAGGAAGCGCAAAACACGAATAAAGGGTAAAATTAAATTTGAATTCAATATTTGGTACAGTTTATTTTTCACATATTACTCTTATTACAGGGAAATTTGCTTAAAAATCTTAGCACATAATAATCTGATAGGAAGAATAATTGGCAAAAATGGGAATACAATTAAACGTATTATGCAGGAGACTGATACTAAAATCACAGTCAGTTCGATAAATGATATAAGTAGTTTTAATTTGGAACGAATTATAACGGTAAAAGGATCAATTGAAAATATGTCAAAGGCAGAAAGTCAAATTAGTGCAAAATTACGACAAAGCTATGAGAATGATTTACAAGCGATGGCACCACAAAGTCTAATGTTCCCTGGCCTCCATCCGATGGCAATGATGTCAACGCCTGGTAATGGTATGGTATTTCCACCAGGTATGTCATATACTGCCGCCGCCGCTGCTACCTGTCCTCCCGGTTATCCGATGACGGCAAAATCACCAGCCGTTATACCACCGGTCTTTCCTAGTGATGCACAGGAAACAACGTATTTATACATACCGAATAATGCTGTCGGTGCTATAATTGGAACCAAAGGATCACATATTCGAAATATAATGCGATTTTCAGGTGCTTCAGTTAAAATAGCTCCTTTAGAAGCCGATAAACCAGTTGAACAACAAGTTGAACGTAAAGTGACTATTGTCGGTACACCAGAAGGGCAATGGAAAGCACAGTATATGATCTTTGAAAAAATGAGAGAAGAAGGTTTTATTTGTGGAACTGATGATGTTAGATTGACAGTGGAGATTATGGTTGCCAGTTCTCAGGTGAATTTCACTAGTAGTTCTATTTGAAAATAAAATTTAATTGAAATTATTTTTAGGTCGGAAGAATAATTGGAAAGGGAGGACAAAATGTGAGAGAATTGCAAAGAGTAACTGGTAGTATTATAAAACTTCCTGAACATGGTACTGCGCCACCAGCTGACGAAGAAACCACCGTTCACATTATCGGTCCTTTCTTTAGTGTTCAAGTAAGCTAAACAACTATATCATTTCATTTTTATTTTAAAAATATTCAATTAAAATTCTAACTTTGTAAATGTTATAAATGTGTTTTTTTTCTATTAACTATATTCTATTGTATAGTCCGCCCAAAGACGAATTCGGGCAATGATGATGTCCACGAATCCACCTCCAGTGACCAAAAAACAAAAAGCTGCCAAAGAACAAGCATCAACCGGTTCACAACAGCCACCACAAGGCCAACAAGGTCAATCTGCGAGTACCAGTCAACCATAAATAAGAAAAAATTAATTTAAAATTTTTATTTTTTTTATATTTTTGAAAATTAAATGAAAAAAGTCAAATTAAAATTAAAAGAAAAATTCCAACAATTTAAAAAATTAAAGTAAAAGTAAATGAAATTTAAAGTTATGTCAACACTACACATCAAAAAAAAAAAAAATATTGTGTTAACAAAACAAAAGAATAAATGAGAAAATAATAATTTTTAAGTTATCAAAATACGAAAAACCATATAAATGCGATTTTGATAATATGTTTAGAAATTGTCTCGATCATTTAATATTTACATAAAATCAACAAGATTAAAATTTATTGGAAAATTTAAATAAAAACATTGATCAAATATCAAAACAATAAAAAACGGAAAAATAGTTCTTCGTTTTCCAATTTATTAAAACAAAACTAAATAAAATAAATAATAATTGAGAAAAAAAAAAATTAAAATTAAAATACAACCGAAAATTAGATTTGCCCCATAAAACACGTGAAAATAAAAGCAGAAATTTAATAAGAATATGTATGCGTAAAATGCAAATTTAAAGAGAGAAAATCACAAGATAATTTCTCATTTGCTACAAGATATTATTATAAAACATATATATTTTTAATTTCAAATGTACACACAAAAAAATTTTTAATAGAATTTATACTTTTTTTTTTGGTAATTTAATTTTCAACAATTTACTATATTCCGTTAACGCATTTTTTGTTTTTAAAAATTTTTTTTTTTTTAATTTTTGTAACTACACTATTGTATTTGAAAATTTATTTGTTAATGTATAAATAAAATTTTAAGTTGAAAAATACAAAAACTAATATTAAAATTCTAAATTTTATTTCATGTGAAATGTATCGTAAGATTTTTTTTTTTTTTTTAATAATTAAAAAAACAAAGTGAAAATAAAATTAAATAAAATGAAAACAATAGAATTATCTTAATGTTAAATTATAATAATGAATTTTATTTTCTAAAAAAAATTTAAAAATAATTTCATACCATATAAAAGTTCATTTTATAATTATCTATATTCAATAATGCGTTGTTCATTTTATTTCTTTTCAAATTGTCATACTTTTTATTTGTACACAAAAATTTAGCAATTGACAAAAAAATGAAAAAAAAAAAAAAACAAAATAAAATAAAAAATAAAGAAAAAAATAACATAAGAATGAAAAGAAAATATAAATGAAAAATTTAAATACCTCATAGTAAGTGCATTAATTATATAATATTTAAAAAAAGAAAATAATAAACATTGATAGAAAAGTAAATTTAATAACAAAAGATTAAAAAAAAACAAAAAAACAAAATATATAATGGAATATACAAAAAACGTTTCCACTTAAATATAATTGCGGAATAGAAATTTAAAAAAAAAAAAAAAATCATAAATCAGAAGAAGAAAAAATTGAAAATAATGAATAGACTTGTGTCAGGATATTAATTAAAATAAAAATAAAAATTAACCTATACAATTCAAACTAATAACAATAATAATAAATAACGTTAAGTGTAATCTCAAATTGGTTAAAAAAGTAAAAAACTGAAACCGAAACAAAAAAAAAAAAAAAAATAAAAAATAAAAAATAGAAAACTTAGAATAAAATTCCCTAACATTTTTAGATTTAAGAAAATTTTAAATAAATAAAATATAATGAAGGAAAAAAAATAGAAAACAAATAATTATGAATTAAGAATCAATAATTTTTCTGTAAAATGAAAACTTTGGATTAATTGATGCTCTTGTTTTTTGATTGGTAAACACAGTTTGACTTTTTTCAAATACAAAATCATTAAAATACACTATCCTCTACAACAAAATATAAATAAACTTTATTATTATTATTTTTTTTTTTAATTTGTAAATTTTTAAAACCATAAGAAAGTTAAAATATTTTTTCTCATAACATAATAGAACATTTATTTCTTATATAAAACAATTTAATAAAAATAGATTTTTATGCATAGCTTAGATTTCTGATGTAAAATAGAAAAGAATTAAGAAAAAGAAGAGAAAAAAAAATAGAACATGTTTTTCGTGTATACATATATATAAATAGAACATAAAGAAAATTCATTATTTTTTTACATAGCAAATAGACCAAATCGAAAACAAAATAAAAATAAAAAAAAAACGAAAAGAAACACACTCAGATACAATAGGCACAAAATGATTTTTTCTAATAATGTATTTATATTTTAATACAATAGTTACAATAGTTACAATATTTATACAAATAAAATAAATAAAAAAGCAAAAAAAAAAAAAAATACAAACAATAATTACAAACATACAAAAACTGGGTACCTTACAATAAAATCAAAATAGCAATTTTTTTTTTTTTTGTTTTTAATTCCACAATAGTATAACAAACTCAATATATATACAATACATAAAAATAAAACTAAAAAGATAAACTGAAAATATAACAATAGTTCTATTTTTTCTTATTTTAAATTATTGAAATATCTTCACTTACAAAACTTGTTAAATGTGTATAATACAATAGTTGTTATTTAATTACAGTTCATTTTTATTTTTGTTTTCTTATTATTATTTTTTTTTTTATATATACATAAAAGCGTTTTGTTTTTTAAACGCAATATTATTTCTCTCTGTCTTTTTTATAAAATAGGATATTAAAAAGAAAAGAAAAATAAGTGAATTTTATATAAATTTTGTTACAATAAAATAAAATGTGTTATGTATATCTATTCAATATTAATTGATTTCTTTATATATTTAACTTACATTGTAATAATAATAGTAATAAAAAAACCGAATCAAATAATAATAAAAAAAAAAACAGTAAATAAGTGAAAAAATAAAAAATCGAGTAGTTATAGTTTATACAATATAATTTAAAATTTATTGTTTTTTTTTTTTTAAATTTTTTAAAATAAAAAAAATTTTTCAACATTAAAAAAAAAAGAAGAAAAATAATAGGAATAAGAAAATAGAAATAATTAAAACATAGTATATTTGCTATCAATATTATTATTATTATTATTATTATTATCATTATTATTAATTATTATAAACTACTATAAAAATGTCCACCACTTTCAGTATATATATACATAAAAATTTATAATAAAATTAAAATTTAATAAAAATTTAAAAGTTAAAGAAAATCAAATTTATTATTACTTTTTCTGTTCTGCATTCAATAAAAGTACGAGTATATATAAATACATACATACTCATAATAAAAACAAAACAAAATGAACAAATTTAAAAATAAAAAAAAAACCAACAATGATGACAAATATAAAAACAAATTGCAAACATTTAAAATAATAATAACATACATATTTGGATTTAATAAGATTTTATTTAAGAAAAATATATTTGACTTTTTTCTATTAATTAACAAAGGAAATTCAAAAAGATTGAATACAAAAGGAATTAAATTAAGGAATTTAAACTAAATGAATATCAACTTTACGAAACACAAATGTAAAGCAAAGCAAAAAAAAAAAAAAACAGTGTGAATTAAGAAATTACAAAGAAATATTGAGTAATAATTCGATATATATAAGAAAAAAAATAATCATTAAATGATTGATAATTTCTAACGAAGAAAATTATAATAAAATCACATGCGAATTTTAAAAACTTTACTTTTATATGTAGAAACATACATGATAAACAATTGGTTATTCTAAATGATATATAAAAATGTTGAGAACAACTACATATTTTCATATAAAAGAAAAAATAACATTTTTATGAATACAATTTTTGTGGCATTTTATTTTTTCAATATTTTAATATACAATATGTATATGTTTTTTTTATTTATTAAAGAATTTTGTCAGTTAATTCAAATTTCAAAACAATTAGAAATTTGAAGAAAGAAAAAAAAAAACAAAAATGTTATACTACATAAACAGCAGAAAAAAATATGTGCATATTTTTAAATTACTTTCACTTTATTATGGTCTAGTTCTTTTTTTTTTTTTTTTTTTTTTTTGAAATGGTTTAATAGTTCTCTTTGACAAAATTATGCATACATATTTAAAATTAAGAACAAAGAAAAACTTTTTGGTAAAATAATGTAAATATTTTAAATTAAATTAAATTAAATGAAAATTAATGAAATGCTAACAATAAAATTTTAGAAGAAAATTTAAAATGATGGTAAAAGAAAAAAAAAAAAAAAAACCAATATAAATGGATAATGAAAATTTCGTTATTACTAATAAAAAAGGATAAACAAAAAAGAAACAAAAAAAAAAATTAAATACAAAAACGAAACAAAAAAATTCATAAAATTGTTAAAAAATTTTTGAGAATTTTGTTTTTTCTTTTCTATTATTAAACTACATGAAATATGACCTCAAAATAAGTTTAGATTTAAGGCAAAACAAAGAACGAATAAAATAAAAATAAATAAAAAAAAAAAATTAATACATAAGTGAAAATAATTTTATGTAGAAACAGAAAAAAAAGAATTTTTTTAAAAAATGCGTCTATAATAGACTTAAAAAGAAAAAAATATTTCGAAATTTAATAAGCAAAAACATTTTTTTTTAAGTGTTATTATATTATAAGAGATATCTTAATTTATAAATCAAGAAAATGAAGAAAGAAAGAATCTGTTTTACTTTTTATTTTTTTTTTTTTAATTTATATTTTTTTAAAATTGATAAAAATATGAAGACGTATGATGTAAAAGCAAATTTTTAAAAAAAAGAACTCTTTTTGAGCGTTTACAAAGGAAATTAAAAACAGAACAATTTTGAGAAAAATGAAATCCTACTTGTAAAGAAAACAAAAATCTAATGTTGATGCGAAATCTTTAAAAAAAAATTAAATTTATGTGTATTTTTGATAGTGTAGACGAAAAATTATAAAAAAAAAAGTATATATATATATACATATATGTACATATATGGATATTTATGTTTAATTGATTATTAAATTTTGCGACAGTTAAAATTGAAAATATTTTGGGGGTGAACATTTCTTATTAAAAAAAAAAAAAAAATTAAATAAAATTAAAAAAACAAAACGTAATTGTCTTTTTTAAAATAATTATTACGAAGAAAGGTCTATATACTAAGAAAAGCAAAAAAATCATCAAGGAATCTACTTTTTACGAAATAATAAAACGCTTTTATCATTTAAAAACGGAAAGAAAATTAATTAAATAAAATAATAGTATACATTTCATACACATTTATTTGTCATATTTTATTAGAATGGGCTCTAATCATAATTTATCTACACCTACAACATATCAATGAATATTGGGCGATTGTAATCGTCTTTTATGTCGGTGGGTGATAATTGTAATCACATCAGATGAAAAACTTAAGTGTATAGCAAAATTTGTATAGTCAATTGTATAATTAAAAAAAATTAGTTTTCCTTTTTTATGCAAGAGTTAATAAAAACACAAAAAAATAATGAATAGAAATATTCTCTAAAATAATAAATAAAAAAAAAAAACTATCCATTTTTTTTTCATTTGTAATATAGTAATTTTCCTTTTTGATTATTTGCTTTTCGAAACATTTACAATAAATGAAAATAATTTAAGAGAGAAAAATGTTTTATTCAAAAATGAAAAAGAAAAAATTTATATAAAAAAAATAAATGAATGTCTTTGGAAATTCAAATTTTGCAAATTTTACTTTTATTTTAACTTTTTAAACAAAAATTTGAAAACTAAAAAAAAAAAAAAAAAAATTATGGATGTGAGAATGAGGAAAATTTTTTATGAGAATTTTTTTTTTTTTTTTTATAAATAATTTTGATAATGATATTAAGCTTATATATTTGAAAATGAATAAAGAGAGGGAAATATGAGAACGAGTATAAAAGAGTATAATATATAAAAATTATAAAATATTGATTTTAGTAGAGGCTATCTATAACATCGTTGAAAAATGTGTTTTTTTTTTTTTTAAATTATTTTTCTTTAAATTGTGGTTGAAAAGAAAAATGAAAAAAATTTTATCCAAAATGAAATGAAATTTTTTTTTTATATTATTATTTTATTTTTATTAATAATTTTTTTTTTTTAATTTTGTCCTAAAATTATCGTATCTTTGTTTTTTGTATGTAATTTTTATATTTAAACATTTAAGTATACAATTAAAGAGAAAAAAAGAGAAAGAAAGAAAGAAAGATAAAGAGAAAACGTTAACACTGTGCCAAGTACTGAAAAAGTTAGTGTGATAAGTAAAAAAGAAAAACGAAAAAAAAAAAAAAATAATATTTTAAAAATTTACAAAAAATCTTTTTTGATAAGAAAAATGATGAATTTATTAAATTTAAAATTTAAAAAAAAAAAAAAAAAAATCTAAATTTTAATTAAAAGAAATTGAGTGAAAAAATCTTTTTTAAAAAAAGAGTTAAATGTTATTTTTTAATTATTTAAAAGAAAAAAAAAAAAATTTTTATCTTTTTTTTTTTTGGCATCTAAATTATTTATTCAATTTATTTTGTAATTATATATATATATATATATTTTTGTTTAAATTTGTTTTTATAAAAACAAAAAAGAAAAAATTTAATTTTTTTTTTTACACCAAAGTTTAGTACGTAAATTTTATGTATATTTTGGGTATAATATCAAAAAAAAAAAAAAAAAAAACGTTTTTTTTTTTAATTTAAATTTTTTTTAAAAATTTCTTTTTAGGATAAATCAAAGGAAAAAAATTTGTAAAATTCATTTTGTTATTAAAAATTGGACAAAAAATTATTTTTAGGCCTCAAATACAAATACAAATACAAAAAAAAAAAAACAAAAGTAGATATTTGAATGAAAAAAAAATATATATATATTTTCCAGAATTTCGATAATTGAAATTTTTTTAATTGCTTAATGATAATGTCAGAATTAACGATGCAACGATAATTGTATATTGAATATTTTTAAATCCTATTAATGTGGACAATTTTATTTGCTGTCTTCAAAAAAGATTCATTTTTTATTTTTACGATAATTGAATGAGATAAGATTTGTCAATATATTTGATTCATTCAGTCTATTATAGACTATCGTTGCCGTTAATTCAGACACTTTTATAAAGTCAAAGGCTTCAGTATATCAAATCGATTCAAAATTTGTAATCATATAACTCAAATTAATACGCATAAGAAAAAATCAAAAAACATTTTTGGACTTCAACAAATTTTACAAAAATAAATTCAATTTTTAAACTTAATCAAAACAAAAGTAAAAATTTAAAACAAACAAACAAAAAAAACAGAACATTGTTTGAGAAAAAAAAAAAAAAACACTAAGTTTATCCACAAAACTTTTAAAGGAAAAGCACACAGTCAGTACGTAAAAGATTATTTTTTTAAATAAGAGAAATGCATTTTAATAATTTTGATAAACGACAAAAAAAAAACTAGTTTTTCTTTTTCAAAAAAAAAAAAAAAGAAGAAAAATCTGGTGTAGAGATAGATGCAAAAAAAAAAAATTTTTTTTTTTTCGTTTTTATCCCAAACTCATTTTTGTATATTTTTTTTTGTATAAGATGTTTGAATTTTTAATTTTTTTTTTTTTGCTATTTACCTTTTACTCAATTTAAATGAAAAAATAAATTAATTTTGTTTTTTATTTGCTTTAGAAACCTCTAAACATCTCTGATGATAAAACTTTTAAAATTTTTGATAATATGATTTTTACCGAAAGAAAGGAATACAAAAAAAAAAAAAAAATCAAAGGAGTATTAAAAGAAAAGAAAAATAAAAACAAAAATATGAAAATAGGGAAAGAAAAGTTTTCAATTTCGAACTAACAAATAAGTAAAAACATACATAAATAAAATGAGAACAAAAAATGAATTTTAAATTTTTTTAATAAACTTTTTTTTTTCTTTTACTTTCTATACATATTCAATTGAAAAATGAGAACATTTCATTTTTTCTTTCTTGTTTTTTTTGGTTTTTTGGTTTTTTGTTTTTAAATCATAACAACGTATGATAAATGGAAAAATGTGTACAAATTAAAGTACAAAAGTAATAATAACAAAATAAATAAAATAAAAACGAAAAAGAGAAAGGAAATTTTTTTCCACTGTTTTGTTTTTTAATTGAATATTGAATTAAATATGTTTACAAAGAAAATGGAGTAAAAAAGGTTAAAAAAAAAAAATGAAAACAATTTAAATTTTTTTAAAATTTAATATAAAAGGGTTTCAAAAATATTTGAGAAAAAAAAAACATTTTTTTTTTTCTTCTTCCCCAATAAAATAAAACATTTGTTCAAAAATTTTTAATAAAAATATAAAATACTAAAGGAACGAAAGAATAGTAAGAGATATTATTTATTGTGAAATGAAAAAAGATTTAAAATACAAAAAAACAAAGGAAAAAAGTAAAAATAACTATATATATTGTGAAAGAGAAAACATATTTGTAAAGTTTTAATTAAATAAGAGAAAAACAGAATACGATGAAATTTAAATTATTTAATTGAAATTAAAATTTATAATATTTCCAAGAGATTAAAGATAAATTCAAGTAGAAATAATTCAAAAACATTTTCCAATTTTAACAAATTTTTCAAATATAAATCTTCAAATTAAAAAAAAAAAAAATAAATAAAAAATAAATAAATAAACGAAAAACTAAAAATTCAATATATTCTCTCACTGTATAGAACGTACACACTTTCATTGTACAATCATTTTGTTCTCATTTTAAGGAATGAATTTTTTTTTTCTTTATTTATTTTTGTAAAATTTGTTTCTTTTTAATATTTTTTTATGTAATATTCGGTAATTCAAAAAAAAAAAAAAGAAAGTGAAGTGAAAAAAAAAAGATAAAGGAATTCAAAAAAAACATAAATAAATGAAATAAAACAAATATTCTGACAAGAAGGTATAAAAATATGAATTTTGCTTCTTTTTAAAATTAATATCATAATTAAAATATAAAAACAAAAAAAAAAAATATACATACTCAAAATATACAATCTCTCCCCCCTTTTAATTGTATGTAGAGACTATAAAAATAAGCGCAAAATAAAATAAAATAAAAAAGGCAAGTTAGAAAAAAAAAAAAAACAAAAAGCAAAAATTAATTAAAATAATATACAATAAAAATACACATTTAAGTAAATAAAAGCTTAAAAAATAACAACAACAGCAATTTACACATAATATAATGAAAACAACACCAAAATCAAAATCAACTCAAAAAATAAAAAAAACACCTAAGATAAACTCAATTAAACAAGAAAAAAAAAAAATTAAAGATACATGAAACAAAATATATAGTAGGATGAAAAATAGTAAGACAATGAAGAGAATCAGGAATAAAAGAAAGGTTTTTCTTCAATTTTTCAGTTAAATTTGAAATAAAATAATTAAAAAAACAAAAGTGTATATAAAATCCGTTGTTATCTAATGAAAAATGGATAATTAGAAGAATATCATTAAAAAAATACACAAAATCAATAAACAATGAAATATTATAGTAGAAATAAAAACAAAAACAAGTAAGAACATTTTTTGTTATGCTACAGTATATTATTAAATAAAAAATAAAAATATTGATTGGATTGGAAAATACAAAAGCAACTGTGAAGAGTTTTTTATTTTTTAATTTCGCAAAAAATAAAAAGAAAACAGTAAGAAAACTAAACTAAAAACATAAAAAAAGGGGAAAAAAAACATGAAATAAAATAAACAGATTAAAAATTTTGCATATAAGATAGTTTTATGAATAGAAAATAGATAAAAAATATTTGGCATTAAGATATCAGAAAAATAAAATAAAATACAACTAAATAAATTATTACACAAAAATAAAAATTAAATAAAAATTATTCAATATTATGTGAAATAAAAGTAACACACAAAGAAAAAGAAAAAATATGTCTATAATATATTACTAATTAATAATGAAAAAAAAAAATAAAAAATAAAAAATTATCTGAATACATTTAGGCTTTTTGGAATAATAATAATAGTAATAAAAATAAATAAATAAAACAATTATAATTAGAAATATAAGACAAAAAATAATACAAAATAAGAGAACAATTAAATTGGCAAATATATATAAAAAAAAAAAAAAAACATTGAACAACAGATATACAAACATAAATTGTGCATTTTGAAAGCAATCAAGAAATTTTCAAAAAATCATGAATATAAGCATAAAAAACAAAAATAAATTAAAAGCACAAAAAATTAAGAAAAAATGCTTTTCTTTTTTTCCAAAAACTATCTGTTTTCTTTTCTTTTACAAAAAAAAGCAAAACTCTGTTAGCAAATTAAAATAAAAATAAAGAAAAAACGAAGAAAAAAAAATTAAACATTTTGAACAAGATCAAAATAAAGATAAAATAAAATAATTTAAATTTGAAAAAAAAAAAATGAAACATGAAAAAAAAATAAAAATATAAACAATAACAGATTTAAAAAATACATATATATATATAAACATCAAAATCATGCTTATTTGTAGCATATACTACATACATTAATTGTACTTTTTAGGAAAACAAAACATTTTACACTTAGACTATAAAGAAAAAAAAAAAAATGAATGGCAAATACAACAAAACAAAAGAAAACCCAAAATAATCGAAGTTCTAATAAAATACACAAGAAAAAAAAAAAATAATTCAGTAGTTTTTTTTTTTGTTTTATTAAGCTATATAAAATACATTTAAGATGAAAAACATATTGTAAGCTTTTGAAATAATTGAACAAAAATAAAGAAACAAACAAAAAAATTACCAAAATTAATAATAAATTGTTCTTGAAACAGAAAGAAATATAAAAAAAATAAAAAATTAAATTACATACACAAAATAAAAAAGCAAAAAAAAAAAATAATAAAAAAAAAAGAAATCGAAAATACACATTTTAATTAATATTACATATAAAAGTTACTTATATTATTAAGCAAAACTAAAAATATGAAAAAAAAAAATAAACAAGAAAGTGGGTGGTCAAAAATAATGAAATACTGTATGCAAAGGAAAAAAACAAAACAAAAAAAAACAATACAAGTAAAATTAAAAGTAAAACAAAAACACGACATAAAAATAAAAGTGAACAAAAAGAAAATAAAAAATACAAAATACAAAAGAAAAATTAAAAACTAAACATTTATTTTTCTTATAATGATGTTTCTTTTCTTTTATATTATTTGTAAAATTACATTCATACATAATACGTATATGTATACCGTAATAAAAACAAAAAAAAATTTAAATATAAAATTAAAAACAAAAAAAAAATAAAACAAGAGAATTTAAAAGAAAAAAGTAATGAAATTTTAAATAACAGAAAATAATAATAATATATATAAAAAATGATACATAAATGTATAAACAGTTTAAAGTAAAAAACATGAAATGAATAATTAAAAACAAAAACAAAAAAAAAAAGAAGAAAAATGAAGTGAAATTGTAACATTTAACAAGGAGACTGAATTACAACATTTTATATTCGTTACAATTTCATTTCTTTTTTTTCTTTTTTTCTTTTTTTAAATTTTTATTTCTCATTACAAATTTTATTTAATATTTTTTGTTTTTTAATTATTTTAGATTTTCTGTTCAAAAACTACATAAATAAAAATCTAATATACTACAATATTTCCCATTTTCTGCCCTCTAAATAAAATGAAAATAGAGCAAATAAACAAGAAAATAAAAATAATTTTAAAAATAAATGAAAATAATTTGTTTTATATAAAATATTATAAGTTACAAATTTAAAGTAAAGAAAAAAAAAAAAAAAATACGAAAAGAAATAAAAAACTTTTTGTTTATTGTATACAGCACACAATATTGTACTACATATTGAAAAGAAGTAAAAAAGAAAAAAAATAATACGTTACTTTTTAAAGAGAAAAGTTTTTTTTTTTTTCCTTATTAATATAACTCTATACTATTATTATTGTCCCATTTAAAAAAAAAAAAATAAATATATATATTATATATTATATAGAAATCTATAAATAAATAAAAATATATAATTGTAATCGTTTATTAATTATTATTATTATTATTATTATTATATTATTATTATTATTACTATTATTATAATTATTATTATTATTATTATTATTACCTGTTTAAATTTATACCACAAAGGAACACAATTTATAATAAGATCTAATAACAAAAATTAAAATAGAAAAACAAAAAAAAAATCAAATATAAAAATAAAATAATAAATCGATAATTTCAAATAATAGGGAACATATACAATATTAAAGTTAAAAATAATAGCGAAATAAAAACGATACACACACACACACAGTAAAAATATAATAAATAAAATAAATCAGAAGAACAAAGCAAAAACATAAAATAAATAAATTAAATAGAAAAAAAAAGAAAAAGAAAATCAGTTAACAAAATCAGTAAAAAAAAAATCAATTTAATTAAATTGTAACTTTTAAAAAAGAAAAATGTATTAAATATTTGTTTTAAACGCATTTTGTTTTTTTTTTTTATTTGAATAATAGCATTAAATTACAATGAATTTTTGGTAGACACATCCGGTTTTTTTTTTTTTTTTTTTTTTTTTTAAATTATGAAAAAGCACAGTTAAATGAAAATCAAATTTATAGAATTTAATAATAATAATAAAATAAAATAAAAAAAAAAAAATACACAAAAAGAAAATGAATTTGTTTAAAAAAAAAAAAAAAATTATAATAATTCAATTTACAAATACTTAAATTTATTATTATTGATAATTAATTACATATTCAGTGATTGAATAATAAAACAATAAATAAATAAAGGGCAAAATAGAACAATAGATAAATGAAATAAAATTATTAAAAAATAAATAAATAAATACAATACAAATATAGATGAAATAAATTATTTAAGAAAAGGATAAAGAAAAAAAAAAAGAAGAAAATGTTCTTTTTTTTTTTTAAATAGCTGTTTTTATATTATTATTATTCTAATTATAATTAAAATCTATTATTATTATTATTATTATATACAGTTTACATAATTTAGCTTCAAGAAAACATTGTTAAATAAATAAATATAAATAATTAAAAAAAAAAAAAATAAAATAAAATAAATAATAAAAATAAGTAAATGATTAAAAATAAAAATAAAACAGTAATTTGTAGCAAAAATATTTAATAAAAAAAAAAAAAAGAAAATGAAGAAAAAACTATAAATATTAATTACCATCGAAAAATTTTTATATTAATTTTTTAATATCAAATCAGAATAATAAATTTTTTTTTTGTTTTGTTTTTAATTTTTCTTTTTTTTTTTATTAATTTAAAATATTAATAATATATTTAAAAAAAAAAACAAATAAATGTACATTTAAAAAGTAACAAAACAAAAAACAAAACAAAAATACAAAAGAAAAAAATGTTAAAAATATTTTACTTATATGAAAAACAGGAAAAATGTGAAAAAAATAACAACAAAATTACTGAAAAAAAAAATATGAAAAATACGAAAAACAAAAAAAAAAAAAACAGAAACAAATTTTAAAAATATCATGAATTTCCTTTTCTTTTTTAATTATTCAATTTTTCCTTTTTTTATTATTATTTTTTTTTTATTTTCTTGATGACGAGAAATAATTATTTCTGTAATAAAAGCAAAAAAAAAAAAAATTAAGTTGTTCTTTTTTATTTCAATTTATTCTATTTTATTTTGATTTTCTTTTATTTATTTTTGTTTATTAGATCTTTTTTTGTCACGCATAATTCATCTTTATGATTGCAATGAAATTATTTACAAAAAATAAATTGCAATCATTTATGGTAAGTTTTTGAATCTTGATCGTATTTAAACTTAAATTTACATTTTTTTTTTTTTAATTTTTTTTTAAAATGTTTTTATTTAAAAATGGGAATTCGTACTTCTACTACATCTCAAAATATTTTTTTTTTTTACTTTGAAAGTAATCTAAGTCATAACCCATATAAGAGGTAAAATGGACATGATCTTTCGATTTTTAAGCAACTTATAGAAATGAACTTAGACCACTTTCAATACAAACGATTCAAATAAATATAAAAAAAAATAAAATAAACAGCATTAGCAAACTAAAATCAAAAAAAAAAAAAAAACAATCATTCTGTAACATGTATGTTCATTTTGAACTAAAAGCGCTTTTCATGATCATTACAAAATTGTAACAAATATATATGGAAAATCTTTTGAAGCCTTTAACAATTTTAAATAGAACAATTTGCCAATAGCATTCACTGCCTTCTAAAATATTCTTAATTTTTAAATGCTATAACATACAATAACATTTTTTGTGTCTCACAAATTGTAATTAATTCATTTTCTTTTACTACTATCAGATTTTCCTTCTCGTTAAAGTGATTACATATTTGCATTTTCTTTTATGTAATTGTTATTTTTTTATTTAAGGATTACTGAAATTATTTATTATTTTTTTTTTTCTCCAATGGGGATTTTTTTGCCTTTGTGCTTATACTTGGGAACTGCCCGGTATTGTGATCCATTTTGTAGTATATAAAATACTTCTAGGGGACATCACATGGAGGCGGATCACTTTATTCCACACTGAAATTATTGCACATGTCCGAAATTCATTATTAAATTCATTATAGAATTAAAATTAGAAACAAATCAATATTCAGTTATATGATAATAAATATAGTACATCACTACACATATTGGATTGTGAATTAATCATCATTTTTGTAATTGTGAACAGATGTGTAAGTTATATTTTTCTTTGTTTTTATTAATTATATTATTTAATTTTTTAATTTTATTTATTTATTTTTTTAAGTTTATTCAAATGCATTTAAATAATAACGGTCATTTTTATTTTTAAAAATTTTATACATACATATATCAATAGTGCATTACTGTAAGTTTTAGTTGAAGAATATCATGTTTTTATGATGTCGATCGAATTCAAAAATTGAGAATGCTTTTAATAAGTGAAAAAAAATTAATTAAAATATGATATCATTTTGATGTCAAAGAATTGAAAAATATTTCAGCTTGAAGTTACAGCAATGCAACACATATGTAAGCAGCACATATTAAATAATCAGTCCGAGCTATTCTGGTCATAGTTAGTAGATTTCATTCAATTGATATTCTGCTAACTTTCATACAAAATTTAAACAGTTTGTAAATTTTGTATAAAAATTTGCTAGGACATCAAGTTAGCGAAGCCTGTTAACTATAACCAGAACAGCCATGAATTGTAAAGTAAAACGAATAAATTTCAAAGTGTTCAAAATTGTAAACAGCTTGTATATATACACACAACCTGAGAGATCAATATAATTGGCCAAATTACACAATTAAAATTCACATAGATCTCTGTGAAATAAAAATTGATTAATATGTACCATATCATATTTTTTTTTTTTAAATTTTTCTTTTTTACATTTTTTATTTACTTTGAGCTAAATAAAAGATAACAAATAAAAAACCAGTAAAATTTAAAAACAAAAAAAAATTCGTTTTAAAACAAAATAATTACAATCAATTAAAAAAAAAAAAAAATAGAAAATAAAATCTAATAACAGAAAAAAAATAAATTAAATACTATAAATAAAATTAAAAAGAAATAAATAAAAGATAAATAAATAAATAAAAATCTAAAATACGGGAATGTTCCTCTTAATTCAAATAATTTTTAAAATTCTTTTTATATAGAATTAATTAAATAAATAACAACGATTTAAAAAAAATAAATAAATAAATAGAAATTTTGTTATAACATTATTAATTATTAATTATAATTATTAATTACAAAATAATATTACATTTTATTATTTTGTAAAATTTAAATCATTTAAGATGATAAAAGTGTGTTATTGTGATTATTGATGTTCAATTATTGATCATTTTTCAAGTCGTTATTTTTAATATTGTTCAATACCATGCCATGATGATTACAAATAATGAGTACTTACTCTAAAGAGTAAACTTATGTAAAATTTATAAGGATACCTTTCAGTCTTATGATTTTTACCGAAATAATGGCTATTGAAAAATGATAGAACGATAATCAAATAATCACAATGAGCATCATAACAACAACATTAACTTTAATTAAAGGTAAAAAATAAACAAAAAAAAAAAAAATTTTTAAATAAATTTGAAATAAAAAGAAAAATTACAAAACAAAAAAAAAAAAAAAAAACAGTTTAAAAAATTTGAAAAAAGAAAATGTATGTACTTGTATGCATTAAGACCACACCAACTTTTGGATAAAAATGAAAAAAAAAAAAAAAACAAAAAATTTCAGTCAAAAATTTCATTAAAATATTTCAAAAAATATTTGGCCATCACAAAAAAAAAAAAACATGACAAAACAAAATTGAACATATGAAAAAGAAAATTAAAAATAAAAGTTTCGAAAAAAATGAAATAAAATTATAAAACAAAAAAAAAAAAGAAAAATAAATAAATAAAATGCATGTAAAAGGTTGAAGAAAAGATATTTAATGTTCTTTTTTGTTTTAATGTTTAATTTTCCTATTTAAAAAAAAAAAAAAAACAAAACAAAAAAAAATTGAAAAACGAAAAATTTAAATAAAATAAATTATACAAAAGAGAATAAAAACAAAGGAAAAGAACAAAACAAAACAAAAATAAAAATAAATAAATAAAAAATTATTAATATGTGTAAAACTACCTCAAAATGTTTCTATATTATATTGAAAAAAAAAAAAGTAAAAAAATTTAAAAAAAAAAAAAAATATTGTAATAAAATAGTACTATAGCATATGAAAAATAATAATTATTATATATACAATTACATAAACACACATGTATTAATAGAAAAAAAAAAATTTAACAAAAAATAAAAAAATAAATAAGTGGTTTTAGTATTTAGAAAAATAAATTATGTATCCAGGATTTAAAAAAAAAAAATGAAAAGAAAAGAAATAAAATACAAAATAAGCACATTTTGATCAAATATTTAGAATAAAAAAAAAAAAAACGAAAAACATTTACAAATTATCCTTCCAATAAAAATATGCAAAAATATACACATTTGAATTATAGAAAAAAAAAAAAAAAAAAATTATTTTTACGGTTTTGATTAACATACAAAAATAAAATACATTAGAATGAGAGATTTAGTTACAAAACTCGTTGATTGCATTTTTATTGATTACATGATTAAAATTCAAACGAAAAATGAGATTTAAAAACTCAATGAAAATGATCAAGTACATGATCAGTTACTATCTTAATTACACAAAAAAATAAAAATCAGCGAGTTTTTTAAATTGATCTTATACACATGTACATGAAAATGGAAAATTCAAAGCCACAAAAATATAGAAAATAAAAATTATGAAAAATATTTAAATTTTTTGTTCGTTTAAAAAAAAAAATCAGTTATTTTGAATTTATCATTTTTTAAGCATGATTTGCAAAAAAGAAAAAAAAAAAAATGTAAATCCATATAAAATATTTGAAATTTTTTTTTATATTTTTATTTCGGTAAATTTTAATTATTGATTGTATAAAAATGAAATATCTACACACAGTACACATTTATACACTAGAATTTATTTAATACATAAAAATATAAAAAAGCACTTTGGATTTAAGAAAAAATAAAAAAAAAATAAAAAAATTTAAAAAAAGTGAAAAATTATAATTTATTGGTAAAATTTGAAAAAAAAAAATGTTCAACGGTTTTAAATACATACACATACATATACGTTGCAATTAAAAACAAAATTTACTATTTAAATTAAATTATCTGTACTATATTGTGAAAATTTTTTGGTAAAACAATAAAATATGTATGTACATGTTAATTTGTAAGGAAAATGTTTTGGAATTTTAGGAATACAAAAAAAAAAAAAAAAAAATAAAATAAAAATAAAATAAAAAAAAAGATTTGAATGAAATAAAAAAAAAGAAGAAAATTAAATTCTTTTTTTTTTGCAAAATTTTTTAATTTTGTTTTCCTTTATCATGTTTTTGGGATAAAAAACAAAAAAAAAGTGAAAAACAAAAAACATACATTTTTGGATAATAACAAAAAAAAAAAAATATTAAAATAAAAACGAACATTTATGAATTAAAAAAAAAAAAAAACAAAAATAAAATATGTATTTGGTGTTTATACAAAAATTATAAAATAAAATTATTCAGCAAAAAAAAAAAAAGAAACATGAAATATAAATTATTATTCTAATTCACATACAAACAAACATTCAGACGATACACATATACATAGTAAACATATTAAGCAAATAGAGATATTGTACGAAGTTATCTAAAATATAAAATAATCAAAAGTAAAAAAAAAAAAAATAAAATAAACAAAAAAAAATTTACAATACAATAAATTCAATTTTGGATAAATATTCATGCATAAATATAAGAATAAAAAAATTTCCTCTTTTTTGGTTTTTTTTTTCATTTGTACTACACACATATACAATATATATACTGTAATTATAACTGTAAAAGAAAAACCAGATATTTGCATTTAATTTATTAAATAAATTTGAAGTTTTTTTTCCAAATACAAATTGTTTTATTTATATACACTTTTCTTGTATATTTCCTTTTCTAAAAATAAATGTACATTTTGGCTTAATTCATTATAATATCAGCTTTGGAAGTCGCAATCGATGGACCATTTTTAAATATTTAAAAATTTATTATGTGAGAGTGATATAACGTTCGTTATTTGATCATGCAAATTGAAATGGAATCAAAAAGTCTTCATTCAACTGTCCTTAGTACAATATTTTACTTTATATCCTTTTATCTTTCAACTTAAAATTTGATTACGTTTACAAAAATAAAATATTTTAGTAGTTCAATTAAAAAAACTGAATCATAAAGGTAAGAAAATAAAAGAATAAAAATTTTAATATTATTTATTTAATAAAACCATCAATTTTTATTTATTATTTTGATTATTTGTAGCATATACACTCGTTTGTATATTTATTTTATTTTTTTTTATTTTAACAACTTCTATTAATTAAAAAACATATGTATAATTTTTGTTTGTTTTTTTTTAATTTAGTTTACATAGAAAACAATAACAAAAACATAGTTTGATATAGTACATTTGATTTTGTTGTTGTTGTTTTTAATCAACTTCAAAAATAAATGAGAGATTCTCATCTTAAAGTTCGATGCTTGTGTATACGACATAATTTAGTGAAATTTTTTAAACAATAAATCTAAGCTAATAATGCATTTATTGAATGGCTTTTAGCTTCTTACTCATTAATTCAGATTAGTTCGTTACAAATATATGTTTAAAAAAAAAAAATTTCGATAATTACATGGTAATTATAACACTGATTTCATTATTTTTATATTTTATTTGAAATTAACTAAAATTAAACCTCAATATTAATTTTTTTTTTTCTAATTTATTTTCAAATATACATATATATTATTTAAAAATTATTATCAATATTTAATGTACGTGTATATTTGTAATATAAACGATTATAAAATTTAACGAAATTAGAAATGATAATAATGGGATTATGAAATAAAATAAAATAATCTACTAAGATAATATAACGTAATTGTAATTTTATAATTCTAATACAAAATTTCTTTATATTTTCTTTTTAAATGAAAATGATGTTAATAATATTCCAAATAATTATGTCACTTTTCTGTAAAAAATAAAATTAAAAAAATTAATAAATATTGAAAAAGAAATTAAAATAATGAACATTTGATTTTATTTTCTTTTCAACTTTTTTCATTCATTTTTTTTTATCTTATAAATTACAATTTACATATTTTAAAAATTTTAAAAATTACATTTATTTATAAAAACGAGAAATACTGTTTACATTTTGTTTATTCTTGTTTAATAATTTAAAAAACAAAAATAATTTTAAAACAAGAAAAAACAAAACAATAAAATGAAATCAACAAATAAAAAAAGAAAATAAAAATAAATAATTTTATTACCGTTCATAATATACACGATAATATAATGTTTTTGAACGCCATACACTAAATGAATTATCAAATTTAAGTAAATAAACGCCTTCACCAGGATAATTATGGGAACCAACATACACTTCATTATGACATTCACGACGATATACAGGAACAATTATTGATATTGGTGGCCTTGAAGGATTTAATGTGGGATTATGAATAGTTTGGACTGGTCCACATTCTATATCACCTGAATGGGAAAGTTCATCTAAAAATCAAAATAAATAAAATTTAATTTTACAGTTTTTAATTCTGTACAGTTATATATTTTTATTTATTCAAATTACCATCATCATCTTCATAGAATTCTTCCTCATCATCACTTTCACTAACATGTACTGTTACCTCATTTGTTAGAGATTTACCCCATTCAAAATATACACCGAAACCGATATCATAGTTATCAGTTGCAAATTCCCAAAATATACAATTACCGTCCTCATGTGTTGGTACACGCACCTATCAACATGAAAGTTTGAAAAAATAAAGTTAACATTTTTATTAAAATAAAATAATAAAAAAAATTAATAGATTTTACTGTTACTGTATCCCCATGACCAACATGTATAACACCATCACCAGATCCAGCTGATACTTCTTGTTTAAAAGTTTTTATATCGGGACGTGTCCACATTTTAGCTGGACTTATAACTAAATACTCTCCAGAATCATCACCGCTTTCACATTGCTCTTGTTCGGTATCAATATCATTATTTTTGTCAATTAAGTTATTATATTCTTCAGATTCATTTAAATTTAACGTTATCAACTGTTGGTCATTATTATTCATTATCGTTGTTGTAGCCAATTCATCAGTTAATTCAGATATTTTCCCATTCCCTCTAAATTGTACATGTAATTGTTGCATATATTGATGATAATGTTCAGTTTGTAATTGTTTTATAAGAACAGCTTGCTGTTCTGGATTACCAGGAAATTGTTTTTCAGCATAAGCCTAAATATAAATTGAAAAAAAAAAAGAAATATGTAGTTTACAAAGTGATTGTAACAATTTGTGTTATTTTACTTTAAATTGATGATAAGTCTGTTGATTTAATGCATCCTGCAATTGTCTCCTTTGTATCTCCTCACGATTCCGTTTTTCTTCTAATTGTTTTTGCTCTTCACGTAATTTATTTTCTTTATCTAATGCCTCTTGCTGCTTACGACGTTCCTCTAATTCTTTTTTTAAACGTTCCTCTTTATCTTTTTTAATTGCTTCAACGTATGGTCTAAATGATGGACAAAGTCTATCTAACAAATTTATGAAACCCTCTTGTGCTTGTGATTTACTAATTGCACCAAGATTTTGCCATGCAACTCTTCTATCACGACCAATAACATCAAGAACACCTAATTGAGGTGCGTTTTTTGGATCAAATGTACCATGTATTGCTTGTTGAGTATATGCGATTAATTTCACATTATCTTCATACGAAAGATGTACAGCTTTTCCAGATTTATCTGTATAATGGAAGATTTTTGTTTTTTTTTTTTTTTTTTTTTTTTTAAATTATTTCTTTGTAATATTTTACATTTAAAAAAAAGTACTATACCCTTATAAAATTCAAGTGCAAGACGATATAATTCTCTAAGTGGCATATCCCATTTTTCATCATCATTTTTAACAGTATTAGTTGAATCTTCTAAACAAATATTGCTTAATCTGTCCTCTAGATCGATTGTTGTAGTGTTGTTCATTTTTTTAAAATAATTTGTTTTATTATTAAACAAAAATTTATGCTGATTTTAAATTTTCAGTTGTTTTCTTAATGAAACAATTTATCTAATTAATTTTTGTATAAAAATTATAAAATATTTATTTAAAAAAACTGAATAAGACAAATGATAAATAAATGATGATAATACATGATAAATATAATACACGTCGTCGTTAAATCAAATAATCAATCATTTGAAAATTTGTAATAGTGCAGTCACTAATGACAGCGAAGTTAAATGTTTATGAAAACATATGATACGCTTATTTGTAGTGTTTCCATATAAAGTGAATTTTAAAAATGCTGTATTTTGATATATTTTTGGAACTGATTAGAAGTGTAATGTTTTTTAATAAAATTTTAAGTGTAAGATGAAATGAACGTTATGTAGAAAACGTAAAATATACAAACTCAAGTGCAAGTAAAATGTTGCTGAACTGGAATCAAATAAGTCTTGATCGTTACCGCGCTCCGCCCTCGACTTCTGATTCTGATGGTATTGTTCGACTCAACTGCCGACTCGAGTGCAAAGTGCCGACTGTGTCGTGTGCGTATAACTCTAGTCGTCTAGTCTAGCACATTTCTGTTAAGGAATTTATCTGTTAATTGTCAAAATGCAATTCAATACATAAGATAAGATAGTGTCATTGAACGAAAAATTTAATTATAATTCATGCATTTTTTTACTTAATTGTTTTCACTTTGAATTCAAGCAATGGAGCAATTTTATACATTATTTTATTATTTTACAAGTTTAAAACAATAATTTGTATTTATAAAATAAAATATGGGAACTATACGTAAATTACTCTGGTTGAATTAAAAAGTGAAAAATGCATGGTGGAAATAAATATCTAGAAGTGAATTCTCCTACACGTAAAGTATGGAAACCAGAATGTAAGATTTTTCTTCTAATTTTTCATTTTCTCTTAAATTTAATTTTCTTAAAATATTTCTTAGAAATTTTTGAAATTTCTTATGGATTCTTTTTAGTATATAAACTTCAACTTGAAGCACCAACACCAAAAGCAATATTACGTAAACATGATTTAAATGAAACATCAGCACCAAATTTCTATGGTTATGAATATCATGGTGAAATGGGCCATTTAAAAGCTGAACGTATCTTGAATGGTATGCCAGATGGATCATATTTAATACGTAAAAGTCCTGGTGCAAAAGATTATAATACATTAAGTTTACGTTTTAATGGTAAAACACATCATTATAAAACATATTACAAATCAGAAATAGGACATTTTCTTCGAGAAAGTTTTAAACGTTTTCAAACTGTACATGATTTAGTTGCTGATGGTCTTGTTAATTTTTATTTAGAAATACATGCAGCACCAATTTTACAAGAAATTTTTTTACCAAAAGAAAATTGTTATCATCAGAGTCCATACATAACATTAAATAGACGAAAATTACGAGCATTATCAAATGATATTCGAAAATCTTTAGAAGCAGAGAAAGCTCAACAAGAAACAAATAAATTAGAAAACAAATTAAAAGTGAATATTGATGAGAGAAATAATGATTTAGTAGTTAATCAAGAGGAAGATAATGAAATTTTACCTATTATATATGAGAAATCACATACATTTAAAGTGCACACATTTAAAGGTTTAAATTGGTGTGAATTTTGTGCAAATTTTTTGTGGGGTTTCACAGAACAAGGAGTAAAATGTGAAGATTGTGGATTTATTGCACATCATAAATGTTCAGAATTGGTTCCACCAAAATGTGTACCAGATTTAAAGCGTATGCGAGGAGTTTTTGGTACTGATCTAACAACGGTTGTAACAGCACATCAATGTACCATACCATTTGTAATTAGACGTTGTGTAGAAGAAGTTGAATGTAGAGGAATGTTACAGGAGGGTATTTATAGAGTATCTGGTTTTGCTGATGAAATAGAAGCTCTAAAATTAGCATTAGATCGTGATGGTGAGAAAACTGATATGTCTGAAATTGCATATAGTAATATAAACGTTATTGCTGGGACATTAAAATTATATTTACGTTTATTACCAATCCCATTAATAACATTTCAAGCGTATCCAGCATTTATGAAGACGACAAGTAAATTGTTATAATTTTTTTTTTTTTTTTTTTTAATTTTATTCTTTCAAGTTTTTAATAAAATTTTCCCTTTTTTTTCAGGATATAAATCTATTAATGAACAAATAATGGGATTACGTGAAGCTATGAAAAAATTACCACCAGCACATTATAATTGCTTAAAATTTATGGTAGAACATTTAAATCGTGTCGCATCTCATTATATAATTAATAAAATGAATGAACATAATTTGGCTACCGTTTTTGCGCCAACATTAATTGCTACACCACAACATTTAACTGATTTATCACAAGAAATTTTCATGCTATCAACAATGATAACACATTGCCAAGCAGTATTTAAGTAATATTATCTTAATAAAAATAAAAATTTGTATTTTAGACGTTTTAAGTTAGAAACATAATAATAGTGAATAAGTGATAGATATACTAAAAAAAAAAGAAGAAAACAAAACAGAATCAAAATTATACGAGACGATAATCTCATCGGAATTTAGTTTATTTATTAATTTTGTAAAATGTATTTACTTGCCTTTAGAGTTTTCGGTACAAATATACAGGAAATTTTTAATATATTTTTTTTGGTCTTTTTTATAGTGAAATGTTTGCAAAGTATCGATCTTTTTAAATAAAGTTAAAGATCGATAGAAGATAGAGATGAAAAAATTGTATCACAAAATTGTGTTCAATAACGTCTATTTATTAAAAAAGAAAAAACAAAACCGGATGTACAAACATTGGCTGTTAAAAATACGTTGATTGATTGCTGTTTCAAATATTACGTGTTTTCATGTGTTTTACTGTTTTATTTCTAAAACCATTCCACTTTCAATTTCTTTTACCATTGACCATTCTATGTCATTCTTTCGTTTCTTTATCTACTTTAAATTTGGTAAGTTGGTATAATTGATTGCAATTTTGACAAGCGCGAAAAATTCTGATAAAAAGAAGGGAAGGAGAAAATCTTATAAAAATTTTGTATTAAATATATTAAAAAGACGATAAAATTTAAGTGAAAATTGAAAAATTGAAAAACTATAAAACAAAATAGTCTAAATTTGGTATCTGATAATTTAAAAAAAAAAAAAAATTTATTAACAGAAAAATAAATATTATTTCTTCTGAAGAAGAATTAAAAATATTTGTCTACTTTGAATACCAACATGACAAGGTAAATATCATGTGGTCCACGATAAAAAAAAAAAAAAATAAAAAAAAATATACTGAATTCGAAAGGAGTACCCAAAGATTTCTGAAATAAATGTATGTATGTATATATAATTTCTTTTTGTTTTTTTTTTCTTTTTTTTTTTTTTTAGAGCAAGCATAGAACTAGGTGATGTTACACCACATAATATAAAACAGTTGAAAAAATTGAATACTGTAGTTTTCCCAGTTTCATATAATGATAAATTTTATATTGATGTATTAGAAGCTGGTGAATTAGCTAAATTAGCATATTATAATGATATTGTTGTTGGAGCTGTATGTTGTCGTATTGATACTTCGGAAAATCAACGTAGATTATATATCATGACATTGGGTTGTCTATACCCGTATAGACGGCTTGGTATTGGAACTGTTATGTTTAATCATATTCTAAATTATGTTGAAAAAGATGGAAATTTTGATAGCATCTTTTTGTAAGTAAAATTTTTATTTATCCATCGAAATTACTATAATAATTTTGTTTACCTTTTTTAGGCATGTTCAAATAAATAATGAAGGTGCTATTGAATTTTATAAAAAATTTGGTTTTGAAATTGTTGAAACCAAAGAGCATTATTATAAACGTATAGAACCAGCTGATGCTCATGTATTACAAAAAACTTTAAGGAAAAAGAATACATCATCATCATCATCATCATCAAATAATTACAGCACTAATACGAATATGAATAACAATTGTAATAATAGTTCAAATAATCTTAATAATTCATCAATATTATCTACTTCATCATCATCATCATCATCTTCATCGGCATCAAATGCTGGTGGTCAACAATTGCAACAACAGAATAGTCAAAATCAAAATTCAACAATGAATGGCCATCACGAGAAATCTGCTGCTACCGTTAATCATCATCATCATTCAAATAAGTCGAAAGCGTAATAAAATACATACATATACATAAATGTAATTATGTTGTGGACATTATTGTGCTTGCATAATTTATAAACAACCAAATTAATAATTAATTGATAATAAGAAGGCATTACATTACGTAAATTGTTAAAGTAGAATTTCCATTCTATAGAATGGTAAAAAAAAAAAATTTCCTTATTTTCCTGTCGATAATTATTACTACTTCTATTTCTTTTTTTTTTGAATTTGTTGTTTATCCAAATATTTGTGTTGGATTATTATTTATGTATTCAATTAAAACAAAAAGGAATTTTATTTTTAATTAGTTCTATATATACAATAAAGGATTTTACATTTTGCCTCACATGAATATAAAAGAAATAGAACACACTAAATGTTAAATATTATATTTATTATGAATTAAAAATTTATGTAACTGCGAAAAATTGAATTTAAAAAATTCTTTCTTATAATGAAAAATAAACGAAAACAAGAATAAAATTAAGGGAAAAGATGAAAACAACAATAATATTTTTTTTTTTGCATTTTATTTCTTTTTTTTTATTTTGTTTTAAATTTTAATACCAAGAAAAACATTTTACGAGTACAATAAAAATATAAATAACAATCGAAAATAATAAAAACAAAATGGTAGTAAATATGTAAAAATTCACCTGTTAGATATTTGAAATAAAAAATAGAATAATAAAATATTTATAAAATTAATCTTACAAAAATCATGCACACATTAATTTGGGTATTTTCACAAAACACACTTCAGAGATTCTTCAATATATCCATATATAATTTTTTAACCGCTTTAAGTATACAAAATTAATGTAGCTTAAGAAAAATTGTTTCTTCTTTTGTCTTCTTCATAAGCCAAATGTTAACATATTTACATTTAGAATTTATAGTCTTGTAGTTACGTATTTTAGAAAAAACAAAAGGCAAGGCTTCTCAAAATATTAATTAAAAAAATACACAATTCTTTTTTTAAAAAAAGCAAAAAACAAAATTTTGTTTTCTCATTTGTTCAATATTATTATCGTAAAGCTTTTTCTTTAATTATTGTTGACTAATATTACTATCATTACTATTTTTGGTCTGTATTTTGATGTACATTCGATGACAAAAAGAAATTCGCACAACAAATTCAATTGTGAAATATATGTGCTGGTTTTTATGATCAATAAATTGATTATATTAATTAAAAATAATACTGCTATTTGTGTTTTTATCATTACTTTCTTACTTTGTTATTAACATAAATGGAAAATACAAAAGTAAATACAAATGTGAGTACATGTGAGGAAAATATGCAATGATATTCTTTTGTCATCGGATGTAAGTAGTAGAAACTAACACTAAATATATTTGTATGTACAAATAAGTTTTTTTCCGTAATACTTTATTTATTATTATCATCGTCAACGAAAAGTTCTGCAATACGTTCAGCACATATTCTAGATCCATTATCAGCTTCTTTTGATAGCTGAGCGTAAAGTGGAAAAAATGATCGTAATTAATTCTTCAATTTTAAATATATTGTAAAATCTATTTAAAACTTACCATAGCAAAATTAAGAAAGCCATGTGGTAAACCTTCTAGGATATCGAGTTTAACTTTGTTACCAACTTTCCTTAGACGTTTTGCAAACATAACGCCATCATCAAGGCATGGATCCATATCTATTGTCTATTTAAAAAAAAAAAAGTAGAAAAATAAAATTTAAAATAAAATACATTATTTCTAAATAAAGTTTTTTGTAATTTAATTGAAACTTACCAAAATACTTGTTGGTGGCATTTGCCTTAAATACTCATCTGATGCTAAGTACGGTGATATATAAATATCTTTTGGCACTTTAAAACCAAGCTCATTACCTGGATTTTTGGCAATTAAAAGATCCAAATTGGATATTTTATTTTCATTACTATCTGAACTTTCTATATCTTGTAAAAAATTGAATGAATTCTCTTCACAACTTATTTCACTTGGGTGTGTAAAACTTTTCAATGTTGATGAAATTATTTCGATTAGATTAGTTGTTGCTTGTTGTAAACGTCCATGTAAAGTTTTTGTATTTGATAATTCAGTATCTAATGTATTAGTTACCACATTATTAACGGAGGGAGATTTTATTATTGTATTCTGCTGGCTACTACTATTATGTTCCTTAAGAAATGTATTTGTGTTAGTTGTTTGATTTTTATCATCATTCATTGAATCATCATCGATCGGAGGGGTTGATACATTACTCAAAGTTTCTGCGCTTAATTTCATAATTGGTTGTGAATCATCTTCAAGTGATATACAAGAGCTGGGAATATCTGGTGTTAATAAATCTGTATTACCAGCATTTTGACTATTATGATAAGAAGCACTCGCAAATGTATCACTAGTCACATCACTTCCTATGCTTCTGTTTGTTTTACTTTCATCATCATTAGCGGTATTAGAAATTGTAGAAAGTCGTCTTGTATCATTTGGAGTTTCTTTAGAAGATTCAACGATAATATGATTTGTAGAAATGTTAACTTCTTTTGTAATTGTTATGTTATTGCAATCTATTTCGTCGTTAATTTGTGTTGCTTCAGTTGCTGTTTCATCGACACAAGCATAAGCCTTCATACAACGAATCAAAAAGCCAAATGGTAACAGAGGATCCATTAAGCATAACATCCGTGCTGGACTTGGAATAAAGTCTATATAAACAGGACAATATGCAATGAATAAACCATCTGGCTTTCTTAATCCAAAATCAATACATTTAAATGTAGTTGCAATGCAAAGATTTGCACCAGCTGAATCACCAGCCATTACAACTTTTCGAGCCGTTGTTCCTAGTAATTTTGCATTTTTTAAAGCCCAACAATATGTATAAAAAACTTCTTCTAATGCTCGAGGATATGGAGCCTCTGGAGCTAAACTATAATCTATTGATAAAATTGGTGCATTTAAATGTACTGCCCAATTTCTTAAATACAATTCATGTGATTTAGAACTTTGTGCAACAAAACCACCACCATGACAATGAATCAATAAATAATCAGACACTGGTTCTGGTTTAGATTTTTTATTATTAGCTAATATACCAATCATTCCTTCACGTCGACAAGAGCTTAGCAATCTAACTGGTATCGATTTTGATGGTAAATGACTTTTTGGTATTGGTATATTAACTAGTTCTCCAGTTTCAACATTGTCTAATTGCAATGGTTCTGGTGGTATATCAATAACATTATTTATTTCTATTGTTGTACCAAATATACTTGGTATTTTATGCATTATTTCACTTTCAGCTAAAAACCAAAATGATTTACAAAAATTTATATTAGCACTATGTGATATTGTAACAATACGTTTTGCCTTTAATTCAGGATTTATTAAATATTTACTACTTAACCATGCTGAGCTAGTAGTTTTAGCTAATTTATTTGCTTTTGAAAAATATGATTGTGAATATGATGCCATACATATACTAAGACCATTCATAATATATCTCATTGAATCTGTATATTGTAATCCAGCACAACGTCCATAAAAACATGATTGATCAATTTTTTCACCATATTCAAATAATTCTACAGAATTATGTTTATCAGTATTTATAAATAAACAACCTTTATCACTCCATTCATGTATTATAAATAAATAATCTAAACAGGTACATAAATTTAATAATAATTTTTCATGTGCCATTAATTCATTTAAATAAAATTGTTTACGAAAGAAATAACGATATCTTTGTAATTTTATTGTTTCACATAAATCTAAACAATTATCAATAGCTAAATTAATTATTTTTATAAAACTTCTATAACCATTTCCTGGTGTATATTCATCATAATCATATTCAATAGCAAATTCATGAATTTTTTCTATTTTCCATTTAGATGATTGTACATAATTTGATAATTGTTTAAATATTATTTTTAATTTCATACCATTCTCAGTTTTATCGTTTTTAAAATATTCAAAATTATCATCACATAATTTTTCTAATACATTAAAATTTATATAATTTTGTTTGTTGTTTATTAATACATCATTTCCTGTAATTATAAAATAAATAAAACGTAAATTAAGAAAAAAATAAAAAGTAAAAATGGAAAAACAAATAAAAAATTTAAATTTTCTATTGGAATTTAAAAGGTAATGGGTTATCTTTAAAGATAAAATTTTATTGTAAATTTTGAAATCTCTGTTTAAATTTTGTGATTGTGATTAGTGAAAAAAATTTTTTTTTCTAGTAATTTTTAATTTATGAAATACCATTACTAAATGAACTTACCATATTCCATCTTTTTTAATTTATTTTTATTTTCTTTTCTTTTTAATCTTAAATAATATTTGTTAAATTTCACTTTTAATTTTTTATTTGAAATTTAATCACTACCAGGTATTTTTTTTTTTTTTTTTTTGTTTTAAATAAATTAACATTGGATTTTTTAAATGCAATTAAATTTACTTTAAAAAAAAAATCACTTTGTTTTGCAATGTTCTACTTTTTGTTGTTTCTTATACGACGAATTATGTTGGAATTTGGATTAAAAATTATACATACGACGAACAAAACACACATTAAGTGAAATTTTTATTCAATGAAAAATTTACG
The DNA here is from genome assembly GCA_963971155.1 of Anthrax anthrax. Lineage (NCBI taxonomy): Eukaryota > Metazoa > Arthropoda > Insecta > Diptera > Bombyliidae > Anthrax > Anthrax anthrax. The sequence continues at coordinate 3,589,490 of OZ020123.1, forward strand.
TCATACAGAAAATTAAAAAAAAAAAAAAAAAAAAAACAAGACAAAGGAAAGCAATAACAGTTCAGAAAAAAAAAACGAATTAGGTCATTATTTTCTTTTTATCAGTGTTTTTGTTTCACTACCGATTACGTACCATATGTACATACATATATGTATGAACTGTATGAATTGAAAGTTTTATAAGTATGTTAAAAAAATGACATAAAACTGTAAAACGATTTTTTTTTTTTTTTTTAAATACTGAATATGTGAATATTAGATTTTTCATCACATCACTTAAATTTTAATTTTATGTCATTTAATTTAAGTCTATTTATGTTTATTCCGTTTAATGAAGTAAAAATATTCATTACAAAAACAAAAACATAAAAAATTAATAACAATAGGAAATTAACAATTTAAATAGATTTTAGCTCTGTGACTTGCAATGGATGTTGATGGAAAATGGTTAATGGGAAAATTAAAAATTTGGTTCACTTCACATTTCACTTAACTTTACTGACTAATCAAACTGGTGTGTATTTAAATATCAGAAACTTGAAAATTGCTGGAAAATAAATTTTTTTTTTTCACTTTCTATTTACACTTTTTCTTGTATTTCTTTTATTTTATTTTTTTATATGCTTTTTGTGTTTATTTGAAAGTCAGCAAAAAGAATTGTAATAAAAAAATAAAAGTAACAAAATAGTATAAAAGTATTTAAATGTAAATTCTACGTTAAATAAAAGAAAAAAAATTAATTTTTTAAGCAGATGGGTGATGACTGATGATATGATACCTAACAATTTTTTTAAAGACTTTCAAAAACAAAAATAAATTCTTTTAAAATTCTTTCATGTAACAAAAGTTAATTATTTTTTTATCTTACAGAGGTCATGGTTAATTTTATTATTTTGAAATTTAATTAACACATGTCTTTATTTGTTTACATATCATCTGAACAAAAAAAAAAAAAAAATAGCAAAAATAAAAACAAAACTGCTTATCAATTTACAAAGTAACTGTTTCAAAACATTTTTTTTATGAAGGTCATTCTTCTTTAATCTTTCACCTTCAGGTGTTGTAATTTTCGTACTCAACTCAACTCGATTCGACAAACTACAGAGTGGTCTAATTTTTCGTGTACAGCGAAGCAATAAATATATTGTGTTGTGCTGTGTGCAGTATATCATAAAATTCGTATAGCACAACAAATAAACTATAGTGAGGATGTCAAGTGTCAACTGAACTCATTTATTTTTCCATAAAATTCTTTATGAATTTATGCTCTGATCTAGCGAACATATCTAGCCTAGCTTGGCCTTGAGCATTGGACATTACACATTGATTGATTAACTTTTGAGCATCTTTTGAATAACTATTGAGCATTGAGTACTTTTATTTTTCTGTTACTAAATTCATTGAGTAAAAAAAAGTAGAAAGAATGCTAAATTTGATGCTAAATTACACCATTCCACCCATAAAATATCGGATAAAATGGGATAATGCAATGAAGTTAATTTGTATGGGAATTGGGAACACAAACACAAAAGTGAAAGAAAACATATGAATCTGAAATTCTGAAAAGTGAAAACACATGATTGGAATTTTTGAAATGAAATTTTATGAACACATGGAAAATGTTAAATTGTGTCAATTCTTCATTTTTTTAGAAATCTTGCTTGATTTTTGAATTTCTCTTGTTTTTTAATTTTATTTAAAGGCTTAAAATCGGCTTCGATACTAAATAAAATATTTGGAAAAAAAAAAATTAAAAATGGGACGTCGTGATCAAAAGAAAGTAAATCCATTTGCAAAAAGGAAACGTGATAAGAAAAATGTGAGTTTTTTTTAAAAAATGTAAATATTAACTATTCAAAATGTTTGTATTTTCATTCAATTATTTTTATCATTAAATACGTGAATTTTAATTTACTTTTTATTATAGAAATCTGGAAAGCCGGACAGAAGATCTGAACCGTATGCAGAAATTGTTAAAGAGAATGAATCATTTTGTAAATTTTACAAGGTTAATAATTTTTAAATTTAAACTAAAAAATTTTCAATTAATTTTATATAAGTTTTGTAACGTTCTTATACGTAAAGGTTCAAAATATTTGTGATGATGACAATGAATGGAATAAATTTTTAATATCAATTCGAAGTGATTTACCAACAACATTTCGTATAACTGGTTATAAAAAGAATGAAGCTAAAGCATTATTGGATATTATAAAAGATAAATTTTTTAATGAATATTATAAAGGTGTTTCAGAACTACAGAATGTAGATGAAACAGATATTGAATCGCCAAATTCTTTACCATGGTATCCAGATAATTTAGGATGGAAATTAAAATTATCTAGAAAACATATTAGAAGATCAGAACCGTTATTTAAATTGCATAATTTTCTAATATCAGAAACGAATGCTGGTAGTATAAGTCGTCAAGAAGCTGTATCAATGATACCGCCATTAGTATTAGATGTTAAACCACATGATAAGGTAAAAATAAGTTAAACAATGCATAAATCAAAATTGATTAAAAATTTAATTTGTTGTTATTTGAAGGTTCTCGATATGTGTGCTGCCCCAGGATCAAAAACAGCTCAATTGATTGAAGCGTTACATTCAAATTTAAATGAAAAAATTCCTCAGGGCTTTATAATTGCAAATGATGTAGATAATAATCGTTGTTATATGCTTGTGCATCAAGCAAAACGAATGAATTCACCATGTTTTGTTGTTATTAATCATGATGCCTCATATTTACCTAATTTTGTGGTAAGTGTATTGTAGTTAATTTTTTCTTCTAAAGTCCTAAATTAATTTTTTGCTTTAATTTTGAATTTAGAGGACTACAGAAGATGGTAGCAAAGAAATATTAAAATTTGATAAAATCTTATGTGATGTACCATGTTCCGGAGATGGGACACTTCGAAAAAATCCAGATATATGGTTAAAATGGAATACAGCACAAGGAAATAATTTGCATGGGTGAGAAATAAAAGTTTTTCATGACATTTCCACAGACCAAAATCCTGAACATTAAAAATATTTTCTGATTATTTTATAGTGTACAATATCGAATAGTGAAAAGAGGTGCTGAATTACTATCTATTGGTGGTAAACTAGTTTATTCTACATGCTCAATGAATCCAGTTGAAAATGAAGCTGTATTACAACGTATCATTAAAGATTGTGAAGGTGCATTAGAAATAGTAGATGCATCACATTTAGTTCCAGGTCTTAAGTATAAATCTGGACTACTACAATGGCATTTAGCATCGAAAGATTTAGAAATTTATAAAAATTTCGATGAAGTACCAGAAAAGTATCATACAGTTATTCGGCCAAATATGTTTCCATTACCTTTAGATGAAATAAAAACAATTGGCTTAGAGAAATGGTAAAATGAAAAATATTATTTTAAAATTACATTGCAGTTATAAAATTTTTTAATAATTAATTTCAGTATGAGAGTATTACCTCATTTACAAGATACTGGAGCATTTTTTGTGGCTGTTCTAGAAAAGAAACGTTTGTTACCATGGGAGAAAAATGAAATTCCAAAAGAAATTGTAGAAAAAAAGACGGTTGAGACAAATGATGTGAGTTATGGGAGAATTTTTCAAAATAGAAAATTGAACAAGAAATAAAAATTAAATTTTGATTTTTTTTTCATATATTTGGAAAGGATGATGAAAATCAAGCAGAAAAATCAGTACCATGGGGACCACAAAGAAAACGACGTCGCCTTCAAGGTTACAAAGAGGATCCATATGTATTTTTTAAAGAAGATGAAGAAGTATGGGAATCAATTCAAAAGTTTTATGATTTAGATAAGAGTTTTGATATGAAGTGTCTATTAACACGTTGTCGTGTTGGTAAAAAGAAGAATATATATTTTTGTTCGAATGCAATTAAAGATTTAGTTCGATGTAATGAAGATTCAGTAAAAATCATAAATACTGGTGTTAAAACGTTTGTTAGATGTGATAATAGACATATGAAATGTTCATTTCGTTTAGCACAAGAAGGTTTACATACGTTGAATCCATTTATTGGTGATGTAAGACGTGTTAAACTTGAAAAAACAGATTTAATTAAATTATTGCAATGTACTGATCCAACAAAACCGCCACCATTAACGGAATTAAGTGACAGTGTACAAGAGAGAGTTAAAACTCTAGGTAAAAGAATTTTTTGCAAATATTGAAATTTATTCACTCACCTTTTTTTCTTCTATTCTGTTCTCATTTTTAAAGATCCTGGAAGCTGTGTTTTGGAATATCACGATCCGAAGTTTGTACTATTTTTAGTCGGATGGAGAGGAACATCAAGTTTAAGAGCATACACAGATCAAAGTGATACAATTCATATGTTGCGATTACTAGGAGCTGATGTATCAATGTATGGTGCGTATTTACCAAAAAAAAAATATATATATTTGTTTTTGATAAATTTTGGCTAAAAAAATGTTTCGTTTTTTAGAAATTAATAAATTTAAGAAAAATGAAGAGAATAGTACCGAAAATAGTCCTGCAACAATAACAACGGCTGATGATCAAGATAAATTGCTACAGGATGAAGATGAAGTAGAAGATGAAAATAGTGGTGGAAGAGATGAGGCAGAAAAAAATGAAATGCAATAACAATTAAGAATTTTAATACATTTCATTTATCTAACTTAAGCATAAATAAGTGCATAGTTTCTTATATTATAATGTTTTTTTATAAATCAAAAGAATAATAAGAATTTGTATAACTTCAAAAGCAATTTTTCATTTTTACATTTTTTTAATTATTCAGGTTGTTCAGAAACATCTTCTTCACTTAATAAAAATTGAATTAAAATGACTAAGTACGTAATTGATGAGGCAGCCATCTGAAAAGAAAGATTTGTTTTGTTCATAAACAAAAAAAAAAAAAAAAAAAAAAAAAAAATAAAAAAAATGAATCAGAGAAAATCTGATTGGTAAATACGTACATTTCCTAAAAATTGAAAATTAATTTGGAAAAATCCATTAGCTGATATTTCAATTGGTTCTTGCATTATTTGTAATAAAAATTCACTAATTATTATTTTATTATCTTCTGTTTTTGTAATTGCATCAAGTTTTTCAATTGAATGTGAAATTAGTGCTACCTTTTAGAAATTAAAAAAAAGAAAACAGAAAAATTATTTCAAATGGAGAGCATTTTCTTTCTTTTTGTAATTTTAAATTAAGGCTTTTATTATGATTTTCAATAAATGTTTAGTTTCAAAGTATTATTAACATCGATTTTCAATATTATTTCGATCAAAATAAAAAATTTTTGAATCAATTGTTAAATTGAAAATCATAATAAAACACCTAACATTGAAAAAAATAATTTTTTACTAACATTATCAATACTCTGTTGAGTGAACCATGTGATAATTGTTAATTCAAAAGCAATTGATATCATTGTTAATGTGCAATGCCAGAATGCTATTTGACTTGATTTCGAATTATCATCGATTGTTAAAAATAGCCAATAACCGTTACACGTAAATTCTAAAAATGAATTAGTTACAATACCTAATAATGACCAACCAAAACATTCATTTAATAATTTAACGATATCCCATAATTCTCCATAAATAGATTTTGATGCTAATAAATATTGATATGTGAAAATTTTATCACTATCATCATGATCATCATAATTATGATTGATATTAATGTTATTATTATGTCCATTTGTAAATATTTGATTTAATGAATTTGTACTATTCTGTTGTATATTTAATATGAATATTTTTGTATCATTAATGTGATTTACTGTTGTTGTTGTACATTCCATAAAATCATTATTAAAATTATCGTTACTTTTATTATTATCATTATTATTAATAATTAATTTCGATTGTAAATTTTTATTTAATAATAATAAATAATCATTAATTAATAATATATATATTATATATTGTATACATTTAATAACTAATGCAGCTTTTGAAAAAAAAAATATTGTAAGTCCATATGTACCATATATATAACACCATACATATAAATTCCACAAATTAATTAATAAAACAATTATTAAATATAAAATAATTTTTTTATAAATAATATTTAATGATTTATTAATATTTAATTTATATAATAATTTAATAAATTTTTTTACATTTAATTGATATAATAATTGAAATATTTTTAATAATTTATAACGTTGTATATGTGATTGTATTAAACATATAAAATGTGATATAATTAATGATATATAAACTAATGATGATATTAATTTTGATAATAAATTTTTATCAAATATATTTAATTTAATAAATATAAAATATGCTAAATAATTAATTAATATAAATAAAAAAATTTGATATAAATTTATTAAAAATTTATATTTAAAATTTTTATTACATATTGGATACATTCCAAATAATTGAAATATAAATAATAATTTTTTTAAATTTTTACAATAATAATTATTTGTATCAATAATATTTTTATTTTTATTTAATGTATTCATTTTTATTTTCTTTTTCCCTTTTATTTTATTTTTTTTAAGATTTAAATTTCAATTTTTGTAAATGAAAAATTTCCGTTATTTTATTTAAAATTTAAATTTTTTTTTATTAAATTTTATTTTTATTTTTAAAAATAATAATTAAATTTTTATTTTATTAATTTTATTTTTTTTTTAATTTCAAATTTTAAATTAAAATTTCTTTAGAGGAAAAAATTTGTTTATTTTTTAAATGTAGGTTTTATTTAATCGAATTTATTTATCCAACTGAAAATTTCAAAGAAATTTATTTTCTCTATATATATATATACAAATATATCCTCGTGTAATAAGAATAATTTAATACATGTATTCTTTTTATTTATTACATTTTAAATGATAAATTATAAACTTAATCAAATTTACTTAATCAAATTTGTTGTTATGATGATTTGATTAATTTACTTTGAATTTCATAAATTAAATCGTTCGTGAAAAAAATTTGTATCTAATTTTCTAAATATGTTATTTATCTACATACAAAAATGTGTGCGTACATATGTACATATATTAATTGGAAAATCAATAGAAATGAATTGATTATACCTTGTTAAAACAAGTTACATTGCGATTTCATTGTAGTACAAATTTTTTATTTTTAAAGGTGAGTTGATGATCCAATACTCACCTATGGATCTAAATGTTGGGTATTAAAAGAAATGGACGTCAATAATTTTGAAAGATTCGAATGGATAATTTTGAGAGGAATGTATGGGATAGAAAGACAAATCGAAAATTATGTAATATTTACAATGATATAGACACATTTTGATGTTCATGAGAATAATTAGACTGCGCTGGTTTGAGTATGTTAATAGAATGGAAAACGATAACCCATGTTAAAAGTACTTATTTAGAAAAATCGATTGTAATTGATATCAGACGAACGAAGAGAAAACCCAAAAACCGATGGGGATCATCAGGGACGGAAGACTTAGAAGTTAGAATAGCTTAAAATACAGAACTGGACGAAAATGCTAAAGGACGCTTGAAAATCCTACTCAGGATTGTAGTGAATTTGATGATTTTTAAAAAATCGATAAAAGTAACAAACCAGCTTTTTAATGTCATCATGTCATCATTTGAACAAAGTATAACAGTTTAGTAATTTGGAAAATTAAATGTTTTGATTAAATTTCCATTTTAAATATATATTTTTTTTTTCTAATCTACTAATTTATTTTTTTGTCATTTTCAAGGAAATTATTAGAAATAAATAACTATTAAAACAAAAAAAAAAAATTAAATCGAAAATAAACTTAATGATGAATTTAAAACAAATTTGATAAATTTGATAATTTATTATTATTGTTTTTTAAATTTTTAAATTAAGAAATAACGATTTTGCTTATTCAAAATTTAGCATGTAATTTCGTATATAATTACAGACATGGAGAAAAGAAAATTAGAAATAATTTGTAATTCATTGTAGTTCATTTCGTATCTCTTTCAATAGACAAATAAAAGAAATTAAGAATATTATAAAGAAAAATTACAAATAAAAGATTTTTTGAAATAAAATTCAAATAGAAACAATTTTATTTAGAAAAGATTTTATATTATCAAGAATTTAGCTTACTTTCTTGTGTAATTTCAGAATTTCTTTGAATTGCATTTAACGAACATTTTTAAATTAAATCAAATTTTCAAGAAAAACTATTTTCAGGATTTGATCTTTGTGGCAAGGCGAAGATTATGGTATGATCACGAAATTAGTCATATCGAATTGAATTTCTCTTAATGAAAAATATTCAAAGTGATCAACTTACCTTTGTGTAGAATCCATATATGCACTAATATTGTATATGTACATAATATATTCAATTTGTTGACTTTTTAAAATTACATCTTCACAAGTGGCCAACTATTAATTATACTTAGAGGCCGAATTCATTGTTCAATAGAAGATTAAATTTGGATGTGTATTCAGAGGAGTTTATTAACGGCCGTTACTGCTGAAGACGGATAGATAAATAGAAGGGATCAATAAACATTTTTAAAATTAAATTTGGTGATTTTAGCAAATTAAATACAAGGGTAATAAAATAATAGAAAATCAATTGTTTTTATTTTTATTTTTTTTGGAATAAATAAAATCTTTATTTATAATATTTCTTTTTTTTTTATTTAAAATTTTTCTTTTTCATTATTATTTATTTATTTTTTTTTTTTAATTTTTGGTTTGAATATTTTTATTTTAATTTTTTGGTTTTCTTCTTTTGTTTCATTAAATATATATTTATATAATAATATAATATAATTGTAATAATTTATATATAATAATAATAATAAAAAAAAAAAAATTGTAACCTTTTTCATTTATTTATTTTTTTTATTAATTTTAATTTTTATTATTTTCAGTTTATTACCGTTTTATTTATAATTTATTTTAAATTTAAATTTATTTTTAATTTTTTTGTTTTTTTTTTTTTGTTTTTAATAAGGAAACATGACTATATAATTTCATTAAATTTTTTTATTTTATTTTTCTTTGACTAGAGACGGGTACTGGTTTATTATTATTTTCATTTTTTCTTTTCACACATAATTCTTTATTATTTTTTGTTTTCATTTTTAATTTACATTAGATATAGTGCTTATACGAGTATTTTTTTTATGTATGTAGTTTTGTATACATGCATATATATACTCGTAATATTTCATTTATTCATTCTGAGAATTATTTATTTAATTGTTTACGTTTTTCCTTTTTTTTTTTTTGGTTTTAAATCATTTTCTAGACATTCATATAAAATTTAAAATTTTATTAATAAATCATAAATTTGTAATTATTTTGTTATTTTGTTTTTCTATTTTTTGCATTTCTGTATATTTTGTTGTATATGATTTTGTTTTTATTTAAAATAATGGATTTTTCAATTAGTTTATTTGTTTCTGTATTAGTTATACTTGATATAATGCTTTATAAATTTTTTATTACATTTATTATCATATTATCATTTTTTATTTTAAAATCATATACGTAAATTAAATGAATTTATTACGCATAGATATACATATGTAGATTGAAATTTTATAATTTTATTTTTATATATGTATAATCATTTTTATGTATATGTATGTATGTATATATATTTTTTTTAATTTTTCATTTTTTACATAAATAGTATTTATATAATAGGGATTTAACTAATAAAAAAAAAATTTTTTTTTTTATTTATGTAAATTTTATAATAATTTCCATGTAAAATTGTATTAATTATGGATTAATCATATTTTTATATTTAAATAAATTTTTAATAATGGTTATCTGAATAAATGCAAAAATTTCTCTTTTGTATATATGTATGTTGAGGCCCATAGAAGGCTTTACAAAATTATTGTTTAAATTAATGAAATTAATTGTTTCCAATGTTTTAACATACATACAATATATTAAATTATTTTTTAATGAGATGTAATTAATTATTCCATTTTATTTTCGTTTTTTTTATTTTTATTAATTTAATTTTTCTAAAAATATGTATGCAGAATTAGTTACAGGCGTTAATAACGTTTGTAATAATGATAATAATCATATAATGAATATAATATAAAATTTTCTCATACATAAATTATGTTTAATTAATATAATATAAAGATACTTTCTATACGAAGTACACCAAAATATTAAAAATTCATTCATATTTATTGTATTATTTCATATTATGTAATATTTAATATTTTGGTACACCTTGTGTACAATCATCTTCTTATTGACATAAAAATACGTTATAAGTTAAATATTGTATTATATATAAGTAAATATTTAATGAATTAAGAAAAAAAAAAAAAATTTTATCTAATTTTTACATTTATATTTAATTAAGAAATATTTTAAAAAGAAAAAGAAAAATAAATACCATTAATAAAATAATTAATCTAATTATTAAAATAAGAAAGAAAAAAATCAAACTTCATAATATTTTCTAAAGGAAAAAAAAAAAAAAAAATTAATTTATACTCTGTCCATTAATTGGGTGCAGATAAGGCTTTATTGGGAGTATAATTAGTACATATGTACATATACCTTATTCTTCTTATTTTCAAAGTGTTTCCAAGCGATATTAGTACAATTCTTAAAATCTTCATACAATATCAGATGAATTTTTCTGAATATCATATACAATTGGACCGTTTATTTTGAAAGTGGATTACATAATTTACTTATGACTTATAATGTTCCTTTAAATAACTCGAAAGAAGAAGAAAAAAAATGAATTTACACCATTTTCAAAATAAACGAATTATAATTGTAATATGTAAAATTGTTCTATCTTTCGTGATTTTCATAAGACCTTAACCGTTTACAATTAATAGACCAGAGTTTAATTGAATTCAAATAAAATGAAAATAATCATTTATAATACATTAAAATTTAATTAAGAAATTGTATGAAAAATAACACATATATAGAAAATTAATAAAATTTATTAAATGAGATTTAATAAATTTAAAAATTAAAAAAAAAATATTTGAAATATGTATGTGTGCATTGAACGTAAATAATTATGTAATAGAGTACAGCAATTGTACGTAATATGTATGAATAATAAATGATTATGAATTCGTGTGCTAAACTAAATAAATATTAAATTTATTATATATTCAAAGATATTTTTGTTTTATTTATTTATTTATTTATTTTTTAAATCTAAACTATAATAATGATAATAATGATAATAATAATAATAATAATTATATAATAATAGTATAATAATAATTTACTATATACGACACATATACATTGATTAATAATGACATTATATATAGTACAATTAATATATAAAGTGCATGAAACATACATATTTATGCCTAACACGTGTGTAAGTATTACAGCATATATGCGAAAAGGGATTTTTTGAAGTATGTAATACATACATAAGTACATAGTGTATGATGATGAATGACTCTAATTTATAATGTATATATACATATACCTTTATTATTTTGAATTTGGATATAAATTTAAAATATTCTTTTTTTAATGATTTTATTTTAAATATTTAATTATTCAATATTGAAATTATGATTTATTTGCAAGGTAATATCACTTTTGAATTTCGTACTATATTTTATTTATAGTAATTTTATTGATTGAAATAAAAAAAAAAAAAATATATGAAAAAAACAAAACTACACTCAAGAAAAGCATACAATGAATAAAGTAAATTTAAAATTCACTCAAATGAAAATTAAAAGTAAAACAAAAAACAAATAAATATAAAACAAGTAAAAATAAATTCATTTATGTAAAATAAATGAGAAATTATAATTTTCTTATGTATTGAGATGGAATTAAAAAAAAAAAAATTTTTTTAAAAAAAAAAAAAACCGTTACAAATTCTACATTGTAACCTTTGATAAACATTTTGTATGTTACATTTCAGAGTAGTTATATGACTTGAAATCTTTTTAAAAATTTTTTTATATATTTTGATCTATTGATCTACATACATTTATTACAGGATAATTGGTATATTTTAGGTCATTTAAATAAATTATTATTATTTTTATTTTTTTCTATTTTTACGCTATATTATAATAATAATAGTAATTTTCTCATTGTATCTGGTTTTTGTAATTTTTCTTTTATTTTTTTTTTTTATTTTTATATAAATTACTTTATTTATCATAATAATTGTATATATAGTTTGATTTTTATTTCATTTCTTTTTTTTTTTTAATAATATTTTTACACAACCTGTTTTTTGTTTTTTTTTTTTTTTTGTATTGACTTTTGAATTATTTTTAGTAATTCAATTTATTAGAGTTTTCTTGTTCTGTTCTTGTTATTTTTATATTGTTATATGCAAGGATATTGTTTTTAAAAATTAATTTTTAGAATATCATCTAAAAAGATGAATCTTTATATTTTTTTCTTTAATTTTTTTTTTTTTTTTAAATCATTTTATTGTATTTTTTTTTATTTTTATTTTAAAATGAAATTTTTTTAAATTTTCTGTTCGTTACTTGAATAATGTACATTAATTAGTAGTATAGTATTTTTTATTGTTTGTTTATGTTTGCATCTCAAATTAGTGATCATAAAATGATTATAAATGTCTTTGTTTTGTAAGTGAATAAAATTCAAAAAAAAAATTTAACAATTTGAAAGTTTTTGTATTAAATTTAAATGAATATTTAAAGCATACGTAATGGAATTAAATTAAGAAAACAAAAAAAAAAAAAAAAAAAAACAGATTTTTAATTCAAATTTTTAAATGCGGATTGCACATGAATTTCACATTAAGTAATTTCGGTGGATTTTATTTTGTCGCTGTATTTAAAGCAAAATATCAACAAAAGGTATGCATTTCACCTAAATAATATGTAAAGTGATTAATTAATAGAAATTAAGAAATTATATGTTTATGATATATGTAAATTTTTTTTTTGTCAGTACCATCTTTTAGTTTTACTTTATAAATGCATTTAAGTTTTATTTTTTTTTTAAATATTTTAATTCGCTTATAAAAGTTAATGGAATTACGGAATTAGTTTATTTTCTTGTCTTCTATATTTTTTGTATTTTATTTTCTCAAAAAGAGATCAGATTTCTTATTATGTTTTCATATATGAAATGCTATACATATATGTACGTAAATTATTCTCATTGAAATTTATCATACATATTTATAATTTTATCATTAGTTACAAAAAATGATAGTTATTATTAATTATCTTACTTTTATTATGAGCACACTACACGTATGTACAATACGCTGTATGTATAGCATACGCGCGTGTATAAATACATGCTCACATGTCGATGTATATATGAATTGTCTTTTGTTTCGTTTATATTTTTCTGATTAATGATTCTTTGTATTTTTCTTGTTGTTTTTAATTTTGTTTTGTTTTTCTAGTCTGTTTTTATTTTTTTCATTTTTGAATTTTCATCTTTACACATGCACAAAACAGAGTATGTATAGTTTTCCTTTTTTTTTTTTAAAAAAATTTATTTATAATGGTATACATCACTCATCATAAAAAAAGGAAATTTATTATTAACAGAAAAAAAAGGTTAATTTTGAAAATTTTAGTTACACGGTGATCACCACCCTTCTCTATTACCTCTATATTGCCTAAATTTGATTTGATATGTTTTTCCTTTTTAACTAAGAATGTGTATAATTTATGCATGTATTTATGTAGTAAAAAAAAATTTTTTTTTTTTTACAACACACGTAATGGAAAATTTAAAAAATAAATTTTTTTTCAAACGAAAAAGAAAATTCAATGAAAAATTGAAAAATAATTTATATAAGTGGGTAGAAAAAAAAATCGAACACAATAATAGAAACGTACACTTAAGAATAATAAAATTTAAATAGACAAAAAAAAAAAAAATAATAATATTGTACATTATATGGGCACAAGAATTCGTTTATGGGTTGATTTCATATTTTTCAGGATTCCCTATTATTTTTCCTTTTTTTTTTTTTTACAATTTTTGTATAAATAATATAACATTAATTAATTAATTAATTCGATTAATTTAATTAATAGATTTTTTTTCTTTTTTACTTAATGTATATGAATGCATATATAAACTTATGTACAACGTACACAATATAAATTTTTTTTTTTTTTAATGAAACACATAATATGTACCTAAATTTCATATTTAAAATAACAGTAATTAATTAATTAATTAATTAGTTTAAATTAAATTCAGCTAATTATATTATAATGTTATATTAATTTTTTATTTTATTTTAAATTTAATAATTAATTATTTATTTAATTTTGCCTTTTGTCTGTATAATATATAGAATAATAATTAATTTTATACAATTATAAATATAGTTAGTAATATAATTATACAGATATATAATTAATTAATTATAATTAATAATACATTTTGTAAATTTGAAAAAAGAAAATAAGATAAATAATAAATTAATAAATAATTAAATTAAATATTGTATAATTTATTTATATGTAAAGCTTATATAAATATTTGCACATAAAAATATAAAAAAAAATTGAAATTTTTTATTTGTTTTAAATTTTTTTAATAAATTCCGTTTTGAATTATTGTATAATATCATCATTTTATAATATCATATCAAAATGAAACGAATTTAAAAATTTGAATAAGAATAATGTATTGTGTACACATTTTATACACGAAATTAATTGAATTATTTAAAAAAACAAAGAAAAAAAACAAAACTCAATTGAACTTCATGTAAAATGTATGTAGAGTCCTTTGAAAGGACAAAATTTTATGTATAACCAAAACCACTCCAAAACATCTATTTTAAGAAGGTTTTGGTATTATATCAATTTTTATGTATAAATAATTGGTACATATATGTGTGTGTATTGGTATCTATGTATGTCTATGTATATGTATTTATTATTCATATATATTTGAGATAAGCAGTATATTATTGTTGCTATAAATGGGGTCCAGATAAATACGTTATTCCATTGTATTGTGTTTTCTTTTTTCTGTTTAGACGAGTATTCTTGTTTTTTTTCCTTTTAAATTTTTATTCAAAAAAAAATTTTTTAAAAATACATTTTTTTTTTGTTTTTTTGTTTTTTTAAATAAATACTTTTGTCTATTTTGTAATATAATAATAATTAGATTAATAATGTATAATTAATAGATAATTGCAATATAAATAATAATATAATTTTATAATTTTATAAGTATAGAATAATAATATATAATTAGGTATATATTTTAATTTATAATAAAATTTATTTTATTTTATTTTTTTGTTTTATATATAATATTTAAAATTTTATTTTTATTTTTTATTTTTCTACTAAATTAATTTAATTATAAGAATTGAATAATAATAATATATATATAGACATATATGTACATACAATATAGAATAATATATAACTACATATGTGTTTGAGGGTGTGTGCATAAATGAATTTTTAATGTACACTCTGTATGAATTTTACAATACAATAACATATAATATGTGTGTGTGTGTGTGGATGTGGGTGTTTTTAAATGAAATACATCAAATGAACAAAATGAAATTCTAATTAACTAAGAAAAAGAAAAAAAAATAAATAAAGGAATAATAAACTGTACATATTTATTCTAAGCATTATTCTAAGCAAATTGCATATAATATGTGTAAATAACAGTTTTAATACGAACACGCATGTACACTTTGATATCCATTTAGGTATCTATGTATGTATGAAACAAATAATGTAATTATATGTAGAATTTGTGCGTTCGATTATTAACGAAAATTAAATAAAAAAATAAAACCTAAAAGTATATAAATGAAAATATTTGTAACTTATTATTAAAAATGAAAAATACGTTTATATACGTTAAATTTGAATTATGTAATTCAATAGAAAATAGATAGTTCGTCAATTAAATAAAAATTTTATAAAAGATACTTGAACGATGTAAATGAATAATTTTTTAAAATCAATTTTACGTATAAGGATAGTGTGAGAATTGCTTTTTTTTTTTTTTTTTTTGCTAATTTGTAGGCCTTTTAGATATAACTGAGGCAGATAAATATCTTCCTTTTTTTTCTATACATTTTAATTATTTTGTAAGAGAAAATAATGTTGTACATAAGATTCGCATTACTTTTCATTATTACCTTTATTCATTTATTATTTTTATTTAATATTGAAGTAACAGATTTTAAGAGAACTAAATATACTTAAAAATTCAAATTACAAATAATTTTTAAATAAATTTAAAATATATCTTGCTGTTTTCAAAAGAAAAATAAACGGTTTTCACTATAACCAAAAAATATGGATACGAATAAATATAATTCACCTCTTTCAATTTATTTATTACTTTGTCTAGATTTTTTTTTATTTTTTATTATTTCTTATGTATCTATAATTTTTCTTTTTGGTTTTTCATTTAATTTATTTCTCTTTCCCGTTTTTCATGTAAAATTTTTTTAAAAAAATTTTTTTAATGTGTATATGTTTTTTGTTTTTTTTTACATTTTTGTCTTGTTTATTTTATAAAACTAGATAAACACTTATTTTGCTAATTTCTATATATGTATATATATCATATGTTTGTATATGTATATATAATGTGCTATCATATGATATATAACATGGAAGCAAGAGTTTTTTTTTTGTTTTTTTAAATTTTTCTTATTGCAATTCAGTTTTTCAATTTTAAAAAAGTCTTTTTATGTTCTTGAGCCTCGCTACGTTTTTCCGTTATTTTTCTTATTATTTTTTTTTTGTTTTAAATTTTAAATTTAACGTTAAAATTAAAAATAGTTAATTTAATTGTATGTAGAATCTTCTCCAAAAAAAAAAAAAAGAAAAGAAAATTCAGATTATTTATGGTAAAAAGAAAAATTTTTAAATTTTCTATTTGATTTTTTTTTGTTTAAATTTTTTAATGTATTGATAAGATTTAGGTTTAACTGTTAAGAAATTCATAATTAAAATTGAAGAGCTTTAAATCAATGTTATTTGAATAGAATTTTTAAAATTTTTTTTAGTTCATTTCAATTATTAAAGCTCTTTCTGGTTTATAATTATTTAAAATGTTACATATAGAAATTATTTTATTTTTATTTTCATTTTTCACATATTGTACCCGTGCCTAATACATTAATTTAATTTTAATTTTTTTTTCTAGCTTTATTTAATATGAATATTTTTTTATTTTGATTTTTTTTTTTTTTTGTTTTGCTTCAATTAAAAATTAGATTTAATTCCTTGTTTATTACATATTTATTTTTTGTTTTGTTTCTTTGTTATATAGGAATACCAGCTTTTATCAGATAAAACTCTATATTTTACTCATTCATGTATTTAATCTCATATTTTATGTATTTAAAAACAAAAATTAAATATTTTTCTCAATTTTAATTTTAAAAAATTTTACTCAACCTCGAAAAATATTGCCATCGTTTATCTATTTTATATACGTACATATACAATAAACATTTTTTGTATTTCTGATGTGAATATGTAAAATTCCTTTATAAGCTTTTGGTAATAACATAAATTTTTCTAATTTATTTAAAAATTGTTTTTCAACTGATCATTTTATAATATTTAAAAATTTTATCGGTTTTATAGCTTTGTTTGTTTTTTTTTTTTTTTTTTGACTAATATTTATTTTTAATAACCGATTTTTTTTTTTTTTTTTTTTTTGCCTAAATACTTCATATATATACAGAATTTAAGTATTCACCTTTAAGATGTTTACAATTTCCCTTCATGTACCATAGATATAATAATCAGAGCTTAGCAATTTATAAAAATCATGAATATAAATAATTTATACAATAATACTTTTCGTATAGTTTGAAATTTTATCTCATTTTCCGATTTTAATTTTTTTTTTATATTTTGATTTTTTTTTTTTAATGTTTAAAAATTTTCCTAATTTTTTTTTTTTTTTAATTTTAATTTTTAATAAATTTTCTTTTCTTATTTATTTTTATTTTTTTTTATATTTTATTTTGTTTTTTTTATAGTTTTTGTAGTTTGTTTTTATTTTCATTTTGTAAAATTTCTATATAAATTCAAAAAGTAATTTTTTATTTTTACTAATTATACACCACATATTGTAAAATAATGTGTAGTTGAATTTTGCTTATTATCCTTTTTTTTTTTTTTAATTTATTACACTTATTATATACTATATATATATATATATATTTTTTTTTTTTATTTATTTATTTCAAATTATCTATTTTTGTTTTTAAAATTGATGTTATATGTTCATGTTTCTAAATTGTATATATATTGTATACTTTTATTCATATTATGTTATCTTACATATGAAATGATCAGCTCCATATACATATTTAAAAAAAAAAAAAAAACACATGTAAAATATTTTCTTTTTTCAAAAAGAATTTGTCCGTTTGTTTTTTCAGTTTTTCTAGTTTAAATTCATTTTTTAAATTTTTTTTTTTTTAAATTATTACTTTTAGTCGTTCTTTTTTGTTTGTTGTTTTGTTTTTTGTTTTTTTTTGTTCTCTTTTAAAAACTTCGACACGAATAAACTACAGTATATCGTATATATATTAAATCTCATTTTCATTTTCTTTTTCATTTTTTGTTTTTTGTTTGATTAAATTATTGTTGTTTTTTTTGTTTTAAATATTTTTTGTTAATTCCTTTCCTATAATATATTCTTTGGTGTTTTTTGTTTTTTTTTTTTATTTTCTTTTATTTTTTAAAGTTAAGATCAGTTTCTTTTTTTCTTATATTAGAAGAAAATATTTTTGTTTTTTTTTTCTAAACACGAATATAAATGCACACATATACAAAGTGTATACGTGTGTGTGTGTGTTTAATAAGATATTAAGGTACAATGTACATGTATAACAATTTTTTGAATTAAAAAATTGCAAATTAATGTACTGTAAAAAGTAAAAATGAAAAATCAAATAAAAATTTTTCTAAAGTTTTTCTTTTTAGTAAACTGTTACATAAATTTAAATTAAAAAATATTACAATTTAATGTTAATAAGAAAAAAAAAACACTAATAATCGTGTTTTAATGGTAAATTAAAAATTTATGATTGAGACCCAGTGATAAGATCAGTGTCAGCGACAACGTCAGTTAATAGAGTGTACATGAAGTCTGTGTTATTTATTGTTGTTACCGTTGTTGATGTTAAAATTATCATTGAGTCTCAGTGATTACAGTTTATCACTGTCTCTGAAAGTTCGTTACTTTACATAAAGGTATATGAATTTTTATTTAAATTATGAATAGAATTATAAATTGTACATACATGATGTGTGTTAATAAATCTTGACGTTGTAGTAATCATGTCTTTTTGAAGCGATTTATGTTTTTCGAAATGTTATTACTTTTTTTTTTTTTTTTAACATCAAACAAAATTTTATACAAATAGAAATTTTTAAAATTAATTTTTTTTGTTTTTTTTTTAAATATATTTTATTGAATAAATTTAAATGTATATAAAATATAATGAAATAAATGTAAGAATATAAATTAAATAAATAAATTACACACAATATTTTTAATTAATTAATTTTTTTTTTCGTTTTTTTTAAATTTTTGCTATGCATTTCACTATGTTTTATTATTATAATAATATGTTTTGTTTTTTTCGTTATTAAATTTTTATTTTAATTACAAGTTTTTTCTTAAAAACCGTTATTAAGTTATTTCTTCATATTATATAAATATTATTGTTTAGTCTTTTTTCACTGATTCAATCCATCTTAGCATTTTGTTTTTTTCCCCTAGATATTTCATGAACTGTTTTATGTGCGCTTACCTTTTGATCAATCATATTTTTTATTTTTTTATGTATTTATTTTTTATTTTTTTTTTCTTCTTAAAATTTATTTATATCATTTTTTTAATAATTTTTATTTTTATGTTGTTTTAGTTTTATTGGTTTTAAAACTGACCTGCAGTACACGATTACCCAATGTATAACCATTCAATGATTGTATTGCAACAACAGCTTCATCATAATTAGTCATTGTTACAAAACCAAAACCTTTACATTTATTCGTTTGTAAATCACGTATTACTTTAACAGATTGGACGGCACCAAATGGCCCAAATAATTGCCATAATACATTCTCTTCAGTTTCTGGTGCTAAATTATAAACAAATATACACCATCCAGAACCAGTCATTGCACTACCGGGTAATAAAGAATTAGCTATTAAATCTCCAGCTAAGGGAGAATATCTGTAAAAATAAATCAAAAATAAAATAAAACAAAAATAAAAAATAAAATAAAAAAAAAATAAAATGAAATAAAAAAAAAAAAATAATTAAAAAAACCGAAATTATAAATACATAACATAAAAATGAAAAAAGCCCAAAATAAATTAATAAAAACAAAAAAAAAAATAGAAAAGAGAAGAAGAAAAAAAATTTATAAAAATTATTAAATTAATACTGATTTTGTTTTTTTTTTTTTTAAATTATTTTTACAAACTAAAAAAAAACGTTTTTTTTTTACTTTATTTAAAAAAAAAAAAATTATTATCTCATTTTATTTTGTTACGTTTTTAAAAAAATTTGTCAATATAACGTACATAATGTATAACAAAATGTATTATACTTATAGAAGAATAAGAATATAAAGGAAAATAATAAAAATTAAATATAAATTACATTTAAGGTGAACGACAAAGAAAAACGAACAATTTATTTTAATTTCACTGTTCATACTATTATGTACGAGTATTTTTATTTATTAATTTTCTTTTTAATTTTTTTTTTTGTTTTTTTCATTATTTTTATTTTATTTTAATTGATTTTGTTTTTTTTTTTTTGTTTATCCAAACAACGATACAACTACTAAATATCATTATCATGCTCTTACGAAAATAAAACATTATTTTCATTTTTATTTTTATTTTTAATTTATTTTATTTGATATTTTTTTTTTTCTATTTTTTTATTTTTATTATTTTATTTTGTTTATCATTTTTTTTTTTTTAAATGTATCTCTAGATAGGGTTGCAAAAGAAAAAAAAAACATAGTATAATTAAAAATAAATAAAACTACAACATAACACACACACATAAAAATAAAATAAAATAAATAAATTGCATTAATAAAATAAAAATTTCGAATAATACACAAATTTTATACGAAATTATATGAGTATATAGATTGTTTTTAGAAATAATTTAATTGTTAAGTATTTTGTGTAATTGAAATTAAAAGATACAATTAAAAAATTTCAATATATCGTAAATGATATATACAAGGGTACATTTTCATATGAAAAACAAAATTTAAATGTTCTACTGTACATGTTCAAAAGTTCACGTTTTTAACGTGCTTTTGATGGACAAATTGGTATACCCTTATCATTTTTCTTTTATAATTAATGATACAAATGAAAAATAAGCTTTTAATTAAGATAATAAAAATTAAATCATAAATTATAAATATTTTATTCGATGTCATATTAATCGAATTGTGATTGGTTTTTTTTTTTTGTTTTTAAGATAATTCATATTTTGCAATAATTTAAATTTTTTAACGGATAATTTTGTTTTTTTTTTTTTTTTTTTTTTAAACGAATTTTAATATTTTCTATACATATACGTAAATCACTATATAAATTCTTACTATAAAACATGAATTTTCTTATTTATTAGAATTACAGTTAAATTATATTGGAGTAGTAATTTCAAATGAACAAATGAATACATATAAAATAAAAATTAATTAAAATTAGAATAAAAATATTATTTAAATTGCATTATTCGTAAACTATATTTAAAAAAGAAAATTATTTTTTATTGTTTTAGGATAATAGATATACATAGATATTTTATTAATATCAGTATGTTTAACAATTAATTACTGAATAATTTTAATTATAAAATTACGAATAAAAAATTAAAATTTTATTGTTATCAATGTAATTAAATAAAAAAATAAGTAAATAAATAAAAATAAAATAATAAAAAAAAAAACGAAATAAAAATACAGACTAAAGTCTGAGGCATAATGATAATGGCAGCGTCAACAACAACTCTTATTGTTGATAAGACACATGTGATGAGTTCGATATTATTGTCATTATTACAAAATTTGCCAAAAAAATTGGAAAACGAAATATATTTTCATAAAAATAGATTTTATCTTGACAATGTCTCTGTGTTTGATGCTGACGGTTATCACTAGACTTCAGTAGTAATAGCAAATTAAAAAAAAAAAAAATAAGTTATAGATAAAAAAAAAAAGCAAAAACAAAAACACTAGCATAAACTATATTTCATATATTTAGTAAATACAAAAAAAAAATAATTAAAAAAAAAAAAATAAAATAAAATAAAAATAAATTTAAAATAAAACTAATAAATTAGATAACGAATATAATCAACATAATAAAAACATAAAAACAGATAGTATAACAGAGAAGTTATTAAAAAGAAGAAATTCACCTTTGTAAACCCTTGTTAATGGCTAACATCGGGCTTTTTCCAATGCTAAAAATAAAAGAGAATAAAAAAACAGGAATAACATAAAAATGAAAAAAATTCATAAAAATCATATTCATTTTTAAATATAAATAAAATAAAGTATAGTATATAAATAAATTTTGAATGCATACATATAAGTATAATTTGTGAAAATACAAAAGAAAAAAAAATAAAAATAAAAATAAAATTTCCAATTTGCAAAAATTTTGAAAAAAAAAAATAATATTTTTGTATTCATTTTTATGTAGAGTGATATATAAAAAAATTCTTTTTGGAGGAAAGAGTGTTGTTTTATTAATTAAAGATCGATAAAATTATTTTAAAATAATGTGTAAATGTAGTATGTATAATTACAAGGCATAAATATGGCAACGCAACGAAAAAAATTGCTATATTGTACAAATTACAATGTACATACTAAGTATATTGAATACGAATTTTTAAGGATACTTTCGTACGATCTAGTCAGTATATTAGATATCTGTCAATTGAAGATGTGTACATAGATTAGGACTCAGGAACCTTTCCAATGATTCGAGATGTTTTACCTTTTCCATGTATGTATCAACTATATTTAAACTATATTTTGTTCTATAAAAATTTTCACTACTGGTCTTATGGGAGTGTATGTGTCTTTTTTCTTCTCTCATAATTTCTCATAAGAGCATTTCACGAACAGTGTTATCAGTTGCCACAATTCTCATATTTATCATACAGTATGGGATGAGCTTTTTAAATATTAATATACAATGATGTAAAGTGGTACTACTTTTTCTTAGTTTCCATAAGGTACATACTATGTAATGAAAATATTTAAAATACAAAGTATTAGTGATATTTCGGAAAAGCTGAGTATCTTGAATCATTGAAAATGGGATCAGATAGATTGATAATGTTTGGCAAATTAATATGCATTTTCCATTTTGAAAGGATCGTGAGAAAGTACCTATATATAAAAACTGTTATTAACAGTAAATTTTTGAAAACTCTGTATGAATATAACCCAAATGGGTTGTTCATATAAAAAAAAATTATTTAAAATGTTTGGCAAATACATTTGAAAAACAATAGGGAAATTTGATAATAAATAGAATAATTAAAATTATGCAAATTAAATTTTTGCAAAAAAAAAAAGAGAAAAGGAGTTTGAAAAAAGGATTGAAAATAATTTTGCTTTTCCTATTGGTGTACACTTTTTTTTTTAAATAATCAATTTAATTTTGTTGTATATACATATACGAGTATTTTAAAATTAATAGTTATGTATTGTACACATAAAAAAAAATTTTTTTTTTAATTTCAATTATTTACTTTTTTATTTTTTATATGTATTACGAGTACAATATATAAGCCATAAGCAGAAGAAATAAATTTAATGCTATATTTTATTATATTAAATGTTCATTTTATGTATACGTTTTTTATTTTTTTTTTGTTTAGCATTAAACATGTACATTAAATGCATGAAAGAATAATATTTATTATTCAGTTGACGTATTAAGTCCTTGACATGTGTGTAGTATATAAGCAAAAATATATGTGTGTATAATAGCAGAAAATTGATTTAAGTGTGTACAATGATGTACATGTATTTAAAAAAAAATTTTTTTAATGCAATTTTCCTTTTTGTTTTTTTTTTTGTTAATTTAATTTCGATGTTATTTCACATTTTTAAAAAATGAAAAACTTTTTTCGCTTTCTTTTGTCGCTTGTTGTATTATAGAAAATTATTAAAAGATTTGTTAATTTTAAATATATTAAAATTTTTTTTTTTTTGTTCTTTATTACGATAAAGCCTTGTTCTTAATATGTATTTTTCATTTAAATTAAAAATGAAAAATCAAAATAAAATTCAAATAAAACTGAAAATGTAGACAAATTAATGCTCGAAAATTGAGAAAATCAAAATAAAATGAATAAAAAAAAAAATTTTCACACACACACATACATACGAGTATACGTAAATATAAAAATTTTAAGTAGAAAAAAAATTTCTTTTTGTTTTTGTTTTTTAATTATTTGATCGAATGGTGTAAATTATTTAATTTTCTTTTTTTTCCTTTTTGAAAATCTCATGCATACACATTTTCTTCTAATTATTTAAATAGGGCAATTTAAATTTCGTATATTCGTAACTGTGTGTTTAACGTTTCGTTTTTTGTTTTTTGATAAAATTTTTTCATTGTTGTGCATGTTGCGTGTATATATAAAGAAAAAATGCTGTTACGTTCTTGTAACTTTCAAAAAAAAAAAAAATGAAATTTTCCTATAATTTTTATTGTAAAGGAAAAATTTTTTATTTTCAATGTATCTTTTTGGTATTGAAATTGAAAGTTATAATAACGTACACTACTTTATATATATATAATACAGAGTAAATAATTCCAATTAAAAATAAAGAAAAATCAAAATAAAGAACATAAAAGAAAATTTCAGTACAAAAATGTGAAATACAATTAAAAATCAGCTAATATGGAAAAAGAAAAGGAAAAATTATAATAGAAATTTTTTAAATAAAATTTTATGGTTTCTGTGTATAATTTTGTGTGCATATTATATGAACGTCTGTGTATGTATTTTGTTTGTTTTTTTTGTTTTGTTTTTTGCTAAAATGTTAGGATGTTTTTTTTTCTCTTTATTACTATTCCTTGTTTTCTTACTTTTTTAATAAATAATTTTTTTTTTTTTTTTTTTTAAGAATATTCATAATATAATGTATCTAACCTAAACCTGCCAGCAGGTGGTGGTGGCGGTACAGGTGGTACAGCGCCTGGTAATCTTCTTGTAGCAGCTGCCTGTGGTGTTAAATATGCAGCCAATGGTGGTAATGCTTTAGCACTAGTACTTGGATTATTTGCAAATTTAACTGTTATTGGATCTGTACAACCTTTTGGAATTTTACCATTTAATTCTTGTATAGCACGTTCAGCTTCTTGACGTTGATCAAAACGAATAAAACCGACACCTTTTGATAAGCCTGGAAAATTATTTGATTTTTCATTTATATATTGTACATTGTTTATTATATATTAAAGGTAACGTGTATTAAAAGTTTAAAAAAAAAAAAAGAAATACAAAAAAATAACAATTTTCTTTTTGAGTTTTATTTTTTTTTTTTACATTGTTGAAATCATAAAAATTCAAAAATTAAAGAAATTTTGCAACAAATAAGATAATTGAACAAAAACAAAAATTGAATAAATTATTATAATAAAACGAAGCTTATAATAAACGTAAAAGAACAAAAGCTTTACATACCAGATATATCGAATCCAGTCTCAGTGACTAAAAAAAACAAAAGAAAAGAAAAAAAACAACACAATGAAAATAAATTAAATGAAAATAATTTAAGAGAAAAAAAAAATACACATGAAAGAAATAAAACACCAACGAAGAATTAAAAAAAAAAAAAATTAAATTATATATTGCCACATGAAAATTTAAATTATATTTAATATACATAATCAATAAATTAATTAAATGATATGAAATTATTATTAATTTTTTTTTTTTTTTTTTTTCAAATAAAATTTAGAACAATAAAATTAATTGTGTACTTATGTTTATGTATAATGAAAACAACAATGTAATAAATGTAATTATAATAATTACCAGATATATTATCACAGAGTATACGAGACGTTATTATTTTTCCAAATGATGTAAACATTGCCTCCAAGTCCGGTTGTGATAGATTTTTGGGAAGACCCGATACATATAAATTAGCACCCTTTATTGATTCGGAACTTGGACGGGCGTAAGATACTTTAATGATTTTATTTTGTAAACGGAGGCCATTCAATGTATTTATTGCCTTTTCAGCATCTTCAGCACGTACATAATTAACAAATCCATAACCCAAACTTTGTCCTATATAAATAAAATTATAAATAATAATAAAACCAATAATGTTTATTTAATCATGCATATAATATACACATACATATACATATATGTATGTTCCTTATTCATAAAGTTTTTTTTTTTTCAGTATTAAATTTTATAAGAAATTACATCACATATTTTTTTATTTAATGATCAAAATAGATCACAAGGGATAACGAAAAGCAATATGTATGCACTTTAATTGATTGTAATGTTGAGAAAACTTTATGAACAGAGGACAGAGGCAATAATATTAATAAAATGATATATTTAGTTAATAATTGAATTTTTAAATATTAAAACGTACCTTGTTGTAAAGCAGGATTTAAAGCGGTTAATGAAGCGGGTAATACTAAAATAAAAAAAAAATTAATAATACATGAAATTCATATATAATAAAAATTATATCGTTTAATTAATTTACCAGTCACTTTGTCACGAACTAATTTACAACTTTCCAATTCACCAATACTTGAAAATAATGATCTCATCTCTTCTTGTGTCATTGTTTGTGGTAAATAATTAACAATTAAATTTGTTTTAGATTCCTCTTGATTACCATCAACAGAACCATTTGTTCCACCGTTTTGAACGACTGTTTCCATTTTATTAGTCATTTTTATTTATTTTTTTTAAATTATTTTTTCTTGCTTTAATTATTATTTAATTTAATTAAATTTATTTATTATTTATTTATTTTTCTTATGTATAAATATATGAAAATTATTTACTTATTAATTCAGTATTATAATTTATTTTTATAGTAACAAATTTTTTTTTTGTATTGTTTTGAATTTTATTTTTAAGTCCAAAATCACAATTAAATGGGGTTATTATTGTTCAGGTTCAGTTTTTTTATTTATTTTTTATTTTTAGTTTTTATTAAATTATTTTTCTATAATTGTATGGTAACTAAAAGAAATATAGAACAATATATGAATTATAGATAATTAAATCGATTTAAATAAATTAATTACGTAATTTACAATAAAAATATTAAAAATGTGTTAAAAAGGAAATTGCGATTTGTGAAAAATAGGTTCAGATAAAGAATAATAAAATAAGACAAAAAAAAAATTTTTTTTTTCCGAAAATTTATCAACACAAAAATAAATAATTTTAAATTATCATATAATTTGCTCTTTGTACGTTTCCCGGATTTTTATTTTAATTTTACAAAAATTAAAAAATAAATTTTTTTTAAATTGTTTTTTTTTTATATTTATTTTGCTATGTATGCGAATTAATTAATATTTTTAAATTTGTTGCTGTAATTAAGTTTTGAAAATGTATTTTATAGAATATCTTGATAAAATATAAATTTAACTATATGAAGACATTCATATGTTCATTTATTTATTTTTTATTTATTTATTTTTTTTTTTTGAATTAATATTTATCATGCATGTTTTAAATGTTGTTCAACATTTATTTTAATATATTTTTACTTTAATAATTTTTTTTTTCAATTTTATCTGATCACATACATATGTGCATTTTCCAGGGTTTCATATTAGTTTTTCTTTGATTTTTAAAACTTTAAAAATTTTTAAAATTTTGATTGCATTGAAATAACGAACTTTCTTTCGAATTTTACTATTATTATACAATCTTTTTTTTGTAGTAATAAATTGTTATATTGTTCAATGGAAATGCAAATATGAATTATTTTATGTTTAATAATTCGTATACAAAATTTAATAATTTTTAATTTTTCTTGTAAAGTTCTTAATTATCTATGGTAATAGATGTCTACATATGGTATGGATGTACATATATAATATGCTATTATTTGAATACCGTATTATATACTGGAAAACAAATAAAAAATTAATATTTAATAATGAACATACATGAATACTGATGTTAATTAAGAAAATTTTTCACTTTCTTTTTATATGGTTTTTAGGGGAAAAAAAGAAAATTTATTTCATTTCATTGATTTTATTCAGATATAAAATCTGTTTTTTTTTTTTTTAAATATTTTTACTTTTAGTTTTTTTTTTTTAATGATATTCAGTTATAATTTATTTATTTGAAATTTTTTTCTTAAAAATTTAAAATAAAAAAATTTTTTTTTTTGGTATTTTTATTTTTTTAAAAATTTTTTTTTTCAATATAAAATTGCAAAAATAATAGCAAAAAAGAAAAAGGTTTGTTTTTGTTTATAAATTTTTAAAATTTATTATTCGTTAATTTAATTAATATTTTTATTTTTTTATCACTCTTATAGCTTTTATTTATTTTTATCTCACACTTACTGTTTCTCTTTTATGCTTTTATTAGATCACAAATTTTCTTTTTCTGTTTATGTTATATTCCATATATATGACGTTTTTTTTTTGTTTTTTGTATTGGAACTTTATTTTTTTTTTGCGTTTATTTTTATTTGTATTTATTAATTTATGTTTTTTTTTTTCTATTATTTTGAATATATGGAATTTTTTGGATTTTTTTTTTTTTTTTTTGTTAAATATATTTTTATTTTGTATTTCAGTTTAAAAATAATTTTTTTTTTTTTTAATATTTAAATTTATTCACATGTATTGTAACATATATGTATTTGCTTGTTATGAATATATTGACGTTGAAATTGCTTTTTTAATTTTTCACAATGATATTTTTTTAATGATGATGCTAGAAGTTCTGTACAAATAAAAAATAAAATAAAAATAAAAATAATTAATGTGTTAATTAAAAAATTGATCATGTATAGATAAATTACATGGTATACTCATATATACAAAAATATAAAAATTTAAATTATCTATTAATTTATTATTTAAAATATAAACACAAAATATGATTATTTAGTCGTACTGCAAGAATAAGATCGTTACTTTTTGTTTTTTTTTAAATTAATTCGAAAAATGTTCACGTATTTATGATAATCAAAGGATACTTTCACCATGTGCAAGCAAGCGTATGCGTATATAGTGCGTAAAATTTGTAAATATAAGATACAGGGATAGATATTTATTAAAGTTAATCTAAAATATTCATGTAGTCACGACATTCGTGTTTTTTTATTTATCTTTCAGTGCTACAGCATAAATTATTTAGTATATTGTATACCTTATACATCGGCATACTTTCGTAAAATGTACAAATGCTACTTTCATTTAATATAAAATCTACATACATACATACGTATATATTTAAAAAAAAAATCAACTGAAAATGTATATGTGTAAAAATACACATATGTTCTTGTGGAATATATATATTATTATGTATGTACCTATACTATTTACATTTCGAATACGTGCTTATTTTATTTTAGCGTATAAGGATATACATATGTACATGCATATGTGTACGTTTACATAAGAATGCAATATAAATATGTATACATACATTCGTGTTATTGACAAGGGAATGAATAATGTATGAATGAAAGGATATTGTACAATACACATAGTAATAATAAAAATGATTGTACAATGATGATGGTAGTAACAAGTGCATTCATTCAATTCGTTTACATTACAACCCTCCAAAACCCTCCGTTTTTGTTTTTTTTTTCTTATTTTTTGCTTTTTTGTTTTGATCAGGTCAATTAAAGTTTTTTTTTTTTTTTTTTTCTTAAGCCTATAATGACATATCCGTTAGTGCAATGACATTATACGTATGTATACGTATATGTACCTTTGATACCTACACATGTGCTATATTATGTCGTACATTGAGTTTATTTTTTTAATTCAAAATGAACAAATCATATAACTCATAGAAACATTTTTAGAAATGAGAAATCCTTGTAAAATGTTATACTCTGATTCATAATCCTTATAAAATTATCTATAACGATCATTTCGTGAAATTATATTTTGAAAAATTGTTCAAATTTTTATTTAGTTTTTTTTTTTTTGTTATCATTTCAATTATGCTAATAATATGTTTTTAGTACAATCATTTTCTTTTTTACTACATTTATGAACGCGTACTTATTATTTTTACGATAATTATCATGTACACTGTAATGTATGCATACAGTAGGAGCTAATGTGAACGAACATATTATATAGTATACATTTAAGAAACACGTAAACCAGATGTTTAATTTTTAATAATTTACAAAAATTTTCTATTAATAAAGCTGTATATAGATTTTTGTTGTTATTAAAGATATAAAAACACGCACGCATACGCATACGTAAATTTGCATGATCCACATATACAGGGACAAATATTGTATTGTACATGTTTAAATGTCCACGATGGTGTAAGATACAATGTATCTACACGAATGATACAAAATTTATGCAGTTTTTATCCCTTTTTTTTGTTCTGTTTTATTTATTTATTTTTTTTTATTTTGCCTTACATTATATTATCCTTCAAAAACAGGAAATTTATTTTAATTCAGTGTATTGACACTATGTTATTGTTGTTATCATTTTTATTATTTTTTGCATTTTGCAAAGCACATGAGTTCCAGTTTCTTTTTTTTTTTTTTTTAGATTTAGCTTCCGTATCACTGTAACTCGTGCTGCACATACATATTCATGTATAATATTGTGCATGTATGAATGTACGAACAACGAAGTTTTATAGTAATAATTTTGAATCAGGGATATCGAATCAATACTGTATATTTATGCTACGGTTAAATTGCATATTAAATCCTCCCGTTATATTGCTATCATATAGAGTGCATTATTACTTATTAAACTTTTTTTTACTATATACATTAAGATGGCAACATACATACATACTAGCTGCTAGCATATATGAATGCATGTGTGTACACGAGGGAAAGGCGAATATATGAAAATCTTCCCTTACAAAGATTTTATCATCTTTTTTTTTTTTATTTGATGGTTACATGGTTTTTATTGTATTTTTTTTGTTTTGTTTTCTTTTGGGTGCATTCGAAATGTATAGCAACATTCATAGAAAAATGGGAGAAGTTTTAACAATTAACTTATATGAACACATACATATGTGTATTATATGTACATACAAATAATTCCAATTTTTCGTCACGAACATGTACAAACATTTATACATCTATATACATTTCTATTTTTCTATTTTCTATTTTGGTTTATGTGATCGCATGTATATAAAATGCATCAGGATATATAGTTTAGGTTCATTGACCTTTTCATCCTTATAATGAAACCATAAAGATTTTACATTCGTACATATACACACATATGTATGTATTACATCTACAGATGCATGTTATTTATTTTGTTTTTTTTTTTTTTTCCTTTGTTTGCTGATCCTTTAAATGGATTTCTTATATATGGTAGGACATGAATTAGTGTTTTTAACATCATGTATACATAATTCAAATGAATAATCTGTTAAATGATGTATGATTAATATCAAAAATTGAATATATTTTCAGGTATAAATAATATACTAAATGATATGTTTAAATGAAAAAGTCAACATATGCATATGCATAGATTACATACGTATGTGTGATTTAATAATGAAATATTTGATGAATTTTTAAAATTTTTTAATTGATAAAAGTCACGATAAGTTTTAAAATAGACAATATCGGGACATCTGTATGTAATGTGCTTATTGTCCGTGAAATTATAAATAATTCGTAATTTTAAATTTAGAAAAAAAAAAAAAATGAAAAAATTTAATTGAATAATGGAATAGATGTATGGACATACATAGTAAACTTCTAATTTTTTTAAATTTTTGTCTAATTAATTTTTCCATATTCGATTTGAAATTTAAGTAAATTAGTACAAATTATTGGTCAGTTCATAGAATTTGTATGTATCTGTTATCAGAAAAGCTTATAAGTTTTCTAATCTTTTTGCTGTTATGAAGTTTATAGTACTGGTATACACATATGTAATCATGTTAAATAATGAAAAATTAAAAATTCTATACTCCATACACTAATTCGATGCAATTAAAGTCCTTTCTTTTCTCGTAATTTCTAACAAGATCATCTCACGAATAGTGTTACCATAATTTGTAAAGTTATCATATAATATTAAATATAATTAATTAATTGAAATGATTATTTTAAATATCAATATACAGCGACGTAAAGTGGTACTACTTTATGTCATTTCCATAAGACCTTAACTGGATCGAATTATTGTATGGAGTATAAAATTCGATTTATTTTGCATTAAATGTACAAATATAACAATTAAATTGAATTCAACTGCTTATGGTAACTACAGTAATATTTCAATTTTTTAATTATATGATATTTCGTTTCTTTTTTTAAATGTCTTTATTTTAATTTTAAATTATTTATTTTTAAGTAAATAAACAATCTGTTAAACACATGACGTTAAGCGACATAATTAACTATGATTTTTGAATTCCCTTCAAGCTGGTATATTCATTTTTATAGAAATTTTTTTTTTTTTATTGAAAGGTGCAAAATTCACTAGTAACAATTTAAAAAAGGGATCAATAACATGAATCAAATTTTTTGTTTTAAAATGTCTCTAATTTCATTTTTTTTTTCCATTTAATTGAGTTATTTTTTTTTTGCTACTTAACACATTTCTTATGAAAAATAATATTTAATATGTGTAACGATATTGATTTCATATATACGACATATGAAATCCATTTTTTTTTACTTTTACCGTGAAACCGATGATCAATATACGTCATAAGGATGTATCGATGTATGTACGTACAAAAAAAAAAAAAAGAGAAATAAATTAAGATCCGTTCATAATAACCCGATTAACTCATCAATATCGTTTATAAAAATCAGACATTTTTTGTCTTTTTTTGGTGAATTTTATTCTTTTTCTAGGTACGAGGTTTTTCAAAATTTTTAACGGCTTTTATAATTATACCAAGTACACCATGTACTTTATCCTTTAATTTTCTTATTCAAA
The DNA here is from genome assembly GCA_963971155.1 of Anthrax anthrax. Classification (NCBI taxonomy): domain Eukaryota; kingdom Metazoa; phylum Arthropoda; class Insecta; order Diptera; family Bombyliidae; genus Anthrax; species Anthrax anthrax. Next base: position 3,622,688 of record OZ020123.1, read on the forward strand.
ATAAAAAAAAATCATAAATTAAAAATTAAAATTATAATTAAAACAAATGATAATAAAAGAAAATTAAAAAAAAACTTACATGTTCAATTTTAATGCTAAATATTTAATAATTTAAATATGTAAATTTTTCACTCAATTTTTAATTAAAAAAAAAAAAAAAAACTCATAAACTCACGCAAAATTAAAGTTTTTGAATAAATTTAAATGAAGTTCAAATTGAATAAATAAATTTAATTTTTTTTTTTTAATTATATTAAAATTAAAAATTAATTATAAGATTAAATAAATAACAGAGAAAAATTTAATTGTAAATAAAAAGGAAAAAAAGGAAAAAAAAAAAGAAAAATTTTATTCTATTATTTTTTTTTTTGATTTTGCTTTCCGAACACACGTCTTTACTATTCACCGTTTTATACAAATTTATTTGATATTCAGTTCAATTTTAATTCATAAACCGAATTTTCAGACAAAATATGATTAAACCTACATATGCAAGTATATAAATCGTTATATATGAGTCCCTCTAAGGACACGCGTATCATGTCTGTATAGCAACGGAACAGTGTGTAATTTATTGATATTACTTACATATACATATATGTATGTGTGTAGTAGAAATTGTGGTATTAGTATTATAAATCATATATATCCATGGATAGCAACAACAATAATGGCAACAACATTAACGAGAATCACCCTGTTTAACCAAATAACTATAACTCCTATCTAAAAACTAAAAAAAGAAAAAAAAAAAATCGTTTTAAATTGTATGTATGTAAAACAAAAACGTAAAAATGTGAATATGAAACATTAGCAATAGACGTAAAAGGGGAATAAATATACAAGAGATGAAGGAAAATCAATTCACACCCTAACTTTTATACACTTGGCACTAGTCAGGTTTTTCGTTTTTATATGCGCCCGAAATACGTAATTCATCCACCATCCACCCTTCCTTATAACGCGTGTATGTAGTATAGCTACATAACTACTTTTGTATGATCGTATGTATATGAACGAGTTTTTATATATATTTTGCTACAAACATTATAACAACAACAAATTTAAAGGGAAAAAATATATAACTTCACTAGTTATTAAGTTTTTATATGTGATATGGACTATATACAACACGGTACATTGTCCCTTCTTTTTTTTATCCTTTTTAATTTTTTTGTATGTATGTATATATTTAGCAATCCATAGTAATTATGATGACGACAAGGACTTTACAACGTTAGTATATGATAAATATACAATTATGACAAAAAAAAAAAAAAAAAAAAATGCATTCATTTACTTTCCATATACTCTCTGGATATCAAAAAGTTTTGCTCAAATACATTTTACTTTAGGAGACTGATGAAAATGTATGGATTTTATTTCCTTTATCTATATTTTAAATATAATATGCATATATTAAAATCGTTACATTTACACTCACAAAAAAGGATAAGACGTACTGATGTATGCAAAATGTATGCGATCGAGGTATTAAAAACAGAAATCATGTACATGATAATGTTTTGGACATTTCATAAAAAAAAAGGTTTTTTTTTTTTTTTGTTTATTTATTTATTTTAAATTTTGGTCATTTGTTTATGTTGACATATGATAAAACATTTTAGTCCTTGTAAAACATTTTAGTCCTTGTAAAGCATTTTAGCCCTTGTAAAACATGTGAAATAACTTGATTTTAAAATATTGATGCTTCCGTAACATTATCTAAATCAACTCTAGGGTAGTACTAGAGTGCAAAATAAACCTTAATGAACTGGCAAACAACCACAACAATATTTTGGTGAAGTGGGTGCCAGGTCATAAAGGAATAGCTGGTAATGAAAAAGCAGACGAGTTGGCCAGGAAGGGATCCAGTACACCCCTGATGGGGCCAGAGCCCGCCCTGGGAATTACTAAAAACTTCATTAGGAAAAAGGTGAATGATTGGGTACAAAACCAGCATAAAATTCACTGGATTTCTGATGGAGGAAAAAGACGCTCTGGGGGCCTTATAAAAGAACCGAACAGAGCGATTTCAGACCTGACACTGAAATGTGAAAGGAAAGTTATTAGACTTGCAATTGGACTAATAACAGGACATTACAAGTTTAAAGTACACCTACAAAAACTAGGCTTCAATATGAATAACCTAGACTGTAGGCTATGTCTTGAAGAAGAAGAAACAGCTACACACATCCTGAAGGAATGTGTGGCACTGGAAAGATGGAGATGGAAGACCACGGAGGGCAGAAATCTCGAAGATCTTTCAAATCTAGACTACATAAAGTACGTTATTCTCCTTGCCAAAAGGATAAATGCCTTTATGTAGACAAACAAAGGGTGAGGGATACAATAAGCTTTCTTAAGCTGCAGTGTCGAGGCTACCCAACCTCTTCTCACCCTTGTGAATTAAACTAAACTAAACATTATCTAATGAGACATCTTTGTTTTTTGTTTTGTTTAAATTCAGTTTGTTTTTTTTTTTTAAATTTCAAATTTTTCAAAATCAAAATTTGATTTTCTTAAACTCAAAAAAAAAAAAAAAAAAAAAAGGAAAAACTAAAAAAGTAGAAAAAAATAAAAACCAAATCAGAAACACACCCTCTTTAATAATATATGAATTAACTTTCTATATGTTATTCAGTTATTGTACTTTTTCAAATGTATACGATGTACGTTTGATCAAAATCGTGTATAAAAGTTAATGACCGGGATATTGAGCTAAAGACAAATGAATTCCGTATTAGATTTACATTTGTATACGTTATTATATACGTACATATATTCGCTTCAATGTATGTGTATAGGGATGAAAATCACTAAAATACTAAATATCGTAATTAATTTACCTGCAATTATGATAAAATCAAAAGTAAATATAAAATTAAAAAACGTATCTAAAAATTGAAATAAATTTTAATTTTATTTTTGTTTATATTTCATTTTTATTTTTCACGTTAATTAGACAAAAACAAAATAATAATGAAAAAAAAAAAAAAAAATTCTCAAAAATTTAAGTATGTTAAAATATATAAAAAATTTTTTAATTTCATATATGGCAACCCTTTTCTGTGAAAAAAATAAAAAATAAAAAGGAATCATATGTGCGCAAACTCATTAAGAATTCAAAAAATAAAATAAAATAAAAATGTTATGCTTTCATGAATAAGTAAACTTATAAATATGCAACAAACATTTGTAAAACACGTTCCATACTCCAAACATATGTATATAAAACAAAAAGTCTAAGCATAAATGAGTACGTATCAGACATCGTGATTTTATGTATGTGTGCTTATACACATACATATTGTATAAAATGGTTATATAGTACCTATGAATTTTTTTGTTTCTTTCAAAATCCTTATTTTAATATTTTATTGTCCATTTTGCTAGAATGAGTATTGCATGTTCTAAACAAAAATTAATATATATTTTTTTTTTGTTTTTGTTTTTTTATTTAAATGAAAAAAAAAATTTTTTTCTTTTTTAATATATATAGGGTATATCGGCGATGGTTGTATGTACAATTTGGTAGAACAATAATTTAATGAACAAAATATAATCTTTTTAAAAATGAAGGGTTTAGAGGGTTAAATTCGCATGTTATGTTTGCGTTTGCATATATTAATATATTCACATGTATGTCCGTATGAACTGAACTATGTATGTATGTACGTTTGGTACAAGGGAAAGAAAAAACAAAATTTATCAAAATATATATTTTACTTGTATGTATGTATCGTGTTCATAATGTTTCTTATATTCTACAAAGAACAAAAAAAAAAATCGATTTTTTGATTTCAATCAATGAAAAGAGAATATTATGAAATAGAATAAAAAAAAAATTTTTTTTTTCGAAATTTTGTATCTTAATTTTGATAGTTTTAAAATTCTGTTTTAGAAAAACACCCTTTGAACTATGAAAAATAAATTTTCTTTAGTTATGTAAATATTTCGTATATATACGTATATAATAAAGGTTAAATTAAAGAAAAAAAAAAAAAAAAAACTGATGCTAAAATGTGAATAAAAATAAATGCAGATCAAATGAACTGCATTTGACAGGATATTGTGATATGCAATTGTATCGGACGTTTGAGTCGGACGTCCTTTCATATATTTTGTAGTATATCATACATTTTCTTTTGTATAATATGCTCTCCTTGCGATGACACACTCATATTATTTTATCTCATCTTCATAGTATATCCGGTGATGGTAATAATTAATGCATTTGACACACGCACGCATTTAAAGGTTCTACATATGTAGGTATATGTATATATATACATAATTCAATTTTTCACACACATACATACATGTATGTATATCATTTTTTTTTATTGTATATTCTAATAATGATGATTTAATAAAAATAATTTTTCAAAATGAAAATAAAACTCAATTATACATAATAGACACATACATACTTGTATGTATATGGTGTATACACATACATAGATATTTAATTATTCATGTACAATTTATATTCCAAACGTATATTCACATTGTATGTACGTGTGTACATATGAATATTTTATGTTTTTTCATTATATGTGACAACAATATATGTAAGTATATTGTACATATTGTAATGTATATAAGGGGTGAAAGAACTTTTTTATATGTATCCTTTTTATTAATACACATATGTATGTATTTGTATACATTTTTGTGTTAATGAAATAAATGACAATCATAAAATATATTATAAAGAAAATTTTCTATGTAAATAAGTATGTTAGTAAGTAAATATTAAGCAAAAAATGTATACACTTTTTTTTATAAACAAAAAAAAAAAAAATATTCGTGTCCATATATGTGTGTGTGTGTATGTATTTACATGCAATACATATTTACATTGATGATATGCAACACATGAAGTAAATTACTTTTGTACACACATGATGTATGAATAAAAATTTTTTTTTTTTTTCTATAAAATCGAAGAATGAATTTTCATTTTTAGGTCCTTTCTTTTTTTTTTTTTTTTATTATCCTCTTTGTGGGTGTGGGTGGTGGAAAAGGTGTAGTTAAAAAAAAATTTTCATTTTTTCTACTTTCGTTTATTAAAAAAAAAATATGGTTGTGAAGATTATAAATGAATTTTCATACAAAAATAAAAATAGAATATCTACATATATAAGGTACGTAAATAAGACAGAATTGAATAAGAAAATTTATTATTTACTTAGTAACAATGTAAAATTAGAAATTATACAGCCAAAAAAAAAAAAAAAAAAAAAAAACACGGAAAATGAGGAAGAAAAAATAAAACAATATTAACGATAAAATAAAAATCATGAATAGATTAATATCGTTATATGGAAAATTAAAACAAAAAAAAAAAGAAAATATTGTGAAATTTTCCTTCCCTTTAAATTCTCTTTATTAAGAGTTTTTCTTGTTTCTATCTTGACTTTTGAAGAAGATCTTGTATTTTTAGAATTTTTTTTAAAAAAAATTTTTTATTAACATTTTATGTCAATCCAAAATTCCAAAGTTCTTCCACTATAAGAAGAAAAGTATTCGTTTTGTTTTTCTTCAATCTGCTTTAAATTTATGCATGTCCTTTTGCTTTTAACACCTTCATTTTTTAATTAAATTTAAATTAAACGTTTGTAAATTTAACATGAAGAAGAAAGAAAGAAAAACTTGAAGAAAATCCATTTTTTCATTTATATCAAAAAATATTTTCAGTCAGTCTAATATCCTTAAAATAAAGGATGTGTGTAGGTGGTTGATATCAAATTGCATGAATATACGAGTAAAATATTGCTGTTACCTCCTACACAAGAAACATTTCTAGGGGTAGAAATTTTTCTTTTATTCTTATTTAATCCTTTTTGTTTTTTTCGTTTTTCTTCTATTTTCATGTGATTTAAAAGTATTTTCTAATTAAATAATTTGAATTAAATGAAATGGTGCATGCATGAACATTTTAAAATTTTAAACGTTTTAAATTTTGAGTTGTTGTAGTGGATGATGTGATATTAATTTAGAGAGATGCAATAAAAAAAAAATTATTAAAGTTTATACATTACAATTTGTATACGATATGTACACACATGTATTTGTGTATAGTTTGCAAGTTACAATGTGTTAAATATATATTGAAATACTCATGTGTATACTAACTTGCATGTACATAGAATGAAACATCTAGCAAGGACATTGAACCCAAATTATATATTTTTTTTTATATATGCTATGTACTTACACTGCAATTTTATTTTGTACATTTACTTTTCTTATTATTGTAAAGTTTTCTTTTTACTTTTCTTTTTCACTTTTTTTTTCTGAATTTTCATTTTCTGTTGACTTTGTTTTGTTCTTGATTTTATTAAAAAAGAAAGAGATTCATTTAAAAATTTTTATTATAGTAATTTTGTACCTTTAGCAAAAGTTGTTGTTTTCAAAATTAATTTTGTTCTGTTTTTTTTTTTTTTTGTATGTACACGTATTGTAAATTTGATTTTTTTTTTTTTTTTTTGACAAAAAAAGGAAACATACCTTGAGCGCAGGAACTGATCTGATCAACTTGAAATGTTTGTTCTTTGCCATGTATACACTTGTATATATGTATATGAAATGTAGGTGTTGTAACGTTACAGGATAATTTTTAAAAATGTATACGTGTTGATATATGAAGTTTTTTTTTTTTTTTTTTTTTTTTTTTTTTAAATATTTTTACATACACATACAACATGGTATACACGACGTGTATAATTGCTTATGGTAATCTATGTACAAATGTATAAATATGTAAACACTGGAGTAATAATAAATTCATTTGTTTTTTTTTATTTTACTTTGTGAAAATTGAATTGAGTTGAATTAAATATACAGAATATCATAAACAGGGCACACCCTAAAATATACATACAAACATGTGTGTACATAATATGAACAAATGCATTTGAGTTTACAAAATTGATAAAAAAAAAAAAAAATATATATATATGTGCAATTTGAATTGAGTTGTGAGCTCTTCTAGATTACTAAGGATTCACATTTGTTTATTATAAAATAATTTCTCTTGTAAAATAATTTTTCTCTGCATATGTTTACGCAATGCATATATGTATATATGTACATGCAATGAAAGGTTAAAATATAAAATAGAAACTCATCCCTTATTTTTTTTTGTTTTTTAATTTAAATGGTTATGTGATTTTGAAAAAAAAAATACGATTTGTGTACCATAAATAAAACAATATATGCACAAAAATATTGCAATATGTGCATATACACATAACACAACTGACTTTCATTATACTTTCTATTAAATTGTTTTTTTTTTTTACCTAATATCATGCATGTGTTTTATATTTTTTCAATAACCTTTAACCCTTTTTGTCTTCATAAATGAAAATCTGAAATACACATTGAATATGTATACTGAAAAAAAAAAAATAACAACTGAAAATAGACAACTATAGAAGAATAACAAAAAAAAAAAAAAAAAAGAATTTCTTTTATCAGTGATGATTATACAAACATACATACAAAAAAACACGACTTTTTTCATTCTAAAAAAACTCTCATTTTACAATGTCCTTTTTTTATCCTGATTTTCTCTGTTCCACCCAATTCTAACCACTATCGGCCAGTTTTGATTGAATTGACCCTTTGATTAAATGATTAAAAAAAATTCATATAACGAGTTAAAATAAGAGGGGGTGAAAGCACAAAATTTCAAAAAATTTTTTTCTGCCCTTTGTTGGTTGTTTTTTTGTTTTAATGAAAGAAAAAAGGGGTGTAAAAGTATTCAAAATAATGAAAATGTAAAATGAATTTCGATTTGATTGATAGATGAATTTACATTTATTTTCTTTTTTCTTTTTTTATTTTTTATTAATTTTCAAATAAAATCTAACTGAAATGTTTTATGCATCAGAGTTCTTATGTAAATGTTTGAATTTATTGAGTAACAACTTTTTTATAGGTTTTTTTTTAAAGATTTCAATTAAAAATAATAATGAATAGTTGAATTTTTACTTTATTTGCAATTTGAAAATTAATTTCATTCAAAAAGGATTTCAATTTTTGATTGATATACGATATGGCTTTTCTTCTACTATGGCTCAAAAGGACGAAACAATTGTGGGATTTTTAAAATTCGATCAAAATTTATAAAATTCTTACACAAATAAAAAAAAATCTATAATTAATGAAAAAAATCTATAATTAATTTACAAAAAAAAAAAAAAAAAAAAAAATTTTCTATTCCTGAAATTTGAAAATTTCCTTTCAATCAACAAAACAAAAAAGCCGGTAAATATCAATTAATCTATGACGTAAAGATCAATTTTTATTTTAATAAATTTTCTTGTCTCTCAAACTAATTGAAAGTTTCAATTTATTTTTGTGTACTTCAAAAATACATCACAATCATCGTTAATTGTATTTTATCGCATATACATATACATACACTTGTGTACGACGTCTATGTACAAATATTGGCACATGCCATAAACACAAATTTTCATTAAAGATTTTCATTTTGCTCAGGATTCTATATGACCACAAATACCGTTTATGCATGTCCTTATATAATTATGAAAAGTTCAATTTAGACATTTTATTTTTAGTTATTAAAATTCATTTTATACTTAATTTGAAAAAAAAAAAAAAAATGTAAAACCACAAAAAAAATTTGAAAATAATTTATTTTTCTTTTTTAATTAACGCATGTGGTATTTGATAATGACATGTAATTTAAAGCAAAAAAAAAGAAAAAAAGAGGAAAAAAAAAATATCCAATTGCATACACTCTCCTACATTATGTATGTAGGTGTGTAATCTTTTAATTTATTTGTATAGCGAGATGATTTTTTTCACTTACCTTTTCCTTTTAATTTCCTTTTATTATATTTTTGTGTTGTTTGTTGATTATACACGATTTTATTATTGCTTTCTATAGAATAATGAATATAATGAAAATATCACCAAAATGTTGTTATTAATAATTTTTAAGAACTGCTTTAGAAGCTTTGGTGATATACCACGCTCTTACACTATTTAATATAAAATAACGTTAAGTGGGGGTGTATAGAGTGTATGTGTGTGTGTGTGTGGTATCTATGGTATCAGTAGCAACAATATGTAGCCTTTTTCAATTTGCAACATAAATATGTTGATTGTAGTAATATACGTTATAATTTTAATTATTAAAAAAATTAGAAATAATTCAAATAAATTTCAGTTAATTATTTGTAAAAAGATATTTTAATGGAAAATTTTAATTGCTATTGTTTTTTATTTTATTTTAATTTTATTTATTTTTTTTTCTATTTTGTTGTTACCTAGAAATGATAAATTGGAGAAATATTTGCTATTAGCTATTACCATACACGTTTATCATTTTCTGCTAAGGTAATTTTCCTTCTTTTCATATAGAAAACAAGCAAAATACACTTTTTGATTTGTTCGTTTTTCTTTTTATTATACGAGTATGATGGGTGGTGGTTGATTGTTACGTTTTAAAATTTATTTTTCTGTTTTTTTTTTTTTTTTTTGTTTTTTGATACAATCAATAAAATATATGTATATATTTTTAATTTATGATTGTAGCTTCTATTACTATAGAGGGCGCTAGGAACACGCTTTATGTTAATATGTGTGTATTTGTGTAGATACGTACTCCGGTTTACAATAGCTTTAGATACAAATTTTGTCGCACATTGTTTTTTTTTTTTTCTTGAAAATTCTTTTGTTAATTCTCTTATTTACGTTTTCACTTTGATTATCCTTAAAAAAAAATTTTTATTATATTAAGTAAATAAGAGTCTTTTAATGTCGTTGATCTGGCAGAGCAAGTATATATACTTAAAAAAAAATAAATAAATAAATTATTTAAAATAAAATTATACGACAAAAGCTTTTTTTTCTGCTCTTTTTCCTTTTTCTTTTATGAATGTGAGAGATTAATTGCACTAATTAATTTCTGTTTTTTTTTTTTTTTGCTTTTGGATTTTTCAAATTTTTTAAATGTTTTTTTTTATTTTGAAATATTTCACGTTTTCAAATGAGTGAAAAATAAAATAAAATACAGATTTTATAAGATTAACGACAAATTAACAGATTTCAAAATAAAAACCAATGAATAAAAATTTTAGAAAGGTCCTTTTTTTCTAAAAAATAAAAAATTTATTTTTTTTCGGTCGGCCACCGTATTCGTGTACACACACTGAAATTAATGCAATGCTTTCTTTACACACTTTACACTTTATCTACGTATGTATATTTTGGTTTTTATATACATATATAATATTTGTCTACTAATACACCGTTACTATTATCATTTATAGAACAATATGTATCCTAGCTGAATATTTTTTTCCTGTTGTCTTGGAAAAATTCTCATACATACGTACACAAAAACTTTTTTGCACACGGGGTTTAGTTTTTTTTTGTTTTTTTTTTTTTTTTTCTTAAACTTTTTACGTGTGTGTATATGTTTTTTTATGATTCGTTTTTACTAGTTGTTACCAAGACTCCATCAAAAAATATAAAAGATGGAGGAGATATTATTAGCTCTTCTTTTTCTTATTTTCTGGTTTAATTTTTTGTCTTTTGATTGTAATATGATATTGATGATAATGACGATGATGATAATATTGATGCTGTTGATGATGGTATATATAATACTGGTGGTCGATAAAGGTGGGTGTTTCTCCTGTTTCCCTTTTATTTTTTTCCTCTGGTCATAAAATATCAGAAATAGTCTTGAAATTTTACAATTATTTTTCTAATTTAGTTTTTTTTTTAAATCCAGTATTTTACGTTGATGGCCTCATTAAATTTCTTTTTCAAATTGTAACTTTTGTTTTGTTTTGTTTTTTTTTTTTAATTTAGAAATAATTCCAGATGAACGAACACAAAATTAAATTCTGAATTTATCCTTTAGAAATTAGATAAAAGAAAAAGAAAAAACAAAAATGTTTCTTCTTTCTTTCTGTTTTCTTTTTTTTTTTTTATTTAGATGAATAATAAAAACGAATAAATAAAACAACCGTTTTTTGTTTTTGTTTAATATTCTGAAGGAAAATAAAAAAAAAAAATTTTTTTTTTTGAAGAATTTAACTCCTTTTATGGATGTATGGTATATTTATTAATTTGAAAATTTATTTGAAAAATAAATGAAAATTATATAGCGACGCAAACAAATTATATGAGTAGAATAATAATATATAAACGCGTTCTAAAATCGCGTTTCTATGCTTGAAGACTGCTTCACTCGTACTGAAAAATTAATTTGTATTTTTTGCCTAAATAGAGACAATACAAAGAAGAAGAAAAAATTTAAAAACCCAAAATCAAATTAAATAAATCTCATTTTATTTTATTGTATTCATTTAAAAAAAAAAAAAAAGTATGTGTACAGAAATTTTTACACATATGTACAGGATTCTCATATTCAAGTGCCTGGCAAAAATATGTATGTATATCCTAATAAGCAAATATCACATAATGTACCGAAACACATACATTCAACAAAATACATTGTATGTATATATTTAGGATCCTTTGAAGTACGCAGGACAAAATTAAAATATGTACATGTAAAAATACACACTTACTTTATAACATAATGGAAAAAAATTTTTTATTCGGCTTTTTTGAAATATCCTTTTTCTTGAAATTAAATTTAAATTAAATGTAAGTATAACAAAAAAAAAAAAAAAAAAAATTAATAATAATACCAATAAGACAGTACTAATTTTTACAGAATGTGAAATTTAACTATAATTTTAATAATGGATATTTAAATTATGGTTTTGAAACAAGGATAAAATAAAGGCCGGTTATTGATTTATTTAATAGAATCAGAGAGAGTATGTATATATGTATGTATGTAATCCTGAAATTTGAGAAACAAATTATTCTAAAAGCTTCTTGTAAAAAGCTTCTCTTTTGCATTATTTAAATAATAATTTTGTTTTTCTTTTTAAATTTACTAAATTGGATTTATTTTATCCTTGTTTAAATTTTTGAATTTTAAATTAAGATTTTAAAATAATTTTTGTTTTAAATATTTTTATTTAGAAGAAAAGGAAAAATTGTATATGAATACAATAATACAGATTAATTATTTTTATAATATAATTACATTGATTTTGTTTTATTGCTATTCACTAAATGTTCAACAACTATTGATGATTGTTGAGGTGTTTTAATTGATGATGATAGGACTTTTTCTGTAACATGTGAAATAATGGATTCTGTTGCAATGTTAGTATGAGGCATGTGGAAGAAACGCCACATAAAACCAGCAGCCAATAAGAAATGTGCAGTAGCAATTGCAATTATTAAAATTAATGATAATTTAGAATTTCTTAGGGCGGGTGATAGTACAAATATAAGAACTGAACCAGATAGAAAAGCAGCTGTAAAAACTAATAACCATTGTAGATATGATATCTGTAAAAGAAATATCAAATTACATTATAAAGTCTTTAATTCATCCACTGAATTGTAAGAGTAGATATTCTTGCAATTTATTACCTGTATTGCCCACAGTATTGATACAGGAATGTAAATTGATAAAGAATAACCATATACACACACTAATGAAAGTAACGAAGGTGTATAAGCACTCTGCAAGGATGAAAAAATTTTAACTTTGATTTCTATCACAAATATTTTAAAATCAATTCATTAGATTACTTACAGATTCTGACTCTATATCGTCTGTAATTGGTTTCAAACTCCATTTGAAAGTTACCCATAGTATTAATGGAATAATAAAAGCATATGTAAATATTGCAGTTGCTGCATATGAAACTAAATGAAAATCATAACGCCATTTATAATCATCATTGGCATGCTGTAAATAACTAGCAATATTGCCACTAATTGCAATCGAAAATATCTGAAATAGAAAGACATTTTTAATATTGCACTATTTCTGTATCCAGTAATTATTAATTAATTTTACCAATGTTACTGTTATCCAAAATGGTCCATATAAATCTGGATTTAAGCCAATATATGATTTCAAATAATTTATTGGTGCTCTTTTTGGTATCATCGAATTAACTACTCTATCAATGACCATTAATGTATCAACATTAAAATATTGTTGATAATATTCAATACTCCAAAATGAATACATTTGTTTATTTGAATCTGTGTTATCATTATCATTAAATTCATCACCTTGATGTGTTCTAGATTCTTCATCATTTAAAAATTTTACACTTTTTGTCATATCATTAACAAGATCTGTTAATAAATTTTGTGATCCATTATTATTAATTAAAACAGATGATGATGATGATGGAAAATTAGTTGAATGTACTGGTGAATTTATACTAATCTGTGCTGCTTGTGAATTATCATTTAAATTTCCATGTGTTTCTGGAAAATCTTTAAAACTAAGTAAATCATCTGGATCTGAATTCATAATTTATTTATTTATTTATTTTTTTAATTTTTTTTACACACAATTTAATTAACAATTTTTTGTAATTTACACTAGGAAAACAATATTAAATATTAGATAAGGAATAAATATGAAGATAAATGTTTAAAATGACAAATGCCAACTTGTTAATTGTCATTTATAATTTAGACCAAAATTCAAACTATAATGGTGTAAACACATTTAATCTGTTAAACCGTTAAACCAATCATTTGAAAATGGAACAAGATTTAACGGTTTTTATAATTTTTGAATTTTATTGAATTTACAAAAGAACAGTGTGAAACTAAAGAAAACTAAACCAGTTGAGTATTTTAAATTTTAACGGATTTTTTAAATATTTGAAAATTTATTTTTTTTTTTTTGTTTTTTACATATATTCGGTATATAAATATCAAAAAATCGCATTTATTTGTGTGTGTCCTTTTTCTCAAGGATATCGAATTAAAAAATTGTAAAATTTCCCAAAATATTCAAATTTTCAGAAATTTTTTTATTAATATACGTACATGATGTGATGCATTACCCTAGTTAATTGCACAGTTAATTAAGCTGTTTTTCTCTTATTGTTATCATCATTTCTACATTTTTTTGTTCTCATGTAATAATGTGACCATTTAATTTTAAGTGTGCATAATTAATATCTAAAAGGTATTGAAGTGTAATTTTTCTTCTTTTATTTTTTGACTAATTATTTTCAAGGATATGTTTTATGTAAAAACGCGTAAACGTATGCTTAATAGAAAGGAAAAAACAAATATCAAAATAAAAGCTAAAACAAAAACAACAAAAGAGTGAAAAAGGATATATTTCCCATTTCCTTATTAGAAAAAAAAAAAAAAAGAAGCTTTTATCTTCAAATTATATTCCATTGTAAAAATTGAACACTGAATAAATGGGTTATTTTTGTATTACGAGTATTCCTGTGACATGGCATATATATACACAAATTTATTCATAACAAATGAACTATTTTCATTTTATTGCAAAAGGATACAAAAAGATCATCAATATAAAAATAAATTGATGATAAAAAATTACAATACGGTAGGGGAAGTTTAAAAAAAAAAAGGAAAAAATAATTTTTTTCAAATTTTGTTTTTATTGTTTTTGGAGGTTTGCGTTGGGTTTTCTTTTTGTACGTATAGAAAATTCAATTCTGTTTTTTTTATTTTTTTTTTTTAAATAACGAATATATCCAATAAAGTAGGAATTTTTAAAGTACTTATGTAGAAAATTACATTACATTTTAAACATACACGCAATTTGTAAATAAGTTGTGCGTGTGCCTAAGAGCCCATTTACAGAAATATGTAAATATATGTACATACATATGTACGTATATATGTTTTTTTGAATAATGATAACATGAAACCATTTTTACAATTACAATTCAAATATATAAAAAAAAAATTTTTTTTTCCAAACAGAAGAAAAAAACAAAATTTATAGACAAAATTTTCCTTTTTTTTTTTTTTTTAATTTTTATTCTGAGAAAAATTTTGATAAAATACTTTTCTATATGATTGTAATTTTTTATATATATGGTCTCTAGATTACATTCCAACAATAAAAAAGGAAACGAAAAAAAAAAAAAAATAATAATATATATATATTTTTTTTTTATTAAATAAATAAAATTTATAGAATGAAAGGTAATTTATTTAACGGCCTTTACAACCTGTAGAAGAAAATCATATCATACTCGTATATACAATTATTCAAGAGAATTATGATGCTAATATCAATTTACATAATAATCTATCTATGTATGTATGTACACCATTTCATGATAATGGTGTACAAGTAGAAATGTACATACGATCTAAGCATTATAAATCATACGCATATTTACATTTATTTACATATGTATATGTATGCATGTTTGCATTATATTCACATATACAAAAAAGTATTTTGTATCTAGGTCCTTTCTAGGAGGTAAATGGAAGGTGCTGAAAAATTTATTCTATACTTATTGAAAAAAAAAAAAAAAAATAAAAATAAAAATAAATAAAAACTCCAACACAAAAATAAAAGTTATGATACGTACGTGGATTATAATATTATTACTTTGTTATTAATTTTTATGTACACCTACATTACGTTTTGTATACGTGTATAACTTTCATTAAACGCATATATATATCCCTGAAATACCTGAAATACGTATGATACTAATTTGTTATTAGCACCATATTATATCGTACTACTGTGTTTATCAAATTACCACACGTAGTGACCATTCGTCTGTATAAAATTGACTGTGTATACAAGTAAACTTTCAAACTACGAAAAAGGAAAATAAAAAGAAAAACAAAAAACAAAAAAAAAAAAGAAGAGAAATGTGAAAAGAAAACAGGAAACAAAAGAACCAAATTAAACAATATTAGAGAGATATGTTTGTTAAATATTTTGAACATGAATGTCGTTTTTAGAATTCGTAATGGTTAATATAGGGGAAGATTGGTCATCTAATAAAATGTACTATCTTATCCGGACTGGATTAATATATCTAAAACGAAAAACATGTAAAAGCAAAGTATATTAAAAGCTACATAGTATTATCTACATTGATGATTAAACTTTGAATTGAGGAAATTTCAATTTTCTTGTACTGTTAAGAAAACTCATAAATTCTTTAAGAATTACTAACTATTGTGATATCCATATCATTTTAAAGTTTTGGAAAAATAAAATTTTTACATGAACAACTTGTTACCTTTTTTTATGATTTTTCTATCAGATTATATTGAAAATTATTTGAAAGCTTTTCTTAATTTTCCTTCATTTTCCATATCTTCATACTCATCGTTATGTCTAGACATGGGGTATTTTAATTTTTATTTATTTATGTATATTAATTTTGTTATATGCTTTTGGAAAGGTTATTTCCAAGGACAAAAGGAGAAAATTCTATGATATAAAAACTTGAATTTTTTAAAAAAATAAAAAAGCTTTTCTATATGAGATGAAAATGTTTCTTATGCAACATTAATTTATATATATATTTGAAATTCCGGTACAATATATTTTTGGGAAAATTTGAACTTTTCCTATATTATAAAGATCCGTATATAGACATGCACACATACACGCATACATGCTTATAATGTGAACATGAAAATTTTACATTTGCGTTTTCATTTATAATTTTATGTTATGTATATATTTACACCCTTGTATTATATAGACCATAAAGGAGTAACTTGTTTATGTCCTTTCTACATATGTATGTATGAAGAAAAGTTTATTTTATAAAGCTTTTCTATTTTTCATATTAAATTGTAATATAAGTTACATAGTTGATAAAAAGTTTTTTATATAAATCAGTAGTAAACGAGATGTTGTGAACATATTTATTGGGATACGTTAATGGTGAAAGGACAACAAAATATACTTTTTTTTTTTTTTTTAAAAAAATAATAAATATTTTATATATTAAAATATACTATATATACACAAATGTACATATTTGTATATGATATACAGAGTATTAACTGTTATTAAATTTATTTTATTTTATTTATTTTTTGTTTTACAAAATAAAATATTAATTGATATTCTGTAGTTATATACATATACATGCTAATTTTCAATTTACATAATTTATAATTACGAAATTAAATGGTTTGAATTTATTTTTATTTTTTTTTTGTGTACATTATGTAGAAAGTATACAAAGTTTTGAAGAGAGAGAAAACAAAAAAAAAAAAAAACGATTAAGTGGTTATAAGAATAAACAAAAACAAATTTAACTCATTTCCATACTTATTAATAAGGATTACATATACAAAATGGATTTATTTTTTTTGTTTTTTAATTAATGACAAAGACTGATTATTTAGTGACCTCATTCAAGTAAAAAAAAAAGAAAAAAAAAATGTTATTAAGTGTTTAACGATGGAAATTTTTTTTTTTTTTTTGTTGATAATTATAATAATAATAATTAAATGAAATTGTTATCGTGTTGTTGTTGTCGTGTATATATTGAATAATATGCACACAAACTTTTAATTATTAATAACAAAAATTTAATAATCTCCGTGCACCATAATCGTATAGATACTCGTACAAACAAGCATAAAAACGAACATAAATAGTTTATCCATTATGCATTGTACATGATAAACCCAACCAACAGGTTCCTTACATTATCCCTTTCTATTTTCTATATTCATGCAATCTGAAAGTGAAAAGTCAATGATATATGTACATTTTTGTTATTGTTATTGCATATAATGGTCTCATATCTAGTTTAAAAGCTAATTAAACAGATTTATTTCGATTTCAATCATACACATATGTACATATGTGTGAACATGTATTTTGAGTATACATATTCAAGATGATGAGATAAAATTCTATTGAATAGATTTAAATTTTTAGATTGAAATATTGAAGTGCTTGTGTTGTTTGTTTTTAGATGAACAAAAAAAAAAAAAAGAATAAATTAAATCCCAAAGAATACAATTGATTTAATATTAGAAATGATTTCACTTTCAGAGAAATAGAATTTGAACAGTTGATATCATTACCGAGGGCTATTATTCAAAAACTGAGTACTCATGAATTTATGAAAGCAGTCATAAACTAAGGTCTCCTGGTATAGCTTGTCTAATAGCGAAATTGCAAATAAATTTTTAGGCAAACGGGCAGATTTCACGAATATGCATATAACAATAACAAAACCAAAAGAAGAAATTTGTTTTCGAGAATTTAAAATTTAATAAAAAATAAATAAAATCAAATCTGGAAAAGTTTCTTTTCTGGATATTCAGATAATTAGAACACTTAAGAGTCTCGACTGCGTACATTACTTAGAAAAACTGAATCGTCAATAAACTCAATTTTTAACAAATACTTAAAATAAGATTTTCATATTTGAATATTCCTTCCCTATTTCCCTACATTTGCATTTATTCACTGTACATCGTAATACGCGTATCATTATAGCTTATTTATAGAAAGTGTCTTGTATCAATGCATATCAGAGCTTATCAAGCACTAAAAAAATATAAAAAATTCATAAATGGGCCAAATAAAAAATATTTTTAGAGTAAAATTTAGAATACCTGAAAGATATAGATATTCGATTTATAAGTTATTGAAATGATCTTTTTATATGATAATTTAAATTCTGTATACGTTTATACAGTATTACAGACGTGATCTAGGTTCTGTATAAGCTTTAAAAACAATCACATATATGTATGTACTTTAAGGCATACTTAAGATGTAGGCAACATAAATGTTATTATATTCAAGTGTTGTCTTCCATACAACGAAGTAAAAAACCAAAAACATTGATTTTCAAGTACATTATGTATTCATTTTATATCTATTTTTATATACATATATTTGAAATTTAGATCCTTAGTCCTTACCTAAAGGTAAATTCATATTTTATTATATTGTAACGCTTGCGGCTTATAGATAAAAAAAAAAAAAAAAAAAAAAAAACAAAACTTATAAGAAGTTTTATTTTCTTAATATTGTAATAGAAGAAGATAAAAGTTACAATCAAATATAAATAAATTTTACCAAAAGATTTTTAATTTGATATTATAAAAGTTAAAGTCATTATTATATTCTTATTGGTTTTACTTAAAAATTTGTCTAATCCAATAAATTTTTATTATTTTCTTATATTTTAAATTATATAGTAAAACTACGCAATCTCTATAATATGTCTTTATAGTCAATAAATTTTAATAAAAAAAAAAAAAAAAAAAATTAAAAATAAAATCGATTTAATTAATAAATAATTAATTTATTATTGTACAATGTATGCATACCCACCCGGTAAACACTTGTATCCATATTATATGTGCTTTATATGAGTGTATCTCAAACGTTATATTATATTTGAAATTTGAATGTATATGTGCACATATTTATGGATATTATAAATAAAATCGATTTAAATTTTCACATATATATAAAACAAAAAAAACTAGTTTAAAATAAAAAAAAAAAGGTTTACATATGTGTACATAATTGGTATATAACGTATTTTATGTTAACAAAAATAAGGTATTTAAGCATATGCATTTTTATATATTCATCATTATTATGCACTTTAAATACATATAACTAATATTTGATACGAACACATAATATTGATACTGAATTTATGTTTATTTATTTTATTTTATTTTTTTTTTTGAATTTACATATACACGTACATAGACATTACTCACGCATATTAAATGCATGTAAATATCCTTGATATTGATATTTTTTAATCATTTACAAAAGTGTGATATATGAATTTTTAATACAGTATTTGCACATATAAATTCGTTTTTTTTTTTTTTTGTTCTTGTTTTATTGAAAAATTTTTATTTAAAAACAATTGAATTAATAAAAAAGAAAAAAACAGATACATCAAAAGACAAAAAATAAAAAAAATTAAATTATATAATGTAAATATTTAATAATGAATGATATTGTTTGTATTGTAAAAGTGTTAATATAGGTGAACAAATTCACTGAAAAAAGGGTATTGAGCTCTTTAAACCTTTGTGTTTTTATACAAAAAAAAAAAAAATTAAAAAAAAAAAATTCCAATCATTTTCACGTATCCTTTTTGGAGAACATTATAAATTTTTATTTTCATTAATATATTGAAAAAAACAAATAAATAAAATAAAACCAAAAACCACAAAAAATCGAACAAAAATAAAACAAAAAAAGTAGGAAAAACCGTTTAAAAAGTAAATTACACAAAAATTTTGTGTTTAAAAAGAATAATGAGTGATAGTAAAGATAAAGATAAAAATAAAGGAAAAACTAAAAATAAAGATAAAAATGATGATAATAATGATAATCTAGATAATATAAAGGAAGTGGAACAGGAAAAGGAAAAACATTTAATTAGCGATGATAATAAACAAATAAAAGATCAAAAAAATGATAATGAAAAATTAAAGGAAAATGATCAAAAAGAAAAGGAGCATGAAAGGTTAGTTATTAAATAATGATTGTTAAAAGAACATGAATTTTCTCTTTTTTTTTTGTTTTTTTTTTGTTTTCTTTTATTTAATATGGTCGATTATAGACGAGAAAAATGATAATTAAAAAAAAAAAAAAAAAATGAAAATGTAATTATTATTTTTTTTTAAGATTCTTAATTACTAATCCGATTAAAAACAATTAAATTTAATTATTATTTTTACAGCTTTTTCCATTGATATTAACAGAGATTAAATTTATTCAAAATAGAATTAAAATAAAAATATTCAAAAAAAAAAAAAAACAAATGTAATTTTTGTTTTTAATTACTCAAAAGAAAAAACACAAAAATCAATATATCTTTCCGTACTCAAACTTTTCTAATTATTTTGTAAAAGATTTATTTTATTTTTTTGTATTATTTTTTTTTTTTTATTCATAAGTCACCTTTAACTAAGTTAATTTGTAAACAAAATAACCGAAAAAAGAATCACATTTTCCATGCAATGAAATAATGGTAATTGAGTAAAAAAAAAAAAAAAAAAAAGTTATATATAGAAAAGAACTGTGTCATCATAAAACCTTGAATTACGAAAAAATTATTTTGTTTTTAGCTATCATTTCAGATTCTTACATAAATCATTTTTTCTAAATATGTATATGTGATACTTTTCTAAGGATAAAAGCAATGTAGCATTAAAAAAAGGAATTTTATCATAAAATATTTAAATTTGTGTGGAAAAACTGTTAAATTTATTATAATATTGATTTTAATCATAATTTACATGCCTAATCTTCGATTAAAATCTATATTTATTCTTTTAGATTGAAAAACTTATTTCGCATTTAAATGACTACTTTATGAAAATTCAAAAACGAAGAAAAATGACAAAAGAAAAGCTTGGGATAACTTTTTTCTTTCATTTTTTTTTTTGTTAATGATGTACGTAAAATTATCGGAAAAGAAAATATGTTGTACACATTTATAATATTTTCCAAATGTCGTTAACAAAAAAAAAAGAAAAAAAAAATGAATTTTGTAGAGCACGTATTTGTAATATTATCTACGTAAAGGAAAATCACATTTTTTTATTTTTTCTGATTTTCATGATTAAAGTTCGGAAATTACAAAATAAAAAATTATATACAAAGAAAAAAAAAAAATATGTTTAAAAAAAGAAAATCTTCAGAATCGTAAAAAATATGATAAAAATCACTTTAAAAACAGCATGTGTTGATTGTTGCAAAGGATCCTATTTTCTAGTTTTTTTTTCCTTTTTTTGTATTCTTTTTTTTTTTTCATAGGACATGAAAAGAGCATAACGTTTGTTATCAAAGTTTTTATGACGGTTTCCTGGTTATAAAAAAAAAAAAATAAAATAAATATTAATGCTATAACTGAAGGTTTAACAAGTTTACCTTATTTATTTAGATTTCATGAGGTTTTATATCTTTTCTTACTTTTATTTTATTTTTTTTTTTATATTTTTGTTACATTGGATTATGGAAAAAGGAAAACTTTTAAAATTAATTTCCCATCTAAATTTTAAAATTTACTTTATTTACTTATCATATAAAAAAATATGTAGGAAAACAGAAAAACAAGAAAACAGAAAAATCGAATTTGTTTATTTAATATAAATATAGAAAATAATGAATGAAAATGTGTTTTCAATTTTTTTTTAAATTTTTTATTTTTCATTTTTTCATAAATTCAACAAATAAACATTGAATATAAAAATGGAATAATAAAAGAAAAGTGTCGAAAAATTAGCCAATTCATCTTTTTTTGTTTTTTTTTGGGATAAAATTTCACGTCTCAGTTATACAATAATTTTATCTCTAAATTTTATTTTATGACATGAAAAGGAAAAACAACCAACCAAACAAATCAAATGAAAAAAAAAAAAACACCTGTCAACATTTTTTGAATGAATAATTTAGATACTTTTACATCTTATGGTAATCTATAGAGTATTTTATTTTATTCTCTCATTTTATTTTACTGACTTTGTTTTTCCTGTCATAAAACATAAAAATTTTTGTAATACGAAAAACAAAAAAAAAAAAGAAAATCAGAGAAAAACAAGAAAATTTTTTTGGCTTTAAATGATAAATTATCTGATTTTTAGGTCATATCTGTTGGTAGAAAAAAAAAAAAACTGTATTGAACAAATTCGTATACTCTGTCCACTAATAATATGCACTTAAGGTCTTATGGCGATTACTTAAAGTGATACCATTTTACATCACTCTATGTATTGATATTCAAAAAATTCATCTGATATATAATAAGACCTTTGTGAATTGTGGTAATACTGCTCGCGAAACAGTCTAATTATAAACTATGAAAGAAGAAAAACAGACATAATGTACTCTCATAAGACATTAAGTGCATAATATTAGTGAACAGAGTATATGTAGGTGTTGTTTGTTATACAATGTTTAATGATACATAAGTAGTAATGATTTAAAAACGAATAAATAATATATGAAAATTCAAAGGGAAGTTGAAATGAGTTACTTCCTGCTTAACGTATACATATGAATGTACGTACATACGTTTCATATAATTGTACGGATCTACTTGAAAAATGCATTAAATGAATAACCCATCACTGGTGGTAATGTTCTAATGCTATATATACAAACTAAGCTATCCATCTGGTAATTGCTTCTGTTCAGGCACAGTACACGGGCACAGTACACGGGCACAGGCATTCATATTTCGTGTTTTCTTTAACCTTCGTTTGTTTACCACATGTATGTAAGAACACACATACACATTTCTCCTGTAAGCTAATAAAATATTTCATTGTTGTTGCTGTTGTTGTTATTGTTATTTTCGTTCATATAAAAGTATTTTCATCATAATACATTTTAAATATAATGCGTGTATAATTAATGTATATAAAAAAAAAAAAAATATAAAAAAGGTATTGAAGTGTAATTTTTCTTCTTTTATTCTTTTATTAATTATTTTCAAGGATGTTTCATGTGAAAATGCATTACCTTATATATAGAAAGTAAAAAAAAAAAAGAAAAATTGAAGCAGAAAAAAAACAAGAAGGAATTAATACACAAATAAAAAAAAAATATATATAAAAACAGAAAATGTAAGAGGAGGGAAAAAAAATGAAATATTTCCCTTTTCCTTATTACGAAAAGCTTTTATCTTTGAATTACATTTCATATAATAATATTACAATCGAATACTGTATACAAAAAAAAAAAAAAAAAAAAAAATTTGCTATTTTTATACATTTTCTTTAACATATTAATTATGGCAATGAACTGTATATTCCATTTATTTTGTCCTTTTGTTACAGTACGCAAAGAGTTACGAGTGTTCAAATAAATTATCGATAAAAATTATTACGATAGAAAAAAAAAATAAAATCAAAAAAGAAAAAAAAATAAATGAGAACAGATTACTTAAAAGGGAGAATAACCTTTTTATTTTTTCTATATTGATTTGAATTTGTCTTATTTCGTGTTAATTTGATATTTTTTAAAAATATATTTCTAAATAAATACAAATTGTATATGTATAATGTTATGTACTAAATAAGCAATTCAATTCAATTAAATGAATATCAAAGTAATTTATAAATACGTTAAATAATCCTTTTTTATTCAGGATCATTATTATAACTAATTAAAAGTTATTTTAACATAACGTATTTAATTTTCTTTTACTTTTTGTATAGGTATGTACATACCTAAAACAGTTTTCATCTATTATAATCCAAGCATACCTACGTATTTACATATACATATGTATATTCTCTGTTTCACCTGTTATCAATATACCTATACAGAGCTAAAATGATGTTTATATTATGATCACTTAGTTAATTTAAAGTCGATGATTAAAAATTCAAATGCCTGTGTAATTTTCTTATATTTTAATTTAAAACATTTATTTTGTTTAACATAATCGACAAAATTATCCTTTATTGTATATATACTGAAATTACGTGTAATACGTTTAAGCATATGATTATACATTGTTGGCATTTTTTTTTTTTTTTTTTTTTTTTGTTATTCTACGTATAAATGTAAATTTTTTAACGTATTTTCATATGTACGCTTTTAGGATTTGAAAATGTATAAAATTATACATGATTATGTTATACCTTAAATCATTATATAAAAATAAATATTTACAAATAAATCTACAAAATAAACAAAAAATTAATTATAGGATAAATGAGTTTTATATATGATATACGATATAATATATTAACAGTATTTTAATATTATCTTTGTTTTTGTTTTTTTTTTTTGATAAATTACTCTTGAAAAAAGATATAATTATGTTATTATGTAAAATTGTACAAAAAAAAAAAACAAAAAAAGAAAAACAAAAATGCAAAATTATAGAGAGATGAAATTTTAGTTATTCAGTTATTATTCTGGGAAAATTGCATATGTTTAAAAAAAAAATTTTTTTTTTTTTTTTTTCGTTTACATAAGAATGATAAGCAAATGTGAATATATATGTGTGGTAGAAAATGATATAATACATATATTATTATCAAGATAAAAAGGAAAAGTTTAATAATATATATTCAGTTTTATAGTATAAAATAAATCAAAAACAAAAAAAAAAAAATTTTTTTTTTTTCATAACATATTCTACTTAAATGAAAAGTAGAAAACTCATATTTCAGTTTTTCATGAAGTATTAAATTTCAAAAAAAAAAAAAAAGAAGAAAAATTGAAAAGTTTATCATTCAGTAATTTTAATAAATTTGTTTATATTTTTCATAATTTTTCATGATAATTTTCATCTTTACAAAAAATAAAAAAATTTTTTTTTCAAAAATTACTGGTTTATTTTGATAATAAATTTCATGTAATATTCAATTCCTTTAAATTATATCATAATATCCTTTTTAATGGAAATAGAAAAGATTCTTAAATTTAAATTCGATTTAATTTGAATAAAAAAAAAAAAAAATTAAAAATTTCATTTACAGATTTACATTAATTGAAAAAGATAAGATTTTATTAAAATTAATTAATAAAAGTAAAAAAAAAAAAAAAAACAAAAACGGAAAATTTCAATTTCAAATTAAATATAAATTGATTGACACAATCAACAAAATAACGAAATAACGATAAAATAAATACATAATAAAATAAAATAAAATAAAAAAAAAATGAATATTAAATTGATTCCTATTAAATTTCAATGAAAATATACTCTGTACTTGACCTTATTGATTTTTATTATCAATAATAAAACAAAAAAAAAAAAACATTTTATTTTTCCTTTTAAACATGATTTAAGTCAATTTCAATTTATTTTCTTACAAATTTTCAACATACATACATTCAGTGTATACGTACAAAAGGTATGCAAAAAAAAAAAAATTGAAGAAAATTTAATTTTCACAAGAAAATCACACAAATCCATTTAAGTGTATAGTTGACGTTTGAAAATGTCTTAGATTATTTATTTATATGTGTACGCGATAATGTTTAGAAAAATAACTGAAAAATAAAACAACAACAAAAATAAACGTTAAGAAAAATCAACAAAAAAAAAAAAAATACATAATGATAAATTGCTACTAAAAAAAGCAAAAAACGAAAAGCAAAAAAAGAAAGGAAAAGCATGTTAAGCAAAATGACTCATGAAATAAATCAAAAATTAAGTACATATACATACCATGATACATAACAATTATAAGAAAAAAAAAAAAACATAAAAATAAAAGAGACCAAAATAAGAAAATTTAATAAATGACAAGAAAAAAATAAAATAAAATAAAAGAAAAATTGTGGTTAAGAAGACATTTTTATATGTTACTTGTAGAGCTTACAAAAATCAAATTGAGATCAAAAGTACTCTAAAAAAAAAAAAAATAATAAATAAAAAAACCAAAAATGAAAAGCATCATCCTTTTCAAAATATAAAAGAGGATTGAAATTTATTTTAATGGGGGACAAAAAAAAAAAAAAAGAAGGAAAATAGGAAAATTCTTAATATTTTATTTTACTATCATAAAATTTTTATGAGAATAATTTTTTTTTTTTTTTTTTCTTTAATGCTTTGAAAGCGATTTAATGTTCAAAGTAAATAAATTTCATTTTAAATAATTAACACTATATAGTATACTTTTTATTTCTGTTACAGAATTTTTAAATTATTTAGTAGAGTTCATTTAAAAAAAAAAATTTTTTTTTAAGTACTTTTTTCGTATTACTTAAAAATGAAAAAAAAAAACAAAAAAAAAAAAAAAAGACAGAATTAATAGATTTAAAAAATAAAATATGTATCATGTTTATTAAATATTTAAAATATCCCTATCATTTAAAGAGAATTTTATTGAAATGGAAAATTATCTTAAATTTTATATGATCGCGTTATTTAGTATATATTTATGTACTAATTTATTTATCAGTCATATATACAACAGCGCGTGTTTATATATATCTACTCGTAAATGAAGAATTTAATTGTTCACTTGAAAGACGTTTATTATGTAAGATTTCCTTTATTTATTACCATTTTCAAAAACAAAACAAAACAAAAAAAAAACCTAAATTTGATGGCTTCACACTATTATATACCATCACAAAGAGACTTTAATACGTACTATATACAATAATAATAATTAATTAATCAAAAAGCTATTTAATATACAAAGAAGAAATTAAAAATATGTTTTTGTTTTCATTTCATTTTATTTATTTTAATCGAAGATACATTTGCGTTTTGATAATGTTTGTACTTTGTAATTATACAGAGCAAAGTTAATTATACAATTTCTATTATTTCTAATATTGTTTTTTGTTTTTTATATATTTTATCTTTATTTATGTATGACAATAAAATAATAAAATGTAATCAGAGATAAATTTAATTAATAACAAGAAGAGAATACAAGATTTAAATCTACTATACATATTTATTGTATTATTTATAACGTCTGTTTTTTTTTTTTTTAATCAAAATTTGAGACTTATGGATCCAAAAATGTACTCTGAGATACATAGTAAAATTTAGTACACCAAAGATAAGGATAATTGGAATAAGGAATGGTTAATTAATGGTAGTACGTGAGTACACACGAGTACATGTACAAATGTATATCACTTGTATTTATATGAATAGAAATAATTAAATCCTTAATTTATAATTCATTTCCAACATTAGATTAAAAAAAAAAAAAAAATTTATGAATAGAGAATTATTGTATTTTGTGATTTTCATTTTTTAATATTCATAATTTCAAAAAACAAAAAAACAACATAATTTCTAATTTATTTATTAAAAAAAAGATAAATTATAAATTCATGTTTTTTAGATAATTCAAGAGTTATAGAACAACAAAAATGAGAGTAATAACAAAAAAAATTTTGTGGTTTATGCCTTTTCCTGTTCTTTCAGTTTTACATAAATCAATAGATATTCTTCATAATAAGACATCTTGAACAATACGTTACATCTTTTCAAAAATACATACATACATATATATAATTTAAATTTAAATGACACAAATAATAATGAAATCTTTTGAGAATTATCAAACTTTCTGTTATTTTGTTTTTTCTCTCCCTTTTTTTTTTAGCTTTTCTGTTTTTGTTTTTTAAACAAATAAAAATAAAAAATAGAAAATAAAATGAAATTTCAAAAAAAAAAAAAAAAAAATAAAACAAAAATAAAACAAAAAAAAAAAACAAAACAAAAAAGGAAGAAAACTTTTTAATAGAAACTTATTTGGTATCTGTTACCCAGAAATACTTTAAAAAACAAATTATTAAAATGTGCCCATTGTTCTGTGTATAGTCATTTCGACCACATTTATTTGAACCAAAAAAAAAAAGTAAATAAAACCAAAAACAAACAAAAAAACAAACAAAAATAAATAAACAACTATAAAAGGACATTGAATAGAAAAAGTTTCCGCCTTTGAAAAAGGTGTAAAAGTTGTATGATTTACATTCTTTGTTTGATTCCTTTTTTTTTTTGTTTATTGTTTAAGAATTTCTTTATATTCGTTTTGAATTATTCATTTATTCAATAAATAATTGAAATTTTGTAATGAAAAATCAAAAATCACACATTCGTATTTATAATTGCAAAAATCATATCATCAGTGATTTTGTTAAGTCATTCACATTTGGTTGATGTACGTGCATTTATTTTTCTATATTATTTAAATATATCACAATAATTGTTTGAAATTTTGTCACGTATATTATAAAAAAAAATAATTTTTTTATACAGGATGTTCTGAAAAATGTGGACTATATTTCAAGAAGGTGAAAGTAGAGATAATTTCCAGTCGAAAATGCCATATTGCAGTTTTTCCCGTTTCGATTTTATTTATTATCTCTATACTTTCACCTCTACTACGGAAATTATCTCTACTTTCACCTCTTGAAATTTCCACGTTTTTCGAAATACCTTGTATTTTATTAAATATTTTCATATGCATAAATATAAAAATATGTCTTATGTGTTTTTCATTTATATCTACATACATACATATGTACTGGTAATTTACAGGAGTGGAAGTGGTGTATTTTCACATTTTGTTGATGCTGTTGTACTTAGTAAAAGTCGTGAACGTGGAAGTTCAACATTTAGTGAAGATTTTAAATTATATAAAGGAAGTTTTGTAAGTTTAGGTAGTCCTGAAATAATAACAATAAGTTTGGAAACTGGAGAAATTAGTAGACACAGGTTAGATAAAAAAAAAAAAAAAAAAAAAAAAAATTATTTTCCTTTTCTTTTTTTTTTTTTTTTTTTTTTTTGATTTCCCATCTATTTACAATGTGTTATGTGTAATACCTTCATATGTGAAAAATTCAAACAAAAGTCACATTATTATGTTTGAAAGTCTCAATAGAAATCCTATACATACAGATATTAGCACTGAAATATAAATATACATATTATATAATGTATACACGAGTATATTGTATTTTATATTGTGAACAGCAAATATGACATGCGAAGATTTTTATCTGTACAATTTGAAACGTTGTGACAATCTAATAATAATAATAATAATAATGATAATAACGATGATGATAATATTATGTATAAAAAAAGGACATTATACATATACATATACATATTATATTAAATCCTATTATGTACACTTGTGTATATATGTAAGTACATATTTCCTTTATCTGATATAATTTTTATACTTAAAATACATATTTCATCCTTGATGATATATACACATGTTAATGTATACATAATGTACATTTTAACATCATCATCACCATCGTAATCATTGTTGCCTTATCATCATGTATATACAGCTATAAATAGCAAGGACAAAAAATTGTTAAGAGACTCCTAATAAAGAAAATATTAAATTTTATTTTATCATATTTTTTTATTTTTCAAAAAAACCAGGACTTTCCAATTTATGTTTCATAAATAAACAAAAGAAAAAAAATATACATTAAAATAATACGTATGATTACTAGGTGATTTAAAGGACAAAATTGCCGTTCAAAAAAAAAAACAAAAAAAAGACAATTTGTTTTTTTTCTCGTTTACTTTAAAATTTGTTATTTAGTTTTGATTGTTTTTCTTATTTTTTGGTACTTTTCCTACTTTTCTCATTTAAAATTGATGTATCATGTGTGTGTGTGTGTAAAAAAAGGAAAATTAATTTTCTTCCTTTTGTACTAATGTTCTTGTAAATGTTTTTCATTTTTTCATTGTAATTAATTAAAAATGTTTTATTGGTTTTTTGTATGTACTTGTCTGAAATTGTAAACTTTTGATTTGCTCTGATGGGGTATGTTGGTAATTTTGGCTATCATTAAATACAGAATTTTTTGTTTTTTGTTTTGTAAATATAAATTATGATTCAATTTTGAAACATAGTCACTTAATATTTCGAATTAATGCTTCTTTACATTCAATTTGAATAAATTCGTTTTTTTTTCTCTCATTTTGTGATTGCCAGTTTTCTATATTATCTAAACAAAAATAACAATTAGATGAGAGCAACATAAATTATAAATGACGTAGTGATTTAATATTTTTACGCTCCATAAGAAAATACGTGCCTATATGCTTTAAAACTGAATTATAATTTTATTTATTGAAATGTTGAAAGAAAATATTTATTTTAATGACCAATATTTCTTTCCACTTTTTCTACAAAAATAATAATGAAAATTTTGGTAAATTAATGAGATGAACATTTTTTGAAAAATAAATTAATTTTTATAAATTAAAACGTAATAATTTATATATTAAAAATGAAGTTACCACGTTCATATTTTTATTATTATTATCATTTTATTTTATTTTTTTTTTTTATATTTAAAAAGAATTCATGACATAAAAACGAATAATACAGAAATTTGATAAAATAATTTCATAATAGAATTAATATCACATTTCCAGTAATGTGCTGATAAATCTATCAATATGTTATTTTAGACCATAAGATATTTATATGATTTTCATCATATAATATAATCTAATTAAAATTCAGATATTTCACATACTCTTTCCTTCTTACCAGTAAAATTTCATGAAAATCGTATGAAAATCATATAAAAGTCTCATGATGTTTAAAATAGCAATGTCCTTTGATTATGTAAAAATCATAAACACAGAGATTGAATTTTGTAAAAAAATGTTTCTAATACAATATGTACACGTGTATATACACACATTTATGTCCATTTTGTATACTCTGTTTCAAAATGATTGATCATTAAAGCTGCGTTAAAGAAAAACTTCATGAATGAATCGTATAATTAAATTGGGATTCCCCATTGTTTCTAAACTTGAAGGCAAACAAAATTTAATACCAGAAGAAAACTTTTTTTTTTAATATTCAAAATTCTGATATTGAGAATAATAATTATTTATATGCATCTTGTTTTTGTTTTTTAGTTTCTTTTTCTACTTTGTATGCCTGTGTGTGTGTGTGTAACGTATATGTGTATATAGATCAATATTTGTTATTTATTTTGTAATAAAACAGGTAAAATTAACAGGTTGACACATTTTACTGATGCAAAGGATAAGCCTAATACATATAATACGACTACGCATTTATGTTAACATACATAGTTTGGATAAATTTAATTAACTAGAAAGTACATAAGATTTAATTAAAATCTAAATATGACAATTTTATTTATGAATTATGTACCTATACATACATTTGTATGGGTGGATAATGATTATGTTTATATAGGTAGATAACAGCATGTTATGTAGGTAATAAATTGATTGATTATTAATTAATAAATATACACAGATGTACATGGTCATTGGTTAGTAAATATATCCATTAATATATACGTTTATGGACTAAAAAGATACACAAAAAACGTATAAATATGATACCAATATGGTTAAAGTGAATTAGGTGAATTATAATTTTGTTTATTATTCCCCTGCTTATAAATCGGTTAAAAATTAATACTAAATTAATAGTCATTGATCGATATCTCGTTATTTTTAGAATCCTGTAAAAATTTTCAACTCAATCAAAACATAAAAGTGTACTTTTTGATAAAGTTTTAATTTTTTATCGTTTAAAAATTGAATTTTGAAAATAACGAATATTTTATTTTTTATTTTTTTTTTTTTTTTTGAAAATAATAATCGAAAAATATCTTCTAAAAAAACAAACTTTTATGTACATGTAGAAGTTGTCAAATTCTATTAAGTGACTAAAGAACAAATATTTAGATACGTATTTATTGCTTATCTCATTTAAACCCAAATATAATGGTATATTAATGGCAGAAAAACGAAATCCCAAAAAACGAAATATAAGGATTAAAAGGATTAACAAGATCTAAGATCGTTATTAAATGCTTTTTCATTTGGTATACTTTTAATATACTATGTGAATAAGTAAGATGAAGATGTAAAATTTGTTTTTGTTACCTTTATTTTATTTGGTAAGTACGTATATATGGTTATACAATTATTATTGAATGCAAAAACTTCAATAGACGAAGTACGTACATATATGTATATGTGTGTGTGTGTGAACCCGCCCTACGATAGTAATTATGTTGTGTAAATAAATCGAGAGCATGTTTTATTTTTATTTTTTTTTTTTGTTTTTTTTTTTAATATTTTGTTATTAGTCTTTGTTTATTTTATATATTTTTGTTTTAGGCAATTTGCAAAAGATGATCAAGTTGGAACACAGCGTGTTTATAAAAAAACATCACCAAATTCACAATTAACATTATATTTACCAACACGTGAATTAATATCAACTGGTAATCAACCGGCCATTATAAAAGGGATTTTATATGCAGATCCAAAGTCATTACAAAGTTATCGTGTTTATGCTCAATTAACATTAACTTTTAGGTAATTTATCATTTTAGGCATAATAATAATAAATGAAAAAATGTTAAAAATATGCGTACATATTTGGTAATGCTAAAATTTATGAAATTTTGTTCAAATTATATTTAATTAATAATTATTTTCAATTTTAAATTTAATTTTAATTTTGTTTGAAAGTATATGCATGTAATTATTTAATGCAATATTTAATTACCTATATATTGTTGTTTTAACATATTTTTGAATTTGTAAAACTTTGTTTTCTATAAGATATGGACGTGAAGATGAAGAAGTAATGGGTTTACGATTTTGTAATGAGGCAATTATGTGTTTAAATCAATTATGGCCACGAAATGATGGTGCACCAGAAGAAAAATTAACCCCGCTTCAGGTAAGTAAAAATCCCCTAACCCTGTCTGTTGTATAGTTAACCCTGCCTTTTAGGCAATTACAAATTAATTGTGAATGTCCTTTAGGCAATATAGAAGAAAAATATAAATAGAAAATAATTTTGTTGGTATTAATGAAACAAATGTAAATAAAATGTAAATAAAGTGGCGTGAAATAATAAACAATAATTTATTATTAAAAATAAATAAAATTACAATTTCTTGTAATTTCAATTACAACGATGATGATCTTTAGTCCTATATAAACACAAAAATTAAGAAAAATTTTATACTTTGAGAAATGGCAAAGTGTATGTGATACTTTATCCAAATTTCGTCCTTTCGTGTTTTTTGTCAGTTTTCTAATTTTATGAAGACAGAGTATTTTCCGAGAAATCATTCCATTTTTTGTTATGTAAAGGACGTCATATTACTACAACGTTTTTATGAAAATAATTTAAATTTTAGATCCTTTAGTTTGTTGGTTTGTTTTTTTGTTTTTTAATAAATTTTCAAAAATTTTATTAATTTGTTAGGAGGCTCTAATTAAAAGACTCGGAGATGGAGCAATGCCTTTTACGCTTAGTCTTACACCACAAGCTCCACCAAGTGTCCAATTAGTTCCAGCCAAACGCTATTATGGAGCTCCAATTGGTACTAGTTATGAAGTTCGATGTTTTATAGGTAAATTATCAAATTATAAAATTTTTATAAAATTTACCTTATATATGTATTTATTTGGTTTGTGTATATTTGTATATTTCTTACGTAAATATTTTTTGTTTATTTTAGCTGATAAAACTGAAGAAAAATTTCATAGACGTGCAACTGTACGAATGGGTGTTCGCGTTATACACCGAACTGATTTATTCTCAGCGTTAAGTGGTCCAGAAAATTTTGCATCGATTATAAATAATCAATTATCACCTCCGCCACCACATGATTTAAAAGATATTAAACAATGTTCAGAGCCAACACCAGAGCGAACAGATAAATTAGATACTGTAACTAGAAGCAGTAGTTTATCAAAAACAGTAACAACAGGAATTGTTACTTCTACAGTTGCCACTTTAACAACGTCTTCAGAACAAAAGGTTTCATCTGGAAATAATCAAGACGTAACCAATACCATCAGTGTTACAACAACGACACCGTCGACCACGGTTTCATCTAAACAAAAAAAATCAGAACGTGTTGATTCATTTCCGAAAATTCGTCTTTCACCAAAATCATTTAGATTTAGTGGCCGTTTTGGCCGAAGTAAAAGTGAAGCTGAAAAATCATCAAACGATCCTTTTTTCACTTATAGCAAATCATTTCAGGAGGTAACTAGAAATATACATGAAAATTTTGATTACAATTCTTTTCCTTTCATGTTTTTCTACGTTTTGCTTTTTTACGTTTTCACGTTAATGTTTGCAACTAAAGTACGAAACATGTGGAGGTCCGCAAGGATCTGTTGATAAACCATTTTTGTTACAAGAAGGACGTGTTGGTTTAAAAGCAAGTTTAGATAAGGCCTGGTATACACACGGAGAAGATGTCATCGTTACAATTAATATTAAAAATGATAGCCGTAAGACAGTACGTAAAGTTAGGGTAAGATATCTTTACTTTATTGTATTCATAGATTAAATATAGTGTACATAAATTTAAAAAAATTACCATGTTGTGTTTCTCATGGTTTTATAATTTCAAGGTTTGTGCAATTCAACATGTCGATGTATGCATGTTTAATAATGGAAAATTTAAAAATGTTGTCGCTGATTCAGATATAACATCGCCAAATGAAAGAACTGTTGGTCCTGGTAGTTCATTAAATACTACAGTTATTTTGAAGCCTCAAAGAGGTAAAAATCCAAAGAAAATAATGTAAAAATAAAACAATTAGAGTTCTTTTTCCGATTTGATATTTTTGTATAAAAATAAAATAATTTCTTACCTTTTCAATTTTAGGACCGACGAAAAATTGGATTGCCTTAGAAGATTCATTACAAAGAAGTTGTGAACCAGATGAAATAACAGGTGCTATAGCTGCTTCAGCAATTCGAACCCCAACAATATTTTCATCAACAGCAGCTGGTGGTAGTAGTAGCAGTGGTGCCGCCGCCGCCGCCGCCAGTTGTAATACAGGTTTAAGTGGTGCAATTTTTAGTGGTAACATTGGAACATCACCAGAAGATCGTAACGTATTTGCGATTTATGTATCATATTATGTTAAAGTGAAATTAACATTAAGCGGTATGGGTGGAGAATTATCATTAAAATTACCATTTGCTTTAGTTCATGTTGATTCATCGAATAAATCACCAAAGACTGAAACGATAGAAACATCAAATCAACTAGCAATCATTAATTCTAGTGAAAATAAATCTATCACGGTAACTGCAACAACAACAACAACACTATCATCAATAACTACCACTACCGCTAATACTACAACCGCCATTACACCGACAATACTAACAGATTCTGAAGGAAGAGCTCATTTTACAAGTAGTAATCTTCATTGTGTTCAAAATTTAGATGATTATAATATCTTAGATAAAATTGAATCAATTAACGATGATGCACAATTACGTAATAATTCAAATAAAACGATGAAAAGAAAATTAGTTCGTCATGAAACTTTAGCTAAAGATGATTCAAGTGATGAAGATGATAGAAAATATATTGGTGATGTTGTCGATGATGAAGATGATGATGGTGTACAGACAATTAATTTAAATCAACAAACAAAATCAATTGTACAAGATTATCATCAACAAAGTGATACAATAAAATCAGATTTATCCAATACAAAAGAGAATAATTCAGATATTGATCAGACTTCTAGTTTACAAACGGTATCATCATCAATTACAGCAACAACGTCAGCGACAACAACCACAATAACATCGTCATTAGTTAATAAGCAAGTAACTTGTGCACAAATCCATTCAAGTTCATCATGAATATAAAAGAAATTTAAAAAAAAAAAAAAAAAAAAAAAAATTGTATTACATATAACATTTAAAATAATTTTAAATTCATTGCACTACGCAATCTGTGCTCCTGTACGTATAGGTTATTAATATATTATAAACTTTAAAAAGATAAATTACGAACTATATACAGGTGTTTTTACTTTAATCGATTTCAAATAAAGCAAAATAACCATTTAAAAAATAACCGTTATTATCATTATTGGATTAAATGATATTGTATGACTATTATGAATGGTTTTTTCCCATAATTTGAAAGCGAAAATGTCCGTTTTATTAGGAATCTCTGCATATTAAGGTCCAAGGAAGAAGATTGCCTAATAACGTAACGGCATTCTCACTTTATTTTTTATTTTTTATAAAAGCTTAGTCCTTTTCGATATTAAAAAGAACACAAATCATTCTTTGATCACCTCAATCAAATCAATCACCAATCATGTCCTTAGATCCTTGGAAACAAAAAATATACAGTTTTTTATTTCATATTTTCTTAGTGTTGAAAGTGACATCTATGAAGCAAATAAGATTTAAAAAAAAAATTATAAATGCTGCATGGATAAATGATGCCTAATTTTATTTGAAAATACATTTGTTTATAAAATCAGCTGATATAGTTAGGTTATGTTTTGATTATACAAATTCTGTGTACATTTTATTGTAAATCACGTAGTAAAAAAAAAAAAAAATATATCTACTTAAAAAAAAAAGGAAATAAATGGTAGGTATGTTCAGGAATTTAAAATTATTTGAAATTTTAAGTAAAATATCACGAAATCATAAGATTACAAAAAAATCTTTATGTACACAAAGCAAGGAAATTAATGAAATTCAAAAAGATCGTAAGTACATCATCCTAATTTTCAGATTTGAATTTTATTAATTTTCAATTTTACAGATAATGTTGATTATATATCATTTCATGGTAATTGGCCAAATGATGAACAAGAGAATTTCATCAAAGATATGAAAATTTTACCTTCATTTATAACGATTGAAGAAGAAAAACAATTATTAAATGAAATTGAACCGTATTTGAAACGATTACGTTATGAATTTGATCATTGGGATGATGTAAAATGACACAGTCAGTACCATAGAGTTATTATCAATAATTTGAAATTTGTTTTTTTTTTTTTTTTTTAAGGCAATTCATGGTTATCGTGAGACTGAACGTAAAAATTGGTATCCACAAAATAGATTAATTATTGAAAAAATCAGGAAAATAGCATACGAAGGTGATATTATGCAATATGTTCATGTTCTTGATTTAGCAGAAGATGGTGTTATAAAACCTCATGTTGATAGCACAAGGGTATTTTTCGATTATTTGCTATTATTTGTTGTTTTATCACAAATTATGTTAATTTGTATTTCTTTGAAAATTTCATTTTAGTATTGTGGTACAACTATAGCTGGTCTCAGTTTATTATCTGATTCTATTATGAGATTAGTACGTACAGATGAAAAGAAATACCTTCAAAATTCACATGAATCTAATAATAATTATGATTATCGAAATCAATCAACATCTAGTGATGAATTTAAGCAAAAATATAATTTTTATGCAGATATTTTATTAAATCGAAGATCTCTTTATATTATGAGGTAAAAGATTTTTTACTTGAGAATATCTTACATCTTTTTTAAAATTAAAAATTTTTGTTTTTATTTATTTGTTTTTTAGTCATACAGCAAGGTATAATTTTACTCATGAAATTTTAGCAAAAAATTTATCAGTATTTAATGGTACTGCAATAGAAAAGAAAAGAAGAATATCAATTATATGTAGAAATGATCCATGAGATATTGAGATCTATAGGAATTTTTTTTAAATGTACATTTTTAATAAAGAATTTGTGATATTTTAATTGAAGAACAAGTGGAATTTTAATTAAACAAACGGTTGAACTAAGATCCTTATCATACAAAAGTCCTGTTTTTGGTTTAATAAAGCTGAGCGGTTCGCAGTTCATGTTAAATTGTAGGCAGGTGCTCATATGATAGAATTGTCGGGAGGAAGTAGCACAATGAGAAGTTCTTGGTTCATCGGGGTGTTTCACAAATAATGATGGCTCAAGAATTGAATTTAGTTTTTTTTTCACAAAGTATTAAGACTGTGTACAAAATTCTTTAAATTTCCTAAAAAAAAAAAAAACTGAAAATTAAAAAAATTTTGAATTTTCCACATAGTCTGAAAATAAAATACGTTGGTGTAGTACCGAAGATTTATGTATGCCTAAACCCTTGGATTTATCGTATCCTTGCTGGATGAGTTTGTGTATTTGATATTTTTAGGTTTTTATAAACACTATCATCTTAGTCAATTTCACTGAAATGTGTGCGAAATTCAAAATTTCTTATTTTTCCATCAAATTTATTCTAAATTACTAAAGAACTAAAGAAATTGGTTGGCAATTTTAAAAAGACTGTTAATTTAATTAATGTAGTTAAAAAAAAAAAATTATTACTAAGTTTGAGTTCATTTAAAAAATGATTTAACGATTTATTAATGTATTGAGAATTATTTCAATATTCAGTAGTATTTTTAAATTTACAATGTTTAGAAGGACAACTTTAATATTTTTTGATATTTAAAAACAAGTAAAATTCGATATATACAGATACTAAAATTTATTTATTTCCCTTTTTCAATCTTTTCAATTATATCCTGTCCCTGTCACAAATTCTATTCTTATATGTGCAATACATTCGAACAGTATAATTAATCACACATACATACAATCGTGCATACAATATACGTAACGGTACCTTTTATCAATTATCTCATATTGAGAATGTAGTGCATCGAGGGAAGTAATCAACTATTTCCGTTAATTCATTGAAAAATAATAAAATAATTTTTTTTTTTTTTTTTCAAATAAAATCGAAAAAATATAATTGGATAAATGTACATACATATGTACGTAGTTTATATTTCTCTATCCTTATCAAACAGCATTCACATGGATTATGATCTCACCTTTGGTCATCTTGTCCCTGATGATGATAAAGCGATATAAAAATATATGTACATCTTCATTTATATTTTGTATCCGTATTTATTCATGCAAATTAAACGTTATGTATTGCGTCAATATACGTGCGTACGTAATTACATTGCAGGATTTTTAAAAATTCTAAAAATACTTAACATGATCCAACATCTATAACGCATGCAAATGAAATACATGTGTAACATATACGCACATATGAATATAACGTAAACATACCACAATGTATCTAAATAATCGCTTAAGGCTCTAATTAAATGCAAAAAAAAAAAAAAAACAGAAAAAAAAAATACAAATAAACATGTACAAAGAAAAAGGATTGCAAGGGATTTCCTATCCTACATTCGTATTCTATGCACACGATGCATGCATATTTAACCAAATAGTGTTAAAATAATGGATTAAAAATTAATGTAGCAACATCTAAAAAAAAAAAAAAAAAAAAAAAAAAACACACAGAATTGTCCTCATGCACGTTACATTCATGTAACAATACAAAATGCTGTTTAATCAACAGATTTAAACACTTTTATCTAAGATTTTTTTTTTTTTTTTTTTTGTTTTAAAAGAATTATTAATATTTTTAAGTGTTTTGACTCTAAAATTAAAATGATTATATTTATCTATGTATCCTGAACATATCCTGAATGAATGATAACTAAAATAAAATTACAGTATTTGTTGTCGTGCAAAATAACACGAATTTTCAAAGGATTTTGTTTTGTTTTTTTTTTTGATATTTAATGATTTTAAGTATTTCAGATGCATACACATGTATGACTCTTACAACGGATAAATTTTAAACGAAATATTTATTTCAGTACATATTTTTCTAGCGTATACTTTGTCCATTAATTCTATGCAGTTAAGACCTTACAGGAATACATATGTATGTCTTTTATCTTCTCTCGCAGTTTCTAATTAAAGTGCTTAACGAGCAGTATTACCACAGTTCCTAAAGTCTTCGTGTGTGATGGATTTTTTGAATATCTAAGTATACACAACGATGTAAAGCGGTACTACAACAGGACAATCAAATATGGATATATGTAGAATCTGAATGTCTTTGAAACGATTTCGTCTTAAAAATTTTTTGTATCCAGTTTTTTATAGCCTGGTGTTACGTTTGATTGTCATGTGACCTCGTGTGGTATTACTTTACGTCTTTTCTATATAAAGTCTTAACAGCATAGAATTAATGAACAGGGTATAGTAACTTTGCATTGTACGAAATATGTACATCATATTGTTTTGCATATGCGTACATATATGAAATTATAAATATCACATATAAACAAACATTTTGTTATGTGTAATATAAGTTTAATACGTACTTTTCATTTTAAATTACACACATACACCATGTACATACATGTAAGGTATTTGTATACAAAATATTAAACTTTAACATTTTTTACTAGATTTTATTTTATTTTTTCTCAACAGTTTTGTTTAATTTCTATATGTACATATCAAAAATGTGTACGTATATGATTTTACGTACATACATATGTACGTATACGTATTATACAAATTAATGTACGTTCCTATGTACTTATTCATATTTTATTATTATAAAGTTTTTATACAATATATGGTATGAACTATGGAAGTATAGAAGTTGTAACCATTTTCATGGTTACAAGGAGATGTTATAAAAATTTTATTTTTCATAAAAAAAAGGAAAAAAGAGAAAAAAAAAAGTGAATCCTTTTAAAAAACAAGTATAAAATATTTTGTTTAAATGAATTTATGAAAATACCTACACATACATACATGAATGAATAAGAAAACACAAAATTATCGCATTTTAATGAATTACATAATATTTGTTTTTTTGTTTTTTGTACGTTATAAATACAAAAGCACATCAAAAACAAAAAAATCAAAAAAAAAAAAAAAAAAAATTAAAACATTTTTCTGTTATAAAAAATTTAAAACTGGTAAAAAATACAAGAAAAATACAAAAAAAAAACATCAACGGGTAGTTTTTGTTTATTCAAAATATATATTTTGTTTTTATTTTCTTGTTTGTGAATTTTTTAATAAAATTTTCCAGGTAAAGAACAAAAAAAAAAAAAAAAGGAAAACAGCAAATAATTTCATTTTCTTTTTTTTTTTTTTTTTAAATTTTTTATTTTAATATGTATAAAAGGATATGTAGTGTGTTAAATTTTCTTTATATTAACAAAAATATAAAATAAATTAAAATTCCTGTTTTTATACAAAAAAAAAAAAAAAAAAAAAAATTATTTCAAAAGATTTACCAAACCACGAGTAAATATCACAATAAAATAAAAAAATTCAAAAAAAAAACATTATAAATTTTTAAAATTTAAAATTACGTAGAAAATTTTTCATACCATTTATGAATAAAATGTGAAATACTTGTAAAAATAATTGCACGTTTGAGAAATTTAAAAAAAAAAAAAAATCTATTTTCAAGATTTATGAACAGAAACAAAAAAACAAAAATCATCATTATTAAAGTGTATAACAAAACAACATTATGCGGGGACTTTAGTGGTGGAACAAAAAATTTTTCAGTCCCCCCCTCCCCGCAAAATATAATTTTTGGACCCCAGTAAAAAGAACAATATTTTTTTTATTACAAAGTACATATTTACATAGTAAAAACGACTCCTGTTCAGTTTGTCCCCTCTTCTCCCCCCGGATTATGCGATGTTTTTGTATGGCAGTTTCGCCACTGAGTGACTCAATACTCTACTCTGTTTTAAATACGATACGATTGTGAATGTTTCAGAGTTTCTCTAATAACGATAAGATATTATTTTTAGAAATAAGTCCTTTGGCTTATCATCTCCAGATATATAAAGCTGTTGATGCATTCATTACAGAGAATATTTTCTATTTTCTTTTTTAACAAATAATTTGAAATGATATGGTTGGTAATCGACCCTTTTATGTACTTTACTTCTATTTTCTTTTTATTATTTTATTTTTTATTTTCTTACTATATCTTTATATTGTCTAATTTTTTTTTTTTTTTTCTAAATGTATTTTGTCTGTTTCAGTATATTTTGTAATAGATACTTTTTAATAAAACAAAAACCAAAAAAAAAAAAAAATAAAAATAAACATTTAACAGACAAATATTTTATCTTGTTGACTTATAATATCACCACACATATTGGATTACACATAAAATATATAAATGGGTGTGTGTGTGTGTGTCTCTGTGTATAGTAAAATACCCTTAAGGTAAATAAACTCCCCTTTTAGATTTTGATTTTATGATTACTACATGCTTTCGTAGTAATATTTAATTTTATTACAGATTTTAATTTTTCTTGTTTTTTTTCTTT
Source organism: Anthrax anthrax (assembly GCA_963971155.1). NCBI lineage: Eukaryota > Metazoa > Arthropoda > Insecta > Diptera > Bombyliidae > Anthrax > Anthrax anthrax. The sequence continues at coordinate 3,665,109 of OZ020123.1, forward strand.
GAAAATTTCTGTTTTATAAACTTTAAAATATTCACGAATATCCTTAAAATTATCCAAAATATCAAATTTATAATAAATAATAATAAAAAAAAAAAAAGGATAAAAAAAAAATATCTGAATATTGTTTAACAAAAATAATTTTAGAACGAATGAAATTTATTTAATGATTCATTAATAAACCATAATTAATTTTTAATGATCAAAATGGTATTAAATATTTTTTTATTTCGAATAATATATGAATTTATGAAAAAAAAAAAAAAAAAAAAAAGACCAGAAAAACTCCTGAACATGTTAAATGTGAAAATAATTTCAGGATATGAAATTCATCTGTTATTCAGATAAAAAATTAATACTTATACATAAATTTATATTTATTTAAATATTTTTAAAAATTTATCGTTATATTCAATTTAATTTATTCATTACTCGTCAATAATGCAATACGAGAGTAACGCTGTCTCGTTTAATATCATATGAATAAATTAACTTAAATATCTGAAAATATTATATAAGATTTATGTGTAAGAAAAAAAAAAGAAAGTTTTATGACTCTTTACATTATGTGTACATATGAATAATTTATTTATTTTTTTTTATTTTTTTCAACTTTCTCTAGAAGTCCAGCCAAAAAGTTTTTTTTTTTATTTTATGTTTTTTTTTGTTTTTTTTTTTATATTTTCTTAATTTTTTTTTACAATTTTCTTCTTTGTATCTATACAATAAAGATTTATTGTTTATACACAATAAAAACAAAAAAAAAAATTATTATTTACATAAATTTTAGTTTTTTATTGGGACATATCGGAGCCAGCCATTTACATTATATTGTACTTTCTTAATGTATGTTGTACCTATACCATAACAGTTGTAAAATCTTACCTATATAATATTCATTTTCATTTTAATCACCCAAACTTTTATTTAATTTTTCGAATAATCATTTTCTTTTTTTATAAATTCGAAAAAATTTTTGATATTTTTATTGTATTGTTTTCAAGTAAAATATTTACTATATACTTCATACACTAATTCGATGCAGTTAAAATCTTATAAAAGTATATGTGTCTTGTTTCTTCTCTTGTAATTTTTTATAAGAGCATTTCATGAGCAGAGTTATCACAATTTATAAAGTTCTCATACAGTATGAGATGAGCTTACATAAGATCTTAATTGCATCAAATTAGTGTATAAAGTATAGATATCAATCTAATCTTTTCACATTTTCTTCAGCTAATATGTATAATTGAAAATGAGAATTAATAGTTTTTCTATAGAATGTTGTTTTAAAGTAAATTAAAATATCCATGTAAATTTGTTTATCTCATTTTAATGAGAAGATTTATGTATTTAAAATGATTATTTAAATTAAGTGAGTATTTTCACCACAATAAACCACATGAAAAATGAAATTAATTCTCGTTTTTTTGTTTTTTTTTTCTCTGTAATTTCTGACTTATTACAGTTGAATAAATTAAACCTATGTTGGATTTAAATGTAAAATGAAAATGTAAAGAAAACCATTAAAAAAAAAAAAAACAAATATTTAGAAGCAATTCAATTGATATTTACATGAGTTACCATTTTAATTTTAATGTATTCATGTTTTACGTATTTTTGTTTAATTAATTCGTATTTTCTTATTATTTTGTTAATTTAAATAACGTTCATACACATATCAGTATTTGTTCAATTATTTGTTATGTGTAATCCATTTTATCAATAAAAAAAAAAAATTCAATTGAATATAACAAATACAAAAAAACAAAAAAAAAAAACACACAACACATTAAATGTTTTTGTAAACATCATTTACTCATTTATATTGGATATAATGTCCAGGAAATCGTTTTTATATATAAAAAAGGATTAAAATCCAATGCACGTAATCACGTATAATGATGAAATACACATTCGGATATGAATGTGTAAAAATCTATAGAAATTAGTTTGTCTTTTGTTTTATTCATCCATTCTCATGGTTATCTATCATCGTCATCATCATTGTCACATTTTTAAATGATGTATGAATTCTTACATTTTTATGTATGTATCTGTATTCTGTATGTATATTTTGTTTTATATGTTTATACATTGTTACGTTCGATTTACACAAAATAAAAGCTTAAGTTCATGCGAATTTGTACCATCCATACAGGATGTCACACAGTTTATGTCACAAAATGGGTATACCCTGTGGTTCAGAGTGTTTTTCCCTTTTTTAGGGGCATCTAGAACGATATTTTTTTCTAACTCTGAATTACAAAGTAGATCCATTTTGTAATGCAAACTGTGAGACACCCTGTATATAGAATTATTTTCGAATTCAAATCACATATCATTATTTTACATGAATAGATTTTTCTCCTATAATTAACTGAGCATATTGTATATCATAAATATAAATAGACCATAAAAATGTAACATTTTCTTTCATAATTCCAATGAATAAAATAAGTCATGCGGAATTGAATCAAATTTAATTATTTTGATTTATTCATTTTTTTTTTTCCAATTCACATCGTATACTGTTCACGAATAAATTTCATTCGAAATTAAGATAATCATATTAAGTGTCAATTTACAAAATCATTAATGGTTTTGATTTAATTCATATAATCACAAAATTTACAATATCGTTTTAAATTTTAAAGCATTCACAATTCTCTTGTGTTCTCATTCTCATTTATTAATTTTTTTTTTCCAGTTATTGAATCTTCATTGACACATTCAATTAAATCACATTATTAAATTTTCAATTAATCACATTTTCCACGATATATGTATTTATGTGATCCAAATAAAACAAATTTATTGAACAAATCAAAATTATTTAGACATCAATTTTTAGTATAAGTAAATCGATTTGATTTTATAGTTAAATTAAAATACATGTTAAGGTGTATCAGATGAAAGATTTAATGACTGATTCAATAAAGACTTGATGTATCAGAAGAGACTCAAAATTGTCAATTGCATTAACAGATTCAAAATTAAGCCTGGAAAACTGAAAAGTTTGAAAGAATTTAAAATAAAATATATTTTTGTATTCAAACACTTAATAAAGACTATTAACAAAATTCAACCGAATAAACAAAAAATTCTGTTGTATTATTGAAATTTCAATTAAATGAAAAGTGATTACATTTTTACATACATTTTTAGAAAACAAAAAAAAATATTTTTTTTTCTTAATTTTTTATCTAAAAACAAAGGGAAATCACTAAAAATTTGTAGGTGTTAAGTACCACTCTAAAAAAAAAAAAAAAATAACGAAAAATTTTTAAATGTCATCTTATCAATTAACTAAATTGAAATAAATTTTATAAAATTGAAATTTCTATAAATGCATTATCCTGTTTATGATTTTTCTATATCATATATTTTCTTTCTACCTTTAAATCAACATGAACTATAATTACAAAATAAATTTCATTACTTTACTTTTAGTATTTATTGATTCATGTAGTTTTTCATATTAAGCATACATACGTTATTCACGTACATATGCACATATATAAAGACAACAAGGACATCAAGTACATACATATACACTGATAAAATTCAAAAATTGTTAAATTGAATTTATATAATATATTGAATAACGTTAAAGGTGTTTTAAAGCAATTTTATGCATATTGTATATGTTATAACGTTACATAATTGAATGTGTATATGACCTTCATAATTATTGTAGATATTTTGTAAACAAAATTTTGTCCTTGACAATTTATATTTTATTGATAACAAACATAATAATAAAAGTAATGAAATAAAATGAAATAAAAGAGGAAATGAATAATAAACAACATTATATACATACATATATGATATACTAAAATAATAATTACATATATGTATATTGGTACTCATATGCATATACGAGTGTGTATGTACATATGTACATATACATATGTTACGTTTGATATGTGAAGGCTTTTAAACAAACATATAATACATATTGGTACATATATGTACATATGTACGTGTATGAATATGTGATGAGATTATTCGAATATACATATATATATAATTTCCTCTAACAGTAAAGAATTATTACTTTGAATTGAAAAAAATCAGAGTTAAGTAATCGATCAAATTTAAATTTATTCAAGGACTTTAACAATGAAACAAAATAATTGCCTTTTTGGACGATTAAATAAAATTTGTTTTGACATAATTTCGTAATTTCCTTTTTTTTTACTCATGTCTTTATTTATTATAGTAATTTGGTTTATGAGTTCTTTTAGAGTTTGAATAAATTTTTATTCTATAGTCCGATATAGGAAATAAACACGTTAATATGTATCTTGGTTTTATAAGTATGTATGTTACAACTACATATGTAGTTTTCTTATGTATATAAAATGTGTAACGTATAAAAAATTTTACTATTCGTTGTACATTTCTGTATAGGAAAGTGTTCTTTTATTATAAGTACTTGTCCACATATATTTAACTTCGAATTTAAATAACTTTTAAACCGTTAAACGAAGAACCAATACTTTGATGGAAAGAACAAAAGGTTCGCTTTAACTTTTCTGAAGAAATTAATGGTTTAACATTAACAGTTCATGTCCTACGCAGTGCTCTATCAAAACAGACACAAATTTCTTTAACGCCAATTAAACGTTAAATATTTGCCGTTCATCATCTTCTATACGTCCTTTTGCTTGACTCGTTAAAATACATCACTTTCCGGACTGATTTAATAGAATCACTTTGTATATGTTACTTCCAAAATGATTTGTATTAAATGACAAATTTGTGGCGACATTCATTATATTTATAATTACCCACTACAAGTCTACCTACAAGATAACCTTGTGTAGGTAGGTACTATTTTATATAATGCACTTACATACACATGCAATCAACAACATCTCAATCTCTCTTGTATATAACAAGAGATTAGAAACATCTCATTACTGCACTACTGAGTACAAATTGGTAATTAATTTACATTACTCGGTCATCAGTGGTATTGTATTGTAAAGATATGAAATATTTTAAATAAACGCTACATTTAGTTATACATCAAAACCATAAAAATGAAATTGAAAAAATATTGTACATTAAATGGATAAATTTTAATTTAATTTTTTTTTTTTTTATATATATACATAGTACATATGTACAATCTGCACTTAACCCCCGGATCAAAAATAATCCGGACTTGGTCAATAAAACACAAAGTACAAGTCTATTCATTAATATTTATTTTGTCCCCTTCAAAGTATTCTCCGTCTGATGCAATGCACTTGTGCCACCGTTTAATCCAATCCTGGAAACATTTTTCGTACTCACTTTTTGGGATCGCCATAAGTTCCTTCTTCGATTTGTCTTTAATTGCTTCTATGCTGTCAAAGCGGGTTCCCCGAAGTGGTTTTTTTAAGCGACTGAACAAAAAAAAGTCGCACGGTGCGAGATCCGGTGAATATGGTGGTTGATGAATAGTGTTTGTTGAGTTTTTAGTCAAAAACTCACGAATAACCACGGCTGTGTGAGAAGGTGCGTTATCGTGGTGTAAAATCCACGAATTATTTTGCCACAAATCGGGTCTTTTTAGACGAACTGCTTCTCGTAAACGCTTCATTACGCTTAAATAATAATCCTTATTAACTGTTTGACCTGTTGGTAAAAATTCATGATGCACAACACCACGATAATCGATGAAAACGGTAAGCAAAATCTTTTTCTTTGATTGAGTACGACGAATTTTTCTGGGTCTTGGTTCTTCTGAAGCGCGCCATTCACTTGATTGTTGCTTTGTTAACGCATCAAACTCGTACACCCACGTCTCATCACCAGTAATGATCCGTTGAATGAATGCAGGATCAGCATTTACTCTGGAAAGCATCTCTTCAGCAACAATAACACGTTCTTGTTTTTGTAAAAAATTCAATGATTTAGGAACCAATTTCGCTGCAAGTCGTGTCAAGCCCAAATCATCACTTAAAATGCTTTGAATTGTACCAAATGAAATTCCTGTTTCAGTAACCATCTCTCTGATCGTTAATCTTCTATTTTCCAAAACCATTGATTTAATCAGATCAACATTTTCTTTGGTTTTTGATGTTGAAGGACGCCCAGGATGAATGTCATCCTTCACTGATTCACGACCATTTTTAAAACGACTATGCCATTCAAATGTTGTTGTTTTCGATAGAGAACTATCACCATAACATTTTTGCAACATTTTTAGCGTTTCAGTAGCATTAATTTCATTTTTTACGCAAAATTTAATACAAATTCTTTGTTCAATTATTTTTTCCATCGCAAAATCGAAAGTAAGCAAAAACTTGACCTAAACAAAGTGCTGTCAAAAAACAACTGATTGACATATATAGCTCGAATTTGGAGGAAATGTAAAAAACAGGTATACAAACATAAATACTAAAAGAAATGCATCTTAAAATATTGGCGGGGGTTGTACATGAACGAGTCCGGGTTATTTTTGATCAGAGTAGTACTTAGCATTAAGAAAAATCGTTTTCTTTTATAATTTCACATATAATAAAGTAATAAGGAATGACATTATCATAGCAATAATACTAAAGTTGATTTTTGTACCAGAAGATGGACCATCTTTTGGCTTTTCGAAATCATTTGCGTATATTCCAAATGTTAAAATACTTGATGGCAGATTTTGATTTTTAAGTTCAACTCTTGCTGTTTCATACCTGATTATAAAAAAAAAAAAACAAAGAGATGAAAAAAAAATGAAGTTTTCTTTAATAAAAGTAAAATATCCAAACAAATAGTAAAACCACTTTGGATGAATTTTTTAATATTATCAAAATAGATATGTAACATGATACTTACTTTGAATCGTTTGATTGTGTTAAGTTAAATTCGAAACTTTGTGAATCTAATAAGTACAACGAATCATCAACAATATTCGGTGCTATTAGACTATCTTTAATACCTTCTGGATACTTTGTGAAATTTCCCTCAATTTTAATTTTATTAAATTGATAAAAATCTGGATTAAACACATTTTCAGGAAAGACTGTGGCACATGATGATATTGTTCGATTTGTGCATGCAATTAATGCACATGTACGTAATGATGATGTACTTCTTTGTTGATATGTACGTTTACCTTCATATGCAGCCAAAATGTATTCATAATACTTTGTTCCAGGTGTAACATAGTTTTTTGTCCATTCTAAATCGAATTTACAGCAAAGACTTTTGCTACAAATTTCTTTTTTAAAAGCTAAATCAGATGCATTTAAGAATACATGATTATAACCATCGATATTATCACGAAGTAATTTTATTCCTCTTACTCCTGTCACAGTAAGTAAATTTTCTTTTGATAATTTTCGCACTGACTCATTTGATTTTACATTAGACAATGTCATTGAGTTGTTGTATCGTTTTGGTACAGTAGCTACATAAATTTGCCTAGTAGGACTGTATGACATCCTATATACAAGAGGACCTTGTTTTCCAGCATATATACCAGTTCCGGTACTACCAACGGATGGATTACTTGCTCCAGCCGCAAGTAAATTAACATCATTAGCATAAGCCCAAGAATATTGTTCCTGAACAGCTGTGTACATTAATTGATAATTTGAGTGGTTTTTTAATTTTATGAATAAGACATGTTACTCAAGATAAATAGGATTTTGTGACAAAATAATTTTCTTTTCGCTTACCTGTTAAAAATGGAAGTTCTGAGAACCACATTGTTGGGAATATAAAATCTCGAACACCTTGTTTGACTAATTCCATTGTTGGGGTATAGAAAAGGATATCAAAGCATGTGATTAAACCGAATGTAACACCAAAATCTGTCTTGAATGTTACATGCTCAGGTGTAGCGGTTGTATTAAGATTTTCTGAATATAAATTCCATTTACGATATTTTGCTATAACTGCGCCTTTACGATTGAATACAACATTTGTGTTAAAATAACTTAAACCATTTGAAGCGCATGGTCTAGCATCATTTTGTGCCTTTTGCGATTCAGCCGTACAATTTTCTTTTTCTGTTAAATTAATTACAAGATATTTTTTGGAATTTTTAGCTAGACACGATAGTTTTGTCATGGGTTCGGTTGATGATTCATCGGTACATAATGTTACATTATCATTTGGATTTGGTACATAGACACTAGTTGTTACGTTATTCAATGTACCCTCGGGAAATACAATAATATCTATAGAGACGGCATCATCTGAGTTTATAATATTTTGATATGCTTTCAAATTCTTTGAAACGTCTTGATCTGAATCTGGTTGAAACTCTACAACACCAGCCTTATAATATCGATCGTTCGGATCTGATTTATAAAAACTATTTAACTAAATGAACAAAGAAAATCATAAATAAAAAGATTAAATGATAGTAAAACTAAAATGTAGGCAATATCTAATCAATGTTAGACACGTGTGGAATCAATTAACGATATTTTCTTTTAGGTTTTCCAATAACAGGTACTACACGTTTTCACATACAAGAGAAATTTAGTAGGAAAAAACTAAACTAACTAAAATTTGTGTTAGTTTTCATTTTGGCATTTAGAAATTTCAAGTATTTAATTAATTTTTATTATTTAATTAAATATTACCATCAAAATAATTCCAAATAATGAAACAAAGTGTATATGTACAAACAAAAATAACATTGTTGTGGAGAAATAGACACCCTATTGACAACAATGTATTGAATACAACAATGTTTGTACAACAATGTTAGTCATGATATGAAATAAAACAATTTAATTATTCTTATCATAGAGATTAATTTTATCTGATCGAGATCAAATTTTATATTAGTCAATCTACAATATACGAATATTACTAAAAATTAATTAATCATCGTTAAACAAACAAAATAAAATTATGTCATGTGTTGTATCATTCAGTTTGATAATTTGAATTCATTACATTTTTGGTTTATTTAATTTTTTTATATTTTTTTTGTTGATTTTTATCAATTTATCAAAATTAAAAAAAAAAAAATGAAATTGGATATTGACTCTTATTCTTTGTATTCTGCTTATTCATAAAATGTTATCGTAATTAACATGAATTTTCTTTTAATTTTATGATTAAATAGAAAAATATTAGTTGCTAAGAGAAATAAAAATTAAAAGTGACGATTAAAAAAAAAAAAAAAAAAACAAAAAGGAAAATCAAGTTTCAATATTCAGTACACAACAAATGATGAAGCACTCTAAAATGCACCAAAAATGAACCGAAACAAAAGAACAAATTTTTTATACATTCAAAGTCGAGATAATTTATAACAAACAATTTTTTATTGTTCTCATTTTAAAAATGAAACAAATTTTTAGATACTGTAGATTTTGATAAATGGTCTAATTATGTCCAAACTTCACCATTTGTATTGCAATTAATTTCTATAAAAATAAGATTTGATTAAATAAATTAATCATTTTTAATATGAATGGAGAAACTCAAATACGCTTAATACTTTAAATTTAAATAACTTATATTCGTCATTGAACAAAGTGCAAATTATTATACTGATCATTCTTACTCATACTTAAGATAAACTAATTTCACGTTTATGAGTGAACTTGTTAATGAAGTAGACATTTAAACCTGTTTCAATTTTTTCCATATAAATATGTAAGTAATCATTATAAAAACAATGAACGCTAATTCAAAATTATTCTGTTGGAAAAATTTTTCAAAAAAAGTTTTCAAATTCATTTCACAGATTCTTCTAAATTCGTTTATTAAATTTCGTGTCGGATCGAACTTTCACACAAACCTTGAGTACAGATGCAATATTAATAAGTGAATAACGAAATTACGTACCTCTTGTTGATTTGTAATTAAAATTCCACATGATAGTAGAAAACAAATAGAAAGTAATGTATTAGACGGCATTTTATCCGTTTTTATTTTAACTCAATTTTACTTTGACTGATGTCTTTTAATTTTTAAATTGTTGTTAACACTTGTGCTAATAATTTCGAACTGAATTCGTTAAACTCTTTAAATCAGTATTTATTGTTTGATCAAAATTTATATCATTTTTATACTGTCGTTATTGTCGTCATCATTATACACTAAATAAATTCATTAAATCGAAAAGAACAATACTCTTCTATTTTCATTGTTATCAGTTTTAGATTTCTCTTATCACTGAATAAAATCTTACGCGCATACCAATAATGTGTGTTGATCACATATACTAAAAAAACGGACATAAAAAAGGGGTGAGAAAAAAAAATATACACAATATACAAAACTGATAAAAATTTTACACACATTTTGTATACACAAATAGAATGTGATATCTATACGAAATTTGAAAATTAATCATATTTAATTTATAGACATAATCTAACCATATATTTAATGTACATATGTAAAAGTCTCATCATTTCTTACAATTTGTTTTTGAATTTGTTGTTTACACATCTATGTATTACATTTTACACTTTCTTTTTCTTTAATCTGTTATTAAATGTATCATAGTTAAAATTTCAATGAATGAACAGTAAATAAAAATAAATGAATGACCGATAAACCTATTTAAAGAAGAAGATAAAATTGAATAAATTAAATTTTTATTTATTCGTTAGTGCTAGTTTATTTATAGTTTTCCACCACATAACGCACAAATCGTAGATATTTATGGATAATTATGATGGATTTATTTATTATCCTTTATTCAAAAGGAGCCAAGCACTCAGGAGGAGTTAATAATATTTTATACAAATTAAATCCTAAAATGATGTGTGGATCATTCATGAGTATTCACTATCTACATATGTTAAATGACACACATGTGTATCATTAAAGGTCGAATTATTGTTATAAATATTTAAATGTAAAGATAATTGTAACGATAATATTTCAAATCGATAAAAAACTTAGGTACAATGAGTAAAAATCATATTTAAATAATGTTATGTACAGGCGTGTTGTAATGGACAAGTATAACGTTCAGCGTATTCAGGTCTGTACATTTCTATTTGAACTTATTTATTTCTTGAATTCGATTTTTCTTAATTAAATTTTAATATCTAATGAACTACCTACTATATTTCTCACTTACCTGAGTTAAGGGTTCAGTGCTTTTTCCAAAAACAATGACAACGACAAGTTGATGAAGACGATGATAATGGTGATGTTGATGTTGGTGTTCCTGTTGTTGGTTATTCACATTTTTATTAAATTTATTTTCAATTTTTTACAAAACAAATTTCGATATTCGGAATATCCTTTTATCATTTAATTAATATGATTATAAAAAATTCAATATAGTTTTCTGTTTTTTTTTCTTATTACCTGTTTGAATATCACTTTATAACACACTGTAACACTTTTAAATATTGATTAAATTTTCATTTAAAAATAAATCATTTTCATCAATCATTTATTCACTTTTTGTTTTGCTTTCACTTTTTATTCTTATCAATTTATTCATATTGTTAAATTAATTTATTTTATTTTTATTAATTTTAATTTATAATTTAGTGTGATGAAATTAGATCACTGTTGTATAGAATGATTTCATCAATATTATCTATCTTTTATGTAATTCAGATCGTTTCAAGCAAAAAAATAGTTCTAGATTTATCGGCCTTAAAATTTATCTGTTCGTGATATTATAATTATCATCATTATTACCTTTCTATTTTTTTTTTCTCCAGGGAACTCTCAAGCTCATAAGCTCACATTGAATATCTCAAAGATTGAATATCTTTCAATTTTGATGAAATTTTCTGTGATTGAAAGTAATTAATTGGGAAAATTTTATTTTACAATAATTGGTACAAAATTTTTCATACAAAAATTTTATAAGGCGATCTAAGATTTTTGAACTTTGAACAATAATAATTTTGAAGATTTTAATTCAATTTCAAAGAGCAATATCTTGTTGTAAAGGTCTAAGACTTTTTTTTGTTTGCAATAAATATAAACCAAAATACATATGTAGATTAGTTGGAAAGATATGGCCAATTTTTGATGAAGATTCTCAGTAGTTTATATTCTTTATTTCTTTAAATAATTACCATTTTTTTTTTTTTTGTAATATTACGTCCATTTAATCACGTCCATATGTACAAGGTACTAAACAAGTTTTCCCCTTCACTCCTGAAAAAGGAGTGCAAAAAATATACACAGTACAAAACTGATAAAAATTTTACACACATTTTGTATACACAAATAGAATGTGATATCTATATGAAATTTAATAATTTAATTTATAGACATAATCTAACCATATATTTATTGTACATATACATATGTATGTATGAGTCTCATCATTTTGTACCATTTTTTTAAATTTGTTGTATGGCCATCAATATGCTAGAATCTAAAATTTCTGGTTTTTTAATCTGTTGTTAAGTAAATCATATACTTATATATTTAAAATTCGAATGAATGAACAATAAATTTCAAATGAAAAACACTTCAATAATTTTGTCTATTTAGATACATTTTCATTTTCTATTTTAGATAAGTTTTTTTGATTAGTTGTGATTTTTTTGAATTTTATTTTCCATTGTTTTAAATAAAATATCAAGTACATACGTACTAGAAATGTACATTTATGAATCAGTTTGTAGTAATAACGAAAATTTTCTTTTAATAAATGTACTACAATGTAAGATATTACTTATAACAGGTAAATTTTATGAATATGAATTTAATACTCATATGAAAACCACATGGTGATAAACCAATATATTTGCGAATTTGTATACGCAAATATGTCCTTACAAACAGATTTAAATAAAATTCAAGAAGAAAAATTTTCCATTTTTTATGCATACATAAAATGTATTATATCTCTTCGTATTGCTCTAGAAAAAAGAAAATTTATTATTGTCATTGCAAAATTATGCATATCTGTATGTACATGCAATATATGAAAATGTTAAGAATATGAATAAATAATTCAATAACAATTTAAATATACATGAGAAAATATTTTGATGTATTTTGCATTTGTTACACATCCTGATCAAAAGTCATCATATAAAATTGAAAAAAAAAAAAAAAAATGGAAAATATGAAAAAATTTAAAAAAAAAATGTAAAAGAAAATTTACACATGCAAATGTGTACATACAATAAAAACATGAAATCTACGTGTATTTTCAAAAATAATAAAAATTACAATATTGCACAGTAAAAAAAAGGATAAAAATAAAAACCATTGTAAGGATCTTAGGTAGGTAATTAGGTAGAGGTGGCCGCGCCCGCTCATTCCCAAGCAAGCACACTTAGAAACAAAAAGGTACAAAAAGGCCCATTGTGATACCACACCACAAATTTCAGGATCTCATATGTATTTCAGAAGAATCTTCAAATTTACAAATTTTACACAATACAATACACACAGTCACTGCAAATTATACAAAAATTTTTTTATGCAAACAGTTAATTGTATTAGGAACCTTACAAAACACTCAAAATTCCAACTAAAGTAAACTAGAATCCATTTTTTTTAGCTGAGAGTGTATGTTTTTTCAATAGAATAATATTGAAATATGAGCACATGTTTAAAGATATTATTTTCTCTTCAGGGAAAAGGATTTTATGCAAAAAAATTTACATAAAATAGATCAGAAAAAAAAAAATAAAAAAAAAAAAAAAAAACAAAAAGAAAAGTCAAAAGAGCACATGAAAAATACACACATAGTATATTTGTGCAATGACAATAAAGTGTAATAAAGCAAACAGCAAAAAAAAAATAAAAATAAATAAATAGGAAAATGTAAAATTTTTAGAATAAAATAACGGTAAGGAAAAATGAAAATTGAAATGAATGCGTGTGCATGTAAAATCAACTAGACACATGTACATATAATAAAGGCAACATATAACCAAAACAAGCACATTATTGTATGGCGCCTTATATTCTGATTATAATACTGATATTATTTTTGTAAGCTTTCAAGCCGTCTGTCGCCAATTTTACGAACTTTTACTGCTTACTCCACAGATATTACAAATACAAATGGGATTTTTTTTTCTATTTTGCCTTAAAAAAAAAAAAAAAAAATAAACAAAAAAAAAAACAAAATATTTTTTTTCCATTCTTCTTCACGTACCTTATGTATTTTCTAGTTGTCATAGTCACTTTATATGTGACACCATCATATTTTGTTATTTTGTATCCTTTTTTATAATTTACAGCTAAATATATATTAACATGTGTATATATGAGTCATATTAGTTAGTACTTAACCGAACTTGACTTAACTTAACTTTTCTACTTGAATATCTAATTTCCGACTGAATGTGAATTATAAGCACATATACTCTATAAAATGTGTACATACATTTTTACATACTTATGTATGTAATATTATGTACAAATCCATGTTATATCCGCATGTTTTTCACGTATCAAGTTAAGAAATTTATCAAAATATGTTATGAAAAAAAAAAAAAAAAATAAAAAATAAATAACTGAAAAAAAAAAAAAATGAAAAGAGGGAAAAACGTCTAAAATGATTTAGATGGTTTACATATTTAATGGTAATGTTTGGATGGGTAATTGTTGGTGGGTGGGTGGGTGGTTTGTATAATTTAAAACGAATAAATCTAACATGAATACAATTTTTTGTATGTATGTACTTATACCCAATTTGTTTGGTTTGGTAGAATGATTATGAGGATCTAATAAAAATGATGATAAAGATGATTCAACTTTCAGAATGTTAGATTTAAAAAAAAATAATAATAATAAGAAAAATGGAAAAAAGAAGAAAATGTTTTACACAATGTGCTAACAAGGATTCTTTCAATTTCTTAAGAAAATAATCTTTCCTTATTCATACACATACATATATATACACATGTATCCCGTGAAATATGATTTCATTTTTAACTTTTATATATAAAAATCCAACATATTTTTTTTTACAAAAAGATTTTAAATCAGGAAAATTGCATAAAAGAAAAATAAATTCAATTTTTTTTTTTTTTTGTCATTTTCTATTTTTCAGTTGCTTTTGCTTTTTTTAAATTCGTACCAGATATTAAATTTGAATTTCATTATTTATCACAGATGAATAGAAAAACAAAAAGAAAATATTTTCAAGAATAGACACAAAAAACTAAAAAATAAAAAAGAAAAAAAAAAATAGAAGAAAAATGATGCAATGGTTATAATTGGAATAAAGACAAATGCATATACATTCAAAGATGTAAAAATTTATCGATCAACATTTTTGAATTGTTTGTGTTTTGCTATTCACATGATTTTTATTACCATTTATTTGTAAATACATGTATGCATTGCAAGACGATAAAAATAGTCGTTGGCTTACAGTTGTTATGTTCATTCATATACATGCGTGTATGTATGTGTGTTTGCCCGTATTTTTAGTATCTATTTCAAACTTAAAATATTGAATGTAACTTTATATTGTGTAAAATTGCAATTTATCATCATTTGATATGAATTTTATCTGTTTTTTTAAGTTTTAATGCTTTTTCTTTGTCATTTTCTTTCTTCCTTTTGTATATTTACATATAAAACGGTTTTTTTTTTTGACTTTGTTGATCAATAAATAAATGAATTTTATACGTCTCATAAATATGGTCTTTTAATACTTTTAAATAAAAAAAAATTTTTTTAAAAATGGAGAAAACCAACAATAATAAATTATTCATTCTATTAAATAACATGGAAAGTTATGTAATAACAAAACAGAAAAAAAAAAAAAATCTGTTCTTTTTAATTCTAAAGAAAATTGAAGAAAAAGAATTTCCAATTGAAAAATTTATTAAAGTTATCTTCTATTTATACAGTATTTGGTAAATGTATATTTTAGACGTTTGTTTTTTCAATTTTTTGAAGGATATTTTCAAAAAAAGAATATTTTTTTTTTTTGTTGATAAAAACGTTTCATCATTATTCATGCATGCAATAATGATAAGAATATAATTTTATCGTGTATAAGTAGGTTGAGGTATAGGCTGGACATTTATGACGCAGGCCAGATGACGAACCGATCCTCTGGGCCTGATTATCTCCCTCCCTTCCTCTAGGAACCAAGAAAGCTGGAAAACCAAAACTAAAATGGATAGATGATGTACAACGAGACATCAGAAAGCTGCAAGTGAACAATTGGAAAGTCATAGCTAAGGACCGTAGTATCTGGAACCTCATCGTACAGCAAGCCAAGACCCAACTCGAGTTGTAGTGCTATTGATAATGATGATTATTTTATCGAGATTACTAACCAACCGACGTGTTCTCTTAGATCTCTCTTTAATATTAACATCCTTTGATATTCTAATAAAATAATAATTGCCAAAAAAGCACTATCATAAAATCGATAAAATTTTATTAATGTATAAAAATTTTGATTAGTCATGTATTTTATTAATGGACATAAAATATCATGAATTACTATTATCGAGCAAAATATTATTTTTATTTATTTCTTTAAGAGTATAGGTAAATTAATATGGCCAAAAATTTCAAAAAAGAAAAAACAAAGTCACGCAATACAAAACCCATAAAAAAATGACTATGGTATGTTATTGGGTTGAATGTACGTGTTGTCGTTATGTATACCTTATACATACATTAGGTTTTATAAAAAACAAAAATCGCGTGCACCTGTTACACAATTACGGCCAATCACTCTTTCTTTTTTATGCTAATACCTATATATTGGTTTTGTATGAATTTGTGCTGTATACAGGTATTTTATTATTTTATTATTATTAAGCAAAAACTAATCAATGAAGTTCAAGGATATAATCATAATTAAAAAAATGAGTACAGCTCATTAGAGTGGTATATATTACAATACCATACAAAAGCTATCAGGTATAGTTACATATTTACCTATACTTTTAAACTAATAACATTTGTTTTTTATTTTTCTGTATTATACATATATTGTGTATTTGTGTATATGTATGTATGCATCATGTACATTAAATAAATATTCTAATTTTTATTGATTGGAATTTTCAATTCGATTGTTCCATTTCACTTGTTATTTAACATTATTTATGTCCTTACAAATAAATTATATACGTAATACTAGTATAGGTACACACAAGAATATATTGAAGAATCATCATTATTAGTGGCGCATCATCATCAGGGAGTCAAGGTCTTGTTACTTGCATAATTTTTCATTAGAATTCTATCATACATGTATCTACAGCTTAACATAGATTGTGATTATTGTGAATGTGAACTATTGAATTGTTATCAGAGAATAAAATTAATTTATATGATCTAGCTTAGATTGATCATTATTTTAGTTTTGTTAATAAAATTTTATACAATTTAAATTCTAAAATGATGTGGGGATCACTCATGATAAAAGTATTCACTATCTATGTTAAATGACACACATTTGTATCATTAAAGGTCGAATTATTGTTATAAATATTTAAATGTAAAGATAATTGTAACGATAATATTTCAAATCGATAAAAAACTTAGGTACAATGAGTAAAAATCATATTTAAGTAATGTTGTGTAAAGATGTGTTGTAATGGACAAGTATAACGTTCAGCGTATTCAGGTCTATACATTTCTATTTGAACTTATTTATTTCTTGAATTCGATTTTTCTTAATTAAATTTTAATATCTAATGAACTACCTATTTCTCACTTACCTGAGTTAAGGGTTCAGTGCTTTTTCCAAAAACAATGACAACGACAAGTTGATGAAGGCGATGATATGGTGATGTTGATGCATCATCATCAACATTGTTGGTTATTCACATTTTTCACATGATTATTCACATTTGTTATTCACGAATTCTAAATTATTTCATTTACTTGAATCAAAAAAAAAAATTCAATATAAATTTCTGTTTCGTTTTTTATTTTTTCATAGTAATGCATAAGCTATGATACAGATTACTCGCCAATTTAACAACGATTTTTATTTAATTTAATCAATTTTGTAACAGCTATGTGCAATAAAAAAACGAATTTTCAATTTATCAAATACATAATATGTAACACTTTCTTATAAACGGACAAACTTTTTCAATAACTCATTTTATAAACAAACAATTTTATATTTGTTTTCATATTTACACATCGCAGTACTTTTATCTACTGATCAAATTTTCATTTAAAAATAAATAATTTTCATTAAGCTACTAAATAATACAATAATATCTGTAGAGACGGCATCATCTGAGTTTATAATATTTTGATATGCTTTCAAATTCTTTGAAACGTCTTGTTCTGCATTTGGTTGAAACTCTACAACACCAGCCTTATAATATCGATCGTTCGGATCTGATTTATAAAAACTATTTAACTGGTAAAACAAAGAAAATCAAAATCAAAAAGATTAAATGAAATAAAATATATGTATGTACATTGTAAAGTTTTATTTCCGTGGCATATTTTTGATAAATGGTTTGAAATTCTTTTCACAATAAATGATCAAATTTCAAATCCAATAAAAATTAGATTGGATTGAATATGTAAATCAATAATTCAATATGAATGTAAAAACTCAAGTACCCTCAATATTTTAAAATCAAAGAACTTATATTAGTTATTGAACAAAGTGAAAATTATTACATTGATTATTGTTATTGTTTTCATGTTGATGGGCGGACGAACACTTTTCACGGTTACACGTACAACTGCAAGTGTATTGTAATTATATTTGGACTTTTTAATGGAGTACTGAGTAGACATTTGAACTTGTTTTAATTTTATCCAATGTCCATATATGTAGTCACCCAAAATCATTTCACAGATTCTTCTAAATTCGTTTATTAAATTTCGTGTCGGATCGAACTTTCACACAAACCTTGAGTACAAATGCAATATTAATAAGTGAAAAACGAAATTACGTACTTCTTGTTGATTTGTAATTAAAATTCCACATGATAGTAGAAAACAAATAGAAAGTAATGTATTAGACGGCATTTTGTCCTTTTTTGTTTAAACTCAATTTTACTGATCCTTTTATATTTTTGAATTGTTGTTAACACTAGTCCTAATAATTTCGAACTAAATTCGTTCAACTTTTGAATTTTATATTTATTGTCTGATCATTATTTATATCATTTTGTAAACTATCATTATTGTTGTCATCGTTGTACACTGAATGAATTCATTAAACCGGAAATAACATTATTATTCTATTTTCATTAATATCATGTTAATAGATTTCACTTATCACTGATCACATATGTATATTTTGAAAAAAAAAAAAAAAACGGACATGAAAAAGGAGTGTAAAAAATATACAATCATAATCATCTATAACTACAAGTTTAAAGATTAGTTTGATACAATATAAGATTAAAAAGCAAAAGGTATTTTTAATGGAAAATCAATTAATCAAGAATAAGATACTTTTTTTTTGTACATTACAATTGTATTGTAAAAAATTAAGAAAATTTGATAAATTGCTAAATTTAATAATAATTTATTGCCGGTATTATTATTGTTATATGTATATTCGAATTCAATTGTCTGTATGTAAAAATTTCAATTCAAAGAAATTTTCATATCATTCTTATTAATATACTTTAAAATAAAATATTTCCTTTCCATCATATCGTATGCAATTGCTTTTTTAATTTAAAATTAGTTATATTATATTTTTCTTAAGTATAAAAGATTTTTTTTTTTTTTAAATAATGATATCGAAATAACATGTCTAATCACAGTATGTTTAAGAAATATATACATATAAGTATAGTAACAATTTTTTTGCAAAATTATTCAAATATTGGAGTATAAATGATAAGAAATGTATTTATATGGAAAAGTTCATTTATCTAAGTATATCTAAATACACAGTATATGTACAATATTATTTTCTCAAAAAATTTTTTATGTTTGATTACCATAATTTATTTGTCGTATTTTTCTTTTATACATAAAAATTTCGTTACATGTTATACATGTATCTTTTTATTTGCTCATTGTTTTCAATTTTCCACATTCAAATTCATTTCTTCATATATACATATTCGTATATACATAATTATGAATCAACCATACAAATATATATGCATATACACATATTTTGAAAATTTGAGCTTAAGTGAAGTAATTTTCATCGCATGTAAAATACACTGTATGTATAATACAATTTAGTAAATTCATATTTTGTTAAAATATACAATAATGTATTCTATATGTCATATGATTTGGAAAATCCTATATCAAAAAAAACTATATATGTATATAAAAAAAATATATATATACAATATATGAAAATGTTAAAAAAATAAATTTTTTTTATTCATACATATGTACTACATCAGATTGTCTTTTTAGAATATGAATCTTTATACATATTTTATGTTTTAGTCATATTCATATTTTGCATGCACATATTATTATTATTATTATTATTATATTGTGTGTATTCATATGTAAATGTTAAAATTTTATATATAAGGGCATGACTCTGAAAAATAACCAAAATAAATAAAGTAAAACAAACAAAAATAAATAGAAATGTAAAAGAGTAAAAGGAAAATTCAACATTTTCTCAACTGTTGCTTTTCTTACATATTATACGTATGTAAGTATATGTATAAAATAAAAAAAAAAATAAATAAATACGTATGCGTGTATATATTAAAAATTTACATGATTCTATATGTAAAAGTCTTAACATAATTCTTATATATTCACCTAATCCACCCGCACAATCTATGTATCTCATTCTTTATTATCATTTACAATACCATACATATATAATACTGTTGTTCAAATATATCTAGCTTATTATCTATACATTTATATTTTAGCTGAAGAAAATGCATATATGTATTTTGTGTATTTGTAAATCTTTATAAAATTGGTAGTTCCTTAAGTCCTTTTTTATGTGATACATACATATAAGTACATATAGTGTGATAGTATCTTTTAAATGTACTATATAAAATTTAAATCTATGCATTCGAATTATACACATATATATGTGTATCTGTAACACATCTCAATATGGATTACATATGTAGATGTGATAGACATACAAGAGTACTCTTGATACTTTTCTACTATTTTACTTTCTTGTCCTGTTTATATACAAGTATCTTTTTTTAGTCTGTTGCTTTTCAACAATATGAACTACGTGTATTACATATTTTTCTTTACATTTTCATGAAAACCTCGTGCTTTTCATATATACATTTTTCACATACATACATATATGTATGTATGTATGTATTTTCATAAATAGAAAGTACATATATGTAGAAAACGTGTACAATATATAATATGAATTTGTAAAATTGTATAAAAAAAGAGCTCAAATATTGCACATATAATATACATACATATATTATTTGCATCCAAACGTATATGTGTATCCAGCCATATCCGGTATCAGGTCATGTACAGGTTTCGTAGATACACATATAAACAAAAATAGATACTTGTGGTATGTATATATGTATAAGAAAACAAAACAAATGAAAATTTTCTAGATATTCAACAGTAATAACAAAATTTTTCATTTTGTTATATGCCAGATGGCATGCATATGTGCATATACATACATATGTACATATGTATATGTTCATGTACGTAAATATATTGTAGATGTAATATAATGTACAGTTTAGTCAGAATTTCTGTTTATATACAAAATGAAAAATAATTCTCTGAGAGAAAGAGTAAAAAATTTGCATTTATGTAGATTTTACCGACAATTATTATGTTTGTGTATGTATAATACAATTTTGTATTTACTGTATATGCGTCGACGCAGAATATACATATATCCTTTCAAAATGATACAAATATGAAAAATTACAAAAAAAAAAAAAACTTTTGTTTTCTTTTTGTTTTTACTTAGTTTTAGCTCAAACTGTGCATTCATATCTGTTTGTTTTTCATATTAGGTACATACATACATATAAGAAAAAATGTATCTGTAGGCAACAAACCTGTAGTTCTTAGGTTTTCACTCAATTTCCCAAAACAGAGAAAAATCCGAATATTACAAAAATATCTTGTATCCTTTTTGTGCATAAAAAAAAATGTAGTAAAATTTAACCAGAAGGCAAATGATAAGCATTTATAAAGTAATCGAGGTTAGTTAGTACATATGTATACATCTTTGATTGAGCATAATGTATTTATATTTAAGAGTACAAGCTCGTCGAAGAAAAATTGTATTTTTTATCCTGGGTCATTTATTTTGCCGCTCGCTTTTCTTATTTAATACACATTCATTTTTCTTTTGTTTTTCCATTGCTTTGTGAGTGTGTATGTACACATTGATGATATTATGTGTATTATAATTGTGCGTTCATATTTGTTCATATATACATACATATATTCATGTGCACCTTTATGAGCATGTCTTTGGCACACATAATATAACAGGTAAGTATTAAACATTTATGAACTAATGATATATGTCTTATATGTATACATACAATATATGTTTGTATGTTAATTCCTTATTCAAAAACTTATACATAACAAATTGTGTATATATCTACATGTATGTATTTATATAGTTTATATTGTGAGAATTTCCCAGAGTTCAAGTTGAGTTTTCTTATTTTTCTTTTAAATTTTTCCAAACCAAAAACAAAAAACAAAAAAAAAAAAATGTGAATGAATTTTCACCAGTTCTCATTCAATATGAAATTCGAAAAAATCCAGTAGGCTCTCAGCCTCCGACGAGATCACATTTCGTACATAATTAAAAATGTATTTTATTTTTTGTTTACAAAATAATATAAAAATATTATTAAAAAAAATTATACATTTTGAAAATAAAAATTTAAAAAAAAAATAAAATAAAAAATACCAAAAATAAAATTTCATGTTTTTTTTTCTTATTTTCTAAAAAAATAAAAAAATTAAAAATTGGAAAAAATTTTGGAATGAAAATTAAAGAAATATTTTCTAGAAAACTTTAAATTTTCTTGAAATAAATTTATTATTATTATTTTTTTTTTAGTTGTGCATTGCGATTGCAATTAAAAAAGGAACATTAAAAATTAAATTTTTATTTCAAAGAAAAAATAATTAAAAAAAAAAAAACAAAAAAGAGAAAGAAAAACTATAACGTTTCGCTATATAAATGTAGGTTGTTTATGTGCTAAAGTTCGTATAAGTTGACCGTTTTTTAAAAATTCATAAGGCCCTGAATACCTAATTTTTTTTTTTACGTTTGTTCTTTAATAACTTTGTTATTTTTTTATGCTTAGATTACATTCATATGTATTTATTTTGTAGTACACAATTTAAGTTATATGTTACGAAATAAAGTGACCGTTTCACATTTTTCATAATTACAAAAAAAAAAAAAGTATATGTAAAAATTAAAATGAATTTTTTTTTTATTTTTTTTTTACCACTAAAACTAACAATATTTATAGTGTACATATACGTATAATGTAGTGTGATTAATATAAAAATGAAAAATTTATAAATCATTTTAAAAAAAAATTTCGTTGCTTCAAAAAAGGATACACAAAAAAAAAATTTTTTTTCTTGAGTTTGAATTTTTCCAAAATAAAAAAAAATTTTTTTGCATATTAATTGCTTTTTTTTGTCACAAAAACAAAACCCTTAAAGTGAATAAGAAAAATTCTATAAAATGAAAAACTGAAAAATAATTTTCATCATATTTTTTGACCTAATTTCCTACTTTTTTCCCTTTTGATTTTTTTCTTTTGACTTTTATTAAATTTTTTTTTTTTTTTTTCAAATTTTAATTCTCATTTTTTTCTTAAATTTTTCATTTGTATTTTGAAACTTTTTTTTAAAACTTATCCCAGATTAAAAAGCAAAAAAAATTATTTTTATTTATTTTTTCTTTCCTTTTTTTTATTTACTTTTTAATTTTTGATTGTTTATTTTTCTCGATTTGTAAAACAAAATGTTCAGTGTAATGTTAATAATCCGGGAAAAAGTTCAAAATTCTCATTTTTAAAAGTGCAATATTAATTTTTTATCATTTCTTAAATGTAACAAAAATGATGTTTTTCTCTTTGGTATTTAGCGTTCTTGAAGAAAAATGTATCGATAGAAAAGAAAATTATTTGAAATATTTTTTTTAAATTTTCTTTTATGCAGAAGATTTTTCTATATTCCAAGGAAAAAAAAAAAACAGAAAAATTATAAATGAGAATTTTCCTTGTTTTTTTTTTCAGTTGATTTGTAATATTTAAAATTAAAAAAAAAAAAAACAACAAAATGAGAAAAAATACACACACATTAAAATAAAAATAAAAAAATGCAACTAAAAAGTAGCAAAAAATTTCCATGAAAATCAAATGAAAAAAAAATTAGAAAAAGGAAAAATAGATTTATGTTCCGTTAAAATAAATAGAAAAAAAAAAGCGCAACATAGAAAATTACGGTTTGTCGTTGTTTTTTTTAGTTGTGTGTGTTTGTATTTTCATGCTTACATGCAGAATAAAAAAAAAAATAAATAAATAATTTTTATTTCTTATATATGTGTGTGTATATATGCTCAACAATATGTTTTGCTGATGCAATAAAATTTAGTGCACTCATCAAAAAGGAAAAATTATTTACAATGTGATGTGATACAGAAATTTTGAATTTTAATTTATTTATTTATTTTTTTTTTTAAATTGGAAAATGTGTGCAATCAAAATGTTTGCAAAGGAAAAACTGATTTTATCTATAAATATGTGTAAAGTAAAGTTTATAAAAATTAATCGAAATCAAGAATGATTTATTTTGTGTAACAATTAAATTTTTTTTTTTTAAATGATTAAACAGAATATTAACGATATAAAAATACATATAATGTTTTATATGTGTATTGCTGAAGGATAAAATCCAAAAAAAAAAATTTCATAATTATGATGATAACAAATAAAAAACGATGTGAGTATATACACGAATCCAAAAATTAAATAAATATCATAATAAATTGATTTTTTTTTGTTTATTTACAAATAATAATAAGAAATAATTCAAAATAATGAATGTTCAACATTATTTTGTCTGTTGAATTTTCATTATTTTCATGATTTTTCATCATAAATGTTATCAATGCCCGTAGATTGTAAAACAAAGGACATTTTGTTTTGATCTTCTAAATTTCAATGAAATAAATATTAAAAATTAAAAATTATAAAAAAGAGATTGTTTGTTTATTGCGTTTTTGAATATCAATACATTTAAAATTTGCCAGTGCACGCACTACCAGTGTAATAAATCGTTCGATTGTTTGTGTGATTTAATGCATTTCATTTTGTGCATAATTATTTGTATACGTATCTCTGTGGTGGGTGTATTTGATTTATAGTGTTTGCATCCGTTTTCCTTTTTATTTGTACATACATTAAGATACTCGTATGTATATGTTTGAAGGTAAAATCAAAATTACATCAAAAAATTAAATAGAACAAAAGAGAATAAACAGAAATTCAACTGTGAACAGCATCACAGTATCATTCTTTGCATCAGAATTTTTTTTTCCTACCTTTAGTATATAATCTATTCTCTTGCATACAAGCACACTGTTTAATTACTTTTTTTTTTTTTTTGTAAATTTATTTTTATCATATTTTTTCACCACCACCATCGTCATTCTAATCGCCCACCCACTACCCAACTTGTCCAAACATAATATACACAATTTATTTTGCCGTCATCATCATATTATTATGATCATCACATATGCTGTATGCATAGTGCAAATATTCGGTCATGTAATCTTGTGGTATAAATTATATATTGCAATAATTTAGACCAAAAGCCAAAAAAAATAAAATTTATATACAATACCATATGCACACATGTATGTAGTACTTATAATAAACTCTGCTAAGTACATAAAAATACAATCAACAAACAAAATATAAAATTTCTATAAAGCATTTTTTTACTGCTTCATACATACGTTATGTGTATTACTTTTATAAATTTGTGTTTGTTGATTCAATTAACTTTACATGTGAATTACAAATCAATCACCAAACGATACTCAATATATAGCACTGTTATTTATAATAAAATATTGAACTTAGTATCATAATATCATCAGCGATCATTGATTTATTTAAGAATTTATGCATTATATTTGATATACGAGTATGTATCTTTGATATAAAATAATTTGTATAAACTATCTATTACCGTTTTAATCATGATCGCTAATATTGAAATGAAGATATACTTACAAAAATACTGGTGTGCTTTTTCAGCCTCTAGTTTACATTGTAAGATATAGCATTCAAATAATCCATATGATATCAAATCAGTGTTATCACTTTGTTACAATTGCAGTATTTTTTACTGTCGTTTCGTTTAAAACACTGCTTTTTAAAATTACACGTATTTAATTTGATATGAACACATTACTTTTATGTAACAGAATAAAAAAAAATTATTAATAAATTCGAAATCTAATTTTGAATATTGCTTTTATGCGCCCGCACATGAAAAAAAAAATTTTTGAGCTACTGCACAATATCACCCGTCTTCCCTCATGTTCAAAACACGACTAAATTGCATGTATTGTCATCCTCATTTATGCTGAACTACACTAGACTGCTAGACTGATATGCTGTTTGTTATTGCTATGTATACCAGACCCGACCCGACCAGTATAAATGAAACGTGAGAGTTAAAAAAAAATGCGAAAATAAATGAAAATAAAATTCAGGAGCTAGTGTAAAATACCACCCGTCTTCTCCCACGTTCAAAAGGCAACTAAACTCTAAAGTGAATACTGGTTTCATATATCATTTATGATACTGAGTACTGAGTACTGACCTTGAATACTGCCCACCGATCCGGTTCCTATACTAAGCCTGCTACACAGTGTGTTATTGCTATGTATACTAAACTAGACCAGTATATAAATGAAACATGAAAGTGAAAAAAAAGCGAAAATAAATGAAAACAAAATTCAGGAGCTAGTGCCGTCTTCTCTCATGTTCAAAAGGGAACTATAAATTTATTACCGATATTATTGGTTTTAAATATCATTTATGATACTGAGTAGTGAGTACTGACCTTGAATACTGACCACTGACTAGGCTCCTAGACTAAGCTTGCTATATAGTGTGTTATTGCTATGTATACCAGACCCGAACGGTTTACATAAAACACATAAAATGGAAAAATGAAATGAAATGAAACTATGTAAACAAAAATGCAAAAGCGAACTGATTGAAAAATGAGGATGAAGACATGTATAGAGTATAGGATAGAACTGTCGTTTTGTTTTATTATATTGCTTAACATTATTATTAACTTTCGTTTTATTTTGTTTTATTGCTTTCAAGTTTTGGAAAACGATAGCACTGTATTGAATGTGTTTTATTTGTATCTGTTTATGTGGCAATGAAATAAAATTCTAATTACGTTAAAATACGATACATGCAAAATTGATTGAATTTTTCAATATTTAGAAAATTGAAATAAACATTTCTATATAGCAATGAATTAAATCATGATTAAACAAACTAATGTACTTACTAACACGTATGCAAAATTTTTAAGTTGGTGAACAGAAAATCAAAAATCTTTGGTTTATCCATATTCAAGAGTACAGGAAAAATATAATGAAATGCAAAATATACAAATACAATATGTATAAAAATAATAAAATAAATAAATTTTGAAAAATTTTCAATTTTTTTTTTTTAATTTTTTTTTTGTCTTACTTTCAAGACATTTTTAAATTAAATTTTTTTTTTATTAAAAAATATTTTAGTTCTGAACATTTTTCTTCTATACAGTATTTCTTTAATTCTATATGTATGTACATGAAATGTATTTTTCATTTATATTTAGCGTGTACATTTCAATTACTTATTTTATTACACCTCAAACAGAATATTCAAAAAAAGAAGAAAAAAGAAAAACGAAAAAGAAGAATTATGAAAAGAAACGTAATAAATCGAAATTTTTATCATTTTTAAATAATTAAATGATTGCGAAATGGATATTTTTAGAATTCATTAAAAATAAACAAAAAAAAAATGACTCCATGAAAATTCAAAATGAAAATAATGAAAAATTTTTCATATATACTAAGATAATTCGTATACAAGCAGAATGCACATGCGTATATGTGTACTGAGTTTATAGTAAATGAATTATTCCAATTTTTTTTTTTTTCTGGCATGTATCTAGTTAATACTAGTGTATGGATAGTTTTTATTTATAACAATATATTAGGAGATAATTTGAACGAATTTTGAAAATAAATGAAATAAATATTACCTTGATACAAGATTTTGTTTCTGGGCATTATTGTAATTCAAAAATTTGAAAAGAAAAAAAAAATCAATGACATTGAAAAGAATTTTTTTTTTTTTTTGTAATATTGAAATTATCCAGATCACACAAAAATAATATTACCAATTGAGTTTAAATAATTTAAGTACGTTATGTTTTTATGTAAAAATTAATTTTGAATACTAAGTATCTGAAGTTGTAATTAATTAATTATTTGGTTTAAAATATGTAAAAAATATTTTTTGGTTTTAAAAATGCATACAAATGCGTGTAATTATTGATGCTATTAAATTTGACTAATTTTCAAAAAAAAATTTTTTTCCAAATTTCTTTCAAAATAGTACACAATTAAGAAAAAAAAAACCGTTTATTCAAAAAAAAGCCTTCATTTCTTATCCCTTTAGATTTTTTAATAGAATTAAAAATTTCATGATTTTTCAATTATGGTTTTACAACTAATAAAATTAGAAAAGTAAATAAAACTTTTCCTTTATCCATTTTACCATTCATTTTCTATATATAGGTACATACATAGTACGTACTACATTTGTCTAGATCATGACTGTATATATTATCATTTCAATTTTCTGTGTGCATGTAAACATGAATTTAAATGAAAATGTATGCAAATATATTCTTTGTAAGTAACTCTATATATATATGAACATACGTACCTACCTAAATTTATATAAATTTAAATGATACATATATACGTTATGTACGCATATTATAAAAATGTAACTAAGTAAATGTATGAATAAAATGTTACAAAACACTTTTAAATATTAAGTATATATGTATTATAGATATGTATATGATAAATTTCAATAAAATTTCCTTAAATTAAAATATAATAGGTTTGCTCATTTCACTTTTCAAATATTTGTTCATCCTTTTATGGTTTTAATGGTTCTTCAAAATGGATAAACTCTTAAAATAATGATTACAAAAATTATACTTAGTAATATTGTCCGTATTTATTTTAAAATAATTTTAATTTGAAAAAGTTTTATTTTTTTCCCATTTTATGTAAATAACGAGAATAAATTTGATATGAATTTCTGTTAACATATTTGATCTGTTTATTTTAAACTGGCTTAAGATCACATTTTAAAATAATATGTAACAAGATATTTTGAATTCACTTTTGAATTTTATAATTTTTCAAAAAAAAAAAAGAAAACAAAGTGGCTTACTATGAAATCTTCGTAGTTTTTGATTTCCGTTTTATAATTTATTTCAATTATTAAAGTTTACGTTATTACGATGCGTATTTTATAAAAAAAATTCAAGAAATTTTTATTTTTTAATTCATTTTAAAATTTTTTTCATTTATTTTTATTCCATTCGTAGATTTTTTTTTTTTATTTATTTCACCTTGAAAAAAAAAATAGTATTAAAGCATATACAAGTTAATTATTTGAAAATTAACCGAAAACTCTGTATTGAATACATCGTCAAGTACTTAATATGTATGTACAAGAATTAAATTTCATTGAAATATAAAATTACAAAAAAAAAAAAAAAAAAAATTATTTTTGCATCATTATACAAATATTAAAGCAAAATTTTAAAATAACTTGATATAAAACTTTTGTAATTTGATAACATCATAATTTTATTAAAATAATTTACAATGCATTATATTCAAATAAATGTATATCAAAAAGTTATTATGAATAAATTGAATAACAAAGTTTGAAAAAAAAAAAAATGTTTTCATTTTGATAGCTATAGAATTAGTTAACATATTTTCTTGCTATCGTTATTATATGAGATTTAATTAATTATATCTATTGTGTACACAAAAAAAAAAATGAAAAAAAAATGTTTATATCATGATAATTCAAAAATTTAAATTTTTGAATAGATATTCTACTTAAACCCTTTTTCTTTTCCGCATGTATTAATTCTGTCATGAATGTAAAATAATTTCATTTTCTCTTGTCTATGTTTTTTTCATCAATAAATCTTTAAAAAGGAAAAGAAAATTGAATCCTGATTTTTATAAAAAAAATTTTCAATTTAAAAACAATTAATTAAAATATATTGACACTGGTTTTATTTTATAAATATAATTGAGAATTTTATACGTATATATATATGTACATAATGATTGACAGAAAATCCTTTTTTACTGATTTTTCAAATAAATTTTCGAGTAGTATTTTAATATAAAAACAAAAAAAAAACAATTATACATACATAGATAGATACAACGAATTTAATGACTTTTATTTCGAATAAAACATTTTATATAATAAAAATTGAGAGGAAAAGTTTGAAAATCAAAAAATTTTCCAATTATTTATCTTCAGGTAAAGGTTTAAGGACACTTGTACTTAAAATCAAAATTAAAAAATAAAAATTAAAAAAAATATTGTAATCCCTTTTTTTGTTAATGTCTTGTGACAGTGTTTTATTTAGCCTAATATTTAATTAATTTTAATTAAATACTCAACCTTTTAAATGACATACTACAGATAATAAAATATATATATTCAAATCAACATGAATGATGTATTCCTTAAATTTATTCCACATTTTTCTTAATTTCTTCGGTAATGTTGTTGTTATGTTTTTGTGTTTATTTTGTATCAAATAACTTTTAAATATTTGAATTTGAGATTTTATTTTTATTTTTTTATTTTTTTTTTTCATCATACATTAGATGGTGTGAGTATACGCGAATATATACTCACACATATGTAAATATATGAAATCAATTCGTTGAAAAATGATCTACGTTCGAAATTTTTTTTATACCCTTGTACTAAGGATGTAAATATTTCAAAAATGTATATATACGATATTTTGTTATTCATCTATATAGCCTTATATACTCTATATGCAAAATTCTTGTAAAGATTAATATACACAAATTTGGGTAAATTTTAATAATTTATGATAAGAAAATTTATTTATATTGATGACCTAATTTAAATATTCAATCTGGTATGAAAAGATGTTTCTATGTACATACATAATACGTACGTACGTATAATACCTTAATCAATGTAATGTACATGAGATCATACGTTATACTGTGAAAATACTTCAGAAATGTGTATATACATACGAGTATGTATAAATAAAATTATTTACAATAAAATTCATTTATTTATATTAATTGAATTTGAAAAAAAAAACACGATTGAAATTGACTTGATGTAATCTGCTATATACTAGTACTTAGATAATTTTTTTCTTCTTTCAATTTTATGTAATTATTTATTTATTTTTTTTTTTTGAAATATCGAAAATTAAAAAAAAAAACGGAAAATGTTTGAATTTAATTAATTTTAAAATTTGTATTAATTTGATTGAAAAGGAAAAACAAAAACAACACATTTGGGTTAATTTAATTTTCTTAAAATTAATTTAACTGTAATTTACAAACTGTTTTATAATGAAAATTTCTTAACTTTCCCAAAAAAATTGTAAATTATTTAAGCCCCAAAAGGTATAATTAAGTTTATACGAGAATTAACTCATCATTATTTAGAAATTTTTTCTTTAAGATTTTTTTCTTCTTTTTTTTTTTAAATTGAAAATCAAAATTTTTAAGGTAGTTGTGTTTTTTTTTTTGTTTTTTGCGTAGGTTATAGAATATTTTTATCCTTAAGGTATTGAACAGACCTTTACGTTCAATTGATTTTAATTTAATTGAAGGTCTTTTCGTTACTTTTTTAAAGAGTTCATTTCAATGAATTTATCATGTACTTCATTATAACTTTTAGTCAAAAATAACTGATTAAACAATAAACAAACAAAAAAAGAAAAAAAAAAAAAGAAAATGAAAAAATAATTTTTGTATTTTTTTTTTTTTTTTTTTGAATTTTACAGAAAAATCATGATAATGACAATATTCAAATAAATATGCAAAAAATGAAATGTTTAATGAATTGTAAATGAAAATAAATAAAATTCAAGTAAAATATCAAACAGAAAACAACAATTTACTCTTATATAATCACCATTATATGATTTATTATGATGTTGTCATGTTTTTTTTTTTTTTATTTTGTTTTGGTTTTTTTTTTCTTTTTCCGAGGAGAACATTAAAATTTTTCTGACTTGATTTTTTTTTTCTGTTTCAGTTGTTTTATATCATAAATTAGGGAATAAAAAAAATTTTTTTTTTGTTTTGTGTGTTCATAAATTAGGATTAATATTTCCAAGTCAATTAATGTGAAAAACAATGAAAAATAAAAAAAAAAAATAAATAAAAATTAGATATCATTAAAATGTTAAACAGAGACTAGATGTGTGTACTGGGTTTTTGTTTTTGTGTATTTATGCCAATCCTATTTATAGTAAAATGATAAATAATTAATCAATTGCGGAAGCAAAAACTGAGAAAAGAAAAATTAAAAAGAAAAAAATAATGATAAGTTTTTCATTGCAAATTGAAACATAATTTATTATATTGTATGGTGTATTAATGATTTTATACATACTTAGAATATTTATATTACACCAGTCGTACGTTAGCAGCAGTATTTAAATTTGTATATTTATCTTAAAATTTATTATTTTACAAAATAGAAAACAAAGCACATAAAACTAACAAAGAAACACATAAGATATAATTGTAGTGTATTAGTTTATACACTAGAGATTTTTGTTCTTTAATATGTGTTTTTCATGCTATTGTACACATAACTAAAATCAAAAGCTATAAAAATTAAATTATTGTATCAAGAAACAATTGAGAATTTGATTTATAATCCGCATTGCTGCTACATATTTACATATATGTGTGCTACATAGTATCTAAAGACTATTGTAATTTTGTATTGTACAATAAAATTAACAAAAATAATTTAAAAAAACAAAAGGGAGGCATATAAACAGTCTTTTGTATGTAAAATACATGAATACATAAAAAATAATATAAATATAGTGTTTCACATAATTACGCATGTCCTTATGGATAATGAATAAAATTTCCAAAATTTGTGTCCTACACACATATTTGTATTATCGTGTATCGTGTATTATCGTGTGTGTGGCACTAGAAAGATGAAGATAGAAAACCACTGAAGGCAGAAATCGCGAAAATTTTTCTAACTTAGACTACATTAAATACGTTATTATCCTTGTCAAAAGGATAAATACTTTAATATAGACAAACAAAGGATGAGAGGCACAATAAGCTTTCCTAAGCTGCAATGTCGAGGCAACCATATCCTTCATCTCACCTTTGTTGACTAAACTAAACTATTATCGTGTATTACGATATGTAACTATAAAATTGAAAATTATTTTATGACCTGTGCAAAAAATCACAATAATCCTTTTTAGAGAAAATATGGTTTCTGACATACTCTATAAAATATAATGAAATAAAAATATTAATTTTTTTTTTTTCCGAAACCAACATTCTTTATGTAATTTAAATGTGATCATGAATTAAACATGGAAACATTATCCTGTATAATTTATATGGAAATTCTATTAATGTAATAAAAATGAAATGATTTAATTTTTTTTTTTTTTCATTTCATTACTACTTTTTTTTCTTTTAATGAGCTTATTATATTATATTAACATCCATATTTAATAATATGTACAGAAAACGTGTATCCATAGTGTATCCATACTTTGGGCAAAGTTATTTTTAGTTACATTTTCAGCAGACACGGTAATATAGAAACACAGATAAATATTATGATGAGAAAAAATAAAGTGAAAAATATCAAAGATTAAGATCTTATATACATACATATATCATTAATAAACAAAGGAACCGTCAATCAATCATGTAAATATGTTTGAATGATTATTTAATCAGGCGTTATACATGAGATTGTATACACCTAACAAATTCGTATGTATACACCTAACAATTTCTTAATCATAAAAACGTACACCAACATGGTCGTATGTATGCGTATGCGTGTGTATAATAAATATAATAAGACCGTGATAAAGGTATGAATGGCACAGGTAATTATTTTATTTCACTTTTATTTTATTTTTTTTTTTTTGCTTTTTGGCCTTATTTTGTATTTTCTTTTCTTATTTTCCAAAATAAATTTCAGTCTGTTCTCGATGTTTATTATTATTATTTTATTTTTTTTTTTTGTATTGCATATTGTATGTTTCCTTTCGATTAATTTATTTCATATATAAAAAAAAAGAAAAATCAAATAAATAAATGAAAAGAAAAATTGAACATTTTTTCAGTGAATTTCATGCAATATGTTTGATTAATTTGAATTTTTTTATTTTTATTTTTTTTATTGATTTCCTGTTTTTCATCCATCTTTCATTTTAATGGTTTTACTTGATGGTGTACGAATATCAACATGTATTCAATAAAATAAAAATAAAAAATAAAAGACATTGGATTTAAGTTTTTTGATACTTGGGTTATTTATATACACAAGCATATATAGTATATAAAATGTACATCATATATGGTTCGTAATACACGTGTGTATACATATGTTTAATGTACTGACTTTTCGGGTTGCTTTATTAATATTTTATATCAATTTCAAGGTTATCTTATCCACTTTTGCCTTAAGATAAATTTAATATTTTAAAAATGAAAGAAATCAATTTTGTAAAAAGAACAAACGAATAAAAAATTACCATTAAATTGAAGAATAAATGAAAACTATACCTCATTTGTAAAGTTTTTGTAAAGTTTGTTTTTTTTTTGTTTTTTTTGTTTAATGCAACGAAGAGTTTGGCTATTATCATTTTTATATTCCTGAACACACACAACAAAAAAAGACAAAATTTGTAATAAAAATCAAATTTTGAATGTATCTGTTATCCTTTTTAAAAACTAAACACATGCATAATTTTTCATAATTTCGTTTTAGAATAAACTTTATGAACAACATATGACAAAAAAAAAAAAAAAACTTTAAGTATGGAAACAAAAAAAAATTTTTTTTAGAAAATGTACATAAATAGTACGTAAAAGGATTCTTATTATTTAAGAATTTATTTTATTTTTTTTTTTCCTACTTCTTATTCTGAGTTTTTGTTTTTTACTTCCTATTATATCAAGCATACCTTTCTACAAATTTTCTTGACAAACCTTTAAACCAAATTTTTGGTAAACTGTAAGCACTTAGAAAACTAGAAAACAAAAACCAAAAAAAAAAATAAAAAGGAAAGAAAAAAGAAAATCAAAAAATAAACAAAAACCAAAACCTTGTATATGCATAAAAGTATAAAACAAAGAAATAAATTATTTGAGCTTATAATTATGTTTTCTTAAGAGCTAAACAATTTTTGTTTTTGGTTCTGTTTCTATGTACACTATAAACTACTCTACCATTACGGTATATTAAAGCATATTAAAGTGTAGTATAAAATGCTTATGCTAAAACGTTTTTAATACAAAGTTCTTGGGAACTTAAGATTTGTAGATTTATTGAAATTATGTGTTTACATGTCTATATCGTATACACATATGCATATATGTATGTACACATGTATTTTCATTATTCTCATTTTCTTTTCTAATTAATTGAAAATAAGAAAACATACGAACATTATGTGAGAATTTATAATGAAAAATCATTTACGACTTTAGGTTTTTTTTTTTTTTGTTTTTTTTTAATTGTGTGTATAATAAATTGAAAATTAAAATAATGAGAAAAATACGCATGTGATTATATTGAACAATAAGTGAATAAGAAAAAGTGAAAAAAATAAAAATAAAATTTAAAAAAAAATGAATACCAAAAACTTCATAAGTTGAAAACAATACGAAGTCGAACCAACGTAAAAGTCGTTATGGTTAAAGAAATAATATGGAAATTTTTTTACATAAAATTTAAAATAAAAAATAAAGGAAAAGTTCACTTTCCTTTATATATACACACACATATCGTGTACACATATACAAATTTTTTTTTAACAATCTTCTTCTACTTTTTGAGATATCCAAATGTCAAGGGGAAAAAACGATGAAAATAGAAAAAAAAAGAAAAATTGCAGAAAAACATTTCAATTGTTAGATAATTTTTATAACCTTTCGTATACTGTACATACACACTTGCAACCTGACTAAATGAAAGAAAATATGTATACATTTTATAAAAGTGCTATTTATACTTTTATTCATACACATACATACACATTTCATATCATTCATATATGTATATACATATAATTACATATATCATGGCTCTCTAGATAATATTATTATTACATCAATTTTGTCTACTTTAATGCAAATTAATATAATTAAAAGTAAACAATCATGAAATAAAAAGTAATATTATATAAGGATTAAAATATGTATGTACATGTAAATAATTATAATTACATCCATAAAAATATCCTTTTTAGTTAACTCGTTTAATTATTTTTTATTTTCTGTTTGTCCTTTTTTTTTTTTTTTTTGTTTATTCTGTTTTATCTATGTATTTTGATGTTAATGATGTTCATTGTCCTTATGACCGTAATAAGAAATATAACAAGAGATTACAAAAGACTGTTATAGCATAAACATGATAATATCTAAATTTGAAAAAGATGAATGAATAAGTATGAAAAATGTAAAAAAGAAAAACAAAAAATGAAAATAAAGAAATTCGAATGTGTTTTTAATTATTTCATTTGCCAATGATTTAAACATATTTATATAGAATTGCTCAATAGTGATGAGATGTACGTATACATTAAAAGTTTAGTTCAGGTTCATAACGAATATTGATGGAAAATTAAGATTTTCCAGTTTCCACGGATTTACTAAAGGAATTTCTGTAGGTTTTGCATTAAAAACCATTTAATTTTTATATTTGTGAATGGTACAATTAGAACAGTTTTGTGATTTAAAAAAAAAAAAAAACAAACTTGATGCAATAAACGACATTTATGTAACAGTATTTGTAATATAATTCATAGCGGAAATAAATTTGAAATAATTGATTACATAAATATTTATGTTTACTATAATTTATGTTATATAGATGAATGAACAGGAAAAATAAATTAAATTATGAAAAGAACTAATGAAGTAGAAAAAAAAAAATTATACAGGACAAATGCAATGTATATACGTATATTAAAACCATATAACAATGTGTAATTTATAAATTATACCTTATTCACAAAGTATTGTACGTACATTTGTAGTAATTTACAGAACAATATGTGTAGAAAATCTCATTACGTTATTGATTCAATGTTACTATAAAAATGTTACTATAAATTTTACAATGATTTTTCCAAATACTGAGGAAAAATCAAAATGCATACATGTAGACTTAAAAATCTAACTAGACAAACTATACACACTAACCTCCCATAACATTAAAACAATCTACATACTTATACAATAAATATTACACGAATTTTTTATTTTTGTTATTTACATATTTATTTGTTCATTTTATTTATTTTTTTTTTTCTTCAGAAAATTGTTCATTAAAATTCTTTCCGAATACCAAATTGCGGTTTGGTTCTACAACTATCATACTATATGTATTATCTATACGAATATTTTGGTAATAATATATATTAAAGTATTAATCAATTTGTTCCAAAGTACATAATAAAAGGAAAAATCTGTGTAGAAAAAAAAAATAACAAAAATAACGAAAACACGTAACTATGTAGAACATTTTTCCGACCTGTTGATAATTTCAATTCAATTTAATATATGTATGAAAAATAGAAAAGGAAATAAAAATAAGTGATTTAAAAGGAAGGAAAAATAGTGTAGCGAATAAAATAAGTGTAGATTGAATAAAAACGAAATGTTTAACTACAGCAACACACAGATCTATATATATATTACACGTATACATATGTGTATTAATCCTTATACGTACATATGCAGAAATATACCTTTATACCAAAGTATATATGAGGCAATATAAAAGATACATTATATTATCTATATATTTTTGTGATACTTTTGCTATATGTATTCGGATACGGCTCAGATACAAACGTATTAAATGACAAATTTCATCTCTGGGGATGACAATTTGTGTGTGACAAAAAAAAAAAAGATGTAGATAAAAAATAAAACACACAAAAAATTAAATATACGAATGACAAGGATAAACGTTATTTACTTATTTTTATTTTTATCATTTATTTATTTTACCTTTATTTATTTTTATTATTTTTTTTTTTTTTGTCACTATTGTATAATTTAATGCTTGATAAAATTTTCTTTTTTTTTTTTGTTATTTATTTTTTCGTATACTTTTCTACCAATTTATTTCTCATTGTTTATTTTTTTCATTTACATTCGCATATTAAATTTTTGCATTATATACTTATTCTAATGATTATTACTGTGATATTTTATTTATATTTTATTATTTTTATTAAATAATATAACATAATATTTTACTACTATATTTTTTTGAATGAAATTCATGATAATTTCTTTAGCTTTTTATAATAGATAGAACACCCTATACTAAAAAAATTGAAAATCAATTCGATTACATACATACATATATGTATATTTAATTTTATTATATCTGAGTTCAAACTCATGTACATATATTATTTTAAGAATAAAATAAACAAACATTATATATAGTATTTCCTTATAAAAAAAAAATTTGCATTTCCCTTTCTATTACTTCCGTATATCTATAGGTATATTCTCAATTTTATTTTATTAAAAAAATTTTTTTTCTCATCTTTGATTTCAATATAAAAACAATCAAATATGGGTAAACAATATCTTATGGGAATAAATTAGGTATAGAAATAAAAAAAGGGATGTACAATACGTATATTCGATCTAAACACTACACATACCATTTTCATTTAGAAACAAAAGTGGTAAAAGAAAATTCCTTTTTTTTTTTTTACCTCATATTTTCATCTAGATTCAATATACCTGTATGTATGTATTAATGTTTATTTAAAGATTTAACGCAATAAAAAACAAAAATGATAAACTTTATGAATATGGAATTTTTATTACATTACATTGGGTTTATTATATCGTGTGTGTACATATTCGAAGTTCATTGTATATCAATAAATTTTGCCCCCAATTTTTTTTTTTGTTGTTTTTTCGTTTTTCTCTACCTTAAAAAATTTTTCTTATTTTCTTTTTTCATGTTCATCAGGAAATGGAAAATCTATAGAAAATAAGAAAATATCCTTTTTATATTTGCAACTTTTATTTTGTTTTGTTGATCTTATATATTTTTTTTCTCATTTTTTTTTGTATGTTATCATCATTGTAAAATAAATAAATATAAAAAAAAATATATATACTGACTGTACGTGCCTTTACGCATACATACATATAATCCTTACTAACAAGTAAGCAAGTAAGCTTAAAATAAGATCATAATTAATGATTTCCTTCCTGTTTAACGATATATTCTATCATCATTTTCTATGATTCTAATAATAAATGTGTTGTATCTACATACATTTATTTACCTGTTGAATTACAAATTTTTACAGGATGAACATCATATAGACAAAAACAAAACAAATTGAAAAAAAAAAAAAACAAAATATAGAACATCATGTAATGGAATTATATTTATACGTGAACA
Organism: Anthrax anthrax; assembly: GCA_963971155.1. Classification (NCBI taxonomy): domain Eukaryota; kingdom Metazoa; phylum Arthropoda; class Insecta; order Diptera; family Bombyliidae; genus Anthrax; species Anthrax anthrax. The sequence continues at coordinate 3,704,804 of OZ020123.1, forward strand.
CACGCATATATACATAGATAAATTTTGTAATATCTCTAGTTGTTTTTGATTATCTGAAAAATAATCGAAAAAAAAAGAAATATATTCCGTAATACCTGGAAGGATTTCAGATGTATACATTGTAAAAAAAAACAAAAAAATTAAATAGAAGTAATAATGCAGGAAGTTCTATAATACGTTGGAATAATGTTGTAATAACATGTTTTTCTTGGGTATACACATACGATTGTACGTGAAAATTGAGTTTATGGAGATATACTCGTATAAGTATACGTTTTAGAAATATAAAAAAATTACCCAATATTTAACATGGAAAAAGGAAAACAAAAAATTTTTCATGATCGGCTGGAAAATAAAAAATGTTTTATTGATAAGAAAAAAAGTAAAATATTACTTTTATGTATCAAAGTACATATATTAGACTAAACCGTAAATCATACGGTATTTTGCAATGTTCATGGGTAATAGGATTTTTCTGTAAAAAAAAAAAACTTAAAATATATTCTTTAAAAATTAAAGAGTCGTTAAAAGTTACTTTAGAAAAAAAAAAAACTTTCTTCAAAGGTATTTTCTGACTTATTTTTATCACCCCATTTAAGAATATGTTATATAGGTATATGACAAGTGTAACTCGTACATAGGCATTTTGGTTTAAATGTGTATCAATGTTTCAATATAATAAAAAAGGGAAAACTCCCTCTAAAACATATTGAAATAAAAATTATACTTAAAATTTTATGATATCACGCGTATTTATGTTATTTACGTATATATTCGCGTATCTTTTACAAAAAAATCTTTTTCCCTTTTTTATCTCATAGAATTAATCTATTGTATTAAAATTTATGTTAATTTTATTACTTGTTTAGTATATAGGTGTTGGTGGTTTTATTTTCTTACTCGTTTCTTTTTTGTTGTTTTTTTTTTTTTTTAAACAATTTTTGCCCATTCATTAATTTAATTATCAAATTACAAAGTAATTACATAAGTCTAGTAATACAAAAAATCTTTTATTCTCTGCTTGATACAATCTTTATGTATATAAAATTATATAAAACTTTTAGAAAACATATTCGAACATCTTGAATACTTCTTAAAAATAATCTTGATAAAACCCAAGTAAACTTTTAACTATATATGTATGTACATACATAACATTATGCTTATGTGATGATAGTCAACATAGTTATTTTGATAAATTTAGAAGGAAACAAAAAAAAAAAGAAAGGAAACTTAAAATTGACTGTAATTTTGTTAATTTTTATACGTTAATTTCTCTTTATTATTATTTCCCTATAATTTCGACCGTATATTTATTTTATAATGAAATTCTTAAATAACACACAAGAATTTCAAGGAAAACTGTAGAGTATATATACAATCAAAAGCAAATAATAAACCGCAACAAGATTTTCACAAGTATGTACGCATATATATTCCAAAAATCATATTTAAAAAATCACATTTTATAGCCTACATCCTACCCTAACATTTTTGGGAAATTTTCGAAATTTCTGACTTTCATTAAATTACATGAGTTCCTTTTATTTGTAATTAGTACACACAATTTTTCCTTAATTATATTCTCATGCAGTCTTGAAGCATTTAATTTACATTTTTAATTAGATGTTGTTGGTCTACCGTTTAAAAATTTAAATTTTATTTAACATTTATTTACGTTCTTTTATTTAACGTATCCTAGTACCAACTAGTACCATACTACTATTTTAATATAAGAAAATTTCTTTTTTTTTATTTATTTATTTTACTTTACACGTTTGAATGTTCAATTTTGTAATTTTTTTTTTCATGTTTTTTGTTGTTGGCTTTTTGTTATTTTCTTTTTTTGGTAATCTTTTTTAGTATGTCTGCAAAAATAGACATTGAAGTAAGCCATAACAATGCAAGGATTTTTTCTTCTCTATGAAACATTGTTATATCTTCAAAATATATATAGAAATATTTTAATGCACATTAAACGGCATGTACGCGGATAGATGTAACGATAAAGATAAAAACAAAAGTACATTATTAAAATTCATTTACTTACTTGTTGCTTAAATTTTTTGTCTATTTATTATGCTATTAAATGTTTTACTTTATTTCAAATTTTTGAAAGATAAAAACATTAAGATGATTATCTAATACAATAAATGGTAAAAATAAAATCAATTTAAATAATAATTGTATAATAAAAGAAAATATATATATAGGCTGTGTCCGATTACACAATTTTCTTACTTCGTCGTAAATAAGTAGCGAAGTAAGAAAATTGTGCAATCGGACACAGCCATAGTTGCTTATAGTATGTTTGGTATAGTTGCCTCTCTGTATGTATTATATTTTATATTTATTAATCATTTTATTATCATCAAGTCAATATTTTTGAATTTTTAAAAAATTGAAAACAAAGTAACGATATAATTCGTGTTGGAAATTTTAGATGATGCTCAAAACAACTATAAATATGAAATATTTAATGCATTTGGGTATACATTTCATATTTTTTAAGAACAATTAATTGAAACAAAAAAAAAAAAAAAAAAAAAAAAAAACAATATGAATGAATCCTCGACACTTTATATCATGTCATGTACACATAAAATATCATGTAATAATTGAAAATTTTACATTTGTTCCTCTTTTGTTCCTATATAAAAATCAATTCAACGTCAATCTCATTTACAAATTGCTTTTATTAAATAGAAATTTCTGTTTTTTTTGTTTTATATATTTTATACTTTATTTATTATGTGAACCTTTTTGAAACCTTTTAAAAATCCCATGAGAAAAAAAAAACGATCCTATTTCAATTTTTTTTTAGGTATTTAATATTTTTAATACGTACGGATATATATAAATTCGCACGTGTTTTAAATACAATACAAATATGTATTATTTTCCATGATATTTATTTAATTTTTTTTTTTTGTTTCAGTTTAATCTCCTTAGGTTTTTCCTTGTGTAAATGACATACATATGCATGTGTGTAGTAAATACTATGTATACAAATAATTATGATATATGATATCATTAAATTGTAATTTTCACCTTGTACAATTTTATACGAAAAATCTATTTGTTAATCAACTTCTTATATGTATCAATTTAGGTTTAAACACTTTAATGGTTTAATTATTTTGTGTCCTTAGAATCAGGATGATTCAAAAGAATTCGTCCAAAACAAATTAAAAATTTGAAAAGCTTTGAAAGAAAAAATGTTTATTGATGGTTTTATGTATGTATATAAGTAGTAAAATTTGCTATTTTGCACTATCGGACTTTTATAAGATTTTCATCAGATACGAGGCCATACAAGTCCTTTCTCATCTACAAAATTGCGTGTAAATATAAAAGTTTTATAGGGTAATATAGGTAAATAAGATAAAAATTAAAACTGATGTTTTTTCTGAAAAAAAATTTTTTTTTTTTATTTCACTTTTTCGTTTTTTTTTTTTTAAGAGTATGAATTTTGTAAAGTTGGAAAAAAATTTTTTTTTTTATTAAATCTTTAAAAAAATTTAAAAAACAAAAGGTCATAAATAAATTTTAAAATACCCTACAAAAAATAAAATCATTATCTTAGAATTTTCATTATTCTATTATATAATAAAATAATGATGATCATTAGTTAATGACATAAACATCAACAGTCAGAATTCTGTAGATACATATGTATACAAAATATATTTCTGTTTTTAATGATGTGTAAATAGAGGATATATACGAGTATGTATACAAATATGATTGTATTGTATTGTATGAACACATACGTGGGCGAAATAAACAAAACTTTTTAGTGTGAGAAATTTTATGTGATGGACATAAAATTTTGTTATGTTAAATTTTATACGAAAATGTACATATGTATGTACATGTTTGTATCTTAACATCTACAACAATCATGAAAAGTCATTAAGACTGAAAAAAAACAAAATAATAATATTTAAAAGATGAGAAAGAATAAAAAAAGAAAGGAAAATGAAATAAATACAACAAAACTGAAATATCTAAAATGAAAGAAATGTTAGTAATGTACATTTTATATTATTTTTATGACATATACATGTAAATAAAATACATACATATGTATTTATGTACGTACATATAACACACACAGTGCATGTATATACAGATTTATATGTAGGTAAAAATTAATTTATTTTATTTTTCATAATAACGCGTACCTTGTTGTGATTATAGAACAACAAGAAACGGCGAGGAAGTAAAAAAAAAAATAATAATAAAATCATATCTAAATGTCTTACTCATACACACATGTAGTATGTCCTTATCTGTACAGAAATGATATAAAAAAGTCACGAACATCTTCATCATCATCATCATTCATGTACGTTTTCGTATATTATGGGTGATATACCATGAATGGATCTTCATCATTAAGAAAAAACTGAGTTGAGGGAAAAAAAAAAGAAAATCAAATTCGTACGCAAACCTTAAACAACTATATTCGTGTCTTTGCGAAGGGAAAAAAAAATAATTCAACGTAAACTGCACACACTTTCACGTATTTATATTTAATACAAAAATTACAAAATAAATGTGATGAAACATTAGTAAGCAGTTTAGTGAATATTTAAAGAAATAACAGTAATAAAGAATTCTTTATTTTCTTTTTCTTTTTTTCTTTTTTTCTAATTTGACATAATTTTGGTTTTTTATTTTTACCTTCTTAGCTGAAAAAAAAAATCTAAAACCTGTGCGCGTTCATTTACTGTTTGTTTTGTCAAAATAAAAATGAAAAATTGAATACAAAAAAATAAGGAGGAAAAACGAAAAAGAAAAGCCAAAATAATAAAAGAAAAATCACCTATATGTGTATATATTGCTTTTTATTTGTTATTTTGACTTTATCATTTTTATTTTTCTTTATTCTTTCAATAACGCTAAATAACGAATTATAACGAAGAACATAAAATTCTAAAACGAATGAGAATTAAAAAAAAAAAATAAAATAAGAAAATAAAAATAAAAAGAAAATAAACAAAATAAAAAAGAAAACATATTCAAAAAAAAACGAAAATAAAATTTTGAATGGAAAACACAGAGAAAAAAACGGTTATAAAAAAAATAAAGAAATTATTGATTTTTTTTATGATTTTTTTGCACTTCCGGTAAAAGCTTTACGTATGTACTTATAATGTATAGGTAATACGTATAAGTATGATTTTTTGTATCGTAAAATCTTATCTTTACATGAATTTTTTTATTGCACATTTTAGCTCATGCAAATGAATATTGAAAAAATTTAGTTAAATCATTATATTATTTGGTCGTCGCACAGGTAAGATTTAACGATACTGTATCTACATGTATGTACATATGAAATTTTAATATCATTATATACGCACGTACCGTATACCCGTATGTAACAAAATATGTATATGTACATTAAATATAAAATATACGCAATTGAATCATATTTTCTTATTCCTTACATTTTCTCTTTATGTCTTATTTTCACTTAGTTGGTTTTTCGTTTTTCTGTTCTTATACCACCGTATTTTTTGTTTTTTTTTTTTTTTTTTTTTTTTTTTTTTTGTTTTTTTGTTAACTTTTTTATTTGTGCATGACATTGTAAAATTGTATGTTTTTTTTCTTCCTTTTGAATATTACACGTTAGAATAAAATGTACAATTATACAAATACTTTATATCTGATATACACGTACATTTATTTAAAAAAAAGAAAAAAATTTTTTTTTCTTTTTTTTCACTTTCCCTTTTCCTTAACTAAAAGAAAAATGTAATGTACATAAAGTATGTACGTTATAATGCTCAATGGTCGTTATTTTCATTACTTTCAAAAATTGAAGCGAATATTTTGTATAAATAAAAAGTAACTGAAAAAAAAAAATGAATTAAGAAAAGTGGAAGAAAATAAAAAGAAAAACAACATTTTCATTTTGCACAAAAAAATAAAAGATTAATAATATATATATATTCGTACATATACATACTCGCACACATACGTATGTATAGATATAAATACACTCTTATGTATGTTTTTGATTTGGCTCAATTCTTGTATCTAAACAGTCTTTTCCCTTGTTACCTGTTTTTCATGACGAAATTTTATTAAAATTCATTTTATGAAAATTTTAACTTATTGTTTGTATAAATGTCAACCGTTATTTTGTTTAATACAAAATTTAATTTTTATTTTTTTGAATATATATTTTTTTTTTTTTTTTGTTATTATTATGAATGTTTACTTACCCATAAGAAGATTTTAAATGTGAATGAGAAATATATTTGTTTGATTCATTTTCATTTCATGAATTAATTTATTTTTTATAATTTTATTTTTATTTATTTTTTATTAAGAAAATTTATTGAGTTGGTTTTCAATTTGTCAAATGGATTATTTTTTAATGTGACATTTAATGGCACGTTTTATGAATAAAATTAAACCACATTATATAATTTCACATCGATTTGCGTACACACATCAATAATTGGCATTTAAAGAAAAATTAAAAATAAAAGTCGTTATGATTTTAAATTGATATTTTTTGAAAACAACAAAAATGAAAAACAACCAAAGAACTCTTACCTTGCCTTACCAGAAAAACAACCAAAGAACGTGTATTTGACACCTTTTATACAAAATTTTTAATTGATATAATATTTTTAGCTTTCATACTCTTTAACTTTTAAGCCTGAAGCCTAATGATATAACATGAATGTCGGACTATATACTGAATTAATGCCAATAATAAGCTCAATACATTTAAAACGCTGAAGTACAAAATATCATTCATTTAATGAAATTTTTGTATTAATTAAATTAAAGAGAATACAAAATGTTGTTTGTCACAAAAACTTATAAAATTAAAGTAGAATTTATGTTTTGTTGACGATAGACACCATGTCCTATATCCACTATTCAATTTATATTTTCGCTATCGTTATAATACTGATGCTATACAATTGAACTCAAATAATTAAGATTTAAAATTCATTTATGTAAAAAAAAAAAAAAAAATTTCAAAAATTGAATTCATTTGTTCTTGTGAAATTTTAACAAAATCTATGTATGTTGATATGTACATAAGTATACATGTTACAGAAAATTTTGTATTTATTTATTGTATATTTATTTATATTATACAATAACATGAACTAAATATTTAGCGTATACCATATTTTTGTTGTAATGTGTATAATTAAAAATATCATTAATTATAAATAAAGCAATTAAAATAATATGAAAAGTGTAGAATATAATGTTGTAAAATTGTATACATATATTTACATATGTACGTTATATATGTAAATGTACAAATACACACGACCAGAATCATCTTTAGAATGTCAGTTTATATTATATTTGTTATTTCATAATCTTTTGATATTTATGTACGTACATATATAAACAGATGTACACTTGTATGTATGTATGTATTATGTATTACACAAAAGCAAATAAGAAAATCGAGATAATTAGAGAAAATCTAAATAAGGATGAATGGATGGTTATTATGAATGACATTTTAAATATTCTGTATAATTAATACATCACATGTACATATACATATAGTGAATATATTTATATGTACATTATATTATTCACGACATATCCAAAACAAAAAAAACAAACAAAAACAAAATAAGAATAATAATAAAAGAAAACCATTTTTATCCCACGCAAGGTATGCGTATGAAAGTATAATGTTAATAAAAAAAAATTCTTATATTATCCTTTTTCATTGTACATAAGAATGTTTTTATATCATATATACCTTTGTATGTTAGATATATGATGCATAATGTTTTATTTATATTTCATCTTTAATTCAGTGTGAAATTTATATTTATTCAAAATATGAACATATAAGAAAATATTTGCTAAAATACTTATGTATTTCTTAACAACAACAACAAAAGAAAATAAATAAATATAACAATACGAATAACAAAAAAAAAAATAATAATAATAATAAAATATACACGAGCATATAAAGTAAGGAACAACAGTGAAAAAAAAATTGAAATAATAATTTTAATGGAAAAAAATACGAACAAGTAAGAAACAACAAAAATTTTCTTCTACTTTTTTTTAAATAAAAAAAAAAAAAAAAAAAAAACAAATTTGAATTTAAAAAGTTTAATGAAACTCACGTACATGTACGTATACGTGTATGCATGCATCAGTTGAAAATATTAAAAACACAAAAAAAAAAAAAAAAAAAATTGAAAAAGTTCGTTTATATAATAAAACACAAGAAAAAAAAAAAGAAGTAAAACAGAAAATAAATGATATAAAGAAGTTAGACTATATAAAACTTTTCAATTTTCTTTCGAAATAATAAGTAAAATGTATAATCATTTGAAAAAGAAAAAAAAAAAATTGAAAATTATTATCATCATTATTTTTCTTTTTTCTTCCCAATGTTGTTACATTTCTGTATATGAAAAATAATTAAGTAGATTCAGTTATTTGTACATTTCAAAGTAAAAAACGAGTTTTCATATCAAATGCACATATTTTCCATATCGAAGTACATTTTTGCATTATATAATCAATTTATACTATGTGTTAATAACCTCCGCTTCATTATTATTATTTTTCTTATTTTTTTTTTTTTTATTAAATTATTTTTACTTTTTTTTTTCTATTTAAATTACATCTGTTTTTTTATTATTAAATCTTTATACGATACTATTAAAAGGAAAGGACAAAAACTGAATAAAAGGAAATTAAATTTTTAATTTAAAAAAAATTTAATTTGAAATGAAATTAGGAAATTTTCATCATTTTAAGGAAGAAAATCGTAATATGTACTACAAAACTCATTTAAAAAAAAAAACGAACGTTATTTGTTATAAATGTGAGTTAAACTAACTTAAAAACAAATGATTGGTTTAAGCCCTATCAATATCATACAAAATTAAGTTTAAGTTTCTACTTCAACAAATTCAGTGGTTCGAAACCCACGATAAACTGTAAGTGAGCACGTATCGTTTCGAAAAATCATCGTAATGATGATTAGGCCCTCACTCACATTGAGCTGTTGCTCCGCGCCTATGATGGTGATGATGTGAGCTTAAGTTCTTTGTATCATAAATACATTATTTTACTTCTTGTTCTACAGTTAAAGTTATACATGGTCATACTTAAAAATTAAAATTTTAAATAAAATTAAATATTATGAGACTAATTCAGTTATGAAAGTGTAAAATCAAAAGAAGATGAAAAAAACAACAAAAACAAAATAAATTAATTCTTGTTAATCCAAATGTAAGAACTTTAACATAAAAATCTTTGATTTTTCACAAAATGATTTGAAAATAAAATCCCTCTTAGACAATCCGATTATATTGTTTTTTTTTTTAAAAAAAAAACTTTTTGTTTTTCCTTTTATTTATTTATTTCTATTTTATATTTTAATGTTTTTTTTTTTATTTTGTTCATACTTTAAAGTAGCGACCTCATGTATCTTCAATGAATTACTGTTCATTGGAATTGTATATCTTTTTTTAATTTAATATTTTTGGGTTGTTATTTGAAAAGATTAAATTATTAAACCTTATAAATAAATAAATCTATACAAAATGGTACTTACATTGTATTTATTGTATTTGTCATATTTTTTATACTTTGCACGTTTCTATACGTGTTTATGAACAACATCAATGTAACTGAAAAAGAAAAGAAGAAGAAAAACATAACTTTTAAATAATTTCTAATTTTTTTTTTTAAAAAAAAACACAAAAAGATGCAATAAATTCAAAACTTTTACAATAAAATATTCTTAAATGTATGTTGGACTTTAAAGAGACTAAAAAACAAATTTTACTTTATTTTATTGTACATACTCGTAAGCATTTAATACACCAATATAAGTACAAAGGTGTCATTATAACTAATGTATACACAGCTTAAAAAAATAAGAAAAAAAAAATATATAAATAAGAATTATTACACAAAGAAAAATAAATGTTCCATAAAAATCCTTTCGTATAAAATCTGTCTGTAAATTTTATTTTTGACATGTTATATACTATTTGTAAATAAAAAGGCAAAAGTATGTACAAGTATAATAAACAGTCATAGATAAACTTTTTGCCAGAGATATTTTGATTTAAATATACAGTAAAGAATTATATTTTATTTGTCCATTTGTGATATCTTTTCTCATTTGTTGCGCTTTTATTTATTTATTTATTTACTTTTTTTGTTTAAAAGAAAAAAATAAAGGATTACAAAAGTACATTACAAGTTACAAGTTACATGCATGTAAATCCAAAGAGAAGAAGTTTATAAAAAATTTTTATTCAAATTCAAAATGAATTTGTACTCTACATAAAGTACATGAATAAAATATCAAGTTTTTTTATTTTTTTTTTGCAATATTAAGACAATATAAAATTAACACAAAATAAGATTTGGTAAATGTTAAAATTTTACATTGTAAGGACATAATTTGAAACACATGCTAACTATATGTATCATAGAAATATAGAAAAGCCCAAATAATCCAAAAATAACATGAAATTAATACCTAAAACTAAATGAAAATGTTAGGATCGATGATAGTTACAATCAACGTATTAGTGAAAATGGGCCCAACATATCAAAGATTTCAACAGTTCCTATGCTATGTCTATCTGTTAAATTTCACATAAAATCGACATGTAAATTTTGAGAATTTCTCTCTTTCGCATTTCATTTCGTATCGTATTGAAATCAGAAATTTTAATACCGATTTGAAATTTTCATTACAGTTTTGAAACGTGTTTATGTATATCCTTTCAATCCGGTATAGGTCAAATCTACATATATGACTCAATACGGAATGAAATGCTAGCATAAACAAGGCTTATAAGTTAAGAAATGAAATCTTTAATCTTACCTTGGTGAGAACTAGGATATCGAGTTGTTACTCGTTCGCAGCTTTTTGTAACTTCAAAAAAAGAGTGATACACCATGACCATGTTTTACAGTAAAATAACAATAAACTGAATATTATAAAATTTTATATGATGAAAATTGAAATAATTGCACTATTTTTAATATTCGCATATATTCATCACATTCCTTCTCACAGTACTTTATGTTATTTTTTATTTCGGATCAATTTTTAACAAATTAATTTTTTTCGCACACAATTTGAAACCATAATTCATTCTAGATTTATATCTGTTTACCATTATTTAAAAAATTAAGCATTTAAGCATTTTGTAGAAATCCTAAGATTTCAATCGAAAAAAAAGAGATTTCCTTTTATAAGGCACGGCACGTAATATTAAATTTTTTTTACCCTTGAAAAACAAACATTAAAAGGGCAATTGAAACGTATTTTTTTATTTCAAAATATAAAAAGCACTTAATGGTTGGCTCTTTACTTTTAATTTTTTATATCATTATATGCAATTCATTAAGTTAAAAGGAACAAAACGACAAAAAACAAAAATTAATTCATATCATGAAAGCGTATATATAATCACTATTTTATAAAAGTTTTTCTTAATTCGAGGGAAAAAATAAAGTAAAAGCAAAACAGTATCTGGATAAAGTAAAACACAAAATGAAAAAAAAAAAAACGAAATATAAATAAAAAAAAAAAAAAACGAAGAACTTTATAAAAACATAATATAATCTGTTAATCCTCTTTTTATAACATTTTTCTATATGCAAAAATAAGTAAAAGATAAAATGAATATCTTCTTATTGTATATATCCTAAAAATTACGTATATACGTACGTTATGTATAAAGATATTCATAAGAATATTGTTCAGAATTTTAGTTAACTACTTAGTATTTACATAAGGTAATCTGATATCTAAAAAAAAGACGTTTTTTTGTTTTTTATCATTGACTGGTGTACTTCATTTAAATTTTCCCTGTCTTTTTTTTTTTTCTCTACTTTTTCATAATTTGATTTTATTTGTTCTTATTTTATGTTTTGATGTTTTGAAAAAAATATTTGGTTTTGAATTTAAGTTAATAAAAGTAAATATGAATGAAAATTAAAAAAAAAAAAAAAAAAAAAACAATTTATTAGAAAACAGATTTTATTTAAAATTACGTATTTTTCTTTATTTGCTAAATTTTTCTTTTTAAAAACAAAAAAATAAATTGAATACATTTTATTAATTTTCCTTTTTCTTACTTTCATTAAATTGAAAATTCGAAGAAAATTAAAATTTTTTTTAAATGAATTTTTTTTTTTTTTTATTTGAAGAAAAGTTAAAGAAAAATTTTTCATTTTCATTTTATATGATACAAAATGTAAAGTGTTATGGAAAAACTTTTTTTTTGTTTTTTGTAGATTTTCACATTTATATTCAATACATAAAATGTATGTATAAATAAATATATCTTTTTACCACCTTACATACCTGGTGAATATAGAAAATGTTTAAAATGAAAATGAAAACCAAATTTGGTTTTTTGCTAAATTTTTTTTTCTTCATGTTTAAATTTACACTATAATATACACTTGTGTAAACGAGATATTGAGGAAAATTTTTAAAGAAAAATAAATTAAATTAATTCTGATGTCCTTCTACATAAATGTACATATGTATACTGTATACATTATTGTATACGTATGTATCTATAATATAAAAGTGTTGTATAATATGCTTTAGAAAATTGTAAAATTTATTTATGCGCTTACTTTTGTATACACTTAATTAAATCAGATTAGCCTTTTTAAACTAATTTTCAACGTGCCATACATTGTGCAAAGCTTTTAGTGGTATGTACGATAATACAAATTGTGAATACTGAATTATACGAACATGATAAAATGTTGGTATTCGACAGGTATATTTTATACATACATTATTCAACTATGTATATGAAAATATTCTTGTAATTGAGTGTAGCAGGTGTCTACATCGCTTTAAATTTGATTAGATTACGGATAACACACAATAAATGATAAAAAAAAAAAAAAAACATTTTTTTTTCCCCCTTTCTTTTCTATTCTTTCTAATTTTTATTTATGTATACATACAGTATAGTATGGTGTAAATTCAGGCAAATTAAATAACTACATAATATTATTTTGTTAAACAAAATTAAATTTCTTTTTCGTATTGTAAATATGTATCATATTGTAAAAAAATTTCATTATACATTTTTAATTTAATTAATTTAAATTGTTTTAAATTCAATTAAAAAAAAAAAAAAAATTAATTAAATTTTCTTCAATATATTTTTTTATATTTAAATTTTGTTAATTAAATTTGAATAATTTTTATTTTCCTTTTTGTTTTTAATTACAGATTTAAAAATTGAAAAATTTCAAAAAATTTCATCTATATAATTTGGTGGTTATAATAATTATGCAAAATTCCTTAAAGGAGATAAAACAACATCAACAAAAAACTATAGTAAATGATACAGCTATTACAATTAATAAACTACATCCAATACCAATAATAAAAAGTAATTACAATAATAAAAATGCAAAATACTCTAAAGATATTCAACAATCATCAACAGCAACAAGAACTTTATCTAATCCAGAATTTAAAGAAAATGACAATGATGAAGAGTATCAATTTAATTATTCAACAGGAAGAAAAAATATTCTATCATCACATATACAACAAACACGGACACCACAAAATCAAAAATCAATACAACAACAACAACAACAACAACAGCTGCAACATCAACAACAACAGCTGTTATCAAAACACCAAGATATCCGAATTAATAGCTTAACCGCTACTGAAATTGACAGTAGTAATAAATATTCTAGAAATAAAGATCGTTTAAATCAAAGGATTTTAAGTTCCTCAAGTGCCCGTGGTATATCAGGGACAAGTAATAGTACTATTGTTGATTGTGATTTAATTGACACTATCAGTACAAGTCCTATTATTAAAATAAAAAATAAAAATAATCAATTAAATGCTAGTAATATAATCATTTATAGTGGTGGTAATAGTGTTAATGAAAATATGAATGTGAAAAAGAGAACTGACAGTGTATTAAATCATCAACAACAACAACAACAACCTAGACAACGACATTCGTATAATCAAAGCCAACAACAAAATATTGAAAAAAACGAAAAAACGAAACCAATACGACGAGCAGGTGAAGCAAGAGGAAGTGACGGTAGAGATGAAAGAAATAGTTCTGCATCAGGTGGACGGGGAACAGCAGCAACCATAACGAAAACTATACCAACAACAGTGACAACAAAAAGAAATCAAAATCGTTGTGATAGTCTTTCAAGTAGCCAATCAACGATGCATTCAGGCAATGATTCATCATCAAGTGAATCAACAACATGTAGCGGTTCATGTAGCGATTGTGATTCAAGTTCAACATCATCGGGAGAGCCAAATTTGCCTTACCCGGGTTTCCCAGAGATCGCACTTAAATATTTAACACAAGATACGAGGCCAAGAAATTGGTGTTTACTACTTATCACCAATCCATATCCTTTTTTAACAACAAAAAATAAAATAAAATAAACATGCATATAACACAAATTTCAAATCCAAACCGAAATACTACAATTAAAACAGAAATAAAAATTAATTGGAAAATATGTAGGTTCTGATAATTAATAATAATTTTCAATAAATTATAATTGTCTATCTATGTACACTGCTTATAGTCTATCTATCAATGAAAGCTTTATGGAAACGTTCATTGACATAGCACTATTTAGGGAGTACAAAAAAATACCTCGCAATTTTATCTATATCCTCCATGCGCCTCTTAAAAATAAAATAAAATTCAGTAGACACTGTACTAGAGCACCCATCCCCCACTATGTCCGAAAGACAACTGAACTGAATAATCATATAGTCAACCATTGTATTCAAAGTCAACCAAATGCTTGTGCTATGTACTATTGATATGTATACTGGTTCACTGAAACTGGTCTGGTTCAGTGTTGCCACTTTACCACAATTGTGGTAGATCTATTACTTTTTCGTTAAATTTAGTGATCTACCACATCTACTACTATTAAGTTCAAATCTACCACATTTTTCTATTCTTTTCAATGGTATGATAATTTTATCATTCTTTATATATTATCCTATTTTATCCATTAGAAGTCACATTCATGTAATAAAAATATTTGAAAAAATGTATTTTTACTTAGTTTGACTGTGGGCTCTAATCTACCACTTAAATATCTCAATCTACCACATTTTTCAGGACTTATCTACCACATTTGTTTAAATATAAGTGGCAACACTTGTCTGGTTACTGGTATACATGAAAAGAAACATAAAGTGAATAAAAACTCTAAAGCTTTTTGTTACTCCTTGTTTGAAGTTAACAAGGCTGAAGGCAGTAGAAACTAGAAGTTGGTTAAGTAAACTGAATGTAGTCACTAGTCAGTCATGTATTAAAAAAAAAAAAAAAAAAAAAAATAAGAAATAGAGATGATAATATATGCAAAGGACATGGATTATAAAATTTGTTCTATTTTGTATGAAATATTCGTGCTTTTTGGATACATTACTTGTGAAACGCCTAAAGACTCATACATACATAAATACATACATATGTATTTGCACATAAAGCATCCACTTGAAAATCATTAAAAGACAGACTATATAAAAAATTTAAATTGCTTCTCCTGTGTGGAATATATTTGGCAGATTACAACGAATTAAAGAAAAAAATTAATAATCATAATTAATGATAAAAAATAAAATAAAAAATTAATAAAAATAAAACGATTCTGTATATACGTATATAGACAATTAATTGTTTGTACATCCTATAATGTGTACATGTTTATATTTACATCTCAAACAGTTAAATATAAAATACCTGAAAATTTACGTATGTATGTTAACACTTGAAAATAAAATAAACTCGGTCACGTACCTTAACCATTATGAAAATTTCATATTATGTATTGCTATTTTCTTTTTTTATTATTTCTGCTTTTCTTTTTTGTCATCCTTTTTTTTTCTGTTTTTATTTTGTTTTTCAACTTTTCAACAAGAGGATAAAAAAACATACATACAAAAAAAAAAAAATACAAACATACATTTTGCTAAATAATTTTTGTTCTACATACTATATATTATTTTCTTTTCAATATTATTAATTTTTTTTTTGTTTTTGTTATGAAAATTTTTTTTAAAATAAAATGAAAAATGGTGGAAGAATTTTTTATTTTTTATATTCTTTATGAATATATTCAACCTGTATTTTTAAATGAAATAACATACCTACATATTATTGAATGAGTGCATGTACATATGTGGATACATACATGCATATATTGGCCAAGGTGCACATATCATTACATACGAAATTTGCTATTCCATACAGGTGTTTTGTTTTTTTTTTTTTTTTTTGTTACAAAGTTTATTTAATGCATAAAATGTGCATACAATTCAGTTTTTTTTTTTTAACTTTTTTATCTTTTCATGTACAATACATTTACGAAAAAAAAAATATATTTAAAAAAAAAAATAAATAAAAGATATAAAAAAAAATGATTACTAAAAAGTTTGCAAAAGTTTCATATGCATTTTAACTAAGAATAAATATTTTAATGCAAATTTTACATATACGTATATACATATGTGCATATTATGTAAAAAATAGCAATACAGTAAATAGACTGCAATATCGATTTAAAATTAATATTTCATTTAAACAGAATATATGGATATGAACATATCAGATAATGTGCAATAATGTAAAAAAAATACATAAGCATACCATACATGTACATATGTATGTATGGTTGTTTATACATGCGTGTATTTCATTTGAAATCATTCAATTATATATACCCACAAGTAACCCATAAAATACAAAAATATTAAATACTTCTGTGTATAACAACAACAAGGAATAAACAGTACATAATAAACTTTTTGATCGGGTCAACTTGGTAAAATCATTATTTAACAATGAAACCACCCCCACTTCATACTTAAGGCAATTGTTTTTTTTTTTTTTTTTGTTTTTTCAAAGTTTTATTTATTGTACGCACGTATGTATATGTATGTATACATAAAAGTGTGTGTAACATTTTTCCGGCATAATACCTCTTATAAAGTTTTATTTTAATGTTCTTAATAATATGAATCCTTTGCATTTCATTTTATTTTTCATATTTGAGGTTGAATAATTTTTTTTTGTTTTGTTTTTTTTTTTTCAAAATTTTCCTTTTATTCATTTCTATTCATTATTAGAGTATTAAAAATTGTTTTTCAAACCGCATACATGAGCATGTATGTACTCACATACACAAAAATAAAACTTTAGATAATTTTGTTTTTTTATTTTGTTTGTGTCTTGTATTCGATTTTGTTTGTTTTTATTCTATTGTTTTTTTGTTTTGTTTTGTTTTATTTTCCTTTTTCCTTTTAGTTTGTAAATATCACAAAAGAAAACTTTTTCTTATATTTATTATAGAATTAAATGTATTTTTCTATTATAAATCACACGTTCGAATATAGAAATCCTAAAGTTATTATCTACAATTTTAATTGTGAATTTTTTGAGGAAAATTTTCATCATTTTTTGTTCTTAATATAATATAGAGCACATGAACAGATAGAAAAAACATATAACTTTATGAAAATGCTTTTTAACATTTTATCTGGCTTTATATACGTTAGCCAAGGTTATACTTCAAGAAAAATAAAAAAATAAATAAAGAGAAATTATTAAACTAATTATCTTAATACAGTGAAAATGTTTTCATTTACTTAATTTAATTATTAAGTGCATAATCAATAATTAATTAATTAAAACATAAAAAATAAGAAGAAAACAAAAAAATAAATAAATAAATAAGAAAATTACATGGACGAATACATTTTTTTTTCTGTCCTTTTAAGGTGGTAGTAAAATACTTTAAGGTATTCGAAATATGGTTTTAATGGTATGTTCCTATCGACTATTAATCACATTTACCATTCGGTTCAAATCTTGTAAAGGTATATAATTTAATTGACAATTACAAGGCATTATATAATTTCAATGTCAATTGCTGCTATATAAAATATGTATAAAAAAAAATGGTGTTCAATTGAGTAAATTACATATGTATGCACGCATATAACATGGAAAATGCAAAAAAACACGATTACTGCTTGATATATTCATTGATTTTATAACACTTAGTCAAATTGAAAAATTGATGAACGTGTCCGATAAGCTTATTTAAACAACAGCATAAATTAAGTACATACATGTTGTATTTTATACACATTATTAATAAGAAGAACCGCATACACAAGTATATATGTACATGCATACATATGTGTATATAGAAGTACCAATGTCAGTTATCAAAAAGACAATCGTCATAAATGTGTACATAAGTATAGGTTGTACTTGTAATGCAGTATATATATAATTAAAGTAAAAATTGACCATCAAATAAAGTGAATATTTGAATTATATGGTCGTTATGATCAGGGATAACGTATACTGTACAGATATTGATATAAGTATTGGTTTTATGTATTTAAAAAAAAAAAAAAAATGTACATACGTATTCAAATGTTGTTTAAAGGACTTTAAATTATGGCTACACTTTTATGACAAATCATTTTCATTAATTACATATTAAAAGGAATTTTCTTTTCATTACTTTCACTATGAATGAAACAGTATTAAAGTTATTCAACCTCTTTTAATTTTCTTCAAAACTTTTTAACATTAACGTTAGTGAGGTAAAAATGATTGATTATACATAATTGATGAATAAATTTTCAAGAATATATGTATGTTCATGTATTGGTTTTTTTTTATTTTGTATATCTTCATTTTGCGGTAATCTTATAAGTAATATATACGTACGTATGTACATGTCTAAAACACATGAACAATAAATTGATCATTTTTTTTTTATCCTCTCTTTAAAAGGATCTAATAAACAATTCTACATAAAACCAAAAAACATAACTCACTGTATGTGTACATAATTTACGAAGATGTAGTGAAAAACTTGACACTGGATTATATATAGTTTTGTGTATAACACCTTATATGTATATGCAAGTAAAATATAATCTTATCGTTATACATATATACATACGTTCCATCTACACTGGGTGAAAATGATTCATGAGTATAAATGATGATGACTGGTAAATTTATGATAGAAGATGAAAATTTTCAAGAAAATTTCACACCATAATATGAAATATGAAGGTTATACGATTAAAAGTATATAATATGAATGGTAATAATAAAATCGAAAAAACAGTATATAGAAAATTGTTCAATATAAAAATGAGTAAATAATCGAAAATATATGATTTATTATATACGTACAAAAATACATACATTGTAATTCATATCTTTTCAAACGTATTAATTACAAAATAAATAAATTAAAGAAAAAAAAAAAAAATTTTTTTTTTTAAATTTGTGTATATGGAAATGTACAAATTTATCAGGTAAAATATATCTTTTCAATCGCCCTTTTATATTCTATATAGTATATTAAATATATACATTTTAAACACACATACATACATTTACAAAGTACTTAAAAAGAGATACATATAAAATTTATTGAAAATTCAATCTAGCGAAAATCCTCAGTTTACTATGTAAAATTTGTGTGTATGTAATAAATCTTCAAATATTACATAGATTTTGTATATAATTTGTACATATTACATTAAATGTATTACATATACAGTATTTTTTTGTAATGCATGTAAGAATTTTCATTTATGGATTTTCCTTCCTTTTTTTTTTTTTACATTTCATATCATTGCCATAAAACTTAAGGTAACCTTTATTGACCTTTGAGGTTTAATATCATTACATTGTGGCATCAAAATCTATTAAAGATTCTTTCAAGCAGAAAATATTTAAATGAATATACCAGATATATGATATTGTACACACATACATATAAAACGTGCACATGTGTATTTATAAGTACTTATGTGCTTAAAAGTTGATAGACAAAAAGAATTAAAAAAAAGAGAAAAAATAAAAAAACTAAGAAGGTGAAATTATGAAAATCGTGTTTGATGAACGATGAAATATCAAAATAATTTTTCTTTTTTGCAAAAGAAAAACATTAAGAGGATGAAAAACAGACGTACATATACGTAAATATGTAACGTAGAAACACAAAAAAAAAAAAAATAAATTCATTACTTGAGCTATTTTTCCTTTGTGTGTACTAAAATTTTTATGATTTAAAAAAAGCAATCCTTGACAACAGTTAAAACATTAAATTACTAAATATATTTTTAATCTGATTTTATTTTATTTTTTTTTAATTTTTCTCATAAATTTGATTTTAAAAAATTTTAATGATCTAAAAATCCCAAATCAAATTCAAAATTTTACCATATAAAAACTCAATATGAAATTGAAATTGAAATAATTAAAATCAAGTATTATTATTTATTTCCATATTGCATGGTATGTACGATTGTCATGCTTGTATAAACAAATAATTTATCATGAAAAGGCCAATTTCAATTATGTACATAATAAGTATACCTATGAATTGTCAATTAATCAATTTAAAAAGCCACAAAAATGACAATTATTATCGACAGCTAAAATCATGGTTAAAATAAATTTCAAAAGAAAATAGAAAAAAATTATTGAACATATAGTCAAATAATTTTTTTTTTTTTTTGTAATGGAACAAATCAAATAAAATTGTGAAATGTCATAAATTCATTGTGGCTAAAATTTAATTGAAAAAAAAAACATCAAGTCAAAAAAAAAAGGAAAAAAAAAAGAAAATGCTGGAAAAGCTCAAATCACAAAATTTACTCACACATAATAACATGTACTTACAATATTCATAATAAACGATAATTATAATTATCTGAACCGAAAAGCCCACCCACCCATTTAACCACATTACAGATTTATTTTATTGTTGAATATTAAAACGTACCATACATACATAAGTAGCACTCCTAAAACTTTATACAATTTTACACAATCAAAATAAATTTTAGTTTATTTCTGTCTTCCATTTTCAAGTTTATTTACAATAATTATAACCAAAAATGTACGATTTTACATACATGTATGTATGCATAAAATATCATATAAATTTATTTATCATACATACATATACGTTATGTTATATAGAATTTAAACATAAAATAACCACAAACAACTCAGAAATGTAACAAAAGTTTGATTCATGGTTTATCATACTACATATGCACTGTATGTACGTACAAATAGAATAACATGTTATTACATTTTAAATTTTTTATTTTCTTTTTTTTAAATATTCGATAATGCATTTACACACAATTATAAATATACAACCAAAAAAATATGATATATGGACATGTGTATGTGTCTATATGTATGAAACTGGAAAAGTGGAAAATATTTCGTTTTACTTTTGCTCCATTACATTTATGTATATCTTGATGTACACGAGATACATTCAAACATGTAAAATTCTTAAATTTACAAACGTATCATATTTTACATTTACCATATTGTGTGATTTTATGTATTATATACATGATAACAATTTGTAATGTTTAAATGGCATCTGTCATATACTCAATTAGGTAATTTTGGCCGACCGCACACATAATATAATATGTTTTTAACTTATAGGCAAAATACTTCAACGACAGTAGTAGCAAAAAAAAAAAAACAAAAAAAAATTATGAAAAAAAAAACGAGGTCTATATACTCCATTCAAAAAGTTTTATGAATAGAGAAGTTTATGAAATTCTCTAGGATTATTGATACTTACACTTTTGCCAGCATCAAAATCAAGCAGGAGATATTATCTTTTGGTTAATATTTTTTGTAAGCCACGTGTTGAAAATTACTTTATAAATGAAGTATAAACATAAAAAATTTAATGCCAATTGTTTTTTTTTTTTTTTTTTTTTTGAATGTTATGTTGTAAATTGACATGTTATTGAAAGAATGAGTCCAAGATTTTTCACAGTTGGATAAATATTATGGTCAGACTATTTAAATTTTCCTTTTTTTATTTTGTATAAAAAAAAAAAAAGATTGTAATCGTACATAACATAAATTTGGTTGGGTGTTGATTCTATTTAAAAAAAAAATTAAAAGAAAAATAAATAAAATAAATGTAGGGCAATATGTTCACAATGAAAAAGAAAAACGAAATTTCCCAAAATTTAATTACAATAATTTTTTTTTTTTCTTTTCAATTTTTATTTTTTTTTATTTTTGGTCTTTACCATATTTTCCCACAAAAATGTGAATTATTGGCGCCAGTTAAGTACTATGTGTAGTATACTACTTATGTATGTATACATTCGATTTACTCGTATATACAATTAGCTTTTATATTCAATTTTAATGTTAAAATGTAATTTAGTTTCATTTATTTTAGATGGTTAAAAATTCACCATAAAAATTTTTTTAATAATAAAGACAAGAACAAAAAAAAAACATTCATCACATGCGGTCTTGAAGAGCAATTATTTTAATTTTCAAGAATTTTCTTTTTATTTGAACATTTTTGCCCGCCCCTCTGTCACCCGTTTATTTCAATTTATAAATTTTCTTTGAAGTCTGAATAAAATCTTTAAAAAATTAACATACATAGATTCACAGATTTTTTTATTCATTAAATGAAATAATAACAATAGAATATTTTAGCAAAAAAAATTTTTTTTTTGATAAATTAATTATTTCTAACAATAGACACAGAGACAAAAAAAAAAAAAACAAACAACCAGAACTTAATTAATTCTTCATTAACAGATTATACAGACATTTGACAATTTTTTTTTTTAGGTCCTTGAATTGATTTATGTAACATATGTATATATGTCCTTGCTTTGATATATATATATACTTGAATCATATTTCATTAAAAGTCAAGTCTAATTTGATTTAAATGACATGAAATTGTCTAGTCCATGTTCATGTAGCCCTAAATATACGAGTGTTTTCATTTATGTATAATTTTTGATAGGAAAAAAATCATTCAAGTGTAAATGATAAATTTTGGTAATTTCATTTATGTATGTATATTTCTTTCTATTTATTATATTACACAAATAGACTTTGTGTTTGTTAAACATTTAACTTTTTACCCTTATTTTTGTTATTGTTAAATAAATGATGGGCGTTTCAGTTTATTTAATAGAAAATAAATACATTATATAAACACTAAAAGAAAATCAACTACATAATTTGAAATGAAGTGGAAAATATAAAAAATAAAAATAAAAAAATGAATAAAAACACATTTTTCTGTTTTGATTTAAACAAATTAATTTGGTATATTATAAGTTGACATTATTTGATTTACAAATAGAACAGGATCTTACAAAATTTATAGAACAGTTAAATTTGAAAAATCCATGCCAAATCCTGTTAAAGAAATAGTTTGCAATAATTTCAAGGAATTACGTATGTTCATTAAAAGAGCAATGTATGCACATTATAAAAAAATTTTTTTTTCGCTATAGCTACACGTACATATGTATGTAATTGAGCTATACGTATGTATGTAATTTATACACATGCATATCCTAGCAACATATATCAATAAAACATATCAACAAAATAACAAATTTTTACCTTATTAGTATAATTCTTTGTTATGTATGCAAAATGAATTAATTAAAAAGCATGAAACATGCAACTAATTTTAAATTTCAAACCTTTCCTTCTGTATCACATAAACAACATTTAAATTTTTGTCTTGAACATATTACTTGAAATTGAATATTTTATACTCTTTTTAACACTTTCTAACTAAAACAACTTAATTAAACATGTTTTTTTTAAAAAAGAACAAATGTGAAAATCTTATCACCCAATACATTCGAAACATGATGTACATTACATTGTATTTTTTAATCTGGTAATTATATCTTTGCATTATAAGACTTTATAATATAACAAATTTAATTATACATTTTACATATGTACATGCTACAATTGACATCCATAAGCTCATACTTATGTACATGGAAAAAAAATAAAAAATAAGAAATTGAATGAGTGTACAACATGTATTTGTGTAAGCAAATGATTTAAAAAATAAGAATTTACACAACAAAAAAAAAGAAAGAAAATTATTCCTTAATTAAAACAAATGATATCATTTTTTTTTTTCCTCCCTTTTTATTGTTATTTATGGAAAAATACGTGGTTTGAACGTATATCTATTCTAGTAATTTTATTTAATTGCATCACCTTAGGAATGTATCAACCTTGTGTAGATGATGCGTGTGTTACAAATCGTTGTAAAATACTTCAGGTAATAATTAAAATAAAAATTTCAATTTAAAGATTAATTTTTCGTGCATGACATGAAAGACATGATATTATATTTTTGTTTGTCCATTTTTTTTTTTGGATCGAAAATGACAAAAATTTATTTTTTACTTTTTCACACAACATAGGATATCATCATCATGTATCTATCATGTCATTTGCAAGAATCTATTCTAATGTTATAAATTTGCAAAAAAATTTTATAATGTATCTTTTTTTTTTTTTTTTTGTTTTTTTCAATTATGTAACAGATTTTCGATGATATAATATTTGCATTTTTTGCCCTTGAAATGTCGATTAAAATGGTTGCAATGGGAATATATGGAAAGAATACATATTTAGCTGATTCATGGAATCGTTTAGATTTCTTTATTGTATTAGCTGGCCTATTAGAATATATAATGCATGTAGAAAATTTAAATTTAACGGCAATACGTACTATACGTGTATTGAGACCATTAAGAGCAATTAATCGTATACCAAGTAAGTATCAATACAAAAAAAAAAAAAAAAAAATTTATATAATTAATAAAATGTAATTAAATATAAATTTTCTTTTTCATACAAAAATACAGTGAAATAAATTACGAAAATATTATTGTATTATGAATTTTTTTAAAAATAAATTAATAAATTAGTTAATTAATTAAATAAAATAAATTAATTTAAATTAACTTTGTTACCAAGGAAAATTTTTTACACAAAAAAATAATAATAATATTATCATTAATAAATTTTATTTACATTTAATCGTTTTTTTTTTTTTTTTTTTGGTATCTTTTGTTTTTCATTTTATTCAATAATTACTGTGTCATCGTTTTTTATTTATTTATTTTTTTTGTTTTTTTATTATTTTAAATTCATAATAAAGGTATGCGTATACTTGTTATGTTACTACTGGATACATTACCAATGCTTGGAAACGTATTATTATTGTGCTTTTTTGTATTCTTTATATTTGGTATAATTGGTGTACAATTATGGGAAGGTATATTAAGGCAAAGATGTGTATTACAATTACCACCACATGTTGTTGCACCCAAGTAAGTTAAACAATTTTTAATAATTTTTAATATTATATATATAAAAATACAATATAATATTATATATATTCACAAAAAATACATTTAAAAAAAAAAATTTCAAATATCATATTAACATTATTTAACAATAAATATATATACAACATTAAATTATACAATTTTTATAAAAATTAAAAACAAAAACAAAAAAATTTAACATAACGTAAAAATTAATAAATTAAAACAAAAAAAGATATTGTTTGTAACACTTGAAAATATTTTGAAAATAATAACAAATTAATGAAAATTATATTAAACACAAAAAATAAAAAACAATAATTTTTTTTTTCAATACAAATACATATAAAATGAATACTACATACAATTTATAGCTTAAAAGCTTGAATTTAAATTTAAAAAAAAAAAAAAATATTATATATATTTAATTAAAAATTTTTAGCATTTTATATTTTAATAAAACGTTTTTTTTTTAACACGTACAAAATAATTAATTTTAAAATTTTAATATTAATTAATTAATAAAAAAAATTAATCAAATTTTTTAATTTATTTCTATTTTATCTACATTTTTAATATTTCTTTATTTCTATTTTTTTCCATTACTAAAAGTGTAGGAATTTTTTTTTTTTCTATCAAAAAAATACAACAGTGAAAAACAAAACTATATGACGTTATTTTTAAATAAATTAAAACAAATATATTTTCTTTTTTTTTTATATTACAATAAATAACCGCCAATAGGGCTTTTTATAGGAAATATCTTAATAGAATATTTTTAAAAAATTTTCCTAAATGAAAATAATGAATTTAAAAAAAATGAAATTATTTCTTAATTTTATTAGTTTTTATCTTCAGTTTTTTTCTTTTTTCTTTTTATTATTAATCGTTATTTAAATTTTTATTTTATTTAAATACTATGTACACATTTTTTAATGATTTTTTTTTTGTTTTTTAAATTTTCATGTTCCAAAAAAATACCAAACAATTCAAAATCAACAAAATATCAAATCTGTACATATACTAAAGAACTTTTGAAAGAAAAAAAAAAAAAATCAAATGCAATAAATTGAAAAATTTCAAATTAAAAACTAAAATTTAATTAAAAAAATTTGAAACAAAAACATTTATTTTCTTTTTTTAAATGAAAAAAAGTAATAAATCCATGTAATAAATTATTGCTGTATATCTAACGAAGAAAAAAGAAGATTTCCAAATAACAAAGAACAAAAACACAAAATGCTTAATTAATTAAATTTTTCTGTTTTTTTTTTGTTTTTTTTTTATCCTGATATATACTAACATTTTGTTAACATTTGTAAACCACCACCCACCCACCACCGGCTTTTATTTTTGTACTATTTAATATAATACAGTGCATACATATGTACATATGTATTTCTCTAAAAAATTATTACACTGTCTAATATCTTTGTCATGCATTTTCATTGTTTTATGCAATTTTTTTAAAAGAAGTGAAATATTTGTTTTTTTCTTTTTGTATAATTTATTTTCTTCGTTTTTTTTTTTTTTGTTTTTTGCTAAGTACACAAATGCGTAATAATAAACTACAAAAACAAAAAATAAAAACAATTTTTTCAAGTATGTACTTTGGATTCACATTTTTTCCTGTAAAAAATAAAATTTCACGTATTTGCAAAAAAAAAGGACAATTTTTTTTATTATTTAATTTTTTATTTTTTTTAATGTTTTGTTTTGTTTGTGTGGAAATGTCTCAACCAAAAGACAAAGTCATCACATTTTTCCTGTTTTGGTTTTGTTCTTCAAAAATTGAATGTCCACAGATATTTTATGTCATTTGAACATTTTTTTTTTTTCACAATAAAATTCTTTTTTATTAGCATAACACTCAAGGATATTAATTGTGTTATTTTTGGTTTTTTTTTTTCTTTGAGTTTCCATTAAATTCAAAATTAAATTACATAAAAATCATAGTCATATCAACTAATTAAAAGGTATTAAAGACAAAAATCAGAACAGCAACAGAAAAAATTAATTTTCAAAAAATTTGTTTTTTACAAAATAGCATGAAATTTTGTTTTTTGATTTATCACAGAGTTGATTAATTCCATAAGCAAAATAACAAAAAAAAAAAAAAAAACTAAACCCGAAAAAGTTCTTAATTGTTCAAAGTTTTTAAAAATGTTGAAAAGTTGAAATTTTTTGCATTCATTTTAATTTAAATATTTTCTAACAAACATTTTTTTTTCAATAAATTGTAAAGTTTTTGAAAGGTATTTTAAAAATTAACGTTAAAAAAAAATTTTTTTTTTTTTTTTGTACTGTATAGTTAATTATAACTTTTAATAATCATTGCCTTAGCTTGATTTGTTTTTACTTGTTAAATTCAATCAAAATAATTTTTATTATGTTAATTTAATTAAGTAACGTATTTTTTTTTTCTATCTAATCATTTTTAATACCTTTTTCATTAAGAATCTTGTACATATAATATAATAAAAAAATTTTTTTTTTTTAGTTTTGTTTTTTTATTCATTTTAGATTTTTTTTTTTTTTTTTATCTTTTAAGATTATCTAGATATTAATAAGAATATACATTTAATTTTCTTTTTTTTGGTATATAAATAATATGTAAATACAGATAATAATTTTGTTTCTTTATTAATTAAGTATTAAACAAAAAACATAAATATTTTAAATTTGTACAGTCAAATTCTCATTTTTATTTTATTTTATTATAAAGAAGATTTCATTGATTTTGCTTGAATATTTTGACTTGAAAATTTTGACTTAAAGAGTAAATTTAAAAGCGTAATTGATTGTACATATTTATAAATCTACGTACATAAAAAAAAATTTATGTTTTCAACTTAATTTTCAAGCAAATCAAAGAAAATTTCAACTGTTGTATATAATTTTTAAATAAAATTCAAAATATAAACAAAAAAACCAAAAGAAAAAAGATATTCAAAATGATAAACAAAAATAATATGTTGTACATAAGAAAATTTTTATATTATCATTTTCTTGTAACGTTTTCTTTTTTATGTTTTTTTTTTTTTTGTTTGTAAATAAAAAATTTTCTATATTTTCGTTTAAAAAAAAAATATATATATATAATTTATAAATTAATATCATAGAAAAAAAAAAAAATTATACATCACTTAACATATTACAACAACAACAAAATTTTGGGGTTTAATTTTTGATTACAGGGCACTACCTGAAGAATTCAGAGTTCGTGTGCGTGTAAACTCGTAAGATTTACCATATCATAAAATACTAAAATACTAAATACTATACAATTTAAAAAAAAAAAACAACTACTCGTACTGTGTAATATACTTTACATATATGTACTATTACTTCTAACACTTTTACTTTCATTTATGATGTATTTTATATGATACGTTACTTACGGGATGTTTCAATTGAATGAGATCCAAATCGTGCGGTGGTCAATTTAAAATAAAATATCAAGAGAAAATGATTTATATCCATGTCTCGATCTCGACTAATTTTCCAGTTTCGTTTGGGCATTATTATCAATTTTATGGCTTCAATTTCTATACAAAACGACGTACATAACCAGTACTATCGGTGTAACTAGATAACTAGTCGGAGCGAGAAATCTTGAACTAGAATAATTTCGTTTTTTTCTTGTTACTTCGTTAAAATCTATCATATAGGTCTTGTTCAAATGAAACATCCTGTGTACATCACTATACTATTCTTTCGTTTTATACAGGAGCGTAGTACAAATTTTTTTTACTTTTACTTGATGTATAATGTACATTTTACTATATATACAAATTTTCTACTTTTACAATACACTTTATACATATACAATTATGATACTAATACTTATTTACAATGATTTACAAAAACAAAAAAAAAAAAATTAAAAATTAAAAATATCTTTATTTTCAAATCTATATATTACACACTTTTAT
Source organism: Anthrax anthrax (assembly GCA_963971155.1). Taxonomy (NCBI): domain Eukaryota; kingdom Metazoa; phylum Arthropoda; class Insecta; order Diptera; family Bombyliidae; genus Anthrax; species Anthrax anthrax. The sequence continues at coordinate 3,734,003 of OZ020123.1, forward strand.
TTAATTCACATTGAATAATATTTAAAAATACTTTCATAATTCATTTTATTTTACATCACATATTTACACAAATGTGTGTATATACAACAATAACAACAACAAAAGAATTTTTTTTTTACAAGAAAAAAAAAAAAGAATGCAATATCGATTTAAATTGAAAACAATAAAAATAAAGAAATAACAAAAATACTATATAAATTTTTTGTCCATTCATACATAAATAGATGATGTGAATATGTTAAATAAAAAAAAAAAAAAAAAAACACAAAATTGATATTGCATACTCTTTTTTATTATCTTTTCCTTTTTTTAAAAAAAAAAAAAAAAAAAAAATTTATAATAAAATGTGATAAATGTTTTTCTGTTTTATTTTTTAATTTTTTTTTTTTTTTTTCATTTATTTTGTGTCCTCGTACATTGTACATAAATGGTATATATATGTATATACGTATAAAGCATAAATGTTTTCTCATTTTTTCTTTATATATTTTATCTGTTATAGTGTTTAAATATACAAACATTATCATTTATTTATGTTCAGAATTTTTTTTTTATTTTTTCTTTTGATTTACTCTACCTTCTGTTTTTTTTTTTAGTTTTTGCAGTCAATTCGAATTTAAATTTTTCATAAATATACAAATTCAAGCTTAAAAATTTTTACAATTTTTTTTTTTTTTTTTAAATTTTGTTTATACGTTTTTTGTTTTATTTATTTAAATTTTTTTTTTTTTTGTTTATAAATCGAAACTTATTGTTTTCATTAAATTTTCATGATATTCGCAAACAATGAAAATTATTTGTTATTTTTTTATTCGATAAAAAATTTAAATATATTCTCAACATAAAAACTGTAAAATTCAAAAGATAAATTTTCAATTTTTTTTCAATATAAAAAATAAATTTTCATTTTAATATTTTACATTTCAATAATATTTTATTTTGAGAAAATTGTGTTTAAGACAACTTATTTTCCATTATAATGGACTTTGTATCAGATACGAGTACTCGAAATTTTTATTCACATATAAGATCTCAAATTGAGAAATTTTTTTTTATTAAATCATTACATGAAAAATGTATGCGAATGCTAATATTTGCAAAATTGCAAATTCATTGAATTTTTACTTGAAATTAGCTTAATTAAGCTGAATTTTACAATAATGTAAGTAGTACATTTGTACTATCAGAACTTAAGTTATTATCATATATTCATGACACCATGCGATTATGCAATCGTCATTAGTAGTGACTAGTGGCTCGACAGCCGTTTGTCAGCCTTGGCTTATCATTACTAAGATTATGCAATACATATACAAATTATACTAATCACATTATATTAAAACTTAACAAAAAACTTGAAATGAGAAACACATCATTTAACGATCAAAGAAGAAACTTAAAAAAAAACAAACAAAAACATTTTGTTAGACAATTCAAATTAATTTCAACATTTTCCGAATTTTCATTTTAATGCAAAAAAAAAAAAAAAAATTAACGTTTGTTATTTAAAAAATTTCATCAAACGGAAATTTTATGTAAAAATAAACAAAAGGGAAATTTTATGTAAAAATAAACAAAAGGGAAAATTTTGTAATTTTCATTTAACCCATTTTAAATACACTCCATAATAAATTTGTAAATATTACATATTATGTACATTTTATAGACATAAAATATAAAACATGGGTTTGGCAGTCAATGATAAAAATAAAAACAAGTCTATTTGTTATACAAATGTATCTATATTGTACATTATGTTATTTTGTGTACAAGTTATGTAAACAAAAAAAACAAAGAAATAATTTACAAAAGAGAGGAAAAAGAACATAAGATAAAACAAACAAACAAAAAAAAATTTTAATTTTTAGTTGTAACTGATACTTTTAATTTGTTTCAATTTAAATAGCAAAAATTGAATTTATTTTTAAAAATTGAATTTATTAATTAATATTTAATTATATTTTGCTTGTATGTGATATTTGCTTTTACAAAAATATTCAAATGTAAAATAATTAATTATTATTAAAAAATGAAATGTAGTTAAATACTTTTATTTTTATTTATATTTATTTATTTTGCTATAATAAATGTAATCACTAAAAAAATAAAAATCAAATAAAACACACATATACGTTAATGATTACTAAACAAAATTTTTGTCATTATTCATAATTATCTACAGCAATAATTTTTTTTTTTTTTTTTTTTTTTTGTTTTCCTAATCTCTATTTTCATATTGGAATTTAATTATTGTGAAATAAATTATGTAAAATTTCTGTTAAGAAACAAAAATGGATTTAAAATGAATAACAAAATTCAAGAAATGATTTATACATAATGGCATAATAAAGAAAATTTACAAGATACAAAAAATCACGGAAAAACTGCTAAACCTTTTTTTTTGTTCTGTTTCATGTACATATTTATTTTAAATATTTTTATTTTTTTTTTTGTTTTTGATTAAATTTTTTCTGTTATTTTTCGGTCAAAAATTTGAATATTTTATTATTACATATTTTCCATTTTTCATTTAATTTACGTAGTATATAGTATATAGTAAATAATGAATACAAAAAAACATCATTTCGATATCTTACATGCATTTCAAATGAATAATAAAATTTTGAAAATATATTTTTGTTGAAATGATCATTTTATATAAAATTTTATTTTGCCTCTTAGCTCTATTTTTTCTTATCTTTTTTTTTCTTTGTAGTTTTATTTGCATTTTTCTTTTACATTATAATTTAGTTTTTAAAACGAAAAAAAAAAAAAAAATTTTTTTTATTTATTTTATTTCAAATTTTATTAATACATTTTTGATTTTATGAATATTAATAAATTTAATTTTTTCATTTTCTTTTTAATTTTTAATTATTTTACTAAATTTTATAAATCTGCACATATACAAATATAGAAATTTAATGTACAGTAAATAGAGAAGAAAAAAAAAATTACGTAAATATATATTATGTATAATATACAAAAAAAAAATGTAATATACAAACATACTATATTAAAATCATGATTATATTATAATATGAAATATTTTTATTGCAAAAAGATGAAAACACATATGGATATTGTGAGTGCGTTAATGTGTATTTTAGTTGTATTTTTATTTTATTAAAGTGTGTAAAAACAAAAAAAAAAAAAAAAAAACAAAATTCACAAATTGAATTTTCTTCATGATTTTCTTTTTAATTTATTTATTTATTTATTTATTTTTTTTTTGAAAATATATTTAAATTTATAAAATTTATAAATATTGTAAATTTTAATTGGCACTAATTATTTATTGTTTTGTATTTGTGTATATAAATTGTACAATAATAAGTATTCTACAATAGTAATATAGATTTTAGTAGAATACATTTGGATGTGTAGTATATGTAGTGAATTTGTAGGTATGTGTGTGTATGTAATTAAAAAAAAAATGTACATGTAGATAATCATAATTGTGAATATTTATACTGATAGACACTTTAAATAATAATAATAATAATAATAATGTAGTTAAATTAATTTATAATATTATTTGCAATTATCCTTTATTAATTATTATTTTAAAATATTTAACTTTTTTTTTTATTTATTTTTTTTTTTTCTTTGCTAATTACACATTATACAATACATGTTCGCAAAGTATTTATGTATATGCAAATATAGTGTGCCCGATAATTTGAATATATCTCGTTACTCGTAACGGTTCCATGAAATATATTCTGAGAACAAATCTGACTAAATAAATATCCGATTAAGGACCTTAACTAGAGGCGAAAAGAACATTCGAATATTTTAAATTTCAAAAATTTGAATCTAAACGACAAAAAAAATAAATAATTTTCACTTTTTATACATACATACGTGTTATAATCATAAAAATCTAAATAAAATTCAAATATCCTTTCACTCTTGTTAGGTTCTATCAATCAGTTAATTAGTTAGATTCGTTTTTGGCATTATTAAAATTTTCTATACTTCGTACTTAAATGTTTTTCACTACAGGCCTTATGGAAAGTACGAAAAGTAGTACCACTTTATATCATTGTATATTGATATTAACTCATTTCATACTGTATGAGAAGTTTGAGAATTGTGGTAACACTGCTCATGTAATGCCCTTATAAGAAATAATGAGAGAAGAAAAAAGACAAAACTCCCACAAGACCTGTAGTGAAAATATTTAAAGTACAAAGTATAAAACTACACTGACATACATAATAAATTGGTCGGGCGCGCTGCTCTGATTTAATGCACACAAAATATTTTCCATGCTTTGTACAGTGCATTGTATCGAATTTTTTTTTTATTATTTATTTTTACGTAATAGAAAAAAAAAAGAAACATTAATTTTTGTTTTTGAAAAATTATAATCAAACTACATACCAATTCAATTTTTGCTTATTTTCTTTTATTTTATATGCATAAATTTTTTTTTTTAAATTTAAAATAAAAAAAAAAATTGTTTTCTTTTCAATGAAATCCCAATGTGAGTGATTGATTTAAAAAACAAACCCAAAAAACTATGTTGCTTTCTATTCAATTAAAATTCGTTTATCTATAGTGTATGTTAACCTCAATATTTATTTACCTTTTATAAAAATATAAAACTTGAAGAAGGAAATTTTTATATGATTTTCGAAAATAACAAAAAAACAAAATGCAATGTTTATATGCAAATACATAAAATTTTAACAGAAAATTGATTTGTATGTCATTTTAGTGTAAATAAATATTTTTTACCTTTTCGGTTTTTTATTTTTTGGTATTATTCAAAAATTCAAATTTATATTTGCTCATATTTCTATGTATAAATAAAATATATTTCTGTATATATACAGGTTACCCATAAATTTCCATACATAAATAAATTGACTATTGAAAATAAATTTAAACAAAAAACAAAAAAAAAAAAAAAAAGAAATGCAAATTGTTTCATCATCGTTAGGACAAAACGTGTATGAATATTCCGAAATGAATATTGGATAGGCACAATTGTATATAAGATATTCTGAATTTTGTAAAAACAAATATTTGAAATATTTTATATAAATAATGAATTATTTAAATTGTAAATTTTTAGTAAAATAATTCATTATTCATATTTTCAGTTTTTATTTACCTGTTAAAAGAAAAACAGTAAAATTATACTTAAAATTAAAAGAAGTACTAATATGCATAATGTAAATACAAAATTATTTTTCTGTGTCTCTTGTATTCTTCCAGATTAAAGATTTTTGATGAATTAAAAAAAAAACAATTTTTTTTTGTTTTTTTTTTTGGCTTATTTAAATTTTGAAATTTTCTATTTAAAAATATGGTATTGATTTAAAAATTTAAATGATTTGAAAAAAGAAAATGATGAAAATAATATAATTGCTTTTTGCAATTAAAAGCGATGAAGGAGAAAAATTTCATTTTTATAGATTCAATTTATCTATATTTTATTCGAAAATAGAAGATCAATTAATTTCAAATTAAAATATTGCCTTTTTATTATTGATAAGCTGCATACAAAATGTGCAATGCCAAGATAAATTTTTTCACATCATTTACATAAATTTAAAATCTATTTTAAATGATTGCATTATCCGTTCCCATTTACTAGGTATTAGGACATTATTAAAAAAAAAAAGCTTTTTGGCCAAAAATTATATCGATTTCTTTTTTTTTTCTGTTTTCTTACATATCTTTTGGTTTGGTATAAATATATTTTCAATTAGATTTATGGTATAACGTTAATTCAACATTTTTTCATGTCTCTCTTTTTTTTTTTTTTGTTGATTTATTCTAAAGGAAATTTATTAAAGTTCCCTGTTATATGTTACATGTTCTCATTTAAAAAAAAAATAATAATAATAATAAAAAATTAACTTGAAAAACGGAAAATGTTCTCGTTATTTTTTTTTTTTAATCTGATAAAAAGTTTTCATTTCATGTAATATAATATGCAGATATATTAAAAGCTTTATATATGTTATACATTACTTATATACGCACAATGTTCTTGTAAGTATTAAAAAATCCATTTTATTGTACATACAATATTCCTCAACTTAAATATACATACATACTCGTATGTATGTACATATTTATAAGTATATATATACGCATGCAAATTTGTAATTTTTCAAGAAAAATATCTATTTGATACCTTAATTTATTTTAATCTTTATAAACCGGATGATGACCTAATACACAGATATACATTTTTTTTTTTTTTTATTTGCAAAGAAAAAAAAAGGATAATTGAACACATAAATTTGTAACGTATAAGAATATTTACAATTTACCTTTTGGTACATGAAAAATATGTGTTTTAATACAAAAAAATATAAATTTTTAATTTTCCCATGAATTTTAAAGATAATTCACAACAAAATGATGTACCCAAAAAAATGCCAAAATAAAATTGTTAATCCTTTATTTATATATTTAAAATTTTATCTAATGTATATATTCAAAAGAAAACGAATTAAAATAACTAAAAGAAAAAATTCTAAATAATTTTATATAAACATACTCGTATATCCTGCAGTAAATAAGATATTTATGTCATTGTAAAATTGCATATTTCATTATTTATTTATTGAAATTTTCTAAACGAATTGTATGTATATAAAAAATTATATTGACCAATTATTGATACACATAAATATATTGATTTCTCTTTGATCATATTACATTTTATAAAATTGTAAAAGAACATCATTTTATATTGAATTTATTGTGATATCAAAAAAATTTTTATTTACAATAGAATATTTTTGAAAACTACTTTATCAAATCTTTATAAAAGAGAATTATTGTTCATTTTAAAAGTAAATATTATTTTACTTTTATATATGTATATGAAGATATAAAATAAAAAAAAAAAATTCTTTTCTTTAAAATTTACAATGTTTTTGGTATAATATATTATACTATGTATTATGTCATACACAATAATCCCTTTAATATAATAAATCATAGGTAGTTTATGTTATAGACAGATTAAAAATGAAAAGAGCAATTTATATTTGTATTTCACACACAAACATACATACAAACACAAATTATGAACCAATTTATGGTGTATTTCATAAATTTTCAATGAATAAGGATAAAACCAATTTATTGTAAATAATTTCTATATTGATGATAAAATTCAAAGAACAGAGAAAAGGTTATCTAAAATTTATGTGTATTATGTATGTACATCCCATAATTGGCTTTCAAAATATTGTGAAGATTTTAATGTTTAAATTTCTATTCTTTTTTGTATTCTTTCTTATTTTAGTTTAATTGATGATCCAAGTAAAAGTCACTCACAGTGGTATTTAAAAAAACAAAACAAAAGAGAAAAAAGAAAAAAAAACAAATTTAAAAACAATTACAAACAAACAAAAAAAAAATAAATAAAAGATTTTCTTCTTTTTATTTCTTTTACTGTTAAATAATTTTCTTTTAATTTCCATTTCATTATTTGCTACAATTTTGCTATTCAAATTTTCCTTTTAATTATTGTTATGATATAAAAAAAAAAATTGCACAAACCAAAACAAAAAGAAAACAAAAGAAAAAAAAAATTAACACAAAAAAAAAAACTGAAACAAATACAACAGATAAATTTTTTTTTTTTTTAAATCTATTTTGTCTGAATTAGAAAAATAAGGAATGCTCTACATATGTAGATATTTAGTGATATTTTAATGAGCTCTGATATAATTGTATAGTAATTTCTGTTTTTTTTTTTTGTTTTTTATTTAATTTTTTCTTTTTATTATTTTGTTTTATTTTATTCTTTTTTTGTTTCTAACAAAAATTAGAATCTTTAGCGAAAAAAAAAACCAGTGTGCTGCATTTGTTTATTTACATTAAATATATATTTATATAGAAAACAAAAGAAAACATGAAAAAATTATTTTTGAAATATACAAGAGAAAAACACAATTTTTAGGTTTTCAAAAAAAAAAAAAAAAAAAATTCTAAAAATTTTTTTAAATCAAAAATTTTCTAATATAGTCCTTTTTTTTCATTTTCTTTTTGTTTCTGTTTTGTTTTTTTTTTTTCGTCTGGTGAAATGTTATACATACATTTTTCTAGCATATCATTTTATTATGAATTCTCTAAGGAACAAGATTATATATGCTCAAAACCAGAAGATTCAGGAATGCATTTATGCTCAAATTTACCACCATACAGAATCGGTCCAATGGTGTGTAATGGTAAGAATTCGAAAATATTATTTATTTCAATTTTCATTTTTTATTTTTATTTTATTTTATAAAAACACAATTTTTTTTTTATCAACTGGTTTTTTTTTAATTTACATTTTATGTAAAAAACAAAAAAAAAAAAAACTTTAGCTACCGCAAGACCATTCTCAATGAATTATCCAACAAATACATCATGCGTTAATTGGAATCAATATTACACAAATTGCACTCAATTGGGTAGTAATCCATTTCAAGGAACAATATCATTTGATAATATTGGATTAGCATGGGTTGCAATATTTCTTGTAAGTATCAAATATATACGTGAATATAATTTTTTTTTCTTATTTTGTTTGTTTTTCTTAAATATCTTAAGGTTGTTTTTTATTTTTTAAAAAAATTTTTATTATCTTTTTATATATTTTTCTTCGTGTTTTTTTTTTTTTTGTTTGTTTTTAAATTCAATATATTATGATGGTTGTATTCTGTGTTGTATTTATCCGACAATGTCATAAAATAATATCTTGGTAAATTGATTTATAAAACAGAAAAAAAAAAAGAAGTTAAAAAACAAGAAGAACATTGTAATATCGTATATCTTATATACCCACAATGTTGTATACGTAGTCATATTATTGCTTCAAAGAAAATAAAAATAAAAAAAATTCCATTTTTCAATATTATACGTTTTATATGTGTACACGTTTACGTTTTATATTAATGTTTTTTTTTTTTTTCTTTATATTCTTTCGACTATTATTTTTTTTTCCTTGTTTTCTACTTTTTCGTATTTTCAATTTTTTTTTATATTTATTCACTTTTTTTTTTTTTGCTATTTTGTATTATATAGGTTATATCGCTTGAAGGATGGACTGATATCATGTATTATGTTCAAGATGCTCATAGCTTTTGGGATTGGATTTATTTTGTACTTTTGATTGTGGTAAGTATAATCATTAGACATACATACATACATACATGTTATACGTATGTCTGAAAAGTTTTATTTTTCATTTTTCTGTAAATTTTTTATACAAAAGTTGTTTAGGAAAAAAAATTAAAAAAAGCAAAAAAAAAAAATCATAAACATAAGAATAGAAAAAATTAAACTTTAAAAACACGCTGTTGAATATCAACCTAAAAAAAACAAATAACAGAAAAAAAAAAAAAAACACGGAAAAGTGTACAGTACCTTTTTAAAAATGTTCATCTTAAATGAATATAAGAAAAATAAAATAAAAGGAAATTTAATTCGAAAAGTTTTCTGTTTTTCTTTATCTCTGTTTTGTTTTGCTTCTGTTTTTATCTTATTTTATTTTTAATTTAAAATTCCTTGGATAACATATAATGTAACTAATCTACTTTCGTTAATTCACAATTAACTACAAGTAAAATAAAAAATACAAAACATCATGTTACACTGAAAAATCATGATATAAACAGACATAAAAATTTTTTATTTTTTTTTTTTCTTTCAGATTGGATCATTTTTCATGATAAATTTATGTTTAGTTGTAATTGCAACACAATTTTCTGAAACTAAAAAACGTGAAATGGAACGTATGAGACAGGAGCGTGCACGTTATACATCAACATCAACATTAGCATCAAGTACAAATAATTCAGAGCCAGCTACATGTTATGCTGAAATTGTTAAATATATTGCACATTTATGGAGACGTTTTAAACGACGACTACTTAAGAAGTACAGATTATATAAGTATGAGATATCTATTGTTTCAAACTTTTTTCTTTGCTATATTTTCATTCTATATATATAAGTATTGTATATATACATATAAATATATTTTATTATCTGTTATATACATATGTTATCTATACATTGTGTATAACAGCAATAATACACACGTGTATATCATATAAAAGCCATATATATGCTGTGTATGTTATGATCAACAAAAATACATGACCTAACAAATTTTGTTATAATGTAAAAATCCTTCCAAAAATTCACTAACATACAAATAAATTCATATTTTTAAATTCTAATTTGTGATACGTGAAAAAGTATATAAAATCAAAAGCGAGAACATTTTTTTTAGCCTTCCCATCAAACTCAGCAATTTTAATTCATCCATGTGTATACCATGTATGTGTATGGTTATTTTTCTTGCCCAGTGATAAAATTTTTTTTGAATAAAAAAAGCAAATAATTAAATTATGCCAAAGAATGCTTCAATTATGATGATTATTGCTCATATAAAATTTTAATATAAATTTCATTCTTTAATGCTTTCTTTCCTTGTTTTTTTTTTCCTCTTTTCCACTTTTCTTTGGAAAATAAAAATATTAATTTTTTTGCATGGTTTTTTACTCTATTTGTATACGGTTAAATTAAATGATATTTTTGATCGCTTTCTTTTTACTCAGTTTAAAATAAAAAAAAAATTACAAATTATGTTACAAATAATTTTTTGATATGAAATTCATTTTTTTTTCTCTCTCTCTTTTTTCCCCCTTCAATAATAATACCGACACGTGATTATCTTAGGGCACAAAGACAACAACGTAAAGAAGGTTTATTACCAAATGATAATTTAACATTTTCACCAAGTCGTATTAAAAGTCATCATCCGAAATGTCCAAAAATGAAAAATAATAATCAAAAATCAGCATCAAATTCAAATAGTATACAAGATCAAATGATAACTGTTATGGTACCATTAAATTCAAGTAATAATAACAATAATAATAATAATAATAACAATAGTAATAATTTAATTTCAACATTAAGAGCATCAAATCAAAATATGAATTTAAATACAACATCATCAGCATTATTATCAAGTAATAATAATAATAATAATTGTAATGGTGGTACTGGTTTTAATAATAATAATAATAATAATAATAATTCATCACCAGATAATTCAGAATTATCATTGGATATAATTACAAGAAATTGTAATTTAAAGAAAACGCACAATAATAATAGCAATAATAGCAGTAATAATAACAACAAAGATGATAGTAGCAGTCAAAAAACCATTTTACTTAAAATTCCTACTGTAATGGATACAGAACAATTTATTGTAAGTACATGAAAAAAAATTTTTTTTTTGATTTTTTATTATAAATGCTATTTGAAAATTTTCATTTAAAATTGATATCATACAGAAGATTTATGATTTTAATATTTAATATTTAATAAGACAGTTTAAATGACTTGAGTTTAAATTTAAATAAGAAAAAAAAAAACAAGATAAAATATCTGTCGTATATTTATCAAAATGACAGATAAAAAATGATTAAATAAAATAACATAACAAAAATATCTCTCTCACATATGATACACATATAAACAATTTACTTTAAACCCAATTATATTGTATCAATTTTATTTTTGTATGATTTTCTTTAGATTGTAAGAATATTTGATTTTTTTACATTTTTACTGTAATATTTTCAATTCATTTGTTTACATACGTATATTTAGCATCCCTGCACATCAGGATTTTTAACACCACCACCAACAGCTAGAAGACGTTCATCAGTTATGTTTAATGAATATGTTATACTTCATACACCACCGACAATACCAGAACCAACACCAGATAAAAATGTTTGTTCATCAGAAAAAATGACACAAGCTGGAGATGGTAATATATGGCAGGTAAAAATAAAATAAAAAATAAATTCACGCATATGTATGGCTTTATATTATTTGTACGCATATAAAAAAATTTTAAAAACATTTTTTATGTTTCTTATTTAAAATTGAATATTTTATTCATTATGTGCGTGTATTATATAAATATCATTTTATAAAATTGTAAATTTTTTTTTTGCTTTTCCCAAATTTCCTTTTCCTTTTCTTTTTAACTTTTCTTATTTGTTTTTTTTTTGCCCTTGACAGGTTAATCTTCCACAAACGATTGGTACAAATTCAATAGCAAACAACTTTACTGATTGTTCAGAATTAAGTTTTAATGATACGTTAACATGTCAAGAATTGCTAGCATTCTCTGTAGCATTTTCAGCTGCATTACCAACTGGTCCAAGTACATTAGAATCATTTTATTCATCATTAATTGCACGTTCTGATGCACATGTTGGACAAAATATTGATCAACAGCAGCAGCAGCAGCAGCAGCAACAACAACAATCACAACAACAACAACAACAACAGCAACAACAACAACATAGTAATACAATTATGCGTTCAACAACGACTACAGCACGATCACAAACAACAAATAATAATCGTATTGAAGATTTTTCATGCTGTTATGATTTATATCAAAATGCATTAAGTCCACAAAATGATAAAATCGATAATATGCATAAAACGAATACAAATTCAAAATTTTGTTTAACAATAATTACAATTTATAAAATAATATCAAAAGTATTTAGTTTAATTCGACGTTATATACGTGTTATTGTTGAACATAAATATTTTCAACAAGGAATTTTATTAGCAATATTAATAAATACATTATCAATGGGAATTGAATATCATAATCAACCAGAAGAGTTAACAGCAATTGTTGAAACAAGTAATATTGTATTTTCAGCTATATTTGCTGTTGAAATGCTATTAAAAGTAATTGCTGAAGGACCATTTCGTTATATTGCAAATGGTTTTAATGTATTCGATGGTGTTATTGTGATTTTAAGGTACGTATCTCTATATTGTATATATGTATGTACATATAATTCTTTTAATAAAATTTACATAAAATAAAAATAAAGCAAAAAAAAAAAAAATTAGCATATTTATATGCAAATATCACATGAGAATTATCATTTAGCTAGATCAGAATCAAATATTAATTTACAATATGCTTTTATTGGTAATATAAATTTATATAAATGTTTATACATCATTCGTGTACAATATAAATTCACTAGATAATTCCAATAGAGATTCAGTATCATTGGAATTGATACAATCATTATCAAAGTACAACGTTTTCCAGATTTCCAGTATAAATTATTAATAAGAAACAAAGTAATATACATACAGACATAATTGTAAATTTTCTTTACATTTCTCATATCTAAAAGATTTAAATTCAAAATAAAATTGAATTTTCTTGATTTTAATTAAATCTTAAAATTCTCAATAGATTTTAATAAATGAAATTAAAATTTTCAACTATTACTTTATTTGTACATATTTTTGTATAACAAAAACAAAAACAAAAACAAAAAAAAAAACTTTATATCAACAAAACTTTTATCAAATATCAACAATCTAATATTAAAATAAATTTTATGAAAAGTTATAACATAGCTTTAATTTATCGATGTTGTTATCAAGTTACTAAAGTGAAAAAATTGAAAATGTTTTCCATTTATTATTATACACAATAATATTTGAGATAAAAATAAAAGAGAATTTTAAAAAAGTAAAAAAAAAAATTATATTAAAAGTTTTTCCGACTTATAAATGTTGTAATTTAGATTTGGAAGCAAGTTTTAAAAAAAAAAAATTTTTTTTTTTTTTTTTTCATAAATATTTATAAACTTCTGTTTATCCATGTATATGAAATTACTTTTACAAAATTTATTTTTTCCAATTTAAAAACAAAAAAAAAAAAAAATTATTTATTTATGTTTTTTTTTTCGTCTTTTTTTCTATTTTCTTATTTTCTTTTATTTTTGTTTGTTTTTTCTTTAAAAAAACACAAAAAAAAATGTTATCAGTGCAATTGAATTATGTCAACAATTTGTCGCAGAGGGTAGTAGTCGTGGTGGTAATTCTGGTCTTAGCGTATTAAGGACATTTCGTTTATTAAGAATACTTAAACTTGTACGTTTTATGCCAAATTTACGACGACAATTATTCGTTATGTTACGTACAATGGATAATGTAGCTGTATTTTTTTCATTACTTGTATTATTTATTTTTATATTTAGGTAAGTATTATGTACATATATTTAACATATTAAAAATTACATTTTATTTTTATATAACTATAAATTTTTTTTTTTGTTTGATAATTTTTAATTTTTATTTTTATTTTTTCATTACTAATTGTTTATCATTTTTGAATTTTTTACCGTGCCATTTATTTTTTTTTTTATTTTATTTTTTTTTTTAAATAAAAAGTAAAATCTTTTTTATTGTCTAAAATCTGAAATTGAAGAAAACATAAAACAAAATATTTTATAATAAATCAAATATTTTTAATTACAATGAAAAAAAAAAACAAAAAACAAATTAATATTAGGATACCTTGATTATAAAATAATTTTCAAGTTCAAAATTAAATTATAGAATATAAATTTAATATTGAAATTTTAGGAAAAAATAATAAATTAAAAGTAGCAAAAAAAAAATTTTTTAATTAATTGGTTATTAAAAGGAAGAAGGTAAAATATTTAAATAAAAAACAAAAAAAAAAAAAAACGAAAATAAATAAATAATGTCATCCTTTACATTTCTGCATTCTCAAAACACGTAATAGGTATAATTTGGAAAAACAAAAGTTTCTCCTTCTTTTCCAAAGAAACATTAAAATAAAATTGAAATAATGAAAATACCTAAAAATACTTTTCACCCTATTAAAAAAAAAAAATTATAAAAATCATACACACTCAATTTTTTTTTTTTTTTAAATTATAATTTAAAACACATTTTTCTCTTCTTCAATTTTTCTTCACAATCTTCTGTTTTATTTTATTTAATGTTTTTTTTTTTTTTTTCTTAGAATAGAATCTATCTAATACTTTTTCATAATTTTTACCTTTCTCTAATTTTATAATGAATTTTATTTAATTATTAAACAATAAAATTTTATATTTAAAAACTGTTCAAAAAAAAAACAAAAAAAAAACGTACAAGGTAAATACAAATCAATTTAACGTATTAATTCGAAATATACATAGTTTATATTCATGTATATTTGAATTTATTATATAAAATATAAATGTTGATTATTTTTATTTTCATGTATTTTTTTTTAGATCACATTCCTAAATTTTTTTTTTTAGGATGTATTCAATCGTTATACTTAATTTATTAAATATGAAAAAAAAAAAAACACACTTATAAAAAAAAAAATCAATAACTATTGCAATCGATACAGCATACTATCAAAATGATCAAAATTAGTTTACTAGTCTGTTTTTTTTTTGGCTCTTCTTTTCTTACAAAATAATTTTTGTATGTATTTTAAAAGTAATCTCGTTTTTATTTTTAATCCAACAATCAATAATTTTCATTTTGTCAATCACATAAATTTAAAAATTTCACATTTTCTTTTTTTTTTGTCTCTCTTAACAATGAAATAAATACGTAACATATCTATTCAAAATGAAATTTTTACAAAAAAAAAATTTTTTTTTTTTTTATTTTCATTTAAATAAAATTCTTCGAAATGTGCTTTCATGTTTAATTAAAAAAAAAAAGATTTTTTTTTCTTTTGCTTATGCACAAGTGAAGTAATCTAAAAAAAAAAAAAGAAAATTAAAATTTAAAAATAAAAATAATTAAAATAGTAGAATAAATAGCAAATAATTAAAATAAATTTTCAACATTAAAACTATAAAATACATATCTCTCTGCATATAATGGATTCACGAGAGATATGTTCTACCATAATTCGTATTCAATCTTATCCTTTTAACCATAATCCTTAATTTTCATTTAAAAACAAAAAAAAAAAAAAAATACAATTTAATGGATTTAAATAAAATAAAAAAAAAAATAATAATTAAAAATTTTTCTAAATAAAATTTTGTAGTTTATCTCAATGTGTGTAATTTTTATCAAGAAATGTCTTTTTGTTTTTTTTTTTAAATATTTCTGTTACAATTTAAAAAATACAATTTTTGTCTAATTCTCTTTTCTGTTAGTAATATTTACTATCTACATTTTTCCACCACATTTTTTTGTAAATCTTTTTTTATAAATTAATAAATTTATTTATTTTAATTACTATTATTATTTATTTATTTATATTTTTTTTTTTCAACTATATAAATGTATTTTCAAATTAATTATAATGTAGGTATATATATACAGTTTATTATAAATGTATTTTTGTGGAAATTCAAATGTAAATGTGTTATTTATATGTAATTTACATAACATAAGTATCATATTATAATATGGGATACTGTTAAATTCTAATATTTTAAAACATTTTAGAATTTTCCAATATTTTTCTTTATATTTTCTCTTTCTTTTCTTACACATTTAAATAAAAAAAAATAAAAATAAAATAAAATATATAAAAAAAAATACTGAAATTAAAAATTGAATTAAAAAAAAAAAAAAAAAACAAAAACGAAAACAAAAAAAAAATCAATCTTATAAATTTAGTATCCTGGGCATGAATCTATTTGGATGTAAATTCTGCGAGAAAATCAATGGCGAGACAATATGTGATCGTAAAAATTTCGACAGCTTATTATGGGCTCTAGTCACTGTTTTTCAGGTATAGAAAACAAATCATAAAAAAAAAATTGTTCGTTTTTATTTTTTGGCTCTTAACTTTATATTTTAGTCTTTTCTTCCTTTTTAATATATTTTTTTTTCATTTGTTTGGTTTGTTTTTTTCTTCTTGTTTTGTCTTATTTGTTTTTTTTTGAAATTGGGTATGGCTTTTTCTTTGTAATAATAATTTTCTTTTTGAAATAATAAAAAAAAAAAAAATATGTATTATAAACTTTTTAGAAATGAAAATATTTATAACATAATCAGAGAAATGGAAATGCAAAAAACAAAAAAAAAAAAAAATTTTTTTTTTAAATTTTCCCTTTAATAAATTAATTAAATTTTACATAAATTACATTCACATTTATGTATGTATATTCAATTATATACTATATATATTTATTATCATATACATATACATAATATACAATTTATCATTTATATTATATAACCAAAATTTTGTATGTATGTATTATGTTATGTTGCAAATGTATATACTTATATACTAAAACTATATATAAACCATTATATACATACATGTTTAATACCTCATTCTCATTGCAGCTTTATATATATATGTATATGTACATTATTATCAAAAAAAATAATTTCTTTAATTAATAAACATATTCCATTATTATATATATTTTTAAAATTTGATAATTTATTTAAACATTTTTTACATATATATTATCAATTTTCACAAAATATAACAATAGTACTTTTTTTTTTAAAAAACAAAGGATTAAATAAAATTTATAGAACTTCTGTTTTGTATTTTTATTTTAAATTTTTTTCAATTGAAATTTAAAAAAATATATTTTTTATAGCTTTTATATTTTTGCAATTGAATTGATTGATTTTTCGTTTTTTTTTTTTTTTAAATAATTATATAACAGTGACATGAACCACAAAAATAAATTTTTTTTTTTTTTTTGTTTACTTAATTTAGTTTTAATTAATCAGAGTTTTAATTCGTAGTTTAACCACGAATTTATTAATTTAAATATACAATATAGATTTAACATTGTATGAAAATAATTTAAAAAAAAATTTTAAATTTTATTGATTATTGATAAATGAAAAAATTTAATTTGCTTGCATTTTATTTACTTAAATAATTTTTGAAAAAAAAAAAAACAATTAAAATTTGGTTGTTTTTTATTAACGATTTTTAAACACTACCCAATATTTACGTAGCATATGTAAACATGATTGCCCAGAAAATTTTAAATTCTATTAAATCTAAACAAAACTCGTTTTCATATAAATTCTAGGCAATTGTGTTAATTAAATTTTTACGTAATAACAATTTTGTTTTTGTTTTGCTTTTGATTCATAATAAATTCTGTTAACGTTTTTTTTCATTTTAGGAAATCCCTTTCAAAATAAAAATTATTTACAAAAGCATGCAAACAAATTTGAAATTTACATTTGAACAATAGCACAAAATTTCAATATATTTTTTAGAAATCAAAATCTCAAAAAACAAAAAAAAAAAACTGAAAACAAAAACATTTTGTAACAATTTCAAATTTGAAAACTTTTAATACAAAATTATGATACCGTGCAAAAAATAAACAACAATAACAAATAACAAATAAATGATCATTTAATTTAAGGATTAGAACATTAACGAAATTTTCTTTATCCAAATTTTTTCCAAAAAAAAAAACACTGAAAATGTTTCTTAGTAGAAAGTTGATTAAAATGAAAAATTTGTTCATTTTTCTTATATAATACTGTACTCGAAACGAAATCTTCAACACGAAAAATATACAATGAAAATATTATAAATACAATATTTATACAATCGATTATACTCCATACACTAATTCGTTGTAGTTAAGGTCTTACAGAAATTACACAAAATAGTATCACTTTACATTTCTGGTAATATTGATATTAAAAAAAATTCATCTCGTATTGTATGATAACTTTACAGATTGTGGTAACATTATTACGAGAAAAGAAGAAAAAACACATATACTTCTATCAGACCTTAACTGCTTTGAATTAATGTATAAAGTACACTACCATAACGCAATAAAATATAATTTTAAAATTAAATAAATAAACAAATAAAATTTTAAAAAATCGGTGAATTAAAATGTGTACCTAAAAAAGATGTATTTAGACATATGTACGTACGTATGTACAAACAAACACAGTTTATTCGTTCAATTATAAATGATTCCTTATCTTTTGCAACTAATCTTTTTAATTTAATTTTGTGATGATAATACAAATATAAAAGATTTTTTACAATTCAAGACAAAAATATATTTTGTAAAAATATTTATTTTAATGTTTTTGTTTTTTTGCACTAACAAAAATATAAAAAAAAAATATTTTATATTGATTTTTGGTTTGAATAATTTTTTCTTTGTTGTTTTGTTTTATAAAATTTAAATAAAATTACGTATTTGTAAACGAATGTTTATTTTGGGTTTTTTTGAAAAAAAAAAAAAGAAATCGTTTTATTGTCTCATTCTTCAAGAAAGACTTTCAACTCTCAACGAAAGCACCGCATATAGTTTCATTATAGGCACCATCAGCTCAATCATTATAACAAGAATTTTACGTTGTTTATTTAATATGTATATATAAAAAACGCATAAATCTTTGTTTTTTTTTTTTCAACATTTCAAATCCATATTTAATATATTTAGAAAATCCCCTTAATAAGAAGTGTAAAAAAAAAACATAATATTTAGATTTTTATAGGAATTTACTTTTTGTACTTTTTCCCCAAAAATCTTTATAAGATAACCCATATCATATTTCAGTTTTTAAAAAAAAAAAAAAAAAAAATCTTGTCAAAATAAAAAAACGGCATGTGTAAACCTTTAAATCAGATTTTCTAACCATATAAATAGATTGTAGAAAATTTAAAAAAAAAAAAAGAAAAAAAAAAAATAATGAAAAAACCATCTTCCTGAGGTAAGTGACAATTCAATAAGAAATTTTAAATATAATATAATGGTTAATGCGTTGTTCTTGTTTTTTTTCTGTAATATTTCTTCTATTCTATTGCATGATATTTTTTCTTCATTAACAAATAAATTATAGATATAGTATTTTTATGTATAGATAATAATTTATATGTACATAGAAAAATTTCTAAATTTCTTCTATTCTTCATTTTCTTTTCTATTCATAAAATTAAATAAATGTGATAAGTAAAAATTGATTAATAGATTCATAAAAAAATTTCATCAAGACTTTGATGATTATTAGCTAATAGTGTTGTTTTAATATACAAGTCAAATATAACCAGTTTATGATTCACTGGCAACAAATTAAGATTGAAAACAATAAATAAGCCTAAAACATAAATAAAAACCTTAAACCATGTAAAATCCATGTGAAATTCGTATACACTTTTTATTTCAAATAATCAAAATAAAAAATAAAAAAGTCAAATTTTTTATTTCTTCAAGTATAATCTGTTTTCATCCTATTACGTTTATCTTTAATTTTTGTCAATCTTGTCAAAATGTCAAAATAATTGAATTAAAATTAAATTGAAAAAAAAAAAAAAATGAATGTTTGATTATTCTTCTGATTTTGGTAATACACTCATACTTCGGTTTACGGCTTAGATACCTTCCGGAAAAGTTAGCCGTAAAACGAAAAACCGTATAACGAGTTTTAGAAACTTTTCTAATCTGATGAATATAAAGTTGTACAATTGGTAACTTCTAATATGATACCATCATTAATTTTCACTGTCGTGGACTGGCCTGCTTTAAAAAAACACTAAAGTAACAATAGCGAATGCAGTAAAGTGCATAAAATATGTGCATATTGACGACATTTTTTTACACATTTTTAGCCGTATAATAACGAAACATTTTTGGGTCGTTAATCGAAAAAGTGCCATAAAACAAAAAGGCCGTTATAGCAAAATGCCGTTATAGCAAAATGCCGTTTTAGCGAAACTCCGTATAAAAAGCGACCGTATAACGAGGTATGAGTGTATCCTTGAAAATTCATACTTTTTTATGTTGGTTTCTGTAATTTTTTTTCTACTAATTTGTACTTGTTCACTTTTTATGTATAATCGCATGTTACAAGAATCACTTATTGAACTTTTATTACTTTTGGTATATCAATAACTTTCAAACTCCCATTTTTTTACCTTCTTATATCCATTTTAATGATATTTTTTAGAAGCACAAAATATTTTCATAAATTATTAAAATTACAAAATAATAAAAAATTTTTTCTATTTTTAAATGGAAATAAAATTAAATTAAATTAAATCTAAGTATTTGAAAAAAAAATATAAATCTACTATTATTATTATGATTATAATGATAATCTTTAAAATTTTCATTTTTGTTTATTTTGCTTTTCCTTTTTCTATTTATTAAAATAAGTAACACATTATATTTACAAACAAAACGAATAAAGAACATTTTTTTCTATTTATTTTAGTTAAAAAAGAAAATTATTTTTTTTTTAAATTTTTGTTTTGTTTTTGTCAATAATTTTCCTTTCCCTTTTTGTATATAAAAAAAAAAAAGAAAAAATTCTTTGAAATAACAAAAACACTTAAAAACTAAAGAAAAACAAAAAAACTAAAAATAAAAATAAATAAATTTATTACTAACAGTATACCTTCCAATTAATACACCAATTAAAAAAAAAAAAAAACATCAATGTAAACTTAAAACTTAAAACTTTATAAACTTTAGGGAAAAACTTAAACGAAACAGTAAAATGATAAAAACTAACAAAAAATTTTTTGGTATAATATACAAAGTTTATTACAAACAAAAAGAAAAGAAAAAAAAACTAAAAATAAAAATAAAACATTAGAGAAAATTAACAATAAAATCGTATTTATGGATAAAAGATATATAAATATATATTTTATTTTTATTTTATAATTTTTTTTTTTTTTTGTTTTGTTTTTAATTTTGAAATTGATAATCTCAGAATACAGGTATTATACTTATGATGTACATACATATATTAGATCTCTAAATAAACAGATTGTTTTTTTTTATATACGAGTAGTGTACATAAATTATATTTAAACCTATTTATTTACTTTATTTTCCCATAAAATTTTATTCAAATTTTGTAGAAAAAGAAAAAGATATTATTTTAAAATAGAAAATCACCCTTAAAATCCTTTTTAAAAAAAATTATCACTTGATAATACTTACATAGGATTTAGTGTATACTACATAATTTCTAATATAGGACTCGTTATGGTTAAAAAAAAAATAATAATCAATAAAAAAAAAAATATATTATTAAACCAAACAGTTCATATATTCAAAATGGAAATTTTGTAATTAATTTAAAACTGAAATTTAAAATATTTTAAATTTTGATTTAAATAAAATTACGATTAGAATCCGGTGAAGAGACCTAAATCAGTTAGATAAATCAGTGAAAGTTTTTTTTATGCTTTCGCTGGACTATCACTGTTCAACCCCATTGTATTAAAATGAAAAACTTTTATTCATTCAAATAACAATATCAAATATGAAATTATGTAATAACACATTTTGCTTATTACATTTAACTTTTAGGTCCTTTTAACAAAACAAAAAACAAAAAAATATCATTTAGCTCACACTTAATTATTTATTCTGTAAATAAAAAGAAAATTCAAACGAAAATTCTTGTATAAATAATTGTATATAATGACAAAATACATTCAATTATATATATTTCATTTATAGATAGTTATACTATATACCTATATATATATATAACAATAATAATAAAATCTTTTCAATACATTAAATCATAATTTATTTATAAATTCATTTTTATGTTCAATTTTTATTTATTTATTTATTTTTTGTTTGTTTGTTTGTTTGTATTGAAAATGAAAATGAAAAAAAAAAATAAAAATCATTATTTATTTATTCATATTTATATATATAATCAAATTTTTATTTATATTAATATATAATGTAATAACATATAGTATTTAACACTCATATAAAACATTTAAAGAAGAATAAAAAAAAAAAAAAACAAACAAAAAACATTTGTATATGATTTATACGCATATATATACAATATATTATATTGTACATGTATATATAAATATATATAACAGCATTCTTGGAATGTATCTATTTGGCGGTAAGTTTTGTAAATTTATGGACGAATTTGGACAAGAAAGGGAATGCACTTGTCCTGAAATTGTCAGCAAACATCCATTATGTGAATGTGATCGTAAACACTTCAACAACATATTATGGGCAACAGTAACTGTATTTCAAGTAAGCACCAACAAAAAAAAAAAAATTTTTTTTTTTTTTATACAGAAAGAAGGAAAAAAAAACCAAATAAATGAGTTAAGCCTTTTTGATTATTTTTTTTGTTTTTTTTTTTTTTTTTTTGAAAAAAAACGGAATATTAAAATAAAAAGAATTACATATAAATGAGAAAAAATTATAAACTTAGTAGGGAAAATTGTAGTACATTTTTTTTTCGTTGTTTCTGTGTTGTTGTAGATGAAAAATGTGAACATTGTACGTAAATCGTAGATGTACATATATGTAATTGTCTATGTACCT
Source organism: Anthrax anthrax (assembly GCA_963971155.1). Lineage (NCBI taxonomy): Eukaryota > Metazoa > Arthropoda > Insecta > Diptera > Bombyliidae > Anthrax > Anthrax anthrax. The sequence continues at coordinate 3,757,168 of OZ020123.1, forward strand.
TTTTATGTACACATACATAAATATAATGTTAGAGTCATTAAATACACACATACACACATGTATTAATAATAAAAATATATTTATATTTAGTATATAGAAAACTAAATATAAAATGTGTACATACAACATAATTTATTTACATTTTAAAATTACCATAAATTTTTGTATAAATTTCTAGTCTATATAAAGTTATTCTTATGTGTATATAACTATTTTATTTTATTATTTAAAATTTTTTCATGTTTTTGCATATTATTTTTTTTTTTTTTGCTGATTTTCTAAGTTTGATTTTTTGCCTTTCTAACAAAATAACTGGAAAAAAAATACAAATTCCTTTTTTTTTTAAAAAAATAAAATGATGTCCTTATTTTTATTTTTTTTTTTTTTTCATATACACATGTGTATACTTCATTTTTGTTTGTTTTATTTTATTTTTATTTTTTTTCTTAAATTTTCTATTGTTTTTTTATTTAAATTTTTTATCTAGTATTGAAAAAATTTATTTGAATTGATCATTATGCGGAAATTTATTTTACATTTTTGTTTAGTTTTATTGATTTTTTGGTTTTATCTATTATGTCTGTTTTATTTTTATATTATGTTAAGAAGAATAAAAATAAAAATTTAACAGACAACATTAAATGAACCTTCATGACATACTTTATAGTTGGCCATTCTTTTGTTAATAAATAATTTAAATACACATTAAAAAAAAAGTTTATCTTCATAAAAATGTAATCAATCTTATAAAATATTAAATTATAATTAAAAAAAAAAAAAAAAAAAAAAAAAAACAATAAAAACGGAATTAATTTAAAAATTCAAACCAACAGATGTAAACATGTACTATGTTATTGAGAACTTTATTCCATTTTTGTCTTTTTTTTTTTTATTTTATTTAAATTATCATCAAAGAAATTGTAAACTAAAAAATTTGAATTTTACATTTAAAAAAAAAAAAAAAATCTTCAAATTTAATGTAACGAATTTACTACAATTTAAAAATTTTTAAATTAATTTTTTTTCAACATTTTTTATGATATATATTTTGTTTGTAATTAAAAATTTTTAATGCAAAAAATTATATTTAACAAAATATTTTCAGAATTTATACCATATGTGTGTACCACATATGTACATACAAATTTTTTTCATTGATTATTTTAAAATATGTAACGAATTAAATAATGTTGTATCACATAATACATGTACATATATGTATGTGTGTAATGCATTTTATTGTCATCATCATCGTAATCTAGAAAATTTTATCTTGCGTATCTGATGTACAACAATGTACTGGTAAATTGCATTATTTCTGATGTTCATGTAATAAAATGAAATTTAAACAAAAAAAAAAAAAAAAAAAAATGAAGATATTCTTTTTATGTGTAGATAATTTTATGTAGTACATAATATATAATATAATCATTAAATCGTAATTATATAATTTTTTTTTTTATTTTACTAGTACTGGGTACATGGTGTATCATCATTAATTATTATACAGAATCTGTGAAAGATATAAATTTCTAAAAGAATAAAAGTTGGAAAATTTTTTTTTTTTTCTAAAATGAATAATGAAATTGACTCTACTCCTACGTAACTTTTATTTCTGACGAATTTAAATCCAATAATTGATGATACAATCACCCTATATGTACATTATGTATGCGTTTATCATTGGCACTATGTGCTATCGTACATTGTGTAATCAATTAAAGTTTTATTTTCATGTAATAAAAATCTGAGTTATATATTAAAAAATGCTATTATCCTTCTTGTTTTTAATCATTTTATTTTGTTTTTTATTTTTTTTTGTTTTTATTCTGTTTTCCCTATTTTATTGTTTTTATACAACTACATATCATCCATATATGTAATATTATTCTTAAATTGAAATTATCTTCATCATAAAATCCTTTTTATATGCATGTACATATTTTACGTTTAGAATGCATGTATCATAACGTATGTATGTATCTTACAAATTATATACAAATAAAAATCCTTTTCAAGTTTTCAATTTGATTCTATGTATAAAGTTTAATACATCAAATATTTTTCGATTATTTTTTTATTTTTTTATTTGTTTTATTTAAATTTCTATTGCATTTTTAATGTGTGCATCTTATATGTATGTAAAAGGATTTATTATTTAGCTACAGAGAAAACCTATAACATTCAGATATACAGGATCTATATACTAGTACATGATTTATATTGAAAATTTATTTTCTATATTACGAAAAATTTTCCAAATTTTCTAAATTTTTTCTTTTATTATTTTTTTTTTTTATTTATGTCATATTATTTGTTGTTTTTGAAAATGTTTTCTTTTCAACAATGAAAATTTATCTTATATCTGAATATGCATGTATGTATTCTGCTTTGCTATTTTACATTTAATTGTTTACAGATTTTTGGTTTCGTTTGATAAATTCATGAATGCATGAAATTATATTCATTCCTGTATAAATATTAAAAGTTTGCATGTTTTAATAAATAGCTATAAAATTTTTATTATCTCTTTGTACATATATGTATAAATATGTAAATATGATGCATTTTAGTATATATTTTACATCTGTTATTTTCAAATATATAGTATATATAGGAAATATTTAGAGTAAACCACAATGTACATGTATATATAGTATATAAGACATATTATTTAGTTTATCACATGTGCAAAATAAAAAAATAAAAATTTTAATTTTTACTAATTTATCGTTTTCTAACGTAATATTACAATACATCAAAGTATTACTATATACACATTTTATATATTTTGGTTTGGTTTTTGAATTTATTTCAAACAAAAAGTGCATCAGAATGTAAATTGATTTATGCGCATATGCTTGATTGTCTTGTTTTTATTTTGATTGTTCTTTTGCATTAAATATTTGAATGTAAATTTTCAAAGTAAAGAATAAATATTTTTGGGTTTATTATCAATTCTGTTTTAAATTTAACATACATAACATATATTTTATGATATTCATTATATTGTCGAAATGGAACACAAAAACAAACATAAAGCATTTTATACATTTCATAATATTGTTTATTGTTGCATGAGAAATGAGAAGAGTTTCGTAAAATTTTATTCTATAACCATGAAGTAATTGATTCTCATTTGAAATTCTGTAAATTATCAGTCGTTTATTTTGAAAGTGATTTGAATATATTTTGAGACTTGAAATCTAAACTCTTTTCACATTTCCTTTAAACGAAAAAAAGCAATGTGGAAATGTGAATTTTGAAAATTTGCCTCATTTTCAAAGTAAACGGCTTACATATAGAATACATTTTTAATTATTTGTAATGAGAACATATTTTAATTACTTTATAAAAAAAAAAACAAAATTTAAAAAAATTTTCATGCATATTATAGATAACATTTTACGATACTCATTAACAATACAATCATACTGGATAAAATTCATAAATACCATGTAAAACAAATTTTTTTTTTTTTTTTTTTTGAAAAAAAAGAAAAGAAAATTTTTTGTTTTGTATTTTAGTTTTTTTTTTACATTTTATGTCTTTTGTTTTTTTTTTTTTTTTTTTGTCTTTTTATATTTTTAGTTCGTCTCTTTTTGTTTTAATTTAAATTTTTTTATTTTATACTCTTCTTAATAAGAATGTTTCTAATAAATGTATTTTAAAGCATCCATTAAGTAAAAATGTATAATTATCGTATTGTATTTTATTTAAAATTTATCAATTTTTTTTAATAAAATAAAAAAAAAATTAAAGCTTTTATAACGAAAAATTTACATCATAAAAATATTCAAATATTAAAGAACAAAAAAAAAAAAACATAATTTAAAAATTTGAAAAAAAAATTAATTTTTTTTTTCTAATAAAAACAAAATTGTTTTTTTTTTTTTCTGTTACTATACTATACAACAAACACAAATGTATATAGATATTAACACAAGAAGATTGGAATGTTGTATTATTTAATGGTATGGAAAAGACAAGCCATTGGGCAGCATTATATTTTGTTGCACTTATGACATTCGGAAATTATGTTCTATTTAATTTATTGGTTGCAATTTTAGTTGAAGGATTTAGTTCAGAGGTAATAGAAAAAATCAAAAATAAAAGAAAAAATCAAAATACAAATAATTACCATCATTCATTCATTTTTTGTTTTTTATGTACGTACATCGTGTATAGAGAAATGAACGTAGAGAAAGAGAACAACGTGAATTAGTTAAAAAATTACGTGAAGAAACAATGGCTGAAAATTTTAGTGATATCATTTATGATGAATCAAGGAGTGTATCAGATACATCATCAACAAATGAAAGTTATTATGAAATAAAAAATAAATGGTATAGTGCAGAAGAATTGAGTAAAGTAAGTATTTTGATTTTTTTCTTGCCCTTCAATTTGTATTATTTATTATGTATACAGTGAACCACAATAAAAAAAAAAACAAAAAACAAAATTAATTGCAAAAGGAAATAAATCAAAAATTTGGAATATACAGGAAATTTTAAAAATCAATTGAATTTTCAAAAACAAAATTTTTTTTTTTTTTTTTTTTTTTTTTTCAAAAATCAAATTGGTACATATTCATTATGTGAATCACTGTGTAATAAATACACTGTATAATTTAAATGAAAATATTTTATATTAATAAAATATATATGTACATTTCTGTTATAAACAGCTTAATGAAATAAATGAACCAAAATGTAATATACAAAAAGAACGTCTTCTACAGCCAAATTATGATACTCGTATAGATGATAATACAAACACAAATACAATATCAGATATTCATAGTACAATTATTGCTAAAAATAATTATGATCGTGATATAAGTTGTTTAAATGATGATGATAAAATGATATTGAAAAAGGTTGAAAATAAAAAATAAATATTTAATTTAAAAAAAAAAAAAAAAAAAAAATTAAAATAATTAAGAAATTAAATAAAAAGATTTTATGAAAATAAAAAAATTTTTCATTTCTTTTTACTTATATAACAGACTTATTCTATTAAAGAGAGAAGAAGTGAAAGTTCAAAATTATCAAAATTAAGACCTGTATCTCATGAACCACCAATTATAATGACAACAGCAGCAACACCACAAGATTCACCTAGTACAACGCTTGATGGTGGTGGTATAACATTTCGTAATTGGAGTCAAGAAGCATTGGATACTGCCAATATAACAGCTATTAAAGCTTCAACAACCAATGAAACTACAACATTGAAGGTATTATTACATTTTACATAACTTCTTAGAAACTTCTTAAATTTTCTTCATAAATTTTTTTTACAAAATTTTAAAATAATGTATTATTTATATACACATATATAGAGTTATAGTAGTCCTTCACTATTAAAACCACCAACATTATTTAATAGTCAAAAAGTTCTAGATGAAAGAATACCATCAATTGGAATTACTTCAGCAATACAAAATCAAAATAATAATTTAACAAATAATAATAATAATAATAATATTAATAATAGTAATAATAATTTAACAGCAAATAGTCAATTATTAATTAAACCTGTAAATACGTTACGATCAAAAGTAAAAAGCAATATTAGTATTAATAGTAATAATAATAATGATTATGTAACAACAATAACAACTGGAACATCAACACCAATACAACAAACGACATCAGAAATTTTCGATGTAACTAAACAACAAGCAATACGTATTCCATCATCATCATCAGATAATAATTATGATTCTGATGGTCATCAACAGCAACAACAGCAACAACAACAACAACAACAGAAACAGCATGAATTAACTAAACAAAATATTTCAAATAATAATAAAAATTTATCATCATCACAAATATTAAAGAAAAAGCAAAATTCTGATAATGATGATATTATATTGAATAATGATCGTCAACATCAACAATTACAACAACATCAACAATTATCACGATCAAATAGTATAATACATTGTGATTCAATACGTTCTGTTAATCGTATACAAAATGATACAAAAGATATTTATTATAATAATAATAAATTAAGTCCACAAAATTCAATACAAGATAAACGACGACGACATTCAATAACAAATAATAATAGTCGACGTAGACAATCATATATTTATAATAATACACAATTATATCATAATTTAAATCGTAAAAATTCAATAAAAAATAATTATTCAAATCATCATCAATTATCATCAATGGAATTAGCATTAGAGAAACGATCACATTTTCATCATTCAACAAATATGGAAAATATTAAATCAAAAACAATAAGAAAAGATTCAAAAATTGATCATAAAAAATGGCAAAAATCTTTAAATATTGATCAGCAACAGCAGCAACAACATCACCAACAGCAACAGCAACAGCAGCATCAACAACAAATATCACAATCGGCAAGAAGTAGTCAACAAACAGAGCACGTTTCAAAAATCAAAATCATTTTATCACGTATAAAACCAAAAAATTTCACTGAAGAAAGACAAGACTATTCATTGTATATATTTCCAAAGGATAATAAGTATGAATTTTGAATTGAGAAAAATTTTCATTGTATTAATATAAATTTTGTTTTTTCTTTGTAAAAGAAAATTTCATTAATTGTTAATTTATTTTAATTTTTTTTTTTTTTTTTTTTGTAGATTTCGTGATATATGTATTTGGTTTGTTAATCAAAAGTGGTTCGACAATGTTGTCTTATTATTTATCGCTCTGAACTGTATAACATTAGCTATGGAACGTCCAAATATTCCACCATACAGTACAGAACGAAAATTTTTATCAACGGCAAATTATATTTTTACGGTTGTGTTCACTATTGAAATGTTTGTAAAAGTTAGTATTTTTTGAAGAATTATGATAATAGATTTTAAAAGCTATATTACATAATTTTATTTAAGGTTGTTGCAACTGGTATGTTTTATGGTCCAGATGCTTATTTCACATCTGGATGGAATATAATGGATGGCTCTTTAGTTACAATATCCATTATAGATCTTTTAATGTCGTTAATAAGTGAATCAAGTCCACGAATATTTGGGATTTTAAGGGTTATAACAATATAATATATTTTTAAATCAAAATATTTACAATATAATCTAATTTTTATTTTTATTATTATTTTTTTGTTTTATTCTTTTTTCTTTTTTTTTTTTGTTGTATAATAATAGGTGTTTCGACTACTTAGATCATTACGGCCGCTTCGTGTTATTAATCGTGCACCTGGTCTTAAGTTAGTTGTTCAAACACTCTTATCATCCCTACGTCCAATTGGCAACATTGTTTTGATTTGCTGCACGTTTTTTATAATATTCGGAATATTAGGTGTACAGCTCTTTAAAGGCACATTCTATTATTGTGAAGGTGAAAATATTAAAGGAGTACGAAATAAGACTGATTGTTTAGCAATACCTGGTAATGCATGGATCAATCGAAAATATAATTTCGATGATCTTGGTAAAGCTCTTATGTCATTATTTGTACTATCGTCACGTGATGGTTGGGTGAATATCATGTATACTGGATTAGATGCAGTCGGTGTTGATCAACAACCAATTGTCAATTATAATGAATGGCGTCTACTTTATTTTATAGCTTTTATACTATTAGTAGGATTTTTTGTGCTCAACATGTTTGTTGGTGTTGTTGTAGAAAATTTTCATAGATGCCGAGAAGAGCAAGAGAAAGAGGAAAAAATTCGACGTGCAGCAAAACGTGCTCTACAAATGGAAAAGAAACGTCGGCGAATGCACGAACCACCTTATTATACAAATTATTCGCCAACGAGAATGTTTGTACATAACGTAGTTACCTCGAAGTATTTTGATTTGGCCATTGCCGCTGTAATTGGCCTAAATGTTGTCACCATGGCCATGGAATATTATATGATGCCTGTTGCTTTGGAGTATGCACTGAAGATTTTCAACTATTTCTTCACAGCAGTCTTCATTCTCGAGGCCATCATGAAACTAGTGGCATTGGGGATGAAGTTGTACATGAAGGATAAATGGAATCAACTAGATGTAGGTATAGTGATATTGTCAATAGTTGGTATTGTCTTGGAAGAGCTCGAGACCAACATCATCCCCATTAATCCAACAATAATTCGTGTGATGCGTGTTTTAAGAATCGCGAGGGTGCTGAAGTTACTCAAGATGGCCAAGGGAATCCGAGCTCTATTGGATACAGTGATGCAAGCCCTTCCGCAAGTCGGCAATCTTGGCCTGCTCTTCTTTTTGCTGTTCTTCATTTTCGCTGCACTCGGTGTTGAGTTGTTCGGTCGACTCGAGTGCTCCGATGAGATTCCGTGTCAAGGACTTGGAGAACACGCCCACTTTGCGAACTTCGGGATGGCTTTTCTAACACTGTTTCGCGTGGCGACTGGCGACAACTGGAATGGGATTATGAAGGACACGCTTCGAGATGACTGCGATGATGCTGCCGATTGTGTTAAAAATTGTTGCGTTAGTTCCATTATTGCGCCCATATTTTTTGTAATATTTGTATTAATGGCGCAATTCGTTTTGGTGAATGTTGTTGTCGCCGTTCTAATGAAACATTTAGAGGAAAGTCATAAACAAATGGAAGATGAATTAGACATGGATGTTGAACTTGAAAGAGAACTTGTTCGAGAACAAGAATTCGAAGAAGAACAAGCCATGTGTTTACAGTTACAAGAAGAATGCCATAAATTACAAAAAAGGCCTTTGGAGAAAGTATCCTCTCTTCCAGCAAATTTCACTTACAGTACTCCATCAATAGATAAAAAATTTGCTTCCTTTTCTCATCGTCGCCAAACTATTCAGTATTTTAACCAAACACTTGGATTATCAGACTTTAGTAGTTGTTCTTTGAGACCTGCACTTTTTTGTCCAGAGAAAAATAGTATTTCTGAAGAAGTAGATCCATTTTCAAAAAGTATCAGAGAAACACCATCTGTACAGAAAAGACGAGCTAGCACTGCTGATATAAAGTTACAAATTTCAAAAAATATGAGAGCTCAAAGAAAACCATCAATATTTCGACCAAAAATATTGTCTAAAGAAAGATCACTTGAAGAACATGGAGTTCGCAGACGACGATTAGAAACAAAACGAATGAGTTGTGATAATCTCCCATGGAATAATGAAGGTCGAGAAACAATTTTCGAAAGTACAGAAAATGATACTAACCAAGAAATTGAAATTCAGACAAGTAAATCTGAACATGATACAAGTTCTTCATCAGATACAAAAAAATTATCAGAAAAAGAAAAATCATTAAATATAGAAATTCAAGTGAATGATAAAATTAGACCGACATTTTCAAAATCACCATCAATTGATCAACATCAACAAGGAAAAGTACCATTTCTTTCAGTTCCTCGTTCAATGCCACCAAGAAGTCGATCTGGTAGTACAAAACAATTATTTAAACAGCAGGCACTTGATGAAGATCATGATATTGATGAAAATTCATTATTATTACCAGTTTCGACTCGACCACAAATAATATCAACCAAAGATACATATGCATCATCATCATCAGATAAACAAACAGATGATCATACAAATAATAAATCTGATTCAGCTGAAATATTAAGAATAATATCAGAAAGAAGACGTATGGATAAAAAGGATAATTGTGGTAATGAAGATTCTGATTATAATGAACTTTTACTTGTTAAATCTCCACAATCTTCAATGGAAACTTAAAATTAAATACCAAAAATAAATATAAATTAAAATAAATTAAATTATAATTCATACATGTAAAATGATGATTTTTTGTTTTGTCCATAATGATGAGAAAATATGTAATATGTAATCTTGACCAAAATGCACATTTGTATATGACATGCACATTTGTATATATATACATACATATATGTACATACACACATTTATTTCAAAATACAGGGTGACAGAATTTTTCAAGGATTTAAAAATGTATAATAAAACAAATAATAGGAATAAATAAATGAAATCAAATAAATTATAAAACATAATAAAATATATTATATAATAAATTTTTCTTATATATATTAGAAACTCTATGTAGTTCTACTATATATATGAAATAATAATTTATGTATACTTACTGTGTAATGTGTAGTTAAAAAAAAAATATATATATAGAGAAAACAAAATATATATTCTATTTAAAAGGTTTTCAATAAATTTTTCAAAATACTGTGATTACTCGCTATTTACACATTTTATATGAGAATTAATTAACTGAACTTTACCTTTTTATTTTTGTCCTGCTATTCATAACTTATCTTTATAATTTTATTTTTAATATACCCAAAACTTCCTTTCCAAAAGGTGCTGGGTGTTTGAAAATTTTTAATAAATTCTCAAATTAATTTTTTTTTTGCTTTATACATACACATATATAAATAAAAAATTACGGAAATTTATTTTCAATTAAAATTAATTAAAAAATTACAATTATTTATAACACACATAGATTCTAAATATTTCATTTGTTTATTTGTCGATGTTCAGGTCCATTCGGATCACAGTTATCAGATTTGCTAATTTTGCATTCTAAGAATTTTCGTACAAAATTTTTACAATTTTTGAATTTTGTAAAAAAAAGTTAGGCAGAATATAAAATTAGCGAAATTTGCTAACTATGGACCAGAATAGTTTTGATTTATTTTTGAAGTATAAAAAAAAAAAAATTCCATCATTTTTCCCATTCAAAAAAAGTTCAGTTTTTAAACTCTCTTTATAAAATGTACTTTGTCAATTTCTTAAAATTTCATATATATATATATATATATATATACATATACATATATACTACAACTTATTGATATTTTAGGCCAAATAAATAAAACAAAAAAAAAAATATATATATATATACATGATAATACATACATATGTATACTGTATTATACCCGTGTACATAATATATACAAATAAGAAACATATAAATGTTATTATATAGAAACATAAAATAAAAATTAAAAAATTGAAAATATTTATTATCAATATGAAAATTTGATGATAATTAAATAATTGATGATTTGAAAAAGAAAAAATTTTTAAAGGAAACTGAATAAATGCAAAATAACAGATCTTAAGCCATATACATATATTAATACAAATTTATACATATACATCTAAATTCAAAAAAAAAAAAATTTTTGTGAAAATTTGTTGTAATAAAAGGATTAATATGTAGATGTTTATCATTAAAAACACTCATCATTGTAGTATATAATCAATACAAAATTTTGAAATAATCTCATAGTAACTTTGAATGGAATACAATGAAACATCGTGTATAGTATAATGTTGTAGTTGGTTGTATAGTCACTTGGTGTTTGTTTTTTTTTTTTTTTTTTTTTTTTTTTAAATTTCAAAAACGTTTTACGTATACATAGTTTTGTATGTATATAGATTGTTGTGACTTATATTATTTATGTACCTTCAGAATATATTATATACAATACATTTATACATAATAAAATAAATTAGTACATAAATTAACTCCATTCTATAAATGAAAATCACTCTGTATATATATACCCAGAAATGACTAAATATATAAAACACAATACATATAAAATATTAAATGTATACGTATGACACATTTTCTGTCTAGGATGAGTACATAAAATATACATTTTAACATTATTACTCACATTTTTTACTACTTTTTTTAAGGTCATAAAAAAATCCTGCATTGTTTAGAATTTTCAAAATTAATAACGATTTTTTTTTTTTTTTTTTTTGAAAAGGTAAACCAGTTAAAATTTTCAAAATTTTGAATAATTCATGTAATCATCGATATTTGCATTGGATAAAAAATAAAATCCAATTGAATTCAAATTGAAAAAAAAAAAATGCAAAATAGAAATTAAAAAATATATACTTTGTTTAAAAAGTTATATCAATATAATAGAGTAACCCAGAATTAATTGAGTTTTGCTTTTATATTAAGTGATAATCACGATATTGTATCGTGACCTCCCATAAGTTCTAGCCTGAGAATGAACTATATAAACGAAATATTGTCGAATAAAAAAAGTAATGAATTTGAAAAAAAGTTCGTTTTCATTGTTTTCATGACAAGTACATACGTATAGAATATTTTGAAATTACCTATACGTCTAAAAGTAGAAATATAATTATGGATCAAATTGTATGGAATACATATGTACATACATAAATAGTTTAAAAAATTGATATAAATAAAATATAATTTGTTATTTACATAAGTATACAATATATATACCTATACAATGAATGTGTGATTAGGCGTTAATTTCATATATAAATATAGCTGATTCAATCATTTAATAAAAGAAAAAAAAACGTATATACATATATATTAGAATATAAATTAGAGTAAAAATAGTGAGTTGAATTTATAAAACATTAGAAAAAAAAAATTTTAAAAAAATGACAATCTTGTAGAAGCCTTTTTAGGAAGAAAAAACAAAATAATAATAATGGTAAAAATACAAAAAAAAAATGAATTTAAAATCATTTCATTAGTTTGGTGAATTTAATAGAAAAAAAAAAACAACAAAATTTTGTAATAAATTACTTAAATATTCAGAGTTATTGCGGTCATAGTTAACAGATTTCACTAATTTAATATTTTGCTAATTTTCATACAAAATTTACAAACCGTCAAAATTTTTTATGAAAATTAGCAAAAGGTCAAATTAGCAAAATTTGATTTCTATCAACTAACGTAACTCTGATTGTTTGTTGTTAATAAAAAACCAAAACAAAAAAAAAAAAAAAATTATAAAAATGTATTGATAGTTTGTTCCAAAATGAAATCCTAACTTAAATGTTGAAAATAAAATTCTAGCTTACGTACGTATATGTACATAAATAGACATATATGTTAAATGCACATAAGAGAAAAGAAAATTAAAAACAAAAAAACAATACAATTTAATGAACTCTTAATTGTAGTTAAATTTTTGGTTTTAATAATTAATCTAGCTAGAAATTTTCTCGGTTTCTTCAGTATACAAGAAATAATGAAAAAAAAAAAAAAATTGTTTCAATACTTTTATTGTGGTATTTTTCTGCCTTACGTAAATATTCTTAGTGTATATTCGAATTGCACTCTAAATAAAAATTCTTAAATTAAAAATTATTGTTTTAATTTTCTTTATTTTAGTTAAATAAGTGTAAAATCGTATATATTATATACGATACATCATTATACGAAAAATATAAATTAGATTTTATTGTATGTATTTGCCCTTATTATATTAATTGTATTAATCTAGAAAATAAATTCAAAATATTCCAATGAAATAATAAGAATCTGATTTCCAGTATAATTCGAATATTAAATTATAAACTTGATTAAACGAATAATTATCACTGGGACTCAGTAATAATGTCAGCATCAACGATATAATATGTTACTGTTACTGTTATTGTTATTATTATTATTATTATTATTATCCTTTATATAGTCATTACATTGAAAATTAATTTAAAGCACTGAGTTTATTTTTAATTACAATTAATTATTTCATACATACATACATCACGTTTATCCACTCATACATAGTATGTACTGGTGTAATATGTATGGATGTATGATTTTTAGTATATATATAATTAAATATTATATAAAACTTTATTTCTGTGCCTTTTTCTATAAATTCTATATCCTATAAAATTTATGTAGAAAATGAAAACAGATAAAATATGTGTAACGTTAATATATTGAATTGTTATGGTACTTAATTGAATAACAAAACAAAGAAAAAAAAACAAAAATATATATTATTAATTAAATTCTGTACATTTAAATGAAGAGTAATTTCGAACGAGAACAAACAAATAATTGAATAATGAAAAACAAAAAAAAAAAAAAAATCATTCATGTGGAATAGTTTTGAAAATCCATCATTGGTATGATAGCTACATATACATATATGAAAACCAAAACAATTCATTATCCTTGGTCCCAATTTGTATTATTTCAGTAAAAATATTTTTAAAATTTTCATCATTTTTGAATTTTCATCAAAACTTATGATAGATCTCTTCATAAAATGTATATCAATGGAATTGTTTATATATCTTATTTTAATCAATGGTAGATTTTCAAATTTATCCATATGTTCCATTATTAAGTACTTTTAAATAATATATAATTATTGTAAATGTATAAAATTACGTATGTAGGTATATATTATGTAGATAGTAGAAAAATGTATTATTTTTAATGAAATTTCTTAAAACCAAACTAAAAGAAAATAAAAATAAAATGAAAAAAAGTGAACTATAATTAAATGAATAAAAATAAAAACGAAAATTATAACAAAAAAATAAATAAATAAATAAGAAAAACAAAAGCAAAATTATAGAATATAAAATTAATTTCATTTTGGTATTTAATTTATTGAAATTTTCAAAAATTTAAAGTAGTGGTAAAACAATAAAATAAACTATTTATAATAAGTTGAAAATAACATAAATAAGATAATTGTATAGAGAAAAGAAATAGCAGTTATAATTTTAAATTTATTGTACTTTTCAAAATTACATAATAAAACAAATTATGTATATGATGGATATCAAAATAAATATATAAAAAAAAAAAAAAAATGTTATTAAGATATTTAAATAACATATACAAAGAAAATTATTACATATGTAGTAATATATGTATGTATTTCAAAAAATATGTATGAAAAAATAAAATTTGAAAAATGAAAAGAATAAACAAAAAATAAAGGAGAAATTTTAAAGAAGTTAACAATAAAATTTTATTTTTATTTTTATTTACCTTGAAAATTCCAAATGCTTCATTCTTCCTCCATTAAAAATAAATTCATTTTCGTAACACAATAGATATCGCACATAATAAGGACACCGTTAATTGTCTACCGTACAAACCAGGGTTCAGGTAAAATAGTACAAACTTAAAAATCGGAAATTTTTCACTAACACTTTCGAAATTCTTTCACTTTTCACAATTATTCCGCGATGTAATTAATTACCACAATTTAGGCCAGAATTTTCACAAAGTTTTTAGTTATTCATAATTAAAATCCGTACTCAATATTAAGTTATGTTTTTTAGATAAATTATGAAATTTTCCTTCATTTAAAAAAAAACAAAAACTTTTTAGTCTGTTGAAGGAAATACAAGGGACACTACTGGTGACTGAATACTAGATTATAATTCTACCAACAAAATTTCACTTTTAAACGATGCCAAACTCAATTTTTTGCGCTTTTTTCTCTTCCGTACTGTTTTCATTTTCTTTTTTCAAAGGAAATAAATGAAATGGGAAACAGTTTTTTTTTTTTTAAATTGACAAATATTGAAATATGATAAACGCCTTTCGAAATCTAATATTTCTGTATGTGGCACTACTACTGGGCCAAAATCAACTGATAACAAATGTCAAAATTCGAATAAAAAAAAAAAATTAAATAAACACCATAGAGTAGAGATATAAACACATGATTGATGTCAGTTTTTTTCGAATATTTTTGTATAGGCGCATGTAAGGTGTGTGTGTGTGTGTGCATAATTACGTACTTTGCATTTGCAATTTTTTTTTCTGCTTTAATTTTATGACGGGTGCTATACTGTTACATCACTTTATATATCGTGTGTCGGACTTTTTTTTCCCTCAGAAGTAAAATTAAAATTAATTTTTGATCATTAGATTTGTTTTAGAAAAATTAAAAATGTTTTAAATCGAAAATATAAAAAATTGTAAAAAATATTCGGAGAAAGAAAATACGGTAATTTTTTCTCATCTTTTTTTTTCTGTGAAAAAAGAACATAAAGTGAAAATTGTACGAAAAACTTTTTTTCATTAGTTAATGAATTAAAATATATGTATAATGAACGACGACGACAATAAACAGGTTAGAATAGTTTAATTTTTATATTTTTCTTCATTTTTTTTCTGTGTTTAATATTTTGCCAAATAAATATAAAACAACAAGAAAATTCATCAATTCTTTTAAATTCTTTTTATTTAAAAGAAATTGTTAATCAATTTTGAAGTTTTGTTTTCTTTTTTCTATTTAAAAATAGTCACACTTGTTTTTTTTTTTTTTTTTTTTTTTTTTTGTTTTTCTTACAAACTAATTACAAAGTACATATGTATATTACAATGTTCATTTATTAATTTTTTCGTTTTCTAATACGCAATTTATTAATTTTAATTTTTGCTAAAGAAAAATCAGTAATTTTCCTAAATACACTCGCACTCATTTATTTTAAGATTTGTGATTGAATCATCAATAAAATTATAAACGTAACATCATAATAAAAATTGTAAATTGAAAAAAGGAAAAAAAATTTATTTTTTTTTTTTTTGTTTTTTATTTTTATTATTTTTTAATCAATTTTATTTTACATTATCGTTATAGCTGTGAGTGAAATAAAATTAAAATACAAATACAGAAAATTTTGTATCCACATTCCAAAATTTTGTTTATGGTTATCATTTATAAAACAACCAAAATTTAAAGAATCCGGATTTCGCAATGATGAAACTTTAAAAGATTATATATTCTGCCCACTAATATTATGCACTTAAGGTTTTATGGAAATTGCTTAAAGTGGTACCATTTTACGTCACTGTATGTATTGATATTTAAAAAAATCATCAGATATACGAGTACCTATAATAAAAGTTTTGCGTATTGTGGTAATACTGCTAGCGAAACAGCATAATTAGAAATTACGAGAGAAGACATATGTACTCTCATAAGACCTATATGGCATAATATTAGTGGACAGAACAGAGTATAAGTGGGTACTCTTCTTAGTGAACACTAAAATCAGCATGAATTTTTGAAAATTTATTGTTGCGGAATCTGGAATCAGAAACCATCCCAAATTTTGAAAACGATAATATAAATTGCAGAACTTATCTTTGGACACTATTATTTATATCATCGTTTTATAATAATTTCGTAATATGAGCTGTTTTATTTGAAAATGGTATTACGTAGGTCTAAAATTGTTGAAATAAAGTTTTCATAGAAAACGTCCTGGAAACTTAAATACCTATTACATATTGAAAATTTACAAAAAAAAAAAAAAAAGAAAATAAATAAATAAATAAATTGCAGATTCTATACAAGATAAAAGTTTTACTTTTTTTGTTAAACTTACTAGAAAATATGTAAAAATGTAAAACTTAAAATACAAAAACTTGAAAAAATGAACTCAAACGATTTTCAAACAAAACGACCCATATGTATCCTGAGATTTTCCCATTTCTGTGATTTTATTCATTTTTTGTTTTTCCTTTTAATTTATAGAATGTAATATTTTAAATCCTCCTATATTACTTTTAGATTAAGTTATTAGTTATTTGCTTTATCTGATTTTATTTTTCTATCTTTTTTTTTTTTCAATTTATTTATTTTCAGTTTAATTGCAGTATCCCTATAAAACAACTTATAATTTAATAAACAATCAAAAAAGAATAACTAGCAAAATAATTTTTTGTATACCTAAATAAGTACTACTTACCTTTGTACACACGTTACAATTTTATTATAAATATTATTTTCATTTTTATCAAAAATCTTATTTTTCTTGTTATAATTTTATATAAAAAATATTTAAATAAAACATTTATAATAAAAAAATATATGTATATAGCAAAATCATTAAAATATATAAGAGCAGCCACAGAGCAGCTAATATAATACGTACATAGTTCACTGTATATATATAAAAATTTATTTAATTTTAAATTTAAAAAAAATTTACCAATATAATTTGACAGAATAAAAAAAAAATAGTATAACAAAATTGACTACTACTATTATTTTTACATTATTTATTTTTTTGCATTACACAATCACACATATATTATTCATCATAATTTTCTCAATAATTGTGTATGTGTGTAATTATTAAAAAAAAAAAAAAACATTTATTACAATAAAATAAAATTAAAAAATCAAAATCAAAAAACACCAAAAAAAACATTATACATATTTTTAAAATAAATGGCGGCATATTTAAATCGAACCATATCGATGGTAACTGGTGGAAATGGTTCAACAACAACAACAACCGCTGGTGGCGGTGGCTCTGGTGCTTCTGCATACGATGCAAATGCATTAACTGATGCACGTTCATTACAAAATCCTTGTGGTGGTATCGATAAATCACCATTACAGATATTTGTAAGAGCTAAAAAGAAAATTAATGATATTTATAAAGAAATTGAAGAATATGTTACAGAAACAACACAATTTATTGATGGTATGAATTGATAATGATAATTGATAATTTATACATCTACTAATAAGCAAATAAATAATTTCTTTTTTTTTTTAAAAAAAAAAAAAAAAGGATTACCAAAAGAAATCGATATCGTTGATAAAGCTGAACAAGAATTATTTCGTAGTTATGTTGATAAAGTTATGGCAATACGTGAGGTACTTAGTAGGGATCACATGAAAGTTGCATTTTTTGGTCGTACATCAAATGGTAAAAGTTCTGTAATTAATGCAATGTTACGTGAAAAAATTTTACCAAGTGGTATCGGACATACAACAAATTGTTTTTGTCAGGTTGAAGGTATAGATGGCCAAGAAGCCTATTTAGTTAAAGAAGGATCTGATGAAAAATTAAGTGTTGTTGTAAGTAAATATGGAAAAATATAATAATAATTTTCATTTCAATATTTATTACTCATTAAAAATATTTTATTTTTTTATTTTAATAATTAAAGAATATAAAACAATTGGCTAATGCTTTATCACAAGAGAAATTAAGTGAAAGTTCATTAGTGAGAATATTTTGGCCAAGAGAAAGATGCAGTCTATTACGTGATGATGTTGTATTTATGGATTCACCTGGTGTTGATGTATCACCAAATTTAAATGATTGGATTGATAATCATTGTTTGAATGCTGATGTATTTGTATTAGTATTAAATGCTGAATCAACAATGACTATTGCAGAAAAGAAATTCTTTCATACAGTTTCAAAAAAATTATCAAAACCAAATATATTTATACTAAATAACCGTTGGGATGCATCTGCTAATGAACCAGAATTTCAAGAATCTGTAAGTAAATACAAGCATAATATTTTTTTTAAAGATAGAAATTTTATAATTACAAATTTAAATGATATTATTATTTATTATTGCTTACATTATCCATAAATTATAAAATAGGAATTAGATAAGGTAAGCAGTTTAAATAATAATTTAAGTAAACAGCCGTAAGCAGGAGAAAAAAATTTTTTTTTATATTTTATACACCATTTTATTAATGATGAACTTTATCAAAAATTTAGGTAAAATCACAACATCAGGAAAGATGTATAGATTTTCTAGTCAAAGAATTAAAAGTTAGTAACGAGAAAGAAGCATCTGAAAGAGTATTCTTTGTTTCAGCCAGAGAAACATTACAGGTATAAATGATTCATTTAATTTAATTTTTTTAATTTTATGTATTTTATACTTTGATTTTTTTTTTTTTTTTTTGCTTTTTAAGGCTAGAGTACAAGAAGCTCAAGGTAATCCAGCACATATGGGTGCAATAGCTGAAGGTTTCCAAAATCGTTATTTCGAATTCCAAGATTTCGAACGAAAATTCGAGGAATGCATTTCAAAGAGTGCTGTTAAAACGAAATTTGAACAGCATAGTTCACGTGGTAAAAATATATCAAATGATATGCGTTTAATGCTTGATAATATTTTCGAACGTGCGAATTCATTACGTAATAATAAAATGGAACAAAAAAAAATGCTCACAGATCGTATACAAAATACTGAAAATCAATTAATGTCAGTTACTAGAGAAATGAAATTAAAAATTCATAATATGGTCGAAGAAGTTGAACAAAAAGTATCAAAGGCATTAAATGAAGAAATCTGGAGATTAAATGTATTAATTGATGAATTTAATATGCCATTTCATACAGATCCACTTGTTTTAAATATTTATAAAAAAGAATTAAATGCCCATGTTGAAAATGGTTTAGGTTCAAATTTAAGAGCTAGATTATCAATGGCATTAGCTATGAATGTTGAAACAGCTCAAAGAGAAATGACAGATCGAATGCATGCATTAATCCCATCAGAAAAGGTTGTAAATCAAACAAAACAGATTGTTACAAGACCACAACCATTTGAAATGTTATACACATTAAACTGCCAAAATTTATGTGCTGATTTTCAAGAGGACCTTGAATTTAAATTTTCATGGGGTATAACCGCAATGATACAAAGATTTACTGGAAAAATAAAAACAACTAAAAAATTACCATCTGTCACATACACCGGTCAAAATAATGTAAATTTTAAAGAAATTTAATAATTCACATTTTAATTTTGAATTTGTTTTTTTTTTGTCTTTTTGGGTTTTGTTTTTTTAATATTTTTTAGGTTCAAAATGTCCTATCACCAATAAGTACTGAAACAGACTCACCAATGTGTCTTATTCCTCCACAATCGGGAATAACTCAAGAGCAGTTATCAATGATATCTCGTTTTGCAATTGCATCAATTGGTTCACAAGGAACAGTTGGTGGATTATTAGTAGCTGGAATTGTTAGTAAAAAGAAAGAAAAAACTAAACATATTTATTCATGTTAACCCCTTTTTAATTTTTAATAGCTTTTAAAAACAATTGGATGGCGTGTATTAGTGGGTGTTGGAATACTTTATGGTAGCGTTTATTTTTATGAAAGATTGTCATGGACAAATTCAGCTAAAGAACGTACCTTTAAAAGTCAGTACGTACGTCATGCAACGAAAAAATTAAAAATGATTGTAGATTTAACATCAGCTAATTGCAGTCATCAAGTTCAACAGTAAGTTAACTAATACATATATATATATGTATATACATTTGTTTTATTCAATTTTTGATTTATATATATATTTTTTTTCTATTTAAGGGAACTATCAAGTACATTTGCTCGTTTATGCCGAGTTGTTGATACAGCAACAACTGATATGCAAGATGAATTAAAACAAATCGAAAATTCATTATCAATACTTGAAGCAAATCAAAAACAAATAAAATTGTTACGTAATAAAGCGAATTATATACAAAATGAATTGGATATATTTGAAAATAATTACATTAAACCAAATTGATAAAATTTAAAAATAATAAAATACCAAACATGAAAATGTAGATTTATTCCTATTCTTACAGATAACTTTTTACGTCGAATTATTCTTTTTTCTATAGATTAGAAGCATTGATTTATAAAATGATTATCATCTAAGTTCAATGATGACTACATTTTCCTTTTGTTTAAACAAAACGCAAAATAAATTTTTTGTTGAAATTTTCTTTTCAAATTTTTATAACGTGTATTTAAAAAAGAAAAACAAATGTGTAATATAATTTTGTTCTTATATACTTTTGTTTTATGGTAAATTATTTACCAATTTGTTATCCAAAACAAAATATGATTTTTAAAAAAAAAGTGTAATAAAAAATAAGTAAGAAAATAAAGGAAATAAACTAGAAAAGCAAAAAAAAAACGAGTATTTTTTTTTTTTTTTAACTTTCAAATTAAACATGAATGATGGAAAATTTCTGTTTTCTCGATATGTGTACTTCTTCATTTACTTTTAATTTTTCATTTTTTAAAAAGAAAAATTATAAAATATGTAATCTGATATTACTTTTTGAGTTTTAACACAGCCATTTAAGATATTTTATTTTTCATTCAATTATGTTGATTACGGATCAAAATTCAAAAGGAGGACAAAAAGTGCATGTCTTCACTCAAAAAACATACAAAAAAAATTTCAAAATACAAAAACTATGTTATTTTTATCATTATTACTTTTTTGTCTATACTTTTATTTTTAATTCGATTTCTTTCGCACTTTCTTTTTATTATTTATATTGTTATAGGTATATATTATAAAAACACACAAAAAAAAAAAAAGCTAAACAAAAGAAATAAAATTAAAAATGAAAAACTGATGTATGTGTATTTACTACTATTTTTCTTTTCTTTTTTGTTTTCAATCTGTTGTTCTCTTTGTTAGAGCATTACATATTTTTATTTATTTAATTTTTTTTTTTTTCTGTTATTTTTGTCTGTAAAATATTTAAAAATTATTATTATTGATTTTTGTTTTTGTCCTATCCTTTTACTATTGAATATATGTATAATAATGGTATTAATTATTTATATAAGTTTATGTATATTTATATTTATTTATTTTAAATAGCACGTTTAGTAATTATCATTTTTAATCTCTTTTCTTCCTTTTTTTTTTTTTTTTATTTTATTACAATCATATTAAATTATTAAATAGTATTAAAAGAAAAAATGTGTTTTTTATCTCGTTATTTTGTGTTCAATATTTTATTTTTGAATTTACTTTTATATTTTCTCTCAATATAAATTTTAAAATTTATTTAACTAATTTACTTTATTTTTTATTTTTTTTTTTTGTTAATTTTAAATTTTAATTTGCTATACATACATTATTTATTCGTAATTTTTCATTTTCCTTTTTTCGTTTGCTTTTTAAACAACTCAAAAGTATGTGTATATTTTTTAATATTTACATAACATTTGAGATTTTTTTGAAAATATTACAAAAAAAAAAAAACAAAGTAATAGAAAAAGAATAGAGATAAAACAGCAAAGAAGAATATGAACAAAATAAAATTTTGTGAAAATTCTGTCGCGTTTTCTAATTTAAAGAAAACATTTTGGAAAGGGACATTTTTGTACACATATATATACAATAATCTTTTGTCCATAATCTTCTATTCTACATAAGATTTTATAAGAGTACGTACATATATTGTTTACTCCCTTATTTTATGAAACCAAAATGAAAAATTTTTTATGATGACATTATTAAGATATTTATTGCAATTTATAAATTCCTTTTATTTAAATAAAATAATTTTAAAAAAATAAAAATAAAAAATGATAATAGGTCCCAATCAATAAAATAAAATTTCGAAAATCAAAAAAATGTACAAATTTAATTTAAAATATAAAAAAAAAAATGCATTAGATTATGTATTATGTTATGTATTCATGTTGAGTATGTGTAAAGGAGATAAGGAATATATGCAATTATGTTTGATTGATAGAAAATGGATATTATTTGATTAAGTTTTGTTTTGCTTTTTTTACTGTATACATATATTGTATTTAATGTATATATGTATTATGTATACACATATATTTATATATACATATATATATATATATATATACTTATTACGATATACAATAATTAATATACTTTTTTACTTGATTAATAAATATCTAATTAAAAAACATTACATATTAACTATATATTTTTGTATATTTTTTTTTTTTTTTGCTTTTTGTTTTATTTTTATTACAATATAATTATTATAATTAGAATAATCAGTATTATTATTATTATTATTAATTATTTTATTTTTATTTATTTATTTTTTTTTAACTCTAATTTTTATCCTCTATATGTTCACTTCATGTATCCTTTATTTTAGTGTTCATAAATTGATTAATGTTTGTGTTTTTTTATTTTTTTTTTATTTTTTGTTTTGTTCTAATTGCCAGTTTTATTTATCTTTTGTCTACTTTATTTTGTTTTTTTTTTCTTCATGCAATATTTATTGCATTTTTTTTTTGTTTTTTATAAATTATTTGTATATTATATTATTTAATGTAAATATGAAACTTTGTTATATTAATATTTTGTTTTATTTGTTTAATAAAATTTTGAGATTTATTTACGTTTCCTTCTTTTCATTTATTTATTGTGATAAAATTGAAATAATAAAAGAATTTAAAAAATAATAATTTCTAAATTCAAATAAAAATGAAAACAGAGAGAAAATGCAAATATAAAATATTCTTATAGGTAATGTAGTAGACATATTTTGTCCTTTTCTTTTCTTTAAAAAAGGAAATAAATTTTGCTGTAAATTTATGTTATGCTCATAATTTTTATTTTTTTAAAATTGTAATGCACCATATATTATAACTAATTTTGTTATTTTATACATATGTATGTGTTTTTTTTTATTGTTGTATTATTGAAAATTTGTTTTTTTATGTGTTTGATATTTACGTTGTAATATCTTTTACTGTTTAATGTGTGTGTGTTCTGTTTTTTTTGTTTTTTTTGTTTTTTAATACACAATTAGTAAAATATTAAATTGATGAGATACATATGAAATGAAAAATTATGAAAAAAATTAACTAAACTAGTTTCGTTTTAATATAAAAAGGAATAAAGTGTAAAAAAAAAGATATTAATAAATAAATACTCCTACGTATTAAAGGATTAAAACAAAATAAAGATAAAAAATAAAACAAATTGTCTATTTACGTGTTAATAGATGTATATATATTTATATTTATATATACTGATATTTTTTTTAATGATTGTGTGTGTGATCCATTTAGTAGTACAAATGAAAGAGCTAAGCAGGGATCAAGTATTCAAAATTCAGATATACATACATATTTCAAAACATTTCTGTTTAATTCTTTCCTTTGTCATTTTCCTTGCCTGCATGGTAAAATTTTTATTTTATTTTTTTCAAATCAATTTTTTTTATCAATTTTCTGTTTGTTTTTTTTTTTTTTTGTATTCTTTTTTTCAGCAGAAACTAACGAATAATTAAAAAAAAAACTCAATTCTATAATCATTTTATCGTTGCATACCCTAAGGCTTTTAATAACAAAGATTACAATTTGAAATTTTACTTCTACCATAGGTTCTATATTTTGTTTATTTATGTATTTTTTTTTTTGTTTAATTTTAATTTTAAAAACAAATTCTACTCCTATTCTTAATATAAGTCTTTCGTTTTCCTTCTTTCCTTTTCTTTAAAAAAAAAAATAATAAAAATAACGAACTCTCATAATTTTCAGTCAAAAAATCATTCATTACTTTCATTAATTTTCTTTTTCTAACACTTATTTACATCAAATTCAAAAGTAATTTTATTTTATTTTCTTTCTTTTATAATAGGTACATGCCATACTACATTCCAAGTAAATATATTGACAAATAATTTTTTCTTTTTTTTTTTTTCTAGTTTATTTTACTTTTAATAATTTATATATGTATGCGTATATTACATACTTGAAAGTTTTATTAAGACACCAACGAAGAAGTTGAAGAAATAATAAAATAAAAATAAAAAATTTTTTCTTTGACTTTTGACTTCAATTTGTTTTTTTGTATTATTAAAAATTTTTGTATTAAATATTTGAATATCTTTCCATTTACTTTCTTGTAATCCTTTCTACGCAGAACAACACACAGATTCCATTTTTTTTTTTTTTTTGCATTTTATATATGTATACACAACTTGATCGTTATGTATGTATCACCGAATTTGTGCAGTAAAATAATTGTTACATACGTTACTCGTGAATAATTCAACATAATGGCAAGTGTAAAATCTCCATCTAAGTGCTATATGAACTTGCCATGTGTAACAATCATCATCATGAGGTATGAATTCCTCATGAATTGGATCCAATGCAATGTATGCAGGCAGATTCTTTCAAATTTGTATTTTAATTTCTTGTTATTCAATTTTTTCTCTTATTTTATTTCCTATATCTCTCTATTAATTAATTATTTTTTTCTCAATTTTACTTCTTTTTTAGTATTTGGATTATTTTAAAAGTGTATTTTGTTTTTGTTTTTTACTAATTTCACATAAATATTTAGTATGAAATATTTTTATTTATTTTATTTTTATTTAAATTGTAATTTGAATGAATTAATGATTTTGTAATGTTTAATTTCGTGTATGCATGTATGTAGATGTGTTTGTAATAGTAGTATAGTATAAAAATGACTTGCGAATATTCTTTTTTTTATTATTATTTGTATATATTATAATATAAATATTTTGTTTTTGATTTTCGTTTTTTCTTTTTTTCTTTTTTTTCAATAAATTACATGTGAATGCAAATAAGTATTATGCTTTGTGATTTTATTTTCTTATGCTGCAAATTGATAACTAAGTATTTCTATTTGTATGCTACTTTAAAGAGATATCTATTAGTTACAAATTTACTTTTATTAATTCATTTCGCTGTTTTAATAATTAGTTTTTAAACTGTTTATAACTGCTATTTGTGTTTTAATAATTTTATATTATTATGCTTCCACATTTACATACATTTTATTTTTCTAAAAACCTTTATTTTTTTTTTGTATAGTGTCAATTAAAAAATGTATATTTCATTAATTAATAAATTACAATGAGGAAGCTGACAATCGTCGTAACCTTTGATTATTACCATCATTAGAAATATGATTTTCAATAACATTTTCTCGATAACTATTACTGCTGTTACTGTTGCTGCTGCTACTTGTATTACTACTACTACGACTGCTTCCTTTACGATCATTATTACTATTATTATTGTTATTATTATTATAATGATGATGATAATTGAAAAAATTTATTTTCTTATTTTGCTGCTGCTGCTGCTGTTGTTGTTGTTGTTGCTGCTGTTGTTCTCGTCTATGCTGTTGCTGCTATAGAGAACCAGCTGGAAAGCTTGTTGAACTATTACTGTGTGCTAAACTAATCATTGAACCAGATAAACTGCCCTCTTCATCTGGGTATGTTTCTTTTGATGCTTCAGCTAATGCAAGAGCACTTTATTAAAAAAGAAATGTAATTAAAATCAAACACAGGACAGAAAAAAATTAATAAAAATAATTACCTAAAACCCATTGTTGCTGATTCCTCATCAAATGCTTCCAATTCTTTTGCGTGTTTTTCATGACGCATACGAATTCTTTCAGTTCTTTCATTACTGAACTGTTGTAATTCTGCTTCCATCTATAAAAAAAAATTTGTTATTAAAGAGAGAAATGATCAGGGGAAAAATATATTTTCTTTTTGTTCATTAACTTACCTTACTCTCTAATAGTGCCCGTCTTACACTAACTCGATCTTCTAATTCTTTTCTTTCGCGATCTCTTTGTGCTTGAGCTTGTAATTTATTTTTACTTTGATATGCCATCAATATATCTAATTCATATTGTAATAAATCTTTTAATTGTTGGCACTCAATCTCTTGACTTTCATCTAATCGAAGACTTTGCTTTTGTAACATATCAGCAATACTTTGTTCATACTTTTTCAAAAAAAAAAAAAAAAGAAGAAAAAGACCAGAAAAATGTTAGTCAAAAAAATTAAAAACAAAATATATAAAATATATATTCCTTTAATTTCTTTTTATTTAACTTACTTGATCACCTAATAGTGTCAATTTTCTATGTTTTTCTTCTTTTAATTGTTTTATCACAGCTTTTTGTTGCTCCTTAGGTGTACTTTGGAGTATTTGGGCTTTTAATGCTTTATATTGTCTAGTTTGAGTTTTACATGTTTCACGAAATTGTTTACGGATTTGTAATTCTTTTTGCTATACAAAAATTACACAACAAATTTTCAATAAAATAAAAATATACTTTTAATTTTTTTTTAATTTTCTTACCTTCAAACTCTTTGGTTGCTGTCTTAATTCAAGTGCATGTTTTCTAAGCAATTCCTTTTGCGCTCTTTCCATATAATCTTTTTGATTTTGTAATTCAGTTGCATGTTGTTTATTTATCTAAAATGAATAATAAATTTAAAAAATAACATTATAAAATTAATAATAAATTTTACATATTTTTTTTAAACATATTTAATTCATTTCTTACTTGTTCCTCTCTTAAATTATGTACACTCTTTTGCTGCCTATATTCTAATTCTTGTGTTTTCTCGTGATGTTTTAATAGCATTGCATGAGCTTGTTCTAATTGCTGTTGTTTTTTACTGAGTTCCTAGAAACATGTAAAAAAAATAAGTAGAATGTATATTCTCTCACTTTTTATTTTATTTTTAACTTACATCTCTCAATAATTGATTTTCTAATTCATGTAACATAATCATACGTTTTCTTTTAAATTTACGCATTTCCAATTCTATGTATTGCTTTTGAACTCTAAGCAAACGTTGCTCTTCAGCTGCTTCAGCTTGTTTTAAATTCTCTTTTTGTGATTGTAATGTTAGATCACGTTGTCGTTTTGGTGTTGATTCATCCATACTTAATTCACGTTTCCATCTTTCTTTATTTGCTTTATATTCTTTTTTGCGATTTAAATCGAATGCTTTTCGATCACCTTCTTGTTTTAATGAAATCTCTTTAAATAATTTCTTTTCGGCAGCATTATTTTGTTTAATACGTCTTTCAATTTCTTGTTGATGTTTAACCTATATTATTATTATTATTAGAAAAAACAAAGAAACATATTCTTTCTAAATAATTTTTACTTTATATGATAATAAAAATTTATTTACCGCAAGTCTTTCCAATTCCCTTGTAAAGTTATGTAATAACGCGTCATATTCTTTATCTAATGCTGCTTTATGAGCTTCCATTTCAACTTTACATTTCTCTTCTAATTTAAGAAGAGCTGCTTGATGTTCTCTACGCATCCTCTTATATCCAGACATTTGCTCATGCATTTCCTCCTAAGTAAATTAATATAAAAGAAAGAGAGAAAGAAAAAGAAAAAAACAAATTTAATTATTTATCAAATTCAAATAAATTTTAAAAAATGTAAATAAAATAAAAATTAAATTCAAAATAAAATCAAATAAATGAAAAAGAATAATAGAATGGCTTTACGGATGAATGAATTTAAAAATTTCTGATTTACATGTATTACACATAAGAAAACAATACACAAATCACCAAATAAATATAAGTTCACTTTCAATTTAGTTTTGAAAACTTTTACGTAATTCTTACGGAATGTATGTAAATGAAATTCGCTTAAAATTACCATAATGATAATATGAAAAACAAATATAAAATACAAAATAAAAAATAAATTTCATATTTAATAACATTGGCGCTTTGAATGTTATCTGAGAAATGGAAAAAGAAAAATATAAAATTATGAACTGGTAATCAATCAGTAACAAAAAAATTATGAGACTTGAAATTCACATTCTAAAATTTATCAATTGACTCTGTTTCTAGATGATTAGCAATGATAAAGCTAAAATTTCATACACCAAATTGAACTGAGTACCAATTCGATTTGAAAAAAAAAAAAAAAAAGCTGATAAAGAAAATTACCAACCATGAAAATAGAGCATATGATAAAATTAAATCGCCATGAAATAAGAAAACAAAATAAAACAAAAAAAAACATACGAACACAAAATTATTAACACTAATCACATACTCAAAACATCATTATTTTATCATCATCATCATTATCACCACTAACATTTTTATGCAAAATAAAGTTAAATAAATAAGAAGTTTCCGTAAAGCCCGTTGTGTATATGTATACAGTATATTATAATATTATTATATAAAAAATAATACTCTGTTTTTTTTTAAATTTTTTTTTCTAAATTTCAAGTCATTTTTGTGTGATTTGTTATGATATAGAGCATGCCCCAGAGCTGCCACATAGAGCTGGGCAAAGATAATATTCCTATCACAAAAAATTTACATCAGCAAAATACCATATAACAAGTATTATTTAATATGTGAAAGTAAATATATATAATATAATTTTACAAGAAAAATAAAAATAAATAATTTCAATTGTAAATTTATTTACAATGTAATATAAAGTATTATGTTGTACCTGCATGTGCTCCTTTTGTTGTTTAGTAACGATGCTAGTTGTTCGAATTGTTGCAAAATTATTTGTTCCATGTTCAGAAACAGCATTCGAAATGGCTTGTTGTGTTGCTGCTGAATAATTTTGTTGATTTACATAAACTGCAGTACTTCCACTGCCAGATGAGCCACTACCACAAATACTCATCATACCACCACCGCCTGTTGGTTGCTGTGATATATATCCTCCGCCACCACCACTACTGCCACTCATATTGTGCTGCATTAGTGAACCTTGTTGCCCAATAGAAACAGCAACGCTAGAATTACTTCCAGTTAACATCGAACTTGAATTTATTTGTGCTATATTATTGTTCATATGCATCATATTAGGTAATGGTGGTAAATTTCTATGCCTTGATGAATTTCTTGATATGGCTCCACTTTGATGATGGTAATTTCCTGCTGCTGGATGATGGGAACCAAGATGTCCACCCATTCCTGGTGGTATCGAATTTGATGATGAACTCTATAATTTACAAAAGATAATTTGTAGCTTAAAATTATTCAAAATATAATAGTTAGAGTGCAATACTACTTGACTACTGGCAGCCGATACACCTACTGAATGAATTGAATGTTCAGATGCAATACTATTACTCTTACTACTGTCACCAGTTGCCTGTTCGTCAGGAGTATCTTCTGAATCACCAATTGCACTTTCAGTTTCACAGGAATCCACCATTAGAATCTTCTTCATTTTTTTATAATTTAAATTATCCAATTCTCTTACAGCAGCCTTAGTACGAGCTATTAACTCTATTAAAACGTTTAGTGGTCTCGATCTTGTAATATAAGTGTGCATTAAAAGTTTTGATGAGGTGGGTCTATCCATTGGTGATTTTTGTAAACATAATTCAACAAAATTCCTAAAGATATCTGACCAATCTTCAGCCTAAAATTATCGTTATCGTTTTGTGATTGTTACTACTACATGTATTTCAAATTTTTTAAAGGCAATAGCTACTTACTTGTAATGTAGGCGAATCATTCTGAGCAATGTGATATAAAGCAGACATGGCATTCATATTAAAATACGGTGGCTTCCGTTCAGCCAATTCAATACAAGTTATGCCCAATGACCACACATCAACTTTACCATCATATTGACCTTCATCCATAGCCAAAATTACTTCGGGTGCCATCCAATATGGTGTACCCACAAAACTATTAGCAGGACATTTAATTGCAGCACTACCGAAATCAGCCAATTTTACAATACCACCTTCCGTTAATAGAATATTACCAGCTTTTATGTCACGATGTATTCGACCGAGACTATGAAGATAACTTAAACCGTTCAAAACACCATCACATATAGCTGCAATCTCTTCTTCATGTAAAGGCATTTTATGAACTTCAATTATATCTGATGCTGATCCAACACAATATTCCATTACTAGCCATGCTGTACTCTCACGCAGATAACATCCTTTATATTCGATTGTATTTGGATGATTCAATTGACGTAAAAAACGAATTTCTTTTAATATGTCCTGCCATTTTTCTAAACTTTGTTTACCAGCATATGACATTTTTTTAATGGCCACAATTTCTTTGGTGAGATTACAACGGGCGTAATAAACAGCCCCAAATGATCCATGGCCAATTTCTCGTAAATCTTCAAATATCTTTTCTGGATCATGTTTATTAAATAGATCAGCAATTTCAGGATCTTTTAAACTGCCAGGACGTGCTGAAGGCATTGCTCATTCATAAATGAGCCTGTCTCTTGCTTTATTTTATTTATGTTGTTTTATAGTTTTTTTTTATCTTTTTATTATCGACCTGAGATTTTAAATACGTTGGATTTTTTTCCGCAGAAAACTGTTTTATTAACACAAAATACAATTAAATTGAATAAACATTTTTTGTTTTCTTTTTTTTTTTTATAATTACCTGATTAGTATTTTTTATTATGTAAAGTAGATACTCCATTTAGCTAAGACATATTTTTTAATAGTAGATGCATTTACTATGAGAAAAAAATTTTTTTAAATTAAAAATTATTAATAACATATCAAAAATTAAAACAATAATAATAATAACCGTAATAATTAATCATATCTATCAATTTTAAATGAATGTACATATAAAAATTTAAAATTTAAAAGAGAAATTTAAAGAAATTTGAAAATAAATTTCAATTACTTTTCATAATTAGATATTTACTTTATCTAATTATTGTTATGCGATTTTAATTAATGCTCGTTTTCATGAATAACTTTTTCTATAAATTCAACTATATAGCGAGAAAAAAATAATCGTATAGATTTCAATTTTCATTATCATATATACACAAGAGCAAGACATATTTCTCTAGATAGATAGACTTAAAATAAAAAGTAACTACCTATGTAAGTATTATTTTCTATACAATTGTACATCAAATTAACAATGTAAAATATGTTTCTTTCTTTTTTATTTTTTTTTTTTTTTTGTACTCACATTATTCCTATAATTACCTAAGTTCGAATTTGTAAAACATAAAATTTCAAATTTGAGCACACTATTATAAAAAATGAAAATTTCCTTTTATTTAGAATTTTCAATAGTATTTAAAGCAAATTAAAAAAAAAAAAAAAAATGTTTATTTCATTTTTCTTTTTTCTTTGTAAATTATTAAAAAAGAAATTTTATTCCAATATTACTTTGTCGTCAATCACAATTAAATACAATTTGAATCATAATAAAACTTTAAAAAATAATAATAATAATAATTTAAAAACACATTTAATTTTTTTTCATTTCTATTACTTTTCTTTTTCTTTTTTTTTTTCAAATTGAGTTGAATTGATTTTTTTTTTTATTTTAAATTATTAAATTTCATAGCACTTTTATCCCCATTTTGAAATTATAATTTTCTCATTTTTCTTCTTTTTTTTTTTATATAAATATTATTTTGTATACTTGTGTCTTTTACATTTTATTTTCTAAAACTTTTTATCAAAATTTAGAAAGATTTTTTTTTTTCATACATTTTTCATTTGTATAAAAAGCAAAAAAAAAAGGAAAAACAAAAGTTTAAAAAAAAATTTTTTTTTTTCACTTCATCAAAGATCGATTGGAAAAGTAAAGAAAAAAAGGAATTTTCTTTTAGTTTTTTTTTTTTTTTATTTCACTACAAAATAAAAATTTCTTCCAATAATAAAAAAAAAAAAAAAAAAACTTTGCATACTACTACTAAAATCTATTAATCCTTTCAATTATATTATTTTGGGTTTTATAAAATAGAATAAAATTAAATAAATATATATAAAAAATTTCTATTTATTTATTATTA
The DNA here is from genome assembly GCA_963971155.1 of Anthrax anthrax. Taxonomy (NCBI): domain Eukaryota; kingdom Metazoa; phylum Arthropoda; class Insecta; order Diptera; family Bombyliidae; genus Anthrax; species Anthrax anthrax. Next base: position 3,790,080 of record OZ020123.1, read on the forward strand.
CTCTTCGACTGAAGATAGTAAAAAAAAAAAAAAAAATCTAAGTATATATAATAAACTGAAGATAATTTTAATATTATATCTAATAAGGTCTCCTCTTCCAAAATGGCGATATATTCTTCAACATCAACTTTTGATGGTTTTTTTTTTTTTATTTCAAATTTTCTTTTTTTTTTTTTTTTCTTTGAGACGACAAAACGAATGATGAAAAAATGACTTTTCGTTTATATACATTTGTATGTATGAATGTATACCAAAAACTATGCGTATTGTATAGTGTATATTACATTTTACTTCTTCTTCTTCTTGTTAACTTGAACTTCTTTGCTTTTCCTTCTTCTCTTGCACTATATATCTATCTAAACTATATTTATGTAGATAATTTTTCAATAATTTCCAAAATAACTATATATATATTTTTTTTATCTTTAATTTTTCATCTAAAAATGTGCAAAATTTTCTTCTTATACTGATGTTTTCCTTTTTTTTGAAAAACCACACAATCACACATCATCATCAGATATCATATATGTACATATATATATTTTAATATGTATATATATTTATTAACATATCCATATGAACACTTTCTCATTTTCTCTTTCACAAAAGATTTTTATTCACATCACATTTTGGAAAAAAAAAAAAAATTTTTTTTTTATTTTATAAAATTCTTTACATTATAATCAATATGAAAAAATTATTGAATTTTTATAAATTCAAATAAATATTCAATTAAAATTTACACAAACTGTTTCTAAAAGAATTGATTTATTAAAATACCTTTTTATTTTGCATATAAAAAACCTATTGGCAAATATATATTTCAATTTTTACCCATTTCATTCAATTTTAATTTTAATTTTTAATAAGTACTTATGTATATTGAATTACTTCACACACTCAACTTCATGTGCTTCCCTTTCGTTTTTATTTTTTTCCACTTAACAATCCTTTTTTTTTTCTTCTTTTTGATTACAAAAAAAAATAAAATAAGGAATAGAAATGAAAATCAAAATAAAACTTATTTTAATCACTTAAATTTGAATATATTTACATCATTTCTCATATGAATAATCAAATTAAAAATTTTAAATAAAAATTCACTTTATAAGAAATGATAAATTTTCAACTTACAAAAATACCATATCACACACGTACGTACAAACAAAAATTATTTAATATGCTTAAGCTTATATGTATATGTATACTCAATTTTGATTTTCAATAAAAAATCTGTAAAAAATGACAATTTCGTTAATTTCTTATATTTCATTTTATGTTTCAATTCTTATTTTATTTTTAATTTACACACCTATGTTTATTTCTCATTTTTGTCTACGATCCCAACAAATAATTTGGTTAAAATATCTTCCAAGCAATACGAGGGTGATATTGCGAAAATGTCCTCAACAAACATTTGAATGAAAAATCTTTCCAAGCAATACGAGGGTGATATCGCGAAAATGTTACGTATACGAAATTTAAGCAATTAAATTTTTCTTTGTATCATATATAGTACGTGATATTGCCCGTAATAGGATGATATCGTCCAGACAATACACGAATGATGATATCATCCGCGTATTGCAATATGTTTGCTGGGCAAGTAATTTAAAAAGTTCGATGGATATTGTATGTGTGAGTGTATGTATACATATATTGTGAATATGAAAATGAAGAAACGAAACATGAAATTTTTAATATACATATGTGTGTGGCTGTAAATTAATTGCACTACTGCATTTCATAAAACCCTGTTCACAATTCAACTTTACACACAGAAATCTGATTTATTTATTTTTCCAAATTTTTGAAGTTATTAAAAGGAAGTTAAATGAAAGTACTTGAAAAAATATAAAAGTTTCGTAATTAGGAAACTTAATCTAAAAACTAAAAAATAATTTTTTCGGTCATGCTTTGCTTCAAAGTTTTGAAAAACGATAACACTGCTCATCAATCATCCTATTATCAAGTTCAATTTCCAAAATTATTTGCTCATTTTTTTTTTTTAATTGAAACTTGAAACGAAAATTTATTATATTGTTCCAAATACCAATTACCCATGTATTCATTCCCATTCAAATTCCAAAATCAAGATATTCGTTTTTGATAAATTCATGTTAAATATAATTTTTTAAAGGCGAAGTATTTTATGTTAGTAGTGTAACAAAAATGGCGAAAGTGTATAGTAGTGTCATTATATGGTTTTATATTATTATTTTATTCAATTTCACTAATTGTAATGATTTTGATATTTCTGGTAAGTTATCATAAAATTTTACCATTTAAATTTTAAATAAATTATAAAAATGAAAATTAAAACTTATGTATATAAAGTATGTGAAAGTAACAAAAGTGTTGAAAAAGTGTTTCTAAGTTTTTTTTTTTTTTTTTTGTATGCAAATACAGAAAAATGGATATTTTCAACATATTTATTTACATGTTATTTGAAATGATTTTCATTAAATAATTACTTAAAATTTAAAAATATTTAGAAATATAAATTTAGATCAGCTAGTAGTCAATTAGAAAAAAAAAATGTTGGAATATAAAAAGAATACATTATAATTACATATAGGACTGATCAATTACAATATCACCTAATATACCTATATATAACACAATTATAAAAAGTGACATATATATACGAAATATATGTAGTCATTTGTGTATAATATGCTGCCTTTTCAAGTGTTAAGTTCATACCTATACGTGTACGTATGTGTATGTACTTTTTTTCTTAACAAAAAAAAAAAAAAAAATAATTAAAAAAACGTAAAAACGTATATATTGAGATTTAAAAAAAAAACATGTTTTTTCCTTTATACATATCATATTTTGTAGTAAAACTGATGATGATGCTGATGAGCTAAGCTTAAGCTTTAATCATTTATACGTATGCTCAATGTATGTTACATCAAGATATTTCAAAGGAAGTTTTACCTGAGCATGTAACAGTTAATAATAAATAAAAAGACACAAGTTAATCATATACTTTAGAAATTATTATGGAATTTACACGTTTGTGCAATTATATTTATGTACTATGGAATTTTTGCTGCATTTAAACGTAAAATTTTAAGGCCAAAATGATTATAAGGTATCACATAAAGTGACTTTAGAACTGGTCGTCTTAAGTACAACAATATCTCATTAACATATTGACGGCAATATGGTCAATATCTATCTAAAGCTTATTATCGCTAACACTTTCAATTTCTTTATTTATAGTTTCTAATTTAATATTCAATCGATTTTTATTTTTATGTTTTTTTTTTTTTTGTTTTTTCATTTTAAAATTAATTCTCTGTTAGATATTTTTTAAATAATTTATTTAGGAATTTTATAATCTTTCTTGTTTCAATTTAAAATTTAAATCATTTTCTTTTAATAAGCATTTCATTAATTATTTAACTAAAACGAATTTCATGACATCGAATGAATTATTATTAAAAATGAAAAATAAAATTGTATAGTCGTTATTCTAGTAAAAACATAAAATCATTTTTAATTAAAATTCATTATTACATTTATTTTTTATTTTCTTTTTTTTTTTTGTTTTGTTTTTGTCTGCACATGTAATCAGCTAGTATGCATTACGTATGTATGTACATTTATTTTTCATCAAATTAAACTAAACTCATCCCATATATACAATATATCATTTTTATAATTATACTATTATTATTACATACATATGTTATGTAGATGGATTGTATTTAATTTATATGATATACACTGTACACTGTACACATTCATTTCTTTATCGATGGGTTGGTCATCATTTTTATAGTTTTGATTAATTTAGAGGTCAAAATTGATGATACCTACATATATTTTCTGTTTTCTATAATTCTATTGCTTATAGACTTCTTTATACAAATTCAATCTTAAGAAAAATATACGCACATTTTCAATCGATACAAAATATATGTACGTACATCTACCATCATCATATACAAAAAACAAAAAAATTAAACGATGAAAAATTTTCATAATTTTTCTATATATATTAATTACAAGGAAATGATTTTCCCTTTTTCACTTGTAATGTAATGTATGTTAATTCCAAGTCAAAGACAAATTTATCATGCATCATTTTATTTGCAAATTTTGTCATCTATATATGCTAACTTTTTATACATTAATTGAATTTAGTTTAATAAGTTGCCTTTAATATTAAATTACTGAAATACATACATAGGTATATGTACATATAATCATTTCATCGTGTAAAATAAGAATAAAAATTTGAATAAAATTTTCGATTTTGTTTTTTTTTTTTCCTTATTAAATTGATAAGAACAATTTGTTCTTTAATAAATGAATTTGAAGGCAACAACTATAAATGTCTTCTTTTTTTTTTTTAAATACAAAAGTTCATGACATCAATAAATTATGATTATTTATATATGTACATACGTGTAATATCTTCTTTGCAAATGTTTTGTTTAAAAATCATCTTTAAAACACTCTTTATTTCTTTTCCCTTGTATCTACTTCTTTAAAAAATTTATTTCATTATAGAATCAACAAATCATTTAAAGAAAAAATTATACATACACAATATGTACAGCGATCGAATATGACAATTTTAATTATTGATAAAATGATGATAACGATGAAAATAGCTAATTGTATACTGTTTTAAAATATTTATAAATTGCCCTCTCTATTTAAAAATTTAAACCTCATGATTAAAAATTTAACCAAAATATGAATGATAAAGAATTGTATTTAAATTTTTTTCATTTTTTTCGTTTTGTAACTTATTCGTTTATGTAATTTAAACAGGTCATTTTTGATTACTTGTTGTTTTATTTGTTAATATAAAAATTCGTATCTATAACACAAATAAATAAAACGCTAACGTTCTAATAATAATAATTAAAACAAGTCAACTCAGAATATCTGCTGTTATTTGCAATTATGTATAACATTTCTATACTATTTGAAAGAACTATTATAAAATTGCATAATGTAAGGTAAAAACAATAAATGTATAACATAAGGAAAGAATTTAAAAGACAAACAAAATAAATTTACTACCCACAGCATTATTTTGTTGTTTTATTTTTTCTATGTTATGAAATAATAACATCTGTGTGTACACATAATAAATGGTTATTTTTGGTTTCAAATCGATATGGATTTAAAAGTGTGCTTAAGACTTTAAAAAAAAACAACTGCGTAACATAATTATTTAAAAAAAAAAAAAAAAAAAAAAAAAAAAAAAAAAAAAAAAAACAAGAAATATTGTTTATACAGCAGATATATATTTTTGTTTTAATTCCAGTTTTTGTAATTTTTTGTTTTTAAACAATAATACGTCACCTCACATGAACAATAAAATATAAAAGTTTATAAAGAGTCTCATAATGATATCCATTTACATTCGAATTACGTAATCGAATGATAAATTTCTTTAAAAGAAGAAATAAAGAAAATCAAAAATTATTAATGATTCTTAAAGCCCTTTTAAAATTTGGGCCCAATAAAATGTTTATCTATATTTTACTTGCCTTGTACATTAGTAGAAGCTGGATTACTGAATAAATAATATTTGGTAAGAATGAAGAAAAATAGATAACATATATTCGTGATACGGTCCCAAGACAAAACTTTTTTTTTTTGATATGCAATTGGGTTGAAACCCATACAGCATGTAAACTTAATATTTATCCATTATAGTTATTAATAAAAAAGAAGAAAAAAAAAATGAAATGAAAAAGAATAGAAATAAATGGGGCATATGACAATGCTATACAAACCATGAAATCAATTATTAATAAAGTATATAGCGTGTACGTTTTGTATATGTATGTACACATCTACATATATGAGAAAACAACACATTTGTACTAACAGTACATTAACTAAATAAATAAAAATATAACTTGTATCATTATTATTATTATTATTATTATTATTATTAGTTTTTTTCTTTAAATTCATTTACATGTTATACGTGTTTCTGTATTAAAAATTGAATAAAAACTAATGTTTTGTAAACTACATATTATAATTGACTATACTTTAAAAAAATGTTAATGATTTATCAATAGCTCTTATTTTAGTAATTATGATAAAGAAAAAAAAATATATTATAAAGATTTTAAGTGTAATTAATGTGAATTAGTATAACTTACATAAAGGCTTAAATGAAGTGTGGTATAAATAAAATCATTAAATAGATTTAAAGTACTCTCATTATTCTTTCTTCTGTTATGAAAATTTTAAATATATCGATTTAATATTCAAGTACTTTTTATTATTATTATTTTTTCTCTTATTTTATTCATTTTATTTTATTTATATACATTGCAGTTCAATTTAGAAATAAACGTCAATCAACATCATTATCATCGTCAACTGATATAACAACAGAATATAAAAACATTCCAGCTGCAACATCATCTGATAATAATAATCACAATAATAATGCAACTGTATATCATGCTTCATCATCATTATCTTCCTCAGCAACATTATCAGATATATCTAAGCAAGATTTAACAGGAAAAAATATTAATAGTAATTCATCAATAGAAACATCAATTAATATTCAAGCAACGATTCCATCCATAACTAAAGATAGACCATTATTAGGAGTTAATGGTACTGGACAACGAAAAGATTATACTACATTATCAACACAACAGCCACAACAACAAATTAGTACAACTGTAAATCCATCAACAAAACCGGCTGTTGTATCAGAACCAATTAATCCACCAAAAATTCCAAAATTATCAACACCGAAAAAAGTAATTATTGAACAGAAACCAATACAAAATGAAGAATTTATTGAAAGTATTGATAAACCATTTAGTGAAACAAAAGAAGAATTACAAAAAAATAATATTACGAAAATTGTTGAGGTAAATAAAAAATTTAGATGAATATAAAATTTTCATAGTTACTCTATAGAACACTATAATTAAATTTACAATTAATATTCAACTTCCTCTTTTTAAATTTAGGATTATCATCTGTATTATAATAGTTCAACAACATATGATGAAGAATTTGCTAAAAAATATTGGAGTACATTTAAAAATATTACACCAAACAATATGCTTTCCAAATCTCATAGAAGAGCAATGGTAAATAATTTTTTTTTTAATTTTTCTCTCGTAGTTTTTTTTTTTTATTACGAAAATCAATTATTTTTTGAATTGTATCATTTTTTAGACTGTACAACTATCATTTGAGTTTCCATTCTACGGTAATTTGGTACGTAATGTAACTGTTGCAACTGGTGGATTTTTATATACTGGTGAATACGTACATTCATGGTTGGCTGCCACACAATATATAGCACCATTAATGGCTAATTTTGATACAAGTTTATCGAATGATTCGTTTGTTAAATACGGAGATAATGGTAATATAAAATATTTTTGTTACAAAATTTATAGACATTTTCTTAATATAAAAAAAAAATGTTTTATTTTTCTTCATAAAGGAACTGCTTTCACTGTTGTTTGGGAGAATGTTGCGTTACAAGATAGACAAGATGTTGGTACATTTACGTTTAGTGCAACATTACATAAAAATGGTGATATTGTATTTATATATTATTCAGTACCAATTTCAATAGAAACAATACAAGATGATAAGCATCCAGTTAAAGTTGGATTATCAGATGCATATATTATTGATAAAGTTATATTCTGTAAGTATTTTCTTCTTTGTTTTACATAATATTAAATTTTAATCATTTATAAAAGCTTTAATTTATATATGAAAAAATTTAAATAACATACGTTTATAATCACTTTTTTTTTTTTCTTTTTTTATTTAAATAGTTGCACGAAGGAAAACGATTTACGAATATCATAGAGTAAATTTTGCTAACCAAGCAATTAGAAATTCAACAATTATTTATCTGTACGCGCAACCAACATGTTTAAGTTTAACTGATTGTCATACATGTTTAACAACAAAACTTAATTTTAATGTAAGTAAAAAATTTCAGTTAAAAAACTGTAAAGTTAAATTGAATTTCTTACACTTTTTCTATTTACAGTGTACGTGGTGTCCTACTCTTAATAAATGTTCAACAGGTACAGATCGTAAAAGACAAGATTGGTTACATAAAGGTAAAATTTAGAGAAATCATCAAACACCACATTTAAATTAACAAAAAAAAATTTTTTTATTTCTTTCCTTTTTAAATTCTCTAGGTTGCGATAGAACACAGATAACGGACATATCTATATGTCCAGCACTTGGAGAAAAAGGCAATAATGCAGCTGGACAACAAAATGATAATGATACATTACATAGTAATAATAATGGATGGTTAACACCATCAATATCATCAGAAGAACATAATGAAAGTTCTATGGAACATTTATCAATTCAAGGTAAATCTGTGATCAGGACATATGATAAAGCTAGTTTAGATTCATTATCATCGTCATCATCAGCTGCATCATCGAAACAAGATGAGCAACAACAAGATACAAGTCGTGTTGGTTTAGTTCTAGGTCTTATGTTACCAATATGCTTTATAATGAGCGCACTTGTTTGGGTGCTATACGCATACAGAAATCCACATACAAAAAGTGGTCAGCTACTTATTCAGGTAAGAAAATGTACACTCAAAAGAATCAGTTTTTAAAAATATTTTTTATTTGTTATTTGATTGTTGTGAAAATTAATTTTAAAATGATTTCGAGAAAAACAAAATTTATTGATAACAAATTTCTTTTTTTTATTATCATTATTAATTTCATTCATACCAGATGAATGGTTTAAAGGTTTGTAAGAAAATTAAAGAATTTTTTCATTAATTTTGTCATTTTTTTTTTTTTTCGTTATGTTTACGTTTGATATTTTTTACGTAGTCGTAGTGAAAATCATAAAAATTAAAATTGATTATTAAAAGGAAATTTGATGTAGAAATTTCTCAATGTAATTTTGACTAGTTTTATTTTTTTTTTTATTATCATGTATTCATGCATTTACATTTAAATCGTTATTATGTATTACATATTAAATCAACTATTAATTTCTTCTTATTCTTTTTTTTCTTCTCTTTATCTTTTAGTATCGTCCTAGTCAATGGACATGGAGACGGGGCGAAGCTAGATATACAGCTGCTACTATACATATGTAAATATGTAAAAAGAAAACACACACACACACACTGTTCTCTAAATAATACTTTGTTTTCTTTTACGTTTAAAAATTAAATGAATAAATAACTTTTTGGAGGGTAAGTAAAAAGTAAATCAAATAATGGAAAATTGATGAAACAGTAATTTGTGTATTTATAAATAAAAACAGAAATGACAAAATGCCTTTTCCAGTTTAAATACTCATTTACAAAATATTTTTACAATTAAAATAAGTAAAAAAAAAAAAAAATACAAAATAAATTTAAAAAATCATTTTGTCCATAAATAAGATTTTTTTTTTAGGAAAACAAAGTATAAAACTGATTAGCATCATACTAAAAAAATAAAAAATAAAAAAATAGAATATATTAAAAAAATTTATGAAGAAACTTTTTTTGGAGAAATTTATATTTTTATAAAATAAGAAATATTTAAAAACACTAGAAAAAAAAAAGTAAATAAAGCATCACAAGAACAATTGCATATATATAAAAAGACAAAACAATAAAATGAATTAAATGAAGACATATTTTGTAGATCTTAAACAAAATAAAACAGCATAGGAAAATTAAATTAATGAAAATTTTTAAACATTTTAATTGCAAAACATAAATATGTTATAGTTAAAGGAAAAATAATTTTAAAAAATATGTATGTGTAGAAAAATATTGTGACACAATGTCACATGTGTAGACATGTGCTATTTTAATAACTATTTAATAATAGCAAAGAAGAAATTGTCTTATACAAAATAGATAAAAGAAGTTTATTCATAATTTTTATCATGACAAATTATGTTAACTAGTTTTTTGCTTAGTTTTTGTTATTTTTAAGAGGAGGAAAACAGACAGTAACACTTCATTGTAAAATAATGAGTTTTTTTCGATTAAGCAATTATGCGTATACTGGGGCCAAAAACAAATTAAAATCTCATGCCTCAAGCTTTTACAATTTTTATCCATGAAAATTTTTTTATAACTAAATACATTTGTGGTTAACCGTTTATTAATGAATAGAAATCCTGCAAATTTTATATATATATATATATTTTTTTTTTTTTTTAGTATACCCACACGAAACACACCTTCAATTTAATCAAATCAAATGCTATTATCACATTAAAACACGATAAATATAATTAAAAATAGTATCACATTTCTTTTTATATGACAATCACTTATTATCGTGATTAAAAAAATTGTACAGAAAGCGTGTTAGAAAATTTTCTTTTATAATAAAAAATTTAACCGTTAGTACGAATGTGTTAATTATGATAATAAATAATAATAATAATAATAAATACATATAAATAAAGTGATGATTACTAAAATGGCCTTAAATGAAAATAACATAATATAGATACATAAATACAGAAATACTAAAATAAATCTCATTACTATAACAAAACAAAAATAAAATAAACTCGCTCATTTTAAAAATCCATATTTTCAAATATTTTCTTTTAATTTTTTTATTTGTTTAGATTAAGCTAAACGCAAAAATTATCGAAAAATTCTATTTAAATAAATAAAATTTACTCTCCATAAAAGATTATAAAGAAAACAATAAAATAAAGATATCGAAAAAAATAAATAAAATAGAATAATATTCAGTTATTGGCGCAATATGCATGTAACCAAACGATTCAAAATTTAAAATTTTAATATTTGTTTTACCAACTCCTTATATCTATCGTATTCAATTATACTTGTTATGTTTATTAAGTTTTTATTTTTTAAATAATTAGTAAAATTCAAACTAAAACATAAATCTTTTTTTCTGCTCAATAGTGTATTGCCTTTTTTTTGTTTATTGTTAATTAGTAAAAGAAGAACTGGCAAATACTGTTTTGTTATGAAACAATAAAATTAAAAATAGCAATTAATTATATTTTTAGCAGTGTAATTGTTTTAAAATTTTATTATTATATTATTATTATTATAATTATTATTATTATTATTATTATTTTATATGTTTATTATTTTATTATTATGTATTAAATAATTATATGTAAAGTACGAATATTATTAAATTCATGTTTATTTTTTAAATCATATTTGCAATATACATATTAGGTAAATAAAAATAATTAAAGTAAAAATAAAAAAATAAATAAATGATAAATAATCCATTTTATTGATTTATTAATATCTTGTTAGTGTCTAAAAAAAAAATATAAAAGTGTTAATATCTTTTTAAATTTTATTTTGTTTTTTTTTTTCGAGATTTTTGTTCATTTTACTTTATTTTTTATAACTGATTTTATTTTTCACTTACAAAAGAAACAAAGCTTATAAAAATATGTAAGCACATAATTTCTTTTTAAATGGTATTAAGATCAATTAACCATAAATATATATGAAAAAGTACTTTAAAAAAAAATATATTTAAAAATTTATATATCATTATTGTGTAGTTACTTTTAAAAAATTCAAAATTTGTAATTATTAATTATTATTATTATTATTGCTATATTATGATTTATAATTATTTTCTAACAAAATAATAAAAAGAAAAAAAAAATAAGAAAAACATAAAAAATAGGTAAATAAGTAAAAGTAAAAATTAAATTACAATCAAGTTGAACAAAAAAAAAAAAAAAAACACGAGAAAAGAAAAATTGTACATAAAAACACCTTTATTATATATATACACTAAATTTGGAAAAGGTTTTTCTTTTGCAAATACATGATTGTAAAAAAAAAAAAAATTAAGAAAAAAAATTAAAATTAAAAAAAAAAAAAACAATGAGTGTGATTTTTATTTATAAGTAACACATAAGTAATAAAAATAACGAAAAAAGCCTTTATTTTATTCAATTTTTAAGTCTTTTTTTAGATTTTGTATACAGGGCGTTTTAAAAATTCTGTAACAATTGAATGTCCTTTTAGCATTTTTGCAGGTTTTGATTAAAAAAAAAATGATTTCTCATATTGGCTTTAATGAATTTCAGGACTTTTAATCGGTTTGTTTTTTTTTTTTGTGTAATTGGATAATTATCAAACAGTGATGCATTCATTTTTTCAGTGATAAAAAATATAACAGTAGAAGTGATTCTATTGTATCACTTCACTAGCATATCACTAGTGATTAGTGAATAAATTTCTAGTTCACTAATTTTTGGCAATACAAAATTTTTAAATACTTTCGTTAAGTTGTTGCATTCAATTTATATCAAATGGTATGGTGTTATTGGTGAATTAGTGATAAAATGAAAACAAAACAAAAATGACAGCTAATAACAAAACAGCTGATTTTTATAGCTGATAATAATCTAAACAATTTGGGTGGTTCCGATTAATTAAAAAATTCTATTCCATTCCTTATTAAATTAATATTTAAAAAGTGTTTAAAAAAAAAAAGAAAATTAAGAAACATTATTTTAAATTGAATTAATTAAGAAAAATCAAAAATGTATCCACATTTAACCAGTTGGCGTGTTAATTTATCATTATTACAAGAGACATCAAATAAAGAATTATTAATGTGTATTGAAAAATATGAAGGTAATAAAATAATTGTATGGGATGATGCATTATCTGGACCAGTTGGTGTAATAACACAATTATCATTATTAAAAGAACGTAATGTTATTAAAAATTTACCATTACGTTCTGGGCAATTACAACAAATCGATGTTAAAAATATAGTTTTCATAACACGACCAAATTTAAAATTAATGGATTTTATTGCTGAAAATATATTAAATGATCAAAATAATAGTGTTAATAATAAGAAATTGAAAAATTCTAAAAAGGATTATCATTTAATATTTTGGCCAAGACGATCGTATTTATGTGAGAAACATTTAAAAATTAAAGGTGTTTATGGTAGTTTTACAAATATTGATGAAATTAAATGTGATTTCTTTCCAATTGATAATGATTTAATATCAATGGAATATCCATTAGAATATAAGGAATTAATAATTGATGGTGATCCAACATGTTTATATCAGGCTGCATGTGGTTTAATTAAATTACAAAAATTATATGGTAGAATATCAAAAATTTATGGTAAAGGTGATTATGCATATAAAGTATGGGAATTAACAAAATCGATGGGTATCGAAGAAAAAATAATGCATCAAACAGATAAGGGTTTAATTGATCAAATGATTATATTAGATAGATCAATTGATTTAATGAGTGCATTAGTAACACAATTAACATACGAAGGTTTAATTGATGAAATATATGGTATTAATCAAACAACAGTTAAATTCCCATTAGAACAATTCACATCATCATCATCATCATCATCTAATGCACCTGGAACTGGAAACGCAGATGAAAGTAATTTTCAAACAATTACTAATGATATGAAAACGTTAATATTAAATTCAAATGAAGAATTATATGTTGAATTAAGAGATAAAAATTTTAATGAAGTTGGTAAAATTTTATCAAAACATGCTAAATTGATTAGTTCAAAATTAGATGAAAGACACAATGAAAAATCTGTACAAGAAATGAAAAAATTTGTTGAAAATTTACCAATTATGTTGGCTAAAAAACAATCATTGGCCAATCATACAAAAATTGCTGAATTATTAAAAGATGTTACAGATTCAAATGAATTTTTAGATAATTTAGCTGCTGAACAAGAATTCATGATATGTGCTGATATTGATAAACCAAGCTCATATATTGAAGATTTAATTAGTAAAAAATCTGATTTTCGTACTGTAATACGATTAATTTGTATTCAATGTATTGCAAGTTCTGGATTTAAACAAAAGGTAAATAATTAAATGTATAATTTAAAGAACAAGAAAAACTTTTTTAGTGTCGTTTATTAAAAGGTATTAGACTATTATAAAAGAGAAATTGTTCAAGTCTATGGTATTGAAGCGTTGTTAACTTTAAGCAATTTAGAACGCGCAGGATTTATAAAATTACAAAGTGAGACTAGATCGTATGCTGTACTAAGAAAAGTAATATAATATATATTTCTATTAATTAAAGAAACCTAAAAATAAAACACAATTTGTAATTCTCTTTTTCATAGGTATTAAATTTAACTGTTGATGATGTCGTTGAAATATCACCAAAAGATATTAGCTATGTACACAGTTTTTATGCACCATTAACTACACGCATTGTTGAACAATCATTAAAACCATTAGGTTGGCAATCATTTAAAAGTATTTTAAATGTCTTACCTGGTCAAACATTTGAAGATTTTCAAGCGCCATTAATTGGTATTGGTGGTCGTCGTAATTCAATAACAAGTGAATTATCACAGAATGATATACCACGTATAATTTTAGTATTTTTCATTGGTGGCTGTACATTCGCTGAAATATCTGCTTTGCGATTCTTATCACAACAAGATGATAATAACGTTGAATTTATTGTAGCAACAACAAAATTAATTAATAAAAATACATTTTTAGATCCTTTTATTGAGAAAATTTCATAAATTGAATTTCATTCAAATCAGAAAAAATAATTAAGAAAAATAATAATTTAATGTTAAATGTGATTTATATTAAACGTTTGTAATTTAGGGTTTTTAGTAATACAAATTAAATGAATAAAAGCTATAATTTCATTTTTCAAAAATCTTAAAAACCAATAATTTGTTTATTTTTAAATTATTTAATACAAAATGAAAAACAAACAAACATGTTAACAATAAAAAAAAATTCTCATATTAGGATGAAAATAGGAATTAATTAGACATTAATGAACAAATTAGAGAGCATACATATATACTTGGTAAATTTGTTGACTTTTTCATTTTTATTAAACTTGAACTTCAATTAAAATGATATTGGTTTTTTATTTTGATATTGGTAAATTGTTTGATATAACCAAATCCATGTATATTGGGTTATGATTGTCACGATAATTACATATAACGTCGTTGGGTGACAAAAATCGTATTACCTTTTAATTCAAATCATATGAGACATGAATTATGGCACGAATTATAAAATATAGTTATTATGAATTTTTAGTGATGATGTGATGGGGCCATTGAATCTTTGGCACATAATTTATCCATTTGATCGTTATAGAATGAATTGAAATTAATTCTGTAAAAAAAAAAGTATATAATGAAAGATTTTTTAAACGTATAATAAACAATACAAACCTGTAAACTAAATTTATAAAACGATCAGATGGATTATTTAATGCAACATCATTTATTTGTTTTAAAAATCCAATTAATAATCCAGTAAATTCCAAATCAAAACGTCTAACACGTTCAGAGAATGTTTCGGTTGGTGCTAATGATGATTCAGACTATAATATAATAATAAAAAAAATATTTATTAAATACTTTTAATTTCATTCTTCATATTATCGTCGTTAAAATGAATGTAAAATAAAAAATTTTTAATTTAAAAAATAGATAAAAAACTGTCAGTATTGATTTAATAAATTAATATGTATTTCTGATTCATTTGAAAAAAAAAGATAATTAGATACAATAAGATGAATAAACCGAAAAATTATAAACAACAAATATTTAATAAAAATATGAATAAAACCATAAAATGATCATCAAAATAAATTATGAACAGAAACCACTTTAGAAAACAAAAAAGCGAAAGCACAATTAATAAAATCAAATAATTATATTATGTGTTTTAATTATTTTTGTGTTTCTCGTTAATGATAAAACAAATTTCCTACTTTTATTAATTAATACCTGCTTATGACTAGATAAATCCATATCTGATTCAGAATTATCATCATCACTTTCACATAACATTGATGAAAGTTCAGCATCCGAAAAATAACGTTGAGCTTTCTGAACAAATTTTTTATCTTTTATAATTATAAATTTTTTCTTTTTTAAATTTGAAAAAAATGTAGATTATTTTTAATTTTGGAAAAAAGTAAAAAATTCAATGCAAACAAATTAAAAATGAAAATCTTTTTCAATTGTTTCAAAACGAAAAGGAAATGTTAAGCAAATTGAAAATTTTAAAGCATTTTTACAGACACTAGTTTTTCCTTTGGATGCATTTTATACAACACAAATATTTTATAAAGTGAGAATTTTATTTATATGTTATTTTTCATTTGTGTACTTGCCTGAATAAATTCACAGAAATTTAAGCAAATATTATTCAATTTAATTATGGAACGTAATAATATTGGATCTGTTAGCATACAATTCTTTAAACAAAGATCCAAAAAATCTTGGTGAACCATTAAAACATCATCAACATTTTCGACCTTTAAAAAATAAAAGAATAAAAATAAAATTACAATTATGATTCATTTTCTTTCGTCAAATTAGTGTTGTACTCGAACTTTAGTCTTTTGAGATCTAATTACAACACGAATAACGAATGCTCATTATTATTTTATACTTACTTTTTTCATGTTTTCAATAAATATATGCCAATTTGGTTCAATAACTTCAATCATCATATAATATTCAAGATTTTGTATTGCATTCATCATACGTTGTCGTAATGTAAATGCTGAACGATATAGTTCCGCTGATTGTGGTGAAAATTTTTTTGCTGTGTTATTTTCTTTCCAAACTCTAGAGGAAAACAAAAATAAATAAATTTGATTAATATATAATAATTTTAAAGATCAGAAATTCAGTGACAATGTTTCTATAAAATTTAAATTGTTACAGAATCGTATTCCCTATCCCTATTACACAATATTCTGGTATTGTTTTCTTACTTGCATAATTGACGTTCAACATGTTTACAATATAATAATTGTCTGAACAACATCTGATATTTTGATATTGCAATATGATTTAATACTAATGATATTGGCCATTTAACATCATATTTAAATGCAAAACATTCTAAACCATATAAATCGATACGATCATGAACTTGCCAATATTCTAAAAAATGAAAAACATTTTGAATAGTTAGTTCTACTCATGAAAAATAAATTCAATATTACCTTCTTCATTATTAATAATTTTCGACATTTGTGTTGCTAAATCATATGTTAAAAATTCACAATGTAAATCATCTTTATATGGATCATGTTTAGCTGATGATAGACGTAATATTAAACCCAATAAATTTTCTATTTTCATTGGTAATACTTTGTCAACATTTTTCGATAATTCATCCTCACATGCATCCATGAATTGTGTTATAAAATCACCTTGATATAATAGTAGATAGCGTTTAACTGATTGTAAATGACCCATTAAATCATTCTCTTTAATTAGTACTTCTAATAAATTTTTTGATGCAAAATAGTATGAATTTTGTATAATTGTCATATAATTTTGATTAGTTGGTGAAAATTGAATTTTTTTCAATGTTTGTGGTGATTGGACATTTTTACCGCATTGCCTTATTACATTTAAATATTTGCCAGTACGTAATATTATATCAGATAGTTTCTC
This sequence comes from Anthrax anthrax, assembly GCA_963971155.1. Classification (NCBI taxonomy): domain Eukaryota; kingdom Metazoa; phylum Arthropoda; class Insecta; order Diptera; family Bombyliidae; genus Anthrax; species Anthrax anthrax. The sequence continues at coordinate 3,807,560 of OZ020123.1, forward strand.
TAAGAAATTTGGTATTCTTTCTCGACGTATTGTGTATCTATAAAAAAAAAATATATAAAAAAATAAAATAACAAATAAATAAACAAATTATTTTGCGCCTATTTGTTTATCTTATTATTTACCTTTTTTCCCAATAGTCAGCTGAATAGTATTCTGGTAATTCCTCTCTACGTATAACTTCATTATCTTCAACTAAAAATTCTTGTTGTGGATCATTTATGACACCTTTTTCAATCCACAGTTGTAATATATTCATATATGGTATTGCTGATAATTTTGTTAATTGTATTAAAAATTTTTGTGATTCATCATCACCAGTTAATGTATTAATTTTATCAAATAGTAATGTTAAAATTTGTCCACCGCGTAAATTTGACTAAAAATATAAAGTATGAAATGAAAAATAAATTCCTTTTTTATTTAAGAATTTTATCATTAAAAAACTTAATGTATTGAATATACATACATTTTGAATATCTAAAACAGTTTCAGCTAAAATTTCCATAATATGTATTGTTGGCCGTGTATAAAACAGTAATTTGTATAATGTTAAATCACCAGATAAAAGTTCAGATTCAAGTTGGGCAAGTAAAAGCTATAAAAAGAATAAAAATTAATTTGAAACTTTTAAATAAAATGAAATATAAAATGTAAATTAAATATTTACGTAATAATCGTGTATTAATGATCTTAATGATGCGCTTAATGCCTGTAATACTTGTCCACATGATGATATGCTCGATTTGTGTATAAACCTTTGTATTATCGTGTAATATGATGCTAATGGTAAAATTTCATTTAATATATCCTTTAATGAGCAATGTATTTGATCAGATATTTTAAATTTCATCATATTACTACTATCAATATTACAATTATTTGCCGTTTTATTATTATTAGTATTATTGTTATTATTTAAATTTGTACAATCATTATTCTCTGGATATATGTAATTACCACGCATACCACTTAAACAATATATTAGATCATATAAAATTATATTCTCTTGACTTGTTAATGGTATTGCAGCTATATTCTTTACAGTTATATTTTTAAATGTAATTAAATCCATTTTTGATAAATCCCAAAATGAATTTTTAGAACGTATAACACTGCTACTATTACTGTTACTATTTGTCTGATGTTTTTGTAATGCAACTGGTAGTAAATTTGAATTTGTTCCTATACCAGAACCAATTACAGATGGTGATGATGGTGATGTTGATGCTGTTGATACATTACCACCAACGACACTACTACCGCCACTAATAACTGATGTACTTTTTGCTGATTTACTAAGGCCACCAGTTGCTGCTTGTACTACACGTTCTTTAATCTACAGAGAAAATTTTAAAACAAAAAACAAAACAACAATTGACATGTTCACGAACATATAAAAGACAAAAACAACAAGAAAATTAAATTATTAAAGACCTCAGAAACATTTTCTGGTGTAACAGTATCAAGTACTTTTATTAATGGATTTGATACCATCACCGTTTCAGTTGAATCTTTATTGTTACATCCATGATCAATATGTCCTGGTGTTACTGTGCTCGTTCCTTGTGTTGATTGAGCATTATGGCTTTTTGAATATGTATTTAAAAAATATATTAAACAATAATATGGATGCTTTCTGGAAATAAAAAATAAAAAAAATTAGAATTCAATGAATTTAAATATCCTAAATTTGTATAGAACAAATATTAAAAAATTTTCTAAACGAACGTTTCAAGTAGACGATAGACATCGGGTAATAAACTTCTTGCTGAAGGTTGATGTTTTGTTATTGTTTTAAGTATTGTTAATAATTTACGAGTTGAATCTGTATCTTTTGTTGATTTAAATTCATTAATAACATCATCAGCTGTAAAATTTGCTCTGAAAAAAAAAAAAAATAAAACACAAATTAAATACAAAATTTTCTTACTTAAAAATTAATTGAAAATATTCATATTTACCCAGATTGATCGATTAATTTTTGTAAATTTGTTTTCAAAACATCTTGATAATTATTTGCCATTATTTGTTTTTGTTTATAACATACAATACAACAAACAGAATTATTTCGTTTTTTTTTAAGGACAAAATTTTACATAAATATTTTTTTTTAATGTAATTTTTTTACAAAACAAAAAACAGAAATGAAAACACTATTCAAACACTATTCATAACGAAAATAAAATATTACAGAATTATGATAAATTCTAATTTTTATTTTTACAATAGTACGTTTTTCAAAATTTTCTTCATGTCTTGTTTTTATTTTTGAATTTTTTTTTTTGACATTTCCCAAATTTACAGATTGATACTCACCGCCAATATATAAAAAACATACATACATACCTACCTTTGTCACCTTTCACCACACTCAAATTTCACCTTTATGAAATTATGATAATTATTTTTTAAATGACGTTACATCCAACTTCGGATGGACATAACTGACAGGAAGCATAGAATAGGAAGTTCGTTGTACGGCACTACAAATATTATTATGCAATTAACGGAAAATTACATAAAATTAAAATTATTCAAATCTTCTGTGAAATTGGAAATTTTCAATTAATTATGTTTTGTAAGTATGTACTTGTATACTTAAAATTTGAAACGCTTGTGCTTATTGCCAATCTTTTGAATTAAACTGAATTCCCATGAATAGGGAACGCAAACGAAGAATGGATAAAAAACATATTGACTTGATGCGGTCGGTACACTCTGTAGCTCTTGAGCTTATAAACAAAATATACCCATATATGATAAGTATAATTTTGCGATTATCAATCAATAATGTATCCTTATGTATATACAGTGGTTTTAGTTCATAGGTTCATACGTACTTTTTTTTTATAAATGAAGATAAAATAAATTTATCATAATATCTTATCATATCGTTTGTATTGCAATATGTATATCAGTACTGGTATCATGTATGTATGTATGCATTAATAAGGACATCATCTATATACATTATTTATACAGATATATTTATATATGTAAATTTCAGTTATATATGTGGTTAGGTGCATATGCGTCATAGACGGATAGATTTTCTTTATTCTTTGTATTATGTACATATTTTATTTAACGATGAACTGAATCGATTGAATTTAATTTTATAGGATGTTGAGAACAAGCACAGATACAGAATACATATGGTATTGATGTACATACATGTGTACATATATTATACTCATGAACAGGGTGCGATTGTCTAACGGGAGAATATTAGCAATTTGCGGTTACCCGACATAAAATCAAAAGAGAATTCTTTATAGATCAATCTTTAATTCTGTACAATGATGCAAAAAAAACTGAAAGACATCTAATAAGAAAAATAGTAACATTAAACTATTGGATCAGCAATATATGCTCCCTATGGCTTGTAAAGTCGATGATCTCTAAAAAAAAATTTTTAAATTATAGCAAATTATAGTTAATTATGAATTTTTAATTTTTTTCCGCTTGATAATGTTATACCCTGTGTATTGGTGGTACGCATTGACTGGAGTTTCAATTTATACTCGAATATGGATATACCTACATATCTATAAATTTCAATTATATGATGCTTCGATGTGTGATTAAAAAGGTTTATTTTCTATAATACCTTCTATACGTATAAACGTGTGTACATCCGTATATACGTGCATACATATACCATCTAGTGTACATTAAACATTTATACATATCTATGATGCCTGTATTTTTGTTAACCTGTATGCAAATACACACGTGCATAGATATATATATACCAATAAGTGCATGTACAAAACATATATACATACATATGTACATGTGTATTAAGTGCACCTAAAGGCATATATTACGCTTAATTTTGTGTATTGATCCGTTATTTGTGCATTTAAAATTCTACATTGTACAGATATTTTCATCATATTTGTAATTATAATTATGTATGCACGTATGTACTAACATATATGTATACATAATCTACATACATTTAATAAAGTATGCATATCTATAAATAAAATTCACAATAATCTATGCGTAACGTATATATGTATACACTTTTAACAAGAATTGCCTCAAGCATATATAATAATATATTATATACCTACGTACTGTTTATAAATATGTACGTACGTTTTTATACATATTATGTATGTATGTTTGCACATATGAATAAAATACGAATGAAATTTAAATCTAAAATTCTAAAATTAGAAAAGCAATAAAAATATAAATAGTTTTTTTTTTTTTTTTTTAATTTCAATACAAAATTTTCATATCTTCTTTGATGTACGTATGATATACGTAAATACATACATGATATCGATATGTCTCTGTTATATATGTTAAATTTCATACACGTATATATAATGTACTCGTATCAATACATATTTATATACATGACCATCGCTAAATGCACATTTCATAAATTGCAATGTTTATGATACCAAAAAGGAATAAAATTGATGATGAATTCATTATAAATTCTCTGTACCAAGCATGTACCTATATGGATGTTATATATATGTACATATGTGTATCACATGTAATACATCTCATGTAAATAAATGAAATGCAAGTAATAAAAAAAAAAAAATAAATAAATCCAATATTTATAGTGTATAAAAAATCAATCTTTGTTAATGTATATAAATATTCACCTATACATGTTTGAATTTACTAAATTTTATACACTTTTCAAATGTAACCGTTTTAATTCATATATCAATTAATATTTTATCGTAAAAATCATTCTTTCTAATTTTCAAATTTTCAAATTCCAAAAATATATAAAAAAAATATAAACATATACATCATCAAACAGTTTTTATGCATCAACGTAAATATTCATTTATTTTGAGTAAGAGATAATTAAACAAAATTTCATACATAAATATATGTATGTACATATAAATTGTTTATTTCAATTAAATATTTAAAATTATTGTACAGTAAATTTTAAATTCAAAACAATGAAAAAATTATTAGAAATATAAAAAGAAATTTTTTTTTTCTATAATAATTTATTATCATGAAAATGCATAGATTGTATATTTTATGTACATATAAATTCAATTAAATATTTTATTTAAAAAACGTTTGATTTTTAATTACTCAGAAAATATTTTGGATCTATCGACATTTTTAATATAAAACAAAACTGATAAAATAAAAAATGTAATATAGAAAAAAGATAATAACGTGGTAATAGCATTTAATAGTATAGACGTTAATTTATTCATAAAAGAAAAATACATAATTACTTTTTTCCGTTAATTTCAAATTTAAAAAATTCAAAAATTGAAATTCTTACATAATACAGAAAATACATTGTATTGAAAATTACTTTATAATTCAATTGATTAGATATTGTCATGTATTGTATATGTACATTTTATGTCTAAATATTTACATTCCTTAATATATAATTATTTATTTATTTTCTTATTAAACAGTTAATATTAACAATACAAATCCATACAATAAATTGATTTGTAAGAAAAATAAAATCAAAATATACGCATGTTAAACACGTGCCAGCAATTTATATTCACATGAGTACCATATATAGCCATATATTTAGCTTTGTATACATACGTATGTATGTCTATTTACTCCTTACAAAACAAAATTAATCCTTACAAAATTTGGTGGATGAATGTGGTACTATGTGGTATAAAACAGAGATATGAATATGTATGTAAGACATGACCTTACTAGTTTAAAAAAAAAAATTGTTTGAAATGAATATATTTCTCATTTATTTGAGACCTACATACATATAAAAATAAATACATATATGAACCATAATATCAACATCCGTATTAGAAACATTCATTTATCCTTATAGTCTATCATAATATTTTGTCATATTGTCATTTAAGATTGATTATTTTTTTATTCATTTAAAAAAGAGAGTACTAATTTGGTTTCTATTGAAGAGCATAATATATGACACACTTTTACCACCTTTCATTGTAATTAAACTACTATACGTAGACATGTAAAGGTATAATATAAAATTATCTAATGAAGGGGCAAATTTTTTCTCGCCCATTTTCTATTTTAAATAATTATATGTTACTATAAAAAGTATAAAATTTTGTTTTTATTTATAAAATATCTAAAATAAATATTGAACGTAATTATACGTTTAATTCAAGCCTTAATCCTACATAGTACATTAAAATTGTTACAATAAAAATTAACAAGGACAAAAAAAAAATCAGGATAATATCGTGATGAGTGAGTGCCTATATCCTAATACCAACATCCTATATAAAGTGATGTCCTTATGCTAAAAAAAAAAAGAGAAACATTTATTTTGACACTTTTTTTGTGTAATAACGTATAATATTCAAATAAATGACACGTGACTCGTTTATTTGATGAGGTTTTATTTGTATTTAATTTTTTTTTTTTATAATTTTTCCAAATTACCATTAAGTTGATATTTGTACATATCCGGTTTATTTAGATAAATAAAAAAAAGAAAAATGTTCAAATGATCGATTTAAAATTACGAATACACTCCTTAGAAAAACGAATATTATGTACATATCACATTCTAATTGTTTTCTTGTATGAGGTTCTAAATTTTATATGCTTATACTTTTAATTACAGTGAGAAATTGAAGATTTATAGTCTGTCCACTAATATTATGCACTTAAGGTCTTATGGAGATTCCTTAAAGTGGTACCATTTTACGTCACTATATGTATTGATATTTAAAATATTCATCTGATATTTTCTAAACGCTTTGTGGATTGTGCTAATACAGCTCGTGAGACAGTCTAATTAGAAATTATAAGAGAAGAAAAAAGACATATGTCCTCCCATAAGACCTTTAGTTCATAATAATAGTCGACAGAGTATAGATCATTACAAATGAAAATTCAAATTAAAGATCAATCATGAAAATGAAATCTTCATATAATGCAGACATTATATTCTTACAAACAAATAAAAAATTTTTAAAAATGTAAAAAATTCATTTTTAATTGTTCCCCAAAAGCTATTATTATTAAATAACGAATTTATTATTTAAAATCTGCAGGTACGTCATTATTTTCCTCTTAATCCTTCAAGTATCTTTTAAATTTTAAATTTCTATAATTTTTAACCTAATTTTAATTCAAATATTTATCTTATATTATCGTATTCCTGTCGTTTGTATTTGTTGTTGTCGCATTTCTTCTACTTAAGTACATACTTTATTTGAATTACAATTTTTAAACAAAAATGCACACATATGTCCTGACATACTTATGAAAAAAAAAAAAAAAAAAAAAAAAAGAAAAATTGTAACTTGTCACCAGGATATATATTTTTTTTTTTTAATATTTTTGCTTTTAGATTTGCCACCCTCATTATATACACAAATCAATTCATATACATACGTGTACATATTCTCTTTTATTACAAATCTATTATTATTTCTATTTAATGTATTATTATCATTGACTTGAACCCCATCATCATTTTATAATGATCGACAAATTGATTTTGAATTCTGTGGCAAATTTTAAATATATACAAAATATACTCGTATATACCAACATACATATTTTCGTATTCAATATGTGACTTTTTTTTCCTTCTTTCTTATTTTGTTTTTTTTTTTTTTTTTTTTTCTGTCCTGAATTTGAATCGCTACGTGCATTTTTCTTTTTAGTATATAACCCAAAATATATAGTCAGTTAGTTCTGTACTCAAATTACAATAAAATTAATACAAAATAAGCACCCCTAAGGTGTTGTCAGTCATTTGGAATGAATACGAATTTATATACTAATTCTAAGGGATGATGATGATGATGATGAGGTGGTGATGATTTACTGGACCCTTGTTGCTCTTCTTTATTTTGTCCTTTATATGTACACATATTTTGTACATTTTGTTGTTTTATATTTTCTACATGTTGATCCGATTTAAAAAGACTTTTCGCGCATAAATCCTTATCATCTCTATAAAATTCTTAACATAATTGTATTGTGTCCATATGAGGTCTCTTATTTTTATACATATGTGTGTATGTGCACAATCAACACATATATATACACGTTAGTATACGAATTCATTTCTACATTAGATATAATTACATGCATTCAAATGTGGTGTAACATATGATATAGTTTTCAATGGCCCTTCACGCGTATTCACTAAATTTATCATGAATGCATGTAACGTTCCCTTGCTTGACAAAAAAATAAAAAATAAATGAATAACAATATTCATATTTAACAACAATTATATTTTACACTTGTTTCTTTTATACTTTGTTTTATTTAATTTTTTTGTTTATTTTTGTTTCTTGACATAATTAATGCTAAATTATGTGACTTTAGATGAATATACAGAGATACAAAGATTTACAGGATTTTATTATGGTTTTCAGTGTTTATTTATGATGTTGGTCATTTATTCATTTAAAATTCAAATTGAGATTATTTTTAAAATTTTTATACAAGTACAGATAGTGATACGTGATATATGTAAATGTGAGTATTTTGGTTATACCACAGTACTAACGATTTCCTTACAATGAATACTTGGTCAATGGTTATACCAAATGGTATAATTATTGGAAAACTCCTTAAATGACGTATTATATACATACATACATTTATTTTTGTCTATTTTTTTTTCTACATTTCGATGAATACGCAAAGATCAAATAAAATAACAAATCCTTTTTATTTAGAATTAATACAATTTTAATTGTACACATTACAAATGTTATGAAAATGTTACATTATGACGTATTGAAATATAAGCATATAAATATGTACATACGTATGTAAATATGAATGAATGCAAAATGTACATTACATATGTATGTATGTATGCAAGGACAATCGAAATATAGAACGTGACTGGTATTTGATAATATGACAATAGTAATATAATAGCAAATAGTACAACACTTATTGAGGTGTCAAATTATCAACCTCTTCCATATGTCATGATATTTCTTACATGTATTCTATGAATATAAATTGATTTTTTTTTTTTTTTTATATATATATATCAAATGTTTAAAAATACATATCACATATATGACCCCTTAAAAGCGTATAATTACAATCGTATTTAATATGCGAATACAAGTTTATATTAATGTAAGTATGTACATAAAAATAAGACTTTAATACTACCCTGTAATTTGTACCATGTACATTAAAAGGATAATACTTGTATGTAGTAAATTTTATATTTTTGTAAGTGCATATTATATATATACGCCCATATATAAGAGTTGTACATATCAAAAAGAAATCTGATATACTTTTGATATATTTTTGATATACTGTTGTGTATGGTATACATAAAGCCAATGATTTCAAATAACTTTCAAACATCATTTATCCATCACAGATCATCCTTATCATCAAGATATAATGTTTTTTTTTTTTTTATTATTATTTTTTTATTATCTTTTAAATAATAAATTTTCAAATAAAAAAAATAAAATGTTCAAATATAAGAGAGAACATCAATCAAAAACATTAAAAATTCTAAAGAAAAAGGAAAATTCTTCAAAAATAAAGTAAAAAAAAAAAAAAAAATTTTTTTCATTTTAATTTTTTTTTTAGAAAAAAAGTAATTTACTTTAAAAATAAAAATTTTTTTTCTCTCTTATTTTATGTATTATTTTTTCATTTATTTATTTTAATTTTTTTTTTAAAAGAAAAATAAAATAAAAGAAAAAATGAAAAAAAAAGAAAAAAATTGTAAACTTTTCCATTAACTAGTACGTATATGTATGTTGAAGTTTTTGATGTAACGACTTTTCGTTCACATATACAATATTGATTGTATAAGGACATGAATTTGTGTATTTTACAATTTATATGTATATACACATAAATATCAAAAAGCATCAAATATAAAGATTTTTTCTGTGATACAGTTACAAGCAACATATTCGCTTTCAAATCTAAAGGATGTACATATGTATGTGCATATATTGCAAAAACAAAATATCTAAAGAAAAGTAAATACTCGTATGTACAAATAAAAGAAAAAATTTTTTTTTTTAAATAAAATAATTTTTTTTTTTTTGAATTTTTTTAAATATAAAATATTTTTTCTTTTTGGTTTTTGAATTTTTTTCTTGTTCGTTATAATTTTCTTCTTTGTTATTGTCTACATTTCACTCATATCAAAGCACAGTACATATGTATGTAATTAAAAATGTATGCATAAATGTATATTTTATATTTTAATTTTTTTTAATAGAATAATTTAAAAAATTTGCCCACATAATAATGTCCAAATGTTTTTTTTTGTTTTTTTTTGTTTTTTTTATTAATTTTAAACTGAAATTTTGATAATATTCTAAATAATAATTAAATCGAAATAAACGAGATAAAAATATTCATTGTAATTATATGGTAAAAAGCATTAACAACAAGATGTAATTAAAACCATGATGCGTAATATACGTGAGATTATATATTAATATATTTGTATAATATAAGGTATGAAAAAATTGCAAATTAATGTACATATGTATGTATGTAGATGTATCATATCACACACGTATTTTCATGTTTCAACTGCTCTAAAACTAAACTATATAAAATAAAGGGAGAAACAATTTTGCACATAAAACTTACTTACTTACATATATGTATGTATGTATGTATATGTCTACATTAAACGTGATACTATGTATAATGTATACGTACACCTAGTTATATTGGAAAATTGTATATACTTATTATTATTTTTTTTTATTTTATTTTATATTTAGTATTTTTGTGTGTTTTCACTTTGATGAAAAAGACATTTGCTGGAAAAATCAAGTGGTACGCCCTCCTGATGTTATAGTAAGAGAATAATGCCTCAGGCATACATATGTCATATTTTTATATCAAACATACATACATGTACATAAATATCTACCGACAATTTTTTTTTTATTTTGGTACAAAAATGAGTATAAGTATAATTCATTCATATTAAAGTGGTTGGTATGGTATATATTTACTAATGTACATAATATATACAATAATGTACACATGTACAATTCATGCGTATACTCTGTTGCAATGTTTGATAATGACGATGAAGATGGATAAAATGAAAATTGAAAAATATAAAAAGGATTCCTTCATACATATTCGGCTCATAAAAATAAAAATAAAATATGTGTGTGTATATATACAATTTATGGGTGATCCTGATAATGATATAATCAAACGTTATATACATATTTAAATTTATTTTTCAATTTCCCACTTTTTTTCATTTTTGTATATACATATTTTTTTTTTGTTACTTTTTTAAATTGAGTACAAATGTTCAATTTATTCATTCATGCACTTGAATTTAAAATACAAAAATTTCAAGTTATATAACTGTGTGATATACTAAATGTTTTACACATACTGTGTTATAAATTCTATATATATGTATATATATGGGGGTACCAATTGTTCAATAAAATTCATTTAAAATATCCCTACAATAAATGAGAAAATTCAACTTGTTACAATTACTTTTTCCTTTGTAAAAAAAAAAAAATCGTTAGAAAAAAAAAGTTCATTAATTCTAATACTCGTAAATATACACTTATATGTTATCTCATACAAAACAAATTTGTTCATGATTCTTAACTTTTTAATTATGTAATACCATCGGTAATACTATAGAGGTGGTTATACAGGAGAGTGACTACAAATGCACAAAGTATATATCATTCATATACGAATAAATGTATACAAACATATAATTATATTGATATAGATGATTTTAACGCACACGTCTTGTATTTACATTCATTCCATTTGAAAAGAAGGTTATTAGAGGACACAATTTTCAACTAAATTAATTTTATTACTGATTTACATAAAATTTGATCCTTTACCTTGGCGTACCTTGACCTTGATGATCATCATTATTATTATTATTATCATTATTATTCTGATTATGAGTATGAAATTTTCCATATTAAATTATTATTAATAATTTATAATGGATGTATCTGGTAACGGTTGGGATGTACATATAAAAAAATATGAGAAATTCACATTTTTATTTAATTATTTGAATAGGTGCTTGTATCAACTTTTAGGATTTTTGTGTTTTTGTTGTTGAGGCAAAATAATTGTATGCACTGAAAATTATTTAAAAAAAAAAAAAAAAAAAATAGGAAGACTAAAATGACAAAATATCGAGATATTTGGTTTGAAAACTTGAACAAGTGTGTGCGTATACGTATGGATATTTAAATGTGCATTTTATAATATATGAAAATTTTCTATTTGAATTTTTACATCAACAACAGTGGTTTCATATGTACACATCGATTTTTACTTATACGTTCATATATTTTATTACAAACAAAAGTTTATGGAAACTTTATGTATGTTCAAAACGTACTACATACATCATGTATTTGTTTATCATATTGTTTTATGCATTATAAAATTTATATATTTTTTATTTAAATTCTTTTGCATGCTATATTAAGCCTAAGGTACACAAGCGTACATTCATGAATAAAGCAAAATAAATGTTACATCATATATGTACATACACGTCTACTTATATTTATACCATCATGCATATATAGAGAACATGTTCACGGATGTATGTATGTGTTTGTATGCATATTTAATTCTACACAGATATTTTATTATAAACTTGAAAGCTTTACTAGCCAATTATAATCTAAAAGCAACTGATACCTTATCTCGATTTTACTTATACGTTTGCATGTATGTGCAAATGTTTATATGTACACATGTACTTATATGTAGATATATTGCCAGTTATGTAAGCCTGTGATACTTTATCCTTTTTCGACTCTATCTGTTGTTAGATGTTTCAATATAAACTCAATATAGGGTAGCTAGGAAAAAAAAAAAATTCAATAAAATAAAATCTAACAATAAATTTCAAGTTTTTATATATTAAATATGTAATTTGAAACAACCTATTTACATATTTTATTTACAAGCATATAATAAAACTATAAATACATACAATATAGGTATATTCAATATTAAAACGAATTTTCATGTTTATAAATTTTATATCTATACATAATAATTGTTTATTATACATACATACACATTCATATTAAAGAGATTTTATAGAAATTTTATACATACACACACATGTACATATATACAAATATATGTATATAGCTTGGCATACATATGTATACGTTAGCATGGCAGGATTAAGAATAAATGATCTAAAAATATGTAAAATTTTCTGTATTAAATACGTAAAACGATAGGTTTATATAGATATACATTACGTATACATGAGAGTACATTTAATAGCTCCATACATCTAAAATATAGATTTTTTGAACAAAATCTAGGATCATTTTATACAAAAATAATTAATTCTTATATGTATCATTGTCATTATAACAACGTATATAACAATTTATTAGTATAAATTTCGTATAAATGTATGTATGTGTGCATATGTATTCGGAATAGAAAAACTTTATTTTCATAATTATTAAAACAAAGTAAAAACAAATTGGAAAATATTAGTTACATACATTTATAATCTAAAATTAATCTATACTCTGTTCACTAATTATACGCGGTTAAGGCTTTATAAGAGTACATATGTAAATCTGTTTTCTCTCATAGTTTCTAATGATAATGTTTTACGAGCATTATTACCAAAATTATTAAAGTTTTCATACAATGTGAGATGAATTTTTCAAATACAATTATATAAAATGATATTAATTTACGTATGTAGTTTCCATAAAGCTTTAACTGGATGTAATTATTGGACTGAGTATAAATTTATACTCCATACACTAATTCGATGCAGTTAAGGTCTAATGGGAGTATATATGTCCTTTTTCTCCTCTCATAATTTCTAACAAAATCGTCTCACGGGTATAGTGTTACTACAATTTGTAAAGTTATCATATAATACAAGATGAATTTTTTAAATATCATTATACAGCGACGTAAAGTGGTACTACTTTATGTCATTTTCATAAGAACTTAACTGCATCGAATTAGTGTGTGGAGTATAGATAACTAAATGATTACATTAACACAGTAAAAATAACAACTTCACTAGTACAAAAGGAGTTTCCATGGACCTTATCATGGGATTTATAACCTTTTTTTTTTATTTTTCTTTTAATTTTCAAATCAGAATTATTGATAATAATGGACTTTATGAATTTTCTATTATGCATTCAATTTATTTCTATGCATTTTTCTCATTTGTTTTATTTTGAAATAAATGTATAATGGGTAAACTGCATTATTAAGTATGAAAAAAAAAAAAAAAATCAAAATTATTAATCCTTGTAAAAATTTTTCATTTGCTAACATTATAAATTTTCTTAAAAGATTTTCAAACATATTTCAGTATTGCAATCAAATTTAAAATATAAAAAAATTTCAAAAAGAAAAATAAATTCATTAAAACTAAATGAATGTACATACAATGTACCTTATATACGAGTATATGATACACATATTTTCTTTTAGTCCTTCTTATGCACATAAATATGTGTGTATTGTGTACAGTATAAATTACCATTTAACAAAGTAAGTACGTGTGGTACATTCATGTACATATGTATGTATATTAAAAAGGAATTACCATACCATCAAATAACATATAAATACCTTTTCCTATTTTTTTTTTATTATGTTAGCTTATCATTTAAAAATACTTAAAATTAAAAAAAATAAATAAATAAATAAAAAAATAAAAATAAAAATTCAGATAAAATTAAAACAAAAGAGAAAAGCATTTTATATCTAAGAAATATAAAAAAAAAAAAAAAAAAACAAAAATATAGAAAGAAGGTGGAAATACAAAAATGAATAAATGAACGAAATAGCAAAATGTATTTAATGCTTACTTTGACGTTTAAGATTAAAAATAAAAGTCTATGAGCATAAAAAACAGAATTTTTAATGTAATGCGATGTACATACATATATGTATGTATATTTATATGATGAGTATGTATAATGCATGCATGCATAATGTATACAGTACTAAATTGTTATTTAAGAAAATTAAAAAAATAAAAAAATATTTAAAAAATAAATGTAAAATAAATATGGAAAAGAAATTGACGACATTTACTTGACTGCTGAAATTATTATTTATTTATATTTATATACATGCATATATATTTTGTTTTTCGTCTTTCTTTATTTTACTTAAAAATTCCAACATATATATATACTTACCCGTACAGTACGTATTTAAAAATGTAATTACATATATTCGCATATAAACGTAATTCTTGACGTACTTATAGGTACTTGTACAATACTTTGTACAGTGTATTATATATAGCTTTTATTTACATAAAAAAAAAAAAAGGAAAAAAAAGTAATGATAAAAAATAAAAAAATAAAAATAAAAAAGGAAAATGTATACAAAAAGAGAAATAACAATAATAAAAGATGTATAGTATCTACTTTGGTATCTATATATGAAATCGTTATTCATGTGGCTTTTTAACTTTTCATAATTTACCGCTAAAAGCTCTTTTAAAAATTTTCAAAAAAAAAAAAAAAAAAACATACAGTCTTCTAGTCTTTTTTATAGGAAAATAAAATAAAGAAAAATGGGAAAATGGAAACAGCTTAACCATTACTATCAGTAAAAAAAAATATATATGTACATATATAAATGTATGTGTGGAAATAACAAATACAGATACACATAGATATCACAAATAGTACACATTATTCGTTCTTTGTACACAAATTTCATGCACATGGATATAAACATGTATGTACGTACACGCATTTAATATTATATACATACATATATGTATGAATGTAT
This sequence comes from Anthrax anthrax, assembly GCA_963971155.1. Taxonomy (NCBI): domain Eukaryota; kingdom Metazoa; phylum Arthropoda; class Insecta; order Diptera; family Bombyliidae; genus Anthrax; species Anthrax anthrax. Next base: position 3,823,346 of record OZ020123.1, read on the forward strand.
CTCATCTATAAACAATTTCAGGATATTAAAGATTTTTTTATGTTGCTTTTTAATAGATATATATATATATAGTATATGCTCTTTATAATGGCACCTACCTCTATCTATATACACCTATGTACATACATTCCCATTTACTTTTATTTAGAAAATATAAAGTATCCTGTACGTATACTTAAAAATTCATTTCTTGTTCAAATATTTTTGGTGGCTTTTTCTGATAATATATTTTTAGATATGTACACACATAGCTATGATACGTTTGGTAAATACGTAACGTACATGTTTATGTCTACATATACCGTATGTATATTAAATCTATAAAAAAAAAGATCTTTCAATATGTATGTAAAAATATTCAATGATACAACAAAAATTGTATACAGATTGAAAAATCACGATGTTACATACCTGTTTGATATATATTGTACTTATGTGTGTACATTTAGATACTCAGAAATCCTACACACATTAGTTATTCGTGCTTTATATATAGATTCATATTTTCAATTTTATATATAAAAACAAAAAATAAAAATTTTATGTACGATACAAACGTAAATGAATATACCATATACTTACATATGTACTTTTATGTCTGTGAACATGAAAAATCCATCAACGAATTTTACTTTTTTTGTTTTTTTTTCTCAAAATAACTCTAATCATAGCCTGATGTTAAAAACTGTTTGTTTGCACATGTATGAAATAAAAGAGGTTAATATGTTTACAATTTTTTTTTTTTTATATCCTTTTTGCGTATATATAAAAAACGAAAATGCATTAGATTTTGTTTTTACAAATTTTTAATGTTTTTTAACGTTTTTCATGTTAATTTTTTATTCTAATGCTTTTTGTGAAAATGGCTTTTAAGTACTTTATATGTTTTGTTTTATTTATCATTCTAAATTAATGACCTAAATATCATTGAAAATATACATTGAATGGTCACAAATATAACATTAGAATCAATGACAATACACGATGATGAAATTTTAATAGGATTAACAAAAACAAAAAACAAAAGAGCGCTTTTATGAAAATTTTTTCGAAATTTTCAGTTTATTTTCAAATTTTTGTAAATCAAAGTACTGGAATGGATTTAATAAACAATTCTTAAAATTGAATAAAAATTTGCAGGGATATTTTTTTTGAAATATTTTCTAAATGATCATTTTCTTTTTTGATATGAAATCCTGAAAATTTTCATATAGTCCTATATATGGTTTCATCATTGACCAAGTATTTACGGATTGTAATACTGTTATCTTATCAGAGAATAAACATGTTGAGATCTTATCTATATTATATTGTTGGTCCTATATTACACAAAATGTATTCATTTATACATGGTTACAATTCGATAATTATTCACGAGTACATTTTACGTTGAAAAATATCATCATAATCATCGGCGCAACAACTTCCTGTGACCATATGAGCCAATTTTTCATGACAATTCCATTATACGAGTACATGCATCTACAACTCAACCTAGAGATCTGAATTTCGAACTACTGAGATTGTTAGAAAAATACAGAACATAAAATATGATATTTTCAATGTACATACGTGCTATAATTACATTTTCATTATGAAAAATAAGAAGAAAAACGAAAGCTTATGTTTTTAATAGCTATTTTCAAAGTTTTTCATTATTATCCAATAATGAACCGCATATTGCATTTCTTTGTATCTTTTTTTTTTTGTTTAAGTATAAATTCTAATTATTGTTTTATAAAATCGATGTCCACAAATTTGGTTTTTTCATGCGTATACTTTCGTATATACATATGTGTATCTATGTATGTATATTCTTATAAAAATAAACATTGAACGCACATATTTTTCTATTTTCATGCAATTCGTACTTTTAATACGTTTACAATGATACAATCCTGTACGGGTGGAATACATACATACATGATTATGTGCATAGATACTTATATGTATGTACAAATATATATATGTATGTATAAAGCAAAATAAAAAGTTTATTTTTCTTTCCTGCGCTTTCTACATACATACATACGTTATTTTTTATTTATTTTCATTAATTTTTCTTTTTCATTTTTAAAGCGCATACATATGTACATATGTATATCATCGCCTGTATATTCATACAAAAAAATAAAATAAATAAATAAAATAGAAAATAAAACAAAATTTTAAAAAATAATTTTAAACTTTGTAGAAAGAAAAAAAAATTATTAAAAAAAAAAAAGAAAGAAAGAAATTAAAAAAGCAAAGCTACAAAAATGTGCAAAGTGTACGTACATATGTATGTATACTCTGTACTATAAATACAAAAAAAAAAAATATTCCTCATTCTCATATGTTCATACGTATGTATATGTTATATCCTTGCAATCTAGATAAAACACAGAATATAAAAATAAAAAAAAAAACAAAATATACGAATCAAAATTATCAACCATTTATTTCGTTTTTGTTTTATTATCCTTGTATCCTCGTAAATACCATGTATTGTATGTGTTTCTATTTTCAATATAAAAAAAATACTTTTTTTTTTCGTATATCTGCTTTCCAAATTTTCTTTTTTCATTTTTTGTTTGTTTGTTTTTCATTTGCTTGCTTTGTATTTTCATACTTTTATTTTTATGTATTTCATTTTGTTTTATATGTATGTACATGAAAATTTTCAACTCCCCACCAAAAACAAAAAATTTTTTTTTATGTTTTTATTCGTATAAACAAAACATCAACACATTAAAAAAAAAGGGTACAACCCTCTTTCTCTTCGTACATTTTAATTTTCTCGTATACACTCGCCTATATATATATATATATCAGATACACATGATTCTAATGATGATATAATGTTGTTGATACGATACCAAATGATACTTTGATGATGGATGATGATGATGATAATAATGATGCGTTTCTATATTAAAAATATACGTATATATGTGTATACACGTTTATGCTCTCCTTTTTCAAGTTTATAATTATTTTCATGTACGTATAGCATCAACCAACATGTAAATATAAACGTTTGTTCTATACCGCGCATCATATGATGCGATTTAAAGAGTATTCTGAAATACAGGATAACTATGAATTTCATACAATTCATAGAACATGCAGTATGTACACATTTTGCAAACAATCTCCAATAAGTATACTACACGAGTATACTTAAAATATATTTTACCTAAGTATATGGGATAAATCATCGCGCATCCTTATATTTCCTTCATGTACACATATACTCAAATATTGTCATTGAAAAATGAAATGAATCCCTTTTTGTTTTCCATTCCTGTACTGTGTTTTATTTTTATTCCTTTTGCTGCTTTTTCTTTTATTCTTATTTTATTTTTTTTTTATTTTTGGTTGGTTGAATGTTTGTTTCTATGACAACATATACCGAGTATCATCCTTTTCTTAATTTCTATTGGTTGTAAAATATACATATATACAAATGGTTGGGTATAACAAAAATTTTTTGTGGGGATCAAAATAATTGTATATAAATACATTTTGATAATGATAAAAGAAGATAAATACACATGCAATTATTCATGTACTAGCTGTAATGATTAAATTGTATTTGTTTCGAATGCATACAGCAAAATAAATGCACATAAAATTTATGTACAGTATTGATAAAAAATTCTGTAAAAGATAAATATATATGAAATGAAAATATTTTATTTGGAACATTAATTTGAACATCAAAATCAGTGAACATCAAACTGTAACAAAATAAAATGGAAATTTTCATTTAAATTAAACATGAATAAAACAATATATTTCGTTAAATTTTTATTTATAATTTATTTAAAAAATTTTCAAAATGAAAAACTGCATCCACTAATAATGAGAATATTAAATGATCACTGTCCAAACATTTCAAATTATTATATTTGCAATTTTTTCAAATTTTATCCAAAATTTCAATTATATTGCCAAATTTATAATTTTATATTGAAAATTGTAAACATTTGTTTATTCTTCTAATTTGTGATGGCACGTGGTATTTTACTGCAATGTATTATGTGGTACTATTTATGTAAAATTCAAATATATTTTTCTAACCGTTTTCATTTGAAAATTAACGTTTAAAATTTCAAAAATTTGAAATAATAACCAAATATAATTCTAATATAAATAATTTTAAAAACAGACATATACGCATTCATACATTATTTTGTTTTTATTTATTTTTCATTTATAATAAATACATTCATGATCAAAAATTGTTTATTTATTTCACAGGACAACGTGATGCAACATTTTTAAATATATCATGCGCATTAATGTGTTTCAAAATCATACAGTGAATCTTGTACACATAAAGATGCATAAAGGATGTTTTATATATAGCTATATGTATGTATGTATTGTTATTATTTTACTTTTGACATTTACCGCAATCTTACCCCTTCTCTTCTATTTTACTAAAGTACAAACTCATTCATTTCATTTAATCTAACTGAAACCACCATTTTTTTCTGTATGATTTGTTATCATTATGATATATCCTTACAATGTTTTAATGTCGCAAAATTCCAAAATGAACTTTTATATTCATTTATGTGTATATATATAGTGTACATATATCCTTACAGATTATATACAAAAGTATTAAAAAATTTTTGTGTACAAGTTTATGTATGTATACATGTGTGTACGTCTCATACAAATGAGAAAATATACATATTAATATATAGATGTTATAACAACAACCCTAAATATGTACTCTATAATAGCTAACTTTGATGAATCTATGAAATTTGTTGTTGTCCTATTATTGTGTTTGTTTTTAATTCTTTTTTCATTGTTACTTTTTTCTTTTAACAACTGCACAATTGGACGTTAAGAGGTAAAGAATAAATATACCATCAATATATGTATAGCCAACCATCAGCCACCCTCAACCAACCCTTAACTTATTTCATATATGTACATATGTATATGTGTAGATGTACACAATATACAAAACTTAAATGATTATTTAGTTTTGTATACATGTATATGATATCTAAGTTATATATGGAATGGAAAGAGATAATAAATATGTTATCAAATAATTTGTATACATACGGTCCATATAATCCTTATATTGTGCATATACAAATACATATATATGTATGTATAAATATATATAGCTATAAAATAAAAGGATGCTTATCGTTTTGACATGGTGCGCACATGATCTCTTTTAATTTCGTTATAAATATTATTTTACAGGACTATATCATTTTAAGTTTGATCGGCCGCGAATTCATACGTTTTTAATATCAACATATTATACAATTAATTGAATATATTAAACCATATATATATATATAGTACATATATACAATAATATATTGTATGAGTGTATACACAAAGAAAAAAAAATAATAAAAAAAAATAAATAAATAAACGGAAATCAAATTGAATATTAAATTTTATACCGAACGCCTTTTCTTCCGCATCATATACAATACATATACATACATAAATGTGCTGATGGATATTACATTATAATTTGTAATCATAGTTACTATTATCATTATTATTAATATTATTATCATATTTTACTAACTAGCCTCTTATCGTTATATTACCACACTTTAAACCACCTTTAACTATATGTGTATAATGAAAGTTCATTGTATTATAATTTAAACAGTTAATGTGATGTCATAATAATATATTTGTATACGGTATAATAGTGCAAATGATATTTTATAATAAAATCAAATTTATATATGTAACATAAAGTTTTTTTTTAATTTTTTTGTCGTGATTAATTTACTATTATTAATAATTTTCATTTTTATTTTGAATTTTTAACTGAATCGGTTTGTTTTTTTTTTTTAAAGATTTTTTTTTTTGTTAAAGATTTTATGTGTGAATGTGTGTATCATACATCCTAAGAATCCTAAAATATATTAACATATTTATATATGATATATATACTATAAAATTTAATTGTTATTGTGTATTATCCTTTAAATAGTTCTAAAATTAGTTTTTATATACATACGGCATGTATGTAATTTACATGTATAATATATACTTAAATATTACATAAACAATTTATTACACATAAATTATATGAAATAATACATATGTGAGATGCACTTAATATATTCATATCTTTTACATAAAATAATTTTATATATATATAACATATATACTCGTATATTAAAGTACGATTATATATTAAAGGATATGTAAAGGATATATTTTGATATCATACATACATATTACTTGGATCATCATCGAAAATAATAAATAAAATTTTCTTAAAACTATTTAATATAATTTAAAAATTTTCTTTCACTTTCATTGATGGGATTTCTACACAATACGAAAAAAAAAATTTTTTTTTCATGTATATGTGCATAACTTGGAATACATCCGTATACGTACAAATTGAATTAACATTTTTGCATAAATTTAAAAGTTCAAAATTTTCAATTTAATAATAAATTTTTGTGAAGTGTGTTTATGTTTAAAAAAAATAATAAATAAATAATAACAATTTTTAATTATCTATATTCGACAAAGGTGTGTATTTTCCTATGTCCGTCGGGTTTCAGATGTTTGCTTTTATACTTATATGAAAAATGATGCATGTTTTTCTAGTGTTAAAAATAAATTGAAAAATTGTTTTAATTAAAAATAAAGCACAATTTAAAACAAAAAAAAAACGAAAAATAAAGCAAAACTCCAGCAGAAAAAATCTGTTGGAAATATAAATCCTTTTACTGAAAATTAATGTCTTAAAAAATTTTTGTGTATATTTATAAATACCTATAAATTAAGAAAAACCAAATTATTGTGTGTGCGTTTAAAAATTTATATAAAAACAAAGAAAAATTTTGAAAAAAAATAAAACAAAAATATAAATAACGGAAATAATTTATATAAAACAGTCTAGAAACTCCAAATTGGATTTCAAACATAGTTGTGCCGGCGGCACTGGAAACGGTGGCGGCGGCATCGGTAATACAGCAGGTAATAACAACGGCGGAACAAACGGTCCAGGTTCTGGACCAATCGGTAACGGTCCACATTCATCTGGCGGCGGTAGTACTGGTAATACCGGTAGTACACCAAATTCTGGTGGTGGTCCATCATCTAGTTTAGGTCTTAGTCCATCTAGTGCTGATTCACAACAATTTAATATATTTCCGGCTATATTTAGCCGACAATTAAATTTTTCAACTGGATCCTGTGCACAAGGTAAACTAATGGACGAATTAAGACCAAATTTGGTTGGTGGACTTTTAGGATTACAACAAGGACTACTTGAAGATCATGCATTATCACATGGTAATCTTCAGCATAGCGGTCAGGATACAAAATTTATGTCATTTCAAGATAATAGACTGATGGGTATAACCTCACATGAGAATCGATTATTGGGATTAGCACAGGATGCTAGATCATCTGTGTCATCGGTTAATGATAAATCATCAATAAATCAACGTAAATGCAGTAGTACACCAGAAGATTTTAGTGCATTGTATACAGGACTTCCAACATCTGGTATCGGAGATTCATCATCACATCATCATACTCCCGCACATACGCCACCAACTCGATTATCTGACCATTCTTTATCCGGTAATTGTCTTCTAACAATGATATTCAAACAACATCTATACATTTTGAGACTTTTGACACCTTAAAATATATGTTTGTAAATAAAAATGCAGCTGTAATTCAGGAAATCTTTTCAAAAATCCAATACACACACATTTTATGTCCAACATGATCAATTCCATGTCAAATAAAAAATTTCCGAATGGTCAATAACGAAAAACGGAAAAAAGGATTAAATGACCATTACAAATTTATTTGTTTATTAACAATAATATTTTTCTAAAAGGATTATTATGCCATTCTATCAATTGTCATGTTTACCACAAACAATATGAATTATTTTCATTATTTGGGGTATTTACGTACTTTAATTCTTACGAGTATATAATAGTTTGGCACGCGACAATTTATTTAATGTTTTATTCCGTTTCGTGTGTAATTCAACAACATATAGAATAATAAAATTTTCATATTTTTATAAATTAAACATTTAGCTAAATGAGCTGAAAATTTAAAATTCATGAACCTCTAAAGATCAATTATCCTTATTTAAAGACCTTTACTTGATTATTTAATGGGAACCTTTCAATTTGCATCTGCAATTAGATTCATTATTATGCTCCTTCAAAAACATATATATATGTATGTATACGTTTTAACCTTTGTATATGTGTACAATTTAAGTACATATATTTGTGTTATTTAATTCATGTTGTACAATTGTTGATGAAAGAAACACGAAATACAAAATTCAAATTACGAATTTTCAACTTAAAATCATTCATATTTGTACTATATAGAAAAACCTTTTCAGTATACAATAAAAAAATTTCAAGGTATGAGATTTCAATGTAAAATTCACTAATTTAAATGTGAAATTTATAAAGAGACGATTCTGTATAGGTTTACACATTTTCGTTTTGTATATTACAGATTAGGTACACTTTCATATACTCATTCCACATACAGTACAGGTACATTACATTATAGAGTATGGACTTTGTTACGTATAGTAAAGCATAACGTAATAACATTTTCATTATCTTAAATATGAAAAATGATGGAATTTAAACAATTTTATCGGGTACTTAGTAAAAACAAAATTATTTACATAAATTATCCTTTCTCGTGTAGTTGTATATCTTACATTTTTTTTTGTTTTGTTTTGTAGCTCCTTTACTGGATAGATAAACAGACTTTTTGATATTCAAATATGAAGATTTACTATAATTTAACGTTGTTTTACGTACTTTACTAAAAAATCACTTCATTGCTACACCTGATATTTTATTTTTTATTTATATCGGTGTACCAGTCATACATATACGAGTAAAGTTACAAAATTATTATGAAATAATGAAATTTTTCAATTACTCTCTAATGTAGAAAAAATTTTACATGTAAATATTTTTAAAGAATTCATGTTTTAATTGCAAATACTAATTTAAAAATATTTTGATAAACAATTTTCTTAATTTACCCATTTGTAAGTTGTAGTGTCTCAACAATTTTTATTCATTTCTGGCTATTCTGTTGTTAAGATTAGCATTTGATACAGGTTTAAGTCGTAGATTTAACCAAAGCCTATACTATTGATTAATTTTGGATTTAACTAACATGTTAGTTAAATATAGTCTGTCCACTAATTGTATGCAGTTAGGACCTTACAAGAGTAAATATTTTGTTTTCTTCTCTCATAGATTTAATTAGTATTTTACGAGTATTATTACCACAATCTTTAAAGTTTTCATACAATGTGGGATAAATTTTTTGATGCAAGTGTATACAATCATGTACATATATGGAATATGGTACTAATTTATGTAGTTTCCATCACGCCTTATCTGCGAAGAATTAGTGGACAGAGTATATAAAATGTGTTAGAAATATGACAAAATCGAGTAATATTTTAAAATGTTAAAATGATGTAATTCATTTTCACTTACTTATCATTAAACAAATGTATGTATGTGTACATTTTTCCTGGAAAATGAAAAACATTGATTGCGTCGGTCATGTCATAAAAAAATAAAAATTTTATTCCTTTTTTATGTTACAAAATTTAAATTACAGCACATTAAAAAAATAATTTTAAAGTTATTCGTAATTACTTTTTAATTAATTTAACTCTTACTAAATAATGTTTTCATAGATTTATTTGTATGAAATTGGAATTTTTAAAAAATTAGTTTTTGCAGTTATTAAAAAAAATTTTTATCCCATTTTCATTTAACATTAAAATTCATTACAAAATCTATACCACATAGGCATCCATACATACAGAATAATTTGTATATATACTCCATACATTAATTTGATGCAGTTAAGGCCTTATGGGACAATGTGTGTCTCTTTTCTTCTCTCATAATTTCTAATAAGATCATCTCACCATCAGTGTTATCACAATCTTTAAAGTTTAAACCTGAGGTGAATTTTTTAATTATCAATATAGAGCGATGTAAAATGGTACTACTTTATGTAATTTCCATAAGACTTTAATTGCATCGAATTAGTGTATGGAATATAGTATTTCTACTATACTAAAAACAAAACAAAAAATAAATATGTAAATAAAAATTATTGTTTGTACGTGAATAGAATGGTCATTATTTTAATAATTAAAACAAAATAATGATATAACAGAATAAATGTGCTTTAATCTATTATTACTACTACTACTACTACTACTACATCTGTTGTATTAATTATCTCAAAATATAGTTGTGTACACAATGATTTACATTTTACATATATTTATGAGATAGATCTATATGCACATACACAGATAAAAGTAAACTATATGCAGTAATTTCAATTTAAATTTCATTCAAGACCTAACACAATCTGCTCAAGCAAAATGTATCAATTGAAAATATATGAATAAGCAACGAAACATCCATACATGCATGTATATGTACATATATAAAATCCATAGCTACATATATAAAATCTAAAAAATGTGTTGAGGTTTTAATATTTTAATAATTTATTATATAACATTAATAAAATGCTTTCATTATTATCCAACACTATTGAATAAATGTATATATGCACAAAATGCGTTAACATATAGTTATCAACAAGGGACAAAAATTTGAAAATTTATTCATAAATATAAAAATTAAAATATAATATCGATTAAATCTTACAAATAGGTTTTTAGAAAAATTATTTAAAATTTTTCCTTTATTTTTGAGTGACCAAATTCAATACAATAAAAATTTTAATAAATTTTATGTATAAATTATTTAAGAATTTTATACTATTTATCGTTTTTTTTCTTTTCTTTCTATTTTCTTATTTCTCATATATACTACTTGATATGTAAATGACTTAATGTGCACAATGTAATGTACATTTTTGTAAATTTAAAACGATTATTAGAAGGAGCCTTTAAAAAATTAAAACCTGAACCAAATAGTGGAATTTCATCAGTATCCGGTAGTGTAACATCACCAGGAAGTGGAGTCACATCATTAAGTCAACATGCTGGACATACTCCAACTACAGCATCCTGTCCGACACCAGCAAGACGAAGGCATCGAACGACATTTACACAGGTATATATCATATTTATTTAAATATCCATGTGATAGGCATCATTTATACAAATTTTGGATTCACATAAATATGTAAACACACATGTACATACATAATGCTCATTTTATATATAAAAGTAAACGAAATTAAACTAAATATTAACTGAAATTTATCTTCTGTATTACAAAGAAATAGATCATGTTTTCTAAATTTCATACAAAAAATTTTTTGAAAAGGGATACGTTATGCAATTAATATATTTTTTTTTTTTTTCATTTTTTAAATTTTATACAAAAAACAGATAATTTATATTTTTAATTAAGTTGATTTTTTTAACGAAATGATTTTATTTTTATTTAATTTTTTTAATTTAGGAGCAATTAGCTGAATTAGAAGCGGCATTCGCAAAATCACATTATCCAGATATTTATTGTAGAGAAGAATTAGCAAGAACAACGAAACTGAATGAGGCTCGAATACAAGTAAGTCCACTGTGTAACATTCAAAAACTAATAAATAATAATAATAATAAATTCAAATCGACAGGGAAATTAATACATAAATATATATTACCCACATTAAAATTGAAACAATTAATATAACAGAATTTTTTTTTTTTTTTTTTGGTTAATTTTTAATTGAAAATTAATTGAAATTGATATTTTGTATTAGATAAAATTTGAAATTATATTTTCATGTTTATTTAGATTAAAGGATAAAAAGATATTTTTTAAAAAAAAAAAACCAGTTGGCTTTTTTTCTACTTTGTTACATTAATAAAAAAATAGAGGGTAACATTAAAAAAATGATACTAAAAAGAAATTCATACATAATTAATTTCAAATTTTATCTCAAACGCATATCAAAAATGCATTTTCCATATACCTACATATATGTATAGATATACAAATTTATGTACGTATGTGTATTGTACGTTATATAGAGAATTCAACAATTTGACAATACGAGTATATTACGAAACAGATGGATTATCAAGTAATTGTTGGGATAATGGTGGTTTCTGTGTATACATAGGTCTACAATCACTGCATAAAATTTGTAATAGTCTATATAAGATGATGATGGATTGAATATAAATAATTTTATATGTATATATGACTTATGTAACATACACATATGTATGTCCAGCAATTGAATATAAATTGCACATACACATGTATACATGTAATAGATAAAAATTTGAAACGAAAATTAGGATATACGACAGTTGGAGACATGTAATTGAGTGATGACATGATGATAATGTCGATGGTGATGAAGATGATGATGTAAATGTACCAAATACAAATATATATATATTGGACGCACACATACATATATATATATATATACACTTGTTTTCTATGCTGCATTCATATGGTTTTATAATCCTTTATTTATAATGTATATTTGTAGGGTAATAAAAGTCTCTTTATTTGTCAGAGGCAGTTGTGTTATTCAATCGTAATTTGATGTTACTTTGTTGTATGTATGTACGTATGTATATTACATTTGTATGACATTAGCAAGCAATTTAAATGCATTCCCTTGAGAGCTTTTAAAATACTATACATATAAATATTCACATAATAGTTTTACATGAATTTTATTTAAATATATAAAATATAAGACATCAAACGAACATACATATATTATGTCCATATACGAGTAAAACATATTAAACTTTTGTATTTAATGAATTCATAAGTACACAATATATGTATGTACATAGTACATATAATATCCATCAATAACGTCTTTGGGACAAATATTAAAGACTTCAAATGCTTCAAAATCCTGATACATATATACTGAAGATTTCCACACAATATAATGAGATACATATACCTATTTTTCTATTTGATGCAGATAAACGAAAATTAAATCAAATGTTGACACACATGTGGGTCGAAGACAATGTCTTATTTTTCTAAGTATAATTTTGTAATTCAAAATAAAACTAAAATTGATTTCAAATAAAAAATTTGAAATAATAAATGTAATCACCAACGGTCACAACCACTACGCATTTAAATATTTAAATTTTTTATATCCATAATAATTTGTTCCAAAGTTAAATAATAAAATTAAGAAATTAATTAGTCACGTATAGATTATTTCATTTTTAATGAAAATATTTAACATTATACGTTATATGTGAAAATATTAAATTTAATCATCGTAAAATGAAAGCTTCCAACGTTCAATTAAGAAGCTAATAACCAGAGTATTACGAACCAAAGAAATAGATATAGAATACTTGGTCAATGTTAATACCATTGACCAAGGAAAATCGTTAATACTGTGCTAATAACGTATAGTTATGCATAATGGTACAGTACGATACATATACATATATTGTGTTTTCCAAAATGCATCACTGCCTGTTTGATGCGATATACAAACGTATCATGATCTTTAGCTAGAATATTGCTGTCCATTTTTAAATATACAGACAGATACAATATAAAAATAACCACATTCATATTTAAAATGTTACAAAAAAAAAAGAATAATACATTAAAATTAAATAAAAAAATAATTAGCTAAAATTTTAATCTTAAATGCTAATTAAACAATTGATTAAATAGCGCACGATGCATATACATATGTATGTATATAAGCTTAAAAATATAGGATAAAATAAATAATTCAAATGATTGTGTATATCATAATTCAATTTTATACCGGAATAAAGTATAGAATTAAAATTATCAAAAAAAAAAAAAAAAGTAAAAGTTATAAACTTTTTTTTTTAAGACTTCTTAAATTATTTTTCAAATACATAACGTGTATAAAGTAGTATACGTATTAGTATAAAAAAGGATGAAATGAATAAAATAAGTACGTACAAAGTGTATAGAACAAAAAACTTTTAAAAGCCAAAGATAAAAATGAGAAATCTTTTTTTCTTTTGATTTTCTTTATTTTTTTCCACTTTAGTATTTTTTTTTTTCATCTTATCATTCCCTTTTAATGAATGAAAGTATATCCTTTAAAAAAAGAAAAATTATTTTGAAGTTATAAGTCAAAGTCATCAAAAAAATAAATAAATAAATAAAAAAATAAAAAAAAAGTAAACGAAAAATTAACTTTATATGGTTAGTATGTATACGTATGTAAGCATACAGACAATTTTTTTTTTTTCGTTTTTTAGTGAATTTTACGTATATACTTTTGTCAATCCCTTATCATTTTTGCCATCATCATCTTCATTTTTCTCTCAAAATTTTCATTATAATATTCTGTGATCAGAGTAGCGTACATATTTTTATATAAAATATAAGAAAATAACAAAGATGATGGCAATGCCTTGAATATCCTTTTAAATTTTTATATATACATGAGGTACACGTTACATACACCTACATAGCACATATTTATATATGATTTTGTGTGTGTATGTTATTTATGCAAAAAAAAAAGTTTTGGTATTTTTCATTTTACTTTCTTTCTTTTATTCTCTCTCTTTGATGGAATTTTTTAAATTATCATTATTTTACTTTCAATGAAATTTTTCAAGGATCTATGACGAAATGTTTGTACAGACGCATATTCAAATTTAAAGGTGCGTTTATTCTTCTATCAAAATTCTAATATTTACATTCTACTATATTACTAAAAGTTAGAATTTCACTGTATGTTATATGTAAATTTTGAAACAGGGAGAAAAAAAATATTTATACAAAATTTCAAAATAAAACAAAAAATCCTCCTTGTTTTTTCTCAGCCCTCAATTCTTAAGATAAAGAATATATAAATAAGAAATTTTAAAAGTATGTTCGTGTGATTCATTTTTGTTTTTTGTATTTTGTTTTAATTTTAAAAAATTCAAAAATTGTGGGATAAAAATAAATGTACAATTATTTGCATAAAATTTCTATGTAAAAAAAAAAAATAAAATAAAATAAAAATAAATTCATAGAATTTTTTACACCCTTGACAAAATTCAAAAATAAATTTGAATTAAAAAGATTTCTTCATATTGAAACTTTTTAATTTAAAAAACTGGTATAACGTTGTGACCTAACAAAATCTATACTTTAAAAAGTCTGATATATAGAAAAATTTCATTGTTGCTTTACTTTATTGTCATAACATGATAACATGACTTTTCTATTTAGTAAAACCGAAAATAAAGTTCTTAAAAAAAAAAAACTCTCAAATGATCTATACTGTATTTTATAATGTTGCTTGCTGTTAAATATCTTATTTTCATGTCATGTACAATATATACATATATATTTTGCAACAGTGTATAACATGTACTTTCATCTCTACATAGCGTAAATACAGTAAAATCATTAAAGATACGTAATATGAACGTGTACTTGCGAATATTCTTTAATAAACTTCAAATAAAAAATTTACAACAACCCTCCCGTTTTACCCCCTATTTTACGTATACATACATATAAAAGAAGTACACGATTGACAGGATTTTTTTAACATTATCGGTTTATATTTTCTTTTATTATCATTCCTTCTATTTTCATGATTTTGTTATTTATTTATTTTTTTTTTTTTGTGACTTTACTTTTCTGTCTTGTTTCCGTCGTCGTCACGCCGTTTATCATTGAATCCATGTACGCTCCATAGAATACACATGGATTCAAGATTTTAATGTATGTTTGTATATAGATGAAAAGAAAAGCCATCAGTACATCAAGCAGGCAAGCAAAACACAAAATATATTCTTTATAGAGTACGTTATAAACATAAGTATGATGTATACAGAGTGTACACATAAAATACGTACAAACTGTGTATAGTGGGCGGAGTAACTCAATTAAGGATCCATTTGAGATCTATATATGTATATACATATTTATATTTTATATAGCACGTTTTCGAATACATGTACATGTGTGTATGTATCAGAGAAACAATATAAGAGGGTTATAATATTTTATAAGTCTATATATGTCTCTAAGATTGTACACGGTACAAAAAAAAAAATGTACATATATCGAAAGACATCATTACCATCAGCAAAACTAAAGTACAGTATATTCCTCCATTTACGAGTGAAATGAAAAGCAAAGAAAATTCTTATCGTTGACTCCATTTTGTAATAACAAAGAACAAAAAAAAAAAAAACGAAAAAGGAAAAATCCTACGAAAACAAAATGTTCAAAAATAGAAAAACAGAAAGAAAAACTGAAAATGAAAAAAAAAAAAAAAAACAAAATTTCAAGTTAAGGGTGTTACGATAACAACGTACACCACTCAATATAAAAATACCTATATGTGTACATTTTCCAAACATTTCATTTAAGTCATCCTCTTCCTTATGTTTAATTTTCTTTTAATACTTAAAATAAAATAAAAAAAACTAAGGATAAAACTATATACAGAAGCACAAACGAAATATAATATAGATGTTATATACCATCATCATTTTTATTTTTTATTCATTTTTTTATTTTTTTCTTCAGGATGAAACATCCTGTTATAAGAATTTTTCTTTATTTCAATATATTATGAGTTTCTATAAAAATTTTTTCTTTCTTCTTTGTTTCTATACATATTTTATTTTGGATTTCTATTACTTATTTTTCTTTTTCTTCTTTTTTCTATATACACACACATTTATATGTTTTATTTTTCTTGAATAAATTCTTAAGATTTACGAACTAAACTTGATTTTTTCTTTGTACAAAATACTGTAAAATATATATCAAACTAAAGAATATTACTTGGAAAATCTCATTTTCTTTTTTGTCTATTTATATAAAATATATACGCATATACAAGTATATATGTATCTATATGAATGCAATTATTTTTGTATATACATACATATGTATATCTAATATACCTAAAATATGTGTATATACCTATATATATGTATGTATAAGTATATAAAATAATTATTTATAAAACCATGTGATGGTGATAAGAATTTTTTCTTGTTATTACTTTTGCCTCTTGGGGATGCTTTAATGTCGATGATGATGATGATGGTATATTAATAGTCGCACGCTTAAGATTAAAGCAATGTTAAATGAATACGATGTGATTTTAAAATAAATGTACGTACATACATATAATACGATATTTATATGTAGTCTATGTATATATGTATGTATATATCAAAGCAATGAAATGATGGTTAAAATATTTTTGGTTAAAAAGGATACTAAAATAATAATAATAACATTCAATGTTGTCATTTTATCGGTCTTCGTCATCATCAAATAACTAAGAAATATATAAAATATGTATATAAAAGTACCTTATACTGCTTATATGTATGTCGTTATCAGGGATGATATGACCTCGTTGCTATGACTATAAGATCATGATAATGATAAATTAATTCAAATTTATAAGTTAAAAAGAAATAATTTCTTAGACAACAATTAATTTCTTCCATACCCGGTATCTTAATGTACGTACAGTGTATATATGTTTCGCATAAAGCATGCATATATGATGTGTTAAAAGTATTTATGTATATGCATATAAAAAACTGTAGATTACTCGTTTATATTTTTTTCCTCTGTATAATTATAATTTCCATACTTACAACCACAATAATGTAGGAAATTAAAAAACAAAAAACTTAATTTTACCACCAATTCAATATTACACATAAAATAATTAATAAAATAAAATAAAATCATTTTCACTACTTAAAAAATGTAGGATCCTTTTGGATTTTGTTTTTTTTTTTAATTGAAAGAAATATTCAAAAATATATAACATTTGAATTTCAACAGTTATACGCATAATATCACAAAAGAAAAAAAAATTTTTTTTTTTTTTTTTGAATTTTATAACATTTTAGGTTTGGTTTCAAAATCGACGAGCAAAATATCGTAAACAAGAAAAGCAGCTACAAAAAGCTTTAGCACCGTCTGTGATTCCTTCATGTAATGGAATGATGAGAAATATTCAAGGATATAGTGTATCAAGAGGATATCAACCTTATCCACATCCAAATTCAATAAATCGTTATCCACAAGTAAATAATATAACATACATATTTAAATATTTTCATTATTTAAATTAAAAAAATTTAATTTAAATTATAATAAAATTGAAATATACACATTACAATGTATTCATAATGTTCATTTTAAAATTGATTATATTTTTTTTGATTTAATTTAAAAATTTTTTCTTTAATTTTTAATTTCATTTAATTTTTAAATTTTTTTATTTTCTTGTAAAGGATCTATTTCAAATGGGTGCCACATCATATCCTGGTATGACTCAACCATTTTCAATGACACATAGCACAAATATGAGTTCTGTGGGAGTACGACAAGATTCTATGGGTAATTTATAAATAATTTATATAGTATTTAATTTTTGTTTATTTTTTCAAATTTAAAAATTAATTAAAAATTTTGAATGTTGAGATTTTTTTTTGATACAGTCAAACTTTGAGTAACTTAAAGATTTTTTAAAGAAAGAAATCATCTTATTGGGTTTTTTGCTTAAATTTAAAACAGAAATTTTTATTTAAAACTGTAACTAATGTTTCGTATATAATTCATTTTTATATATAATTTAAAATTTATAAAATAACGGAAATTACTAATTTGTTAAAAATGTAATGTCCATATATATAATATCAAATCTTCAAGAAATTTGTTCTTAATATGCACAAGTACACATAACTTGTAAGAAAATTCACATGTAAGAAAATTATTTCCTTTTCTTAAAGACGAATTTATTTATTTATTTATTTTTATTATTAATTGCAATTACACATCCGTATATATACATACATATAATAAGTACAACAATTTTCTTAAATTTTTTTTTTATTTAAATTTATTTAAAACGTAGGCGTTTAAAATTCTTTAATAAATTCATATAAAATATAGTTGATAATATTTTCAAATAATTAAAATCAGCACAAAAAAAAAAAAAATATTAATTCAGTTTTATTCAAATGAAAATTTAAAATTTTCAACTTAATTGTAAAAATTTAAATTACAATTAATTCGAATATGAATATTTTCTGTTTTTCGTATATATTTTCCTTATTCATAAATATTAAAAAAAAAAAAAGTCAAAATTATCAAAAATAAAATTTTTTTTTCTTTAAAATTAAAATTATGAAAAAATTATATTTTTGATTTCAATATAAAAATTTTGTTTTTCTTTTTTCCAACTACATGCAAGTGTACACACATACACGTTTATGCTATACGATCATCTACGATCTTTATTTTATTATAAAGGTGTAATGTATGTTATGTTGAGGATATTATATTTGCTGTATATACGTATTTATTTATGTATGTATGTTTCACATATACATACAATAAGTGTTATAAAATTATTGAAGCAAAAAATTATTATAAGACCAAAATTTCCGTCGTATACATAAATATGTGTTATATCTTTATTCAAGCGAAAAATGTAATTTTTCTTTTTCTTATTTTTGTTTTTTTTTTATTTACTTTTTTTTTTTTTTGAAAGGAAATTGAAAATATTGGAAAAAAATTTGTTTTTCCTTTTCATATAAATTCGTGTGTATACAAGAAAAATATTTACACATACAACAACACGTACATGTGAATAATCTTAGTTTTAATTTTTTTTTTTTTTTAATTTATCTCTTTAATATGCTTCATTTTATTTTTTGAAAATAA
The DNA here is from genome assembly GCA_963971155.1 of Anthrax anthrax. NCBI lineage: Eukaryota > Metazoa > Arthropoda > Insecta > Diptera > Bombyliidae > Anthrax > Anthrax anthrax. The sequence continues at coordinate 3,843,073 of OZ020123.1, forward strand.
CGGAAAAAAAATCTCATTTTAATTTAAAATAAATTTAAAGTAAAATAAACAAAATTCAGAAATTTTGTGTATATATACCTGCTATAATTCTTAATTGTTTACATTATTTTTTTTTTTTCAAATTAAAATTAATTTAATCGTAAAATTATTTTGTATTTCAAAATTTCTAGTTCGTTACAAAAAAAAAAAAAATTTTTATTTTTATTTTCATTATTATATAAATTTTAGGTATGTCAGCTGAAGATGAATGGTACAATAAAAGTTTATCCGCCCTACGTATGAATAGTTCACATCATCCAAATTTATCAGCACCAATGTTACAATATCAAACATAATCAAGAAGTTTTGATGATTTCTTTTAAATAAGAAAATCATTATTAGATATATACAAAAAAAAAAAAAAACAAAATTAATATAAAAATAAAAAAATAAAAGTAAAAAAAAAAATTTTTAAAAGGAAATAAGTAAAAATTTAAAAAAAAAGAAAAATTTTAAGTATAAAATCAGAATCGAAACGTTTATATAACATATAGAAAACAACAAAAAAATTAAAACATAAAAAAGTCCTTCAAAATTTCTAAATAAAATTAAATAACAAAAAAAAAAAAAGAATTTAATTAATAAAAATTATTATAAATAAGAAAATGATAAATGATTTTATTTTATTTTAAAATTAATTTTATAATTTTGAATGAAAATGGAGAAATGCGGGTATAAACAACAGAAATAGGCTGATCAACTGATTGTATATATAATGTACAACACAATATACATACATATGTACATATGTATATTATCAACAGATCTTCATGAGTTATTTTCTTCCATTTAAAATCAAAGCAAATTCCATTCAAAAGAAAGATTTTATCAAGAAATTGTATGAAAAATACTTCTGATTTTATTCGCAAAATCGAAAAAGGATTTCAACAAAAAATGTAAAAATTCAAATTGTGATCCTGTTTATCATTGTCTATCAAACTTTAAATTGGTCATGGTTCGCCATTTACACGGATGCAATTCTAAATAAGAATATACCATAAGAGTGTTATATTTCGTTCAGTGTAAATTCTAAACAATATTTTTGAATCCTTTAACTGATGTTTGCGATCCTATGTACATAAATATATCTTTCTTTCTTGTTTTTTTTTTAATCTTATAAATTAAGACTATCATTATATCATTTAATTATTTAATTTATTTCATTTATATTTAATTTATATTCATAATATATTAATTTTAAATTGAATTTTTAACAGTCGTATTAGTACATTTATTTAAATTACAAAATATATAATTTAAAAAAAAAAAAAATTTTTTTTAGTACTTTAATTTTGTAATTAAATTATTAAATGATAAATATTAAAATCAAAAATATAATTTATTATATGAATAAGAGATTTTTTTAAAAAAAAAAAATATTTTAATTTAATGTTTTCTATTAAACAAAAATTATTTTTTGAAATTTTAAAAAGAAAATTTGTCATCATATCTATAATATAATAAAAATTAAAAATAAAAATTTAAAAAGAATAAATTTAAATCTAATTTTAATATTAAAAAAAAAAAAAAAAACATTTCTTTATAAAAAAAAATAACAAAATTGTAAATAAAAAAAAAATCTTTTTCTTTTTTTTAAAGAAAAACCAAAAAATTATTTCACACTAATATAATAGTTATATATATACAGTACACAACTTTATGTAATAAATTATGTATTTAAAATAAAAATAAAATATATTAAATTAAAATAAATAAATTTTAAGAAATTGTAATAAGAGTTAATATTGTATTATAATATAAAATTAGTCTAATATATCCAAAAAAAAAAAAAAAAAAAAATTAAAAAAAAAATAAAACAGAAAAAAAATTTCCCAGCCTCTTAATACACAGAAAATTATGTACATGCATGAATGTGTGTCTGTTGGACTATATATCAATTGTACTAGAGAGAATAAAATACTAACATAAATGAAAATAATTTCGCTTTTAATTTCAATTGTAAATTTTTATCTTGTATTAATAAGCATGTCCTTTTTTATATTTTTACTAAAACAATACACAAATAAAAATAAGGAAAACTATGTTTAGATGAAACTCATTAAAACGATGTCGGTAATTTCATGTAAAAGTGGTACAATATTGATAGTCGAAATTTTAAATGTCCTGATATGTATTTCTAATTTTAGAGGCATGAAAATACGAGTTTTAAAGATATGTATGTATAATTCGTAATATCATGTAGTACTGAAATTACGTATTTTTTATTTAAATATAAAGTAAAGATTTTTGCTATTTTGTTCATTCAAAACAAAACATAAAGAAAAAATCAGTTACTTTTTAAAATTTTAAATTATTTTTACGGAAAATTTGAATTACACAGGAACAGGCTTCATATCTCTTAATATGTTATCAAAGACGAGGATGTTGGTCAATTTATGATGTTATTATAATTATCATTGGTGCAAAAGCCCGATGTAAGCCAGAGCCTAATTATTGTCACGATTTTTCAAGACAATTCTATTATACGTGAACCTACAGTTTGACCTCAATATGTTAAGTAAATTTAAAAAAAAAAAAAAAAAAATTATTTTTTTCAAATTACTTTGATTTACATATTTTATTTACATTGATGTACATATACCACTTTGCAAAATTACCGATATTTTCTTTTTTAACAAAAAAATTTCTCTTAAAAAAAAAATAAATAAATAAATAAAAATTTTTAAAACTAAAATATAAAAAAAAAAAGAAAAAAAAAAGAATTCTATAATACTAATTTCTATAGTTTAATAAAAAATTATAATTAAATTAAAAAAACAAAAAAATAATAATAATAAATGAATTAAATAAATAAGATCTAAAGATAAGAAGTAAAAGAAAAAAAAAAAAAAACTCTTGATAATAGTCTTATGTGTTGTAAAAAGTTATAATAAAACCAAAAATTATTTAAAAATTACATGCATTCGTATTTCGCTTTTAAAATTAATCCTTATCAGTATCACATATGATTTACATGAACACACACACACGGCGTGTATGTACACATTCGACATGTACATGCTACATCACATGTCCTTTCCACAGGTCCCTTATTCAGTCAGATTTATGTTTATCCTTATCGCATACATATTTTACCTCATACTTATATATAGTACATACATACATACATATATAAGAACATATGTACATATGTATGTACATATTTATACACATGGCACTAGTCATATGGCATGCAAACATACATGAATTTTCTCAAGACCATAGGCCCTTTACCCTTTACTTTATTTACCTCTCCCTTCACCCGTGGTATCTTTACCCGTTCCGACTATACTCTATCTATACTCTACAGTCTATCTATACATATAAAGTGTAATCTTTCTTTTTTTTTTTATCAGCTAATAATAAAACCATTAAACGGTCAGGACACAAGCCAAACTGAACCAAACTGAAATTCTATGTTGTTTTTATTTTTATTCAAATTATTTTCATGATTTCCCAAAAAACAGAAAAAACAAAAAAGTGCTATTACGTCGATGTACATACAAAATAAGGTCAACTACTTTTTATTAATAAATTTTTCGTTACCAAAATAAGTCATTTTCGTTATATTCATTGAATTTCGATTAAAAATAAAAACAAAAAAAATTGAAATGTCTTCAAAATAAAATTTCAAGGCATATTTTGATTTAATTTTAAAAAAATGAAAAAAAAAAATTAAATACAACAAATAAATTATTCTTAATATGCGGCAACACTTATTCATTATTCAAGTAGTTCAATTTTCGACATTTTTATCATTTTTTCTTTTGTAGTAGAGCAAGTATAATTTCGATAATTCGAAGTAACGAGTAACATCTTAAAATAATTTAAATAGAATTAAAATACAATAAAAATAAGAAGTTAAAAAATTTTAAATAATTATTTAAATATAAAATAAAATTAAAATAAATTAATAAAAATTTTAAAAAATTTATTAATTTTCATAAATTGATATTTTTAAAGAAGTTATCATCATTTTCACTTGTAATATACATTTTACATGCAATTTACAATTTACATACATATACGCATATGTACCAAACCAATATTTTACAGATGACTTCTACGGTTTCTAGTGAAAAAGTGTATTGAGATATAGTGTGATATTTTAAAACAACAACTATGGCATACAACTACGGTTGCTTGTTGTAAAGTGAATTTTTCATTTTTGATGTGATTCAATCTCATCGTATATTGTACACTTTTCAAATAATTTTAATATACTACATTCGTTCCCTATATATTTGCTATACGTAAAAATTGTATTTTTTTTTTGTTGTATTACCATTATATAGAGTATAGCTGTTCTGTGTGTTTCTACTGGTTGTACTGTGTTGTATATGATTTCGAGTTTCAATTATTAAATATTAGTTTTTTTTTGTTTAATTTCATCTTATTTAATTTTTAATTAATTGAAATAATTAAAATAATTTAAAAATTGATAATATAATAAAATAGTGAAAAAAAATAAATAATTAAATAAGAAAAACATATGAATATGGTATTGGCTGAAAGAAATTCTGAAATAATGCGAAATGGACGCAGATCAAGAGGACCTAGCCCCAACGGTCATGGTGGAAGTCCTGATTCAAGTTCTGATGAAGATAATTGTAAGTATTTTATATTATTACAAATTCTTATTTTATATAAAATTAAAAATTAAATTTTAAATTTTCATTTAAAAATTAATAATTTTTTTTTTTTTTTATTGTAATTATCAGCAATTAAAAAAAATGGTTCAAAATCAAAAACGAAACAAAGTGAATATGAGGGTAAACATTATTTTAGCTATACTTATTAACTGTGTAATTAATTAAAAATTTATATATATTTTTATTCTTAATTTAAAGAAAAAATTCGTGTCGGTAAAGATTATCAGGCGTCATGTCCTGATTTGATACCAACTAATGAAAGGAAACCGGAATTATTAAATGATCGAGCATTACTTGTATGGTCACCAACTAAAGATATTCCAGATAATAAATGTAAGTTATTTATAATAATAATGACCAAAAATTTTAATAATCTTATAAAATAAATACGTAATTGATAAAATAAAAACGAAATGACATATAGGACATTTTACATATTTTTTCTCATTGTCTGGTATGATTTTATTTGAAATTTCGTTTTTCTTTTTGTTTTTTAGTGGAAGAATATATATCAGTAGCTAAAGAAAAATATGGTTATAATGGTGAACAAGCATTAGGTATGCTATTTTGGCATAAACATGATTTAGAAAGAGCTGTTATGGATTTAGCTAATTTTACACCATTCCCTGATGAATGGACCGTTGAAGATAAAGTATTATTTGAACAAGCATTTCAATTTCATGGTAAAAGTTTTCATCGTATACGGCAAATGGTAAATATTTAATTAAATTTAAAAACCCATTATTCAAAAATATATTTGTATGTAGATATTATACATAAAAAAAAAAAACAATTTTTATTCATAGCTTCCAGATAAATCAATTGCAAGTCTAGTCAAATATTATTATTCATGGAAGAAAACACGACATCGTCAAAGTGTTATGGATCGACAAGAAAAGGCTAAATTAAAAGATGGTGGTGGCTCTGATAATGGAAGTGAAAACGGTAGTAATGATGAATCTGATAATGATGAAAAGGTAAATTCAATAATTAGAATTTAAAAAAATCTTTAGATTTTAATGAACAAAATTTTGTTTTGGATTTGAAATGATGAGATGAAGCATGATTAAATGCATGTGTATAATTTTGTGTGTATGCGTTCAAGAATATATATATAAATACAGATAATTTTAGATTCTCATTTAAAATTTTATCTGAAACAAAAATGTTTAAGGTTATGTACGAAATTGAATCTGAATATGCATGTAGATTGTAGAATTGTAAAGTATGTATATACATATATACAATTTGTTAAAGAAATGATTTATGAAATTCCAATATTTTAAATGCATACAAAATTAATATTTTGTTTCAAAAAATATTATCGAGATAGACAATAAACTATGATAGATAGACTATGGATAAAAAAAACAATTAAACCAATCAAATAATAGTTTTTCATTTAGAGTTTGTCTTCATTAATTATTTTTATTGAATTAATTGCTAGCATTGCGTTTGTGCCTTTCAAGCTACTAAAATCGTTTTTTAAATCTTCATAATACATTACCAAAATGATATCAAATAGTCTTCAGTTCTAATTTCGAAAAAAAAAATAAAAAATAAAAGAAACATGTTCCTCTTCACTTTAATCATAATTTACAATTTTCAAACATCAATATCCTTCTGTTTTCTATTTTCACTCCTCCTTTCTTTTCTCTTCTAATTTTCTAAAAGAAAAATCCCATCGAAAACATTTTTAAAGAATTGTTATAAAATAGACATAAAAAATAAAAATAAAAATAAAAAACCAAAAAACATTTTTTTTTGTTATGTACATTATGCCAATATTGTTGTGTTTTCTTCATTAAATTCTATAATAAATATAGGATCAATTACAAGCCCCATCAACTTCACAAGATTTACAACAACAGCAAAAACAACAATATACTTCAATTAATAGTGGAAATACAGCTGATACATTATCATCATCATCATCGTCATCATCATTAAATAAAAATTCAAAAAATCAATTAATTCAACATATTCAAGCAACGTTACCATCATTATCATCATCATCATCATCAACAGCTGCAAGTACTGCTGTAGTAGGAACAGCAACTAGTAAACGTCAACAACAGCAACAATTAATTGGTGGAACAAATAATGCTAATTCAATATCATCAGGAAATTTATCAACATCATCAACATTGAATGCTGGAAATATTGGTACAGTAAGTGGTGGTATGTTATCATCAACAAACCAACAAGCCCAATTTCCTAGTATAAATAATCCAACACCATCATCATGTACATCTTCAACAGCAGCTCAATCAATTCCATCAAATGCTGGTTGTTGTACAGGATGTGGCGTATCATGTAATCAAGTGAATACTACTCCACATGGAAATCTGTGTAATAGTTGCTATCATCATTGGAGGTACACATAACTTCGTATGACTACAAATGTATTAACTAATTATTTTATTACTTCTACTGCCACTAAAAAAAAAAAAAAAAATACATAAGAAACGTAACACTGTTACTACTACTACTGCTACCACTTACAAATTACATACTTTTTGATATTTATGCACACTCTTGTATAATGAGGATGTGGGCATGAGCTTGTGTTTCTTCATCGTCATTACGGGAAATTTCTCTTCATCAGATATTTTAGATCTTTTTTTCCTTATTTTCGGTTTTTATTTTCATATTTTTATCTATTTTGTTAAATAAATTTAGATTAAAAAAAAAAAAAAAAACAAAAATTTCAAATAAAATTATTATGTTAAATTTGAAATAAGAAAACTAAAAGATTTTTGTTTTTTGTTAGTTTTTCTTTGTTTCTTTTTTTTTTTTATCCATTTAAAATTGAAATATAAATGGAAACACAAAATCATGTTGGCTTCCTCTTTTCATTTAAAAATTTTGTATATTAATTTAATTGTTCTTTTTTTTTTAAAAAAAAAAAAAAAATCTTTTTATTTTCTTTTCTTTTATGTTTTCTTTTGTTTTGTATTTCGTATCAAATCAAATGAAAATCATGTTCTTATATTCAATATACTTTCAATGATTACCGAAATTGAATAATTCAAAAATAAAATATTTTCTACATACACATTATGTATGCATGTATGCTATATATAGACGAACTGGAACCAAACGACCAACAACTGGTCCATATTTTGGAAAAAGATTTCGCGATCGTAATGCTGAACGGCACAAACGTAAGCCGCCACGTGGTATGCATATTAATCATGATGACATTGTATCATTAGCTAGCTCTAATAATAATCAAGATGAGCTGCTCGCTAATACGGAAAGAGAAATTATATCATTATTAAGTCAAGTAAGCAAGCCAAAAAAAAACAAAAAAAAAAATACATACTCTGTACATTAAGTTAAAATTATATTTGTCATTATTTTATTGATTGAAAAGCAAATTTTTTTTTTTTAATTTAATTTTTTATGTTTATTTCTGTTATATTTATTATTGTTTTTTATTTTTTAAAAATTGAATTTTTATTTCATCTCGATGGTAATTATTTTCTTTCAATCTTTTTTTTTTTTAAATTAGTTAAATTTACACTTTATTAGGACTCTGCATTTATTTTATTTGAAAAGTAACATTTATTCATTTTTTTTTCTTTTTCAATATTCACTCCAAATAATTTAAATATTAATATGTAGATACATAAAATCAATTTTTATAGAATTTATTACTTACAAAATTTCATTCTTTTCAATATGCTTTTAATCAATGTAATTTTTTGTATTAATTTTTTAATTATTATTATTATTTATTTATTTATTTATTTATTTACTTTGCTTATGTATTAGTTTTAAATGTATATTCTAAATTAGTTTCGCATTATTTTTTTATTGCTTTTTAAAAAAATTTATTTCCAACTTTTCTTTTTCAATTTTTCTACACCTTGTTGTAATTATTAATTGAAAAACACAAAACTTAAGTAGTAAAGTTAGAAATTTTTTTTTTTTTTTTTTTACTCAAAAACGCAATGATATGAGAATACGATCTAAGACTGGTATTTTTTTGTACAATTCTTATGTATGTATGTCAGTATTTGATTTTTTTTTTTTTTTTTAAATTTACATACACAAAATTTAAATATAATTCTTACCATAATATTTAAAATTTATTTTAAATTAAAATTTTCATAGAATGATTTAAATGATTGTATGGAATAACTGTTCTAGATTTAAACTTAAATCCATTATTAATATGATAAGTTTAGGAGACGTCTATGAATGTGCATCAAGTGAATGAGAGATTGTTTATTTTTATTTTTATTTTTTTTTTTTGTGTTTTTAACAAATAGTGTACATTTGATAACTTTCAAAAATAATAAAAATTATTTTTTCTTCGTTTTTCAAGGTTCAACAAAATAAACAGCATATGAGTTCCTTGAAACGTAAAATATCTGAAAGTTCTGAAGATTTACGTCCAAATGAACAAAATAATCGAATTAATTCACGTTGGAATAATGATGAATTATTACTTGCCGTCCATGGAATTAGAAAATTTGGAAAAGATTTCCAAGTAAGAAATTGAGACATTTTCTACAATTTCAAAGAAATACATAATATAAAATTAAACAAAATCTTTGTTTTTTCTTTTTGATAGGCAATTGCTGAAACAATTGGCACTAAAACTGAAGCACATGTTCGTACATTTTTTGTTAATTATCGAAGACGTTATAATTTAGATGTTGTATTAAAAGAGCATGAAGCTGAAAAGGAAGCTCAACGTCAGCAAATCGAAGCGGCGGTAACAGTAACAGATGATGGTGATGAGGATATAATTCAACAACAGCAGCAACAGCAAAATAAATGTAATAATGAAATTGAAGTAATTGATATATCTAATAATTCTACAACGAATTTATTATCACAACAACAACAACATCAACAGTTTAAACAACAACAACAAGAAAATATTATTATGGAGGTAAATAATATTATAATATTAAATAAATGAATAAATGTAAAATATATTTATTTTATTAACATTTCAGATTGATTTAGATAATGAATCATCATTAGAACCTACACCAGCAAAAAAATCATCTATTAGCATTCTAAATGAAACTGTAAAAACAAGTATATAAATAATATTTAAAATGGTATACCTACATATTTATCTTTAGTAATAACAAATTAATATAAATTTCTTTTTGTTTTTGTTTTTTATTTGATTATTAAAACAAATAAAATGAAAATTAATATTAATGAAATATAAGTAAAACAAAATTAAAAAAAAAAAAAAAAAAACTTATCATTTATTGTGTTCAAACTGAATTAAAAATGTTGATACCATTTTATAAAACACATTCTATACTTAGAAAGAAAAGAAGTAATAAGTAATGATTTAGTTTAATATTTTACGTCTGTTTCAAGTAATTTATATCTGTTGAATTAACTCTAGTTTTTATTTTATTTTTATTTTTCTCTCTGAAAAGATAACAGTAATAAATGTATATTAACATTTTTCAATTATTTTCAATAATTTAAAAAATTCATTTTAATTTATAAAAATAGTAAAAATTTGAAATGGTTCTTTTCAAAAATGCATCGAAATTTGTTTTAAAATACTAAATACAACGTATTAAAATTTTAATGTATTTTCTGAAGATATCCAACTATTTTTTCTTTTGTTTTTATTTCGCCATCATATATTTTATAAACAACATTACACAGACATACACACACTGCAAGAATTACAGAAAATTAATTTTTAACATAAAAATTAAAAAAGAATTTATAAAAATCAAAAGAGAACATTTCAAAAAATATATATAATTATTAAATTCTTATTTATTATGTGGTATTAGTTATAATTATTGTCTTACAAAAATGTATTGATTGAAATATTTTCACATGTTTAAAAAGATTTTTTGTTTTTTTTTTTTTAATTTTATTTTATAACAACTCGATTTTATTTTACATCACTTTTATTTTATTATCATTATTTCTTCATTGAAATTTATTTTATTTAACAAATGCCTTTTAGTGCTTTATTTGTATTTTTTTTTTTTTCTAGATTATAATGTAGATTATTTTTTTAATTTATCATTTTATTATTAAATACTATTCATAGTGTGTAAGTTAAAAATATAAGAAAATTTATTAAAGAATTAGAATATATATAGAGAGTAAAATTCTTATAAAATACAACGTCTATATGTGTACAATTTTCAGTTTTTTTTTTTTTTTTTAAATGTGGTCCACTTGAGTTCCACTTTATCGTGAAATAAAAATAAATATTTTTTATTATCATCTTAATGATTTCAATGTTATACTCGATTTTATGTTATTACAGAAGAATAAAAAAAAAACATATTGAAACAGTAATGATATTTGAATGAAAGTTTTATTATTATTCGAATTTATTTATTTTTAAAAAGATATACATAGACATAATAAACATTACCACAATTAACTATATACAATTTTGGTTTTTATTTTTCAATATTTTTTATCATCGTTCATTTTAATGTAAAATTGTAACAGAAATTATATTGCAATTTCTCTTCATAAACAGAAATAGCAAATTCTGAAACACTTCGTAATATCCTTTTCTTTAATATTTTTTCAAAAAAAAAAAAATAGAAAAAAATAAATAAATAAAAGCTTTTAGTAGAAAAAACAATCTACAAATTTTCTTAAATATATTTTTTAAAAATACTAAATAACATGACGCAAAAAGAAAATTTGTAACAAAAGACGAAAAATAAAAATTAAAATTTAGTTTTTCTTTTTAAATTCAACAAAATGGTGTTGTGAAATTAGTGTAATTCATACAACTCTAGAATATACAAAAAATTAAATTTATTTAAAAAATAAAAAAAAAAACAATTATAAAAAGATAATCAAATGTTTCATTAATTTGTTATTTCAGAGAAGCAAAACAAGAAAAACAAAACAATAAATTTTTAAATGAAAAGTGTCTATAAGAATAAAAAATGTAACTATATATTATTAAAGTGAAAACAAGAAGGAAAATTTAAGTAAAATTAAATTAAAAAAAAAAATAATATATATAAACCATTTATCAAAGTTATTAAAAATATGGATTATCTTAAACAATTAAATTGCAATTTCATTATATAATTAAAAAAAAAAAAAAAAAATTTCTAGTAATTTAAGATTATTTAATTCTAATTAATTATAAATGAAATTATTAATTAATTATTATTATTATTATTATTACTATGATCATACATACATATACACATTATAATAATGGCTTTTTAAATAATTCTAGAAATAGTTATAAAATGATGAAAACTCCAAAGTAAAATTTTGAAATAAAAATATACTTATATACATATATATATTTACGTACATATATATAAATTAGAAAAACAAAAAATGTAGATTCCAGTAAATTTGAAGATATTTCACTGTTTATCTACAAATTAATTGAAACTCTTTACAGGAATTATCAGTAATATTAGAACAAAAAAAAAAAAAAGAAAATAGAAAAATGTTTTATTTAAGTAAAATTTTATTATGTATGCTGCCATCTTTTCCACAACAAAAATAAATATATGTATAACACAATTACTAATATCCTTAATTTTAAAATAATTTTTTTTTTTTATTTTATTTATTTACGCTTTAGTTCTATAGGTATTGTTATATATGTACATGTATATTTTAGTAATGATATTAAAAGTTGATGTAAATTATTTTTGTAAACTATTACATTTAGTATAAAAAAGAAAATCATTAGATTTAGATTTTTTTTTTATTTTTGTACATTCTTAAAAAATAATTTACATCAACTGATATTCTTATTATCTACAATTTAAACACATTGATTACTCAAAAAAAAAAAAAAAATCATTACAAAAATCATCAAATAATCCCACTTAACATTTGATAAATTATATATGAAATATATGCATACGTAGTCATGTATGTATGTGTAGAATATTATACCCATTCAGTTGAAATTTTCGTAATGATCAAATAATATAATAATCAAATAATATATATTTGTATATTGTAATACAGCAATCAATGTGTTAGAAATAAAAATTAAAAATCTATTCTACACTAATTATACTTATTATAATTCATTGCTTTGCAAAAAAAAAAAAAAAAACAAAAAATCATGTCATGTTATGTATCTCATAACACAAATAACTTTTTTGTTGTCTTAAATCAAAATAATTTTTATTTCATTTTTTTTTTTACAAAAAATGAATTAAATAAATATTTTCATTTAAATTAAATTAGAATTTTGCCTATTATTTTCTTCCATTAAACTTATATAACTCGAGTTAATTTAATATGAATATTATGTACGAATTTGTATTCTATAAAAAGGAAATATAAAATAATTTATATTTAAAAATAATAAAAAGTAAACATACACACGAAGAAAAATAGTATATTATTAAATGTATATTCCATAGTATTCAATAAATGATTACAAATGAAATGAAAATATTAAATTTACATTTAATGCAATTTAATAATAAAAAAAAAAAAAACAATGTAAATGAATAAATATTGAAATTCAATATAAACATCAGATATCTTTAAAATGTTATCTGTTTATTCAATTAATTATCACTTACATAAAATTTTCATGACTCTGTATAAGTATTTATTTAATTTATTCAATTAATTATATAAATAGTAGACAATGCAGTTAATTTACTTACATACATATAACATAATATGTCGAGATTAACGTCGATAACTAAAGCTTTTTTTTCTTCATTATAAAATAAAAGTCGTTACACAATATAGAATAAAAATGAGAGTAAAATAGAGCAGAAAATCAAAAATGATCATGTTGGATTTAAATTCTTTTCATTTTTTCTAAGGCAAATCATAACAAAATAACAAACGAAAAAAATTTTAATTAAATTTAAAAAGATAATACAAGTTTATTTTTTAAATAAAAATAAAACAATATATTTTGTCAACAAGAAAAAAATTAAATATTTAAATAACAATTTGAAAAAAAAAAAGAAGAAAAAATTTAAATATTTGCTCTGGATAAAAATGTAAACGGATGCGGTCTAACAAAGTTCACCCATTGGTTTTATAGTTAATTCATGTATCTGAAATTATAGATGAAATTTAATTAAAAATATGTATATAAGAAAAATTTTCGGTATAAATGTATTGCAATTACTTGAACATGTGGAGGTGTTCCCAATACATATAAGATTGCATCAGAAACATCTTCAGATTTTAACAATGGAAAATTTGTCTTAACCAAATTTTCAATTTCTTTAGGAAATATTTCTGTATCAACAGCACCTGGACTAATACTCTAAAATAATGAAAAAATATACACGGATTAATAAATTAAAAAAAAAAAAAAAAAAAACGGATGAAAATTTTTTCAATTATTTTATCAAAAAATTACTAACGGTTATTTTAACTTTTGGATTATGTTTGAGAAATTCTTGTCTATATGTTTCGGTCATAGCTGTTATCGCATATTTTGTAGCCGGATAAATATTAAATGATGGTAAATCATTACCAAAATTTGGTACACGATGGCCAGCTATACTATTTATAATTACAATATGACCATCAACATTTCTTGTTTTCATTGAATTAAATGCCTCACGTGTACAATAAACAACACCCATTATATTTGTATTAACAATATCACAAATATCTTTTGTATTATCTGGTTTAACTAATTCTGTTGTACGTACAATACCAGCATTATTAATAAGAATATCGGCACCACCAAGTTTTTTATTTATCCAATCGAATGCTTTAATTACATCATTTTCATTTGATACATCACATTTAATTGGATATAAATTTTTTTGTAAATTAGCTGGTAAAGATTTTTGATTTTCAATTAAACGTTCTTCACGTCTAGCTAAAGCAACAACACGTAAACCAGCATTAATTAAATCTTTAACAACAGCTGCACCAATTCCAGCACTAGCACCAGTTACAACAGCAACACGATTCTTCCAACGATTCATTTTTGATTTTCCTTTTTCTTTTTCTTTTTTTTTTTCTTTTTAAATTTAAAATATTTTTTAAAAAACAGCTGTTAGATTTTCTTTTTACTTTTCAATTTGAATTGAATAATACAACTGATCTTTATAAAATAAAATACAAGTGATTTTATAGTCACAATTTTTTAAAGTTCATGATCATGATCGTATAGTGAAAATTACAATATAAATTATGACTTGCGAAAATGTATCTAAATGTATTGATAAATTATATTTATCTCAATTAAATTAAAAAAACAAACAAAAAAAAAAAAAACATTAAAATTCATAGGCGTGCTAATTCAATATGAAAAATTACATAAAACGCAGCTCATGCAGTAACATCAATGATGTCATAGAATTCGTTTTTAACTCAATACAATTTTAAATTGTAATTGTGTAAATTTACAATGAATTCATTGTTCTTAATTGAATTTTAATGATTAAGAAAATTTTTAGTAATAATTATTACAATTCATTCAAAAAATAAAATACAAAAAAAAAAAATTAAACAATAAACTGTAAATAACTAGAGTTTCAACGTAACATACAAAGTGACATAAGTTTATGCTGTATTCATAGTCTGTTCAATTTCAATGCTTAAAAAGCAATACAACAAATATCGCTCCAACGCTTTTTATAAAGCCAGTCCAAAGAGCTAACATCAATTTAATTTTTTTAATTCTACGTCACTGATCAAATAAATAAAATTGAAAATTATATGGGAGTACATGATACTTACTTTAGTAGTGTGTAAAAAAACTTGTTTTCATCGTACTGGAAATAACAGAAATAGAAATCTACAATAACGTTTTTTTTTTTTTTTTTTAAATTTTGTAAATAGTATTTATTGTGATTGTTGCCGGTTTTGTTTCAAGTTTTTTTTTTTTTAATAGTAGAAACTCGAAAAAAAAAATAAACAAGTAAAATAAAAATTATATAAAAAGTGAAAAAAAAAAATAAAATAAAATACATTAAAACGTATTACAAACAAATATGTTGAAATTATTCATATTACATCGCATGAAGATATAGCGACGAGCATAATATGTTCTAACAATGTATATGCAAAACGAATAATAAATATGATGAAAATTTAAATGTAACCAACATAATTGAAAGGTAAATGAATTAATTAATATATGAACACGTATATGTTACATACAGAAGTATGTCTATTACAAAAAAAAATAAAAATAAAAAAAACATTAAAAATAAAAACGAATGTTTACATGACTCAGCATATTAATTATTTTGAAGGGGACAATACGAAAAAATTAAAATTAAAATTAAATAATGTAACGACGAAAAAGCAAAATTTTCGTTGATTTTTTTTTTGTTATATCCATCATCATTTATCAAATCATTTTACGACTATGAGGAGAATTTCAAATGTTTTAAAAATAAATTTTCATATATTTAATTCTGAGTTCAATTAAAAAATTTATTCTAACGTACGAAATGATGAGGGTATTTACACCCAAATGTTCAGATAATTTTCACTTCAATAAATCATCAATACGGGACGAGCAGATACGGGTGAGTGGTGACCAATCTAATTTTAATTTATTTTATTTTATTAATAAATAATAATCATAATTAACGATTTCCTTCAGTTATTTACAATATGTCTTCTAAGGGGGAGAAGACAAAAATAGTTCAAATTGAATTAACTAATTAAAAAAAAAAAAAAAAAAACATTTCGAAGCAAGATTTTCATTTACAGGTCAATTGACATTAAATATTGATAAAGATTTGATTTAATAAATTTCGACAAGTCATAAGTCATGCTCATGACTTCTAGAGTAACTTTAAAAGAGTAATCATCATGTTTTCATTTTTGTTAAATTACTGATAAGAATAATAAGAGAAAAAACGAAAATTCAATAAACAGTTTTTTTTTTTTGTTTCATAATATCAATTTAAAAATAAATCTTATGTAACGATCGACTGTGAATCTTGGTAAGTATATAGATCAACATATCAATCGAAAATTTTGTAGATTTTTATTATTATTTTTTTATTTTATCAAATTTAACATTGAAAACATTTTTTTATGATTTAATCTTAACATTTCCCTTCATACTTCAATTACTTGAAAAGTAGATAATTATGTATTTTAAACACGCACATACATATGTACGTGTAAGCACATATTTATGAGTAACGAATTGCTAATGTATCTGTTACACTTAAATAGATAATAATTATCATTAAAATTAGCAAAATAAAAATTAAATAAATAATTAAATAAATAAATAAGAAATATGATTGCTTGTATCACATTATCTAAGTCCTATCATATAAAAATTGAATTTGGCCCCCTAACTTTCTATTTTAACAAATTCAGTGATTCGCAATTCACTCTAAACGTCGTGAGAAATCATCATAATGATTACAGCTAAAGTTCAAGAGCTAGGGAGTGTTATCATACGTGTACATACTCGTATCAATGATATAAAAATAAAAACATTTTTTTTTTTTTTTTTTTTTGTTAATAATTATTTGTGTAATACAAGAATTTTATTTTTCAAAGTGCACACAGAAAAAAGTAATAATTAGTGCACAATAAGTAAAAACAAATTTAAAAAATATGTTTATACATATGTATGTATGCATGTGATAAAATCGCATGTTGGTTGTTTAAAACATTTCACCTACCGGTTTTACAGTGATCTCATGAACCTGAAACAGTAAAAAAATTATACACATAATAATAATATAGATTTTTAAAATTTTTCATTAATTTGCTATTAACATTAAAATAATCCATTACCTGTACATGTGGAGGTGTACCCAAAGTATACATTACTGCTGCCGATATATCTTCTGATTTCAATATTGGTATTTCAGAATTTTTTATTTCACTGGGAACCATTTCAGTATCAACTAAACCAGGACTAACACTCTAATAATAAGAATTTAAACGCATATGTGAAATATAATTTTTTTTTTAAATCATATAAATACATAAATATTGTCCTGTAATTACTTACTGTGATTTTAACTTGTGTTTTTTGATCAATAAATTCCATCCGATAAACTTCAGTCATTGCTGTTACTGCGAATTTTGATGGATAATATATATTTTCTCTCGATGGTCTATTAAAAGCTCTTATTACTTTATGACCAGCGATACTGTTGATTAACACAACATGACCAGCTACATTATTTTTCTTCATTGATTTAAATGCTTCACGGGTACAATACACAATTCCCATAACATTTGTATCTAAAGTTTGCTTGATAAAATCACTACTATCAGGTGAAGTTAATAATCCTTGCTTATAAACACCAGCATTATTAACAAGAATATGAACAACACCAATATTCTTTTCAATTTTATCAAAAGTACATTTCACATCATTTTCGTTTGATACATCACATTTAATTGGATGATAATTTTTCTGTAAATTCGCCGGTAATTTACTTTTATTTTCTAACAAACGTTCATATCTTCGGGCTAATCCAACAACGATTAATCCATTTTTAAGTAAATCTCTGATTATGGCTTCACCAATCCCAGAACTAGCACCAGTCACTACAGCTACTTTTCCATTCCAACGATCCATTTCCTTTTGTCTATTTAATTGCAAACTTACTTGATGAAAACACTGAACTATACTGATCTGAATGGACGAATCAACATTTTATTTATATTTAAAAAAGACAAATTTTTTATTTTCAAATAATTTGGTATATAAGGGAACTGGAGAGAGTATTAAATTATTATTTAATTAATGGTAATATTACGTTATTGTTATCATCATTACGTTGCAGTATTTATACATTAAATTCTATGGAATATAGGGTGCTGTCGACCAATCAGACTGTATTTTATTAAAATGATCGAGAAAATATCACATATTATTTAAAAAGTTATTACGTTTGTATAAGGAAGTCGTTATTTTAATGAACAATAGGAATAGACAATCAAAATATAAGGAATATATGTGTTTAAACAACACACATGTATTTTAGCTATATACATTATGTACATACATAATTTATGCATGTATATTGTAGATACCTAAATGATGATATACAAAAAAGATGACTTTGCAATTTTAAAAATTAATTATAAATTTTTAAACCTATGATACGTAATATTTTAAAATTTTTTCTTTTACATTTCTTTTTTTTAATTCTCTAAAAGGAATGGTTAAAAATAAAAAAATAAAATATTCAAAATTTAAAATAATTCACATAAATAACTTCTTTTTTTATTTGTTATTAAACAACTTTATGAGACTGTATGATCTCCAGCTTAACATGAAAACAAAATACAAAAACAAATGCTTTTATCTCTATTCTTTTTTTTTTTGTTTTGTTTTGAATTACAAGAGTTAATGATCTTAAAATAAAATTGATAATTTTTTGAATGTAGATATAGTCGTAGACGACGAGCAAAAAATTAAAAAAAAAAAAAAACAAAAACAAACAAACAAGCAATTTAAATTGTTGTGTCTGAGTTTACTGAGAGTGATACATCTCTTTCTTCTTAATTACGATCCACCGGTTTTATGACATCACAACATTTAAATATGTAATGAATATGTAGAACAAAACAAATTCTACTACACATATAAGTAACGTACATCCATAACACATTACATTGATTACGTTATTAATTTATATTAAGTATTTGTCTACAGATAATTCTGAATTTGAATTTATGCCCAAACCTGAAATTACATAATTTAATATTTTAAAGTTGATTAAAATAAAATAAACCAAAACAATATTGGAATATATATTTTTTTTAAATTTTTACTCACTCGAATTGTATAATCCCAACTACCAGTTGATAATGCGGTACCATCTGGTGATACTTGTACGCATGATACTTTATTTTCATGTCCGTATAGTAAACAAACACGTTGAGATTTTAACGAATCCCATATATTACATGTATAATCATTGTAACCAGCAAATAATAAACGTCCACTGACAGAGAAATCAACAGAATTAACACCAAATATTATACTTTCTTTGGCGTAAATAGCAACTTCTTTGTCAGCTCTCATATCAAACAAACGACACTGTAAAAATAAAATAGTACATCTATAATGAGGAAAATTAAAAATCATATAAATGTATTTTCTTTCAAATTACAGTGCTATCATCAGATCCAGTACCGATTGCATCACCACTAGGATGGAATTTTACGCTATTCACATCAGATTGATGTCCTTCAAATGATTGTACTACATGCCCAGAACGCATATCCCAAATGAATGCCATTTTATCACAGCTCTGAAATTTTAACAGGAAAATTTGTTGTTTTTATCTACAAAATTCAAAGAAAAATTCTAATATGATAATTACTCCTGAAACAAAAGTATTCCCAGTTTCATTTGGTGCCAAATCTATTGACATTACATCACCAGTATGACCATGGAAACTTTGTAGCAATTGACCAGATTCAACATCCCATAATGCACAGGTTGAATCACCGCTACCAGTTAAAATTTGTTGATCAGAATTCGGAAATATACAGCATGACATGTAACTGGTATGTGTACCAACAGTTCGTTTTCTAGTTGACATGTCTTCATCTGTTGTTATGGGATAAACAGTCACTTTATTATCAAGACCACTGAAAATCAAACAGCAAAGAAACAAATATGTATCTTAAAAAATCTTATAATAATGGCAAGTTTTCTTTACCCGCAAGCAACTAAATGTCCTGATGGTGCATATGCACATGCCATTACCCATGTTGTTGGCATTGTGACTGCATGCTCTTTATTTGTTGTAAAAGCATCCCATATTATTAGTTTACCATCCTGTGATGATGACACAATATGTCTTTTATCAGGACTCCAATCTGAACAGAGAACTTTTGCTTGATGCCCTTTTAACACACGTCTAGGCTTTATATTTATGTACGTTATCATTTCAAGACGTTCAGCAACAGTTGATACTTTTTAATAACAAGAAAAAAAGTCTTTTGTACTGCATCATTTATATATTTTAAAAACAATATTTTTAAAAAGAATTCAACTTACAACTCATGTCATTCAACTTTTGCCGTTCTTCTTCAAGTTTTGTTTTCAATGATTCAGCCTCTTTCATTAATGCTGATATTTTATCATTGGTATTATTCGACTGAACTGCAGTTTCACTCATTTTTCAATGAATTATTTTAATATTTTCTTTTCGAGTTTAACTTTAATTTGAAAAAAATTAAAAATCAGAAGATATTTTTTAGCCCCTGTATCAAACTTTAGATTTTGTTTGTTTTCTTATAAAAATAAATAATCAATAAACAATTTTGGTCTGCTGGTTGTCAAAATTTGGTAGTGACATCTGTAAATGAATAGAAATATGAATGAGTGAATAAATTAATTAGTCAAATCTAGTTTACAATAGACTCAACTTTTAAATAGAAATCGACGTATTTCCTTTCTAGTGAAGGAAATGCTCAAATGCTGTTACATCTCATATATCCTCCTCTCTTTTCGCTATATTATGTGTTTTATATATATATTTTTCTTTAATTTGATTTCTCATTTATATTCATCAGGATATTTTTATCCATTTATTGTTCTAAGAAGTTGCATTTCAATATGAAGTGTCTAAACCTAAAGCATCGTTACATGGGTGCTTGACTTAGCACAATTGATTTGATAATGATTTGATGACTGTGCTTACCTGCATTTGTATTGAGTTCAAATGCTTTCTATAAGGACATAATTTTAAAAAACAAGTCATTATTAAATTTTTTATATTAAATATCTGCCAGTTAAAAATTTTTTCTGTTTTTGAACTAATGAACATTTTTACAATCGATAATCTTCCAAAAATTGTTAAATCAAAGGACGATATTCGAACGTGCTAACTATTATTTTTCAACTTCATGGTCGTTTTGATTTTAATTTCCCATAGGTAATTTCAATAACTACGTGTACATTTTTGTTTTGTCGTTTTTACTTATATAAATGTATGGTCTCTTTGATTTTCTCAGTACTGCTTGTTTATTTAATTGATCATAGCATGTGAAATAATTTACTATCCTGTTTCCATAATTACTTATCCTTAACTACTACATGAAATAAGACATGAACAAAAAAAAAAATGGAAAAAAATCCCGCTGATACCGAAAAAGAATTTCAAAAAAAAAAAAGAAAGATATTTTTGTTCCTGAGAACATCCTTGCGGATACACACCAATACAGGTATAAATTTCAAAAATTTTCATATCAAATAAAAACTACAAAAATGTACAGACAGTAACTTTCAACTGGTTACATAAATACAAAACTAATCACATAATTCTATATTTTATGGGTGGTCATTTCATTTCAAATAAAGATGTTCACAGGTAGGTCTATAAAAGAAATCCTTTTTCTTCCTTTTTTCCTTTAACTAGACAAGTAGATAAATTCGAAGTATTGCATATACATATGTACATATATTTTATTTTCACATACATACATTCAAGTTTCAATTCTTTTTAAAGTGGTAATTTTTCTTCCGTTTTTACAGCATCAGTCATTTTTTATTTTTATATCTTTTCTTCTCGAATAATACTCGATTTGATCTTTTATAAAAGAGAATTTTTTGAAATAAAAAAAAAAAAAAAAAAAAAAAAAATCCCATTAGTAAGCATTCCATTTAAACAATATTACATGTGATAACAAAATGCCTGGAAGAAAACAAAAGGCTAGTTTTTATTTATTGATTAACTATAGTCACTACACGTGTATTTTTCAAGGATGTACGTGTCAAAGACAAATAAGAATTTTTTCCCCTGTAGAGAAAACGTGAGAATTCACTTAGTTAGCCGATTAAGAAGAAATGAAAACCAACGACAAACGGATAAATCAAACCGAAAATACACATGTAAGTGTTATACTCCTACATATTGTATATCAAATATGAAGGTGCAATAGAACTTAAATTTAAAAAAAAAATATATATATATATGGTTAAAAATCCTTGTTTCAATTTAATTTACTTAAATTAATTTTTTTTTTTTAATTTAATACGATTTTCATTCTTCAAATTTTATTTCAAATAGAAAATCAAATGGAATTTTCGTACGGTATCAATTTGATTCTAGAAAAGATGATGTAATCAGAAAAAAAGGAATTTCGTATCGCATTGTACTTTTACAAAAGCTAAAAGATCTGAAAATATATATCATTTAAATAAAAACAATATTTTTTATAATTTAAGGCATTTATGTTATTCATAATTAAATGGTATTTATTTTTGTGATGAAATTAACAGTCAGACATAATTTAATTTAATTTTTTTTTTTTTTTTTATATATATTAATACACAATTTGATTTTCTTTTCGTTTCTCGTTCTAGTAATATAATAATAATTATAAATCATTATAATAATAACTACAATATCCTATTAAAATTCTTAAGTAATTATTTACAACAAAAAAAAAGTAATAATAAAAAAAAGCGCCATAATAGTAAATTTTAAATAATTTTTGTTTCTTCTTTGCTTTATATATAATTCGTATTTGTTTTTCATTTTACTTGTTTTATTATCAATTAGTCATTACTAAGCTAATAATAACAATAATAGTAATAATAAACATATTTTTTTTATTTATTTTTTCGTTTTAAACTTATCTCCTTAGTATTTGCTTTAAAAATAAAAATTGTTTTTTTAAATCTTTTTTTTTTTATTTTTTTAAGAACCGAAACTGAAAAATAATTAAATTATTATTTTTAAATGAAATTATCTGAATTTAAAAAAAAGACTACAAGTTCTGAAATGTTTATTTGTTAGATTTGAGGTAAGTGTTCAAAAAAACATCAAATATGTATGATCGTCAATTGCAAATGTTTAGTGAATTAAGGCATGGAGTTAAATAATTGCGATTGATGATCTTTTAAATGTTTATTTGAATACACATGTAATATTGTACTAATATTTCTTTGATATAATAAGAATCTAAATTTATTGTGTCTGAACTTAGTTTTTTTTTTTTTTTTTAATTTGATTGCATCATTTGACTTTTAAACTCAGTCACTATAAATTAAAAATAAAAATTGAAACAGACGAAGACAGAAAAAAGGCATGATAAAAAGTAATAAAAAATAAATAAAAAAAATCAATTTAAATTTTTAAGCAATTTTCGTTTCATTACTGTATCGTTTTTATCGAAATGAATTTGCCATATAAGACAAATTATTAAATATGTATGTATGCAAGATCTTATTAACTTTTTTATGTATTTATTTATATTTTTCGTTTGAATTTGAACAATTTTTTGATAATTTTTTAATATTTCTTTTTTTTTTGTTTTTTAAATATTTTTTTATGGTTTTTTATTTTTTAGTTATTACAATTTTATAAACAATAAAATTTGCGAGTTCTTTTTCCATATTAAATAGTTATTATCATATGAATATAATATATTTATAGTAGGAGTTATAATAATTAATTAATTAATTAAATAATTAATAATCAATTGATATAATTAATAATATAATTACTATTTAATAATAATTATTATAGACGAATTAATACACATAATAATACATTATGACAATTATAAATTGTTAATTTTAATTATGATTTTTATTATAATTATATTCTCACTAAAATAATTTCAATTAATAACTAAAATTCTTATATAATCATTTTTATAATAATTATGTATAATTTTTTTTTTTCTTCTTAATTTATTTAAACATACGGATTCAAATTAACGACGTTGTAGGAAAAAAAAAAAAACAAAACAAAACAAAAATGTTATTTCTTAATCTTCGTTTCTAAACACAATTATGTATTGAAAAGTAATTTGTGTTTATTTCTTTTGTGTATATATGTGTGTCATTTATTTTTAATCGTATTTGATTTTCAATTGTGTATATAAATTCATTTCTATTTTTATCTTATAAATTACATAATTATTATTAATTAAATAAACAATTTGTAATTAAACAAATAATGTTACTGAAAATGAAAATCAAAGAAAAAAAAAAAAAAAGGACGTAATTTGAATATAAATAAAAACAAAAAATATATATATATGTATATATATATAAAAATTTAATCAAAATTCTTTTTATAGATTTAAACGTATTCGTTTTATATTTCGTCTTCTAGTATTTAGGGCTATACATTTGATTTCATTTGAAGCTACATAATCACATACATATGTATGTATGCATGTAATGTTTAAATAAATTGTCGGTTTTTCATTTTAATTTTTATTAATAATAATGTGCATATCATATTTTATTTTGCAATTCAAATATTTTCTTTCTTATTTTCTATACGCTAAATTTCGTAAATATGTATTATATGCATCACATACATATTATTCTTTAATTGTGAAGATTTATTTATTTTATTTTATTTTATTTTTTTCAAATTAAATTAAATTAAATTAAAATAAATTAAATTAAAAAAAAAAAATGTCGATTATTTCTACTTTTTGAAATGATGAACAATGAAACAAATTTTCAAATGATGAAATGATGAACTGATTATAAAACTAAATAGAATGTTCTTTTCTGGTTTTTTTTTTTTGTTTTACTTTTATTTTGTATTTTTTCTTGTAAACAAATTTTCGATATTTTTAAATAGACTATTATTCTAATATGCATATATTTTTTTTATTCTCGTTAAATAAGCAACATTTGTCATTTTGTTTTATTTTTTTGATATTTTTTGTGTTTCTTATTACTTCAGTAAATCAATAAAAAAAAAAAAAAAAAACAAAAGAAAAAAATAAACATGAAACAAAAAAAAATATACCTAATAATAACACAAAAACAAAAATATCGTCTATCGTTTAAATGTTGCTGACATTGGAATTGTATAATGATGATGTGGACCAAATGGTCTACGTTCAAGATGTTCACATTTAACATATGACATTATTCTGCCACCGCTACTGCTACCACTACTACTAATGATAATATTTCCGACACCGCCACTACCATCGATTCCATCAATTGTATCAATACCTTCAATATCATTACCGCCACCATTACCGATACCATTCTCAGAAAATGTATCAATTTTCTGTCGTTGCTGCCATCGTAAATATAATATTATGCATAAAATTAGAACAAATATTAGTGCTAATGTTGCACCGCTAGCGATACTGGCTGTCTCCAACATAACACGTGGTCTTGTAGCTAAAATAAAAATTATTATTTAAAAAAAAAAAATGATAATAAACAGGATTCATAATTGCTTTTATTTAAATATAATTTGTCAAAGAAATAGAATAGAAACAAAATTGAATCTCACAGAATTACCATAAATTTTAACATAATTAAAAAAGATGGAAAAATTATAGGAATATTTCATTTTCAATTTTTTGATTAGTTTCATTCAACAAAAATTTCGTGCAGGTTTTAAAATTTGGTCTAAATTTGATCATGTTATAAAGCACTAACCTTTTTTTTTCATTTAAATCAAAAAAAATTTTCAATGTATTTAACAAAAAAAAAAAAATATATTTTGATTAAATACTTACGTAAATATGATCCATCAAGATCTTTATACTCGCATCTAGGTCCCATATAGCCATCAGCACACCTAAAATTATAGAAACAATAAAAAATTGATTCGATCAAAATCTCCCAATTTAAAAAAATAGTCAATTATCAAAATAGTTTCATTTTTGTTTGTTACTATAAACGATTCATAATAAGAAAACAAAAAAAAAAAAACAATAATTTATCATACATGTACATAATATCAAAGATAAATGTATGGCAACAAACCAAAAATCAAATTTTAATAAAAAACAAATTTTGAAAAACTTACTCGCAATTATAAAGAATTTCATCACCAATTTTGACCGTGAAACATGTAGCTTCATTAAGGCAATACCATTTGGCATAATTTGGAGGGCATTTATATGTATGGAATGTTATATTTGGTCGTGGTGCAGGTGTAGGTGGTGGTCTTGGTTTTGGTGTGGTTCGACTTGAACACGCCTCTGAAAAAAAATAAAAAATAAAAAATAAAATAAAAATAAATCAATAAAAAAAACGAAAAATAAAAATTAATAAATCATAAAGAAAAAAAAATTTTTTATTACATAACAAGGAAAATACATACATTACTTCTATAATTGGAGAATTCGATAAAAAAAAATTTTTTATTACAAAAAATTGCGAAATATTAAATTTGGTATATGAATTAAAAAGCACTACATAATATTAAATATTTACTCAGATAGTATGTAGGTATCTGGAGTATATATATTAAAAATGTTAGATGGTATAGGTATAAAAAAAACAAAAAGATACAGAAAAAGATGAACATGATCGAAACATGAAAATATTTTTGGTATTGATTTTCATTTCCCATTTTTAAATTTTTCATATAAAAATTTTAGGAAGAAGAAAATTTAATGTGAAAATCAAAAATAATACACATGTAAGTATGTACATATTATAAAATTTTTTTTTTTTTTTTTTATAATAGAATTGTATCAAAGTTTTATTTGATGAAGCATAACATGATTTTTATCACAGTTTCACACATTCTTTCTTGCATTTACTATTTAAAATTATACACATAAAAAAAAAAATTTTCTTTTTTTTTTGTTTTGTTTTTGATTTTGGAAACTTTCAGTTTGTTACGGTTTTCTCAAGAATAATTTTAATATATGAAAAAAAAAATAAAAATAAATAAAAATAAAGAAAAATTGAAAGAAGCGTTTCGATATTGAACTGTATACAATAATATCTAATCACTGTACAATTTGATTGCCTTTTGTTTCTTTTATAAATCGAAACCGCCGAATCAAATTTTATATAAGATAGTAAAGGTATAAACTTCTGTATGTATAACACTAGTCACCATACAAATCATCATTTTTAAATCTCTTGTTTTATCTTATGATTTTATTTTTCTTTCTGCTCTACAATCACATATATGTATTTGGACAGTAGTACATTTTCTTTAAAAAAAAAAAAAAAAAAAAAAAAAAATGTCTATCAATTGACGATTTAAATGGGATATCGAAATATTACAAAAGAAAACAAACAGGCCATATTTTATTTATTTTATTATTTTTTATATATACACAAAATACATGATTATAGTTCAACAGTAATCACAAATATACAAGAAGGTCATCATCATCGACACCATCATAAGTAATTCAGGTAATTGGCGTAAATGATAATCAACCAAAAAAAAAAAAAACCAAAGTAACAAAACAAAACAAATAAACAAATTAGAATATCACATTCATTGATAATAAGGGAATTGTATAAAAATCAAATCGAATTTTAATGTGTATGTTTGTGATATTGATGACCACGATCATATAATATGGTGATCATCTTCATCATCATCAAGTAATATTGAAAAATCCTGAAAAGTTTACGCATATAAAAAGAATCAAAATAAACAATTGATATCAAAAAATTTTTGTTTAAATAAATTATACACAACTAAAGCCAGTTGTACACATAATAACATGTAAAATAAAGAATAAGCGGCATTTATTTCTTTATGATTTTCATGGTGATTTTATGTAATTACATAATTTCTTTTATTTAATATTCTAATTATTATTGAAATTTATAAAAAAATAAATTTTATTGAATACCATTAATTCTGAAATAATTTTTAGAACAAAATTTTTTACCTATGTATAATAATTAATAACTGTCGATTTTTATTTGCTGTATATTGTGTGATCATATATGATTGTGTAATCAATACAGAACTATTTAAAAAAGAAAAGGATTTCCCTTAAATGTTCGTAATGGATTACTGCACTGTTTATTCTGATGATAACGATATTTGTGTGAATATTAATAATTTTTTTTTTTTTTTTTTTGTTTTTTACTATTTGTAAATATTAAATTGTTTACAGGGAATTCTTTTACAGGTAAACATCAAATAATGATAGGTAATAATAATAATAATAATAAGCGTAAGTGAACGATTTCAATTTATAGTTGGGTAATTTACACATACAACTTATGCGTATATATCCAATGTGATGTAAAATACGTGTATAACTATAAATGATAGATAATATAGTATTTTCCTACTATAATCTAAAAACATTTTGAAAATATAAAATCGTACTCCAACCATATAGTTCATTTTAAATGTAGGTATAATATATATTGTAGAAGAATTTTGACGATTTTGGACGTTTGGAGCTGCTGCTGCTGCTGTTAGTATAAATAAAATCGTAGCCTTCCTCTTCAATAAAACCATAATAATTAAAGTTCATCGTCCATCATTATCATATTGTTGTTATTGCATTATTACATTCCTTTTGGAATTAACATTCATGTTTGTACATATTTTACTTTTTTTTTTAGTAATTTTATTTGTAATTTTTTTTCTATACATTAAATTGGATGGCGGCTGTCTTTTCTTAAAAATATAAAAAAAAAAAAAACGTACACATGTACATATGTACATTATACACTTTTACATAGGTAATACAAATTTTGTATCCAGTTTCGTTCCAAAACAATGAATCTGACATTAACTGATCATCAAGCCGAACGATTTAATTTGTTACTTTTACTGTTTAAAAACTTATGTGTGATATGATGCTGCTGTTCATTTTGTTTATGTACGTATACTCTGTATATATACTGTATATTTGCCATCATCAAAATCTACAGCATTTACGTAATTTAAAAAAAAAAAATAAATAAAAATAAAAAATAAAAGTTCAAAGCAATTTTTTAAAAATATCTTTTTTCATTTTATTTTTAATAATTTTTCCATTCAATAAAATTGATATCAATTTGTTCTTTTGAAATACAAGTAAAATCATCATTCCATTTAGAATACATCATGATCATTGTTCAATATATCCACAAAAATATAACCATCAGTGTATCTGATGATCAAAAATTTTATTTGATTCAAAATATAAAATACTTGTGTAAATTTACACGTTTTAAAACATAATGAAGACCCTGTTCAAAAGGCCAAATACACAATTTTAGTCCATATAAAATTTTTATCAGTTTTTTCATATAGCACATAGCTACTGATAATTAATAATCAAACTGTACCCCCTCCTTTAATTTGTTTCAATGATAAAGTGGTAACATTAAAAATTTTTTTTTTTTTGATAAATGTAGAATTTAATTTGGTTTAACTGAGAAATTTTGAAATCTGATCCTTTTATAATTTTGTTACAATGTTTTGTATAAAGGACCACCCCGATAGGATCATTTTCATTTCCCTAAAAATGTTTTGAACGCTGTATGTGTTGATATAACACAAATAATTGTTCTAAATATCAACCCAATAATAAATTATGTAGCAGCATATTTATACATGTGTACGTGCTAGAAGCGCCTTTTAAAACTGTTATTGATAATGACACAAAAATACATTCTTGTATTGTTTTCAACCTTTATTATTATTATTTTTTTTTTTTTTTTGTTTTATACATCGTGATTAAGTAATCGATATAAATTGATAATAATGTGATATTGAATAATGATCAAAGATCATCGAAAATTACAAGTATATGTATACGAGTATAGTATGAAAATGTCACAAATGTACATACATACATGTGTAATATTCGCGTATTATGTAGGTATTCTTAGATGAAACACGTTGACATGAACAACTTTACAAGTGGGTGTTTCCTTTTCAATATAAGATTATAAAAGCGAATGAGCTATTTTGTATATATAAGTATATTTGCCTCCGCAATTTAATACATTAACAGTGTTTCGTTATAAATAATTTTTTGAATTAAAACAAGTGGATAGATCAAGCCGAAAAAATGGAAAAATATCGAATAATAAATTATCAAAAAATCTACATTGATTTCCCAATTTTCTATTTAAGAATAATTTATAAAAAGAAAAATCTTGTTTTATAGCATCCAGCCAAAATGAAAATTTGTAAACTAAATTTGGCAACGTCAAATAAATTTTGTTGAAAAAAAAAAAAAAAAATATGTAAATCAAAATTTGCTTGTCTCTTAAATTCAGTTGTGTAAAATTTAAATTCAATTTTTTAGATATAGATCAAAATATTCAAAAGATCAAATTTATTTATGTGCATATTGTATTAAGATTTTGCAATTAATCATTCATATTATTTATTTTCAATACGTACTAAACCAACACGTTATATATGTATGCTAAATGTTGAAAAAGAGTGCAGCATTATAACATAGCCCATGAATATAAAAAAAAAACCGTACATTATCATCTAATCTTTAAGCTTACAATATTTCGGATATGCACGTTCATTCTATTTAACGGATATATTATTCAATATTTTATTTTCATTCATATTTCCAATTTTATGTGCATATAACAACATATTGTATATGTACATATACGAGAATCAAATGTACATACGTGAATATGACGTGTCCTTAGAGCATATACATATGTATACGATAATTTTCAAGTCCTCAAACGTATTTAACTTCCTTTGATATTTAAATCGTTATCGTCATCGTGTGTCGTTCACCATTATTTTTATTTCAAAAACAGAATATTAATGGTTTTATTTAACATTTAACCAAAAAATACAAAAATTTCCAAATATGATATAATTTATGAATATAATTGTCATCAAGTTAATATCATTATTGTCATTATTTTAATTATTGTTACTGTTTTTGTTACAATCATAACTATAATTTTTATATTTTATTTTGATATAATTATGAAAATATACAACAAAATAATTATGTTATTATTAAAAATCAAATCCCCATCATTGACCACCGTCATCATTATTATCATCATCCATTTTAAGTTTCCTCTTGTTTACTATCGTCCTCCATCCATTCATTCATCCGTTTCACATGTATAGTTTTATACCTACATACATACATATATCCATAAATACTTGTCTACATACACACATATGTATGTTGGTTGACTCATGCGAACACACATAATTTGGTGGCGCATGCCAAATGAAATGGATGTTTTTTACCTCACTAAAACCGGATGACAAAAAGGCAAAGGCACTATAGGTTGCCTTTCTGATCGGATGCATACATAATAATACCGTAATACTTTATTTTTATTTATGAACATTTTATGGACGTGCATACATACATGATTTTTCTTCTTTTTTTTTTTTTTTTTGCTTTTTTCAACTTTGAAACTAACACATTTCCAATTGATCCTCTGGTACTTTTTTTTCCTTGGTTTTATTTTTTTTTTTGGTTCTGAATTCTGATAATGATTTTTGTATTCATACATACAAAATTCTTTTTTAAAATATGCAGTGTTCATACAAGTTTTAATATATGTATGTCTGTAGCGTATAAGTATGTGTGTTTTATAGAATATACATATATAGGTGTCTTTCAGTTTAGGAAACGTGTACATTCAATGTTATTCATCAGTCAATATACTTTGGTATATTTGTATGTGATGTTTAAATCCAGACAAGGTGTACTAATTTTATTGCTATTTCCACATTTCCTTGACGGCAATACTGTATGTATATACAGCTATGTACACATAATATGAAACTAACATTCGTACGGTTGTACGTGTAATAAAATAAATACATAAATAAGTATCCTACCATTTATTCAACATTTTATTTATAAATAATATAAAAAAATGGAAAAAAGGGCATACATATTTTATCATAAAATGAAATAAATATAAAACCATATCAGATAATGAGGATATATGTACCTACCTACTACATATGTACATATGTATGTATAAAAAGTATAGGTGAAGCATTATTTTGTTTGTCATATACTACACCATATAGCATATATCACACCTCACATTACGCTATTCATTTTGTAATATTAATCAACAAAAGATGATTAGAAAAAAATAAAATAACAATTGTGTCGCGATGTACCTACATATAGAGTTATATATTCTCATTTTACATCCATGCACAAATGCATAATAAGGCATTTTCGTCTTGACAAGGATGATGTTTTACCTGATGTCTGGCCAAAGGAAAGATTAATACATTTTATTTCTTATTATTTTGTATTCTTCATATTTATACAAATGCATACATATAATACAAAACACACGTCAACAAAATAAAAGAAACAAAAATTCTCAATTCAAAATACCATTCTGTCTTCTTTCTTTTCTTTTTTATCGTAAATTTAAAAGAAATAAACAAAAAAAAAAAAAAAAAAACAAAAATGTAAAGGAAAATTACAAAATTTTTAAAAATTAAAATAATAATATTTTCTTGATCTTAAGATGCCCACGTATATATATTTACGTGTATTTGAATTTTAACTGAAACAATTTAAAAAAAAAAAGTATTTTTGTTTTCGAAAACAAGAAAAAAATTTATTTTGCATTTTTCATTTAAAAAATAAAAATTAAATACACACAGGTATTTCGTTTTAAATTCGCTTATGATAAGACGTCGATATTCTCAATTTTGTTTCATAATTTTTTTTTGTAGTCATATTAAAAATGTTATTTAAATTTTCAAAGTAACAAAAAACAAAAATTATGTATTAAATTCGTGACATATGGAAGCATCGAAAAATGATACCATTCTCATAGTCATAATGGTTACATTGAACATAAATTCAATAATGTTTTGATCACAATCATAAAAAAAATCGATCGCATAATAGGTATCCATAAGGTATTTAATCAACAGATGAATTTCATTTGAAATTAGGAGCCACCTTTTACATCAAAGTATGGCATTATGAAATTTAAAAAAAAAAATAAAAAACATGAATGACATCATATCAATTTCAATATTTTTTATTTTGATGGTCAAAATGATCTTCCACAAAAAAAATTATTTTTTTTTTGGTTTCTGTTGGATTTAACCATTTTCGTAATCATATCTTTGCTTCTTTTTTATTCTACAGAGAAATTGCCTAAACTTTAGCTATCCATATGAACAATAAAATTTTTTTTTTAATTGAAAAAATTACAAAATTCTATATTTAAATCAACAGACGGTATCAATGGAAACGTCTGTGAATTTTCTTTAAAAAAATTACAAAATGAGAAAAACACAAAATACTGTACACATGTATATGCAAAAGTGAATTTATATACTATAACGTATGTTATCTTGATACGCTAAAAATAACAGAAATAAAATTGTTAAGAATATTTTGCCCTACATATGCATTAAAAATCTTATATGGTATGTATACAATTGATTGAAAGAAAAAGAAAATGCATTAACAAAAATTTTAGGTATGTACATCATTTCCATGGTCAAGTATTTACAGTGTCTGGGTTTTATTTTTTTTTATTTTATTTTTTTTTTTCTACTTGAAAACGTATAAATTGTTAATTAAAGATCCAAAAACAAAGAAATTCTTTTAAATACTAAAATTAAATTAAATTTAACTTAAAAACGTTAAAAATTATTTAAATCCTAAAAAACGAAAATTATCTATCCACGGCTTATATTTTAAGGATATCCATGTATACCAATGCTATTATACAAGGGCCAATAATAAAGTATATATTAATTACTATCTAAAATACCTACAAGTATGCATTTAAAAAAAAATTAAATAAACACAAACAAACGTAAAACAAAAATGTTTTCATTGAGAATATTTTGTTGATTGAAGAATTTTGGTGACGCGATCATGTTTGAAGATTTTTGTTTGTTAATAAGAATTTAAATTTATGTGAAAAGCACATCTGTTCACTTAAATATATGTAGGATATTTTTTACTACACACATGTCTACTATGGGTATTTTATTTGTTGTTATATTATATATACTCCCGACATATACTACATACGTACGTTCAGATGCACACATGTATGTAGCAGAGATGAAGTTCTGTGTATTTATGACTAGAAAAACGTGCATTAAAGAAAGAATCCTTAACGAATGCACATGAAAAGTAATTTCATGGCAATTGGTAAGATTGATCATGAAAAAATACACTTTTATGATATTATTGGACAAAGAATAATGTAAATATCCATCCTGACTTTAATTTACCTTTTTTGCACTTATCAAAGATTTTATATTAGCTTTCAAATATCAGTAAAAAAAAAAAATGGCTCAATTCAAAGTGCATTTTACGTCCATTAAGTGTGTATGCTCAGAGCAGTACTTACACTTTCACATGCTTCCTTTTGAAAATATAGAAACGAAAAGTTAATGTATGACATGGTATGACAATCTTATCTTTGTTTTAAGAGAAAGTATGCACGTGAAATTTTTAGATAAGATTTTATAAAGGTGAAAAACATAATATTTTGCTTCTGATTATAATAAGCATGTGCAAAATGTACATGAAAGAAATAATGCAATAGACTTATCTGAACCTTGGTTCAAACATTCTGGATTATGGCTTTATAATATAAAATATACTCTTTTCTTTACCAAATAGTATCAAGATCAAATCAACTGTTTGTATACCAGAAGAACCACTCAGTTTTCATTTTATTATTATTATTTTTTTTTTTATGTAGGTGCCTTTCAAAGAAAATGAAAAAAAAAAAGGAATAATAATGATAAGACGACGCGGCGCACGGCCTTTTTATACATACGTTTTGTTCATGATTGTACATGCATGCACGTTGTTTATATGTGTGTTTTATACGTAACAGATGCTACATAAAATAACCAAACCATCCGGATGAAAGATGATGAAACTACTCACTTTCCCCTCATCCTCATCATTTTTTCCTGATTCTTCCGGTTTTATTTTTCTTTCTTGTCTTTTTCTTTTTCTTCCCTCATTTATACATTCAATTATTGAATCGTTCATTTTGTACTCAAAATTCGAATCTTATAAATGTATAAAAATTGGTACCTATATGTATTTATGAGTGCTTTTGTGAATATATATATTTAACAAAAATTATGTTCAAAAAATGCTCATATAATAATTATTTGTAAATATGTATAAAAACTACATTTACGTATATGAATTGTTTAAATTTTGTAGGTATAGGTATGTCTTGCATATACATATACATATCGTATACATTTGTACGTTTATGTGTGCACATTATTGTATACGTATATTTACAATGCAACATATCCAAATATAATTAGGGATAAATAACTTAAAGATCTTTGTAAATCGATAGAGAGAAAATTCAACATCTGGTTCGTTTAAAAATTTTTTACAAAATGCTCCTTTTTTTTCTTAACAAAATACGTAGGTATTGTGTGGTTATACAAAAAAAAAAATAATAAAAATAAAAAATTATATAAAAAAAAAATAACAAAAAGGAAAATTTTGTTGTACAAAAAAAAAATTATATATTTTCATCAAAAAATAAAAATTTTATTAAAAATTTTTAATTCTCTGTTCTAATCTTACACTTTCGAATGTTATCAAGTCTTTCATCTTGTACCTTATCTATTGATTAAGTCACCTAAATCCCTTTTACAATACAACATTCAAATGAAAATTATTGCAGTAACATCAATTAATTGCAATTAAGTGACCAATATGTTTGAACTCATTCCCATTCTTTTTATTGTAAATTAAAAATAGTATGTACCTAATATTTTTTGATAAATACAAAATTTAATCACATTTGATTGAACTCAATATACGTTACTCACATAGTACATACCTACATGCAGTATGTATTGTATTTATCAGAATAAAAACCAATTAGATTTATTCACTTGGTTTTCTTTTAAGTAAAAATCAATAATACACAATTGTAAATCTTGAAATTATTGATTTGAAATTTACAAATACGAGTATGTGTATGAATTTCTATTTTATGGTCATTTAAATCGATTACTTTGCACTTACATGTACAAATGTGCATTACAGAGGATAGAATGCATTCTATTCGCATTTTGTTTAGATTTTCCCGCTAATAAATTCCTATTTAATCCAATTTAATCATTTTTATAATCAGTAAAAATGTATTTACAACCTTTATAGTTTAGCATATAAACAGATATAAAAATGCATTGTGTGTGCTTAATATAAAAATAACGTTTACTACATTTCATTATTTTTATTTTATTTTATTTTAAAATAAGTCCTACACATAACATAAATGAATTGAATACATAATTTTATATTTATGTTATAAAATAATTTCATTGTGAACAATTTAAACGTTGGTGAACTCTGTCTGTATGAGAATGTTCACATCATAAAAATGTTATAACCTAAAGTACAAACATTTTTTTTGGACAAACATAATATGCCAAAAAATTAATTATTATCTTTTTTTCCTTATACGAATAAGCATAAATGTATGTGAGTAATTTAAAACGTGTCTAAGTCGTAATATGATTTTAATAATTTTTAATTTATTCATACAATATTTTATTAAGTACATGAATACAATTATAATGGATTCTACAAATTAGGTAGGTACCTATACATATGTACATATTTTAGTTATCTTTAGAAAAAATTCTATAAATCGGTGCTATTTCTATATTTTGTAATTATTAACATTATTCTTTGAAAAAAAATTTTTTTTTTTTTTTTTTTTAATAGCCTTAATAGGTGGCACAATAAAATAATAATAATGTGAATCCTGTTTGTTTTATTTATCACTCATTAAAAAAAAAAAAAAAAAAAAAAAATTAATTTAATTATGCATATTAAGTAATTACTATGAAACTATATAATTCAACAATGGCAGATATTAATTCATGTATTTTTTCATTCAAGAAATCAAAAATAAAAAATTAATTTATGTATGCATTTAAAACAAACCACGTTTTCGGGTAATTAAATAAAAACACACATTTTTATTTATTGCAAAACTACGTAAAGGAAAAACTAAAAAAAGGCAAAAAATAAATCATTTTGTCATTGTTTTATTAAATTATAATTTTATCCTTTTTTTCACCTTTGTATTTGGTTTAGAAAAAAAAACAAAAAACAAAAATGATGTGCAAACAAAAATATACAATTATGGATACAAATTGTTTATGTCATACACACATATTCATATGTACACGTATATTCACGCCCACACCACCACCATCAATATCTTTGGCTTGTCATTAACTTTGACTTTGCTTTGAAAAATTCATTTTTTTTTTTAAAAAAAGCGGAAACTGAAATACTAAAAACTTGAAACGTTTAAAACAATTTTTTTTTTTTTTTTTTTTTTTTTTAAAGGTAAACCTACATACATATGTGTATACTTTTTTACTAGCATACCATAATATGTTAATTTAAAATAAAAATAAAAAATATATTAAAAGGAGAAAACACAATTATTAAAAATAATAAAATAATATAGTATGTGGATATTACTTTTATAATAAAATAAAATAAAATAAAAAAAAAAAAAACAATACAATACAAGAAAAACACGTAAGCCGAAAAAAAAGAACAGTTTTCATGTTATATTGGCAGTTAATTGAATATTAAATATATATACGTATACGTTTGTTATTTTGTGTTCATCATCATCATGATTAAACAATTAAAAATGAATCTAAATAATGCAACACATATTGTAGATAATTAGTTTTGTGATCACGCCGAAATTATTAATATAAGTATGTCCGCTTATGCTACATATTATGTAGACGATATTATAAAAAAAAATATGTGTATAAATTATTTGCTGGACACAAATACATATAAACATATGTATACGTACATGTGCACATAATTTTATATTAAAATAATAATAATGATTATTACAATTATCATCGAATATCTCATCATAATACATTAATATTATTATTACTACATTTTAATAAAATTATTAATGAAATATATATATACTCTATACACTAATTCGATGCAGTTAAGGTCTTATTGGAATATATGTGTCCTTTTTCTTCTATCATAATTTTTAATATAGGATCATCTCACGAGGATAGTGTTACCATTACCACAACTTGTAAAATTATCATATAATATGAAATGTTTTTTTTAAAATATCAATATACAGCGAAGTAAAATGGTACTACATTATGTCATTTCCATAAGACCTTAACTGCATCGAATTAGTGTATGGAGTATAGTATGATTTTATTATTGCTATTGTCTGATTATCATTAACAATAGTTAATATGTAGATTTATAAATGCATACATATTTTATATTTGTATGATATGTGTATTCATATGTTAATCAAAATGTATGTATACATACCTACATATGTATGTATGTACAACAAAAGTAAAAGAATGGATACTAGATATATGAATAAATGATTATAAAATCAGTAGAAGAAATTTTTCGGTCTGCTTGCTAAAAAATTATTTATTTTAATTTTTGAAATTGCATTTTGTCTGTTTTTTTTTTGTTTTTCTTTAGATTTTATTTTTATTAATTTTTGTTTTTCATTAACATGAAGCATATGGCATGTATTTTTGCACAAATGTATATGTACACACATATGCTACCTCTATATGATGCATACATATTATACGTGTTACATGTATACATGAACATGCTTGTGTTTTTAATGCAAGCAAACATAATGAATTTAAAAATTAAAAATTAAAACAGGTATATTATGTACATAGAGACATACATATGTATATGTATGTATTTATGAAAAAAAAAAAAAAAAAAAATTAAATAAATATCGTTTTATTTTTATGTAAATTATAATATGAAAATGATCTATGCATTCATTACAAAAAATAATTCGAGCATATACCTAGGTACTATTAATACTATATATCTGATTGTTATTTTTTTTTTTTTGTAAGAAAAGTTTTAAAAGCAATTTTTTAATAATAAAAAAATTAATATTTTCTAAGGGCTTTTTTAAAGAAAACAAAATTTATATTATTTACTTAAAAATATTCAAAAATTATTTCACACAAAATAAATTATTATAAACGTTAAGTAAAGCAAGCGAGAGATGAATTAAAAAAAGGACATGTTTTCCATACATACGTACCTTCCTACCTATTCATATTTTTAATTTTTTGCAAAAAAATAAAATTGATATGATCGATAACAGGAATAATTTACAAAAAAGAAAAAAAAAATTTATTTATGTGGTGTGGATGAAGGCTGATATTTACACAATACGTTATACATATAATATTTTAAAATGCAATTTAGCAAAAAAAAAAATGTGCAATCAACCCCTTTTGTTTGTATTTTTTACTTTTGGACTACCTTTTGCTTGTATTTTTTTTTCCATCATTTTTTAACCATCAAAAAGTAAAACTATCTGTGCATTTTTTGATATCATAAATACTATTAAATGGTTCTTTTTAAAAATGCCATATGGCTCACTTATATCATTATTTACGCATCGACGAAAATATAACCTAATTTAAGAACAAAAAAAAAAAAAAACGAAAAGTTTAAGGGCGCATGGAAATATGTACAAACATTGCGAAAATGAATTACCAAGCATTGCCAAATGAAAGTTTTAAATGGTTTTGGCAAAATATATAACATGTATAATCAATGGGTTTTAAAATGTGAGCGTTTTACATAAATTGGCACTCGACTATATAAAAAACCAAATAAAATATTTATATAAAATTATGTACGAAAGGTTGGATAATATTATTTGAAAACCGTTTGATAATTTAAAAAAAGAAAAAAAACATCAAAAATTAATAATATTGATAAAATGCATTCCTTGTTATTTTCCTTATTTTTAAAATCAAATTCAGGACATATTATAAACCTTGTATTGTTCTATAGCTGTTCTTTTTTCAACGAAATAATGCACAATGTATTTGAAAAAAAAAAAAAAAATTGAAATAAAAAAGGTAATTAATTTTATACTTTATAAAAAAAAATGTAAATTAATTTACAATCTCACATACATATTAAATATAAGCACGCAATTATAATAACATTTTAAAAAGACATTAACCGCATTTTATATTTGCTGTTACGTTATCGTGTCCACATTGAACATTTTTTTTTCTTTTTTTTTTGTTTGAAAAATCCTTGAAGTTATATAGGTACATATTTTTTTAATTTAACATGTTTAGAAAATGATTTATTATTACGTGAATTAAAGTGTATATAAAATTAAGTATTGTAATAAAATTTAAATGCCTTTTAAAAAAAATATTGTGAATAAAAACAATTCGATATCATACATAAAAATATAAAGTCATATTAAAAATTTTCAATTTTTACGTCACTTTCATTCATACATAAGTATTATGTACATTGTGCACGTACATATATGCATATATTGAAGAATAATAACATTTTTATTCCTTACTATTTTCTTTCTTATAATAAAATAATAAAAAATGTGCATAAAATAAAATATTCAATTAAATTAAAAATAATAAAAGAAAAAAAAATTCAATAAATTCACTTTAGCGCATAAAATTTGTTCAAGACATTTTCTATCTTGAATTTTTCTTAAAAATTCCTATTTTAGTGTATATCATACTGTTTGATGTGCTTATTTTAAAATATTCAATTTCATTATGTACTTAACACTAAAATTGTTATGTAACTGCATTTTATTATAGATAAATGCGGCATTATTATAGACTTTATACTAATATATTTGCATGTAGTATTTATTTGAACGTAATGTAGCTATTGTAATAACGTACAATACAATGCTTAGTACAATATATTTTTCGTTTACGTTTATAGGGAATTTTTTTTTACAGAATGTTTCATTTAAATTCCAATTGAAAAAAATTCTTTCACTTTTATATTTATTTATTTTTTACTTTTTATTTGTTTTCTGTTTATCTTTTCCCTAAGTCTACACTACACAGTCATTTTTCTTTTACAATAACAGTACACACTTTTGCGGAAATTTATCCTTTCAAAAATTGTTTTTTTTTTCTATTAAATAAAAACAAAATTTTATTGCATTTGCATTTTTCATACATATAGTATACAATAAAAGTAAAAGGGTAAACAAAAATATGCCTTCTTCTACAGTATTCATGTAGACATAATACATAATAATATACGCTCCTTGTTAAAAATGTTGTATGCATACGTTATTACATATAATAAGGATACTATAACTGAAAATGGCATAAAATTATCCACTAAATCGATTTTGCAAAATTTCATTTTGGTGTAATACAAATATTACTTAATTTTAAATAAGCAATAAATTGGGGTTTCATTTGTATGATAAGCTCTTCTTGAATTAATCACACTTAGAAGAATCATAGCAGAAATAAAATAAAAAACATAGGGGAGGTAGGTTATTGTTGATATCTAAATACATGTATCTATAGAGTAACCACATACAAAATTATAGCACATACATAAGTTGTAGTCTGTATATTGTACATATAATTACAATTATGATATAATATACAATTTAGAGAAAAGGGGATGCTAACCACAGTAATTTGATTACATTTTATTTATATTTTCTTTTTTACAAATTTCAATAGGTACAAATAAATATTTGCAGTCATTTATGTTTTTATTTATTTGTGCTTTTGTTCTTTTTTTTTTTTTATTTTATTATTATATTTCAATAAATTTTCTAAGAATTGAAAAGTGAAAATAATGAATTATTTTTAAGTAAAATTATAATGACGAAATAATTTATTATAATCAGTGCTATCGTTTTACTGCAATACAAAATACTATTTTTAGGATTATATCCATTTATACTGCATACACTAATTCGATGCGGTTAATATCTTATGGGAGTATATGTGTCCTTTTTATTTTCTCGTAATTTCTAATAAGATCATCTCACGGGTAAAGTGTAAGTTATCATATACATATAATATGAGATGAATTCTTTTAATATCAATATACAGCGACGTAAAGTGGGACTACTTTATGTCATTCCCA
This sequence comes from Anthrax anthrax, assembly GCA_963971155.1. Classification (NCBI taxonomy): domain Eukaryota; kingdom Metazoa; phylum Arthropoda; class Insecta; order Diptera; family Bombyliidae; genus Anthrax; species Anthrax anthrax. The sequence goes on from OZ020123.1 coordinate 3,885,354, forward strand.
TAAGACCTAAACTGCATCGAATTAATGTATGTAGTTTAACTCGGTTTAATCAATTTAAATTTAAAAAAAAAATTAATCAATTAAATCAGTTTAATTCTTTAATGACAACACTGATTATAATAAAAACAATATGTAAACCATAAAAAAAAAATAAATAAATTGGTAATATAAAAAAAATTAGTGAAGTACCTACAAAATATTTTTTTAATATTTCAAATAATCTATCAATTATCATTTTTAGGTTTTAAAATAAAAATTAGATAAACAAAATTTTCGACAATAAAAAAAAAAGATAACAAATATTTTCTTTTTCAAAAAAAATTTTGTAATTTAATTTTAAAAATTCATATAATGTATCGTATATGAGTTATTTGTCAATTTAAGTTTACATAAGAATTTTAAAATATAAAATGATACATTTATTAAATACACAAATGATTAAAATACCCACATATTTGTTTGATGTCGCAAATATGAAAAAAGAGGAATTTGAAAATTGAAAATATGTTATCATAAAATGTATAAAATAATGACAAATATTGTTATTATTCTAATATTCAACAATTTTGTAATCAAGTAAAACGGACAAAAAAAAAATACAAAAAAAAAAAAAAAAAAATTGTAAATTTAAATTATGTAGTTAGTATTGAGAATACTCAAATTGTATTATGTACTCACCTGTAACATTGATAGTTGATACAACAATTAAAATAAATATAAACGTTGAAATAATTTTATGAAATCCTTGTAATAGACTTCGTCGTCTTCCTGTTAAAATGAAAAAATAAAGCATTTGAACATTTGAAATTACATTAAATCAACGGATTTTTTCTTTTAATATTTAAAAAAAAAAAAAGAAAATTCAGCATTTTCCTATTATATTTGCTATAGTAATATAAAATAATGAATACTTTTATTTTATAATATACCAAATTATCATCAGGACTAATAATAAGTGATTCATGTATTGAAAAGAAAAATTACAGAAAAATAAATTAGGCAATTTGTGTACGTATATATACATAATTTATGACTAACACTAATTTAAAGGTAATTTTGCGAAAAAATTTTTTTTAATAATAATAAGAATATGTAATAATTATTTTGTGTAGGAAATTGAGTAAAGAATGGGAAAAAATGTATGTACATACTATACAATATTTATTTGACAAATAAACAATTTCATTAAGTTTAGTTAAAGTTGGTTTTGTTAGTTAGTTGGTTGACATCATCATAAAATTATTATTATCACGTCTACATAACGTGTGTGGATGATGTGTATAATACATACATATATGCATTTACCTACTTATATGTACATACAAAATATATAATCCATCCGTGGTTTTATATTCATCAACAAATTTATGAATGAATACATGAAAATAAAATTATTATACCTATATGTACATTACACACATGCATATGTATATAATAATTTAGATGAGATGAATGAAAAAATTTTTTTTGATTTCCTTTTATAATCATTATAACATTTTATATATGCATAAAATTTTAGTGTAGTGTAGTTTCTTTTGTTTTTTTTTTTTCTTCTTCTTTTTCTTTTGTTCCACGTATGATGTATGCACTATCAAATTAAATATTTAATGTACAATTTATAATTTGCTTGCTTAAGTACATATACATATACATACATGTATCTATGTATCACGTACATATACATAAGTATGTGTATGAAAATAGTTAAATATTTAAAATTCTAAATAAGACGGAAGTTATCAATTGAACAAAAAAAAAACAAAACAAAAAAGTTAGGTCAGTGTAGGAAAAATGAAAAAATAAAAAATATGCAATAAAATAACATTTTGAATAATAAAATTTTGTGACTTTTTGTAATTTCATTTACTGTGTTATACTGCATTGCTCTATGTAAAGATACAAATTACAAGCGTTCCTATTGTACATGTGTAGGTATAACTTTGGTATAACATAAAAATTCACAAATTTATTTTATTCTAAATTTTATTAAAAAATTTATTATGTTCATCATTAGCAGATAAAATTCAGGTTTAGTTAGTTAGTCATTTTTTTTTTATTATCAATTAAAAACGATGTCTTCAATTTTAAGTTTTTATTTTTGGCTTTTTTTTTTTTCTTAACGTAAACCGGGAAGAAATAGTCATTTTTAAAAATGCTAAAAAAATAATAATAAATAAATAATCCATTTTTTATTCTTTCTGTTGTTCTTTTTGTATCAAATCTGAATATGTACATATGTACGTATACATTATTTTCCTCCCCCGTTCACATAATTACTTGCTATTAATACATCGGCGAAGTAGAAGTGAAACAAAAAAAAATGTTGGTGTATTATACGTAAATGATTAAAACGTTAAAAAATTAAATAATTCACATAAAATCTCATATTTTATTTTCTTTAAATTCAATGAACAATTTTTAAGAAAAAACAAAAAAAAAATTTAAAGAATACTCATTGCATTTTATTTTGATTTTTGTTTTTATGGATTTTCCCACACTGAATTTTTATTTTAATTCGTTTTTCTTGTTTTGGCCACTTTTCATGTGTTATTTTTTTTTTTTTTTTGCTTTTGTCGTAAAATAAAACGGAAAAAATTTTGATTGTTTGTACTTTGTTGCTAGTACACTAACCATTTACTTATATATTTTTTTATAGGTATACCTACATGATTGTAACAAAACACGAAATAAGGACATAATTAGCATTTTACATCATAATTATGAAAGAATCAAATTATTAAAAAAATTTTTTTCTTAAAAATAAAATCTGTATTTATAATTTAATAAGATTTATTCGTTTTTGTATAGCTTTTTATTATGGCTTAAAAATACATATGTATAGGTACCTTATATAATGTGTTATATTTAGAAATACAAAACAATTAGCACAATAAATTACTGAAATTGTTTGCATGACATAGAGAAAAAAAAATCATGTGATGATAATAAATAAAATCCTTTCACGAATATTTAAAAAAAAAAAAATGTTATTTTTCCATTTTTGAAAAATTATTTCAAAATTTTGTTATTTAGTAATTACACGTACATCGCAACAAGAAAAAAATCAAACAATAAAATGAATAATGAATTATTGTAGTATGTACAATATACGTAATCTAACTCAACTAAAGAATTAATAATATATAATAAAGCATAAAATAAGAAAAAATAAAAAAAATAATAATTAAATTAATTTTGGGGTTGATTTAAATCACTGTATAGTTAAAATTTTGTATAATCCCTCAAAAGAGGGTCATTAAATTAAATAATAAGTAAATGTCATGAAAGAAAGTCAGATAAGTAATGAAGTATTTTGTGTATATATAGTATACCCTCCTATTATGTATTTCTTACGTAGGTATAATATTCTTTAAAATAAAAAATAAATAAATAAATAAAAACTTGAATTCATTATGTTGGGAGGTCCTTTTCTACAAGAAAATCTAATTTTGTTTCTATACGAAAAAAATGAAAAAAAAAATAAATAAAAAATCACATCTATTTCTTCTTAATATTATGTATACCTACATACATATTGAAATAAAATGTAAAAATAATATAGAGAAAATAAAAATAAAATAAAAAGAGTAATTCATTGGTTTCATGGCGCTTTAACACGGCAGGTGAATTTATTCAGGCATTAAAATGATTTTAAAGGGGTCATGCTGCTATATATAACAACTAAGAATTTTTCTAATGCTTATTGAATGTATAGCAAAATATAGGTAAACATTTTTACATACCTACATGAGTATATGTACATTATACAACACTTTTCTTATGCTAAATATTAAATGAATTCAATATGTATACGTACTTATGTAAATGTTGTGTGTTGGATAAGAAAATGATAAGGTTAAAAACTATAACTTCCATATTGTATTGTATACATTCATATGTATGTAGATGTGTATCATTAAAACTAAACATGCATGTACCTATTTGAGCACATTTTTATTGACGCAGACGTCTTAAAAACATAAGAGCTTATACAAAAATTGTACATGGTAACATAAAAGCTATCATTTTTTGATTTAGAAAACACCATTTTCAAACTTTAAATATAAAAAACTCCGGTTATTTTCATCCCAGTTATGCTGAAAAAATTCAAGTTTCAGCTTGAAACAAGATGAACCAAGAAATGATGCTTTGTGACTTTTATTCTTGAACATCCTGTGTGTAATCAATTTTTATTTTTATATCTTGGTATTTTTTTTTCTTTTTCTATATTTTATTCATATTCGTTTTTTTTTTTTTTTTAATGAAAATTCTAGTCAATAAAATATCAAAGTATGATAAAGGTGGGGCCATAATCATAGTTTCACAATAATGTTCTACAATATAATACCTAGGTAGTTTTTTATTTTGCAATTTATTAATACGAAATTTAGTCCTAAATATGTAAAACAAACCTTGAATGTATGTAGAACTTTCCTTGAAACTTTTAATAAAAAAAAATAGTAATAAAAACAAAAATGAATAAAAAACAAATAAATTATTGTCATGTATTGAAATTTTTTAATTTTCTAGGTTGAATTAAAATAAGACAAATATCCTGTTTTGTCAACAAAATTATTTTTAAATTTTTTTACAAAAACCAAATTGAATTGTAAATTTGAAAAAATTAATTGAATGTTAAATTTTATGAACATTAATTAAAATTGAGTAATTTTTTATTGATTTCCTAATAGAAAATTTCAATTAAATTAAAGAAGAAAATAAAATAAAAAATTACAGGCAAAACTCTGGTTGAAATGAAAACTAATTTGGTAAATGAAAGTATCAATGTTCATATTTTTGTATTCACGTATTAAACATCACATATGTTCGTATTATATAGCATATATATTTTTCCCTTGGGAGTTTTGGGTGACATTATGTGTGTTTATATATGTACCTAAATGTAATTATAATGTGTTTCATTGACCTCATCATCATGTAATAATAAAATGTAATATATTATAATTATAAAATGAGTATAAAACAAGTACTACATTCATATACAAAATCATCGTCACCTTGTCATTGAACTTTTTAAAATTATTTTAACCAGTTAAGTACAAAAATTCATACATATGTATGGTACATAAATATATCTAATATGTACAGTGAATAATATAATAGCATTATGCATGTGTATAAATCATAAAATGTAATTTTATTAAAAGTTAATATGAGTATACGTACACACTGACATTCATGCATACAATATTTAAGTATCTAAAAAAACAAAAAAAAAAAAAAAACAAAAAAAAAACTTATGAAAGAAAAAATGTCATTAAAATAATGTTTATTACATATTAAATATAAATATGTGAATAATGTAAGTTTAGATGAAAATTTAAATGAAATTTTTATATTTTTTCGTAAAATCTGTTATGTTATTATTATTTGCATGTGAGGTACCTACCTACATATTTTCATGATTTTAATAATTTTAAAATATCTTTAAATCATCATTAATACGCGTATATATACATATAAAATATTAACACGAATAATGAAAAACAGTTGAATGTACTCTTTAAATAGTTTCATAAAATAAAAAAATCAAAATTAAAATCAGACTTTTCCAAACCATTTTTTATTACTTTTTTTCATTGAAAAAAAATATTAACTCAGCTACCCAATATTGTTTGATTATACGAAACTTAATTAAACGAAAAATAAAAATGTGAAACATTTTTAATTGAATATACCTACGTACTTCTATTTACTGTTCTAAAAAGGACAAGATTCTATATTATTTTAGAAAAATTTTACGACTACAATAAAATATGAATTTGTGTGTACCTACATATATGTACATAAAATCATATTAAAACAGAAATTTTAATGATAGATCCATTCGAAAAACCCAAGAATTTTGAATTGTTATGTACGTTTTATTAGGTATTAACGATTACATGTGCAATTAAAAAGCATAGGTACATTCATACAAGTAGCACAAAATATAAAAAAAAAAAAAAAATATGATGCAAACCAAAAAAGGGAAATATAAAATTTGATTGACTGATTTTTCTCTGTTCAAACAACAACATATTTTTAAAATAACATATGTCGTTCTTCTTTAATAGTCCTTTTTTGAGGATCATATAAATCGATAAATATGGTGGTTTTTGTTGTTATTGTTGTTGTTTTTGTGTATACAAATTAATAAAATTAAAAAAAAAAAAAGTAAATTATGGGCTTATTTAAAAAAGCAAAACTTTTGCAAAGGTGCTGAAAACACTCCTTGATTTTTAAATTGGTTTTATTCTGTTTAAATCCTAAGCAAATAAAATATTAAAAAAAAAAAAAATGAATAAAATTTAACATATGCATTGTTAAATCTTATGAACGCGTGCGTATATATATGCTTTTCAGGATATTGTTAAGTCGCCTTTTCAAAGAGCATTACCATGGGCTTAAAAAATTCTTATACGCACATGTCTGCACTCTGTTTGTAATTGTGGTATGAAATGATCAAATATTAGGTATATATATTATATGTACGCTGGATATATATATCGACATCCTTGTAGGATATACATATATCTAAATATTTCTTGCTTTTTACCACTGCAGTGTACATACATTTTTGTACACACTTTGGTGTTTGAAATTTTTATTTGTAGACAAATACATTCGTACACAAACCTTATTCATAACGCGGCTGTTATTAGAAAATTTGAGAAAAACCAAAAAAAAATTAAATATAAATATCGTTCACATTTACGTATGTGGATGTTTATGCATACGAATTTCAGAGTAGAAATATAAAGCAGGTGGTGAAAACGGATGCGATATTTTCCATGATGGATCTTTTTTTTTTTTGTTTTTTCTTGATAAAAATTTTGAATTGAATTATATTTTATACACATAACATTATAAAATTTATTTGAATGATTTTGGTACACGATGTTTGTGGAAACAAGAAAAACAAAAATGTAAAAATTAAATAAAAAAATAATAAGTAGCAACAGAAACATTATGTTTGAGTAAATAAAAAGCATCTTTTATTTGTTTATATTGTGCATTTACTGCATTAAATGACGTTCCTGTTGAATTATAATATTTTTTATCATTTACAGCAATCAACATTTTGACCCAAATTTTTAATTGTTTATAATTTTCTAAACATGCAAACATACATAATTTCATTTATAGAATTTAATTAACATGTACGTACTTTTTTTTTGTAACAAACGAAATTAAATAGTTATTTATTTAATTTTATTAAATGAAGTTACGTATACGTGCATATAATCATGTCGTTTACAAAAAATTTATGCAAAAATGTAAATGTGTTGCACTTACATACAAATGTATGAAGGTGTGTATTTGGAAATATTTTATGACAATAAGATTTTTGTCTGTACTGAAATTAATGATATTTTAATGAAAAATGTATGTTAGTATACATATGCATTATTATTTGCCAATGAGAGCTGTCTAATGTATGCTATATCGTTCAATAAACGAATAGGTATGTACAGGTATTTATTGTACACATGACATATACGTATGTATGTATCTATAATGATAAAAAAAACAAATCATGTGCATTGAAGAATTTTAATATTTAAAATAATGAGTAATTAAAATTAATAGAGAAAAAATAAAAACATAGGTAGGTATTTCGACAATTACGTAAAAAATTCCACAATTCTGTGATTTTTAAATGGAAAGTACGTTATCAATGTATAAATCTATAATTGTTATCTTTTAATGTGACTAATCAAAGTAAAAATTAAAAATTGATTGTAATCTAGGTGTTACAATTTTTGGAATTTCATTTTTGTTTATATATTGAACGTATCATAGGTATTTACCGATGATGTATAATATTTTAATACCGTCTTTGGATAAGTTTAAATTACCAATAAATAAAACAATAATGACTCAGTTATAACAATTTTCTTGACGTACCTAAATTGTATCCGTTTGTAAAGATTAAAATGGAAACATGTACCTACATGGGTTACAAATTTAAAATGAAAAATTTCCAATTGTGTAAAACAAAAATTATCAGTAAATATCTGATTAGATAAAACAGAATTACAAAATTTCAAATACTTTTGTTAGATACAGTAAATTGATTTAATTTCGACAAATTATCCAAGTATTTTTGATTTACTTTTACTATTAATAAAATATGTATTATTAAGATATTTTTAAATTATATTTTAAATTGCCTTATTTTAAATAAAATTCTTAATTTAAATTTTAAATAAAAGAAAATTTTACCTGAAAATCTTGCGAGGAATTTATAGAAACGTGATTCCATTTTTTTAATTGAATAATTTTGGTTTTGATTAAAACAGTAACATATATTACTGCTACAATTATAATGATGATAATGTTGATGGTGATGGTGATGATGATGATGATGATGATAATGATGCTGATCGTTTTTGCTATTGCTATCACTAGTATTACTTTTATTATCACTATAATTATTATTATTATTATTATTATTATCAATTTTCATAATATCATTTTCATTTCTACATATGATTTTAGAATGATATTGAATTATGAAATTTTTACGAAAATTTAATTTATCGTCGTCATCGTTATTATTATTTTCTATGATAATTTTATGGTTATCCATTGTTTAAGATTTATTATTTTCTGTATCAAATTTTATAAAATTAATTTAATTCTCGTTCTCTTTTTTATGTATTTTATAATATTTAAACGTAATATAAAAAAAAAAATGTATAACTTATTGGTGTTTAATTTAAGGAAACTTTAATTAATTTCACTTGTTTGTTTTTTTTTTTTTTCTTTTATTTTATATAAATTTAATGTATTACATCTAATATTTATAAATAAAAGTGTATTGCAAAAATACGTACGTATATGTATTTTATATTGTGTATATGTACAATATAAAAAAAAAAATTTTTTTTTTTTTTTTTTTAAATTTTCTAATTTGATTTTCGTTCAAATTTTTGATTTAAATACATTAGGCACTTACACTCTTGTGATAATAATAAAAACAAATTTTTATTTATTCCATATTCATTTAAATTAGTATTTAGCGTTATTATTTTTTTTGAATTTGAACAAATTCTCATGTTATAATTTTTTCTGCTATTATTATTTTTTAGTTTAGTTATAAAACCCATTATGATTGAACAAGCTTTTTATTGTAGATACCTATTTTTTTTTGTTTTTTTTGTTTTTGTCTAATTTTACTTACGAGATTTTTACTTGTAGATTAAAGGTGGCAGTTTTGTTAAATTATTAAATATTTGTTGTTAATGTTTTTTTTTGCTTTTCGTCGTTTTTTTTTTTAACTATTCATGTCGTTTAATAGCGATAGTCGTTACAAAAATTAGTACCTAGGTACGTTTTTTTTTTTTTTTTTGTTTTACTTTCGTATAATTTAGATTGTAATACTATATCTAATATCTTGAAATTATTTATAATGTAGATATAGTACAAAATCACTTAAATTTATTATATAAGTTGGTTTTTTTCTTTGAATATTGTAAAAATGTCGTGTTTTAATTTTAAAAATTTAGTTGAAGATTTTTCTTTTTTTAAACAAAGCTTATTAAAGAAGGCACTTTGAAAACATTTTATTGTTTTTTTCTTATTTTATTCATTTTTCGTTTTCGTATAAAATTATTTTGATAAACTAATAATATACTTAGTACATAGATTTATATGAGATAATACACTATAGAAACTGTTAATTAATTTTAATTTACTTATATTTACTTTTATTTTGTATGAAATTTTAAACTTTGAAATATCCAATCAAACATGTAACATTCATACATTAGGTATACATTAATGCATGTACTAATGAGGATGAGGAAGCCTATTTTTGAAATTCACTTCAAATAAATTTTATAGGTATTTATTTCGTTTTTATTATTGTCATTTTTTGAGCGTGCACAAATTAATTCACAGAATGATGTATTATTAATGTTTATAATTTCGTGTTTACACATCAAATGAAATACATTCTAAGAAATACCTAATTATTTCAATTTTGGATATAATTTCGTTTGAATTAAATAGTCCTTTTCAATTGGAAATAATTATCTATTGTACCTATTTATTCAAACAATTTAAAAATTTATTATATATTTGTACATAGATATTTATATGTATATATAAACACATTCAAGTGAACAACTACAATTTATATGTAAAAATCAATTCTCGATAATTACCTATTATTTTGTTATATGAACCTAGATATATTTTATTTATAAATTTCGTTTTTTTTTTTTTCAATTTTCTCTGCAATTCTATTTTTCAATTTATAACTAAAAAGTAAAAAAGGAACTTATAGTAAAGTTTCAAAAATATTTATCATTGATCAATATAGATGATTATATTTTGTTATGTAGGTATGTATATTTATGTTTGTTTTACTTCTTTCTTTTTTTCGTATATATAGGTAGACACAAAATTCTTTTTTGTAGTTTAATGTAATTTAGTTAGTTTGTCCTTATTAAAGGTTTACAATTCATCAAAAAAATCCTTTAGTTTCTAAAAATTTTATGCCAAGATGGAATTTGTTATACACACGGTAGGTAATTATTGTGCAACCATAACTATATAATGATGGTAAAAAAAAGAACACAATATCAACACTAAAATAAAACAAAAACAAAAAAGGAAAAAAAAAAGTTAATAAAATGGGAATTTTATTGAATATTTTTCTAGTCAAAATAAATTGCTTTTGATTATTATCTGATAATAATAATGAATTGTTTGATTAATATTGGTTTGTTGTTTGTAATAAATTTGTGTGTTATGTTTAGGAATTCTTAACACTTCACTTACTATATTATATTATTGTACACAAATTATAGATATTTTAAATCAAACCAAACTGTAATATTGTTTATACGATAAAATACTTTGATTCTATTTATTAAGTATGAGTTTTATCGACTATAGTGCTTACTTGTTTCTTTTTTTACTGGTACTATTTGGCTGGGTTAACTAGCAAATGTTCTTGTTTTTTTCTTAGATTACAAAATACACAATATATAGGAATAATACATACATACATAAACCTTATTATTTATATATGTGTATTTATTTGCATGTATATATATATAATATATTACACCGCACAACTATTTTTTTTATATATGTATGTATTATATATACATGTATTTTAAAGGTAAATATATATGTGTATACAAATATTTATATATATATATATCGCATACAATCGCATATAATCGTATACATGATGCACAATTTATTTATTACATATATAGTATTTTGTATGTGTACGTACAATTTTATAAGAAAAACTGGTTCGGATAAATTTCTGAATGAGCGTTAATGACATCTGCACTTTGTATTAAACTTAAATAAAACACAGTTCAAATATGTGTACATACATATGTATGTATATGAACAAGTAATATAAATTTATATATAAGATACTATGTATATAAAAATGTTTTATACAAAATACAACATTTAATTTCTATCAAGGAGAAAAATTATTCAAAATTTTAAAATAATAAAAGGAAAATTCATCATTTTTTTCACCTTTTAATCGAAAATTTAATTATAAAATTTTAAAATTAAAAATTAATTTTGATTATTTTAAAGGCAAATGTACAAGTTTTTATATTAAAGCACTTTACAATTTTATTTTCCATTCATAAATTACAATTAAATGTTTCAATAATTAAATTGAAAATAAAAATTTTTTTGTTTGTTTTTTTTTTTACAATTTTAATAGATAACTGCTTATATACTTTTTTATTTCCTCAAATATGTTTTATTATTATTTGAAATTGAAAATTTATAAATTTAAAAAGATATATTGAATTGAATTATATTACAAAAAAGAAAAAAAAAAAAACTTCTTTTTCGTTTTCATCACATTTTTGACATTTTTATTATATCCAATTCCATCAGTTTCTTTTCTTCCATTCATGTAATTTTTCTTATGTGAACATTGTATGTATGTATATATGTTGAGAAATCGAAGAAAAAATAAATGTAAAAAAGAAAAATAAGTGTACAAAGTTTTTACATTTATAAAATATTTATTCATTCACTTTAATTTATTTTTTTTTAATTTTTTTTTAATTTTTCTATTTTTATTTAAAACGTATTAATAGGTGTTTTCGCTTTTTTTTTTTTTTATTTTAATTTATTCACTGTTTTTTTAACACCTTACAAAAATAAAATACTTTTTTTTTTCTTTCTTTTCCTACTTGTTTTTATGTTTTTATTTTATTTGTGTTTTAATAAGTAAAATAAAAAGGAACTTTTAAATTTGCCATGCGTTTATCCTCATTTTTAAATATTTTTCTTTATACCTTCACTTATCATTTTTATTTTCACATTTTCTTTTCTTTTCTTTTCTTTTTTTTTTTTTTTAACAACACACTCAATACCTAAAGTTTTAATCTAGTGTACAAAATAAAATTATTACAATATACATGATTTGTTTCAAATCATTACAACATTACATACGACAAATAACATTTATATACCATTGTAAAACACACAACATAATCTATAAAACTATGCTATAAGAAGCCAATATAACCTTTTATAACTCCGTAAACTAAATAAATGAAATGAAATTGAAGTTGTGCAGAAGAACAGAAGCCAAGAAAATTTTGAAATAACAAAATATGTATATGTACATATTTATGTGTGCGTGTATTTCGCATTCCATTCTAGAATTCCAATCAATTTCATTTCATTCAGCTTTACAGTGCATCTATATTGTCAATATTGCCCTAGAAGGCAATATTTATTTGACAGTTCATATTGCCTTGTTGTGGGTAAAATATTGCGGCAATATTTCTAAAATTTATAAGAAACAGAAAGAAGAAGAAGTCTCAAATATACTGAAATGTCAAAAATATTGCCGCAATATTTCAAGAAGCAATATTGCTCCCTGAGGCAATGGCAATATTGCCTTCAGGAAATATTGCCGGCAATATAGGGTCTCCATTGGGAATATTTCCATTGCCGGCAATGGAAATATTGCCAATATAGACCCAGGATTAATAGGCTAAGTTCGAAATTATAACTTGTAGAGGCTTAAAGCAACCTAATCATGTATGTATTATGGCATTATACATACTATATATTACCATAAAAATTACTTATCAAGCGAAATAAGCAACTGTCAAATACAAGTCTACTTTTTTTCTTGCTTTACGGCGAAGTAAGAAAATTGTGTAATCGGACACAGCCCATATTAATTTCGAACTCGATCACAAACAATTATACACACGACACGTGTATAACTCAAATATGTTTAAATCTTTAAATTATCGATCGTTATAAGCTTGTAATTGAAACACTTAATTCATTGTTCACGTGAACAACAAATTTCTTATTTTAATTATTATTTTAAATGTTTATGTAATTTATAATTTGGAAAATCATTGATAAGTCCATTCTTTATCATATTTTATATATTTCTAAAAAAAAAATTTCAGAGCTATCCCTACACATTTATTACCAAATAAAATTCTAAAGAATTTTTCATTAAAAATTTAAATATACATAATTGCTGTTTTCCTTTTTTTTTGAATGTAAGAATTAATTCTATAACTTTAATTTCATTGGTTTTGTTTGACATCATTTAAGAAATGTAACGGAAAACCCCAGAATTTGAACGTTAAAATTTTTTTTTCAAAAGCTTGAAAATTTAAATGAAAGAGCTTTAGATGGAATGAAATATATGTATATTATATTTGTGTTCAATTAATAATTGCATTGAAAGTTTTATAAAAAAGATATTTTTTGCATGTTGATATCCGTTTCCCAAAATTCTGGATTTAAGAATTGCTACCTAATCATATGTATTTTTTATGTTTACCAATTAGTGGCGTGACAGTAGAATTTTTAAAAAATTATACCTGTATGAATCTAATATACGTACAACGTACAAATTCATATTTAAAAAAAATATACATATATACAAAACAAATGTACGTTAAACATTTCTTAAAATATTATTTTATTAATTCAAATTTGTATCGATTTATTAAATTATATCATTAGCCAAATAATTATAAATTTAAAAATTAAAAATACTAAAAAATTTTCTATCGTGAGTGATGGTACTCAATACTCATACAGGTTTGCATCATGCATGATACATTCAGTTTTTTTAAACAAAGCCTCAAACTCAAACAATGGTCGACAACTTGTTGAAGACGATGGTTCAACGACTGCTTGATTTCAAATATGTATTGTATGAGATAGGAGCCGACCGGTTCGACAGTAAATTAAACCATATTAAACATTATACGTTTATACTTCATACATGCTGCAAGTATACACACACATATATATGCTATATATATACTATATATAGTATAAACATAGTATGTAATATTTTCTTTTTCAAGTTCACATGCTCTATAAAATTTTGCGCACGGCACTATAATTCCTATATATCATATATGCACATGTTCATACATTCATATGTACATATATATATGGGAAATTTATTGTGATTTTATGTTGTGTCGTGTGCAATAAACGATAAGGAAAAAAAAATTAGGGTCAGAAACGGTTACAAAATTACAAGAAAAGCAAGTATTTAAATTTTTTTGGAAGTTTTATAAAAATGGAATGATATTTGATGACTAATGACCAAAAAGTATAGATACAATAAGCGGAAAAACTTTGTACAAATACGAGTTTTACAATCTATTTACAAAACGCAAATCAACATACGTGTTGAGAAATGGATCTAATATCATTGTGTTACATTTGCTACTCTACTATATACTACACCACTTATGTACTATACTACTCTACTACATTGTACTACATATATGGATTTAGTATTATTTAGTATTATATTGTATTATAGCTATTGTATTATATTTACATTTACTCTCTCATATTTATTTGATTGTATTCTCTCTCTAGTTCTCATATTGCCTGTTAATCATAATTGATAAAGTGTAAATTTCTACCTAACTAAAATTGTATATTGCTTGATTTGTAACATAACTTATGTACATTGCATAGCTTAAAATATTGAACATTGTACTGTAATCTCATACGATTTGTTTGAATACCATTTACACATACACATACACGCACTCTTTGATAATTTGGTGTAATGGTATATCTCATTGTAATTCTCATCTAACAGCATTTTGAATAATTGATACTTGCACTATTAATTTTAATTTTTGAATCGTTCTTCTCGTTTTGACGGTCATCGGATGAGGTTGCATCAACTCAATAAAAATTGTAAAATAAACACATTGTAATTTGTACATCATAACAATTAAAAACTTGTAAATTAAATCACATTTTTTTGTTTATTGAAATATTACAACAATACGTATTAAATTAAGCTGGAGCTAGAACACAACTTTTGAATTTTTAAATGAATGCGTTTTCACATACAATGTTTCTAGCAATCCATCACCCCCCCTTTCCACCCCCCCCCCCCTTTAAAGTTTAACTTGTGAGATACAGGGATTTGTCCATTATCGGGCACGTGTAATACATGACGCTATTAATATAATTTGACATCTTTTGTGTCACCCTGCCTATTTGAGTTACGTCAAGTGACATGAAAGCTTAGGTTTAGACTCTTCTATTTTTCATTGAATTCGAATAAGAGTTCAGAGTTATTAACATCCAAATTTCAAAAATGTTTTTATGCAAAAAAATTGTGGTTTTTGGGATACCCTGTATAACTTTTGTATGGGAGATTTTGTACTAGTTGTAAAAACGGTGTCCTTCATTTACGCCATCAATCCCTGAAAATTTTAGGGGGTGGTTCAAAAAATATGTCCAATTATATCACATCATGTAACTCTGGCTGCTTTTCTTTATTCATTCTGAACATTCGGAATATTCCATATGCATTTTTTATTCAAAAAGTTTATTCCGAATGTTTCTTTTCGTATTTCTTTATTCGTTCGGAATATCCAGAACGTACTCTTTTTGATCCTAGGACCTAGACTGATGTTGAAATAAATGGAATAAACCCTATTTTTAATTTGTGATCTGTCAAATTTATGATGGTGAAAGGATGATAAGGGTTGTCAATGAAATAATTAGATAAAATAAATGAATTACAATATTTTATTTTATTTTTTATTTTATAATACAAAAATCTCCAACCTACATAGCTCTCCAATAACAAAAACAAAATTAAATAATTTTTTCTCCAGCCATTTATTCTATTTCGTGTCTTCATTCATTCATTCTATTCCAAATTTTCCGAACAGTATTCTATTCGTTCTATTCCATCTACGGAAAAAATAAAGAAAAACAGCCCCTGTATAATAGAATTTGCAACTTTTCTTGCAACAACAAAACATTCTCTACTATTTTTGAATATTAGGGGGCATTCCAGATCATTCTTGAAAAGTTAAGATCATCCTGTAGTGATGCAAAACATTCTCTACCATTGTTGAATATTCTTTATTATTCCATATCATTCTCGAAATATTTCGAAGGTTCAGAAACATTTTTGATCATTCTAAATCATTCTCGAAAAATCGAGAATATTCTAGATCATTCTCGAAAAATCTTGAAGGTTCTGTAACGTTCTCCACCTTTCCAAACTATTGTCGAAAAATCGAGAACAAACTAAATCATTCTCGAAAGATGTTAAAGCTTCTGGAACGTTCTTAAATATTTCATTTCTGAAAATATTTTCGACTTCATTTATATGTGTTAGACAGAGATAGATATAACTTGTACTACATTTTTGCCTCTCACGCTCACCCATTTCCACCCGCCGAGACCAAACTCTCTTACTATGGAGAAGGGGTTAAGGGCTATCTATCATTACCCCCCGGGTGGGTGGAAGTGGATAGTTATGGAGAAAAGTGAGGATTCACCCAAAAATCGCTGTCTTTTTATACCTATATACATATATAGTATATATAGATTTATAATTCATCACAGTTTTCTGTTTTAATTGTATTTTTTAAAAACAAGTAATGTAAAATATTTTTACCTTTTAATTGTATGATTGGTGTAACACAAAAAAACTAACTTAATAATACTCCTCTTTGATTAACATAGTATTTTAATTTCATTATATGTACATTCTTTAATCAGCTTAAAATCTAATTTTCTTTGTTCTTACATTTTTCTTTCAAATTTCTTTTAAATATTATTTATTATAATTGATTATCATTTTCCATTTCTTTTTCAACGGAATGAATTAATTTTTTTAATTCATATATATTACCATAATTAGTGTTTTTTAATTCGTTTTTATTTAATATTAAACCATTTGGAAATAATACAAGAAATTTATCATAAATTTTTAAATTATCATTGAATGACGGTACACGAAAATCAGTACAATCATACATATTATGTATATTTTGATAATGATCACGTAATTGTTGTAAATTTGGATATGAATTTGTACATTTTAAACATCCATATATCATTATATGCTGTTTACGTATGTGCATTATTATTTTCTTTTCATCCAAATATAATTGACTACATATTTTACAACCATAAAATAATCTGAATTCAGTATACGATGTACATCTTATTGGTTCATTGGGATGATATTTTTGTATGTGATCATTGCATATTTGCTGACGACGAAATATCAGTTCACAATAATCACATCTAAATGATATTGAGCTGTAATTTATTTTTAATAGTTCATCTAATAATTGTTGATTAATAAATTCCTTCGTTATGTCCCTATTAATTAAATCCGAATGTGCACTAAGGAAATGGGTTTGTAATTCAAGCACAGTATTTGTATTACATTGAAATGAGCATTCTAAACATTTATTTAAATTATTATAAAGTCGTGTTACAAATACATCATTTGGATGATAATGTTTATGATGTAGTCTTAAATTCTCAAGTGATGTAATCTTATTACAATATAAACAATGCAATAAGCGATCAACAGTAAACTGAAATGGATAGCTGTCTTGATGTTTCTGGCACCAATGTTCATGTAATCTTGTTATATTTAATGATATAATATGGCAATAACTACATACATATACGATATTGCTTAATATGTTTTGGTTTATACCTGATGATGATGGTAATGTAAATGATGGTGGAGTTGATGTACACGGTACATTTAAATTTGATGGTAACATAACTCCATTATCCATTGATTGAATAGCTGTAGTAAGTAATGTATGAATTTGTTCGTTTTCTGATACTGGTGTTGATACTGATTGTGGCTGAATAAATCTAGATGAAGTTATAGACGAAAATTCTGAATCTTTAGGATTTTCAAGTAATTTAGATATTGGTTTTACACGAATTAAACCAGCTTTAGGCTGCTGATGTTGTTCTTGTTGTTGTACATTACTTTGTGTGGAAAGATTCAATGGTGAATTATTGTCTAAAATTTCTACTTCATCTGCATCGTTTGTTAAATCTACATTTTCTTGCAATGACACATCTACAAAATGTTTTTTATGATTCATTAACTTATGTTGATTTAAATCATCCTGATCTTCGCATACATACAAACAATTTAATATGTTACATTTTAATGATGGTTTTATGCTTTGAGTGCTACTTCTTACTGACAGCGGCAAAGATGTTGATGATTTATTAACATCACCATTAACATTTGCATTTGTCTCATGACTCATGTGGTTGTTGTATTTAATGTGATCGTTCATTGATTCCAGCGAACGTGATTGAAACATACATTTTTCATGATATGTACATCTAAATATGTGTATATTTTCTTCTTGTTGTTGCTGTGATAGTTCTAATTCTACATGTGACTGGTTTTGCTGTATTGATTGATCTACAGTTGTATGGTTTAATTTTAATTTTTTTGTTAAATTTTGAATTTTATCAGTGTTGATATTTTCTGATGATAATGATGACGGTCGCTTAATGCCAGACACATTATTTGATTCACTATTGGTACTACATAAATTATCATCATTTATAATTATAACATCTTCGTCATCATTACTTTTATCATTACTATTGTTACTATTGCTGCTTATGTTTTTCTGAATATTTTTGTGTTTATTTGTATTATTTTCAATAGTATTATTACTGTCATCAATACTTTTATTATTTTTATTATCAAATGATGAAATTTGTGTCATACAAGTGTATTTACACAATGAACCGTTCGTTCCCTTTTCATGAAATCTAATATGAATTCGATAGTCAGTTTGTTTTTCATGAGTTTGAGTTATATGTTCGGATATTGCTTCTTCATTGAATTGATTTGCTTTACAGTATGTACAATGATATCGAACAACCGAATTATGAACTGTTGACATATGGTCTTTCATAGTTCTTAAATATTCAAAATCTATTAAACATAAAGTGCACCTATAACATAAACATAAATAAAATAAAATACAACATTATTAAGAAATCAGTAAATGACAACAGCAGAATATTTTAGTTTACTTACTTGTATATATTATTAGGTTTTTGAATTCTTGAATTTTTTTTGTTAATAGACACTTGAATCAATTTTTTAATAGAGGTTTCATTTCTCATATATTGCATTGTAGTTACATCTTGATCTTTATGTGAATTATCAATATGTTTTATTAGGTTAGCTGTTGTTGAAAATTGTTTTCTACATGCAACACATAAAAGTAAATTATTCGAATGTAATTGCCAATGATTACGAATTTGATAAAATTTCGACATATTCGTTGAAAATTTAATATTACAGTGTGGACAATGATATTCATTACGTGTAGAATTAATATGTAGTTCTTTAATATGATTTTCAAGATGAAGTCTATCCTGTCCTTTAAATTTACATAATTCGTAACTACATATATATCTTTGATTTGATGGTATATATTTTGGTAAATCATTTTCAAATGATTCAAATGAAATTTTTGTCTTATTCGACGATGTTTTATTGTTGTTTTGTAGATTAATATTGTCATTTACATTAAATTTAACTTGTAATACGTTCATCATATGACGAATTAATTGCGATTGATTATAGACTACAATATCTGTTGATAATACAACAAAATATTCTTCTTTATCTGATTCTGATTCATCACCTTTTTTATGGACATCGTTGAAGCATAGTGACTTTATTCTTGTATTAATATATGAATGTTTTATTAATAAATGCTTATTAGCTAATTCCAATGTTGATGCAGTTTCGCCACAAAAATAACATAAAAATTTATTGCGTTTATGTACATCAAAATGTTTAGATAATTCCATAATATTTAGCCATAATTTATTTGTACGACAATGTGGACAAGCGTATTTAATATTTTTTAAAGATTTTGGATGTATTCGTTTCATATGGCATTGCCATTCATTTAATGTTTCAAATGATTCATAACAGTCGTGTTTAGCACAAAGATATAATTTTTTCCCAGATAAGCTGCCATCACGTACAGCAAAATCAATTAATTTTTTTAATTTTTCATTATTACTATTATTTTTATTATTGTCGCTTAATTTTTTTGGATTTTTTAAGAGCATTTCAAATTGATCATATGTTATAGTTACATTATTTAATTCTTCTAAAATTAAATTATGTGAGGGATATTGTAAAAATGATTGCTTTTGTTGCTGTTGTGAGAGTGTAGATGTATTAGATGTTGATGGTATTGGTACTGTTTCTGCTGTTGTTTTTGTAGTAAGTGGTGAAAATGATGGAATATTATTATAAACATCTAAAGGTAGTAAATTTTTTGAGTAATCCTCTGATAAATTCGATGATGTCTTTGAGTTTTTATCAACTAATTGTTTTTTTATTAAAGCCTTGTTAACATTTTCTGCAACATATACAATACACGTTGATTTAATTGATGATTCATAATTAGCAATCTAAATAAAATTTGAAAATTTTTAAAAATAAATTAATTATTGGTCATGTTTTGTCTGAATTTAATTAATCATACTTACATGTGAATAAACATTTGTATTTGATACCCTTCCACAAACGAATAACAATTCGGTTGGATGTTCATTAGCTAAATGTTCACGTATATCTTCAATTGTTTTACAATCATATTTGCAATATATACAAGCAAATACGCCAATATCAGGTAATTGCTTTTCATCTGTTATGTTATGTTTAATTTTCATATGATTGTATAAATAACTTTTAACATAAAATTTCATAAAACAAACTGTAAATTTAAAACAAAAATGAAATTAATTTAATTTGAAGATTTAAAAAAAAAATCCGATCAGGTTTGTGTGATAAATTTGTACATTACCTTTGCATTGTAAATGAATAACATTTTTCGATCGATTTTCTAAAATTTCGATTTTTTTGGTTTGTAAATCTTTCATTGGTCCATCACATTCGAGTATATACTTGTCAGTTTCATGTTGATGAAATAAACTGAAATGCGTTAAGACATTGTATGCAGCAACACTTCTATAAAAGCATTTTGAACATTGAAATATACTTGTTTGATGAAACTTATTAATGTGATCAAGTAGGTCTGTATTACTTGTAAAACACATATCACAATAGCTACATTCTAAATGTGCATTGCTAGGATGTTGCTGTTTATTATGTTGTTCCAAGTGATTTATCATGTCATCTTTTACATTAGTTGTAAATGAACAATTATTTCCCATACATTTATATAATGCACACAATGCCGGTAATTCCCTCATTATTTCGCACTGTGATCTTGTTTTATGTGATACCGTTTTCTTTATCCATGGTTTTAATAATTGTTTTATAATAATCGATTCTAATGGTTTTAATAATTGTGTTATAATAATTGATTCTAATGATTCATCAGCATTTAATTTAGTTTTCTTTTTATATGATGATAATTTGTTAATATCATTTAAATGATTTTGCATCATATGTTGAACTTCATAATAAACAGGCATACATGTACTAGATATAACAACACTTTTACATGTTTCACAATAACCATTCCACATTATGTTTGAGTGTTCCGTTCTTAAATGATTTTCCAGTAAACGTATATCGTTTGTTTTATAACGTGGATTTTCTTTTTTAAGACAACCATATATGGTACTGTTTTCCATTATTTTGCAATAAATATTTCGCACTCTAACAATTTGAAACTGGGATGACGATGATAAATTATCTGTTATTTGTTTATTACTTTCATTTTGAACATTATTATGTGGTTTTTCTATTGTATTTACAGATCGTAAATTATTTTCATTATTTTTCTTGTTTTCAATTATCTCATTACTACATGTATTACTAATATCATCATCATCATCATCATCATCTAAACATATTATATCATCGGAATTTTCAATGATAATTAAATCATCATCATCTTCTGATAGTTTTGATTTTTCAGCATCTGGAATATCTTTTAAGAAAATAATAATAATAATAACAATGAAGGGAAATATGTATTTTATTTACGAAAATTTCTGCAAAATTCACTTACCTTCTGAAATTTCTGATCTTATATTTTCATCTGTGATGGTATTTTGTAACTGTAATTCAGTATTTTGTGGTACATGATCAACTATATTTAAATTTTTAATAGGTGTCTGTTCAATAATTTTCGATGCTTTTACATTATCAGATTCTACTGAAGAAATTTCTGAACGAAAATAAAAATAAAAAATTGAACAACTTAAATCTCGCTTGTTTTCAATATTTACCTACTCAGTAAAAATATTTTATTCCTTACCATTTATATTCTCTAAACTGTTTAAATTTTTATCAAGCACGAGCAAATTATTCGTACTTATTATTGTTGGTTTAACATCAAGACTAGTTTGTTCATTGTCTTGATTTATATTTTCATTATTATTGGGAATATCATCTGGAATAATTTGATCTTCTGTATTACTTTTTTCTTTAGATGAATTTAAATTTAGTTCATGAACAACTGTCATTATTTCATTTTGACTACCTAATTTTGGAAAACAAAAATAAAAAATTGAACAACTTAAATCTCGTTTGTTTTCAATATTTACCTACTCAGTAAAAATATTTTATTTCTTACCATTTATATTCTCTGAACTGTTTAAATTTTTATCAAACACGGACAAATTATTCGTACGTATTATTGTTGGTTTAACATCAAGACTAGTGTGTTCATCGTCTTGATTTATATTTTCATTATTATTGGAAATATCATCTGGTATCAATTTATCTTCTGTATTTTTACTATCTAATTTTGGTATGAACTCTTCATAAATTGTTTCATTTTCAATTTTTATCATACTTTCAGCAAATGATTCCGGTACATCATCATTTGTATCTTCATTACTTATTTGTTGTGCTGTAATTTCTTCATTGTTACTTTCCATATTATAACTGTCATTATCTTCAATATTATCACTTGATATAACCTTTCTTTCAACTAATTTCAATTGTAATATATCGGAATCTTTAACATGATCACAATCATGTTCTGTTTTTAAGTGTTTTTCAATATTAGCATGATGCAATTGAACATAATTGCATTTACCACAAATGTATAAATAAATTATATTTGCATATTTATCAAATGAATAATATACTTCGATTCTTGCATCTTTTTCACATTCGCTTTCGCAATGCTTTTTTATATCAATTTTATTTGATTTTCTTAAATTGCATACTGAACATCTATAACGATATTCACCGGTATGCGTTGAATAATGTTCGTTAAATTTAACAAATGAATCAATTATTTTATCTCTACAAAATATACATTCCATTAAATATTTCATGGTTTTATTTTGTTGTGTTGCAATGTAATGGTTTGTTCGTAAATTATCTATGGCGCTTTTTTGTAATCGTGATATAAATACCTCATTATCTGGGTGCTCGGTCACGTAATGTGATACAATTTCTTTAGACTCGTGTAATGTACAACATAACAAACAAATTTCCCTATATTTACTATTAGCATGATGTTCAGAATTTTTATTTTTGATCTGATGTGTTTTATCTTTAATTGTCTTTCTATTAGCTACTGTTGAGACAACTGGAACTTCCCTTAGAACAGATAGTAATGGATCATTGTCATTTACACAATAGCTCATTGAATCTGAATTCAGTAATTTTAATCTTTTAATTTTTACTATTGGAACTTTTTCTAGAATTTCTTTATACATATTCAGATTCAACTTTTGCCTTTTCGCTACATACTCAAAATAAATATCATCTTCGATATCATTATTATTATTTTGGTTGAAACGGTTTTCAGAAATACATCTGCTTTTTCGACGTTTTTGTAGTTTCCTTGTTTCCTCTCTCTCATCTTCATTATTTACTAATTTATTAATTATATCACTTTTTTCTACAATAGTTTTTATTCTCATCGCAGCTAATTCACTACTTTGACGTTTCTTTGTTACATCTATTGGATCTTTAGCCGAATGTGACTTTAAATAATCTTCAATTAATTTATCACCTTCACCGCACTTTCGGTATTTTCTTTGTTGAAGCTTTTTGGGCGTATTTACGATGTCGTCTTTATTACTTTGTATTTCACATTGAGTGACGATTCGACTACAATCGTCAGTAATACGACACTGTTTATTGCGATCCAAGCCATATTTTTTAATGGCTTCGTTAATATTCTCGTCTTCCGATTCGTAAACGTCTTTCGACATCACTGAAGAACTTCTACGTTTTTTGATTAATTTCACTTTTGAAGTGCTCAATTCATTTTCAACAATTTGATACTCAACATTTTTGTACTTAGACCGTCTGCGATCCTTTATCGAATTTGCCTTCGGCGTACTTAAGTGATTCTTATCAATCTCATCCTCTAACTGTTCCACATTTTCATTTGAGAGCTCTTTGGTTTTCACTGAAGACTGCCTACGATTTTTTATAGGCTTTGTTTTCGATGTACTTGGCTGATCTCTATCAATTTCATCCTCTGACTGCTCCACATTTTTATTTGAGAGTTCTTTGGTTTTCACTGAAGACCCCCTACGTTCTTTTATAGGCTTTGTTTTCGATGTACTTGGCTGATCTCTATCAATTTCATCCTCTGACTGTTCCACATTTTTATTTGAGAGTTCTTTGGTTTTCACTGAAGACCCCCTACGTTCTTTTATAGGCTTTGTTTTCGATGTACTTGGCTGATCTCTATCAATTTCATCCTCTGACTGTTCCACATTTTTATTTGAGAGTTCTTTGGTTTTCACTGAAGACCCCCTACGTTCTTTTATAGGCTTTGTTTTCGATGTACTTGGCTGATCTCTATCAATTTCATCCTCTGACTGTTCCACATTTTTATTTGAGAGTTCTTTGGTTTTCACTGAAGACCGCCTACGATTTTTTATAGGCTTTGGTTTCGATGTACTTGGCTGATCTCTATCAATTTCATCCTCTGACTGTTCCATATTTTCATATGAGAGCTCTTTGGTTTTCACTGAAGACTGCCTACGATTTTTTATAGGCTTTGTTTTCGATGTACTTGGCTGATCCCCATCAATTTCATCCTCTGACTGTTCCACATTTTCATTTGAGAGTTCTTTGGTTTTGACTGAAGACCGCCTACGATTTTTTATAGGTTTTGTTTTCGATGTACTTGGCTGATCTCTATCAATTTCATCGTCTGACTGTTTCATATTTCTACATGTGAGTTCTTTCTGTGCAACTGACAATCGTCTACGATTATTAATATGCTTTGATTTTGTACTCGAAATAACTGAAGTGTCTTCATTTTTTGTTGCTTCGTCATTTGGAGAGATTGAACAGTTATTGTTTTTCTTCAATTTCGAATTAATACTATCATCTACATCAAATAGCATATTATTATCTGTCTGTTTTTTTGGTATTTTAAAATTGAGGGAAGTTGATCGTTCAAGAGAATAATTACCAGTTCTATACATTTTATCTATCATAGATTCACTTGTTGGAATATTAGAAGTTTCTGACATTTTAGTCACTGTTTTAAATTTATTAATTTCTTCTTCTCTCTCTTTGCGTACCTTTTCTTCCATTTCTTTGGCTGTTTTACGTGCAAGAGCTGCTTCTTTGATCTGTTCATACTCTTTAAAAAATTTTGAATGAGATGAGTTCTTCTTTACATTCTGAGATTCTTTTGAGGAATTGGAATTGAGGAACAATTCGGCCTGTTCTGGCAATTCATCAAATGTAAGGGGCGGTTTCGATGGAGGAAGTGGCACTTGTGATTTTTGCTGAACTTTTTTTTGTTGCTGCAATAACCGATCTTTTGAAGTTGTTTCAAATAAATATTCAAGTCGATTTCGAAATCTTGGATCATTTCGATTTATGGGTGGACATTTCAAGGAAGTCGTATTAGGTGCAGTATAGAATTGTTGTTGTGGCGCAGAATAATTGTTTTGTGTCATATTGTAGTTGTAATTGAATTGTTGTGTGTGTTGTGCTACTTGCTGTGTGTGTTGTGCTACTTGTTGTGAGTGTTGTGCGTTAATTTGATTAACCGCTTCAAGGCATGTGTTATAAAGATCCTCAGGAAATTCTATTTTTCGTAGATCTATTACGTTTTCTTTTGAATTATTATTTTCATGCGAAAATGGTGTTGGAGAAGTGTTAGAATGTTGTTGTACTTCGGTGTCACAATGTTGCTCTTCAACACTATTTTTATATCCAAGAATTTGGTTCCTTTCTGGTGATGTAAATCGAATTTTGAGTTTCTCTTCTAATTTAAGTCGAATAGAATGTAATTGTGACAAGCTTAGTTCACTAGTTTTTGTTAAATCAAAGAAACGTGTAAATGAATCGTGATTATTTACGGAAATGTTTACGTCTATTTGTGAATCTGATTGTTGGTTACTATCTTTTGATTTTTCTTTTTCTTCCATCTGAGATTCGATTTTTGTATTTTCGCCTACTTGCTTTTCAATCTGATTATCATCATTTGGTATCGTCAATATTTCATCAGTACTTTCTTTTATTTGTGTTGAAGCTTCTGTTCCAGTGATCATTTCTTTCAAGTAATCAGGACTGATAACACGAGGTGGTGTATTTTCACGATTAAAAGTTTTAACTGTTAAAGGACTAGTTTCACGAACATATTCCTTTTCAACTCGTTCTTCATATTTCTGTTTGCCGGAAGATTTTAGTTCTTTAATTTCATCTTCATCCGAAGATAAGTCAATAATAAGAGCAGTTTTCTTTGTTGAAGATTTCTTCTCAGCTGTTTTTTCATTTTTTTCAATTGAATGTGATGAAATCAAAGTCAATGGCTCTATTCTTCCTTTTTTTATAGAATTTGTATCTTCCTCATCGCTTTTAATCGCCTCATCTATTGCTTTTAAAAATTCCGCATTATCATCATCAAAACTGATTACTGGTGATAATGATCTTTCAGGTTTTTTAGTTCTTCTATGAAATAAATTGTTTTCTATCATTGTTTCGCGTTCTCCTGGATTTTTTCTCGTATCTTTTATAATGATTGTTGAATTATTATCTTCATTATTTGTTAACATTTCATTTTCTCGTTTTTTCGTTTCTACATCATCATTTCTTGTCTCCCTGTTGAATAAACAAATTACAGAAATTTTTAAATTAAAAACAAGTGTTGAAAATTGAATTTAATTGATTTTTTACCTTTCGTTCCTCCTTGAGTTTTCTGAACTAGTGGTGTTTATAACATGGGCTATTTTCTCGTTGACGGATCTTCCTGAAGTTTCTTTAGATAATTTATTTAGCTTACATACAGTTTCAAGATCCGTTTTTGGTTTTTCAATACCTAGAAATTCGTAATCTTCAATAGACGGTTCTAATTCAATATCATCATATAATACTGAATGCCTTGTATCTAGATTATTATTACAATTTACATTTGATTTACCGCATTTAGCTATATCTGATGTAATATAAGAACTCGCAATTTTAGACCATTCCGGACCACTTTTATTACTGTCGGTAGTTAGTTCAACAGAACTTGAACGTGTTAATTCTGACGAATTTTTGCTTTTAGAAAGAGACTTAAGTTCATCTGCGGCATATTTTTCTTGAGAATCATCCACTTTTCTTGAGATATTTACTGTATCTTTATTTATGTTGATCTCTTTTTCCGTTTTTGAAGATTTCTTTTTCTTTTTTTTCTCGTGTTTCCTTGGTAAATTTTCATTCGATAAATTGTTTTCATGAAATTCATCCGACGATATGTCTTCAAATAAATTATCTTTGCCTGTGTCATTTGACATATTTTTATCAATTAATTCAAAAATCTTGTATTTGCTATCCTGTATTAGCTGATTTTGAATAGATGCTTTAGAAGTTGTATTTGATGGATCAATTCTTTCATTATCATCTTCAGCGTTAGCTTCAGATTGTTGATTACTTTTATCACCACAACCAGTATCAAATTGCTTACTAGATAAAGTCTTGGTTGAATTTTCTTGTAAACGATTGTCGCTACTAAGTGAATTTTTGTCACTAGTTTTTATCATTTGATTATCAACAACTATTTCTTGTGTTTTAGAATTGTTTAGAACATTTTCTTTAAAATTAGAATTTTTTACATATTCAGAAGCACTACTCGTATTATATGTTGAATTCTGAGTTGTTTTATCGATACATGAATATAGAAGAGTGTTTTCGACGCTATTTCCATCAATCAGCTCAAAATTTATTGAATCTCGTTGATTATGCATATTTTCAATTTTTTCCTCAATAACAGCCGCTTCTGGCACATTTAATTCATTTCTTGTCGATTCTGAACCTTCTTTAAAATTACTAAAGTCTTTATTTTCTTCTATTGCCTCTTTTATCTGTTTCGAGTTGCAACTTTCTGGTTTAGTTTTCGTTCGTTGTTTAGTATCATTATTTTGTTCCTGTGTAAAATTAACCTGTTTTACATACATACATATACATATTTCCATATTTTTCATAAAATCTAAAATACTCGAATGTAAACTACATAGATACCTTGACTTCAGAATTCAATTTTTCATTAACTTCTGTATTAGCTGGTTTCACAGCGCTTACAAACTGGACATCGTCATCATCATCAGAATCAACCAAATCAATAACTCCAGAAACTGCTCTATACTTCTCCATTTTTAAGTTCCTTTTTATCGTCTTCTTTTCTTGTTTCATTAATATTTGCTCAATACTATTTAACACTTTAAGAGTAGTTCTAAAACATAGCGTACGTTATAGTTTTTAAATTTTTAAACTTATAATAAAATAATAATAAATAAACATGAAAATACTAACTTTCTTTTAGATTCTAATATATTTTTCATCGATATGATCCGTTGTAATTTCAATTGATCTACTTCATTTTTACTTGTTTTCACGTTGTCAAGAAAATACTGCAGTATATGCTTATAACGTTGCAAGCTTTCTATTTTTTGGTTATATTCAGAATTATTTTCATCATTCGCCATGTTGTACCTGGAAATTTCAAAAAAAGTTAAAAACAAATTAAATGCGAATAAAAGTATTCGCTTGTCCACACTTTATTCCTGAAAAATTTTATGTTCACTAATTGATTGTTAAGTATGAATTAATTTAATATTTTATTTATACTTTCAACATTATAAGGAAATATTTCATGTTATTCTTTGTTCTGTATACAACTTAATGTATTTTCTTATTTACTCATCTTTTTGGGCAATTCAAAATTTTAAATTTCCAAATGTAAAGCGAAGCACAAGTTGTAAACAAACGAAATCCATGTTTATATTTAAGACTACATTAACATTAAGAAATGGTGCATAACTTAATAATAATTTGGTAATCGTAATACATAACAATAATTTATTACAAATTAGTGGCAAAATCTTTACGATATTTCTAATTTTCTTTCAGCAAATTACCTTAACAATGTATAGTTTAAACGATACAACTTGTTATTAAAAATTCTCAATAAAAATTGTTAACCAATAATTTTTCGACACAAATTTGATATATTATATCGAAAAAGAAAAAAAAATACATCACACATCATTCTTTATGGAGCAACACGGTTTGTAATGTTAATATTGCAGTTTCATAATAATTTTAATTGATTTGGTAGTAGTTAGAATAAAAATCACAAAATATTTGTATAATTACTTAAGTAATGCAAAAATTATTTTTGAAATACGAAATAAAAAATATTCCAGACGTGATAGGTCTTGATAAAACAAAATAAAAATCGTATAGGAAGATACTTCACGCGATTAATACTTTAAGAGTTATTCAAATTCAAAATCAACAATTACAAAGTTGATTATTAACTTTTCACTTTGGAAGTTTCAACAAAAACACGTTAAAAAGAATTTTTATACAAATTAAAAACTTACTTTAAATGAAACAAAAAAAAATGTATACATATTTACATATTTATTGTTATTGCGTGCTTTTAAATTTATAAATGAAAAATAAAAAATATTTTTCGTGATATATTTCAGTGTTTGTTTGACTTGGAGAAAGGCTTACTTAAACCAAAAATAATATAACGATAAACTAGAGTAGTACTTCTAAGTAGTACTTAACACGAAAAAATTTTAAATACAAATGATCAAAAGATTAGCACTCAGTTACATTTATACTAATTTCAAGTTGAAACAAGAAAAGAAAAAATGTTCAATTTTGTTGTAATACAAATCAACTCAATACACATACATAAAAATGTATAACTTGTTATTTGTTAATAGAATGAATAAGTTACAGCCGTCGGCCATTTTGGAAAAGAAATATAAATAAAATAAATAAAAGAACAAAGAAAGAATCAGTAAAAACCCAAAATATGTATTTCGCGATAACAATAATTTTTAATTAAAAATACGAATATTAAAAAAATATTTCGATGTAAATAAATATGTATAACCTTGTATTGTATAACTACATGAGAACACTTTCTTTAATTTCCAATAAAAAAAAATTACATTTGATGTCTTCTGTTCGTAATTCACAGCACTGCGTTTTTAAATGAATCAAATTTTATTTTAAACTATTTTTTTTTTTTAATTTTGCTAGTATCTGTAATGTATAAATCCACATATTTCTCCAAACTACGATACAATAATAAATTCAAATATACCATACCGACTCACGACTGATACTGATACTGAAACTTAACTGGACTGCAACTGTAATGTATGTAACTGACTGAAAATGAAAAACATTATTCATTATACTAAAACATAATACTCATACAGTTTGTTTAAACGAAGTATTAAACAAGTATTGATTTGATAGACAACTTGTTGAATTCAATGGTTAGAACGACTGGTTGAGTTGAGATCAATTCGGATATGTATGAAATGGACAATAAAATATTTCTAGGAAATTTTGCGCACGGCACTAGTTTCTGGTTTCCATGACATGTATACGAATACGACATACACGCGTACTGCAGCGTACATATATATACCGTCTAATGCACACATATGTACATATGTACATACATAGGTATGTATATCGTATTGTATATATTAAATGGTTGATTTTGATGGAAATCAATTGGATTTTGAATATGTATGAAACATGAAATGGACAATAAAAAATTTCTAGGAAATTTTGCGCACGACACTAGTTTTCAATTTCCATGACATGGTTGATGACATTGGTGTACATATATATGGATATGTTTATCGACATCTTATAGTATACCTATATATGTATGTTTGAAACACTAAACAAAACAAACATACATACATACAACAACATATAATGTCATTTTGTGTTGTGTCGGGTGCATTGAACGATTTAAATTTTAAACTTAAAAAATTGAGGTCAACAAGCTACAAAAATTACAAAATAGATAAAAAATCGGAAATATATAGATTTTCTTCCTTGAGTTTTTATTTTATACACACGATATACATATGTATGTATGTATGTGAGTAAACAATAAACATTACAACGTAATTATTGAAACACAAACCTTTTTTATTAGTTCGAACTGAACTATTGAAAAAGAAGTATGTACATACGTACGTTCATACATGCAATGCAAGAATGTTTATTCCTTGTCCATATATTTTTGTTTTTTTATTTACATATACAAAACTGTATTTTTCTTACATCGTAAAATATTGTTTTTTTTAATGTAACATTTTAAAAATTGATTAACATATGAAGACACCCTTTAGAAGTTGTAAAATAGACAGGATCGAATTTGAACATTATAAGAAATAATAGGTAGCTTACATAGGTAGATAGATGCGATTAAAATTGTTCTGAACATTTTCTCGTACAATATTAATTATATTTCGTTTTTATAATATAGGCACTTGTTCTTGTTAGTGTTGCTTCTTCTTATTTTTTTGCGTTTAATTTGTATAAATTCGTTTTTTTCTCTTCACGCTAGTTTTATGTTTACCAGATTGCTAGTTTATTGCGTTTTATAAACGAAAACAACAACAACCACACGGGAGCAACATATGTACATAAATCATAAATATAAATTTTTATGTTGTATGATTTACCCATGCCTATGCTTTAAAAACAAATTGTAATTACCTATGTATGTATACCTATGTACATATTACGTACATTACATTATATATGTACATACATATGTATGTAACCAAACCTACATTTATTTTAATAAATGCACCCATTAAGTTTTCAATAAAAATACTAAACTTCCTAGACCATACCAGACACGAAAGTCCTTTTATCACATCACATTCCTTTTTCTATACTTAAATATGCGGCAAAACTGCAAAGGTGATGTAAAATTTTAAAGATTGAAATTATAAATAAAAATATGTACATAATTGTATGTAGGTAATGTATTTTATAGTGTACATACTATGTATAGATGTATCCATATTCCATTTAACTGGCTTGATACTTTGGCACATCCGGTTGTTTACTTCAAAAATGCTTTAAAATACAATTTAAGCCAAACAATGTTGCTATGAAGTGCATTGGTGGACTTTCAAAGTCACAAATCCCTTATTAAATTAATGCTGATGTAAACAAAATTATTTTTTTATTAATATTTTATTCTTTTGTATGTACAAAAAAAAAACGTAAAGATTGTATGATCTAAAACTGATAAAGTAACTGAAATTTTATGCCTTTGTTTGTATATATGTGTAATACTTACATGTTTGTAACGATTTGGTTACGATATACCACAGCCAAAAATATTATCATGTCAGCAATTTATTCCTTATTCAATTAACAATTATGGTTTAATAAATAAACAAAAAGAGCAATATTAACAAAATAAGAATACATTTTATTTGTTTTATTTTACCAAACCCCTTTATAATGTAGACAAACCGCATTAGTTATCACTTATTACTTCGTTCACTATAACAACTGAGATATCAGATAACCAATGAAAAAGCAGTGGTTTACAGTACTTATGTTCACACTCTAAACTGTAAAATTTAAATAGCTATCACAGCATTTTTTTATAATTATTGTTTTAATTACGAAAATAATTTAAAATTTGGTTTATTTTCCAAATAGATATAACCACTTGTGCTGTGTATGTTTTACAGTATTGTTAATACATTTCATTGAATTTCAAATCTCTAACAGATTTTTAATAATTCAAACAAAATGCATTCATTATAGAAGATGTCTTGAATTGTTGAAAATGGGGAATATATTTGTATAAACAATTATTAGACAAATTTCAGTATAAACAGGGATCTCAAATAAGTTCTTTAACTTATCTCTATGTCTAGTTCACCGTTATCAAAAACACATGAATATATGTATGTACTTACCTACTTTTCATTTATTCAATAATGAAAGTAAAATAAACGAAATACTCATCTCGTGATCTTCCTTTGATTTTTTTTCGAATTTCTATTAAGTTTGAATGATATAAATTCGTTAAAAATGAAATTAATTTCGTTTTGGGAATTTTTGCATTGTATTATATACAGTATTTGATATTTTTTTTAGTATAAAACAAAAATTTTTTAAAAATGATTTCTATGCTTTTCCACTTACATACATATACACGTAGGTATATACTTAAATATAATTGATTATCCTTTAAAAAGCAATAGATATTTATTGGTTTATAGTTATGTATGGTAATAAAAATATTTTAGATAAAAGAAAAATGAGTGTTTGATTTTTAGATCATCTCTAAAATAATATTGGGCTTACGCTTACTAAGAATTAACAATATTGAAAGAAATGAAAATGAATTTAAATACCTGCATGAGTATATAATGATTAAATTCAAATATGTATGTATGCATAAAAATTTGTCTTACTTACTTTGTGAATTTTGTTTGAAAATTATGATTTTGGGAATTTAAATCTTGAGAATTACATTGGCTCCTAACAAAGGTTTTTTAAAAGATATGAATAATTTTATGACATCATGCACTGTATGTTTACCAACCGATAGATTTTAAAGGGGGATCTAGAATTTTTTTTTTTGTTGCTGAAAACAATTTAGCTTTCACAATACTAGTAAACTTTGTGTTTATTTCATAAAGTGAACACTATTTTTTTTTTTTATTAAAATTTAAATCAGTTATTTTGCAATAACTCACCTTATAGGCTCTGCATCATTGGTTATTCGTACAAAGTGTTTATGTAATAAAATTCAAATTACAATACAATATAAACCATATTTATTTAGATTTGAACATCTCGCTCGAAAATAATGGAGGAAAATTATTCTTAATACGTACTTATGTATTTATTTTGATTTCCTGAAATAAAATACATACGTATACGCACAGTGCACGTATATATGTAGGTATAAAAGTTTTATTTGGTTTCATGATTATTTTTATTTTATTAATTTTTAATACAATTGAAAATTCATTTTATTATTAACTGTACAAGAAAAGTATATAGTACATACCTATATGTGAGAAAAATTTTTATTAAATTTAATATTTTCATTCGTTTTATCGTTTTATGTGTTTTATGTATGAAATATCCTTTAAAAAAACAAATATATTTTATGTAAATGATTTCAAGAAGTAAATTAAATTGCATCATAACTATCTGGACTTGTTGTATTTAATTCACTTGGTCTTGCTTTACAACCATTTTGAAGGAACCGAACTCCATCCTGAAAGAATACAACAATTTTATTATACAAGTTATTAATGCATTATATGATTTATGTTTGTAATTTTATGATAATTTTACCATAACTAATGATGGGAAATCTTTCCAAAAACTTATATGTGGTATAAGTTCTATACCTCTTGCACCAATCAAAAAATAATTAACAGTGATACCCATTCCAAGATAAGCAAAAACACATGTAAAGAAAATTATGACTAGAATTGTTCCTGTGCTGTAATGATGCTCTTTATTTGGCGTTGGTGTTGGTGTTGGCGTTGGGGTTGGGCTTGGAGTTGGGGCTGGAGTTGGGGTTGGTGCATCACAAGAATAATTCAGTTGTAATACAATCTGTAAAAAATTTAATTTTAAAACATTATAGAAATTTAATAAAATTTCATATTTCAATATTTATACCTTTTCAGGATCTAATTGAGATGGAATTGAAGCATTTTTTAAATTCACATAATTACATGTTAACGTATATTTTAATGTATTCGATGAATTAGCAGTTGAAATTACTACTTTAGGATCTTGTGTTAATAATGCACTTTGTATTAAATTTTTATCTTCATTTAGTTTAGGTTTACAAATATTTATATTACCAACATTCGAATTCTCAGATAACAAACCATTTGTTTCAATTGTATTATTCTGTACTGTACAATCACATATTGCTATTATTCTGCATGTATCAGATGTTATTGAAATTATTTGCAATGAAAATATGAAGAATGCAAAAATTAACATTTTCCAATTATAAATATACAATATAAAAGATATTCTTAAAATTCATCACCAAATTCAAAATTATACTTCTACTTAATTGTTTTATTGAATTTAATAAAGGTATTACTAAATATCACTCCATTTTTAATACCGCGCAGATTCCATACCTGTAGCTAATGTTAATGTATTGTATTATTTGTATCGTATGTATTTTATTTATGGTAATAAAATAAGAAAAGTCACAAAAATATGAAATTTTATTTAATGTCATATGTCGAAATCAGCTGATTAATTGATGTATTGCCAAAAGAATATTTTTCAAATTTCTTATTACAATTTTAATTTTTAAATCAAATTTCGACATAACGTAAATTTAAATTTAAAATGAAAATTTTGTAAAATTTTAAATAAAAACAAAAGTATTGTTATACAAAAATTATAGAAGATATTGACATAGAAATTATTATATTCCAGATAATTTTAAAATAACTAAACATATAATAAAAAACGTAGCAGTCGTTTGTATACACTATACATGTGTACAATATTGTTGAATTCATACCGTTTTGTTCTTGTTGTGTACGTTACATTATACGTATGTTGTAATCAAATATATATGTATGGTGAATTTGTTTTGTCATGTGTTGTTATTTAGTTTTGTTTATTGACAAACAGTTTACTTTATATATGATAAATGAAACATTTTTGATTTTAATATTAATATTTAGGCCGTATGTTCACGTAAACTTTGAGACTTCAAAATTCAAATTTTAATTTTAAATTTTTATCTACTTTAATTTTATTATTTTAAATTAAAAGATACATACATCTGTAAATAAAATGGAGAAAATTTTATTTGATAAATTTCTTAAGCCATCCTTACACATTTATAACAAAATCAAATTTTAAAGAAAAAAGTTGAATAACAAAACTGAAAGAAATTTTCTTGAAATTTGAAATTAATTGCTATTAAATGATAATTATTTATATTAAATTTTTTTTAAAAGTTTAATGAGATAATAATAAAATTTTTTTTAAAATTTGGATATGACATTTTACCGTACCAAAGATTGCTTAATGCTTACAAGTTACAAGTGTAGAGAGAGTGTAGTTGATTAATTTATTAAATAAGCACACATATTATAACACAAGTGTGTGGCAACTTGGCAAGGGAAACTGGAAACTACAAATCGAGTTAATCCAACCTAGTCCCAGTTGATCGACGTATTTTTTCGTGGATGGGTCCTATTATGGTTGGTCCTAACTTATGTATTATATTGTTGGATTGTTCAAATTGGAAAAAAATTTATAAAACGATAGCACTGATAATTGCCTACACTGATTAATGTAAAAAAGAAATTTTCTTATGTTGAATTTTGGGCTATCTATAGTGGCAGTGTTGAAGTATTTAATCGTCTGTTTTTCAAACATTAAAAACGAATTAATTCACATTTACTTGGAATTTAATTTTTTTAAAACATTAACTTTTGTTTATAAACGAATTTATAATGAATTAGAATAATTAGATTTTAGTTATTTTTCATTTCTTTTAAATAAAATCTTAAAATAGAACGGTGTTGTAAGAAAATAGAACCTAAAGAAAGAAAAAAAAAAGATATGTGTTATAGCCGCCATTAACATGAAAAAATATCTGATGAAAAAAAATTTTGAAGAAGAAAAAATTTTTTATTAATTACTGTGTGTATTGAGAAAATATTTTAAATCATTTTCATAAATTTAAATATTTTAACTAATGAATTTTAAATAAATTTCAGCTGTTTATAAATTTGTTTTTACAGTATATTACGGTGTATATGCACATTGCACAAAAACAAACGAAAAAAAAATTTTTTCTTATGGTTTTGTTTTTTTCTACATATACTGTAAGATACATCCACTAATGATAGAATACAAAATCTTGAAATAAATTCATTCAACTAAAAACTGAATAATTTGTACAAGAAAAACAAAAGAAAAAAAAAGGAAGTGAGAATTTGTTCAGTGTATGTATGTAGTGCATATAATTTACTTGAAGAAATTTTCTTAACGTGTTTACAGGGTAAGTTGATTTATTATATTTATAAGTATCTATATATATACATATGTACATAGTATAAATATATGTATAATAGATAAATATACGTATGCATGATCATTCACTATATTATAAAGAAGCATTGAAAATAAGTCCTTTTTATACTATATTGAACCGGCATATTATATATAGTTATGCCCATGTTCCATATTTGTAGTATATGCGTATACAGGTGTACTTATGTATGCACGTGTGTATACATAAAATACACATATGTATGTACATGAAAAAATCCTCTTTCGAAAGATATTTTTGATTTAGCACTTCTTTAGATTTATAATTCATTGTCATTTTTCTGATGATGATGAGATATATATATATGTTTATACCTACATATACAGATATCTAGAATATTTGATGGAAATTGGTATGAGTTTTGGAGTACATGTGTATATGCATGTGTGAGAATAAAAAACATAAAGTACATATATACACAGTATATACATATATGTACGTGTATGTATGTATCGTACACATATACATTTGAGCACCCATAAAAGGAGGGTATATAGGCTTATACATGAGATAATCTCCTTGTTTTAATGTCTTCTTGAATAGCTTAATAAATAACATTGGATCTGGTTTAGTAAAAAATAAATTTCCTAAAATGTTACTAACAATAACATATTACTAACAATGATAGATTGTCCAATAAGTTTTCATGATTATTTTTTAAATTCATTTTCTATGATAGAAAATAATGAGATAAACAAAATGACATGCAATGTTCAATGGTAATTTATATTTACCATGAATTTTTGTTTTAAATCTATAAATTAAGTCACATTCACTTATTGGTCAACCTAATATTATAAATAAATATAAATGCATAGTGTGCTATTTTATTGTTGAATTACATGGT
Source organism: Anthrax anthrax (assembly GCA_963971155.1). NCBI lineage: Eukaryota > Metazoa > Arthropoda > Insecta > Diptera > Bombyliidae > Anthrax > Anthrax anthrax. The sequence continues at coordinate 3,923,886 of OZ020123.1, forward strand.
TGAATGATACATTAGAATATCCTTTAATGTGGTTTAATGCAAATCTCTAAAGATTGATAACAAATAAATAGGGATACATATGTATGTACATAAATTAAAATATATTATAAAAGTATTTAGAAATACCTAGTCATAGATATTTAATTTTTTATGTACCTAACTATTGTTTATTTAATTTTATCTCTTTTTTTATTTTTTATTTTTTTTCATTATCTTCTATCTTTCAAAACTTTTTTTGTTTTTATTTTATATTTTTTTTGTTATTTTTTGCATTTCTGGTCGTTTTTTCTTTTTTTTCCAAAACAAAAAAAAATTTTTACAGATGTCAGTTGAAACGCCTTCAACATCAACATCAAAAACATTATCAGCAATAATAACAACAGCAACAGATAAAGAAACTTCAAATTCAACAATAGCAATAACATCATCATCAACAACAAAAACAAAAAATTTAAATTTAATTAAAATTCTTGAAGAAAATACAACAAATTTAAAAATAATTACAAAATTTTTAAATGATAGTTATGATGAAATGAAAAAGAAATTAGATCTGTTAAAAAATGATTACGATAAAATAAATCCAAGTGATATAAATGATGATAATGATGATGACAAAATAAATATTGAAAAATTGAATAACGAATTTCAAACAATATGTAAAGTAGCTAAAAAACGACTATGTACAATTGAAAATATTTTAGAAAAATATCCGACAAAAAAATGTAAAATAATTTCAAATGATGAAAATAATTCATTAATAGACGAATCCATACCAATACCAGGTATAACAATAAATGATGATGAAAATATAGAAAATCAAGAAGAAGAGAATATAGGAAAACAACAAAAAAATTCTGAAAATATAGATGAAAATAACACAGAAAATATAAAAGATGGTAACGAAAGTAATAAAGAATTGAATGAAATAAGAATATTACAAACAGAACAAACTGATGATGTTGTAGTTGACACAATGGATGATTCAGAAAAAGAAAACAAAAAAAATGAAAATAATGGTATGATAGAAAATGCTTTTGAAATTAATGATAGTGGTAACATTACTAATAATAACAATAATAATGATAATAATAAAACAAAAATACGTTTAGTAGCATTAGAAAAATTATTAGATCCGAATATAATAAAAAATTGTGATGATAATGATAAGATTCAACAACAATCAAGGATAATAAAAAAAAATCAAGCGAATAATTTAAAATCTAATCCATTGAATGAAAGTGTCGTAGTCATTGATGATAGTAGTGATGATGATGTTTTAATTTCAGATTTAATAAAATCTAAAAATGCGATTAGTAGTCAAAATAACGATAATAATAGTAATGAATTACAAGACAAAATTAATAAGGAAAAAAACAATAAAAAGAATAATGATAATGATAATAATATAACAAGACATAATAATAGGAAGGAAAAAAATAAGAAAAAAAATGATGAGGATAATAACATTTCAAAACATGATAAAAAAAATAATAAAGAGAATAACAAACAAGAAAAAGTAATTCAAGAAATAAATCAAAATTCAAATTTAAAAACGTTATTTAAAAAGCGTTGTGTAGTAAAAATAAAGAAGAAATCAATTATAAATAAAATGTTAAAAGATCTAGGAAAAGAAATTTCAATAGATAAAACAATATCAAAACAAAAAAGTTTATTACAAGCTATACATGAGGTATTAGAAGTTACTCCAGAAAATGCAGAAAATCAAAAAAAAGAATCAAAGGTAAATTTTATTTTATTGTTCTAATTCTTCTGATAATTTATTTTATGCATTTAAAATTTTCAATGTTTTTTGTATATATCCTACATTCTTAATATTAGTTCTATAACGAGTAAAATAAACTTGAATTTCAATTTTCGGCATAATAAAAGCAATTATTCATTTTGTAATTGAAAATTTTAAATGTGCTTCCATTTAATACAAATATATATGTACATACTTATATATTTTTTAAAATATTGTGTTGCACAATTGATTTATATTGTATAATTGCAGGAAAACCACACAAGAAATAAAAATGATATAGCAACAGTATGTCATCTAAAGAATGATACAAAAGCAGTTGTTAATGAAAATAATAATGATAATGATGAAAATTTTTCAAAAGACAAAGTAAAGGCGTTCTTCTAATTGGCTTTCAATAATATTATTTTATTTTATTTTTATTTTATCATGTATTTAGTTTTTTATTCTCTTATCCATGGTTTTTTTATTTTGTTTATTATAAATTTACTGCTCTCATGTTGAATAATCATCCTTGTAATTTTTAATTTTATATTTACCTTGTTTTGTATATTGTGTTTTTTTTTTTTTTTAGTTTTTAATATTTAAAACACGATTTGTAAATAGTGGGGCTTTAACGAATGAATGTAGTTACAACTTTAAAAAAAATAAAATAAAATTTATAAGTCTCATTATTCATGTTTCGCCACTACTTTTAAAAATTGCAGTGCAATGTAAAGTTTTATGTTTTATTTTTTTTTTTTCTAGCAACAGGTTTCTTCTAGAAAATCTTCTGATAAATTGAAAAAAAATAAAAAACGTCATAAATCAAAAAAGAAATTAAAAAAAACAAAAAATAAAAACAGAAAAATAATGGATGATTCAGAAATGAGCAGTGATTGTGATGGTGTAGAAGATGTAACAAATATGAATGTAAATAAATTAAAATTTAAATAATTATTTATTTATTTATTTTTTATTTTTTTTTTTGTTTTTTGTCTTTAATTTTTAAGGAAGAACAACAATCATCTTCGTCAGGATCATCATCTGGTTCTGGATCATCGTCTACATCATCATCGTCAGATTCAGAAGCCGAAGATGAATTAAATTTATCATCAACAGGTAAACAACAAATGACTGATAGTAGTGGATGTACATCAATGGGTGGCTTAAAATACAAAATATTCTTGAATTCAAAATCAAATAAAATGAATGGAAATGATAACGACGCAAATGTAAGTATAGAGAAAAATTGAAAGTTCACAATAATTATGATTTTCTATAATTATTTATTCAATTATAAATAGGATGATGATGATGAAGATAATGATAATAACGATAAACAACAAATAGACGATGAAGAAGAATCAGAAGACGATTCTAGTAATGATAGTATTATACTTAAGAAAAGGAGAAAAAAAGTTAATAAACAGCAAGTAAATAAAAATGAAAAAAATAATCAAAATACAAATTTACAAAATAATATTAATAATGATCATAATCAGGATAATGAAAACGGAGAAGTTGTCGATAATGATGAAGATGATGACGATGATGATGACGATGAGAAGAAAGATAAAAAAGGTAAAAGACGAAAAAGAATTCGTGCAATGAGTGGCAGTGATTCTGGAAGTGAGAAAGATTCATCAAATAAAAAACGTAAAAATATTCGAAAACTGATAAAAACAAGAGATTTGGATGGTGAAACAAAATTAGCAGCACGACAAGAAGAAGAAAGACGTAAAAGAATCGAAGAACGACAAAGAATTGTAAGTATTTTGAAGAATTGTATTATTTTCTATTGTATTTTCAAAAAAATTAAATAATAAAATTAATTTGGAATTGTATTTTTGTTTTTAGTATAACGTCTATTATGAGAAGCCCGAAAGTATTGAATTAAAAGAACTTGTTTTAGATTTTGATGAGAAAACAAAAAAACCATTATTAAAAGTTGATGATGGTTTATTAAAAAAATTGAAGCCACATCAAGCTACTGGTGTTAAATTTATGTGGGATGCTTGTTTTGAAACAATCAAAGATGCTAGAAAGAAAAATGGTTCTGGTTGTATATTAGCACATTGTATGGGTTTAGGTAAAACATTACAAGTTGTAACATTAGTACATACATTATTAACGAATAGTGATAAAACGAATGTTGATAAAGTTATTGTAATTGCACCATTAAGTACATTAAATAATTGGGCCAGAGAATTCGTACAATGGTTAAAATTTTGTAAAAATAAAAATGTCGAAATTTATGACATGTCAAGGTAAATTATAAATAAAATATGTATAAAAAAATTAAAAAATCAAAATTATCTGTTTTTTTTTTGTTTTTGTTTTTTAGATGGAAAGATAAAAAAACCCGAATAAGTAAATTGAATGAATGGTACGAAGAAGGTGGTGTTTGTATATTAGGTTATGATATGTTTCGCATATTATCATCGCCAACTGGTAAAAATAAGAAATTACGAGAAAAATTACAAAAATGTTTAGTTGATCCAGGACCAGATTTGGTTGTATGCGATGAAGGACACTTATTAAAAAATGAGAAAACAAGTTTAAGTAAAGCTGTAACTAAAATGAGAACATTGCGTCGTATAATATTAACTGGAACACCATTACAGAATAACTTGAAAGAATGTAAGATAAAATTAAAAAAAAAAAAAATTAAAATTAAAAATATATATAGAAATAAAAAATTAAAATTTATAATATGTATACAAATTTTATGCTTTCTTCTCTTTCTTTAATTTATAATAGATTATTGTATGATACAATTTATAAAACCAAATTTATTGGGTACATACAAAGAATATATGAATCGTTTTGTAAATCCGATTACAAATGGACAATATACAGATTCAACTGAACGAGATATACGTTTAATGAAACATCGTTCACATGTATTACATAAATTATTAGAGGGATGTATACAAAGACGTGATTATTCAGTATTAGCACCTTATTTACCACCAAAGCACGAGTATGTTATATTTATTCAATTGACTGCATTACAACAAAAATTATATGAATTCTATATGACACAACAAAAAGATTTAATCGGAGATCAAAGTGGTAAAGGCGCAAAATTATTTCAAGATTTTTGTAATTTACGTCGTATATGGACGCATCCATTAGCATTAAAAATGGATGCTGATTTAGCATATAAGAAAAAATTAGAAAAGGCTCTATTCACTGATGAAGATGAAGAAGGTTCATTAAAAGATTTCATTGATGACGATGATCAATCAATAACTGGTTCTTCATCTGATTCAGAATCAATTAATTCAGATAAAAGTGATTCGTCTCTAAATCAAAATAATAAAAGTGGACGAGGAACACGTCGTACAAGACAAAATGCTGATCAATGTAAGTAATAAGTACATAGAAATTATATAAAAACAATTTACACACGTTTTTTAAATTTAAATGTACATATATGTATATATATTTTTTTAAATATATATTTTATTTTAAATATATATTTATTTTTTTCATTTAATAATATAGATGATGATGACACTGAATTGGTTGAAAAAACTGATGAAAGACCACCAGAATGGTGGAGTAGTGATTGCTCTGAAGATGCATTAAAAAGTATTTACGAATCTCCAAAATTATTGTTATTATTCCATGTACTACAAGAATGTGAAAAAATTGGTGACAAAGTATTATTATTTTCACAATCATTACAATCACTAGATGTTATTGAGCATTTCTTAGCGTTAATCGATCGTAAAACTCAAGGTGAAACAGTTGATGCTAATTTAGGACCATACGAAGGCTCATGGACACCAGGTCTAGACTATTTTCGTTTGGATGGTTCACGTACAGTTGATAATCGTGATGCTATGTGTAAATCATTTAATGATCCAAGTAATTTACGTGCGCGTCTATTTTTAATATCAACAAGAGCTGGCGGTTTAGGTATTAATTTAGTTGCTGCAAATCGTGTTATTATTTTCGATGTTTCATGGAATCCGTCACATGATACTCAAAGTATATTTCGTGTTTATCGTTTTGGGCAAGAGAAACCATGTTATATATATCGTTTTATTGCATTGGTAAGAAAAAGAATCAATTATATATTCTTGAAAAATTGTACAAAGTTAATTATGATTTCTTTTTGAATTTTGTAACAAAGGGTACAATGGAGGAAAAAGTCTATGAAAGACAAGTGGCTAAACAGGCAACTGCCAAACGTGTTTTAGATGAACAACAAATTAGTAGACATTATAATCAAAATGATCTACTCGAATTATATAATTATGAATTAAAACCAACAAAGCCAAGAGAAATACCGATATTACCAAAAGATAGACTGTTTGCAGATATTTTGTCAGAACATGAAAAAGTATTTAATTTTTTCTTTTTTTAAAAATATTTTGCTGTTGAGTGAATCAGTAAAGTGATTTTTTTTAATTGTTTCAGATTATTTATAGATATCATGAACATGATTCATTGTTAGAAAATGAAGAAAGTGAGAATTTAAGTGAAGAAGAGAGAAAAGCTGCGTGGGAAGATTTTGAAGCTGAAAAAAATCGTCCTGCATATCAACCATACATACGTGCAAATTATACCATGAATGGGCCAGTTACGTCGAATCGTATATTTGGTTTTCGTACAGATATTCTGTTACGTTTATTAAATTTGAAAATAAGTCGTGATCATCCCGAAATGCAAGAAACGCAAGTTTATCAAATGGTACCATTATACATGCAAAGATTGTACGCTGAAATTAATAATGGTGACCGTACGGTAAGATATGATTTTATATTTATATATTTTTTAAATTCCATTTGTAATACTTTTACTTTTATACGTACATATTTTTCTATAGATGTATAACGAACTTCTTGATTTGAGTGCTACTTTACAAGTCCCACCAAGTGGTTACTTCCCACATCCAATGATGGGACAACAGAATACAGATATGAATATGCAACAAACTAATATGAATGTACGTCAACAGAATGCTGATGTTATTGTTGTTGGTCCTACTGGTACAACATCAGAAACAGCAGGAACAACAACATCATCTTCATCACAAAATAATCCAAATCCATATTGGTTAATGACACATGAAGCTCAAACACGTTTGATACAACAGCAACAACAAAAAGCTCTAATTCGACAACAACAGCAGCAACAACAACTACAACATCGACAAATACAACGTCAAAGAAATCAAAATGTAAAATGAAATTGTTTTATCTTAAACCTAATTCAATTTTACGACTCTAATTTTATATTTCTTTTTTCAGATGAAAGTAAATCCTTTACCATCAACCAGTACGACGGAAGTATACGAAATAGATTAAAAGAACCTCTTAAATTATTCGAAACTGTGATAATAAGATGAAGATAAAAAAGGAAACATCAACAACAACAAAACACAAAAAAAAAAACAAAAATAAAAATAACAAAACTAATTAATAATAAATTTTTATGGATATATAAAATTTGAACTTATTATTTCAAAAGAACAGTTTTCGGTAATGAAAAGCAAAAAAAAAAACAAAAAACACACAAACAATGAGAATTCCTTTAATAAGTGTATGAAAATTAATTTTAAAAAATGAAGAAAATTAAAAATAAAAATTACATTTAAGGGTGGGATGACAAAAAAACACTGTAAATTTTTCTTTTTTTATTATTATTTATAAAGAAGAGAACAACAAGAAACTAATTAAGTTTCAAAGTGAAAAGTACCCCTATTTATAAGTTAGGTTTATATAAAATCATTTAGGATTATAACTTTTTTTTTTCACTCTACTTTATTACAAAATTCGACTTTATTTATCTTTTTTATTTTATTTTTCAATATTTATTTTTGTTATGAAAAAAAATAAATAAATAAATTTAGAAATCAAAATTTTTTTTTTTTAATTTACTGAGTTTATATGTACTAAGTACTTTTAATTTTTTTAAATAAATTATGTATTTGAAAAGAAGCATTTTTTACGTTTAAACTTTGATTGAATAGTGAAGGTGAAATGACGAAATAGTATATATAATTATGTGGCAGTAAAAATGATGAAGAAATTAAAAACAGCTGTCTCCAATAGGAAAGTAAAAGACATCTTTTGAAAATTCGAATTTTCTTAAAAAAGATAAATATGTATTTTGATATTTTACACCCACTATATTAGTAAATAATTTAAATCTATACTTTATTTCTAATTTTTGTTTGAAAAACAGTCAAAAATAAACTGAAATATTTGTTAAGAGAAACGTAAAAGAAATGAGAAATAAAAGAAAAAAAAACAAAAAAAAAAAAAAAAGATTTGTAGTTTAATTATTAATTTTTCAAAACGGGGTAAACAATGTAATACTTTAATTATTGTCGTAAAAAAATCTGTAATTGCCGTCTGTCTATTTGTGTAATGTATAAAATTAAAAAATATTGTAATGACATAAACATATACAAAGAAAAATAAAATAACAAACATTGTAACAAACACAAAATAATTTTTTTTTTTTGATTTTAAGAATAAAATTCACAAAATAATACATTTTTTAAAAAAACATGCATATAGCTATAAATACTTTTATGTTTATCTTATTTTTTTTTTTCAAATTAAATGGCACATAGTGTATTTACAAAGAAAAATTCAAATACACGTAGTATAAACCTGATAAAACTTTCTAAAATTAAAAACAATTTTTAAAAATCTAAAAAAGAAAAAAAAAAAACTGAGTAAATAAATAAATAAATGAAAATAAATACGTACATATGTAAGAAAAAAAAAGTGTTTTTCTTTTTAATGCGATTGAAGTATTTTCTCTTAATAAATTACTTATTGGGGCCATTTCCCATTTCCCAACACTAAAAAATAGTAGAGGATTACGTTTAAAAGATTTCAAAATTTTTGATAATTGCACAAAATTGTGACCAATAATTAGAACTGAGAAACAAATCAACACATTGTCTGGATGTTGGATATTTTTACTTACTTGCATGTCATTGGATCATCAAATTTTGTTCTGATTTTTTTCTCTTTATTCCTAAAGGTATACGTGTAGTGTTGGTCATGAGCTAGTACATTTCTCGTAATTAATTTAGTTTGTTTGTACCCTCATTAGATAAAAATTACATACTTTTTGTTTTTATTAATTTGAAATTTTTTAAAAACCTTAAAAAAAGATTTAATGGTAAGGATTAAATAATAAAAATATATGAAATTTTGTTAATTAAAACACAATAAGAAATTTATTATTCTCTTTATAATATATATGTATATATAACATATTCACATACGTTTATACTTATTATTGAAAAAGAGACGGTGTACACATTTCTTCTTTTTATTAATATTATTATTATTATTATTATTATACTATTATTAAATTAATTTTATGTAATTAATATTTTAGATTCATTATTTTAATTTATTTTTTAATTTTTGTATTAGTAGTAAATATGTAATTTCTCATTTTCTTTTTGTAAATTAATTTAATAAATTTTGAAAAATTTTGATTAGAGAAATATATTCTCCTTTTAAATGAGTAAATACGAGTAATACTAAGTTTAAAAAAAAAAAAACAAAAAAAAATCATGAATAATTATTTCATTGTTAGAATTATATTACTATTAAATCACTATTACCAACTAATCATGCTATTTTATATGCATGTATATATATATTTTTATTAATTTAATTTTAGTTTTGTTTTTTTTTTTTTATTAATGTGTCCACGTTATGTATTTTCCAAAAATTTACTTTTTTTTTTTGTCATATTTTCCCTTTACATAAAAAAGAAATATTTAAAATTACTTTTTAAATTTAATGAATTACAATTTATTTACAATCATTAATTTGCATTTAAGAAAGTGGACACTACAAAAAAAATATTCTTTTATTTATTTGTTTATTTATTTATTTTTATTTTTTATTTTTTGAATAAAAAAGAAATATATAATTTAATAATATTCGATATTGTTGTAATATAATGTACTAATGTATATACGAGAATATGTATGTACGCATGTAAGTATTTCTTAATTGTAATTACTACATATTGATAATTAATTCAATATTTAAACTTATGGAAACAAAAAACAAAATTCAAATTTCTCTAATAAGGAAATAAAAAAAAAAAAAAAAAAATACGGATGTATTATTTTAATCCGTGTATTTTTTTAAAGATAATAAAACATACATATATTAATTTACTGACTTTTGTCCGTTATAATTCTATTCAATATTACACATAAAATTTTATATATATTTTTTTTTACGTTTTTTTTTTCATTTTTTCTAATACTTTAAATACATACAAACAAAATTCTCACTTCTTCAATTAATTTATTTATAATTAATACATGTAATTAATTTAAATATGAGAATAAAATTTTATCATTTTACGTAAATATTTACAAATTTTAATTTATGATTTTTTCTTTTTCTTCAATTTTTATTTTTTAAAAAGAATAATGTAATATTTTTAGTTTTAATTTTATAATTTTTAATTATTACTTACATATATGTATGTAATTGATTTGAATTTATTTTTAAAAATTATACTATACTGTTTGTTTTGTGTAGGAATTTTGTTATTTAATTAAATGAATTATGAATGATAGAAATATGCTTATTTAGTATGTTGCTGTTAAATTTTTATATTTTATAAATATTGTAATTTTATCATGATGTAAATTAATTTTATGAATAAAATTTATCATAAATATATACACAATTATGATGTTTTAAATATGTAATCGTTAGGTTATGCATTTATTATTTTTAATGTAAAGCAAAAATTTATTTAATTCATTTTTTTTTTTTTTTTTTTGATCCTTTAAAATAAGCAGTTTTAATAATAATGTAACGGTTTCGTGTTCAAAAACAAATAAAAAATATCTTATAAATTTTAAATTAAATACTTCATGAATATTTAAAAATATTTATAATTACATTTTACTAAAAATTATGTTAATCAAATTTTGAAAAAGAAATGCGTAGATATAAATAAATCTTATAACTCATATTGACTATATTAATTTATCTAAATATTAAAAATAATTTATTAAAAAAAAAAAAAATAATAATTAAATAAAATATAATTATTTCAACAAAAAAAAAAAAAAAAATAAATAAATAAATAACAGATATGAAATAAATAAAAATGAAAGTGTGTTCATCAAAAAAAAAATAAATAAATAAATAAATTTAAATAAAATTTTCAAAATTTTCTACTATATTTGATGATATACATAAATATTTTGTAATTCATTTTTGTTTTTTGTTTCAAATTAAATAGTTATTAAATAATTTATATTATTGAAAAGTTTCCTTGTAATTATTAAATATAAATTTGACTAAACTTTTTTAAAATATATGCATGTTTATTATTTTATACATAGCTTTAAGTTATGTAAATACGAAATATTTAAAATTCAGAAAACAAAAAAAAAATAAATAAATAAAATAAAATATATAAATAAAAATAAAACTGAAATTTATATTCAAACAACATAAAATAAAATAAATAAATAAATAATTCAAAATTATAAATGTATATCAGGTACATACATATTTACAAATTTATAATATCCATAAATCAAAAACTATTTTAAATCATATTTCATACTTATTTAATTTTGTCTTTGTTTTTACTTTTTTTTCTTCGCTTTTATTTTTTATTTATTCGTTTTATGTATAAGCATAATACATAAAATGATTAATGGTTTAATATCAAATGAATTATTATTTAACTTTTTTTTTTCTATTTAAATTTAATTACATAAAGGATTTAAAAAAAAAAAAAATAATAATAATTAAATGAGTTAATTATTATATGTAATATAATAATTTGAATTAAATTTTCTTAAGATTTTTATACCATAATTATGCTAAGTTGATTAATATAATAATATATGAGTATATTTAAATATATTATTTTGCTTAAAAATTTATTTTTAATTCAAAAATTCATGTAGTTTAATTTTTGTCTTTTTTTTTTTTTTTTTTGACTAATTTTATTATATAACTATTTTGTTTTTTTTTTTTTTTATTTTTTATCTTTTTGTTTTTTAGAAAAAAGCATATTTCTTTTACATTTTTTGTTATTGATTTATTAATGACGTCATGATTTAATTTTAATTTAAAATAATTTTTTTTTCTTCATGGTTTAATACAGATTACACTGTACGTGGATTATGTAATATTTATAATGAAATGTAAATATAATAATAGTTTGTATAATTAATGCTACTTTTTTTTTTTTTTGATAATGGTTTTCTTGTTAAGTACAGTACAATATAATTTATGAATGAAGTATTTCAAGATGATTAAAAAATAATCCAAAAAAATTAAATTAAATTTGTAACCTTATAAAAATGTTTTTTTTTTTTCGATTTTGAAATTATATTGTAAAAAACAAAAAAAAAATATTTACTTAATTACAAATAATAGTTTGTTTACAAATCATTTTTAGCACAGAATTTAGATGAGTTGAAATTTTTACCACAGAAAATATATTACACATAATTTAAAAATATTAACATTTTCTTGTATTATTTTTAAGCATTTGAATTCGGTGTTCAGCTCACACAAAGGATTATTTTATAGTAAGTATTCTGTGTAACCTTTATAAATTCTGTACTGAAAAAATTTTATTAACAAAGAATCTTATTTTTCTTATTTGTTTTTTATATTGAGAATAAAAATTTAATAAAATGTATTTAAATTACTAGGAATTTACAAAAAATAAATTGGGAAAAATGTTGCATTTTGACTTTCTTCTTTTTTTTCTATTTTTGGTTTTATTTCGAATTTTTAAGGTTCAATCATAGCCTCTTCATTTTTTACATTATTCGTTATAGCCTCCATTGCTTTAGTTAAAGCAGTTGCATCTTTTAAACTTAATACTTGTAATACTTGTGGTTCAGTTCCAGGTGGTCCCTGTATCATCATTTGATGCATACCTGGTGATACCGTTATTGTTTCCATATGATCACCATTCTCGATCTGATTTATGTTTTATTTTGTTGTTTCATTTGTTTTGTTTGTTTTATCAATGGAAATAAACAAAAAAAAAAAAAAAAGAAATAGAAATTTAATTAGTAAAAAATTTATAAATAATCAACACAAACAATTTTTTTCTTTGATTTTATTAATTAAAGTTATTTATTTATTTTTTTTTTTTTATTTAATAAACGCTGATGTTGATGAAGAAGTTTGATTGTAAAAATAAATCCATAATTTTGTGCAAGTTTTGTTTTGACTCAATATAAAATACAAAAAAATATACAAAAAAAATTTATACTACTCACTCTGAATTTTTGTTACAAATAAAATTAACTAAAAAGAAATACAAAATAAAATGATATTTATAAAAAAGCAAATGATAAAACATTTCTGTAAAAATACAAACGAATTTTTAAATAAAATGCCAACAGCGAGTTTGTCCTGAAATTATACTTAAAAAAAAAAAAAAAAAATGAAAATAATATTTAATTAAAATAAAATATGTAAATAATATGTGCGTTGGTACTTACTTAAAAAAAAATAAATAAAATAAAATATGCTAATAAGGCACAAATCTACGTTTTTTTTCAAAAAAAAAATTTATTTACCGACGATTTGTATAAAAGATTTTTTTAAATGTTTAATATTCTACATCTTCATTTTATTTTAAATATTTTAAAATTTGTAGAAACAAAATAACTTCTGTTCAAAGTTCCGTAAAAACGAAAACAGTAGAGTGTTTTTCGTTTTTTTTTTTTTTCATAATCATAATTTAAATACATAATACGAATATTTTAAACTAAAATTAATTAAAATTTGTGAATAACAATTGATTTCAAACAATAAAATAAAAAGAGAACAAAATTTCTCAATGAAAATAAAAAACCAATAAAGAATAAAAATATTAATAATAATAATAATAATTAAAAAAAAATATTAAATTAAAAATTTTATATTGTACACATACATAAATATAATTCTTTGGAAATATTATCATAAAGAGTTTTTTTTTCTTTTTTGTTATACATTATAATATTAAAAGGAATAAAATATTTAAAAAGAAATATAAATTACACAGAAAATATAATGAAGATCAAATTACTAATATTATATTATATTTATAATTATTTTACAATTTTGATAATAAATTAAGCACACCATGTAATTTATCTAGATGATATAAGAAAATATTCTTTTGAAAATAATAATAATAAAAAAAAAAAAAAAAAAAAAACAATACTAAAGTAAATTACAAAAATATAAAACATCAATCATATGGTATATTTCATATTCTTTAATTCTAAAATCTAATTTTACAAAAAAAAAAAAGTATGTAATGTTATAACAAAAATAAAATTAAAAATTAAAAAAAATAATAATAATTAACTTAATTGAACATCGCATAAAATCTACATAAAATAAAGTTTTAACAGAACAGTTAAGTTTTTATAAATTAATTTAAAAAATATAAAAACTAAAAATAAAATAAAATAATAAAAATGAAAATAAAAATTTCATTTTTTATGACTTTGGTTTTCAAACATTTTGTTTTTAATTTTTTCGGCAGAGATTATTATTTTATATAATTTTCGAACTATTTTCAATTGTAGATACGCAATTAAAGACAAAAATATACATATTGGATTTTAATGAAAAATAGTGTACACATACCGAAAACTAATAGAAATTAATTTTAAAAATAAGTGTGCACATTATGCAAATGCGTAATTTGTAGGTGAATTTTTATTTGAGATTCGGTAAATAATTTCTTTCAGATTATATAATTCTGGTTTTCACGGTCAAAAACATTAAAATAAAATTATGACTTTTTTTTTTTATTACATGAAACGATTACATAAAAAATTAAAAATAAAATAATATAATTTAATTTAAATTTCGAGCAAAAACAAAAAATGAACAAAATTAACGAAACAAAAAAACGAGATATTATAAACCTAAAAACGTATAATAATGAAATAATTTTTTTAATATAAAGAATACACACACAAAAAAAAAAAAAACCAAAATAAATAAACTAAAAAGTATCTTAAAAATAAATAAAATTACATGTGTAATAAAATACTTATATTAAAATTAAAATAAACAAAAAATATACAGGTAAAGTAATTATTATGTTCTTAACGAAAATAATTTTTTAAAAACAAAATTTAATCGAGCTTTCTTTTTTTGCGCAATTAACTAATTAATTATTTAGGAATACGTGTACTAGATTAAAATATACGCACTTTTGTATTTTTTTTTTTTTAAATTAATTTTAATTAGAAGAAAAATTTAGCGTTTTTAAGAAGAAATAGAATAGAATTTTTTTTCTTAAATTTGTGTTTGTTTTTCTTTCTTTTTGGTTTTTTTAATACGACGAATATGTTTATCGTAAGGAACACAGATATTCTAAGAATATATTTTTATAATAACAATATTTTAGTGATGTATGGTTTTGAAATTATTATTTTCATTTTCTATTATAAATTATTTTTAATATTATTATTTTTTTCTGACTGCATCATCATCATTCAATTTTAAGACGAATAATTTAAAAAAAAAAAATCGTTATTTAAAGAATAAGTTACAATATTTTTTGTTTTTAGTAACATGATGATTAAGTTGAAAAATAACATAACAAATTTTTTGTTTTCTTAATTATACACATTAGACAAAATGACTAGATAATTTAATATTTTGTATTTAGTTTTCTTTTTCAATTTTTTAAAATTGCTGCCTTATTTTTAGAAATACAAAAGGAAATGAAGATTGAAAAAAAATCAATCAAATGTCTTCATAATCCAAAAAATAATATTACTAAAGGCCAAAGCTCAAAAGATTAAATTTCTATTAATAAAATTTTGTTTTTGAAGCAAGTATATGCCTTTAGTAATATTATTACTCAATCCAGAAAATTTGAAAAACAGTAAACAGTTTATAGTTATGCATTATCTTTTTTTGACGAAATTTTTTCAACTTTAACTGTTGTAGATGGTGACAACAATTCAATATCATCATCATCATCATTATTTATTGTTTGAACTAATTTTATACCTAAATTTAAATCATTTTTTTCATTAGAATCATTATCATTATTATTATTGTTAATACTAGTACAGTTGCTATCATTATTTGTATTTTTATTATTATAATTTTTATCATTATTATTTGTATTTTGTATGTATGAAGTAACAACAGTAGAAGAAGGATTTTCTGAAGATGAATATGATGATGATGGTTCAACTTTAACAGTTGATTCATACTCATTTTTAATAAAAGAATTTGACGACGAAGTTGATTTTGTTGGAGAAATTAATAGAGGATCTTTATTTTCTTGAAAATATGATAGTGATTGCTGTTGTTTTGATTGCTGTTGATGTTGCTGTTTACGTTTTTTTGTTGATCTTATCGACGGAGTTGACTGGGAATTTGAATAATATAAATTATTATTGTTATTATTTTGACATTGATTATGGTTGTGATCGTTATTGTTATTATTATTATTAAGTGGGACGATAATTTTTGATTGGTTTATCATTTGACTAGAATTCAATTGGCAACGTAATTGACGATTTTGTATAATGGCACGAAACATTTTTCCATTAATAACAGTGGCAATGTTACCACCACCACCACCGCCACCATTTTGATTTATTGATGATGGTGATGATGATGCATTTGCTACTGTTATTGCTGGAATATAATTAATCGTTGTTGCTGAGGAAGATAACGACGGTGATGATGATGATAACTGTTGTTGTTGTTGAAAATTATTACTATTATTATTGTTGTTATTATTATCATTATTATTTTGATTTGATGCAATATTGTCTACCTGCATTGGTGTAATACAAACAGTTCCATCACCATTTGGATGTAATTGCTGTATATTGGCTACCATAGTTTGATACATTGATGCTGATACTGGAACTGTTATCATACTACTAACTGATACTGGATAACCTTTATGAATTATAAAAAATTCAAATTATAAATTAAGAATTTTCATTTATTTTCATTTGAAGAATTAAACTAAAGAAAAATAAAATGATTATTACCTTGACCATCTTCTCCTGTAATTATAATTTGACCATCTTGAGCAAGTGTTGCTTCTGTTAAATCAACAGTCATATTTTCGGTATGACCATTTGCATCAGCTAAACTTTGAACTGTTTGAATTGTTGCTCCAGTTTCACCTTGTGCTGTCGTATGTAACTAATAAATAAAAATTTATAAAATCATAAAATATTTCAAATATAATTAAAATGTTATCGTATTTTTTTTTAAACTTACGGTTGCTACACCTTGAACCTGTGCTGTTGTTCCATCTGGAAGTGTTATAATAGGATTGTTTGGATCAACTTGAATCAATGATACTGTACCATCAGCATTCTGAATGGTGGATAATACAGCTTGAGTGTACTATAATTATTTAGAAAAGAAAAAAATACAAGTCAAAGACAAAACTTTTTTTTAATTTGAAAAATTGACAAAAATTATATGCAAAACACTAAATTAAATAAATTAAAGGAAATCAAATTAGTAGAAAATAAAGCAAAAATCAAAAAATGGATAACACAATAAGGTATTTTGTACAAAAAATTTGACATAATCTTCATAAACTAATACTAATACATATGTATGTAGCTTTGTTCTTTGTTCTTGATCTCTGTAAAAGATTATGTCTTTTTTAAATAATAAAAATTTGAGAACTTTAAATTCATGTGCAAAAATAAAGTTTTTGGATAATTAAAAAAATTTTTTTGAAGAATTTAGAATCTAATTTTAAAATTTCATATTTAGAAGTTTTCAAATTAAAGGATTAAAAAATAGGATTCAAAAACAAATTGTTTTTCTTTAATTTAATAACATTTTTTGATTTAATCAAAACTCAGCAACAAAACAAAAAATGATTTGAATTAAATGCAAAAATCAAGATTAAATTTAAAAAAAGTAAAATTAAAAGTAAAAATTAATATAAAATCAACAAGAACAAAATGTTTAAGAAAAAGGTACAATAAATAACACAAAACTGGATAAAAATATAACAGCATAATCAAAATTAAAATTATTATTTTTATCACAAAAAAAAAGAAGAAAAACAAAAGAAAAGCAAATTTGAATTATTTAGTAGTTTATTAATAGCTGTTAGTACGAACATCCACATCAGTCAAAGCCAGCGGATCAAGGCAAACCTGAGCGTTTGCTATTGTTTGTGCGGCATTTTGAGTTGTTTGAATTTCAATTTGTTTTGTTGTTGTTCCGGTATTTGTAGCTGCAACAGCAGTTGTTGTCTGTGATGAATTATTATTATTATTTGTAATTATCGTTGTACCAGAACTATGGAGTTTTAGTACTCCAACCTATATTCAAAAATTACAGAAATAAATATGTATATGGGCTACTTTTGCTAAAGAAATTTCCGAAGTTTCCGAAGAAATATTAAATTATAGTTTTTTTTTTTAAAATATGTTTACACGTATTTACTTACATTATTATTACTCGTTGGTGTATTAGCATTAGCACTATTGACTATCTGATTGACTTTATCTTCTTCATCTGAAAATGTTGGGAGTAAATCTTCTCTACCATGATATCGATAACAGTTAATGACAATTTTTCTTAATGCATGAGTCCAACTGATCTGTAGAGTGTAAAAAAACCAAAGAAATAAATGAAAATAAGTAAAAAAAAATATGAAGATCACTTTTATTAATTTACTTTCTGTTTTTCTTCTTCTGTACGTGCATCCATTCTAACATTTGCCCACGGTAATTCTTTAGGCCACCAAGGTGGACGTGTCGATTCCCGTCCCCATCCTGGTTTACCTCGACCAGTTGAATATTTCAGCATTAAAGGAATGAATGCTCTTAATTGGGCCTGTGTCATTTTTTCCACTGGTGTCGGAATACCATCAATAATTAGTGGTGGAAGTTCAAATAATGATGGATCTTCTTGTGGTGGTGGTGGTGCTTGTTGTGCTAGTGCCGTTTCTAATTCTTCCATTACAATACTTTTTAAATTTCGTACAACATCTTCAAGTGGCTTTGCACCAAACACTTTATAACTAGTATTAGGTTTTCCTGGTGTTGCTACCAAAACTATTGCTTGCTGCCCTACACGACCGGTAAATTCATAAATAATTTGACGTAATTTACGTAATAAACGATTCTGTTGCCGTTTTCGTATTGATGGATTTGTTTCAAATGAGTGTGGCCTTTTACGTTTCTTGGCTGATGCTATTGCTGCAGCTGCTGCAACGCCAACTGGTCCGGCTGCAGCTAATTGTGATGTTACTTCATCACCCATTGTCATTTGCATTATATCTTGTCCATCACCATAACCGCTGCCCGGACTACTTGGTGGATCATCATCATCATCATCTGATTGCCCACTCATTTGTCCATCTTCAATCATTTCAATTTTATATGTCTTATTATTTATTGTTGTTGTATGTGTACTTGTGCTCGTTGTAACGGTGGAGACATTCATTTTTATGTTTTATTTTTTGTTTTTCTTTGTTTATATATATATATATATTTTTCTTTATTGTAGTTTGATCCAGATTTATTAATCAGAATTTTCTGTTCTTTTATTTGTTGAATCTGTTTGTTTTTGTAACATAAAAGAAGAAAATTGTATTTAAAATTTTTGATTTTTTATACATTTTAAAAAAAGCGTAAAAAAATAAAAGTGCAAAGCTAAGTAAAGGCCATTCGGTAATTTGGTAAATTTTTTTTATACATTATTTTTGATAAAACGTAAATAAAGGCATAAAAATGAATGAAAAGTGGGTTTTCACAAAATGTTAAGTCTTTGCCTATACCAATTATGTACATATAGTGTGCATAATAAATCTAAGTAAATTGATAACATTTTTCCTGTTATCAAGAGACATTAAAAGTAATCTTTAAAAGGAAAGTTCGACTGAGACGTTGTATTTTTCTATACTCAATGCATACAATATGTACTTCATATATTTGTGTACTGTGCATGTAAAAGCCACAATTTGTTTTAGAGTCCATTTTGATATAAGGATAAAATTAGTAGAATATTTCTAAATTATACGCAAAGGACATAAAGTCAAATTGTCTTGGCACACATACGACATACGACATAAATTCAAATCTTTATTTTGTTTCAATTGAGGATTGAATTAAAATGATAGTGGGTAAAAATTCTACAATTTCTCTGTTTTCAATCTCAATCTAAGCGTATAAAAAATAATAATTCACACACGTACGTAATACATATTGTATTTTATATGTATATGTATGTATATATAATTTCTGAATTCGAGTTCATTGACCCATATATGTGTGTCCTTTTATGATTATCGAAAATGGAAAAAAAAATGTCGAATTTTCGATTGACAAAATTTTACTTTGATATGTATGAAATTTTACTGAACATAAATTTGATTTGTTTTGTCTAATAACATTTAAAAATAAAAGTTATGTAGGTACATTTAATCCTAGTTTGGTATCCTTTTATGAATAATTATTTTTAATTGATCAAGTTAAATAGTGCGTATATATGTATATACATTTATGTATTGTAGTTTCAGATCTACAAGACAAGCCATACATATTAGACAACAAACAAACAAGTATGATGAAGGATATGAATTAAAGCATATAATAAGGATACATACATATTAGAATAAAAGGATATCAAACAAAAATTTAATGCTAGACAAGAGAGGTGGAAAGCCGAGAATAAGGTTGAATAGTGGAATATCCAAAAATGGTATGGTATCAACACCATCATAAATTTTAACAATTTTAATGAATATAATATGGTATGGCTGTACAGTGTACGTGCATATACTATGTATATACTTATATTTATATGGATGTACACATATGAATGTATATATATACAATAAATGTACAATACACTATAATTCGATTCCTTCATTTTTCGTCAAATATACATACACGTACATATTATATATATACATATATATTGTATTTATAATTCTTATAAGAAGTCTCTTTTTTCCAAGTACCCATTCTTATTTAGAAAAATTTTTAATTTCTATTTTGATAATTTACAAATCTTTTGTTTTCATCCAATTTTAGTATAAATTAATAAATAAATATTTTAAAATTGGTTAGCAGATCATTTTTTCAAACAATCAATTTCAATAAACTTTCAAGACTGAATTCTGGTTTAGATGTTTATTATTATTTTTTTTTTTCGTTCGTAGGTAATACAAATTCCAAACAAAAAAAAAAAAAAACTTCTAAGCCTCTGTTTTTTTTTTTTTCTCAATTGATTAGCATTTCTCATTTCTTATCAAATTTAATTATTCATGTATAAACACATTTTAAATTGTATATAATTATTAATAATTAATATTGTATTTAATTTATGTTATTCATTTTAAGTTTTATTTATGAAAATTAACATTTTATTTATTAAAAATATGAAAAAATAGAGCAAGCCCAGTTTAAAATTTTACTGTCACGACTGCGTACGCACCTGCGTGTGATTTTTTTAAATATTTCACATTAATTAAACAATTAATTTTATAATTTAATACGTATTTTATTTAATTTTAACATTTTTTATTAAATTTTTTAAAATAATTTAACATTTATCAAACGTTTTTAACACGAGCACAATATACGCCACACTTAACTACATAGAATGTTCAATATTAACACATACATTTACAATTATTTTCAAAATTTTACATACACATTTATTGTAAAATTGTAAACATTTTCTATACGTATACGCAAACACATTTATCATATTCGATCATATTGTGTAGTAGTGTGTGAATATACGATAAAAAAAAAAACAACAAAATTAAATTTCAAAAAAAAAAAAAAAAGAAAAGGGAATTCATATTGGAAAACTTCAAATTATTTTCAAGATGGCCGTCAGTTGTAATACATAAATACATAATGCAGTTTTTAAATATGGCTTTGTTTTTTTTTTTTTCTTTTGTTCATTTTTGTTGGATCTTATTTTTATAGTTTTGCTTTCCCTATAAATAAAACATATGGGAACATTTATATGGAATTTTGGTTGTGGCATGAATGTAAATATGCATCATACTTTGATATGTATATTTCAGAGGGTTGAATTGAAATTGAAACATTTACATGGATCTATAATTATATATGCAAATATACATACGTGCATACAATATAAAAACAAAATACTGTAGTACATATGACATGACGTACGTACAAAGATATGTATGTATGGATGTAGGTACGCATAATTCGAATAAAAATGTCTACATACATATTTTTTGAAATCGACTAAATTTTGTCTTTGAATTCGGATTGATATTGAATTCATATTTGAATCATGTACAACAAACATCAAAATGCACCAAGGAACTGATGAAAATTGTACCATTATCCAAGCCATTATCCTTAATGAAATAAATTTGATACATTTTTTATATTTCAAAATGAAATATGTACATACATACATACATATGTTTTTTTTTGTGTTGCTTCAGTAAAAAAAAAAAAATTATTCTGCTTTCCTGTTTATATTTAACATAAATACGTTATTCTTTTATTTCTTAGATCTATCATATTGGTATTATCTGTTATAAATATGTGGTCGAATTATTTAAATTTGAATTTTGATAGAAATTGATTTAAAAAAAATATCAATCACAATTGCAAATTACTAAATAAAATCGTTATTTATTATAATCAGATTTTAGAAATTTTGTTATAAAACAAAAAATTAATAGGATAATTAAAAAAAAAAATATGTCGTGAAGGCACATTTTTAACAAAATATTTGTTTCCGTTGAGAAGCAAAATAGTTTAAAAAAAACAAAAAATTGAATGCTAATTTTAGTTTTTGTTTACCGGAATACATCCTGTTCCTGTACCACATCTTATTGGATATGGATACCATGACCATCTGATACCATTAATGTAATATTTTCCGAACATTTTCTATTATCCTTTTTTAGTCCATTTTTTAAATAAACATTCGTACTTTATATACGGTCTCTATATATACTTCCGTAATTCGTACACAAGCATATACATATGCATATACGCATACTATTATCTCTTTATAATGCTTGTTCTAGTACAATAATTTTCCGGTATTATCCTTTATATTAAAAAGTAATTTATTTTTCTGCATAATAAGGAAAATTTCCTCTTGAAAAGGGAAATGCAAAAATTCATGTGTGTTTGTTTGTACATTTATTGTTATATTTAGTACATTACATTTACATGAACAGTAAAAATATATGTATGTATATATAGTCTAACAGGAAATTGAAAATGAAAAAAGAAAATGGTCAATACTGTATCTATATAAAAAGCGCGCTTACATAGGTATATGCTTATATATTATTTTAATATACCCACAGGATATACCTCTACCTAATATATATATAACACAAATATTTTGGTATGCAAAATGTACCTACATCCAGTTAAAATAAAAAACAGAAATTTAGAAATTATAATTTTAAAAAAATAGCATTAAAAAAACAAAACAATGTATGGATACAGTGGATACACACTTATGTAAGTATGTGTGTGTGTATTTCCTTTTTGTTTAATTTTTTTTCTTTTTTTTTTTAACGTTATGCTGTAGATATGTAAAATAGGTATTTATTGTCATGCGCTTTTGATAATAATTGAAATTTTTTATATATATATTTTTTTTAAATATTATATGTACAGCATGTACATACATACATACATACATATGTACAAATACAAATAGGATTTTTCATAATTTTATTTTGTTATGTTAATTTTAACATATATATATCCTTTTTCTATACATATGCATACTGAGTATTCCCTTTTTTTAAACATTTCAATTGTGTAAGTTAAAGTGCAAAAATTAAATAAGAAGAAAATAAATACAAAAAAATAAATAAATAAAAAAATTAGAAACAAGGAAGAGCTTTTTAAGATAGTCTTTTTTTTTTTTTTTTTTTCTAATTTAAGGAATCTATTCTAGATGTAAGAAAAATCCTACAAAAATTATAAAATTCAAAAGGTTATTAATTTCACCAGAATAATTTTTCTTTTATTATTAAAAAAATAAAAATAAAAAAAAAGGTAAAAGCATACGTAATTGAAGTAGAGCGATATAATCGCATGTATACAGTTACATATCTAACGTATATGTACATACATATGTACAAAAATCTGTGCTGTATGTGAGTAATAAAAAAAGATGTGTTTAATAATAATATAAAGAAGAAGATATTATACAAAACAATAACAAAACAATAATTTCAAATTTTTCTCTAATATAAAATATAATTGTTTGTATAAAAAAAATTTCAAAAAAAATTTCAAAATTAAAAAATGTAAAAATTTTTGATAAAATATTATTTAAATTATTTTTGAAAAAAAAAAAAAAAAAATTCATAATCACATATTTTAAAATTTGTTCTGATCTGCTATACTTGTGATAATCGATTTTCCTTATGACTGTTTGGGAGCACATGATGAAAGGCAATCATTTCTACATTCCATATGGTAAAGTATTTATTACATATATTTACCACAATATTGTGTTTAATACCTATTAATTATCTTTTAAATTTAGTTAAAAAAAAAAAAAAAACGAATTCAGTTGAAACATTAATTTAAATTTCAATAAGGGAATTACAGTCAATGCCAATAAAGGGCTATTTTTGAAGTACAATCGAGTAGTTATTCCCTCAAATTCACAAATTTAACGATTAATTGTAAATGTAATTCAATGATTTAATTATATCATAAACAAATTATTAACCAGAAGATTTAGGCACCTCAATGTATGTAATCTGATGTGCTTTAATATATTATTTTATAATTTAACTGATAATTAGATAAATAACGAAAAATTAATTTGGATTTTTAAAAATTCATTATTTTTTTTTAAATTGTTTAAATTAAATTCTTCTAAGTATTTTAACAGAACAAAGATAAAAACAGTCCATTTTTAGAAATTTTAACATCTAGAAAATATTGATTTAACTTTCAGGCATTTCAAAATCGCTTATCGTTAGAAAAATAAGATAAATCATTTCGAAAAAGAAAAAAATACAATAGAAAATTCAGTTACAAAATTATATGTATGCACATATATGTATATTAAATATGTTTGCCATGTGCATACATACATCATTGTATGATATTATGTTTAAAATTAAAATGATAAAAAATTCCTCTTTGTAAATTGTACATATGTATGTATATAATGCACAATTGTATGCACATATTATCTAGGCTCAATACATCATTCTTTTTAATAAGAAAAAGGCTAAAAACTACAAAAGAAAAAAAATTATTGATAATGAAACATGTATTGTTTTACTATTAAAAAAAGAAAAAATTATCATACATTTAGCGACTTGATATCGTATATATAATTGTGGTACATGTACGTATGTATGTTCATATAATGTGTTTTGCATTGTGTGAAATTAGTACAGTAGAAAAATACAATATTATAAAATATGAATAAATCTAACCATTTAACCAAATGATATTTACGATAAATGGATAAATGAATGTATACATTACATAGTTATTTAATTTAGCTGTGTATATGTTTTTTATCAGTAATTTTATTTTAATTTTATTTGTGGTCAGTTCTTTTATCAGTTATGGAAAGAAATTCAAAAATAAATAACGAAAATTGTATAAATGCCCATTTATATGAAGACAAAAAAAAAAAAAAAAGACAAAAGGATTTTTTAAAAACCATTTTAAAATTTAAATATGACAAAAATATTTTGACTATTTTATTCAAATTTTCTATCTATAAATACAAACGAACAGAAATAGATATTAAGTAAAGTGATAGATGGTGTCTTCTACAACAGTTCATAGTTTTTAAAAATTAAAAAATTAAAATTGATTTAAAGATATTAAGTGTGATTTTAAAAAAAATAAATAAAAATAAAATTAAACGATTACAAGTCGGCTCATCATTTGGCATCTGACTTTCTATGAAAAAAAGATTTTTTTTTTTTTTTGAAAAAATAAATTTGTTAGCTGCCATGTGAAGGGCTTCCTTGTAATTTGAAAATCAACGATTTCAACAATTTAAAATAAGAGTAAGGAAAATATGTGAAAAAAAAAAATAAAATAAAAACAAATAAAACATGAATGTGTAAAATTAAAAAAGTGTAATAGAGGAAGAACATATTTTTATAAAACAGGAACTTTAATGAAAAGAAACTGTATAGTTATGTATTTTCTAACATTCTTTGAATTTTATTTTTGTTTTTATAAATTTATAACAGAGAACGAAAGGAATCTATAATAATAATAAAATTTAATTAATTTTTTAAATTCTATTTTGTAGTGACTAAAATAATTACAGGATAACTTTTTTTCTTTTCTTTTAATTTCAAGTATAAGTGGTAATACTGATTCTGTAACGGAAATAAATTTATACGAATTCATGAATTGATGATTTATTCTAGCATAAATACATAAAATTCACTCTTAATTGTAGAAAAATTTTCAATTATAAATCTTTAGATAGAGTAAAGTTATAGTTTTTAATTTTTAAAGTATAATCATGATATAAATTTTGTAAAGAAAAAGAAAAAAAGTGATCCTTGTATTTCTAAATTTTTTTTTTTTTTATATTAACAACAATAGTAAAATTAAATAATAAATTAAATGCTTATTTTAATTTAGTTATTTTTTTCTCATTTTTATTTTTATTTTTTAACATAAGAAACATGTTATTGGTTTCTAAGTACAAAATAATGTAGTCTATTGTTTTTTCTTTTTGTTGAAAAAATAGAATTTTCATACTTGAAAAAAAGATTAATTTTTTTTATCTTGAATAAATTTTTGTTTTGATCTGTTTTTGATAGATAAAAAGTTCATTTGAATTTGTCATTACATGAAGAATATTAATGATGACGATACTAATAAAACTATTTATTTTTATTCTAACACATTGATCAATTTTAATTTGCTTTTATTCTAAATTTAATTTAATTTAATTTTTTTTCCTTTTCTATTTAGTGAAGGTGCTGATTGTACATCGATTTGAAGAAGCATACATATATATATATAAATTCAATTTTGTGTATCAAAAGAAATTATTTCATATTTTCAGCTTTAAGAATAAGGCGTACGAGGATTTACGTTAATCATTTCGGTGGTACTGATTATTTTTGAAAAAAAAAAAAAAAAAGAAAGAAATAAGAAAAATATAAAAAAAAGATTGTAATAAAATGAAGAATAAGAAGATAGATAATAATTTTTGTTTGTTTTACCTTTTACTACACTTAATATGAATGAATAATAATATGATTCCAAGCAATAAACAAACACAGCCGACAACGATATATGCGATACCCAAAAACGGATTTTTTCCTCCAAGTAAAGATGTTGTTGATAAAATCATTTTCTTTGTACCATCAAAAGCAGAAACTGAATATCCTGTAAGAAATAAAAACAATAAAAATAATTTGTAATATCTTAATTTCAATAGTAATTTAAAAAAAATATTTTTAATGTAAGATAATGATAAAGAAAGAAAATCTAATGAATTTGCATAAATTTACGGTAAAAAACTTTTAGTGAATAGTTTCCTCTACGTAAACCGTCTTCAAAAAATTTTTGACTATGATCAATACGACGATATAATTTACGAAAACTTGGTAATGCTGCTGTTCTCATCCATACAATAAGATCTTCGTTCTATATAAAAAAGTTAAGGAGATTAAAATTTATTTTAAGTGAATATTTTTATATGAAAATTTACTTGAAAGCCATTATTATCTGGATTACTTTCATCTAATTGCCATAATTCCTTTTTCCAGGCTTTCGGTTTTGCAAAATCTTTCAAAGCTATAAAATATAAAAAAAGAGCAGTGATTATAGCACAAATTATGTTCTAAAAATCTGTAAGTAATTTTTGTTTTTGTTTACCTTCTGTTAAGTTACCCGGAGGATTACGAAATTTAATCTGTTTATCGGATGGCCATGCTATACCAGTGTTTAATAGGTTAACCTTTCCATGTTCATTTGAATATAACTCAAGTGTATCTAAAACAAATAATGATAAAAATTTGAAAAATAAAATAATATAACAAGTCTACCAAATGTTTTGCTAGTGAAGTAATTAAACTTACCACTAAATAATGAATTGGCAATCGCTCCACATGGTGCAATCGGTTTTGGTGGTTTTAATGTTTCATCGTATGCAAATGGGAAACAATCAGTTGATGGTGTAGATGATAATTTACCTAATAATTGATCGTCATCACGAGATTTAACATAACGTCTATGATTTTGATAATAATTAGTAAGGCCATAATACATGAAAACTTTTCCCTGCAAAAAGTAGGATACAATAGTTAACTACTCTTTAATAGGGATATAGATTACTTACAGAAAAATCTTTGGTCAATGTAAAATGTATATTACAAATGCATTCTTTTGATGGATCCTCATTTATAATATTAGCACATGTAACATTAGCATTTTCTGATATGCAATTTGTATAATCAATTACGTGCTCACGTACTTCATCTGAAAAATATAATAATGCAATACCAACTGGTATAAAAGCGATACCAATTATGAAAAATGTTGGTAGAACAGTGCCAGCAGTTAATACTGGCTGCCAAGCTGGTAATCGTTGTTGTTTAAATGCTGAATCTAAAATTCATATATATTGAAAAAAAACAAGAAAAAAACGAAAAGAAATAAAAATTGATTTTATATCAATAGAAAATATAGTCACACAAGCCACACCACAACCATAAATCGTCAATTAACGAGATAATAAAAATATCGATTGATTTCATATCAATTTTAATTATTTATACATATCTAATCATTTTTATTTTGGTGTGGTTGGACTGACTCACCAGAAGGACGTTTCGATTTTATTTGAAGATCTTGAGTTTCTGTTTGTGTTATTGTTGCCATTTTTTTTTCCCTCAAAGATTTTCACTATATTTTTGATTTATTTATTAACACAATAATCACAATTTATTGCATTTATGTTTTGTATTTGTTAAAAATGTAAATGAATGTATTCAAAATTTCTTTTCTAATAAAATTACGCGAAGAACCTCATCGTCATCCGTAAATTTGTGAATAAACTTATTAAACATTTATATATTTTCGTTTCGCGTGTGTACTGTGTGTAAAAATCAATGTTGACATTTATATTTTTTTTTCTTGAAATAACAGATGATATGAAATGATGATTGATGATGATAAGTACGGCGATTTGGTGAATAGGTAGTTTTAGTGGTGGGTGACTGGTGAAGTAGCGACAGCGGTTAGCGAGCGACTACCTATTAGCGACAATCGACAACAACAATAGTTAATAGAATAGGAAGAAAACGAATCGAAACAGAAAGTTAATAATGAAAATGAAACAAAATTTTTAAATAATTGAACGAAAAATAAAATTTCAAATTGAAATGTTAAATGAAATGATGAGTTTTTGGGAATTGAAATTTTCGGTGTTTGCTTCATTTCTCATGCTTGTCTTGTCGTATTTTACTTTTGCTGCGTTTTCTTGATTGACTACTTTTTTTCTTTTCTTTTATACTAAAATTCCTAAAATTTTATTTATAAATAAAAAAAAAAAACCAAAAAAATAATTATTGTGCACATTTGTTTTTATAACAAGTAAATATTTATTTACTTTTTAACATTTTTTACATTTTTACGAAATTACAAATTTAAACCGAAATTAATAAAATTTAAAAAAAAAATACCAAATGCTTATAATGGAGAATTCCGAAGAAGTTTTACAAATATTAGAAAGATTTACAAAATTAAAACAAAAAGACATACCAAAAGAACTTGAAGATTATTTATGTTATGTTGCAAAAACTGGTGATACTGTTTATCGTTGGTCAAATGTGAAATATTTATTTCGTGAGAAATTAGTACATGTAATTAAAGATTTTCATGATACAACTCCAAGTATAGACGGTAAGGGAAAATTTTAAATAATGAATAATATGATCAAAAGGGGTTTTTATATATATTTTATTAATTTTTAGATTTACCACAATATCCAAATGTTGATCCATTCAATTATGAAACAATGAAATCTGCATTATTAGAACGTTTGGAAATGTTCAATGCGGCACCATTCACTATACAAAGATTATGTGAATTATTGACAGATCCTCGTAAACAATACAGTAGAATTGATAAGTTTATGAGAGCATTGGAAAAAAATATTTTAGGTAACTAATTTTTAATAATTTTATTTTATTTTAATAATAATTTTCTGTAATTTTTTATTATTTAATTTTTCCATTGAAAAAACAAAAAAAAAAAAAAAATCAGTTGTAAGCACAATTGAGCCTGGCCGTAAACAACCGGATAGTGAAAATGGAGATTCACTGGATTCAGTGGTTAACGGTGATTTATCACTTGATGTTAATGTTGATATTGATATGGAAAATGAATCAATATTTAGTATGGAACCACAAAATTCGGCTACATCTGCTGTAACACCACCAATTATTATTACAGCAGCAGCTGCAGTGGTAGCATCATCATCAACATCATCACCATCATCTTCAAATCAGAAATCAGATTCCATTACAGATGATTTGGTTGCCTCATCACCAAAAAAAATTAAATTGGACATTGATGAAATAAAGACAAAATCAGATAGTGAAAGTGAGAGTGAAGCCAGTGACGATTCTGATAGTTCAGATAGTAAAGAATTAGCTAAAAAGGAAGAAATAGATGCCAGAATGAATAAAACTGAAGTAGATCAAATAGTACATACTACAACTAATAATACTTTAACAGAAAATAATAGCGAAGAAACACAAAAAACTCAAAATGAAGTGAAAGTTACGATTGCAGATGAGAATTCAGAGAAAGTAGTTAATTCAACTGAAGTACAAACAAAAGAAAATGAAGTAACTTCAGAATCTGAAGAAAGTTTAGTAGGGAAATCAAATAATATCGATTTAGCAGAATCTTCGAATGTTGCAGAATCACTTTCAAAAAAAGAAATTGTTGAAGAGAAGACTCAAAAATTAGAACAGAAAGGTATTACTGAAGATGTACTTCAAAAAAATTCTGAAAATTCAAATGTGAAAGATGAACAAAGTGTTAAGGTAGATAGTAGTACTGATGGTTCAGATGAAAAGGAATTACAAAAATCTGAAACGAAAGAAGGAACTAAATCAAGTGAATTACAGAGAAATGTAAGTTGTCAAGAACCACAACAGAATGATGTATCTTCAGTTTCTGAAGGTGTAGTTAATGAAGATCAAATTCAAATCTCTGGACTTACATCCACTATAAATGTTACTGAGCTAATTTTGAAAGAAGAAGAATCGAGTGCCCCATTAAACACTTATCCTTCTCAGTACAATGAAACGTTGTCATTATCATCATCTTCATCATCATCATCGTCATCGTCATCTTCGTCGTCATCATCATCATCACCAACATCTACTACGACAAAAGTAATGAATAAAACTCCAGAACAAATGTCTGTAGAGAATCCATCATCAACGATTTTATTACCACAACAACAAATTCAACAGCAAACGTTGCAATGCTCTCAAAATCCTCTAATTTTGTCATCGAATGAAACAAAAAATACTATTGATTCACAACAGATTCCAGATCAACCAATGGAAGAAAATTCTGATGTTGGCGTAAATGCTTGTGCAATTTCAACGACAACAAATATAGAAAATTCATCAACAATGATAGATTCTAGTGGTGGTGATGGTGTAGTTTTAGATGAGATAATGCAATCATCAGAATCAGATCAAATGACAACCGATTCAATTATAAAAACAACAAATATTGATGATAAAATTGATTTGTCCGGTATGGATGTTGATGATACAAGCCAAGAAGAAGCCATGGACCAATAAATGAATTTGGATAAATAATTAAATATTTCTTAATTTTGACAAATAAATAATTTAATAAAATAAATAAATAAAATCAGTAAATAAATATCAATCATTTACAGCGATGAGTGCTACATAAATATATGAAATTTTCAGTGTTAATATTTTTCATTTGAATACTTGAAAAAATAAAATAAGTACCATCGTTAGATATTATTGTAGATTTAATAATTATTATATAATTACTTGTATTTGTTTAGATGTTTAAATTATAATGACTGGGCTTATATGTATCCATTGCTTGAATTCTATATGGCTGTTGTATTGTAACATGGAAATAATCAATTGAAAATATTTAACCGTGTGGCCAAATATTTACTATTGATTTATGTCTTAAGTTTTCGAGCAATGCTAATGTAACAACTAATATTTTTCAAGTATTAACGTAATAGAAATTTAGAAATAAATAATAATAATGATGAATGAAAATAATTGCATTTTGTATTTCAAATGGTAATTATTAATCTCCTTATTTTTGTCTTTATCCTTCCATTGACTATTCTCAAGGTTTAGCATAAGAATAAAATTAAAAACGATTAAACCAAACCACAATGATACGGTTCGAGTGGATTGTTGTTCCACTAAAAAGAGGAGAATTTATTTTTTAATTCTTAAAAAAGAAAACATGTTCAAAAATCCGAGTTTAACATTATTATAACATTAAGTAAGTTTTATACCTACACACACATACTTTTTACTACTACATAAGAATTTATATTTTAAAGTCATTGAAATAAATAATTTTTTATTGTTCAATTTTCATGTACAATTTTTTTTTTTTACCATAATTCTATATTTAAGTACATTTCATTTTTTGCATAATAATTACATACATGAGTATACATGTACAGAGTGTTGTTAGCAGAGATAATAATAATAATAATAATAAACGATTTTTAAATATTATTAGTAAATACAAATTTATATTATACATTTTGCAGAATACAAAATAAATTTATCTATGTACGTATGTATGTATGTATGTATGTATTTTGTAGAATATAAAGAAAACAACAAAAAAATATATAAAATTTTTAATAATTCAATCCAAGTATTTTTCATTTTCTTTTGTTTTTTTTTTTTTTTTGCTTTTCTTTATTGTTACCATATATGTATGTATCATTCATATACGTATGTATGTATGTATGTGTTCATTCAGAAGAAGAAAAAAAAAAAACAAAAAAGAACAAAATTACAAAAAATATAAATGATTGATGATGAGATGTTTTATATTAATACCATCATTTACAATTACATTTTATTATATATTTTATTGTGTTTTCATTTTCTTTCAATTTTATTATCTTATGTTTTAAAAATGTACGACGACATTGATACTAATTTTCTTAATTAATATACTGTTTCATTTTTTTTTTTTTGCTTTGTTTTGTTTTTAGTTTTTTTAATTTTAGATTTTTTTTTTTTTTTTTTATTATATATTATTAGTATTTTATTACATTAAATCACATGATTATTATAATAGAAAAAAAATTTTTTTTTTCTTTGAAATTTTAATTAAAAATTTTTGTATTTCTTTTACATTTAGAAATTTTGTTTTCTTGATTTTTCTTTTCAAATTTGCTGTAATCATTGTTTAAATTTTTTTTTTTTATAATTTTTTTATTTTGGGATGCGTTAACATTTTTTTCTTTTCTTTGAGACGCATAAATATAATGCATAGATAAATATTTGCCTTGTTGCTATTTTAAGATTTCATTTATTTATTTATTTTTTTTATCTTAATATATAATCTATCTTCTTTTTTATATGATAACTAATAACTTACTACATTTAATGAAGCTTTTTTTTTTATTACTATTATTTTTATTTATTTGTTTTATTTTTCAATAGGTTTTATGGCATTTTCTTTTTTGCATATATGAATGAGTTTTTAAAACAATGCGCATTGTTATGTAAAATATGACGATGAAAAAGATAAATTTTTACAAGTATGTATGTGTATTAAATTTTGTTTATTTGTTTTTATTTTATTTTTTTTATTTTGTTTTATTTTATTTAGAAAAGAAAAACGGAAAATATTCAGGCTGAGGTATTTTCTTATTTCTAAGTTTTGTGAAGCAGGATTATTTATATTTAATATATATGTATATGTAATAGGTAATTTATAATAAAGAAAGTACAAATTAAGAGAGACAAGAATAATTTTTTGTTTGTTTATTTTAAAAGAAAAATTAACAAAAAAAAAAAAAAAAAAACAAAATTTAAAAAGTTGTGATTAAATAAATTTAAAATTTTTTCCGTTACGATTTTCTCTTTTTGAATTCATTTGAATCATTTTTTTAGATTTTGATTACTATGAAATTTCTGATTTTTAGTTTTTGCTTTATTTTTATATGTTATCTTGTGTTTAAATTTAATAACTTATTTTTCTGCTTTCAATTTTTTTATTTTTGTTTTTTTTTTGCTTTATAATGAATACTACATAAGGGACGGACCACAATTAATAATCAATTACAATAATTTAATAATTAATTATTTGATAATAATAACTAGTTATAAAGGCTTAATTTTGTTTATTATATGCTTATTATATTTATGTGATGTGATATTTGCATTATGGTAAGAGACTGTGAAATAAATCATTATTTTTAATTTTTTAAATGTCTCTTTTTTATATATAAAAAAAAAAAAAAAACAAAAATAAATAATAATTTTCATAATACAAAAATTTTATCTATTAAAATGCGGTCTTAAGTGTATTCGTGAAAAATAATTTTGGTGTTGCGTACATTTTAAGATTGTGGATAATGAACCCCGAATAAAATGATTCATGAAATAAAATCAGTAAGGTAATACAGATACAATTTAATTTGTTTATTCAGAATCAGAATATGTATTATAAATTATTCAATTCAATTTTAAAAATATTTGTTTGCATGTAAATAGATAAAAGATCTCATGTAGAATTTTTTTTGGTTTTTTTTTTTTTTCAAAATTGTAATTTATAACTGCCGTGCATTTGTTTTTGTTTTATTTTGTAATTATGATAAAATAATTATAATAAACAAATAAATTGATAATTAAATTGCTATTGTAATTAATACTAAAATATAAATATTTGATTACAAATAGTAATTTATATAATACATAATACATATAATGATATACAATATGGTTTTTTTAAAAAAAAAAAAATTACAATTAATAATAATAATGATAATAATTAATAAAAATGATAATACATAATAATAATTAATTAAATTGATTAAATATATGTGTATATAATATACTAAATATAGTTTATTCTTACATATGCTTTGCCTTTTCTCTTAATACAGTTTTAATAATAATTTTTACATTATAAATATAATTTATTATAAATTTTATGAATTATATTAGCAATTAGCAATTATTATTATTAAATAGTAGTTTTAGTTTTAGTTTTTAGTACACAGTAATGCAGTTTTTTTTTTCTTTTTTTCTTTTTTTTTTTATTATTGTGCTGAAAATAAATTAAATATACATTTTTTGTTTCTTATTTTGAAAATGAAATTTTATATTTTTTGTTTTGTTTTTGAATATTTTATTATAATTAAATAGAATTTTGTGGTTGTTGTTGTAATCTCACATTATTATTATAATTTTGAAGAGTAATAAAATACTGTAAGACAAGAAATGCAAACGAAAGAAATTAAAAATTTATTTCTAATATATGTAAATCACATATTTTATTCAAGGGAGAGAGAGAGAAAAAAAAAAACAGAAATTACTCACATACTTTATTAAATACAAATTCAAAACCACACATTAATTTTATAATATAACAGTTTTAAGCAATTATTCAAAATGATATATACTAATATCAAATCAGTTTAATTTGCAAATAATGTGAGCGAATACAATTTAAATTCACGTAAACAAAAAAAAAATATATAACAAAAAACAAAATTTACAAATTAATAAATTTAAAAAAAAAAAAATTTTAAAAATTAAAACATTATTAAAAATATATTGGAATGTTTATATATGTTACATACAAATATTATAAATTACATTTTATGGCGACAAAATAAAAAAAATCATCTTCAAATTGAATAAAAAAAATATTCAAATTCAAATAAAACAAAAGAAAAAATGGTTATTTTTAATAAAATTAGTAAAAAGTGTTAAGCTCATTTTATATTCATGTATTCTTCTTATATTAAATATACTATTCATTTTTTTTTTACAATAACATTTTTTTTTTTTTTTTTGCCTTATTATTTATGTACTTTTTTCTAATTATTTTTTTTTCCTTTCTTTTTTAGTTTCAGTTTGTGTGCTTATTTTGTTAGTGTTTGTTTTTTTTTTTTTTTTTTTTGAAAAATGTTGATTTTTTTTTAATGTATTTTTGGACTTTTCAAATATATTTCTCAAAAGCATACAAATATTTTATATTTATTTTGAATTGAATTTTCTTTTATTTGCTGTTTAATCGGAAGAAAAAAAAATTTGTTTGAAAGCAATATTTTTTAATTTTTATTTTATATGATCTGTTTTCTAAAGTAATTTTATTTTATTTTATTTTTTCTTTTGTTTTTGGTTTCATATACACATGCTTTTTTTTTTTATTTATATTTTATTTTATACGCAAAAAATTGTAAATATTTCAAAATTGATTT
This sequence comes from Anthrax anthrax, assembly GCA_963971155.1. NCBI lineage: Eukaryota > Metazoa > Arthropoda > Insecta > Diptera > Bombyliidae > Anthrax > Anthrax anthrax. The sequence goes on from OZ020123.1 coordinate 3,960,126, forward strand.
TCATAATACATTTTTTTTTATTATTATTATTTTCTTTTGTTTATCTACGTCTCTCTTAAACTTATTTCTACACAGTTTTTTGTTTATTTATTTGTTTTAATTTTGCATATTATGTTGTTGTCTAATATATATATTTTTTTTTTGGTTTTTCTCGCATTTTCATTTAGATTGTTTTTTTTTAGTAATTATTATTATTTTTTTTTTTTGCTTTTTACTTTTTATTATCATCTTAAACTAATCTCAACGATTAACCTAAACATACTTTTACTTGTTTTTATTTTTATTTTTTTTTTTTTACTTTTTTTTTTAAATGAGGTTTTTTTTTTCTTTTAAATTTTATTTATTTATCAATTTTTGTTTTTCGATTTTTATTTATTTATAATTTTATTCTTATTGAATTTTTTTGTTTGTTTGTTTTTATTTATTGCATGAAAATATTATGATTATTTGTTGTTTGTTTTTTATGTGTTTTATTCTTTAACTTCGAAATATTTGTACGTTGGATTTTCATAACCATTTATTTGCATATTAGCAACATGTTTCTCTTCAGGAGTAACTGGTAATCCAGCAGTCTACAAGAAAAATGGAAAAAACAGATAGAAAAGTAAAATCAATTATGGTCATAGTAAATGAAAATTGAAAATTTTATTAATTACTTGATCAACTTCAATAAATCCTTGTGCATGTGGTGAACGTGACGCTCTCCATTTAGCAACGGCTACACCAACAAAAACGGCTGCCATTAATGCTATACCACTAAATGCTAGAGTAAAGTAAATATTTCTTCCTTCTCGGCTTGTTGGACCATAAATTTCTCTTCGTACAGAATATCCCTGCGAATAATATATCATAATTAAATAAATTAATTTTTACTTTGTACATAGTTGAAAAAAGTTTCAAAATTTAATTACCGCTTCACCATGTCCTAAATCATGTGTCATAATATGTTGAACTTTAGGTTCTGCTTCTTGGTGAGCAACAGCAGCTGCTACCTCTTCTACTGCTCGTTGTACAGCTGCATCATCGACAGTTGGTAGAACAGTTTGAGTTATCTTTGGTCTAAAATTTCAAAGAAATTCCAATCGTTAGTATTTAAGCGAACGAACACACAAAGTATTTTATAGGAATTATATCCTCAAGAGTTGTATTAACTCACCCTAATGTTGTTTCGTTTGTTTGCTCTTTTGTGGTCTCTTTTTCTGGTTCAGTAGTGTCTTTGGTTATTTGTTGTATTCTCTTATCTTTTTCTTCTTTTTCCTCTTGTTCTTTAACAAGTGCTTCCAATTTCTTAGCTTCAAGTCTTAATTTTTCTTCTCGAAGCTTTTCTCTTTCAGCTGCTCTTTGTTCTTTACGTTGTTTTTCAACTAACCGTTGCCGTTCTTTTTCACTTACCTTACGTTCTATTTCATTTCGGTATTTGTCTAAAATAGCAGCTTCAGCTTCTTCACTCATTCCTAACATTGATCCAGGTATATCATCCTTGCTACGAAGTGCTTGAATATAATCATTCATTAATTGTGATATTTTTGCAGATAATTCCGGATAACGTTTCAACATTGTCATTGATTGATTAACAGCTCGATCGATGTCAATTAAACGTTCCAAAGTTCGTGGTCGTTCTGATGCCGCTGCTTCTAACCCACCGGTACCACCGGAGTTCAAGAGATGTCTGTAATGTGCTAGAGCATGAGCACGATCCTTATGCAAAGCGCGAAGTAGTTTTTGTAAGCATTTCTCAACGCGATGAGCCTAAAATCAGGACATTTTTAATTAGAGTTACGTTAAAGTAAAATAATATAATACTGATAAATGAAAAATTACGTTTGGTGGTTGTTCAGTGAGTGCTTGGGTATAGCAAGTCATAGCTTCTCGTTTCCGTTGATTTATGTGGGCCAGCACTCGTTGTTGATGCATGGCAGCCAGTTGATGTTTCTCAGCGTTGCCTTCTTCCTCGAGTGCCTGAACAGAAGTCTAAAATTAAAATCTAAGTAGTAAAGCCAATGAACCTGAAATTATTTCCAGGCATTATGATATCTTACCTGGAAACGAGCTGTCATCCTTTGTTTGAAGCTTTGGGCTGCTTTTGGATCTGCCAATCTCATGTCTTGGTATTTTTCTTCTAAGTCAGACCAGTCCTTCATTACCCGGGTGACCTTCTCGCGATGAGTCTCTTCAAGGCGCTGTTGGGCTTCCTTTTTAGAACATTTTTTTGTAATTTGTATAATAGAAAAGACAACTTACTTTCTGACTTACTTTGTAGCTCTGATGCTCAAGTCTTGGGTCGAAATGTGTGAAATATGGATCAACTGTTGATTGACTAGATGTTGCGACTACTTGAACAGATGAATCAATTGATTTTGAGGTTGAATTTATTGCTGAAGATGATGATTGAGTGCCAGTTGCTGAAACCGATGTTGTGGAAACAGTTGTCGCTTGTCCCTTTTGAGTACTACCATTGTCCCAATTTTCTTCTACATCTTCCAAATTTCGATTGCTGTTATTATTATCATCTTCTTCAGATTCATAATCTTCATCATCCTCATCTTCATCTCCGCCACCTTCTGAATTTGGTTCATCAGCAATCATTTCATCTTCATCATTCAAAAGATCATCATCCTCATCATCTTGTGAATCATCAGAATCATCATCATCTAATGATGGTAACGTTTCTTCTGCTGGCATGATGACTGGTAAATCAGTTTTTTTAGTTCGTGTCGCTTCTTTGACGAAATTAAAATTAAAATAATAGAAAAACAATTTATCACAAAAATTATGATTTATTTAAAATGTATCATTGTTTTGATTTTTTAATTTTATGTGATAATAGTTTATTACCTTTAAAATGTTTTGGACAACAAACGAATTCGACTCCAGAGAATAATGATATACCGCATGGTAATAACATAGCAAAACTACGCATTTGCATGCCACGTTCTTGGCAAGCTGCTGCACCAGTTTGATTCCATCTAACAAATGGCCAGCATCTAGATGCATTATGAATATGATCAAACAGACATCCTTCGGGTACAAGAAGAGCATCCGATTGGAATGGTCCTTCTATTAAATTAATTAAAAAAAAAAAAAAAACACAATGTTTATTTCATGCAAAAAATGATTTATTTAAAGGAGAAGCAAAAATTACCTAAACATCGGAATGGTTTAATCCATCTATGAACTCCTTTACATTTTGCTGAATTCATAACACCTTGACGACACCATCCACCAATTTTTTGATAATGTGACGATTCTACTATGTTCGTTATGTCACGATTGGGATAAACCTTAGACAAAGAAATTTTTATTTTTTTATTTTGAAATGTAAAATTGCATTTCATTTTAAATTTATTGTTATTTAATGTTTAACAAAAAAAAAACATCTCAATGTCATCATCATAATCATCATTCACACTATTTGATTGTATATATCCTTTGATTTTCCACAAGATTCGTTTTTATCATAAATTATTAAAAAAAATTGCTAGTGTGTGTTCAATTCTATTATATTTGAAAAATATATACGTAAATCCTATATAAATAACGAATTATGGGTTTAAGTCTATTTTTAATGTTATTGATGATCTGGTTTAAGTATGTGTGTAACAAATAAGCGGTTGATACTGCACTTGTTTGTATCTGACATGATATATAATAAAATTAATATGTAGTGTACTTGTACATTGTTTGATAATGGACGGTAATGGCAAGTAATGGTATGGAAATTCGAAACCATCAAAAAAGAGTAAAATACAATTTAAAAAAAAAAAAAAATTTCCTGCAAATTCCTTTTTGAAAATAATAACAGCAATGCAGTGACTCATACCATTAATGGTTCAAAAATACAACAGGACATTTGTTACATACGTACACTTACTGTTATACATGAATATATGTATATGTATGAATATTTGCAGCAGACAGCATATTTTTTGTTATTGTTTTTTGATATTTTAATTTTCCAAAAAAAAAAAAAAAAAATAGTTATCTACATACAAACATAAAATGAATGTGGATAAATCGAGTATGGTCAACTTGATGTTGGGTATACAAAAACAAAAACACAAAAAAAAAAAAAATTGATTAGATCGATTTCAATATGGTTAAAAAGTAGATAACCACACCACATGAATCCTTTACACGTACAGATGTGTTCACATACATATATACATTATGTATATAAATCGTATTTTGTTTTACAATGTTGACTTCTACATATGAAAATGAATTGATTTTGACAAAAAAAAAAAAAGAAAAAATACAAAAAATATACAATAGATTTCCCTATACAAAAAAAAAAAAAAAGATTATTACATTTCGTTATTTTTTGTCATTTTACAATTTAATCCTTTAAAAAAAAAAAAACCAAACTTCTCTCATTCATTTATATATCATAATTTAATTAAAATACAATGTGCTTAAAAAATAAAAATTTAAAAAAAAAAATACACGTTACACAGGTATACATTTAATATAGGTTTATAAAAGTTTTACAAAAACATACAAATTTAATAATCATTATATACAAAAAGAAAAAAGGATATAACAAAAAGGATGAAAAAAAAATTTAATATGTGTAGATAATTTATTTTGAGAAATATTCTCAAGGAGAGAGATATTCATTTATGTTTAATATAATTTAATTTTTATTTTTTTATTTTTTATTTATTTTTTTTTTTCAAATAACTTTAAATTTGCCTAATACGTACATTTATGCGTATATGAATGTACGAGGATGATAACAGAAGATATATAAAAAACTAAATAAATAGAAGGGTTTTCATTTTTTTTAAAGCTTTTTAAAGGTCATTTAAAAGACAATTTCCGTTTTTCCTTTTTCCGTTATTTGTTTTTTTATTTTATTTACATGTGAGATGAATGTTTGAGAGTGTGTGTATTTCACGTTTTTTTACTATTATATAGCTATTACACATCATCATTATATGGTTTAAACCAATTTACGTTATTTTTTAAACGTTCTTTCTTATCAATTTCATTTTATACACATTTTTTTTTTTTTTCAATTCTACAAATTAAACTTTGTGTAAATTGAAAAAAAAAAAAAATGAAGAAGAAAAACAGAATACAAACACAAAAAAATTAAATTGTAAGTACAAAAAATAAAATAGAAAATAAAATTCACAAGAGAGAGAGTAAAAAAAAATTAAATTTAGTGGAAATAAAATCTTCGTTTTTTTTTTTTTGTAGCAAATAAGCGTCAATATCCTTTTTGTTATGTGCTGTTTAAAAGTGGAAAAGCCCAACAAAATACAAAAAAAAAAAAAAAGAAAAAAGTTACGACGAAGAAAAAAAGCTGAGAATAGAATATACTCAGGGTAAATTGTAAAAAAGGAAAAAAGAAACATAATCATAACAGAATGTGGATTTATAATAATACTATATATCACTTTATTGTATTTAAAAAAAAAATTTTTTTTTTTGCTTTTTTTTTACCTTATTCCATTTTTATCATTTTATTTTATTTTTTATTTTTATAGTAAACATTTTAAATTCGCAAGTCATCATATGCGAATTAAATTCGTGAATGAGAAAATCAGTACGTATAAATACATACGTGTTTATTATTTACTAACACAATATGTACATACATGAGAAAATAATTAAAATGATGATGATGAAAAGCAAGAAAAAGGAAAAATGTAAAGCTAGAATAATAGGCACCAAAAAAGAAAACTAAAAAAAAAAAAAAAAAAGAAAACACAGAAACGAAAAGAAAAACCAATTTCGTTAGTCCCTTTTTCATACCTTGTTTATACAGTTCTTATATATGTATTCTCTAGTAACAATCACTGTACATAATATATACGTAATTCATCCATATATGTATATTTGTATACATGTGTACATTTACAACCTTCTCCCCTCAAGTAAACATACATTCATATTCATATGCTTAAAATGTTTAGTACACTGAAATACACCGACTAAACGTATAGCATATGCTTTGGCCCACAGCATACATATTTTACATATACATACTTGTAAAATATTCCACAAAATGTCCTTTATACTTTTAACTTTGCTTTTACTTCTATTGTAAACGTGTGCCATTCTTTATACACCACATCGCATCGTTTATATATATATATTTTGTATACAAACACATATAACCATCCCCATATATTTAGTCCTTGTGTGTATAGCTAAACAAAATCATCCTTATCTAACCCCAAAGCCCATATAGAAATTGTAAAATTATATGAATTGCGATTGCAATGTAGCGAACTATATAACATAGAAACAAAAATTTACACTCATCTACATGCAAACATTTATGGTATATAATTTTGAGTATGTGGTTTGAGTTTGAGTTTGGGGAGTTCTCAGCCCCAGCATTATATATTTGTTGTAATAACAGTAAAATCAGTAAATACAATACGTATTTGTAAGCATGTGTTCCTATTTGGCTGCTAGCAATTGCAGCCCCATACACCATTATTTTCTATATGCATAAACATATATATATGTATAAGTGGATATATCTTTAATACATATATATAAATATATAGATTTTGCCCACAGATACCGTTATATATTGTTATATATCGATTTTTTCGTGTCAGTTACATTTATTCAAATGTGTTTGTTATATTCTATATAAAATGTATGTTGGTTGTTGTTGTCATTCTGTGTTATATACATATATTTTTTTATATATACATATATACATACATATATACTACCATTATACTATCATTATTGTTAACGTTATTGTTGTTTTTGTTCTATATTATATACGGCGCAGTATTTCTTCTGTTCAATTTAATCGAACGTGGTGTAACGAATCATTGGCGTGTATACTGTATGTACGTATGTATGAACATACATACGTTTTACGTAAGTACATTACGTATGTACCTATGTATTTTAGATTTTTCTTTAATGTTTTTTTTTAATATACCTATGTAAATATTTTTTTTTTTTTGCTTGAAATTTCCATATTTTTCATGTACTACTTTTTTTTTTCTCTCACATACATTTTATTTTAATTTATTTTGTTTTTTTATTTTTATTTTTATTTTATATTTACTATAAAGATTAAAATCTGCATATTATTATTATGTTATGTGTAAAATATTGAAATTATTACAAGTTGAGTAAATTTAACGTAAATTCATCGATTATAAGTTTTTTTCCCTCATATTTATTTTTTTTTATTTTTAGAATTATTATTTTTTTTAATTTTTTATTTTTATTTTTAATTTTATTTAATTTTCAGATACATTTTTTTTTATATGCATATATGTACATAGTACCAAACCCGTGGTACCAAACATTCCATCCATGTGTAATATACATAAGTACATACATAAATAAAATAAAAGAAAAATAATAATTTATTTCTCAATATTATTATTTTAAAAAAATGAAATTAAAAAGAAATGAATTTTTTTTTATATATTTTTTTTTTAATTTTATTTCATAAATTTTAGTAATTTCATTTTAAATATGTAGTCAAGAACAGCAAACAAAAAAAAAAGAAAAGAAAAAATAAAAAACAAAATAAATCAAAATATAATTATTTTAATCCATAAAACTATATAATAAAATACGTATGGTGCCTTTGTGGTGTCTTTGCATCCACAATCAGTCCTAACCACCCACCACCACCCACTCTTGTTTATTCTATACTTCGTGTAAAATAATTATAATAATACTGCACATATATTAAACATTACATGTATTGCTTATGTTTTATATAATAATAATTCATGTGTACATATTTGATCGCTATAATAAATTTATGTTTTTAGTTGTACATTGTATGAACGAGTACTAGAAAATTCAACATCAAACAATTAAAAAAAAAAAATTTAAAAAAAATATAAAAACAAGTATGTAAGCAAGTAAGTAAGTTAAAAATTTATAAGGATCGCGTGACCTTACACGCATTTTATGTACACAATAATATTGTGTGTATGTGGGTAATATCGAAGGTAAAAGCTATTGTTTTACGCGAGTACATAAGCGTAAATTTAAAAATAACTGCGTAGGTGATGATGATGACGATGAAAAAAGGATTTATTGAATATGTATTTCTTGTTTGTTTTTTTTTTTCGTTTTAAATTATACATTTTGAATAACAGAAAGTACTCAATTAAAGTTACACATTTTTGAAGTGTACTTTATATCGTACACAATTATTTCAGAATTTTTAGTTGAAAAAAAAAAAAAAAAATTTTTTTCCGTTATTATTTAAAATTTTATGTATGTGTTACCTTTTTGCAATGTTCCAAAAGATCCATTTTATCTCGTAAACATGGTGAATTTGGAGTTTTTATGTTAAAATCTGTTGTCCAATGTCCTTCCTCTGATAAATATTGTGGATGGTATGTTTGTCCAGCTTCGCATAATACAGCAATTTGTGGCTCCCATCTTGGTGATGATGCCTAAAAACAACGGAAAAAAAAAACATAAAAAAACAAATTCATTAATTTGATGAATTATACATAAAAATTTTCAAATTTTAAACAAAAATTTGATCTTGTCATTGATTTTTTTCATCCTTTAAATTGATTTTATTCAGGGCTGTTCTGATTGTATTTAGTAAATTTCGTTAATTTAACACTCTACTAACTAGAATCAGAATAGATCTGATTATTAAATATTTAATTTAATTTAATATAAAAGGAACTCATCCTAAATTGTAACAAAAGACTATATGAAGTCATTAATTGCAACAAAAGTGAACAGATTCTTTTTATTTTTACCGTAAATAAAGGACTCATCTTTAAAAAAAAAAAAAAACTTTGTTTAAAGAGTTTTTCATTAAAGAGTACCTACATATATGCAATATTTTTGTAGGATTAAATTTTTATTAAATTCTATGAATAACGAATGAATGTATTAAAACATAAAAAAAAGGAAAATGTAGAAAATACAGTGATTAAATATGCATTTGGATGATAGTAAAATTTAAAATTTTTCTATAAAAATGATATAGTACATGATTTTTACGTATGTGTTTAAAAAAAGAAAAAAAAAATTTTTATGCATACATATCACATGTGTATTACTAGTTGCAACGAAGTAGAGATTAAAAAAAAAAAAGTAAACTGTGTTTGTTTTCATGTTACTATACATTTGCATAAATTACGAACAAAAAAAAAAAAAAAACAGAAATGAAAATTCCAAGATTATTATTCAATAACATTGCATAGACTCAAATGTACACATATGTATGTCATATTATCATATTCAAAATGTTCATAAATGCATACACATATTCGTATATGATTATAAATGCATTTACATGTACTTATATGTACATATATGTATGTAATATATGTATGTAAAATATTTTCCGAATACATAATATATGTACGCGTATACATATGATTGTCGTTGAGTGCGTACATATAAATTTTATTGAAAATTTTCATGCATATGCAAATAAAGGGTGTGGTCCTTACAAAAAAAAAAAAAAAAAAAAAAAAATCGCTAAAAGAAAAATGAAAAAAAAAGTAAACTCCAGAAAATGTTTTTTTCCTCATGTGTATGCCTTTATATGCTTTACGGCATTACTCATCATCATTCACAATTTTATTGCATCGTCCTTATATGCATTGTACGTAGAGATATGTTTTATATACGTACATACATATACATCTCAAAGTATACATATAAAACAATTATTCAAACAAACAAAGACACACATCCACAAAAAAAAATTTTTTTTTTTTTGTTTTTTTCGAGAAAATTTCTTTGTAATGAAAATTCTTCTAGTTTGAGAAAAAATTTTTCGTTTGAATGTATACAAACATACATTGCTGCATATATGTACATTTTAGTTTTTAACTTTTACTTTAAGAAAATTTTTTTTCTCTTTAAATTGTTAAACAAAAAAAAAATTTTTTTTTTTTTGGAAATTTTTTAAATATTTAACAAGAAAAATTTTTACACGCTTTTTACTTTTACATAATCATTTTGAATATTTTTATGTGAATATAAAAAAATCGTTTAGCTCTTTTATGGCGTTAATTTTCTTTTAAGGTGATCAATTAAAGAAAAATAAGGATAAATTTTTAAAATTATTTAAATATACTTTAATTAATAAAAAAAAAATTTTTTTTTTTTACTTTAAAAAAATCATCATTAAATTAATTTCAATTTCAATTTTATATGAACTTTTAAATTTTAATGATATTTAATTTTCAATGGATTTTCCTTTTTCTAATATTATATTTTCTTTCTTTATTTTTGGTTAATTATTTAAAAAGTAAAAAAGTTTATTTAAAAAAGGGGAGGAATAAAAAAACTATCTATTCATATTGAAAAGTTATATAATTGCTCATTATGTATACAAGCAATTAATTGCAATCATAATGTTTTTTTTTTTTTTTCAAAATATGCATTTAACTGCAAATGATATCCTTGTCATATATTTTTTTTTTCAAATCCTTTTTCTACTTTTTCTACTGTTTCTTTCATTTTTTGTGTGTACTTTAATGTCAACAATTCTTAATTGAAGTTTAGTTTTACATTATATTCTACAATATTTATTTGAATTCATTCAATTATTCTTTTAAAAACAAAAAAAAAATATTTTCCAAGATTTTTAAAATTCACCATTAACATTTAAAAAAAAAAAAATTGAATAGTTTTGTCCTAAAAAAAAAAAAAAAATTAAATAGTTTTGTCCTATTTATCCTTTTTAAATTTTTCTTCTGTTTTCTATATTTTTGTTTATTTGGTTTTGGTTTTTTTTTTTTTTTTTTTTTGTAAATTTTCCAATTGTCATTTTCCGATGATGATGTACTGGTATTTTCAATCAATTTTTTTTTTTTTTTTTACATTTCATGCACTCATTAAAAATTATAATGCATAATATGTAAAATACATAATAGAAAAAGAAAACAAAAAACATAAAACAGAGTACATGTAAGTATTTGAAATATTTTAAAATTATTCCCAGTAATTAAACATTTAATAATAGTAGAGAAATTTATATTGTATTACGAGGACAAATGGATTTAATATACGAAACATACATACATATTTATGTAGGTTGTTGTACATATAAAGTACCTATAAGTATGGTTATATTGAATTGAGTATGATTGTTGAGTATATACGTATCGCATATGCTTGTAATTTAAATTATTTGTAATGCATGCATATAAAATAAAAATTATAATACTATGTAAATCAGATCAAGTAAACGACCATCAACAAATTATTTGATATGTACCCTTAGTTAAAAATTAATCAATATTGAACCACCACTTTTCATCATTTTCTGTTCATTGTTTGAGTTCATATTTGAATGTATGGCAATGCACATAATTATATTCTATTTCTTATACATGTGTATGTAATTGAAAAATTTTCTTTGTTTATTTGAAAAAGACGAAGAAAAAATAAAGACAAGATAACTGCTATCACACACCACCCACTAAGGAAAATCACCCTTACTTCAAAATACAAAATAAAAATGATAAGAAAAATAATGGTAAAATAAATAAGTGAAGAACATCTATTACGAACCTCCATTCATTTACATGAAATGCTTTTTATTTTTTATACATTTTCATTTGTAAGTGTGTGTGTACTGTGAAGACAAGAAAATATGTAAAGACGATCATCTACAAAAACCATAAGCAAATGCATTTGAATTGTAAAATAAGAAAACAAAAAAAAGTAAAATGGAAAACATGGAAAATGTGATGAGTCATACATATATTATAACCATATACTATACACGTTCATGTTTCACACACACACACACACACATAAAATAAAAGCTGACGATTGAAAAAACAACAAAATCTCTAACTAATACTATTTTGTAATGTCCTCGTTGGCGTACCAGGCCAAGCATTGTAAATGTACACTCTTATACTATAAAAGCCCCAGTTAATATACTATATATATTTTTGTCATCGAATTGTCAAATACAGAGACATATTTACAATTACAAAAAAATATTCTATTTAATATATGCATACATACTGAGCATGTATCACGCTGTGTTATTTATACAAAATACGTAAATATAAGTTCTCAAGTACTTTATACTATAGAGTATATGATTATAAGATATTTCAACAAATTCACAACCAAAAATATGTTCAATGAAAATTCATATATATGTATATACATGCAAGGATATGTGTATAGATGTTGTCATCATATCTTTTGGATACCTTTTTATTCACTCTATTATAAAAGTGCAATTATATTATATAGAAATATATATCTTATGTACGTATGTATGTATGTATATGCAAATAACTTCCATACATAATGCGTATACACAAGAATGCAAGTATACAATAAATACTATAAATATATGTACACGTTATATTATATATATTTGGTATACAAAAATATATTGTAATTATATTGTTGTATTCATCCAACAAATATGCTATATAATTTCAGTTTCCTTTCATCTGTGCTTTCATGTAGTAAGAAAAATATCCTTTTGCATGCATGCATGCATATATATACATGCATATATAAATTACAATATATAAAAATAAAATAAAAAGGACTTAAACAAAGCAATAATAAGCATTTTCCTGTAAGGAAATACACAAGAATGTATACTCGTACATTTTTGTTTTATTATTTTTATATGTGTACATATGAATTATATATTTTCATTTTATATTGTATATGTGTATTCATGCTATATGTATACGTACACGTATTCATACTGGTAAATATACATTGTATATGCATTTTAGCATATATTTTAGTTAACTTTCAAGAAAACTGCATTATGATATGATCAAAATGAAAAATAGGCTGCAAATATGTAGGATATATGATAGCTTTTGTTTTTATTTTTATTTTTTTATTATTTAGTTTTTTATTATTTTTCAGTTTTAATTTTGCATTTGTATACATGAATATGTGTATTACATATACACATGAATGTACATTATCTATTATCTCCTTTTCTTTCTGATTCTTTATATATTTTTTTTGTTTTTCTCTTTATTTTATTTTTTATGTTTTTAAACAAAAATTCTATCATCAATTTTATACTTGCATACATACATACATACATACATACATATGTATATCATTCACCATGGTTATCGAAAATTATCGTATAAATATGTATATATACACTATGTTGCATGATTTGTATATATGTACATATATAGTTTTTTGTATTGATTTTCTTTTATCGTTTGTTGTTTTGTTTTTCTGTCTACATTTTTCTTTATTAGTTTTATTGTCTTTGTTTTTTCTTTTTTTTTCTTTTTTTTTTTTTTGCTTTTATTTCGTTTGTATTGGAAAAATGGTAAAATTGAAAATATTTTGATGAATCACATTCATATATACTAGTTCAATTTGGTTGAATATAACAAATCTTTGTGTATATTTTTGGGAAAAAAAAATACTGAAATCCTTTTTTGAAAATTTCCTGATTCATATTTAAAGTTTTTTTGAAAATATATTTTAACCGATATCTGTTAGTATACACATTTGTTATCCTTTACATACAATATTTATTATCGAGAAAAATCCTTTAAATTTGAATTTGAATTGAAATTGAATTTTTTTTTTTTTTTTGAAATTTTTGTTTTTCTTTGTATTTGAATTGATGTCATCCATGTTTAAGAAAAATATACATACATACATTTATAATGATTTTAATCTCTTCTATAGAACACATACATACGTGTTTAATATGTATATATGTATATGATTTTTTTTTTTTTTTTTAAATTAGAAGATAATCATTATTTTCTTTTAATGCGTATGTGTTATAATATAATTCAAAATTTGATTATAATATGCAGGCTATCAGGACATTGATCGTATATAAAAATAAGGACGACAAAAACATGTATATAATATGTTAATTGTATACACATTATATAACATGATAAAAATCTGCATGAATAACACATTATAAATTCATATAAAAATTAAAATGAACCTACGAGACTACAACACAAACAGTTTTTATTGTATCAAATTCATATACAAAACATGATTTCGATGTACACAAGTACAGTGAGCCAAAGATTAAAAAAAAAAAAAAAAAAAAATAAAAAATGAAATTCTCTTCGCATCAGTAGCGTATATATGCTTTCTAGCAAAATAAAGTTTTCAAATAAAAAAAAAAAACGTATATTTTACGTATCCTGAATTTCTAAAAGATAAATTTTGATATTGATATTGATTTTATCACATTTTCAATATACATATAAAGAAAATGATTCCTATGGGGATGATTTTTTTTTGTTTTTTATTTTCAAAAACTTTTGTTTTTGTTTTGTTCTCAATTTAAAAAAAAAAAAAAAAACTTTATTTAATTGAGAAATCATTTTTCTTATAACTTTTACAATGTTTCAATTTTTTTTTATCATATTTTATTTAAAAAATATTTTTTTTTTAAATATTAAATATATTTTTAAGATCGTTATATAACTATACAAACATACTATACAGTATACATACATACATATGTGTATGTTATTTGATATAAAATGAAATTAAAACTAATATACAAAACTTTAAATTGTATTTTGTGTAATCAAAACATAAAATTACAATATAATGGTAAATATATAAACATGTTCAAAAAACAAAAATAAGACATGTGTAAGGATGAAACTTGATAACAAAATTTTAATTAATCCCTCTTGAAATGTAATACATATTTGAATATATCGTATGTATATCAGAAGGAAGAATCAAAGAACTCTTGAAGTAATATGTGCATACATATATGCTTATAAATACAGTCAATTTGATTTTGTAAATTGAACAATTAATAAAACACGTATACATGTCCTTTTATATTCATTTGAAAAATACTTATTATATACATATGTATGTATATACGATTTCTCTTATATGTATGTTTCAAACGGAAAAGAAAAAAAAACAAACAACATTTTAAATTGTATGTTTATATTCTTTTATAGATTTTCAAAATTTTGATGTGTATTCATGTGTGTACACATAAATAGACGTCCTTGTAATTAGTTTATTTTTTGTATACGCCTAAACAGTCTTTACAGGAAATAATGAAAAGATATAAATTGAACATGTGAATATTTTTATAATGTACGTATATGTACATATATATATCAGATTACACACGTTTTTACTACGTTTTGAATATGATATATGGACACACATGGTATATTACAGTGAGGATCTTTTAGGCTAACAAATCAAGATTAAATTAAAATACAAACACATACGTACATACAATTAATATTTAAACGTTTAAACGTAAATTTATATACATATGTATGTATGTATCTATTTTTAGTTAAAAATTAAATTTTCCATATAATCAAACATGTATAGGTTAAAGTATACATCAAATCAAATATATCTCATTTTATAAAACGTATACATATACACAACTAAATGTTAATCATACGTACATATACACGTATATACGTATAAGGAATTTATTTTTCACTTTTATATCTATTTTTTGATTTGTTCGAAAAATTCTGATGAAAATACTAATTTAATTTTCTAATTGAATTGAAAAGAATCATGAACGAATATAAAATTTAAATGGATAGAAAATAAAATTCATATACGCACACATACGTACATATGTATATATAGTATATAAGAAAATTGTAAAGAAAAAATTATGATAAAGTTAATTTGTATATGTGTAATAAATTCATTCCCATATATGAGGGAAAATTAAATTGAAAATGAATTTTATTTTTATTTTTACAGTTGAATTAAATTGAATTGTAAATAAAAATTTAGAATAAAAAAAAAAAATCACTAAATATAATTAAATGCATTTTATTATATTTATTCCAAAATATATGAGTATATATATATGTATATGAACGATTAAATTAAATTTAAAATTCATTTCATTTATCATAGATAAATAGAATTTATGTTTATGTACTTCTGTGTACATTGTATGTATGATTTTTTTTTTTTTGTTTTTGAATGTATGACCTTCGTATGAAGAAAAAATTATCTGTAAATTATATTTAAAAATTATTTTTCGTTTTTTGTTTTTTTTTTACCAGTGTTCATATTAAATTGCATACATATAGAAATATATTTCCCATAAATATAAAATAAAATGAGATGCCAGTACAATTATAAATAATACACATTAAATGGATTTTTTTTTTATAATGTATTTTTTATTATAATTATCAGGATTATTTTTATTTGTTCAAAAAAAAAAAAAAAAAAATTCTGTAAGGCAATTTATAATGATTTCAAAAACAGTTGTGTATATATATGTACAGTACTTTTTATGAGTGTATATGAAATATTTAGTTCATAACAGAAAGAAAAAAAAAAAAACAAAGAAAATGAAAAATATTATTACAAATTGAACATAATCATGTACCCAATATTTGTACATTTATATCATTTAATATTCGAAATGTCCTTATTTGTTTCTTTTCTTTTCTTTTTTAAAGATATTTTCATGGTAATTTTCCGGTTACCCACAAATACACATACACATGTACTAAAAGTTGATGACATAATAATAAGAAAAACACAGAAGAAAAATAAAAATAATAAGAAAAGAAATAAGAAAAATTTTTTATATTATTATTATTCTTTTTTTTGTTTTAGTTGATAGGAGTAATTATATATCTTCTTAATAATATGTGACCGCCTCATATTTTGTTATTTTCATTCTACATTAATTTTTTTTGTTTTTTTTTTTTTTGGTAACAACGGTAACAACAAATAAAAATTAAGTATTTTTCACATATACACCTACATACGTTATATGATATTACAAAATTTTTAGAAAAACATTGATGAAGGACATATTTAATTGTTATTATTAGTTATCATCATTATTTTTACGTTTATGTATTTATGTAATGGTAAATCTCTAGTATGTATGTATAGTATGAATTTTTTATTTTTCTGTTTTTCCAAAAAAAAAAAAAGAAGAAAAAAACGAATATTCCTACCCTATACTTATTTTTCATATTCTTGTCATTATTATTGTAATTTTTGAAAAAGGATAAATGTTGAAAAAAAAGGAAAACATAAAACGTAAGAAAAATAAACATAGACATCATCTAATATGTATACGGTTGAATAAATTTAATGTTTGAGTTTCACACGAATATACGTACAAGTACATAACATTTGATAGTATACATATGTAAAAGTACATATATACAAACATGTATACTTTGTACTTTAAATATTTTCACTAAAGGACTTATGGAAACTACGAAAAGTACCACTTTACATCATTATATATTGATATATTTAACAAGCCCATCTTATATTGAATGAAAAATATGAGAATTGTGATAACACTGGTCGTAAAATGCTCTTATGAGAAAATATGAGAGAAGAAAAAGGACACATATACTCCCATAAGGTTTGTAATAGTGAAAATATTTAAAGTACAAAGTATAGTATTTTTAACGTTTTTATCATACACGTATACAAATAAGCTTCGTATTTGTATACATTCAAATGTATGAGAACGCTGTTACGTTTTTTGAAGTATAGGACATTATATATGTCTGTTTGTTTGTTTGCTTGCTTTTGGTTTTTTTTTTTTTTTCTACAAAATAAACATTTTCTGGGGTATAGCAATTTTATATGTTCAATGAAATGTCTGGAGCATGGTTAAAACAGAAAAAACAAAAAAAAAAAAAAAACAAAAAAGTAAAAAAAAAAGAAATATAAAAATAAACAAAAACAAAATAATAATAATTAGAAGAAAATAACAACAATTATTATTTGGATTATCTTTGATATAAACAGAATAACTTAGTAATAAAATGAAAAGCCATATGACATGCAATACCATAATAAATGTCCAGCATACAATAAAAAAAAGCCATTAAAAAAAAAGAAAAAAGAAAAACAAAAAATTAATGGTAATAACAAAATTTATAATCATGAATAATACAGGATAAAATAATAAAGAAAAAATGTAAATTCAATTACAAATATTATTTTTATCAAATTTTTACAATTAACAGAAAATTATTTCATTTTTATATTTGATTGAATATAGAAAAACTCATTTATTTATTTATTAATATGAAAATTGAATTTCCATTACATTATGTAAAAATTATAAATAAAAAAATTGAAATTATATAAAATTTGTATACATACGTATATGTACATATATAGTAAAATCTAAAAGTAATTAGGATGTCAGATGAATATATAAATAATTTAATTGAATTTAAAAAGGACTCTGTATTTTGATTTAGAATATAAGTCCCTTTCCATATAATAAAATATTGATTTATTTTTTTCAGAATTTTTCATCACATAATGTAATCTATAATTATATTTTGATTATAATTTTCATTATTTTCATTTTACATTATCGATCTGTTTTTTAATGTTGAAGATAATTATTGTTGACGTGGACGTCATGACAAAAATACGCATTTGTATGTATGAAGTCCTTGAATATAATTTTTAAATTAAAAATAAAAATATGTATGTATGTAAGTGAAAAGTTGATATGGGTTTAAAAATTTTGATAAATTAAAAAATATAAATAATATAAAAAAAAAATTAAAAAAAAATAAAAATAAAACAATAAAAATATAAAAAAATTAAAAAATAAATAAAAATAAAACAAAAAAAAAATAAAAAAAAATTTAAAAAAAATAAAAATTAAATAATAAAAATAAAATCAAAAAAAATTAAATTTAAAACAATAAATAACTAAACACACACATACATATATTCAAAAAAAATTTAAACATCAAATCAATAAAATGAAAATTATAACAAAACCCTAATGCAATACATATCTTATATTATGAAAAATAAAATCTGATACACGTGTACAAAATATCAATGAACAAATGAAAATGATAACAGAAAATAAGAAAAACAAAAATTTATAAATACAAAAATATCATTAAATTTTGTTGTATCCATGAATGTATTTTACATGACCATTTAAAAAAAAATATATACTTTTTTGACATGCTCGTTTTTCATCCTAATTTTCATTTACGCATACGTATGTGTGTGTGTGTGTAATGAAAAGGTAAAATAATTTCACGTGCAATTGTTACTTAGAAAAAATTTTCTTTTTTCGTTTTTTTTTTTTTTTTGTTTGTTTCCATTTTATATAAACCTTTTAAGGGATTTTAATTATTCAATTTTCTATAATTATCATCATTTACACGGGCATGAATTCAATTATTTGCAAAAAAAAAAAAAAGAAAAAAAAACAAAACGTTCTCCTACATTCTTGGAATTTTACGTAGGTATTTTATGTTTGATGTAGAAAACAAATAATAAATTACCATTTAAAATTAATTGAAATGTAAAAGCATTTTAAAATAATTATAAAGGAAATATTTTCCAATAAATAATACTTATGTATGAGAATTTGTATAAAATTTATATATTTTGAATTTTATTTGTATATACAAAGGAACATAAAGCTAACGTAAATCCTACACATATATTATCTATCAATTCTATTCATATTATGTAGGATAAAAAAGAATTTTTTGTTTTGTTTTTTCATATTGAAATATGATGTGTTAATTGTATTAGGAAATATCTAAAATTATAGTTACAATATAAAATTGAATAAATAAATTATAATTTTTTGTATTTCATATCAATATAATGAAATATTTTGGTATTATTGAATGCATAAAATATGTTTTGTAAATTTATAAAATTATTAATTTATTTATACTCCATACACTAATTCTATGCAGTTAAGGTCTTATGGAAATTACATAAACTAGTACCACTGTATGTCGCTATATCATCATCAGCGGAGCTACAGCCCTTTCCGAGCCATGTCTTCCTGTAGAATACTTCTCCAGACGTTCCAATCCATCGCTTGATTTTTCCAACTCCTTTTTTTTCTGATGTCCTCTTTTATGTCATCGAGGTATCTTTTCTTTTGGTCTAGTCTTTTTTCTTTTCCCATCCATTTTGTGTAGCAATAATTTTTTTACTGGGTAGTTTTCTTGAAGTCTTATCACATACGCAACCCATCTAAGTCTCCCACATTTTATCACGTCAACTATATTCATATCGTCATAAAGTGCATACAATTCATGATTGTACAGTGATCGCCAGTCTCTATTGGCCCATATATTCTTTGCAATACCTTCCTTTCAAAGGTACTTAGCACTTGTTCGTCTTTATTCACTAAAGTCCAAGTTTCTGAGCCAAAAACTGGCTAAAACTAAAAAACGTCGCTATATATTGATATTAAAAAAAAATTCATCTCGTATTATATGATAACTTTACAGATTGTGTTAGCTACTACTCGTGATATGATCCTATATTAATAATTACGAGAAAAGAAAAAGGATACATGCACTCCCATAAGACCTTAACTGCATCGATTTAGTGTATGGAGTATATATGTGTATTTTCAATTGTAATTTATCCAATAAATATTAAATGCATTCTATAATTTCTAAAGTTATTCGAAATATTTTTTTTTTTTTGTACATTAAAAATCCTATAAACATCTATTATATACATGATAGATGATTTTCGAATATAAAATATTGTAATAATAATTGAATTTAATAAATTTTACAAATCTACTTTTAAGATTATATACAAATTTCAAAATTTTCAATTTCAATTTAAATTTCTAGAATTTTGGTATTTTTTTTTTTTTTGCATGTATCTCGATATTTGTACTACAACTACATTTATGCATATATGTTGTTTGGTCTATATTGCATATACATAATGTATATTGTACATTAGATAAGAAATTTTGAAAAGCAAATTTTCAATTTGTACACATATACGTATACAAATGATGGTATATATTTATATGTCTTGTCGTATCACATATTCATTTTGAATGCATTCCAAAATTCATAAGAATTTTCTAAAATTCGATATACATATTATATGTATATGATTTAAATTGAATTGAAATTACATATTTGATTTGTGTTGTAGAGTTCATATTGAATATTCATATAAGAATATTGGAATTATATATATACACAGATTAATATGTAAATATATGTATGTGTGTGTGTGTTTTATTAAAATTTATAAATCTAATGTGTATTGTGTACATATATGTACATAATATATAGATTGAAAATTGGAAAACTTATAATTTCGAAACTTTGAAAAACATTTTGTTTTTGATTACTTTGAGAAAAAAAAAATCAAATGATGAGGTTTTTTAGAGAGATTTTAAAATTTTCATTATTTATTTGGTGATGATTTGATGATTATTATTAGAACATTAACTTGAAAAAAGAAAACAAAAAACAAAATATCAATTTAGTGCAAAATTACTGTACCATACACACAAGCTATTAATTAAAAAGGAATATAACTGATGTCGAACTGATATTTTTCACGCTTTACAAATTAAATCATGTGTACAATTCATTTTATGAATAAATCAATATATAGTCGATTTGATAAATATTTTACATAGAAAATCTTTTACTAAAAACCATCTAAAATTATTTCTGATAAATTATTTCTAAATCATTTTATTGAGTATTCGATATTCATATTCTGAAAACCATATAATTAATAAATCATTAGAAAAATATGTGATACGTTATATTTTTATGATATCAAAAATTCAAAATTTATGAATTCAAAAAATGTTCTTTTATATTCATTTTTAGAAAATTAATAACTTTATTAAAATTTATGTACATACACGTATTACAATATATTTGATATTGCTTTATTTTTTTTTGTTAAGGCTCTTTATGTATATAAATACATTGTTATGTGAGTTTGTGTATATTTTCTCCCCTATACACTGATTTTTTATTTTTTCATTTTTCTTTTGTATATTATTTTGTCAAATTTTATAAATTTTTTTTTTTTTTTTTTTTTTTTGTGTTTCGCTTCATTGTTATTTATTATTTATAACAATATGTTGTATGTGTAGTATAAGGAAAATATGTAAAACATATAAAAGAACTGTTTTACTTTTTTTCTTCTTTTTTTTTTTGTGTGTATGATAAGAGCCATATTTTCTTTTTTGTATAAAAAGAAGTTTGGAAAAAAAAAAAATTTATGGAATTTTTTAATTTAAAAAGAAAATATACATATCTACAAATTTCACTTTCATTTTGTCCTTTTTTTCCTATACTATATACATTATGCAGTATTTTATGTGAAAACGTTTTTTTTTTTCTTCTTTTTCTTTAAAAAAAAAGGAGTAAAATTCGATACCTACGAGATTTTCAGTAAGAAATGGAAAAAAGGAAATTATATCCTTTTATATATATAGTACATGTTGTTAAATTTTTTATCAATAATTCTTCCTGTTTTTATTTTTTGTTTGCTGTTTAGATGATTGAAATTTTTGCTTAAAATGTATATACATGCATGGAGATTTTATTGTAATTCGAATTTATTTGAAGAAAAACAAATACAAATTTATATCCTTATACATAATAATTTTATTCATGATTCATGTACATATATATACAAACATTATTTGAAAAATGACAGGATTTTTATTATTATTTTTTGTGCATATATTTTTGTATACGTACAAATGCGTGTATTAACAGATACAGATTTTTTTTTTTTTTTTCATATAATGAAAATCATTGTATTACACACGTGTGAATATACATTTGGGAATTTAATTTTTTATGTTAATTTTCGTATAAAATATTTGTTTATTTATATTGTCTATTTATAACCAGAACCACAACTCAACTTACAGAGAAAAACGAATAACAAACAGAACAACAAAAAAAAAAAACATGAATACATAAATTTACATACATTAATTCAAGTGTTTTCTTATAAATTTGCTAAATGATGATTTTGATTTCCCATAGGTCACCCTGTAAAAATTTTTCATTTTTGATAGGCCTTTATCACTATACAAATAAAAAAAAAATGAAAAATTGAACCAATCTACATACGTGCGTGTATACGTAGTCGTAGCGTATTTGAAATATTGAGAAAAATTTCTGTATTAAAAATTGATAAATGCATTAGATTTTCATAGAATTAATAATGCATGGATTTTTCTTTTTTTACGCAATTCATTAGCGCATTGTAAGCTAAGGTTAAATTAATTACATGATTTTTCATCACAATTCTATAATAGCATGCATTTTCAGCTTAGCATGGATTGCAAAACACTGAGTGATCTTATCGTGAAAAATCAGACTCAAATTTATTTACTAACATTACATAAGATTGATCGTTATTTGAATTACTTTTCTCAATACATTAATTCCTTTAGGACGTAAAATTTTCTCAATCAGTTCAAAAGCCACAAAATAATTTTTCAACACGGATACAATGATAAACTCAGGAGTTATTTCATTTAAGGAAAACATTTTATTTGTTCTATTCCTCGAGGAATATCTATACACAGATACATATTTGTATAAATTTTTAGATAAAAGATGTATTCTCGCCTGTCTGTGCTTTTATTATTTTAAGTTTTTGTCTTAAATCTTTTTTTTTCTCCTTTTATTAAAAATAATTTTTATTTCTAATACACAATCATAAAATGTTAGATTGTTGGGAAGGAGTTCATTTTCCACACAAAAGATAAAAACTTTGAAAAAATAAAAAAATAAAACTGAAAAGAAAAGGAAAAATCATTTTTCCTATATTGCTTTAAGTTTTTTTTTTTACTTCATTTTCTTCGTGTTTTCTATTTTGTGTGATTGTTTTTTTTTTACTCTTTTGTTTAGAATCGATAATCGAAAATGCTTGACACAAGTCGAATGCATAACATAAATATTATATATTTCTTATGTATAGAATGTGTGTGTTTGTGTGTCACAATCACCACGATGAATTTTTAATTTTTTATTTTTTTTTCAGTTCGTTCTTTATAGTCCCTTCACCTCTTTTCTATTTAAATACATACATATCGTGATAAAGGAAAATGTTAGATAAATTGTCGTAGATATTAGATAAATGTACATGTATTACTTATAAAGTATCACATACACATGCACATACAGTACACGTTTATAGAAAGTATATATAAACTCGAGGAAGAAACACTTTGGGGCATATAAAAAAAAAGAAATAAATATAAAACGAAAAAAAAAAAAATAAAAAAAAAAAACAAAATTTTACTTTACACGTACTCACAATTTTCATTTGTGTGGTGTATAAATTTTGTATACACATACACACAAGTATGTATGTGTGCACAATAAAAACACGTACAACAAAACATATACATTCGTATATGAAGTGAAGTAAAAGTTACTGAAGAGCAAAGAGAACATAAAACTAGGCTAATTTATGATGATGATGATATAGGATCATGCGCTCTTTTAATATTGTAACATTTTATTTTTCTTTGCAATATATGAAGAAATTTTTCCCAAAAAAAAAAAATTTTTTTTAAAATAAATTTACACAAAGAAAATTAATATGAAAAAAAGGAAAAACAAAATTTCGAATGAATAAAAATTTCTTTCAAAATAAAAAAAAAAAAAAGGATTTAACATAAAAGGACTAAAGTAAAATTTTAAATTTTTTAAAAACAAAAAAAAAAATATATATATATGAAAATTTTCTTAATTTCATGTGACTAAACTATGATACTATTATTAAGTACATAATTTTTTTTTTTGTAATGAAATTTTTATGCAGTTGGAAAAACAATTCACATGAAAATGTATTTTTATAAAAAAATTTTGTATTTGGTACTAGAAATAAAAAAAAAAAAGCAAAAAATGAAAAATAATAAAAAAAAGAAAAGTTCTTCAAAAACTTAAAAAAATAAAAGCATTTTTCATCATCGCATATAATTGGGTATACAAGTTTATAAAAAGAAAAGTCAATGTCAAGAAGTTAATTTTCCTTATTTTCAATTATATATATAATTTTTTTTCCTCTTTTTTTTTTGCGCATTTCATGTTGAATGTAATATGTATGCATGTTTATTTATTTTTCTTTGTACATTTTACAGATGAAAAAAAAAAAAAAAAGAAAACAATGTTATATACCCCTTTTTGCTAGAGTATACTCGTATATAAAAAATTCGTGTACTATTTTGATGCAGAACAAAAAACGATGAAGACGGGCACAGCAAATAGGTATTTATGTTTGTACAAATGATATGAAAATGACGATTTTCTTTAATGACTGTAAAAGAATTGCATGTATGTGATGTCTTTTTCACTATCATTTATACATTATTGTTAGTTTACTTATATTTAAAAAAAAAATTTTTTTTTTTTTTTGCCTTTTATTTTCAATTTAACTGATATTTAGCTAACAGTAATTATTAAATGATGTGTGCGTAACATAAGTTATTTGATATATTGTTATTAAAAACTAATTAGGGATTAAATACATAATTTTTTGTGTTTGTCTTTAAACATACATACATATGTATCAGAACAAAAAGGAAAAACAAAAGGAATAAAAAAAAAAAAAGAAAAGGAATAAAAAAAAAGAAAATGCCACAACAAAAAAAGAAACAAAAATTTATGTTAAATTTTTATGCGCATGTGTATAAAATTACTAATATTATTTTATATATGAAAATTTTCAAACTGTGTACATACTGTACATATGTATATATGTGTTACACAAATATATATATATTCCCAATATTTAGAAAAAAAAAAAAAAGAAAAATTCTATATTAGAAAAATCGAAACAATAAATTCAGGAGTTTTGAATTTGAAAATATTTAAAACGTGAGAAAAACACTTTTTTTCTTTCTACAAGTAAATGAATTTAAATTATAACGTATTTTGTCTTGAAATAAAATTTTGAAAAAAGAAAAAAAAAATTTTTTAAAAATATACTCATATATTATGATGATTAAATTTATGATTAAAAACCAGAAAAAAAAAAGATACACAAGTAAATGATTGACCGGTTAAACGATATATAAAATAGATTGTATATGGTTGCATTTTAAACATTTATACATGTAGTATGCTGTTTTGCATGAGTAAAATTAATACATACATACATGCATATAAGCATACTAATGTGTAAATATGAATATTTATGAAAATATGCAAAAAATAAAAAAAAATTATTTTTTTCTCAACAGTAGATATCTAGATAGTAAACGTGTATATAATGCATATCAGTTATCATCAACATCAGTCAAGTCTGCATATTATTTTTATCTGTATATTAATGTGATAGTGTAAAGAAAAATTTTTAAATGTTTTTTTTTTTTTTTTGTTTTTTGATAAATTTTTTATTTTAAATTTTTTTGTATATTTTGTTTTTTCTTAATTTTCATTTCCTATATGGTATATATAACACTGAAAATACAAGTCAAGTATCTACTGTTATCGTCATTTACATTATAATATGCATTTTCATGTACTTATTCATGTATAGAAATTTTGGTCCACATATACATATGTATATGTACTCATAAATATATAAAAGGTGAATAATATAAGAGTATATTCAATCTATTAATATAGATATATTGAAAAATATTCAATTTTACTAAATGGGCTGCGATGGTTAATAACATGCATATACATACACTGAATATTACATTTAAATTTTATAAAATTAATGTATGCAAGCACATGCATTTACACATGTATACATACACGACCAGAGTCATATAGTAAATGCATTTATGCAAATGCATTGTTGGTTGGTTATAAATACATTTTGCTATTACAGAGAAACAAACAAAAATGATAAGTGACAAAAGAAAGGAATAAAAAAAAAGAAAATTATATTTTTTCTTGTTAAACCAAAAAAACCAATTACAAGTAGAGAGTTGGTAGAGAATGACGGTAATAATGATAAAATAATAACGACGACGACGACAATGATGATGATGAAAATTCATATCCGCCATTACTATGATTACTATATAATATATTAGACTCTTACATATACAATAGATATAATTTACTCCAATATTGAAAAAAAAAAAAAAAGGAAAATTGAAAATTATTTTCTTGATGAGAATTGTATGTATTTTAAATTAAAATTTAAAATTTATTTTTGTGATTTGATAAAGACAACATAATTATATTGTATGAAAGATATGATGTAAAGATGATAATGACAATGATGATGATGATGATGGATAAATGGCACATTAATATGGTTTTTTTCTTTCATTTTTATCATTAATTAAAGTAAATTCCATTTTAGATATTAAATTTATTTTTTATGTAAATTTTAAAATTTTATTCTTGATTTATGAATTTTCAGATCATTTCTGGGCTATTTTTATTTTTCAGCTTAATTTTAAAGATTTATTTTACATATTTTGTTTTTCTTTATATTCTGTATTTTAAATCTTTGTTTTTCTTTTTCCATCCTTTTGATATACATATATTGTTTAAAAACGT
Organism: Anthrax anthrax; assembly: GCA_963971155.1. Lineage (NCBI taxonomy): Eukaryota > Metazoa > Arthropoda > Insecta > Diptera > Bombyliidae > Anthrax > Anthrax anthrax. Next base: position 3,987,392 of record OZ020123.1, read on the forward strand.
TTTAGTTTTAAGTATCTATCAATTTTATCTTTTATTTTTTTATTTTTAAAAATGAAAAAAAATCTGAAATCTAATCATGCATACTAATTTATAATTTTTTCAGGTATTCTATATATAGTACACATATATTACACTAAAATTGTATAAATATGTGTGTAATGTTTATATATACATATGTATATGCCCTTATTAATAAATATATGTAAATGCGTATGCGTATACAATGTACGTGAGTATATAATAATGATATCGGATATCTTTATAATATTGTTGTTTTTTTTTTTTCATCACTTTTCCATTGTACCGCATTTTAATATGATATTAAAAGTGTCTACTTATATTTATATTCTCGTATTGCATTAATTTTATGCGAACGAACGGACCCATATTAACTATATGAGAATACAAAAGACGACAAGCAAAAAAAAAAAAAGTCTAGGTAGATTGAATAAGAAAAAAAAAAAAATAAATAAATAAAAATAATAAAAGAAAATTCGTTTTTGTTCTTTCATCATAAAATTGGATATAATCGAGTAGATTATTTTTGTATATAGGTGCCCATTAATTTTTTTTTTTTTTTTATTTTTTATTTCGAATTCTTTTTTTTTTTGTTTTTGTTTTTTTATTGTTGCAAAATCAAAGTTAATTCATTTACATGGTCTCCTAAATGTGTTCTCATCAATGGAATAAATCTAATAGAAATCATTAATAAAGACATTAAAAGAATTTCATTGTTAAATTGTTTTTTTTTTTTTTTTTGTTTTTCTTGTTTTTATATTTAAGCATCTTGTCTATGTCGTTTTTGTTTTTGTATTTATTTTATTTTATTTTATTTTTGTATATTTTGACACCCCCTATTGTGTAGTACGTATGTATATAAAAATAATAGAAGTCTGTTGTTTTTCGTTTTTGTTGTTTTTTTTTGCTTCTAACAAGAATAAGATATAAATTGGAATAGAAATTTAAGACAAGATAAATGAAAGTTTTTCATCATCTTAAATGAATTTTCTTGTTTTTTTTTATCATTTTATCCGAGATATCGAAAATTTTAACGAGTATAAAATTGGTATGTTATATAGAAATAGTTAAATTACAGTGCTTTAAGTTTTCTTATTTTTTTTAATAGACATTTTTAAACTTACCTCAACAAATGATGATGAACTCCTAAATATTATAGCGCCTAGTAAAAATATTAAATTTGATGGCATAAACATTTTTACACTAATATTTATTGTTTATCTTCTTCTTCACTAGAAAAAAAAAAAACAAATCCAGAGAAAAAGGCATAAAAAATACAGAGAAAGTATACAAAAAAAAAAAAAAAACAAGAAACGAGAGAGAAAAAAAAATCAAATTTAATTAGATATACTGGTAACTGTAATGTAATTTTTTTTTTTAAATTATTGTCTATATAGGAAATATTGTTTAAAAAAAAATTTTTTTTTTTTTGTTGTTTTTGCTTCTCATTTATTTGCGTATAAAAAAAAAGAAGAATTATTTATTACAAATAAATACAAAAAATAAAACAAAATGTTTATAGATCGTTACATTAAAACTTGAAAATTATACACGTCCACCCACTTATTAAGTCACTTAAACCGATGTTCTGTAATTACATATGTATTGTATTATTTTTATTTTTTTTTTAAATTTTTTAGTTTTTTGTTTTTATTTTGTTGTTTTGTATTTTGTTATTATTTTAAACTTCAGTATTTGATTTTTTTTTTTTTTTAATTTAAATATAAACATAACGTTCATCGGGGATTAATGAAATGTAATATATGTGTGTAGAAAATCAAATTAAAAAAAACCAAAAAAAATAAAAAAAAAACAGTCAGATTTTTTTCTCGTTCGATAAATGATGAAGTCACTCAATTTATCTTATGTACATATGCACATACATACAAGTATATATAGAATATACATATGTACTCATATGTACTCATACTTATGTGTACTACACTCACGATATATACCTACATACATATGTATATATAGCGCATAAGTGTACATATGTGTGTACGTATGTACAATTTTGTGGATAAAATATTATTCAATTGTACATTGTAGGTATGAATATATTCAAATCAAAAATACTTAATACATTTTTTGTTGTTATTTTATATCTTGTTTTTTAAGCCTATCTATACTATAGCTCTTCTCATAAGATTCATTCAAATGTGTATTTTAAATTGAATTCTATCATTTTGAATCTTCTTTTTATTTTGTGTTATGTGTTATTCATTATTTTGATTTATTATTAGAAAAAAATTTTTCTTTTATTTTACATACATTTATTTGCAATTACAATTTAAAAAAAAAAAAGGAAAATTTAATATAAAATATTAAAATTCAATAATGTTACAATGCTTGTATTTTGCATATATAAATACGAATTAGAATAAAAAAAATCAAGAAAATTCAATAATGAAAGCAGACAATAAAGAAAATCAATTTATCAGCGGTAATAAAAGTAAATTTATAATGCTTGGGTTCTACACCCTCTAGAAAATACGTTTTTCTTTTTTTTTTGTTTTTGTTTCCTTTTTACAAAAATTTGTCATCGTCTTCTTCTTGTTTTAGAAATTTATCAGATATGTAAAAATTTTGTATATATCCTTAAAGAAAAAATAAATATTAGGAATTTTTTAGAATTTTTTCAAAATTTCTCACAACAGATATCCTTCCTTTTTGTTTTCTTTTTACTTTGAAAGAAATTTTAAATTTTTTCTATCGGAAAATGATGAACAAAAATATCGATCAATTTTTTTACGTATATGTACATGTGTGTGAATAGGTAAAAGTTATGGAAAAAAAAAATTGTTTTTTCTTTATTCTTACACTTCGTTTTTTTTTTTTTTTTTTAGAATTACAGAGTTTCTTTTTTCTTTTGTTAAGTCTACACCACGGTTAAAGTTAAAAAGTGTGTTACATCGAAAAGCCAAAAAGTCACTCCCAAAAATTCGAAAAAAAAAACAGATTTTTTTTTTCTTTTACAATTTCTTTTTTTTTTTTTTAATTTGCTTTAAGAATATGAAAATTAAGCATTAAAATATGTGTTATAAGATTTCTTATTATGAGTCTATATAGTTTAACAATCAACAACAAAATTAAAAAAATTCTTTTTTATTTTTTTTTTTATTTTTGAAAATTCACCTTTTAGATATTTGATGATTACTTTAGCACAGATACAAGAAGACTGGCTAAAATGAAATAAAACTGACTGAACTGGAAATTATAAAAATAAGATATATAGTAACATTTATGTATGTATGTTAAAATATACGTATATGAAAGTGCACATAACGTATTTATATGTGTGATTATTAAATAAATTAAAATAAAACTGACGACACCAAGTCCAAGAGAGCAAAAGCAAAATATATTCTGAATCTGACGGTAGCTATATATATAATAGAAATGGATTGGATTAGATAACATGGGGATATTAGTTTGGTTTCCTATAAATGCGCTTGCTCAATAGCCATTGCATACAAATGTAACAACTCTCATGATATGCGGTTAAAATATTGATGATAATGATGATGTTGAATGATGGTCAAAAAGTAAAATAGTCTTTTTTTTTGTTGGTGTTTGTTTTTTGTGCTTTAAAAAAAAAATGGTTTATAAATGTGATGAAAAACAAGTTTAGTAAAAAAATTATTAACCTTCATATCTTTCAAACATTTTAAATCAACTTATAACAACGTTTTTTTTTAATTAAAAGACTTCGACTTAATTACTAAAATTGAAAAAAGTTGATTTTTTTTCTACGGTTTTAGTCCTCGTGTAAAGGTTCAGAAATTGACTCATTGCTATTTCTGATTTCATTTTGAAAGAAAATTTGAATGATTCAAAGAAATCTTAGTTGATTGAAATAACGACCATTTCTGATCTGTTAAATTATCGGTAGCAATAGTTTATCATTAGGTACCTTAGCAACTAAAAACAAAAACACAAAAAATTAATTATTTTGTGAAAGAGATTTACAAAGATTTATTCAAAAAAATTTATATAATTTTTTTTTTTAAACGTATTAGAAAATAAGAATTTCAAAATGAATTACCAATCATATTATGATGAAGAAATTGATATTAATAAAGATATTCCAGATATTGATGAAAATTTAAAATCAGTTACTACAATGGTTAATATTTATTGGATTATCATTAAAAAAAAAAAAAAAGAAAAAAGAATTTAATGTTTATTTATTGTTAATAATAATTTTCTATTTTTAATTTTTTTTTTTTTTTTCAGAAAAATGGTCATGATGGTAATAATGATGTGAAAAAATCAACAAATCATAATAATTCAATAACAAAAAATGATGATTCAATTGAAAGTGATACATCAGATAATATTAGTAAAAGTGATGAAATTAAAGAGAATAATATTACGAAAAAATTCATAAATCCAGATAAATGGAAAAATTTAAATATACAACAAGATATTAAAGATTTATTTCAATATATTGCTAATTATATACCACAAAATATTGATATCGATTATACATTACAACCATTTATACCAGATTATGTACCAGCTGTTGGTGATGTTGATGCATTTTTAAAAGTTTCATCATCAGAATGTTTTGATCAAACTAAACAGGATCAAATTAATGATATGATTAAAAATTTAGGTTTATATGTATTAGATGAACCAAATGGTAATCAAAGTGAACCAAGTTTATTAAATATGCGTTTAAAATCGATATTTACAACAACAAATAATACAAATTCATCTGTAATTCAAACACCAATAGCTAAATCTGATCGAGATATACAAAAATGGATAAATGAAATTGAACAATTACATATAACACAATCACGTAAATCATCAATATTAAATGATTTATTACAATTAACAAATATTGATGCATTAATGGCTGAATGGCCAACAAAATTTGAACAGATATTAAATCATATTGGATTTCCATTTTATAATATCGATTGTAATTTAGAATTATATATAAGTATTATATGTGCTTTATTTGATATTCCAATATTTGAAAATAATCAATATCATTACATTATTGCAATATATACATTATTTAATTTATTTTTAGCTACTAATAATACATCTGAATAACATTATTTTGCAGATAAATATAAAAAAGAAATATAGAAAAGCACAAACTTACGTGTACATATAATTTATTTTTAAATTTTAATTTTTTAATTGTTTTATTTTTTTTCTTGACATGAAAAATGTACAATTTCACCAGTTGGATAACGCACGAATGCACTCTGATTTATGAAACGTTTCTTACAAACTGGACAAACTGTAAAATCTGTTACAAATATATTTTTCATTTCATAATGCATACGTTGCTCTTGCATTTGAAGATCTTCTGCATATAAAAGACCTTTTAATACTTGATTTTGTCTACGTTGTTCTAATTGCTTACGTAGAATTGTTTCAAGAAAACCTTTTAAACGATATAATGGTATATCTTCTGGAATATACTGGAAATTGTAAAAATCATCATTATTATTATTTTTTTTAAATTAGAAAAAATCTGTCTTACTTGTAAAACTTTAGCTGGATTCATGTATGTAACATATTTATTTAATATATGCAAAATAACTTCTGGATCTGGTTTTAAACAATTTGGATGTAATTTAACATCACTATATGGTGGTACAGTTGGTGGCGTTACAATTATTTTGATTAATAATGTAAATACATCATTATCTTCAGTATAAACATTTTCACAATATTTTGTTGCCTTCTCGATATCACCCAATATTTGTATATAAATAGCTAATACCTTCTCATGTTTTTCTAATTTACCTAAAATAATAGCACGCTCTTCAAACAAACTTTGATATGGAAAATCCTGTAAAACATTTTCTGGTATATATTTTGTTGACGTTTGTAGAAAATCCATTAATTTCTTTTGTGTACATTCTAATTCAATTTTCTTTTGACTACTGAAGATTTTAAAATAAAACATATAAAGAGGAAATAAATTAATAATAATAATTTATTAATAAGGTATATTTTATTTTTTTTAAATATAAGCTTACCTGTCTATACTGGTTTCATCCTTTTTCAATTCATTTTGTAAACTTTGTACCTTTTCTCTATACTGTTGAATTAATATATTATGAAAAATTGGCTTTGAATCATTCCAAACATGAATTATATGTTCTAAATATGGTATGACCAATTTTTTATGATTTTTCAATAGAAAATCAAGTACTTCAGCTCTTGGTAAATTCTCAATTTCGACTAAATCATCAGTGAAAATTTTTAATCCATCATCAGGATGCTTTTGTAAAATCCAATCGGCATATTCGAATATTAAATGTCTATGTTCTGTTCCTAAATGTTGTAAATATTGTATTGTACGTTCATGTCCAAATAAACTGGAACCAGATACCTAACCAAAAATAGTAAATAAGTTTTCATTTATATATTTACAGATTTTTTTTTCTTTATAAAAATTACCTCTGCTTGAGATTTTAAAAGTTCTAATGCACGTTTATGTTGTCCTTTCGTTTGATAGAGTATTATAAGTTCACCGAATTTTTGATGTTTCTTTAAAGTTTTTTCAGATTCTTCTAAATGACAGTGATTTAATCTTAAGAGTGGTGCAACTAATGAATCATTTGTCTTGGTAAAAATAATAGAAAAAATAAATTGTTATAAAAGGAGTAATTTTGTACATTATTTTTTATGCATACCTGCAAATAACATTTTAATAGGGTAGTATCAACTATGGACAATAGTGAAATTTTCTTTACAGATGATTTTTTTTCTGAACCTTTTAGTAATTCATTTTGCAAGTCATGACGAATTTCAGTTAAGTATTCAATTAATGCTAATAAACCATTTTCTAAATCCTTTTCATCTAAATCAGATAAATTCGTTATTGATGATGAAGGTGATGCAGAAGCAGTACCAGCAACATATTGGTTCAATGATTTTTGTGTATCTTGTGGCAATAGATCAGGAAATAAACGTATAACATCACATGGATCTGTTTTCAATTTGGCAAATACTTGCATTGCTTCAGAAAATTGTTTTGATGCGAACAGTTCAAATGCAAATAATGTCTGAATTTGATGAATCTTTTCTTCTCTCTCAACTTCACTTTCCTCAGAAATATTCTTTACAAAAAAAAAAAAAAAAAAAAATTACGATTAAAACAAAAAAGAAATCATAAGCCAAAAATTTACAAACCGTTAAATCTATGGCTAATTGAAATTTTTTCTGTTGTATTAAGTTTTGTCTTTGTTTAGGTATATCAACTGCTTGAATATACCATAATTCAGAAAATGATGCTGCAAATAATGAACCTTTCGATGATCGTACAATGAAACGTGCTTTGCCCAATTCTGGTATTGTTTGAACTAGTGTATCTTTACTTATACCATTTGTATCCAAACTTCGTATCTCGAGACAATTTGATACAAGACCAATTGTGTAAGGATTATCCCAAGCTTTAAAGTAGAGAAAAAATAACTAAATTTAAGTTTGAATTTTATAAAATTTTTCCAATATTACCAAGAGCTAAAAGTGGTTGACTCCACGTTAATGGCTTTAAAGCTTTACGATTTGTTTCTAATTTAACTAAAGCCGATCCATCATTTTTTTCAACAGCTTTCTTTTGATGTAAAAGTTCTTGCTGTTTTTTATCTTTTTCTGTGTAACTTTTTGGATCAATTGCAATTAAGTATTCATCTTTTGCTACGCCAAATATATTATTACCAATTAAACAAATACATGGGTCCATAACACGTGATGATGATGTTAAACATAGATCATATTTTTTTGGTATTTCCGTTGATATCTAAGACAATAAAAAAACGTGGAAATTTATTATTTCTTTTTTTTTTTTATTCTTTCATGCGTATAATAACTTACATCATAGATAACGTATTCTGTTTTATATCCAACACAAATAAATTGTTCAAACCAACATAGTGCTTTTGGTATTTCATTTAATTCAATACTTTCTTGTAATTTATGTAATTGATCATGTTTCCAATACCATAATTGCAATTTCCTTTTAACAGCAACACACATTCGTATGAAAATTTTTGTTTCACCAGTAACTACTGATTTCGGTTTCTATATTCAACAAAGAAAAATTTTTTATAACTTTTTCATTTTTCTTTATAATGGAAATTTTGTTTACCTGAACTTCTAGACAAAATATATTTGCTCCTTTTGTTTGTGCTGCACTATGAATTAATGATACACTTGGCCTAGTCAAATCACTAACATTTATGATACCATCAGATAAACTGAATAAAAGACTTTCTTCAGCTACAACTTCAATTTGAACAATTGGTTTCTTACTAAAATTCTTGCAAAATTTCAATAATTGTAATTCCATTTTATTATCAGTTTCATTACGATTAACAGAGTACATTAAAAGTTGTCCATTTCGTGTCCCAAGTATTACATGATTATCTAAATATTGAAGATACATATGTTTTAAAAAAAGTTATTCAAAACAAAAAACGAAATGTAAGAGAATAGATTGATTTACCATAAGCAGCAATTGATTCTATCTGAACGGATAAACGTGAAGGAGGAAACACTGTATAAGCTTCATGCATTTTTTCAAAATCTTTTATTTCTTTATTATTTCCAAAAGTAATATCACTTAAATTGCCACTTGCCAGTACTAAATTTAATTGAAACAAAAATCACGACTTGCTACTTTTATTATTATAAATTGATGAGTTTAATTGATAATAAAATTACTAATATAAATTATAAATTTCCAATTGATGTTATGATATTTAATTTTGTTTGATTGAGTGATTGCATCTGATTCAAGTCTGATTGTTGATATCAGCTGACATAGCTGATAAGAATTTGAGTAATGGAAACCAAATGGAAATTGAAATAAAATCATTCATATACATGCGTATGTGTGGCTGTGTAGTTAGATTTGTTATGTTATTTGATGTGTGAACTTTTTGCAATAAATTATTATTATTTCCGTTTATTTGTTGCCGTAGATACTTGGTAGATACGTTATACAATAACAAACTAGATGTCACTGTATAATTTTCAATAGTTTTAAATAAACGAATCCGGATATCAAACAGATTAATTTTATCATATCCGGTTAAACTAAAAAAAGAAAAATCGTTATGGATGCAAAAGAGTACAAACAAAGTAAGGAGATTTTGTTTTTCAGATTTTTAGTTTGTAGGATTATAAAATAAAAACCTTGCTGAAGAATACTTGAATAAATTTTACATTAATTAATGTTTTGCAGAATAGCACTTTACTTTGATAATTTGAAATTTAGTGAGAATCCTAATTCTCAGGAATAGACTGATGAAAATAAAACAAAATAGTGATTAAAATAAGGTGGATATTTATGAGGTAGTTATAGGCAATAGTTATACCTATGATCCATATACAGTACAAAGCAATACACGTTTCATACAATTACATATGTATTTATGTACGTACGTATAAATAAAATTAAAAAAAGAGTTTTATTAAAAGTTTTTTTTTTTCAAAGTTTCTAATTTGATAACGTCACCTGCGATTTGATAAGAAATAAATAAATTCGTACATACATATGTAAATACATATACGTACGTTATACATGATAACATGTGTTTAAAAGTATGTCCGAGTACATTAAATCACTACGTGTATATAAATATGTTTTTATGAGTATACATAATAATATATAAGTGAATGCTTGCACACATACATACATAAATAACTAATAAAAATTAATTCTTTCTAAAGCTAACAATGAGTTTATCATCAATATGATAACACCGATATAAAATGATATGATATGAATTTAAAAAAAAAAACAAAAAAAAAAACAAAAAAAAAAACGATTTTATTTTTTATTATATAGCAGAAAACAAAATACATACATATTGATTTTGATATCAGAAAAAATACACATAATAATGTAAAAAAAGGTATATTTATATTTTTAATATATATTTTTTTTTAATTTGTGTATTTTATACATACATACATATATGAATACAGAGAGATTACATACATACATACATGCATGCATTCATTTATTTTGTATAGTACATGAACCGTCCTTGTATTGCAAATCAATTTTTGATTGATATACCTATATATAAATTTTTTTTTTTTTTTTTTTTTTGATTTTATGATATAGATTTTTTTTTTTTTTTTGTATATGTACAAGATAACTTGATCAATCGTTACTATGTAGAGTATAATATGTAAAAAATATAATTCTCATTTCAAATTATTGCAGTCTCTAAAGTAATTCAAATACTTCAGTTTATAAGTGTAATTTATTTTAATAAGTTAATTTAATCGTTTATAATTATTTACTAGAATATAAAATTATAAAATTTTATAAAGAAAATCAAGTAAACGACGGGAACTCTATACAAAAAAAAAAAAAAAGAAAAAAAACGTTAAATGAAAATAGATATCTTCTTTAATAATTTGTACACTGATTTATAGATTTTTTTTTCGTGATCTTATTTTTGGTTTTTCTTGGATATCTTTTTGATTTCGGGTACTTCAGTTCCTCTTCTTTTTTTTTTTAATTTATGTATAATTGTACATTGTCGTATTACATTTTGAAATTATTCAAATTTTTGAAAAATATCAGAGTTAAAATTTTAAAAAAATAAAAAATAAAAAGACAATACGATTTTGTTTTCGTTATCGGTATTGTAAAATTTTAAAAAGAACGCTTATAAAACGGATTTTTATAAATAAAAATAATTTACAAATAAGAATTTAAAAAATAAATGAAAATTTTATAATAATAAAAAAAAAAAAATAATAAATAATATTTAATATGACAAATTACAATCCAAATACGGGATATTATGAAGATTGTTACAATGGATATATCCACAATAGTTATTATTATCCACAGGAATATAATAATATAACAACGGATTATGAATATAAATACAATGAGTAAGTTTTAATTAATTTCATTTTTTTTTTCAAAATTTTTTTTTGAAAAATTTTTTTAAAATTTAAATGAGAAAACAAAGTTTTTATTTTTCTTGAAAATTATGCATAAATTATTTACATAATTTAAAACTACCAACTGAAAATGCTAACTTAATCGCTAGATTTGGCCAGATAGACCAAGTTAAATCACTTTCAATTGTATAACGAATATTTTAACTTATACATATTTCCGTTACTTAAATATTAGATTTTTCGTTCATTCATTCAGTTGTCCTTATTTTGATTTGGTTTTCTAATTTTCTAATTTTTTTTCTTTAAAATTTTTATTTGTTCTCTAAGAACACGAAAGGAAAATTTAAAACTTGATTTTTTTTTTTCATATATCATATTTATAACCTGCTGAGAAAAATATATCATTTTACAATAATTTTTTATTTTCATTTTTTATTTTTATTTTTTTCATTTTTTACCTTTTAACGTACATAAGTCACGCTACCATCCACTTGAGTATTTAAGTTGTATAATATTTAGGACTCTTTATTAAGCTTTGATATTTTATTACAAAAAATTAATTTCAATTTTTTTTTTTTTTTGTTTTTTTTTCTATATTTTATCAAAATACGTGTGTATTTTTTTTTTGAATACATATTTTTTTTTTCTTTAATATAAAATAATATACTGTTTGTCAATTGAAGTTTGTTGTTTTTTTTTGTTGGATATCAAGTAGATTGACATTAAAAAAAAAAATAATAATGAAAATATAGAAAAACGCTAGGTATACGTATGCTATAGTCACAGATGTTTAAATTCTCATGATATATATTTTTTTGTTTCAACATTAAAAGAAAAATAATAAAAATAAAGAACAAGTTACATGAAAACATTTAAATGATGAGTATGAAAAAATATATGAAAGTATGACACGAATATATGATTTATATGATCCATTCATATATACGTATACGTATATGCACTTATCAAAGTAATTCATTCTTAAAATAAAATAATTTTTATTTTTGTGGAATTTTTTATTTCTTTTATATGAAATAGAAGATTTTTTTTTATTATCCTTTAATTCAAAATTTTACACTTTATCAATCGTGTCTAGGTTTACATACATACGTACAAAGTACGTATACCCCGTATTCAAGTCATTAAATTATGCTCGTTATATTAAGTCGATCCACGTTGATTTGTTGTGCCTAAAATCACAATGTACCTACATACATATAATGATTGTGTATAATATGTACGTACCTTTAAATTTAAATCGTGTAAATAAATAAAAATGGGTTGTTGTGGTATAGTGGGTGGGTAATAATACATTAATTGAGTCAGGTTAATGTAAATGAAACATTTTTCATTTAAATATATTTTATTTGATGTTTGTAATTTTTCTGTCTTTTAATAGTTCAATCATTTTCTTGGCTTTTTATTATTATTTTTTGTCTTGGTTTTTCTTTTGTTTTTGAATCGTAAATAATTTTCTTTTTTTGTTTTTTATTTCAAAATTATAGTGCCAGCGTACCAGTTAGAACGTAACACTAAATTATAATTGATTTTTTTTTTTTTTCATATTAATCATTTTATTTTATTTTTTATTTACGTTATATTTTTAATATTGCCGCAAATGATAATAAACGCATAATGATTTATTTTTTCTAAAACTTTTTAAAAGCTCTTAGATAGAAAATTAAATTTCTAAAATCCGAAATAAAAATCAAAATAGAAAAAAATGAAGAATAAAAATACAAAATTAAATTTTAAAGTAAAAAAAAGAAAAAAGGAAAATTAAAAACTAAAAAAAATCATTTATTTTCTTTTTACTATATATGTGAATGCGGCAACTTTATTTTCCATTTTCTTTTTTTTTTTCTTCTTACAAATTTTCTTAATAAAAGAAAAGATTTGGTAAATTCAAACATGATAATCTTATCCAAAAAAACAGGCTCATATATGTTTTTGTATACATAAACAGGATTTAGAAGGTTCAATTTATAAGTTAAATCAATATGACAAAAATGAAAAAAAAAAAAGAAAGAAAATAACAAAAAAAAAAGAAAATTTAACTTTAAAAAACCAATTAGGCTTTAGATAATACATATCTGGTATATTTTGATGTTTAATGCATTTTAGATTGATTTAGTACAAAAAAAAAAAGGAATAAAGAAAAGAAAAATACCATCGCTTAAATATACATATCTTAGACATAGATGTATGTGCATGTATTACATGTATTTTCTAGGATTAAATTTATTTCGAAGCCAAGGATATGTATATAAACATATTGAAAATGTTATAGATGTAATCTAAAATTCTATATTAATCTTGTTTAGGTTTACAAATCAAAATTTTTAATTTTCAGTAAATTAAATGTAATTTTCTTTTCTTTTGTGGCTTGTTGTTGTTTTTTTCTTTTTGTTGAAAAGATGTGTAGGCACGTAAATGTCCATGAACACATCAATACATATCACTGATAATTCAAAAATATATTTGTTATTTCATTAAAAAAAAAAAAAAAATAAAAAAAATGAATAAATAAATAATACGATTGCTAATGGTGGTAGCAAACAATAACAAATATTGAAGATTTACAATGTTTATTTACAGAAAAAGGTGATAAAATAACAAAGATATATTAATTTAAAAATGAAAGGTGTTTATAGACATTTAATATAGAGATGAGATTAAACTTTTTTTTTTTTTTTTTTAATTTTCTGGTAATTCAGTATGAAAATATAGAATGAAAATGTTTTTCAATGTGAAATTTCACATAAATTATATTCGAAATATTGATGTAAAATTTACAAGGATAAAAACATGAAATTATGATGAAAAAAGAAAATATGTAGATGAAGATGACATACCTGCATATTCGAGTATGGTAAAATGATGATGAAAACAAGAAGATTGAGTCTGTGATAGAATATAAAGGACATATGTACCTACAAAGTATATATGATGTATAAATTTTAGACTTAGATTGGATTTTTGATTGATCATCTATAGCTAAATTGATGTTCTATAGGTAAATCAAATTGTTTTATGCATACAATAAAAACATACGATTGCTAAAGGTAACATGAAATAAATTATCATCTACTTCAATATGCTCATGTGTATAAACAATTTTGTCGAAAATTTTGCAAAAATTATCAATTGATCTACAAATTTTCAACAACAATATAATATACAGAGAAAATAAAAGTCCTTTTTTCAATTATTTTGTTTTTTTAAAATAGCAGAGAAAAAAACATTAAAAAGAAAAGATCCTTACATGTATCTTTAATGTCCATACCAAATTACTTTGTATTTTGTGTAGTCTCGTATAGAATGTTTTTCGTTTTGTTTTTTTTTTTTTTTATTGTTAATTTTTCAAAAATTTTTTTACAAATAATTATATTTAGTGTACTTTATCTACGTGCATTTATGTTATTTTATTTATTATATATATTTATATTTCCCATTCAATATAAAATGACAAATGCCATACATGTATGCATAAATGAATCGGTATATACACGTATCCAGACATCAGTATATACATACGAGTGTAAAATGTTAGGAAGTCACATCCGGTCTTTAGTTATGAAGGAGGAAATTCGCTTGTCCTTTTTAACTCTAATACACAATATCATATATACGCAAATAATAAGTACATATACATTTAAATGAATTTTAAGGTATTGTTAAGAAGAAAAAAAACGTACATAATAATAATAAAACGAAAATATACTTGAAATGAAGACTATATGTAAACGCAGGTGAAGGGATATATATACGTGTATACACAATTTGTACATAAAATAAAATAAGAAAAAAATATTATATTAAAAAAAGAAAAGAAAATACATGTACAAATATATAAAATAAAGAAAGGATATATTATTTCTTGTAAATTACATCATACGTGCCTTCTTAAATTAAATAAAGAAATACTCGTATACATTATACCATTGGGCCATTAGAGCAATATAGAGTTTTGTCGGAAATATTGTACAAAGATGAAATGTGTTTCTTTTGTATTTTATTTATGAGATATTATGTTAAAAAGATCGATTATATTTAATTTTATTGAAAAGTGACAAATATAATATTTTTACTAAATACCGTATAAGTACATATGTACATATACAAAATATGAATTGTTAGTGTATATTCGAATGCATGCAATTTAAACAATAAATAGATATAATAATATTTTTTTTATACCTTATGCCTATGAAATTCGGTACATTCATTCATTATTAAAGTCGAAAATTTAACAATAAGGAAATGTTTGTGGCTTATACGGAAATAATGATAATTGATAGCGAATATGGTATATACATACGTTACTTATATATTTAACACCCAACATTATGTATTTTGTCCATTATTTAATGATATAATCGATGTTAAATGTGAATCGGATGTAATGTAATTCGAAATCAATTCAATTTTAATAGAAAAACATGAAAAGATAAATTTTTTTCTTATATTTCCGATTTTCAATGCAATGGGGGTTTTTTTTTGTTACTGATCGATTTGATTTATTATTTTAAATTCAATTTACATTTTATTTGGATTTTTTTTTTAAAATTATTGGATGTCATGATGTCTTTAAAGAAAGTGAATTTTTTCAAGCGAATTTTTGAGCTACATATTTGAAAATCGATAATACAACAAATTAATACGTTGTGAGAATGCTTTTCTGTTCTGAATCCATTCTATATTAAATTCAATTTTTAGTTAAATTTTTTCTACATCATCAAATTATATCACGAATACTTATGAAATGTTGGCCAGATTTCAAGATATCCTTAGCTTTTTTATATATCTTCACACGTTTTACACCAATTCAAGTTATAAGAATTTTTGAATTTTTGCTGATTTGCCTGAAATGATTTCAATTGAAAAATATTTTGTGATATAATACATTAATTGTATATATGCATGAATCTTGTTATCGACTAATAAATAATCAAAAAAACCTTTTCTTTCATATTTCTTGATGGACATGTCCATTACGAGTATGAAAAGCCATGTAATTAAAGGATTAAAATATTTACAAAAAAAAAAAAAAAAAAAAAATGGTAATGCCATCACATTCACTATATACTTTTTTTTAATTCTGAATACCCAGTACAAATACCACACACCAAGAGCACAACTAAGAGGTTTCGAAATATGTCTTATTATATTTAATTCAAACATGTTAATATTTATACTCTTATATCTTAATTGCCTTCTTTTACTGAACATTATTATATTATTTTATCCTTTTCTTTCTTTTTATCTATTTTTATTTTATACATTATACATTTCTTTTATTAAATTAGTTTTTAAATCTAAAGAAAAAAAAAAAAAAAAAAAACAAACTTAATGTCCTTTTATAATAATCTAAAAATTGTCTATCTGTATGTACATACATGCACAACAAAATTTTGTATACATTATTATATATGTATGTACACTTTATTCGAATTCGTTCAAACAATCACCGTATAAAGACATTTTCATATTTATTGAAAAGAATTATAATCACGTCAGTCCTGTTATGTTTTATTATTAAATATTTTATAACCGCACTATCATAATTTAGATATCTATGGTGTATTTATGTTAACTTTTTTTGTTGTTATTATTTTCTCCTCATGTATGTGTACATAGGACGAAAATTTCATTAAAACATGATTTCGAAAATCCTTTCATTCTTTTTAAATTGATTTTTATTAATGTGTGAACATCATGAAAAGAAAAACAAAAAATCTAAAAGTAAAAAAAAAACAAGATACTGAAGGAGAATTCAAATAAAATTTACTAAAGAGAAAAGGGATTAAGTAACTGTTTTTTTCTTTTTGTATATTTTTGAATAAATTAATTGAATACATCCTAAGTATGTTTGTATCACTAATGTATATATACGTATAATTATATATTCTTGTGTATTTAATACAAACTCACCAAAATATAAAACTCTTATCCGTGTACTACATACATTATGAGGCTTATTGAAAATTTTCATAAAAGGGCTGTACTAAAATCCCTATCATATTTTCTAGTGAATTGTTGTTGTTGTTGTTATAGTCAAAGATATGTATTGCTGTGTGTATTTATTTCAAAAATGTTCGCCATTGCTTATACATACATAATCGTCCGTATATCACGTATATCCGTTGTACATACATACATGCATATACTAAACTAGCTCGTACGCTTTTTCAACATTAATCGTCTGAATATTTGTTGAATTTCTTTAAGTGTATAAGAAACACTCTAATATGATTGCCTAAAAAGGGGCGTAAACACTTTGGCTATAATGATTGTATGTACTACATTTCAGGATACAAAAGGATTTTTTTTTCTTTTTTTTTTTTTTTTTTTGGTTCTCTATTCTACAACAGTGTGTACAATGGTGTGTGTACTTCGTTATAAAAATGTTCATAAAGTATATACTTGTATATTTTATGTTGAAATCAAATTAAATATTCTTTTTTTGTATACGCTTTTTTTTGTGTGTTTTTTGGTTTTATAAGCGCACATTACTAGCAAAGAGAAGAGCGCATTTTCAAACAGAAGTTGTTTGTATTTTATAGTTATAACATTTTGATATACAAAAACAACTAATGCATGTGTTCTTATATGAACATTACACACAAAAACAAACAAAAACGATTTATTATATGTAGTAGAATGTCGACATCCTATTGGTTCCTTGTTATCCTGTTAAAATGAAATCAGGACAAAAAACAAAAAAAACAAAAAATTAAAAGATATAATAGAAAAGCAAAAATAACAAAGACGAGTGATGATTCGAGAGCACTTGTGTCCTCCTCTTAAATATGATGAGGGCTGGTTGTTAATAATATGCGTTTCTTAAGGACTAATCTAAGTACTTTTACATTGGTTTGATGGCATAGATAAATGTATATGTCCTTTCCATCTGTTTATATAAGCTTTATGATATACCTACATAAATACAAATATATGTATATACGATGGTGGGTACTCATGGAATATAATGCATGTATAGACAGATATTATATATGCTATATATACGTATAAATTATTATTGTGTGAAATAAAATCAGAAGGAAAAAAAAATTTATTACGATCCTTTATTATTGTTGTTTTTGTTTTTCCTTTTTATTTTGAATTCTGGATATTGTTTATGGGACGACTTTAAATGTATATGTCTGTATACTCGAATATGTATGTACATATATCAGGAGTATAGGGAAATCATGCATGCGCTAAGAGCCACTTATGGATATGCAGTTAGTTGATAATGGTACTTCAGTTTGTTGAGAACCCAAAACACCCTTGTGCTCTATCTATACGTGATTGAATCCTTTTACATTTAAGTATATTATCGTCATCGTCATCATCATCATCATCACTATCGTCATCGCGTCATTGTCGATAGTCGTGTACTTTTTTTCCAATTTTGTTTTTGTGTTACATAAATATTACAAATTGTTAAAGTTGTTTTTTTTTTGACATTAATAAAATTGTTTTTTTAGTTTTTACACATCGATTTGTATTATATGTGTACATTGAAAAATTATCCTTGACCGATGTTTTATTATTAAATTGAAAATACTGAAATTTTTTAATCTCGACACAAACAGATTGAAAGTGGAAGTGTTATAAATAACACGAAAAGATTTTTTCCTCGGACTATTAAATTTGTTTATGTTGTTTGTTTTCTTCTTTTTTTTTTCTGAAATTTACATATGTGAATGATAAAAGTAAAATACAAAAAAAAAAAAGAAAAATTGATTTTCTTGCAAATTCTGAAAATATTTTATTTATCCTTGAAAAGTTTTATTTTGTCCAAATATTTGAAGTGAATAAACAATGAAGTGTTAAATATTAATTATATTGTGAATTTTTTATTATTATTAAAATTTTTTCATTGTGATTTCTGAAAAAATTAAATTGAAAAAAAAAAAAAAAAGGAAATAATTTTTCAAAGTGATTTGCATATTGTAAATTAGAAAACGTTGTAATTAAAAATTTTCAACGTGGCTGAAAAAAGGAAACGTTGTTCATCGGCCTCATCATCGCCGTCATATTTAGATGAATTACCATTAACAGCTACTTTCACTCATAATATGGGAAGTTTAATGAATTCTTCGGCGGCAGCAGCAGCAGCAGCACCATTTCTAACATGGTCACCAATCCTTTTACCGCCATGGGGACCAGCTCTTTTACCAGCAGCATTTTATCCAGCTGCCCTTAGAAGCGCATTGCCTAGGTAAAAAAGAAAATGTTTTTTATGTTGTTTTCTCAATTTTCCTCTTTTCATCTTTAAAAAAAAAAAAAACATATATCGTTACCCATTGACTGTTATTTGTTATTATACAAAATTTTGCTTTTCACAAATTGAGCTGTATATGATATCGATATTTATCTGTTCATATAGTGAATGACTTTTTATTTTTCATTCATTCTATAACCTTTTGTATAATTTTAATACTTCCGGATTTTTTTGTTGGTGTTTTTGTTTTACAAAAAACGCACCCCCATTTATTTTATCATTAAATTCCAATTTTTATGATATTTTTCACTTCTTTTTCACACATTAAAAAAAGAAAAGAAAAAAGCGAATCGATTGAGGGCTGAAATTAACATTATTGTTTACTGCCGCCCTTCTTTTCTTTATCACATTTTACATAATTTTATGCCTTTTTAACTTAATTGCTTAATCGTGGCGTCAATATTATAAAAATCTTCAAAGAATATTGTATACACATGTTGTATATATACAATATGCACAAAAGATTGTTTGAATTTACTGAATAAATTATTCTTGATTATTAAATAATGAACAACGGATATAACATAGAGGGTGTGTATAAGAAATTCATAAATTAATCTGTTAAATATTTAACATTGTTTTTGGTGCAATTTCCTAGAAAAAGCAATCCCATTAAAATATAATATTATGGTTGATATTAAGGTGTTAAAATCTATTTTACAATCATTTATATTCATATATTTATAGAATATTTCAGAACATTTACCTTTTGTTGCACAATAATTTTAGTTAATTATTTTGAATGTTTTTGTCAATATTGAGTAATTTAAAATTTAAATCTTAAAAAAGAGATATTAGATGAAATATCATAATATTATTAAAATTATTTAAAATTACATTTACTTTACTACAGTTTCAAAATTGCGTATACATGTACTCCTTATATACATGATGTTTAAGAAAATTGCAAAAATTTTATCTAAAATTGAACAACACTTAGAAATTGTTATTTATTACATTTAAAATTATTGAAAAATCGTTATAGAAACAAAAAAGTAGAAAAAAAAAATTCTCATAATAAATTTCAAGTATACGAAATAAAAATAAAGCATAATTGTTGTAATATATCATGTCCACTCTTGAAATAATTTAAAAATTTCAACTTGAAAAATGATGAATTCTTTTCAAGTCATATAAACATTTTTTTTTTTTTTTTTATTTCTCAAGGTATTTATTATTATATGTATACATGACAAAATAGAACTTGTATTTAAAAAAAAAAGGACACTCATTGATTACAATAAAAACAAAAAAAAAAATAAAAATTTTTTTTTTTAATATTCCACTTCTCCCACACACTTCACATCTGGAATATTTTAATGTTTTTTGGGTTTTTCCAAACATAAGAAATTTCCGGCGACAGAGTGTCTGGTATTGAAAATTGTTAGAAAATTCTTGTGTCCTTTTATACAGGTATCATTTAACCTTTTTTCACACTTTTTTTTTCAAAAAAGATCAATAAACCAATTTAATGCGTCAGTGTACATATATATAGGCAATTATACAAATCTACTTTTGTGTATTGACACATGAAAAAGAAAATATAATACTTAATATGTTCTGAAAAAAAAAAAAAATAGGAAATAAATTTTAGGATATTTCAAAATTTCAGGTAGAATTTTTGTTTGTATATGGTGTTATGATGCCGTGATGCATACAAATCAAATTGACTGTATATCAACATAATGGATTGTATGGGCATTGAAAATTGCATAAATGAAAAAACATTTTTCTTTTTTTTTTCTAAATTTAAAAAAGCGGAAGGAAATGACCATTTCAAATTTATTTTTATTTAAGCCGATGTTTTTATATGAATGAATTTTTCATGTCTTTTATTTTATTTTAATAAAATAATACTAAAATATATGACTTTAAGTAGATTATTATAAAATAAGATTTTAAAATTGTATTTTGTTCGTTTTTTTTTTCTCAACAAACCCTTTGGTTTCATTGTATATGTACAGCATATAAACACCTATAAAATTGAAAAATATGAAATAATTTTGTTGAAATGATTTTTAAAAAATAAATTAAAAAATACTCAAAATTTATCGGAGTTTTTAATTGCTTCATCAAATTAATATTACTTAATTACAAATTTCGTTTTACATTTATTACGATAAATTTTGGAAACGTATAGACTTGTTATCTGTAAAAATGTTCGGCGAATAATAGAATAATTTTTTTTTTTTAGGTAATTTAAAATGTATTATACAGCCATATAATAATTTAAATCATAAAATTAATGTGCATTCATTTATTTTTACCTGCTAATAAGGATTACATGTTCATTACTATAAAAATTAAAAAAAAAAAAAAAATTATGTATGTATAAGGTGGAACTGGAAAGTACAGATTACAAAATTTTTTCTAATATCTAAATTGTTTTATATTTTAAAACACAAAAATATGAAAGTGGAAAATAAAGCAAAAATATGGGAAATCCAAAATATTTAATTTGTGGAAAATCTAAAACATATGTTTCAATCGTAAATATAAAGGAAAAGAGCCTTTATATATATATTTTAAAAGATTTAAAAAAAAATATATATATATAAAAATTTGTTTATCTCCTTTTTCAACATTTTCACAGGTTTTTATGGTATATTTTAAATGAAAAATACAACACAAGTTTAAATGAATTAGTATTTACGTATATTTTGAAAGGATAATACGTATATAAATACTTTACATTTACACCTTGGTAAATTATTAGCAAAAATATTTTTAGCTTTTGTTATTGAAAACAAAATGTATATAGGGATTTAAGAAATAGATGATCCATGATATATTAGTGATTTTTCAAAATAGATTTTTTTTAAACGTATTAAAATATATATGTACATATTTTTTTTGAAAGGATATATCAGGATATAAAGTTAAATCCAAAGACAAAAAAAAACTATAGTATTGTCACAGATTTATGTGATATATACATACTACATGATTAACTGACGCATAAGATAATTACTTGTGTCGGATATAATACATTTAAAATGAAAAGAAAAACTATTTAACTTGATATTATGTACGTGCATACTCATTTTGATTATTTTTGTTTTCCTTTATAGCTTCTTTGATTCAAAATTACCATCACAACGTTCTGGATTTCATATATCTGATATATTGAATTTAGATTCAGCTGATTTAAAATCTGGTCTTCATCATCATCAAGCTCCATCATCATCAGATGTCTCATCTGATAATATTAATATAACATCAGATGGATCAAATGAAACTACACCAACAAATGGAATAACAAATAATAACACTAGCAATTCAAATAATAATAATAATAATAACAATTTAACAACAGTACCTGGAGGAATTGATACAAATCCTAGTAATAATGTATTCCTTCCTAGTTCAACATTTGGTGATGAGACAACAACAACATCACCAATAGCAACGTATCCTCATCATCATCATCATCATCATCAGCATGTTTTAACGCATCATTTATTACAACCTACATCAGGACGTCCTTGGATACGTGATAATGAAATCTATGGTAAGTAAACTTTATTTTGCTTGATTTTCAAAAAACAAAAAAAAAAAAAAAACAAGCAGTTCCTTTTTTAAATTTTTTTTTCCTCTTTTATTTTGTTATATTGTCAGAAATTAAAAAAGTTCCATTTTTCTTAGATCAATTAAATAATTATTATTTATACTTAGAATATTGTATGTGAAACATAACCATATTAGGCAGATGTGCATTGTGAATGACTGACTACAAATTAAATCCAATTACATGCACATCTGCCCATGAAAATAGATCAATAGAAATGAAAGGTTTTTAAAAGGTTATTTTATACTTATTCATCTCTAATATATGTGCACGGAATTTGTGTATACACAATGCACACATAACATCCTTAAATGTATTTTTATTTCATTCAATACAAATAGGACATTATATGTACGTACGTATGCGAAGGGCGATAGGTGCGCAACTAACGCAAATTTTGTAATTTTTTTTTTTTTTTAAACTTTTCATATTAGAAGATGAACACAAAGTATATGAGCGCGTATACTGTAAAATGTTATTTATTTTGATTGTATAACAGCCTTATAATGTGTTTTTATTTTAACTTTTATTATATTATTCTTGTACATACATATACATTATCTTATAAAAAAAATATGTGTCAAAGGATCATTTCCGATTTTGTACTCAATGTATGCGATACATGAACACGCCTTATAATACAAAGAAAAAACATTTTTAAAAAAAACAATTTTTTTTTTCAATCGACCCTTCCGCCCTTTGGTAAACAGGACATCAAATGGTATAGGTAATTTGTTATTGAGCCTTGTAAAACTTTCAAAATTGTCGATTCCATCAAACAAAAAAAAAAAAACAAAAACAAAAATGAGTATCGTCAACGTCATGATTGTCACACGATATAAATGATATAAATGCAGAATTTTAACGTTTTGTTTCATTCTTCAATTTGATTTTACTTCCCTATTATTACACAATTCTAAAACATTCACATTTGTATGTATGTACAAATATCCTTTATGTAGTAATATCTGAAATATACTGCATGTTTGTCTACAATATGTGTTTAGAGAGATTGTGATGTTATATCATTATAATGTCTTTAACAAAGGGGAAAAAACAGGGGGAAAACCTCAAACAGAGGTGTGATCTTATATGAAAATTTAACGTGTGTATACGTTTGTAAATATATATACGGTCACATAATTGTTTGGTGGCCTTATAGGGATTTTGGTTTTTATACTGGAACACACATTACATACATGGAACATCATATACATATGTACATGTATGGGTATAAGTAATTACTTTTTGTCATCGTTTTGTATTATAATTTGTTTATTGCAGTCAATTTGCGTGCATATACAATGCACTTTTTTTGAATACAATCTGTATATCGTGTACAAATGTTTCAAGGATGGTATACTTTGATATATGATTTTTATTATGTGAAATTTTTAATCATTCTAAATATCCTGAAACAGGAAATTTTTTTTGCTTTCTATTTTCTAATAATAAATTATAGGTGGTTAATATCATTTATCAAAAAAGACATTCAAAATGTCAATAACTTATGTTTAGCTTTGATTTTTTCTCTGGTTATTTTATTTCATTTTTGATGAAATTCATGAGCACCGATTTATGAGCATTTTCTATACAAATTTTTATTTATTTTGGCAATGTAGGTCCACCACAACCAGCTAGTCCAGATAGTACTTCACCTGTTACATCAGAAGTTTCTTATACTTATATAAGTAATAATAATTGCCAAATATCACCACCATCATCTGATTACAATAAAAATAATAATAATAATAATAATAATTCATCAAATGTAGATGTTGAAAATGGTAGTAGTGACAATAATAATAGTATAATTGGTGTTGGTCTTCATCAAACATCATCATCAAATCATAGTGGTGATTTAAATCATAATGAAAGTACAAATGATGCTGAAGAAGAAATTCTTGAAGATGATAATGAGAATGATGAAAATACTGGTAATCAACAAGGTACAGAGATAATAACTCATAAAAAACGTAAACGTCGTGTATTATTTACAAAAGCACAAACATATGAATTAGAAAGAAGATTTCGTCAACAAAGATATTTATCTGCACCAGAACGTGAACATCTTGCAAGTTTGATACGTTTAACACCGACACAAGTTAAAATTTGGTTTCAAAATCATCGTTATAAAACGAAACGTGCACAAAATGAAAAAGGTGTTTATGATCATCATAATTCAATTCATTCACATCATTCACATCATCATCATCCATCTGCTTTACCATCACCGAGACGTGTTGCTGTACCAGTATTAGTACGTAATGGTAAACCATGTTTGAATGATGGTAAAAATTTAAATCATCAAGATTCATCGATAACATCAGTTACATCAACAATATCAACAGCAGCAGCAGCGGCCGCAGCTCATCATGCACATTTAGTTGGTACATATCAACATTCAGCTGGTTTATTACAACATCATGCAAATCGTGGATGGTGGCCTTAATATTTAGCTACTTCGTCATCGATATCATCATCAATATCAATAAAATCATCATCATCATCATCATCCATGAAATCATCATTCTATAGTAAATTTTGATTGAACCAATAGAAAAAAAAAAAAAGAAAAACAAAAACAAATAAAAACAAGAACTTCTACATTTAGAGGAAGTTATAAAAAAAAATGAGAAAAAAAAAATTGGATCTAGTAATTGTGTATAGTCAAAACATAAAATTTTAATTTAATTTAAGAAAATGTCCTGTATAAAACAAAAATTACGATTACTTAATGTGTATATAAGATGTGCAATAGAAAATTATAGTTTTTTTTTGTTTTTTCAATATTTCGTATAATTTTATTTTTATTAACAAAACAAAATTAAAAAAAAAAAAGAAACAACAAAAAATAAAAAAAAAATTTGTAATCGTTTCATATCGATTTAAGGATATTTTTAATAATTTTTTTTTTTTCATTTTTCTTTCTTATTCTTTTCATTTTTTTCCAGTTAAATTTTAAACAGTTAAAAAAAAAAAATAATAATTTTAAAATGTATGTGTATAATTAATTGTAAATTTCTAATGTGTACAGTTCTGTATCTTTTAATAGTTATACGATTGTAATTAATTTATTGATACAAAAAAAAAATATATATAAATATAAATATATAAATAAGTTATGAAGAAAAAAAAAAAATTCTAGATTTCTAGGTGTGTTTTTATTTAAAAATCATTTTAAAATTTACCACAAGAGCGACAATAAACGAAACCATAAAGACATGAATCCTGACCAGATAAAGGTTAATTATTGCCTATTTATTGTTTTCATCATGTTTGTATTAAAATTAAAAGAGATTAATTGGGTTATCCTATATTTTATCCGTTACGATCAAGAAAATCAATGTTTCTTGTTATTGCCGTTTTGATATAGCCACCACAAAAAAAAAATCCATTATCCGTTCAAAATTGTTGCATAAAATCGTTATTGCTCCTCTTGAAAACTACACAGTAGTAAAAAACAAATTTATATCAAAAAATCCATTTAATATTTTTAATATTACAGACATAATTATAATTAAGCTATACCATATGATATTCTGTTAATTACGATATTTAAATTTAGTTAAATCATAAAACACTTGAATTTTTGAGTATCTATATATTATCACAATATTAAAAAAAAAAAAAAAAAAAGAAACAGTAGTAGTACAAAAATGAATTATATACCTACAATATATCGAAAATTCGATAAAATGTTAACTAAAAATTAATAAGAATAATCATAAATAATTTGTATTTGAACATATCTAGTATGTCTATGCGATGTATATAAAAATTTTAACGCAGATTATTATATTTGTATTGGAAAATCAATTAAATTAAAAAAAAAAAAAAAACTAAATTACATGATTTATAAACTACCAAACTACTTAAATCGATGAGTATATATGAAAACATATCGTATAAACAAAGTGAAATTGTAAGTACATATGTAAATAATATAAATATGGGTTTTTCTTTGATAACGTAACATCGAATTCAATTAAATTGAATTAAATTTTGTTTTTTATTTTTTCACTTGTTTAGGTAACAAATACTTAAACTGTTTGTTATATGTTCAAAATTTCATTTTATCAAAAAAAAATTTCATATTAAAAGGTAAACTGTAATAAATCATGATTTTATGACATTCAAATTTGAACAAAACAAAATTTCGTTATCGTATGTAAAAAAAAACAAAATGTAGAAATTTATTTTTCTTCTAATCAAATTTTCTTTCACACAAATGAATTGTACTAAACAAAATTGAACAAATTAAAAATTTCTAATTGTTAAAGAAAAAAAGAAAGCCAAAAGAAATCAAATTAAATTCTAAGGAGAACATTTATAACACCTTCTAAGGACTATTCTGTTTGACTTGGTTACAAAGTACGTAAAGTGCGAATAAAATAAAATAAAAAAATTCATTTTAATTTGAAATGAAAAATTATTACGTGTTCAATGCGAAATTTTGATATTACAAAATCAAAGGTTAAAAAAAAATTTTTTTTTTTTGGGTTTTTTATTTTTTTTTTATTTTATTAAAATCGTTTAATATAATCAATCTATGTTGCATATCTAGCTTATGATTTTTTATTATTCAAATAAAATCCGAAATTTAAAAGTAAACAAGCACATATTGTTGCCAAAAATTTAAAATTGAAAACAAAAAAGAAATAAAATTAAAATTAATTAAAAAAAAAAAACAAAAAAAAAAAAATTGAAAGAAAAATTATCAACGAAAAGAGAATTTAAAATTTTTTATCATTTTTATAAAATGATAGATGTATGTATGTGTGTACAGAAAATTAAATCATATTTTGATTTTTATCAATAATGCAAAAAAAAAAAAACAAAAAACAAACAAATGACCATAGATATACTTTAGAATACGTAATGTGTACATATACCATGTGTAATTATTTATACATTTATATCCTCGAACTACATTAAATATCTATACAACATGTGTACGTTATTATTATAAAATGGTAACCTATTTTAAAATTAAATTTAACCTGCAAAATTAATTTTTTTTTAATTTGTGCTTTTGATATAAACGCAAATATGCGCAAATCTTGAATATCATTCGCAAGGTAAGTGATAATGGCGACATGATATGTTTTCTTTTAATGTTCCAAATACATGGCAAATGAATCTGTTTTTTCTTTTTCTTTTAATCACAATAGTAACAAAAAAGTTATTTAATATTTTAAATTATTTTTCGTTATTTTTTTTTTAAACAAAATTTTCAAATTCAAATAAATGTAATTTTTTTTTTTTTTTTGTAAATTTGTAAACCGACATAAGTGTTTAGAAAATTATTAAAAGAATTTTATATTTATTTATTTATTTTTATTTACTTATTTTATTGATAATTTTTCTATTTTTGTTTTTTTTTTTTTTTTTTTTTTTTTTGCATTTTCACAAATTAAAGAATATTTTTTGTTTTTATCATTTATTCAGCTATCTATCGATTCGTATATATGTATATGTGCACACATGAATTTAAAAAAAAATATATTGATTTCTTTTTTTATTTCTTAACTTTATCTTTTATGTAATTGTTTAAACAATTGTATGACGTCATAAATAAATATTTTTTTGATATTAAATAAAAGATAAGTAATAATAATTAAAAGAAGAAAATCAAAATCAAAATCAAAAAAAATAAAATACAAAGAAAAATTAAAAAATAGCAGTAATATCGATTAAGAATTTTTTTTTATTTTTTTAATTAGATACACATATACTTATGGGTATATTTTAGTGACATCAAAAAGCAAACACGTAATGATTGTTATGTAGACGGACGTATGTAATTTTTTTGGTTTCGAAAGGTCAAATTTATTTTTTTAATACCTGATTACGTTTATGTTGGCGTAATTACAAAAGATATTGTAAAAGATATAGTCATTAAATAAGGAATAAAAAATTATTTTGAAAATAAAAAGAATTAAAAGAGCTTACAAACAAAAATTAACATTGGCTATCAATGTAATTTAAGGATCACTTATATGTAGACAAATACTATATAGAAACTAAAGGAAGTAACGACAGCGAATCCTCTCTAAACGGACACCTTTCAGAAGAGGACATTGAAAATTGATGATTTTTTCACAATTTTATCAGAAATTTCATAAAATACTGAGTATTTTCTCTATTTGCAAGCTGTTTATTGTGAAACTAACGAAATACCCATTAAAAAAGTCACGTTTAATTTTTTCCTAGCTCTGATGATCGGATACCTCCCCATAAGCGGACAAAAATATTTGAACTGTTGGTGTCCGTTTATGAGAGATTTCATTCCATTATGATTGAATCAAGGACCAACAAATGAAATCCTAGAGAAAGTGTGATATTGATTTGTTTATGAATCTTCAACGAAAATCACTGAAAGGAATATTAATAAACAAAAGTATTTATTTTTTTCTCCACGTTTTGAGGAATTTTTTTCGTTTTTAATGTATGCCATGTCTAATCAAGTACACCCTGTACTCATAAAAAAAAAAAACAAAACAAAAAAAAAAACATTATGTACAATGTATATTCAATTAATTTTGGTTTAGTTAATTTTAGTTTTATAAATGACAAAAATAATAACGAATTATTATTAAAATTTATGATAATGTACGACGTGTATATGTAGCAATAAAAAAAAAAAAAATAAAATAATGTTGTTTCTGAGCAATAATGAAAAAAAGTAGATAAAGAAAATTATTAATTATTGGTTTTTTTTTTCGTCTGATTTATATGTATACATTTTATTGAAAACTTATATTTTTGCTGATTTCATTGATTGATAAAATGAGAATAAAAAAATCATGATAAGACACGTGGCTTAATATTGTGGTGGACGTAATATCTACTATGTACATAATACAGGTAACGACACGGTCAATATCTACAAAAAAAAAAAATGTAGAAAAATGTGCATTTTATACATTATATCACAACGCATCTAATACGTAAATTGATTTTTATTTTAAAGGTTTTTGTTTACTTCTAATTTTTACAAAATTACATACCAAATATACATATGTACATATGTATGTACGTAACCAGAAAAAATTAAATTTCCGGGTATGTGATATATTATGTACTGTATACGAGCGTATCTACTCGTACATACAATTTATATTGATAACTATCAATTCAACATGATATCCATATGTGCGTATGTATGTGTGTACTTATCAAAAATTAGAATAAAAGAAATTATTATGAAGTAAAATGAAATAATAATATGACAACAATGTATCAATAAAATATACATTTTAAAAAAATGCGATAAAACAAATAATTTGATTTTTTGTTTATTTGATTGAATTTAGCTTCTTTTGTACAATTAAAATTTATTTCAAATAAAAAAAAATAAAAAAATATGTTTACGAAAAAATTATGAAATTAATAGAGAGGTGGGTGCAGTGCTATCGTTTTGTTGCAGTTAAAGATTATTTACTGCTTTTTTATGTTTGATACCGCAATAATGTCTTCCCGATAAAAATATGTACTACTTTTACACAACAAAGAAAATTATTAATAAATTTGAAATCCAATTTTGAATATTGTTTTCTAGAGCCACTATACAATACCATCCGTCTTCCCTTACATCCAAAAGGCTACTAAATTAAATAAGCATTTATCCTATATTAGACTAGATAGCTAGACAGATATGCTGTTTGCTATTGCTATGTTACCAGACCAGTAATCAGTATACATGAAACATGAAAGAGAAAAAAAAAACAGCGAAAATAAATGAAAATAAAATTCAGGAGCTAGTGTACAATACCACCCGTCTTCTCTCATGTTCAAAAGGGAACTAAATTTAATACTGATATTATTGGTTTTAAATATCATTTATGGTATTGAGTAGAGTAGGGAGTAGAGAGTTGACCTTGAATACTGATCACTGACCAGGCTTCTAGACTAAGCCTGCTATACAGTGTGTTATTGCTATGTATACTAAACTAGACCAGTATATAAATGAAACATGAAAGTGAAAAAAAAAAAAGCGAAAATAAATGAAAATAAAATTCAGGAGCTAGTGCCGTCTTCTCTCATGTTCAAAAGGGAACTAAATTTAATACCGATATTATTGGTTTTATATATCATTTATAATACTGAGTAGTGAGTACTGACCTTGAATACTGACTAGGCTCCTAGACTAAGCCTGCTGTATAGTGTGTTATTGCTATGTATACCAGACCCGATCCGACCCGACCAGTGTGTAACATGAAAGTGAAAAAAAAAAAATGCGAAAATAAATGAAAATAAAATTCAGGAGCTAGTGTTGTCTTCTCTCATGTTCAAAAGGGAACTAAATTTAATACCGATATTATTGGTTTTATATATCATTTATGATACTGAGTAGTGAGTACTGACTGACCTTGAATACTGTCCACTGACTAGGCTCCTAGACTAAGCCTGCTATATAGTGTGTTATTGCTATGTATATGTATACCAGGTCCAGACCAGACCAGTATTCACGAAAGTATACAAAAGTGCGAAAGTGAACTGGTTGAAAAGTAAAGATGAAGACATGTATAAGTATAGTGTACACTGTACAGGACAGGACTACCTTTTTACATTACAAAAAAAAAAAAAAAAATTATTTTGTATGGAATATATGCATATGGTGCGTGTACAATTTGTAAATTAATTAATTTTATTTTTTTTGACCATGATGAAAAAAAAAAAACGAAATAATAAAGTATTAAAAGCAGACAAAAAGAAATCCATGTAGATTTTGTGCATTTATTAATGACCACACAAAGTCTTAAATTTTTAAATTTCTTCTTTATTTTCTTAGAAAAAAGAAATTTTTTTATTAAACTACACGGAGAAATAAGATAAAATTATTAAATGAATTATTTATTTAGTTTCAACCTATACCAAGTGATATAACATGTGAAGTAATTTCCGAATTTTTAAAGTCATCATTCAAATATTTAAATTATTTATTATGAGGAAGTGGTTGGCTCATAATACCATTAAAAATTCAAAAAAAAAAAAAAAAACAGAAATATAAACCAAGAAAGAATAACTCTTTTAAGTTAAATTAATTTATTTTTTAAAAAATTTAATAATCTTTCTTTTTGTTAATAATCATAATAAAAATATCCTCCACTGTTGCCCCCTTCCCCCCATTCATTAAATTGTTTTCTTAAAAAAGAAGTTAATTTTCATTAAAAAAATTTATACGTAAATATATGCGTTATTTTAATTCCTATTGTATTATCGTAATAATTTTCTTCATAATTTCGAATTATTTTTTCAATCATAAAAGAAAAATGAAAAATAAAAAAAAAACAGAAAAAATTGTAACAACAATAAAAAAGAAATCTTATTGAATATTTTTTTCATATTTAAAGGAAATGCGTATACATCCGTATGTACATATATAGGCATTCAAATATCCATTATTTAGGATTTTCATTTTTTCTATACTCATAGTTGGTTTTTTTTTTCTTCTCATTTTTAATTTCTCAACTAAGAACTTCCGGATAAATCTCTGTTTAGTTCTGTTGGTTCTATATATTAGTTACTATATTATAGGGCTTTTACATGTGTACAATATTGTATAATTTTTTATTATTTTTCCGGTATTGGACATTGGTCGGCATCCTTCTTTTTTATAATTCAAGGTTCAAGATATTGCTTGTATAGTCATAAAACAAATTGTATCATTAACAAAAGAAGAAAAAAAACTCATCTAAAAAAACTATACTGAACAGATATCATGATAAATATTTGGATATTCTTGTATTAAAGAATAAGGATGTGAACAGTACGTATACAGACGTATGAGAAGGACGTATACGTACATACATCTCATATACAAGAAAACAGAAAAAACGAATATAAAAAAATCAATTGATTTTTGTTTCATTTTTGTGCTTTTATTTGATGGTTTTTTTTTTTTAGATTATTTTTTATCCCTATTTTTATTGGGCCTGTTATTATTGTTCTCTTTTATATTAAAATGTCACAAGACAAAAAACAAAAAAAAAAAAAAAAAAACTGTATCGAATTACAATAAAAAATAATAAAGCAAAAATAACAAGTAAAAAAAAAACAACTGAATAAAAGAAAATGTAAGGAAAAGTCAATCAATGACGTCATAAATTTATAACAAATTATGGGTTGCAATAAAAGGCTTTTGTGCTTTTACTTTAAAATTTTACTCACATGAAGAAAATCCGAAATTAAATTTTCTGATAATACTTGCATGCATAGCTGTTCTCTCATACATACTTAGTTGATATTTTTATTTTTCTGGTCCTTTTTAATTGTTATTAATGGAAAACTACAATAACAAATCTAGCATCTTCAATTTTGTACCAAATCAGTAGAATCATCAGTTGGTACTGTAGTCTATCATAGACTATATTACAAGGCTTGACCACCCCATTTGTACTACATGTACATAAAAAAATATTCAATGACGATATATTATGCAATTTTCATGTAAAGTAAATTACATAAATCTTTCAATTGACTTTTCCATATTGCTGTCTATAGCTGTTTCCTATAAGAGTATGTGATTACAACGATGATGATGATGATGATGATGTAAAATATGTGGTGTCAGCTAAAACTAT
Source organism: Anthrax anthrax (assembly GCA_963971155.1). NCBI lineage: Eukaryota > Metazoa > Arthropoda > Insecta > Diptera > Bombyliidae > Anthrax > Anthrax anthrax. Next base: position 4,020,771 of record OZ020123.1, read on the forward strand.
TGTCCAAATTGGCAATAATATAAAATCTGTAAAAATGAAATGTCTGTGTTGAATGTCTGTGTAATGCCAGTGCATTAAGTGAATAACAAAAACACATAAATTATGTGTGCTAAAAAGAAAATAAATTAATTTGATGAAAAGTAATGAAATAATTTTAATCTTGAAAATTAACAAAAAGTATTTTCATTATTCATTGTAATGTACTGTACAATTCGAAGTTCAAAGTTGGTTAAAGGATTGAAAACGAGAAGTATGTAAGAGAATGTAACCCTTTTGTCTGAAAATTCAATTGAAAATTCAGTCTGTCTAGTATTGAGCCTAAAAGTCTAAAATGGTACCAAAAATTGTTTTTAATCAGACAATTCAATTTTTATTGTCTTTTATGAAATAAAAATGATCTTGAGGTAAAATGTGAAATTATTTAGAAACTTTCTATGTAACAAAAAAAACAAAATTGTGATCCATTTCCTTTCACTCTTTTTTAAATGTAACACAAAATGAAAAATTATGATTACAAAATAATATCTTTTTCCGTTTTATTTTTATTTATTTTGTTTTTTTTCATATTTAATTCTTCTTTTATTCATTATTCATTTTAGCTTTTTTTCAATGACATAGTAGAAAATATTATTATAGATTAAGTGTTTGTACATACATACATACGTATGTACGTAACATTTATGTATGAAGTAATATTAGAATATGTGTTCTTATAAATTCATTTTCATAACCGATTCAGGCCATTAAATTCAGGAAATCTACAAAAATTCTCTAAAATATCTCTTCTCTATTCATACATGCATTTTGTATCTAATGAAAAAAAAAAAAATAATAAAATAAAAATATGTGTACGTATAATCATTCAAACAATTATCATTATATCCTTTAACGTGCTTTAACTGTGTATACTCATATGTACTGATGAAAATAAAAATATATAGAAATCTTCTTGTGCATGCTGTACGAGTATATATACGAGTGTAACCCTTCCGGCTAATAAATTTTCAAATTTAAATACGATTAAAAAAAAAAAAAATGAAATAAAAATAAAATCATTTACTTTATGTGTGTAAATAAATATGTGTATATGACTCCCAAATAATTTTCCAGTTTTGTTTCATTAAATGAATTTCATACTATAATTTGATGAAATTTAAAAATGACTATGATGTCAATGAAAATACAATGAAATTGCAAAAAAGGGTCCAAAATATGTTACTTGTTGTAACTGTATGTACACTTTAAAATTTCATCCCTTCCCTTTCAACTGATGTACCCTGCAATCTTCTGTATAATATCAACCCACAATACTGCAATTTATAATGAAGGTTCAATCTGTTATCAATCATTTAAATTGTCAAACAAAAAAAAATAATTTTTTTTTTTCCAGATACAAAATTTATATCTTTCGATTGTAATTGTATTTCTAAAATTGATATAATATGGTCCCACAAAATAGCAAATTTAAAAACCAATAATTTTCAATGTAATTTAAAAAAAAAGAAAACGGAAATCATATATTTTTATATCGATTTTTATTCAATTTTAAATCTGAATTTTACTTTCATTTAAAAAAAAAAATAAAATTTAAAAATAACGGCCGATTACTATCAAAATTTTTTTTTTCATTTTGAATTTTATGTTTTTGATTTTTACCATAAAAAAAGGATAAACGATATAGTTTAAAAAATGAAATAATTTTAATGTTAGCAAATATGTAGTTGTGTATTGCTTTATTTGCCATATAATATTATTTAAACTTATCGTTATTATAAATACAAAAAAAAAAGAGGGTTTGAACAAATTTCAAAATATCTAAAGTAAATTTAGAAATTTTATTTATTTTGCTTTATTTTATGCGATTAATTTTCTTACACTATATTCCTCCGCTCTATCTGTCTATTGATCATCATTGTTAATATGATTACTCTTATATCCTTCCGTTTTATAAAAGCATACTGAGGGTTTTCCATTGATAAAACACAAATTCAGAAGCAAAATAAAAAAAAATGACATCTTTTTATTGTAACAGAAAAAAAAGAACTTTTTCATTTGCAAATTGGAATTGTACGCTACCAATAATGTTTTCCATAATTTTGTTTTTTTTTTTCGAAACAGTAAAAAAAGGACTAAATATAGACAAATTGACAAAACATAAAAAGATATTTAGAATTTATGATGCGAAAAATTACAATTGATTTGAAACAAAATAAAAAAATAAAAGCAAAAAAACAAAAATACTAGATAAAATGGAAAGCAAGAGGAATGTGAAGCGATTGTTAGTTTTTTTTCTGCATTTCTTGATGATGCATTTAATATGCCAAAATCAATTTAAATCATTATGTTTCGTTGCTTCTGATATTTTTTTTTTGTTTTTATTAACATCTATGTAAATTACACAGTTGAAGAAAAATGAAAAAAAAATATTATTACATTAGAAATAACGATAATTTCATTTAAAAGAGAAAAAACAAAAAATTCGTGTCATTTAACTTTTAAACAAATAAAAAAATGGAAAATTCTTTCATTTCATTTTCTTTAAAAAAAAACAAAAAAAAAAAAAAAATGTACATATCATGTCAAGAAAAGTTAAAGAAAAACTTTGGGTTTACAATGACAATCAAAGTTCTTTCTCTTTAATTTTATTTTTTTTAAATTATTTTTTCATAATCTTTGTTTTATTCAATTTACATGAAAAAAGATAAATTTACATTTGAACTATAAAATGGTTGAATGATATAAACTTTGAAAATTTGCATAAATCTAACAAAAGAAAATTGCTTTGTTTTTTTTTCATTTTTTATTTTTTTCAAAGTTTTATTTTTATTGTGAGCTAATGGAAGTTGAATGTTTTATGAAAGAAAAATTCAATTTTCTTAAATTGATTTGTGTACTTAGAGCACAGTATTACTAACGGTATTACGATCCGATAAAGAATGCTTTGTCGATGTTTAGACGATAATAATTCTTTGGACTGAGCATTTTCTCGGTGAAAATACAAATTGAATTTTCTTTTCATAATTACACGAAATGAATTAGAGAATTATTTTTATTAGAATACCCAAAACACCAGTCAGATTATGAGTTTTCCAATTAATAAATCATAGAGTTACAGTTAGTCTTATTCAATGAAATTGTCTGGTTCTAAGCTTTTCTTCCATTCAAAAAAATTTTTCAAATGAATTTTCAAAAGAAAATCAACTTCTATGAATTTTTTGTGCTCATTTTCTACATTATTAGTATTCTAACATACAAATTATAAAGAACTGAAAAAAAGACAAACGTTAAAAGCCTGTCTATCGCTGTTGTCATCATTTGTTTTGTTTTTTGTTTTTTTTTTCTTTTCAATAAAAAGCATTACAATGTAATGTAACAATGTCCAGGCACGTGTCTTAACACTTTAATTGAATTTCCTTTAATATTCAAATTCATAATTTTCCCTTGTTTTTTCCCAAAACAAATTTAAATGATTCTTGTGTAATGTAAACTTATGTATATACGATGACGACGATGATAATGATGTTCATCGTTGATTACATTATGATGATGATGATGAGGTTTCGATTGTTTATGTTATATAAAAATGAACTAAGTGAAACTTATTATCATCATTCACCTACATACACCCTCTTAAAATAAAATTCTTTATATGAAATCAACAAATTTTTCCACCTTCTTTAGCAATAATTATATGCATAAGCAGTCCACATTGATTTGTATTTTGAATGTGTGTGTGTGTGTGTTTACATTTGAAAATTTGTTTAATAGGCAATTTAAAGAAAACAAAAAAATATGTTTTTGTTTTTTATATGAGTAAGTACTTGTAAGTATGTAATATTTGTTTTTATAAAAACTTCAATAAAAGTTAATTCAATCCACTCGTCATGCACACAATATTGACGATTTTTTTATATTTATTTGAAATTTTCAAAGGGGTTGGATACGAATTTACATGACTACAAATGCATATGATGGTGAATGTTATATTGCAGGATATAATTTTAGATTGCTCCCATGCACGAATGATAATTGCATTACCACCGTCGATCATTTCTTAATAATTTTATGAATTTTTTTCGATATCATTAATTTTTGTATGATATCAAAAAGCAAAAAAAAAAAAAAGATATTAGCGCATGCATACATTTTATAGCATTGAAACGTTTCATCTGTTTTTATTGATTTCATTCTTTTTTTTAGAGTAATTTAAATGTTTTTTTTTTAAATTTTGTTTTTTGTAGTGTTATTGGATTTTCTGTGTTATTGCAGTGAATTGCATTGTGAGAAGATCACGTGTGCACTTTAGACGTTTAATTGCTTTTTGTTTATTATTATTATTATTTTTTTTTGTGGTTAATTAGTTTACACAATGAGAATTGCGTACTTGTGTGTTCACCTATATTGATGCACCATAAACAAAACGCTGTATAGCAGATATATCATGTAATATGGAAGCTATAAGAAATTAAATGCGTGACACACCGGAAAAATATGAAAAAAAAAATAAAATTATAAATAAAACAATAAACAACAAATTAACTTGGTAATAATAGAAAGAAAAAAAAATGTTTAAAAGAAGAAAGATGCTTGATTTTAATGTTGTAAAATAAGAATTTGTTACAATATATAAAAATACCTGGATTTTGAAATTGTAAAAAAGTGATCACAATTCGAATTGATTTTCGATGTAGCATGAAAAAGAATAAATTGCATATTAGCTGACTACTGGAAAAATTTCTTTTAAAAAATAACTGTCCTTCGACTTAGATATACCCATACGTACATTATAATACGCATCGGACACGTGTATGTTGTTAAATAAATAAATAAATAAAAAAAAAAATTGAATATAAAAATATCCCTGAAAAACAAAAAAACCGAATACCAAAAATTCATATAATATATACTTATTTATTTTTCAAGATGATTTGATGATTTTGTTTTATCTATAGTTTCCACTTAAATGACCATCAAGAAAAAGAAATTGATTTTTTTTTTTTTTTTAATTTTTCATATACATACATATATGAACGAAATATGATTTACAAATAACTGTAGAGAAAGTAAGAAAAAACCAACAACAACAACAATAAATGGTTATATATATAGAGAAAAGGATGAGAAAAACTAAAGTAACGTATTAAATTGGATTATCATCAACATTGATATCAGTCATATATATTTATTCAGTTACAAAATACGTAAAGGATATGTTGTTAAAAGCTAAAAGAGTGAACATATTCATGTTATTACATACATATTCACATAATATAGTGGACAACAAATCATTATTTTATATAGATTAGATACTACGTGTGCATACAACAGTGTACGTATATATAGATTCAATCTTGAATTATTATATATTACTATTTTTTTGTTTGTTGTTGTTGGTGTGTTTTTAAATGTAATATACAAAAAAAAGTGCATGTTTTGTGCTACAGACCATTACACTGACCTAAATTTTTCAAATTGTAAAAGAGACTTTTTGATTATATGTTCATACAAAAATTTTATATTAATCTTAATGTGAAATCTTGCATATACAATATAGGTTCATATTATATACAATATGGACATGTTATCTGACTTTATAAACACATACATATAATATATGTATCAAAGATTATTTGAATAAACATAAATCATAAACATATTTTTTGTATATATACAGGAAAAGAATATTTTTATAGATGAACTCAGGATATACGGTTTTCTAGTATAAAATAAAAGAAAAACCAAAGAAACAAAGAAAAATTTGTATCTGTGCATAAATGTATATATGGGCTTGTACTACATAGATCCTCTTTATTGAATTATTATTATTATTATTATTACTTGAAATTTTTGTTCATTTTTTTTTTATTTATCATTTTTAAATGTATAATTTATTTATACAATATATCTCCCAAATTTTTTTTTTTTGCCTGATGGGTTTATATAGTTTACGTACATATAGCATTTATTCGTTATTTATCTTGTATACAAAAGGAGATTCTTTTTATTTTGTTTTATGTAATTCTTTTGGATTTTTGTGTGTTAAAGGGGCGTTAAAAACAAACTGAAATGTGTACTTTTCAATTGATGTACACACGCTTGTATTATAATAACTAAACGCAAATAATGTATGTACATACAACAATTCAAATATATTACCACATATTACCACGTACATTCGCACGTACACATTTGGTATCTTATTATATTGTATACACACCAATATAAACATATGTATGTATGTTCCAACATGCATGTACTCGTATAATGGTCATATGTAAAATATCTAAAGGTGAAAAATTTATAAGGACATGAAAGAATGAACAATACAATATCACAATGACTTACAAAAAATTTTTATCTAACACTTCAAAATTTTATTTTTGAATAAATCATTCTGATGGACATTTGGTTTTCACTTTATTTGATGATGAGAATGAATTAATTACCTATATTTTGATAAAATATATAAGTATAAGTAAAACTGGTTTATATACTATTTATTATGACTTACATGATGGTGTGTCTAAGTATTTTTAGGACATTGTCTTTCTATTATGCACAACTAGACCCCTATGTGTATACTTTCAAGCTGATTTTAAGAAAAATCTCTTTCAATTTTCTATTAAAAGTTATTTGAAATTTAATTAAAGTTTGTTTTTCTAATGGTTAATAAAATTTAAAAGAAATATAAAATTAACGTTTTATACGCAAAAAAAAATATATATATTATATATAGGTATGTATATGCAGTAATAATGCATAGAGTGAGCAACTTAATAAACTCATAACCTGTCAACGCTTTAATCTCTTAAAAAAAAGACTAAAAGAAAATAATGTAATAAAATAGAAATTTAATGAAAACAAATTACCACCAAAAGACCAAAAAAGAAAAAAAAAAAAAAAAAAAAGAAATTTAACAGCAAAAAAAACTCCTAATGCATGTTACATGCAAGTATAAGTATTCTTATGGTTAAAAGCACAAAAAAAGATTTTTTTTTTTTGTTCTTTTGCCACCCTCACGCACTTTAATTTCCCTCTGTATGCCGTACTACATTAGTTGTGTTTGTGTAGAACATCTCAATATGTTTCTATGTATTATTAACAAAATCTGTACAGTACTAAAACATTAAATATAAAGTCTTTAGCACACCACACGCAACGATATTGCTAAATGATAAATATTAATTCATGGTATCTTGTAGTGCTGCCGTAACAAATGCATGTTTACGTTTTATTGTTGTGTTACACTTTATTATTATTATTATTATTATCACATGCTTGCGTATATACGTACACACAATAATTTTCTCAATATACATATTTTCCCGTCGTATTATACAATATATTCTAGTATGTATATTCGTATTTTCAATATCAACCCTCCTAAATATAAAGACGTTTTTGTTATTTGATTTGTTTAATAGTTAACTTATATAGCTTTACATTTACAAAATATAAATTCATAAGGACAACAATCAATTGGTACATACATATGTATATACAACATACAATAGAGACATTATACGTCAATCCCGTTAACGGAGACTATATAATATCCTCCCCCATCTCATATATGTACGTACATATATAAAATAAACTTTATTTAATACCGTCTTGTGTATCAAAATGAATTTTCTTATTGTCTTGATTTTGAAACATGACCAGGAAATTTCTTGTTTTATTTAAACAGGATTACAATTGTTCTTATATTTTAACTGATGATTATTCTTTCTCTTACAATTTCATATGTATCTATGTATGTAAGTAAACAGGGTAGGATTGATTACATTCATATACAGATTCTTTTCACGGCAAATCAAAATTAAAATGTAACACAATGATCAACATAAGGGTGAAAATCTATAAGTAAATGAAAATTGAATATAAATTTTTGTGTTTTTTCTCGGTTATTTGTTGCATGTATACATAAACGGTTATTTTAACTTTTCAAGATTAGCTCCCACATATGTTTTGGATAATTCGTAACAAATACGTACAGTATGCCTTCATAATACACGACTTACATACATTTGTGTACAATTTTAAATGATGCATGTGTAAACAAATAAAATTCAAATCATAAATTAAATAACGTATAAATGGAGGAAGTTTTCTTTTTTTTTTGATGCTGTAAATGTGTGACGGTGTGTACGTTTATGTGCTAAAAATTTATCTGATATGAGAAAATTAGTAATTAAAACGTTTTCATATCCTATAATAAGACATAATTGAAGTCTAAGATTTATTTTCGGTTTGTTTTTCTTGTTTTTGCATTTGAAAAAGGGCACATTAAAATAAATAAATGAAAATAATTTTTGACTTTTACTTGTTGGTAATTTAAGTCAAATCAATTAGATGTTAAACAGTTGATACGTCGTATACTAAGTAATAATAATAAAATAAGAATTTATACAAAAAGAAATGGGAATTATTATTAGATTTTAGGGTGTAAATTTCATTTTAAAAGATGAAATTATATTAAAAATGATACCGTCGGCCACAGGTATCATTTTAATATGTACATGTAAACGTTACACTGTATATTGGAAAAGGAAGAGGGTGGAAAAATCAGGCCCCTTTTTCATTTTGTGGTGAACATAATAAACCACTGGTCTGATTTTTTTTTTTTGTTTTTATATTATTTTGTGAAAGCATTGTATTTCATGAAAATATATAGAATGCAATATTAAAACTTTCACTATAAATATACAATACAATATAATATGTACCTATTCATTGTTCTTTTTTTTATTCTTCCTTGCTGTACATATTATGCGCTTTATATGCTCTCAATTTTATTATTAGTTTTAAAAACCAGCGGGAGTGTGCTATAACTGGGCTATATTATAAACGTTTAGAATAATATGTTAATATATTGAGATTTAATGGATTTTTAGGGTACTTAATAAATGTGATTGATCATGTGCTTTATTCATTTTCAATTTAGAATTTTATACATACCTATTTTTTTTTTTTTTTTGTACTGTTTAATTCTCACATGTCGTTACATTATCCTGTATATACATTTGTATTTTATTTAGTTTTATTGACTTCATTTTATATGGTAATTTTACAATTTATTAGGTGATCAAAATGAACGAAGAGCATTCTAATACATTCATTAAATGGATAGCACGTATATATACTACATGCATACGTCTGTATTACATATGTTTTGGATGTGCGAACAAATTCTAAAGGATTTAATATCATTCCATTTTTATGGGACATTTTTTTAATTAAGTTGTAATTTTTGTATCTTAGGTATAGGCTTTATATTTTATCACATCTAAATTGTTAGCGTAACGGATTTCTGAAATATACATATATGAATATATAGATTAAATAAATGACTGAAAGGATCTGATTTTTATGTACTAATTGGATAAATTGGATAAGGCAAACTTTTTTTTTTTTTTAACAAAAAAGGAAATAAGGACTTTTAGGACATTGAAGTGCGGTCATATTGTATTTTATATTTCATTTAGTGTTTAATTTATAGAAATACTTAAAATGATTAAATTGATACATACATACGTGTAATTAAAAGCCTCATACTTGATTTTATTAATTAGCTAAAAAAGTGTTATTTAAACAACCACCGATTTATTTTCAATTTAAATAATTTAAATTTTTATCTTCTTTCATTTAATGTATTTTTGTTATGACAAAACAAAAATAATGAAACAAAATCAAGTTTTAAAAATTCAATTTGTTTATTTTGCTTTGAACAACTTATAATTAGGGTGGTAGATAAAAATTATCTACATACATACATACGTTACATTTACGTAGATATGTATCTCTCACTCATTTGTTATACATTATTAAAATTTTATAATTTTAATTCCCGCCCAAGTGAAAACAAAAGCTAATGAAACTTTGGATTGTATTCTAATTTATCGATTTAAAATAACGATTAATCGATAATAAGATTTTTTTTAAAAATGAAATGTTAATATTTATTACTTATATAAGCTACGTATGAGAAATTCAAAAATTTTCCTATTTTTTTTTTTTTTTTAACTAGAAAAATAGGAAAAATAGTAAAAATATGATGGAAAATAAGAAAGTTTTGAATTTCGCACATAGCCTTATTACTTATCTGTTTTGAATTGGTATTTATTGATATTAAAAATTTTTTTGTTTCGTTTCCATCATTGAAGACTCAAACCATGTCTAACATTAAAATTTGAAATCTGTTTAAAAAAAATGCCATAAATTTCGATTGATTCCGACTAATGAAATTACATGAATTGGTACCATAAAATGAATAACATTTTGATCTTAATTACTTTAATAAATTCTAAAAAAATATATGTATAAAAATTGCCATTATTTTGACCTGAGCTCGTCCTTATGTTCGTCCAACGGATCTAACGTTCATTTTATTTGAATCAATGTATAGATAGCTGATACCATTTGGTAGATCGTTAGTTGTGTTCCAAAATGCATATTTTCTTTTCATTTTAAATCAAAGGAAGAAAAGTGCAAGAATTTTAAATTTCGCATACAACCATATAGACGTCAACAAATAAATCACAATTCACAACACAAGACAAAACGTTGAGAATTGAAAAAGAAAAGCCGATTGAAATGAAACTGAAAAATGATAAAATGCTAAATGGTAAGTAGCAGGGATGGGACTTTTCTAAGTATTTAGGGCAGCAGATTCAACGAAAAAGTGCAGTAGATTGAGCAAAAGTGCAGTAGAAAAAAAACTAAGTATATAATAGCATGAAAATACTTATAATGTACATACTCGTATATAAATATCAAATAAATAAATTTATGATTCAAAACACCGAAGTGTTTTTTATATTCATTTATTCAAATTATAAAACTCAAAAATTTGATAAATAAAATAACAATTAAATAAAATAAAAAACAATTATATAAAATAAAGTTTAACCGAAAACGCAAATAAAATTAATTAATAAAAATAACAAAATTAAATAAAACAAATTAACGAAAATTCTATAAAAAAAAAAAAACTAAAAAAACCATTAAATATATAAAAAAAATTGTTATGTGATTAATTTTCCAGTCTTTTGTATTCACCATTTACAAACTTAAATGGCTTGAAATACTCCAATAATCTATGTGTATAAGAACTCGAATCTGGATCCCAACAATCTTCATTTTTATCAAGAAGTTCCTTACAAAACATGATATTTTCTACTGTTGAAATATCTAAATTACTTCTTATATCAGTTTTAATTAAATTTAAATTGGAAAATTTACGTTCAGCTGATGCGCTGCTGTGTGGAAGACAGCATAATTCAAGCATGATAGTGCTTAATTCTTTATAAACAAATTCACCTAGTAAATTGGTTTTATTTCTCAAACTTGACCAAAATTTTACAACATCTGGATCGTAATAATTTTCAATTATTTCATTATTTCCTAGAAGAGATCTCCACTGGTTATTAAGTTTTTCTATATCTCCATTAATAAAAGGAAATGCTTGAAGAATTGGTTGAAGAGTTAGTAAATTTCCTTTAACAATTTCTTTCACTTCTAAAAATTTCAAGAGTTGAATTTTATTATCGTTAAAATTAAAACGCGTGCGAATTTGTTTACAAAATTCTATGTAAAACGCCAGTAAATGTTTTTTGACATTCAAAAGTCTAACACCATCAATAAATTCATTGTTTGAAAATTCTTCAAAATATATTCCAAACCTAACAGTTTCAATTATAGGAATGAAACAAAAATTATTACAGGGATGTACAAAGTTGAATATCTAGGTTTACATATGTACATGTGTATAACCAAACAACAATAAACCTTTTGATTTTCAAAATAAATTTTTATAACAAATTGTTATAAATTTGATTGAAACTTTTATCAAGTCGAGAAAAGCGCAGTAGATTTGAGTTACTGCGGCAGTAGACCAGTTTTCCAACAAATCGCAGTAGATCTACTGCACTTGCAGTAAAGTCCCAACCCTGGTAAGTAGATGATAAATACACACACATGCATATGTGGTATACCGTATATGGCAAATATGGTAAATAAAATAAATATGGATAGGTGGATACTGAATATCGGATTTGTACCGACCGAACTGATAGACTACAATATGTATGATTTGTATGTACTTTTCAAATATAAATTTAAATGTTAAATCAATGGGATTTTAAATAGAACGTATGAAACGGCAAATATATGGTAAAAATGTGGTAAAAATGATTTGATAAAAAAGTTGAAAATAAAAACAAAAAAAAAGTGGGTACACTACATATATGTACATATATGTATGTATGTATATATTTCATTCATGTTCACATGTGTGCATGTACACAGCTCAAATTAATATACTTATTACTTATACATTTTCTATGCTTTCAGTTTCATATGGTTTTGTACGTTTTGTATTTAAATATATAGAATATATATGTATATGTATGTATATAGATAGATGCACTGTGCAATATATGTATAATATATGCATGCATATATATTTACAATTTACATATCTGAGCAAAAAGATGTGTAGTTTGAATTTATGGTGGATTTATATACATTCATATTTATATTTTTGTTTATACAATAATATATGATATTCATACATGTTTCATTGGTACTCACGTATCGTCATCGGTATATATACATATATAGAATATTGATATTCACTTGAGCATTCCATACACACACCTCCAATTTGCTTGCGGTGTATCAGAGCATATTGTGCAGTGGTACAAACTACACATTGTTTAATAGCTGGATATGATAAGTAATCAAATGGTGTGAATGCTTGCTAACGCTGAATATGTCAAATATACATATACGATGTATATACGATGAGTTGGGCTTACCATGTGTGTGTAAACAGTAAAGTAGGTTTTTTTTTTATATGTGTGATATTTTTGAGCGAACTTTGTAAAAATGTGTGTGTATGTGAATGACAGCCAAAAGAAACGCGAATGTAACGCATAGTAAGTATAAAGTGATGGATATATATGCATGTATGTATGTACACGAAAGAAAGAAAATCAGAAAATAAAAAAATAGAAATGGTGGACAATTGTTGTTATTATCATTCTTGCTGCTCTCTATTCTAATAAAAAAAAAATAAGTAAAATAATAAAAAAAAAAATTCTTTTTTATTTGTTTTATTAATTATAAAGTTTTATTAAAAACAAAACAAAATACGATTTTTTTTTTTTTTTTAAATAATAATAAAAAGTGAAATGTTTTGATTTTATTTAATCTGATGTATTTTATATTTTCAATAGAAGTAAAAAAAAAAAAAATGCTATATCTATAAGTACATTTTTTTTTGTATTTTAAATGAATGAAGGAAAAAAAAAAGTTTAGTGTGTGTGCTAAAGCAAAGTATAGAGAAAAAAAAATTACCTGCTGAAATTTGTTAAAGCATCATTTTTTTTTTCTTGTTGTTGTTTCTTTTATTTTATTTTATTTTTTTTTTTTGAAACAAAAAAAGTGAAGAAGAAAGAAAAAAAAAACTATTATTCATCATATACAAACAACAAATGAAAAAAAAATTGTATGTATACAACAATATGTACATATAGCAGGTATAAACTCTTATGAATACAAAAAACTAAGAAAAAAAAAAAAAAATTGAAGAAAAAAAAAAAACGAAAAAACAAGAAAAAAAAAAAATTCTAACATTGAGAAAGAAGAAAAAAAATTCATGGTGAATCTGAAATTGAAGAACCGCTTCTTTGGATATGGAGAATATTTGTAGATTGTGTTTTCAACCAGCAGCGGTAATTCTTTCTTTTTTATTATTATTATTATTATTATTATTAATTAAAAAAAGAAATTCTTATTTTCATTTTGTTATTAATTTTTTTTTTTTGTATTATAGTAATGTAAATGTTTATAAATATATAAAATTGTTTAGAATGTGCGTACAGAATATATTATGTGTGTGTATATTTTAAAAGCAACGAGAAAATTTTCTTGAATAATGAAAAAATATTTTCATGTTTAGATACTTGAATTAGCAAAAACAAAAAAAAAGAAATTATTTTGCAACCAAACAAGCAAAACTAACAAGAATAACAACTCTTATGCCTGGAGATATTTTTTTCTTCTAAAGTATCTGTTTAAAAATGGAATATAAACTCCTGTGTTAGATACAGAGATTATATTAAGACAATTTATATTATTGTACATTTTGTTTCTAATGTTTATCATTTTGCTATAACAAAATTCTTAATATTTTTATAAAATTTGTTTTTAAAATGCATTGAAATTCAACATTGTTTACAAAATTTCTACACATTAATTTTTTACAATTTAAGTTGTTATTCAGTATTTTACCTTTAAAAATTTGTATGCTCATTATTACCAAATAATAAGTGAATAATTTTCATATTTATTTTATTATATTTTTTTCTTTTTATTTTCATGATTGTCATACACTTAATATAAAAACAAAATTGTAATAGCTATTTCAAGTCCCTGGTTATAATCTTCCAACGTGTGTTAAATGTTCAGAACATTTAACCACAAATGGTTTATCATCGAATTTTTATCAAAATATAAGACAGGATCTTGCTGGACAACAGCAACAGCCTATGCAAAATCATTCAACAATTCCACCAACAGCAGTTACAAATCAACAAACTGTATTACAACAGCAACAACAGCAAACGGCACCACAACAGCAACAACATTCACAGCCATCAGATAATACAACTGAACAAAATTCAACTGGAGGTAATCCATCACAAAATCAAACGGTAAGAAATATTATTTTTAATTACAAAAATTAATTATATTTTAATTAACAAAAATCATTTATTTCTGTTTTCTTTATGGAAAAAAAAAAGTCATTTAAAGTAACCACAAATCAACAAGTGAATTCAACACCAAATCAAAATTCTAATAAAAAACAAACATCAACTGCAATGACAGCATTTGATTTAGAAAAAACTTTACAAAATATCGATGTAAGTAATAAAATGTACGCTTATTTGTATTATTCAATTTATAAAACAAAAATTTCTTCTCTTTTGTTTCTAGGTTGATTTACTTTTTAATGAAGAAGGATCATGCCCATTATGTTCGAAAACATTTTCACGTAAAACATCATTATTAACTCATATAAGAAATCATTCAGCTGAAAGAAAATTTGTTTGTACATTTTGTCAAAAAGGTAATTAATGTAAAATTTTTTATTTCAAATTTATATTTATTTTATTCTTTATTTATATCATTGTGAACATAAAGGTTTTACTCAAGCAGCAAATCTTCGTAATCATGAACGTATTCACACAAATGATAGACCATATATTTGTATGGATTGTGGAAAAGCTTTCACACAAGTAATTTTTACATACACATAAGTAGTTTTAATTACAAAATTAAAAACATTTTTCTTTTTTTGCTTTTGTTTCCTTAAAGATAACGAATTTAAATAACCACCGACGTTTACATACTGGCGAAAGACCATTTGTTTGCATTGAACCAGAATGTGGTCGATCATTTGCACAGGTAAAAAAAAATTGGTATTTCTGTTAATAAAACATTTATTATTTTCGTATTATGTTTATTATCTGTAGGTTACAAATTTAAACAATCATATGAAAACACATCATAAAGTACAACAATATTGTTGTAATCAATGCCCTAAAAAATTCACTCAAGTAACGTCATTAAATGCTCATTTACAAGCGCATGCTGGTATAACTGGTTATTACTGCCCAAGATGTCCAGAGAAGACATTTAAACAGCAATCACAATTGCATACACATATGAAAAGTCATGGTCTTGCATATCCATATGAATGTCAAAAATGCGATGAAAAATTCTTACAACAGAATCATTTAGATCAACATAATAAAATGCATGATGAATTTAAATTTAAATGCGATATGTGTCCTAGTTCATTTAATCAAGAAACATTATTGAAGAAGCATATGCAAAGACATATTGAAGGAAGGTAAAATATATTTTAAAAATTTTCATTACTTTGTATTAGAGTAAAAGAAAGAAATTTAAAATAAATTATTTTATTTTTTTTTTATTTTTAGATATATTACTTGTCCAGTTGCAAGCTGTAATCAAGGTTTCACTATAAAGCAGCAATTATCAAAACATCTACTAACACGTCATTCACACAACGAAATACCAATATCGAAACGATCAAAGAAAGCCCAAACAAAAGCAGCTCAAGTGATGACTGTACTTCCAAATTCAAGCTATGGTAAGAATAAAATATAATCATAAGTTTTCTTTAAATTAAAATAAAAATCAACAAAAAATAAAAATTTCAGGTGGAAAAGGTATCAAAAAGAATAATATTATGAATAATACAAATGACCTTAAAGGTTTACAAGGAGATGGAAATGATGCAACTGCACAACAAAGACGGGTTAATAAATATTTTATGAAAACGAATATTTAAATTTTTTTTTTGCAATTTTGCATTTAATTGTGTTTAACTGATGATCAAAATCGTTTTCTTCTTCTTTTTCCTCCTTTTTTTTGGTTTCTTTTCCTTTTTTGTTTTTATGTTTTTTCCGTTTTTCTTGTAATTTTTATAATTACAGACAACAACAAATCATATTGCGAGAGATAATGTACAACAAGATGATGAATTAAAATGTAATGACTGCAGTGTACATTTTTCAAATGAGAATGATTTACGGGAACATATATTTTATAAGCATCCAGAAAGAAGATTTATGCAGGTAAACAAAAACAAACAAATTTAAAGAATTCTATTGATTTTTTCTTATTATTTTTTGTTTTGTTTTATTATTTTTTTTTTAAAATGATTTTTGCAGGCAATAATAGAAGAAAATAAATATTTAATGAGAATGCAAAACCAACAACATTTTGTGTGTAATTTATGTTGTAATGTATTTAAAAGTCATTTAGCATTAGTACGTCATACGGCTAAATTTCATGGTCAGTTATTGTAAAATGAATTTTTTAATAAAATTTTTAATAAAAATCTAAAATCAAGAAAAAATAATGTAGAAAATTAAATGCTAAAATAAATTAAAAACAAAAAACTTAAAAAGAAAGAAAAAAAATTTTTTTCGACAACAAATATGTTAATGATGATAATACACATAATAACACAAATTTACAAAAACAAAAAAAAAAAAAAAGTAAAATAAAATTTCAAAACATGGAAATAAGTAAATTTAAGAATACCAGGTTCATGGTATACAATTTATAACCAATGTATAATACAGCAAATTTGGCTAAATTGAAAAATTTCAAATGATTATTGATTGTAAATGTGAAACAAAATATTACAACTGATAGATCATTTGATTTTATTGAATCCAGTCAAAAAAAAAAAAAAAAAAAAAAAAAAAAAAAAACAAAGGAAATTAAAAAATAAAACAAAAATACTTCATGTAATAATAATTAAAATATAAAGAATAAACCATGAATAAACAAATTAACATATTTGTATTAGATATTTTGAATATTAGTAAAAAAAAAAAAAGAAGAGTTATATACATACATACATATACACAATGGTAATAGTATATGAAAACGTATGTAATCAAATTCATATACGATACAATTATAAGTAATAATTTAAATAATAAAAAAAGTTATAATTTTTACAATATAATTTTAGTGTAATTAAAAAGAAGAAAAATAAAACAGCAAATGTAATTGATTATTTTATTCAGACAAACATATTCAGAAGATAAATGAAATGATAATATTGATAATATTAAATATTAATTACAAAACAATTAGAAAAAAGTTTTTTTTTTTTTTTTTTAAAAAAAGGGATAGTTTTTAGTAATAGTATAGCATATGATATAGGTTCACGAAAACAAAAAAAAAAAAAATATTTTCTTTTTCTTATTTTTTCTTAGTTTAAAAATATAAACTAATTAAGGAAAAATTAATTAGTTAACTAATTAATTAATAAGATAACTAATTAAATTGATTGATTTATAAATAAATTAATTAAAAATTTTATATATTACTTATAAAAAATACATAATACATATACGAAAATATGAACAAAAGAAAAAAAAAAAAAAGAAAATAATAATAATAATGATAATAAAAAAAAACATAATTAGCTCATAAGTGTAAAATTATATATACAATAATACAAAGTTTTTAGTTCGCGAATAATAACTAAAAATATTAAAATAGAAAGAAAAAAAAATATTTACAATTATATATTAATAATAATTAATTAATATTAGTAATGATTAATAAACGATAGAAATTTTTAATTTTGATTGTAATAATTATATACATAATTTAATTATATTTTACACATTCGAATTTTATTATCAACAAATTAACAAATAAAAATTAAATTATAAAATTTTAAAGAACAAAAAGTAAATAATAATATGATAAAATAAAAAGTAAGAACAAAATTTGAAATAAAAAAATATATACAACTTCGTATCTGAAAATATAATGGATAGTTATTATAATAAAAATGTAAAAGATTTTAGTGTAAGAGCTAATGAAATAAAATAAAAATGTAGACAAGATGAATTAATTTGATTCAGAATAGAAAGAATAATGTTTTATGATTATTCAAGCCTGGTAATACAATTTAATTTTTGAACTAAGAATTTGATCAGGAAACTTTTTTTTAGTTTATAAAACGAAAAAAAGTCAAAATCAATAAATAATGTTGAATAAAGATATTTTTAAATGAATCGAGTTGTTTAGTAATTTCGACTCTGATTAAAATGTGGCTAATTATAATATTAGTTGAAATAAAAGGATATTATCGGTTTGAATAAAAATCAAACATTTTTTTAAGAATTCTAAAAAAAAAAAAAACAAAATCAAATAATTTTCTTTGATATTTTTGAAAGAAAATGTAGAACAAAAACAATAAAAACGAAATTTTAGTACATATTTTATAAAACTAATGCATGTACACAAAATTACCTTAATAATGTTTTTATTCTATTTAAAAAAATGTTTTAATTTGCAATTTTTACGTATCTATGACAAAAATAAAAATAAAATATATAAATAAATTTGTATTAAGAATAATGCGTTCTTGATTCTTAAAATAAAAAAAAAAAAATTCTTATTAGAAACTGTTTACAAATTTTAATAAAACAAACGAAAGATTTGTTAACTTTTGAAATGGTTTTAAAAAAAAAATGTCAATGATCTCATTCTTAAATTTCAACACGAAAGGAAAAGATTTATACATACATACATACGTACATATATTTATCATATAGATTTCATAAACATAGGATGAATCATTAATATTTATGTATAAATGTAATAATAAATTGACATTTTTATGAAAAGAACTTCATGTAAAATTGAAAGTCGGCTTTTTCAAAAATTAATGTAAAAAAAAAAAAATGAAATGTTAATGTAATTAATTTCGTAAAGCAGTTGTAATTTAATAACTGAAAATTAAATTACTTTTAATAAGAAGAATTAAGAATGCATTTTGAAAATATTTTCGATGTGATTTTTTTTTTAAATAAATTTTTTTTTTCTTTTTTAAAATTTACTTAGGAAATTTTTATTTTTATTTCTAATAAAAGCAATAAGTTACATATGTATTAATACATTATATATTTTTTCTAATAACATCGTTAAAAAGATGATTTTGAATGTGTTCACCAGATAAATCGTTGGAATTAATAAAAAGTACATAATAAAATTAAATTAACTAAGTTTCAATCAAATTAAATTCACATTTTAATAAAATGTGGTAAAAAAGAAATCAAAATAAATCATATGAAAAAAAAAAAAATCGTGCCATTCATCAAAGTTCTTATAAACACATTTTATAATTTACAAATTTTTATAAAAAAAAAATATCAAAATCATACGATTCATTTAAAATTTAATTAAATTCATGAAAATACATGTTAAATAAATTCATAATCTTCCATGACAAATACATGGTATTTTATTACCATTTCTTTTTTATGAAAAGAAATAATTTCAAATATGTAAAATTCAAAATATTGTATGTATTTTTATTTTGAAATTTTTCAATTTTTGTAAATTTTATAATAAAACAAAGTAAAAAAAAAAATAGAAGAATTGACAAAAAGTAACTAAAGGCCTTAGCTCAGAATAGAGATCAATTAGTGGACTACCTATCAAATTTGAACAATTTCCAAAATGTTAATTTTCATTAAATAAATTCGATAATAATTCAGTATTTTAAATAAGCAGAAAATTAATTCTAATTGTTTTGTGTTTATGGCACAATTTATCTTTTTTTCGTTTTTGGTTAAATAAAAATTATTTAAATTTTATTCGTGAATTTAATTTTAATTTAAAAAAAAAAAAAAAAATTCGTTGTAAAAATAAAAATTAATTGAAAATACTTAGGAAATGTACAAAAATAAAATCGAAAAAAAAAAAATATTTTTTTTTCTATTCATATTTTATGGCATGATTAATTAACAAAAACCAAGAAAAGAAAAATATAATTAATAATCAAAAAATAAAAATAAAATAAATTTTCTTTTATGTTGGTTGTACATGTACATGTAACGTACATAAGTATATAAGTAGTAGATATGTTTTAAAATGGCTGATATGTAATGTATAATGTACAATTTTATTATTAATAAAACAAAAATATTGTACGTACCAATTTATAAAAAAAATTTTCGTTTTAATATATTAGAATTAAAAATAAAAATCGAATAAAAACTTAAAAATTATCATTGTTTTTAAATAAGAATTTTAAAAAAAAAAACAAGAAACAAATAAAATTGAAAAAAAAAACGACTTGCACAAAATATAAACATAAAATAAAAAAAAAAAGGAAATTTGAAAAAAATAAAGTTAAGTAATAAAAATAAATAAAAAATAAAAATAAAACGAATGTAGTAGAGAAACGGAAGAAAAAAATTCAGCTACATTTGTTGTTCAGAAAAAGGAGGGTGAAACATCTTAAATTGTATTTCGCTTCATTTTTTACGATACAAAAAAATAAAAAAAAAAAAACAAAAAGAAACAAATTTAATATAAATAAGTAAATAAATAATAAAAATATTCTATTCTAAGTATCCTTTGTCTCTTTTTTAAATCTGATTTAATATTTTTATTCTCTTCAGATAGTTTTAAGGCAATACTTGTTTTTCCTTTTTTTTTTTCTTTTTTTAATTAGTTTAAATAAATATATAAACAATTTAAGAAAAATAAATACTTAATTGATATTGAATTATTTTAATTTTCTTAAAAATAAAACATTTTTTGTTTTGTTTAATTTAGTTTTCATTTGCTAGAGTTAAGTTGGATGTGATAATGTTCAATAAAAAAAAAGAAAAAAAAAAACAGAAATGAAGAGTAATCAAATATTTGAAGTGAGTTTATTTTCATTAATGTAATTTTTTTTTTGTTTTATTTTTGTATAAAATAGGTATGTATCACTCTTTTATTTTTGAATGTTCAAAATATTGGACATATTTGTTATTCGTTAACTGGTCGTTTATTTTCAAAGTGATGTAAATCCAAAATTTTTCTTATAAATCGATTACAAGGACATGTTCATTGATATATGTATTAAAAGAATATGCTGAAAGTGTAGAAATTATACATTTTAAACATAAAATTTAAAATATCATAGAATTATAAATAATGTACTCGTACCAGTTTCAAAATAAACAGTATTCTGATGTATTTGTAGCTTTGAAAGATTCAAAAATGTGTTATCATTGAAGTGGGTTGTAATTTTTGGTCCATGCAGATTATACAACATAGGTGGAATAATTTCATCTATTTATTTATTATTATTATTTATTATTTTTTTCAAAACAAATAAAACCCAAAAATATTTAAATTTTTTATTTTAGTTTTTATTTCTTCTCATTTTATGTATTCAATTATTTATCATTCTTATATTTCAGTTTAAATTAATTTTATTAATTTTTCTTTTTTTTTTTTCTTGAATACTGTATCATATCAATATGAATGATATGAAATGTAATCATTAATATTAATTTAATTATAAGTTATTTATTTTTAAATTAATATTTTATTGTTGATTTTTTTTTGAATAAAATTCTTATCATCATGTTATTGCAACTGTTCTAAATAATATGTATGAATGATGATAATTTGTTTCATTGTTTTTTTTTTTTTTGTATTTTTAAACTTTCATTAATTTACTTGATCTTATTTTCAACATACATTGATTTTTATTTCATTTTTAATTATTATATTGAATTGATTATATTTTCTTCATTGCATTCAATATATTCATTTTAAAATTCGAATTGTTTTTGCTTGTGTATTTTTAAACTTACATTTTACATTAATTAATTAAATATGTATGTTATATAATATAGCATCAATATTATTTTATTATAATTAATTAATTAGATAATAATTATATTATATAATATTTATATTTTAATTAATTATAATCCTATTATATTGTATGTACAATCAATAACAAATATAATGTATTTCTTTTATTCAGTTTTTATTTATTTATTTATTTTTTTTTTCATACTTATTTTTAATTTAATTTATTTTTATAAATTTAATAATAATACTTCTTCTTTTTTTTATTTTTTATTTCTCATACATACATATATAATTATTACAATAATATATAAAAAAATGTTTTTTTTTTTTTTTGTTTTTCTTTTAATAATTAGAAATCAAAAAAAAACAACACATGATTTGATTTTATTTTCAAAAAATTGTTCTTGTTTTTATATATACTTACACTAAAATTATAAATTTTATTTTATTTTTTTTTAAATAATCATTTTTAAATAAATAATTATTTTTGTTGTTGATCTCTTGAAATATTATTATATAAAATGTATGCATGTAAATTGTGTGGATGTGTTTATTATATTATATTCCTATCATATAGTATTTTTTTTTTTTTTTTTTAATATGTGTAGGTATAATTTTATTTTTAATAAAAATTTAAATTTAGTGGTAATTACTTACTTTTAATAATAATTTTATTATTATTATTTTTTTTTTTTTTAATTATTATGATTTATCTCTTTTAATCAATAATTGAATTAATAATCAGTTTTGATTTGATCTTTATTTTTTTTTTTTTTTGTTTTTAAATTATTTTATTATAAAAATTAGAAAAATATTGAAATATTTTTTTTGTTTTTTTTAAAAAGAATAAAGATATTGTGAAAAATCACAATTAATAAATTATGTGACAAAATTTTCCTATGGTCAATGAATAAATCATTTTTGAATGCATTTTATGTGACGGAATGCAGGAAGTTCTATAGTGACCAAAATAGCTAAAATGGCTCTTATGCAAACGAGGGACAAATTATGAATGAAAAGGAGTCTAGATCCTTGATTTTTATTTCATATAAAAAGAAAACAAAAAGGATGTTTTCATTCTGCTTTCATTTTGTTTTATTTTTCTTCTTTTTGATTTAAAGCAAAGCAAAACAAAACATAAGAACTCATCCATTTTCTTATTCACGAAAATGAGATGCTTTTATTTTTTATTTTATTTTTAATTTTTTTTTTTTTTTTAAATACAAAATGATAGTTATATTTAGTATTTTATGTAATCGTTATTTATTATTATGATCATGATACATTGCTAAATTTTTATTATGTGAATGTAGTATTTTTTTTTTTTTTTTTAAATTAATTTATTGTGTGCTCTTTTTTTTTTTTTTACTTTAGTTTTTCTATTATCTTTCTATTGGAATAAATTTAATTTAATCCTATTTACGTTTAATATATCATAATAAATTAATTTATAATTTTTCATTTTCTTTTAATAATTTTATTTATACGTATGATCTTTTTTGTTTTTCTTTCTGTTTTCCACATATTGGATTTTACCTAGGTAAATACATATTTAAAAAAAAAAAAATTTGTATTTTGCTTTTATTTTGTTGTATTTTGTTTTTTTTTTTATTTTTATAATATTTTAAAAATATTTTTTTAGTATAAAAAAGAGATTGAATAAAAAAATAACAAAAAAAAAAAAAAAATTGATTAAAAACATTTAGAAGATATATTTATTCAATTTACGTGTATGTGTGTGTATGCATGCATGGATTTATATGTATGTGTCGTGAATTTATCGATTATACAATTATACATATATTTTAATATTTTGTTTTTAGTATGTAAATACGTTTATTTTTATTTTTTTTATATTTTTAGTTTTTAATTTCTATTTCGTTTTTGTCGTTTTTTATTTTTGAAATTTTTTCATATTTTGATTGAAATACATTTTCGTCTATTTTTCGAAATAATTTTGTTAAATTTTAAATGTACATACAAATAATTACGATCATCATATTATGTCTATTCCCTTTCTTTTTATTTTTATTTTTGTTTTATTTAACAATTTTTGATTCTATTCTATATATAGTATACCTCTAATCTATTTTTTTATTTTTGTTTTTCAATTATTCATAAAAATTTTTGTTTTTTTTTTTGGATTGAATTCGTATAAATTTCGAGATTTTCGTTATTTTTTTACTATGGCAATCTGTATATATGTATTTTTTTTCCCGTTATTAAAATTTGATATTTAAAAATAAAAAAAAATAAAAATTTTTTTTTGAATCCTACACTTTAGCTAAATATAAATTTTACTTTTAATTGTTATTTTTTTTTTTAAAGAATAAATATTGGCTTTAACTTAATTAAAAAAAAAAAAAAAAAAAAAAATGGAAAATCAAAATACCAAATGTGTAGTTCAAATTGTAACGTTTTAACAGACTACGAATTTCTTGTAATTAAAAGCAAAGGTACAAAATATCTTTCTGATTAAAAAAATTAATTCATTTAAAAAAACAAAAATTCCAAAATTAGAAAAAAAAAACGAAAGAAAATTTTTCTTTAATTTAAAAAGAAAAAATTCAGTTTAAAAAATTTCTGGTTTTAAATTTAATGATCGTTTTGGTACGTTTTCGATACGTTTTTTTGTATATGTATGTATAGAAATTTTTCTTTCAATAATGGTACGAATATTATTGATGTGTGTGTAGAATATTTTTAGAATGCTGCTACATAGTCCTACCTACCACTAATATTCGAATAATTTTTGTTTTTGGATATATTTATTGCTTTTTTTTAATGATTTCTATGTATTTTGTATTATTTTTAATTATGTTTGAATTAAAATATAAAAGAAAAATGAATGATTATTGCGCGCACTTATATAGGTATGTATTTACGTGAAAAATTTTTGAGCGGTTTTTTGTTACAAATATCGCATTTACATATTATTTCGTTTACATTATAATATATTCATGATCATGATATTCTAGAATTATTTTAAATTGTATCAACACTTGTCTCATTCCATGTTTTCTCCTGGCGTTATAGAATATCGGTTTCATAAACTTTATTTGTTGTTGTTGTTGCTGCTGCTGTTGTGCCACCTATAATACCAGTTGATCCAGTCGATGTTGTAGTGGTAGTATTTGTAGTCGATGTAGTAAGATGACTAATTGTTGATAATGTTGTTGGTGCCGCTGATGATGATGACGATGATGCTGATGATGATGATGAGATTGTTTTTATTGATTGATCCTCACCAGCTACTGTCGTACCTGTTGTTATTTTTGTAGAATTATTTATTAAATTTTTCTCATTCTTTTCAGTTATATTAATTTCAGCATTTAAATTTTTCATTGATCCAGTAACAGTTAAACTTAAACCCATCTTTTGTGGGAGATTTGACTCACTTCCAGTCTTTTTTAATTGAAGTATATCAGATGGTGGTAATGCAATTGAATTTTTACTCATTGCTTGTAATCTTGCATATTGTTCTTGTAGCAATTTTTGTTTTTTCAATAGTTCCTGATGGCGCATTTCTAATGCTAATTGCCGTTGTACATGATCATTACCCGATTCATTACCACTTGAATTACCGCTACCATCTTGTCCATTACCACAATAATCAATAGATGATGATGATGTTTCACATAAAGATGGTAATTTTTGTGGTACATTTGGACTAGTTGGACTTGCTAATGGACTACGTGAGCTAGTACGTGGCGGTGGTGGTGGTGGTATTCTTTTATTACTTACTTTTGATAATAGATCAGCATTTCTTTCAGGAACTGGTGGTTTACCAACCGAAATGACTGGCCGTAATGATGGTTGTGGTGGACTTGTATCTGTATCAGAACCACTAGGATAGGAATGTAAACGTCTTAAACTATTATTTATATTTGATGATGATTGCTGATGTTGATTAAATCCATTTGATGTATTATTTAAATTATTTTGTAATAAATTTGGATCATTTATTGGGAACATATTAACTTGTGAAAGTTGAGTTGTTATTGTATTTTGTAATGTTTGGGAACTATCATCAGAAGTTGAATCATCGGGGCGAGCCTATAAATAATTATAAATAGAAAAATTTAATTAATTTTTTTCATTTTTATTTTTATTTTATTTTTTTAATTTTTAATATTAAATTTCAAAATAAACATACATCTATTGATTGTTGTGTTTGTGGTTTAGCAAATGTTTGTAGTTCATCTAACAGAGCATCGAGTGCGTTTTCTGGTGGGACTCCCCCGCTGACAGTGATCGACCCCAACCTGGGACTTGGGATTGGCTAAATTTTGTTGTCATTTTATATTTATATTTTTAAATTTTTCGTTTTGGTTTTTATTTTGTTTTTTTTTTTTTAATTTGTTTTTTCAAATTGAAGAGAACATAAATGAAACAAAAAAAAAAAGGAAAAAAATTAAAAATTACAAAATAATTTCTAAATTTTTATTTTCATTTTTTTTTTATTCTATTTAAAAAGAATTTAAAAAAAAAATTAAATAGAAGTAATTCATTTATATCAAGTTATAGATTTTTTTGTTTTTTTTTCAGTTAAAAGAGAAACATTTAAACAATTAAAAATTTAAATTAATTCATATAAAGTTTTGAGTTTGAATGTGAATTTTAAAAATATTCTTAGTTCATCTTCATTTTTATAAAATAGAAAAAAAAAAAATTTAAAATCGATCCATCTTGGCCGTTACATTTAATAAGTTTGTATTGAATAGCGTGTAATTATACATAGTAATCGAATTTGAATTTTTTTTAAATAATTTTTTGCTTTTTTAAAATTCACATTAGCATTTTAAATTAGATTTGTATTTTTTTTAAAATAGAAATTTGAAAATTTTCAATAAAATTATTAAAATATCGAATATAATAAATTTCAGTAATATTTACGCATGCATTTTATAGATTTTGTTTTTGTCTGTTTTTTTTTTTTTTTTTTTTAATATTTAATTGCAATTAGAAATATGCGAAATTTTTAAACATAAAAAAAAAATTTAAAAAAAAAATTTTTTTCATTTGATCAAAAAAGCGTATTTTTTTATCTACACATTTAATTAGAAGCGCTATACTATATATATTAAACATTGAATAAAAATGTAACAAGATATACGGTTTATACACAGAATAAATTAAACACAATTTAAAAACAGTATTTTTTTATGTGTGTATAAGAGAAATAACAAGCAGAAAGCGAATATTGTACAAAATGTTAATAACAATTATTTTTGTACGATAAGAAAATGTTTTAATGAAAGCAGCAACAATTTGTGAAAAAAGAAAACGAATTTTACCTTTTGATTTTAAAGCAAAAACGTATGAGAATATTTTAATGAATATAAAGAAATAGAAAATTTCAAATAAAATAAAATAAAATTTCAAATTGAACAAAATAAAAAGCAAAAAAAAAAAAAAACAAAAAAATAAGCAAAAACAAAAAGGCGAAAAAAATAAAAAAATTAATTAAGAACAAAAATGAATGATAAAAAGAAAATATTTAACTGAAAAATTCATTAACGATTTCCCCATTATAGTAAGGTAAATAGTAAAAAATTTAAAAAAAAAAAAAATAAATCCAACAAATTTTTGAACAAAATTTAATTTTTGTTTTCCCTTTGAATGTTTTGCACAAGGACATGTTTTTATCTTATTCTCGATTTCAGTATTTTTTTTTTTATGTCTTTTGCGAGTTTTAAAAATATAACGTTTTTTCTTTTTTCAAATTTTATTGTACTAATCACTTTGTCTGATTCGTTTTAATTAAGTGTATTTCGTTCGTTATTTTATTTAAAAATTTACAATAATTTTATTTTTAAACTTGTTCTTTTTTAATATAAATCGTATGGTTTTGTTTTTTGTTTTTTCTTAATGAAATATTTATTATATCAAAAGAGTATTTTATTATATTTATATGCCTGATATTTTATATCTAAACTAAAAAAAAAAAAAAAAAAATTAAAGTCATCAAAGTAAATTAAAAAATAATATTTTCTACATGTATACAAAAGAAAATGATCATTTTCAAAATAAGAAATAAAAAATTTAGAAAAAAAAAACACTAAGATAAAATTACAAGAAAATTCTTGTTTTTTTGAATGATTTTCTTAATTTCATTTCCAATGTACCTTACTATAAAAGGGTCTATATATAAAATGAAAAAAAAATAAAAATAAATAAAATAAAATAAATAAAAAGGAAATCTTTTCCAATCACGATAATTACGTAATACGAACATAATTTTGCCTCTATTTTTGATAAAAAATATAATAAAAAAAAATTTTTTTTTCTGACTATTTGCAATAATGACTAAAATTAATGTGTCTTGAATTTAAATGTTGAGATGATGAATAGTTTCACTGGGTATTAATAAAAAATCAAATAATGAAAAAATTAAAATTTTCTTAATATAATTAAAAAAAATTTAAACAAATGAAAATTCTAATTTTGTTTTGATTTGAGAAGGAACAAATATGTGAACTGTTTATTTTAAAAATGGCCCATGTATTTTTAACACACAATCTGAATTGATCTTTTGAATATTGAACTTAGACCACTTTAAAATGAACAGCTCATATTAACATTTTTATGGCTCTAATTTGTTGTATTTTATTTTATTCTTTTTTTTATTTTTGGTTTCCATTCGAAAATGTCAAAACAATAATACGAAACCCTTTTCCTTGCTTTACATACATACATATACATACATACCATTATAATTTACGTGTATAAAATTATATTTTTAATTCTTAAATCTAAGTATAAATGAATCACATTACACATTTATTTATTTATTTAATTTTTTTTTTGAAACATTTAAATAAAAGAAAAACACGTATCACGACATAATTGAATTTTCCAACAACAAAATGTTTCCTTTTTGTTTTTATTTAGATTGGAAAAGATTAAACATAAAATGATTTCAAAAGAAAGGACAATAAAAGAAAAACAATGAAAAAAAAAGAAAAGAGAAAATTGAAATACTATTTCACATAGCAAAAATATTGATAGAATATAAGAAACAATTAGAAAAAAAAAATTTACATTTATTTTCCAGGAAAACAAAAAAATAAATTGAAAAATAAAAAGTATACAATGAACGAAATTTTTCAAAAATATGAACAAAGAAACAATAACAAATGAATTAAATAACAAAATTATGAATGAAAATGTTGTATGAATGAATGAAATTATGCAACATCGAATGATTCGATATAATTATGATAATGAGATCGAATGATTTTTTGTTTTTTTTATGTATAAAAATATATTTGAATATATATAGAGAATTATTATAGTATTTTTCATAATAACAATATAATTATTTAATTAGTTAAATGTATTAAAAATATTGAAATAACAATGACGAATTTATTTATTTATTTTTTTTTTTATTTGTACATGTAATTAAGTTCATTTCAATTAAAAAAAAAAAAAAAAAATGATAACAATTGTAATTAAAAAAACGAAACAAAAAAAAACTATTGAATAATAAATATCAAAAGAATAAAAGTAAACAGCGAATTTTAAATTGTTTTATAATAAAATCAATTATGTATGATAATTTTAAATTAATTTTGTTTTTTGTTCTTTTTTTTTTGTTTTTTTTTTTTTTTTTTTGTTTGAATGTTATTTAATAACGAACAAATTTTTTAATTAAAAATATATTGCATGTAAATATTTAATTAATTTGTGTACATTAAACCACAAAATTTTAACAATTTAAAGCGATTTTCTTGTTTTTTTACTTTTCATTTATTTTAAATTTATTTTTTTTTAAACTTTTTTTATTTTATTTTTGTTTTTAATTTTAGTTTAAAAATTTTATTTAAATTTGATTAATAATTTTTATTAATATTGAAATGATGATATTAATAAATGAAAATTGTAAAAAGAAAAATTTATGTAATTTGAAATTAATGTAAAATATACAAAATATTAACGGAAAATATATTTTAAAATTTACATAATTTGAATTATTTTGTGATAGACTTTTTCCTGCTTTATAATAATGAAATTTTATTTATATTTATAATTGTGATGTTAATTAAGGATTAAAGTGCTTATAAATGATTTACATTACATAAAATATTTTTTTTTTTTTTAGTAATTTTATTTTCGAAATTTATTCGAATATATTAATAAGACGAATGAAGCTAATAGTATTTGAAAATTTTTTTTATATCCTTTTTTTGTCCTTTTTGGACAACATGATAACAAAGTTTGATGAGCATTACTTTTTGTTTTTGCTTTTTTTACGTTACAATAAGGATAACAGAAGATATTTTTTTTTCTCATACTGCAAATGAGATGTATTCATATGTTATCCTTATTAAATTTTCCTTAGTAAAGAACATTTAAAAATTAGATTAAAAATCAGAAATTAGAAAATTTTAAGAAAAATCCGTTTTTAAAAGAATATTAACGCTGAATTTAGTTTGAATTACTCATGTATGTGGTCATTTTTATTTTCTGTATAATTTTATAAAATTAATTATCGATATTCAGTTAAAGATATCGCCATTTCATTCTGTTTTGGCGGAAAATCTTAGGGACAATTGGGCTCTGGCAAAAAGCTATTGCCCACAAAGAAGAAAAAAAAAAATTCATAAATTTTATAAATTTTATTATCCAAAAATGAATACTGTAAATTGAGATTGTATGAGATTGAAAAATCCATTATATGACGTGATGTAAAATTTTCCAAGCAGGAAAACCAAAAAATTTTAATCATTTTTAATTTTATTTTTAATTCATGAAATTTCGATAATAAATAAATTAGCGAAAGGAAGAATACATAAAAAAAAGAAAAAAAAAATTATGCAATTATCTTAAGAAAATTTAAAAAAGAAAATTTTGTTTTTTTTGGAAAAAATTTTTTTATAAATTTTGTGCCTAAAAAAAAAAGAAACAAAATATATATTCGCGTTTATGAAAAGAGAGAAAAAAAAAAGAAAAATAATTAAAAATTAAATTTCCAGGTATACATGAACATTTAAAGGATTAAAGAAATATTAAAGAAATTTTTTTTTTTTTGAATGAAAATAGTTTGAATTTTCCTTTTTTTATATTTTTAAATTGAAAAATAAAAATACAAAAAAAAAAAAAAACAATATATACATATGACAAAAATATTCATAATAAAGTAAAGGTATACAAGAAAAAAATTTTAGAATATTAGAAATAAATTGAAAATGAGAAAAAAAAAGAAAAATCTAATTTTTTGCTTTTATTAATAATTTTTTGTTTATTTTTTATCAGATTGCATTTTAAATTGTGGTTTTTATGTTTTAGTTCGTTTATTTTATTTTTATTTTTATTTTTTTTTTAAAGGTTTTTAGTTAATATGCAAACATAACAAAAATATCGATTTTGATTGTTTTTTACAAACAAGAAAAGAAAATTGTTTAAGTTTGTAGTTTTTTTTTTTATATAGATTTTTACTCAGTTATTGCCTCTTTGAAGTTTGAACTCCATCTCCAGTTGAACTACAAAAAAATATAAATAGAGAGAAAAAAAAAAGAAAATGACTCGACAAAAGTGATTTAGAACTTTGATTTTTTGTTTTTTCAAATGTACAATTAAATGTGTTTATCTATTTTTGTTCTCTATTTTTGTCTATGTAATATTTTTAATATGATGATTTTTTGCTTGTTTGCTGTTTACATTATTTTTTATTTTATTTTTTTTTAAATTTTTGTAATGTATAACTATTTTTGTTTGTCTTAGATTTCCTTTATTTTTGTTAAATATATGTAAATTGTTTTAAGGGTCAAAAATTTTTGTACCCTTTTTTTTCAATCATTACTACCTTTTCGAATTTAATTCTTTTTCAAATTCAAGATAATTTCTGATATAAATTTTTTTTTTTATTATATAAATAAAAAATCTTAAAATAAGAAACATAAAAGAGAGTTAATCAATTCGTAGAATTCTCAGAATAAATTTTTTTTTTTGGTTTAATTTTAGAAAACGAAAACTATCCCTTGAGTTTCAAAACGTCTAAGGAAAGCACTAAAGCTCTAAAAAGATCAGAAACTCGAAAACATCTAAGATGGAAACAGATGTATGAATACATTGTATTGTAATTGTCTTATAGGTAGAATTCATAAGCATCATATGACCGTCATTTATAGAT
This sequence comes from Anthrax anthrax, assembly GCA_963971155.1. Taxonomy (NCBI): domain Eukaryota; kingdom Metazoa; phylum Arthropoda; class Insecta; order Diptera; family Bombyliidae; genus Anthrax; species Anthrax anthrax. The sequence continues at coordinate 4,053,145 of OZ020123.1, forward strand.
GCTCAGTATACTGAGTTACATATCTGTATATTATTTGCAATCGACGATCATTTGATGTTTGTGAACTCTACCGTAGTAATACCGAACCACTTGATTTTTTTCTTACATTTTGAAACTCAAGATTATTTTTGAATCAAAAAAAAAATAATAATAATAATAATTGTATATAAACAAACGTGATTAAAATATTCTTCACAATTAAGTGTAATAATTATAATAAAATTTTCAAAGTGAAAAGACCCATAAGATGCATTGGAAATGTTTTCAATAAATATTTTCCTTTTCATTAGAAGTAAAGAAACAAAAAGCTTTAATTATTATCAAACCTTTTTTTTTTTTATTATTATTAAAAATACAGAAAAAATAAATAAATAAAATTATGGTGATAATTTTAATTAATAATAAAAATATTATGAATATAATTGAAAGGTAATAATTTTTTTTTAAATTTAATTTTTTTTTAAATTTAATTTTTTTGTTTTGGATATTGTTCTTAAATTCTATTTCAAATAAAATTCGTTATTTTTTTTAAAAATAAGTCTTATATATCTCTATTGCTTTTTAATACGATCTTTTTAAATTATTATTTTTAAATAATAATTAATTTTTCTCAGCTTTAAGCTCAAATTCTTGTTTTTAATTTCTATTTAAAAAAATGGGAAAATTGTTTTCTTTTTTTTTTGTAAACTGATTTTTTGATTAATAACAGAAAAAACCAAAAATAAAAAAAAAAAATAATCAACAAAAAAATGTATGCTTTTTTCAGTTTTTAAATTTAAAATAAAATTTCATATAATATAAAACATTTTTAAATACAATTTTCAAATGCATGCAAAATATATGATATATTTTATACGCAAAGTTGAATTATAAATTTTTCAAATAATTTATAAGTTAAAGGCTTAATGATAACATCGGTGTCAACAGCAGCTATAGCGTCAAGAAAATATTTTGTAAATTTTCAATATTATGAAGTTCATGAAAAGACATGAAAAATAATAGAGGCTATCTTCAAAAACGCATCATTGCCGCCTACTTGCTGCGATACTCAGCGTACTTTGATCTTAAGCTGAATATCGCATCAAATAGGCAATGATGCGTTTTTGAAGATAGGGAGATTAACTGTGCTATTCAGTAATTCTAAAATGACGCTGATGATGTTGTTAACGCAGTCGTTATCACTAGGACCAAAAGGAATTATTCATTAGAATTTTATAGGTTTTATATTTGGTGACCAAATTTTTTTTTTTTTTTTTTTTTTTGTAATTATTTTTGTTTTAAATGAAATTGAAAAAATAAATTAAAATTCATGATAGCTGTAATAGATGTTTGTCAAGTACAGTGACTAAAAAGTGGTCATTTTATACTACTTACATACACACGTTTGTATGCTATATTTTATGCACAATTTTTATTATTCAAATAAAAATCATATAAAATAAAATAGAAAATTTTTTTCATGAAAATCGTTATTCGAAGCAATGAAATATTTTTTTTTTTTTGTATATTTTAAAAATTTTATTATTTAAAATTATTTTCTATATATGTAAATATTTTTTAAATAATAAAAATTTAAGGACTTTGTTATAGAAATATTTCAGTAAGAGATTTTCAAATGAGTTTACTTGTAATCTTGATATGTTTTTTTTTTATTGTAATTTTGATTACTTTTAGAATAATAATAGAATCCAATGGATGAAATGTACGTAACATAAAAATGTACGAATTATATGAAATAAAATGTTTGAATTACGTGCATGTAATTACGTATTGTACATTTTCCTTTTACAAGGGAAAATTGAATAATTTTCCTTTTTTTTTTTCATTTGTTCAATTCATTTAGTTTTAAAATTGAACAAATTGGAAGAAGAAAAAAAAAGATTTAAATGATGATAAGATTATTTAAAAAAATCTCTATACTCTGTTCAGTGTTCACTAAGTCTATGCAGTTAAGGCTTATTTAGTATAGGAGTACATACGTATGGCTTTGTTCTTTCCCCATTATTTCTAATTGGAGTGTTTCATGAGCAGTGTAACCACAATCTTAAAAGTTTTCATACAATATGAAACGAATTTTTTGTTTATCAACAATTATGTACGATAGTACTACTTTTCATAGTTTCTGTTAAGGCCTTAACTGGACAGAATAAGTGGATAGAATAAAGGTAACATATTTTGTTATTTATTTAATGGTTTTTGATTATATACGAAATAAATGATAAAACGCTGCCAATTTGCAAAATAAATTTAAATTACAAGAATCTAAAAAAAAAAAAAAAACTAAAAATAATTAAAATAAAAATTTTGATAACTAATAATTTGAATATTAATTAAGAATTTCATTCACATGATGAATGTAATTAGATTTTTTATTTACATAATATTTTAAACACACAGCCAGATACAAACAGATCGAATACTATCGATTAGGGGGTAACTTAGTTACAATCATCATATGAATTTTTTTACTATACAAACGTGTTATATGTAACTATAAAAAAAAAAAAAAACAAAATTGATAATATGAATATTACCTAAAAATTGAATATGAATCAAATTTACAAAATTATTAATTTTATGACAAAATTTTATCTCCAAAACTAACAACTAAAATAAAACAAAAAACAAACAAAGAAGACAAAAATAACAAATGACGAATAACTTAATTAAAAGACATAAAAAAAATCAAATTTCTAAATTTAATTACTTCTCAATGTGATAATATCATCAAACAAATTTTTTATTTATTAATTTTATTTTTATTTTTTTTTATTTTTAAATTTTATTTTGTTGCATCACATTGATGATATTAAAACATTTTTTTTTTTTTTTTGATTTGATTTTTATTTTTCAACTGTAAACATTAACATTTAATTCAAAATAGTAAATAATACGCAATTTTTTCCCATTAATTTTTCATTAATTACGATAGTATTATTTAAGTAAAAAAAAAAAAAAAAAAAAAATTAATAATAAAAAATTTTCCTTGTGTTCATAAATAAAAAAAATTTGTGTAGTTCTCTTGTTTTTCTTTTTCTTGAAATAAAATAAAAATAAAAATTTTTTTTTTAAATTATTATTTTCATATTGTTTTTCTTTCTAGAAAGCTTTTTATTTACGTTTACGTTTTCATTTTGTTACTACGGCCAAGGACAATTTCATTCATTTTAGACAAAAAATTGTACAAAATTAAATTTCTAAAAAAACAAACAAAAAAAAAAATGTTAAAGTAAAAAATAAAAATTTCTACTTTTAATAATACACAAAAAATTTTAAATTATAAAATTAAAACCCATAGGACAATAAACAAAATAAAAAAAAAAAATTTAAATAAATTTCATATAACGCACAGTAAAGAAACGAAAATATTTGCATATTGTTTATATTTGTTAGTATTTTTTTTTTTTTTTTTAATTTCAATAGAAAATTAGCGTCCTTCTTGTATATAATATAAATTTTTTTTTTTTAATATAAAAATTTATTGCTTGCTTTTTTGAATTAAAATTCAATTATAATCAAATTTTGAATATACACATGTTTTGTATATTTTTTTACGAAATAAGAAAATTATAAATCTTGTTTTTTTTTTTTTTTTTTTTTGGTTCATTAATTTGTTGTTGTTGTTGTTGTATAAATAGAATATATAAAAATTTTATTTTATATAAAATGTAATTAGAAAATATTTTTATGAGAAAAACAATAAATACAATTATTAATATAAATTTTTAAATATATTATACTTATTTGTTTAATATTAAACCAAAATACAAAACCAAAACAAAACAAAAAAAAAAAAATATAAACAAAGTAAAACAAAAAAATTACGAAAAAGCCAACAATACATAAAAGCATACTAAAAGCTTACCTTGTTTCCTGATGATATTTCAGCTGATCGTGGTGGATCTTCATTAACTGATGGTTCAATGGCAGGTAGACGCTGTTCTTGAACACTAGCCAATCTATAATGAAAAGAAAAAAAAAATGATATTAAAAATATTTTTTTTTTTTTTCAGTATTTTAATTGATTTTTGCATAAATTTTTATTTATTTGTTCAGTTTGATTTATAATAAAAAAAAAAGAAACGAATATTTATGAAATTTTTAATGTACTATACCGTTTTAATGTAACTAAAGTTCCAGTTAATTTTTTACAACGTCTTAATGCTGATTCTAAACGATCTGGTTCATCTTTTAAAAATTTCTCTTCACGTACAACTTTTTCCATTTCATTTGCTAATATATTACGAAGTCCTTGCTGAAGTCCTGGGAATCTCATTTTAAGTTCTGCAACTGTTTTACTGTGAATTTTATTTAGAAAAAAAAAAAAAAATTAATGACAAAAGAAAATAATAAAATTAAAAACAAGAAATCAAAAAAAAAAAAAAAACAAAAAAAAGAAATTTTAGTACCTAGCTCTACTTAAAACTAATGCCATATCCTCCACAGCAGCCATATTAACTCTAGTCCTTCTATTAATCACTTCACCTCGTAATCCTTCAACTGATGTTTCTAAATCAGTTAAATCTTTTTCAAGTCGTATCACTTCTTGTTTATATAATTCTTCTTCTCTTGATAAACGTGTCTTCTCTTGATCACCCTGCCCCCAATATGTACCACTACTAGCTAATAATGTTGCTCGTATACGCATAAATGCATCTTTAATATCCTCACGTACAGCTATTGCTTGTGCTTGTGATAGACGACGTAATGTACGAACTTCCATACGTAAATCTTTAGCTTTCTTTTGTAAACCACGTAAATGATTATAAACTTCTGGTGCTAATGCAATATCTGGTCGATAATTTGGATGTCCAGCAGCTAATGTTAATGGTTTTGGAGGTGGTGGTGGTTTAAGTCGATCACGTTCTATATAACATCATTAAAAAAAAAAAAAAAAAAATTAATTCATACATTTATGAGTTTTTGCTTTTCGTTTCGAATTTTCAAAATTAACGGAAAAACATGAAATGAAATTTTTTTTTTCCATTTTTCTAATTATTAAATATAATTTATATATTTAACAAGAGATAACAGCATTCCGTATTATTGTATTAATTCAAAAATCAAAAAAATCAAAACAAAAAAAAAAATTGTTTGTTAAAAAAAAAAAAAAAATTTGCATTCTAGGTGATGTTGTGTTTTTCAAAAATGAATTTAATTAGCATATGAGTAGTAATGATGGCGATTAGATGATTGTGTTTTTATGAGATGTGTATGGTTTAAAATTTGGAAAAAAAAAACTATACAAAAATCAATAATATAAGGACATTTTATTTTTTGAATTTCGATTTAAAATATTGAATTTTTGTTACTATTTTTTTTTTTCAAAATGCAAAATGATTTTAAATCGAAATTTAGAATAAAATTTCTATAATGCTGTTAGGTGTACTAATAATGTACTTTATTTTGTTTTAGAGATAACAAAAAAAAAAAAAAAAAATTAATTAAAAAAATTCTGTTTTTATTTTTTCACAAAAATAAGGAAAACAAATACTAAATAGAATAAACAGGTAAGTGTGAAAATAAAATATTACCTTGTGATGAGGTTCGTGGAAGCGTTGAAGATTTTATAGCTGGTTTAGGCGGTTTTGTATCAGCTGATTTTATTATATTTTTTGTTTTGTTTTTTTTTTTTTTCAAATTTTTTATTTTGTTTTGCAATCAAATTTTGCGATTTTTGTTTTTGTTTTTTTTTTTAAATTTTTCAATAAATTTTTTTTTTATGCGTTTAGAGATGTGCATTTTTTCATTTTGATTTGTTTTTTATTTTTATTTTCGAATATGTCGCATATTTAATATATAGAAGTGTGTTACACAAAAAAAAAATATATATATATAAAAGGGTGGATGAGAAAAAAAAAGAGAAAACACACGTGAGAAAAATACAAATTTTATTAATAATTTATGTAAAAAAGAAAATAACAAAATTTTCAATTTTTTTATAATTTAAATATTTTTTTTTTTTTAAATTTTATAATCTATTTAACAAAAACAAACATAAATTATAATACTATTTGAATGCAGTATAAAATTATTTTGGTCAATTAATTAAAATTTATTTATTTTACAGAAAATTGTGTAAAAATTCGATTAAATAAAAGACGAAACGCTTTAAGAAAAAAAAAATAAAACGTTATCCTTGAAAGTTACCCTTCAAAGTTATAAAATTTTTTTTCTTTTTTTTTTTTTTTTTAAATTTCGAAATACAAATTTCGATGTTTTGTATTTATTTTCGATAGAAAAAAAAATCAATTAAAATTCATCAAATGTACTCATTAAATTTTTTTTTTACATTTCATTTTATATTTTCTGAATGACAAAAAAAAAATAAAAATTTAATTAATTGATCAAATCTACAAGCTAAATTGTATCTAATAAATCAATCAAAAGCTTTTCTATATACATACATATATAGTATGTACTACAAATAGCATGTAAAAAAAAAGAAGATACTTGTGCTAAGGAGGAGAACAAAAACGACTATTTTTAGACTAAAATACAATCAAATAATAAAACATATCTATCACACATTGAATATTGGGGACTATACATGTGTTATGATGTTCAACAAGAGCTCTTATATAATACCTTCAAAATTGAATTTTATTCTACAAAAAAAAAAAAACTAAGCATCAAAATATTTAGATTGTAAAAGGAATAAATTACATTTACTCTGAAAATAGCAAAAAAAAATTTTTTTTTTTTTATTTGAAATTCTAAATTATGTTTGAATAAAATATGAATTCTTTTGATTGCTTTATATATTATATTTTGCTTAAATTTTCTTTTGATAAAGCAAATAAATAAAAAAAAAAAAAAAAATACATTTTCTAAACGAACCTTTGCATAGAGAAAAATAAAACTACAAAAAAGAAAAGTGTTTCAAAAATAAATAACAAAATATACAGAAAAAATAAAAAAAAAATTTTTTTTTAAACATATAAAAAAAAAGGACAAAAAACAGGACAAAAATAAAAACTAAGAGGTTTATGCAGTATATATGTATGTACTGGTTTAAATTATTATTTGAATTTTATTTAAAATGAAAAAAAAAAGAAATCAAATAAAAACAGAAAATATACGACATAGCAATTAAAAAATAATGTTTCATATTATTTAGTAAATATAAAATATTTTTTTATATTAAATATAGAAAAATATTCAATTATTTGTTGATTTATTATTTAACGATGTTTTTTTTTTTTTTGTTTTCTATGTAATATAAATTCAAAATTTTTTCTCTCTCTTTTATAATTTTCTATTTTTGTCTTATTTACTTTTTTCATTATAAAAGATCCTTTTTATCATTATATAAATAAATATCTACATAAGTATGTAACGAAAATTTTAATTTAAATATTATTTTTTTTTTATGTAATATATTATAAATAAAAAATTTATTTATTCTGAATTTTAAATGAATTTTAAATGAATTTTAAGAAAATTAATTTCTAATAACGGAAATTTTCGAAATAAAAATGAAAATTCATGGCGTAGGAGAAATTATTATAATTTAATTTCATTATTCATAGATATTATGAACAAGACATGATGATAGGATGATAATTTCATGCATTTAAAAAAAAAAAAAAACAAAATAAAATTGAAAAAGCAACAACATTTGTTTTCCTTAAAAATTCTAAGTAAATTTAAAGGCTAACCGCTTCAAATTTCCTTTCCTTGATCATTTTCATTTCTTGTATTCTAATTACAAAATATTGTGATATTTATAATTTTCTATATGAAATGGTTGTGCTATGATGGTTTACAATTTTATGTAATAAAATTTTTTTGTGATTGTACAAAAAAAAACTAATGTGTAATACATTTACAATTTGTCATGTATATATGTACAATACATAATAAAAAATAAAATATGAAATAAAATTGTACGTATCTACAAATTACTGTATATCATATATAGAACAAACCACTTACATTTTGAGAATTTGTTAGGTTTTTTACATTTAAATTATTTCTCACTATCAAAGCAAAAAATAAAAAAATAAAAATTACAAAAAAAAAAAAAAACAAATAAAGATATCAAAATAACATAAATAAATCTATATTTAACAAAAAAAAAGGAAATTCAAGGGAAGCTACAAAAAATATATTTTTAAAAAAAAAATTACAGTTGAAATAAATAAATCATCAGTTTCTTTTCATTGTGAAAAATAATACACTTTTATTTGTTTATTTTTTGTTATTTTTAAATAAAAAAAAAATAAAAAATTGACTAAAAATATTGCAAATAAAAAAAAACAAACACTTCTCCTTTTTGATTTTACAACACAAAAGTGGAAAATATAATTTTTGTTTTTAACAAAAAAGAAGAAAAAAAAAAGCAAAATTGTTTCAAGTTTTTACGAACATGCTTTTTCTGAAAATTTATTTTTATTTTTATTTTTTATTTTTTTTTTGAAAATGTACACTTGATTTGAATCCAAAAAAAGGATTTTCATGAGCTGAAGTTTTTATATTCTTGAAAACAAAAAAAAAAAAAAAAAAACAAAATGGATTAAATTTATATTTTTGAGATTAATTTCAACTGAAATATATCGAAATTCTTTTGATTACAATTTTAAAAATTTCTCATTTTCTGAAAAGCAAAAAGTCCAAATTCTTTTTGTTGGATTTTTATTCGTACAAAATTTTGTACACATTTGCTACTGTATTTAAATCATGAAAACTCTTCTTTTGAAGTTTGTTAAAAAAAAAAAAGTAATAAAAATTCGAAAATTAAACAAATATCCTAAAACTATAAATATTCAAAGGAAAATATTCATTTCTATGTAATAATAAAATATTTACACATTAATAATATTTTATATAATATATGCACATGTTATATGTATTTGAAAAAAAAAAAAAAAAAATTAGAAAAAAAAAAAATCGTTACATATTTACAATTTTAAATCAAAAAAAAGTAATTTAAAAATAATCAATCGTTAAAAATAATTGAAAAAAAAAAAATAAAATAAAAAAATAAAAGAAAAAATAGTAAAAACACACGCACACATATAAATATAATTTAAAAAAATTAAAAAAATTATGTAAGAATTTGAAATAACAACAACAAAAAGAAAAAACACAGCAATTATATTATTTTTGCGTTAATTTTATTAAAAATATGTATATACTATATATGCATTTTTGTTTTATTCGACATTTATTAATTTCTATATATTGTATGATAAATATATTTTTTTTTTGTTTTCTGTTTTTTATTTTTTTATATTTTTCTTAAAGAGCTGTTATCTTAAGTGAAAATGATTTACCGGTGTGCTGTGGACTATGAGATTTTGGTACTCCTTGTATGTCATCACTGAATGATACCGATTTCTCAAATGATACTGATTTATCTGTAAAAATTATATAATATAATAAATAATGTAAAAAAAAAAAAATTTTTTTTTTAAATTAACATTTATATATATTTAATTACAATAATTTGCAATTTATAATTATTAAAATAATATTTTGATTTTTCTTAAGTATTTTTTTTTTTGGCATTTTATTTTTTTCTGGTTATTTAGCATTTATTAAATTTTTCTACAGAAAAACACAAATCATTTAAGCTATTTTTGCATAACGTATATATAATTTTGAATTTTTTATATTTAATAAATAAAACAAAAATTATATGTGTTTTATGAAGAATGTATTGCATATTGCATGTTATGTTGTTTGTTCAAACAACATTTGTGTAACATTTTCAAGCATATGGTATTGTTCGAAATATGTACTATACTGAATTTAAATTTCAAATTTAGAAAAGAAAAACTGCTACATAGAAAATTCTTCTTTTTCATACTTTTTTTTTTTTTTTTGGTTTTTTGATTAAAAAATTTTCAATGTTTATACTCTACACATGTATTAAATCATTATTTTAAAATTTTCTTTGGGAAAAACATACATAATATAAAAGTTAACATACTACAATAATAATTTATGTGCAAACTACTCTATTTTAAATGCTTTTTCTTATATTTATTTTTCTTCTAATTTAGTTAAAAATTAAATCATTTCAATGTTTTTTATGGTTAAAATTAAAAGACCATAGTCTATTTTTTAAACATAGCCATCTGTAATTTTAAATTAATGCTTTTTTCGTATTCTTTTGTATTCAGTTTGAATTCATTCGTTTTTTACTCTCATTTTCTGATTGCCAATTTTATGTGTTTTCTAAGAGAAAACAACAAAAATTGCACGCACGTTTTAATGTTTCAGAAAAAAGTACTTGACTATGTTTAAAAAATAGATTTTGACTTTATTCTAGCTAAAATGGACTATTCCTGAAAGTACGTAGATCAGATTTTTACTCCAAGGATTCGATTTTTACATTCTTTAAATGATTGTATCTAATTTTCATTTTTTTATATTTTTAATATTTATTTAATTTATTATTTGTTAGCAAGGAATAGTTCATTTTAATTTTATTCTTAACGTTTTTCTGATTTGAAATTTTGTTTTATAATAATAACAAAAAAAAATTTTTTTTTTGTTATTTAAAATTTTTATTTCAATTAAAAATATTAAAAATTCATATACAAAAGTTTGTTGAATTATTTATATTATTTAAATGCTGATCTGTTTCAGTTATTATACATTCACAATTGTAAATTTTATTAGATTGCAATTACATAGAATTAAATTGCAATTCAATTAAATTATAGTTAATTATTTTACATAATTCAATTATTATTTACACATGTAAAACAAACGGAAATAAGCTATTGTTATTATTATTATTCTCTCTATACACCTAAATATGTTATAAGTGTGATTTTAATACTAATATTAGAAGGTGGATAACTTACGACATGATGTTTTTCCAAGTTTTGGAGGTCTTTCTCTTATATACATATCATCTCCAGTACCGTTTGCTTAAGAATTTCATGATTTTTTTGTTTTTATTTTATTTTATTTTTTTTAAATAAAATTTTCAATAATTTTTCGTTTAATTTGTTTTTAACAATTTCTTTTTTTTTTTTTTTAATTAATTATAATACCAATAAAAAAAAATTAATTAAGAGAAAATAAATTGAATATTTTCATTTAAAAGTGAAAAAAACAAAATAAAATTTAAAAAAATTAAAACGGAAATTACTTGAAAATTTGAATGAAAATAATAAATGATGGAAATCATAGATTTATAAAATTTATATAGAAAAAATGTTTAAAGTTCTGTGGGGTTTTCTTATTAATTTTTTTTTTTTTTTTTTTTTTTTTTGAATTAATAGAAGGTGAAAAATTTTGTTTTTTTTTTTTTTTTTTTGAAAATTTGGTACTCGAATTTAGATATCAGTTTCCGATATTATAGTGATTATGTATTGGATATAAAGAGTCATTTGATGAATCAATAAAAAATTACCACAGAAATTAATTTCGGTACCAAAATCTTTGTCCTTGCTATTTGATAACCGTCATATTAAAAGATTTTTTTTTGTTATTGAATTTTTAAGTAAAGATATAAAAAAAAATAAAATAAAGCAAAACCAACAATTTATTCGAAGTGTCGAAATTAAAAATTTCAAAATAATTAAAATTAGAAGGGGGGGAAAAAAAAATCAATAAACAGCATTGAATATAATATGTATAATTGATTAAGAAAATAGTATATGTAGTTGTTAAAAATGAACATTTTTTTATATATATTTTATAGTTAAAATAACTCACCTTGTATCGATGTTGAGCTGCCACTTGAGTGGCCATCCAAATCTTCTAGCCCTATAGGTTAGTGTCACAATTATATATATGCATATATTATGTATAAGTAAATTGTTATAATAATAATAATAATGTTAAAAACAATGTATAAATAAAAAGAAATTATAAATATGTGAAAGTAATGAGTCTCATAGAGAGGGTATTTTTCTTATACTATTCATTATAGCAATAAATTAAACTTTATTCAATCTCATATATTTTATCATTTTAATTATATTGTTTGTATACATGCAGGATTGAAGCTCAATTGAATCCCGTCTCGATCACATCTGGACTCGATCTGTCCCATATAGACGCTGATCGAAAGATCTAGGTGGAACCCATTCGACTCGATCCAGCATTTTACCTTGGATCGAGTGGAAATATTGTCGTAAGGACGCGAATCGAAAGATCGCAAAATTGAAAGATTGAATTTGTAGTTATGTTAAAATTTGTTGACATTGTGTTTATGTTGAATTTCGTATTTTGTATTTAGTATTTATTATAAATTATTTATAAATTTAGTGTAAAATTTAAAAATAATTTAATTCATTTTCTAATTTTAATACTACTTAAACTTACATTTAGATCCCATCTCAATTTGATCTTTCGATCCATTGTACCGAAATACGAAAATCTAAATTTTTCCACATTTCGATCTTTGGATCTTTCAATCTTTTGATTTTCTCGCATGTATACGTATTAAATACATATATGAAGAAAAACTCAAACTTATAGAAGATGTTTAAACACAACAAAATTCAAATTATTAAACGGTCATTTTTTTAAAAATTTATCGATTATCTTTGAATTGTTTAATTTGTATGATTAAGTACAAAATGAGTTTATCCTTATAGAAATGAATTTAAATTTTTTAAAATTTTTAATTTGTAATTTAAACAACGAAAAAAGCGGTTAACCTTCTTTTGTTATTTTGAATTTATAAAAATATGTACACACAAAACAAATAAATTTTTTTTTTTTTTAGCTTGCTTTATTAATTATATAAATAAAATATTTTCATCTATTTAAATTCTTTTGTACTTGTAAATTTCTCACGATTATTTATTTTACTATAAAAAGGCAATTAAACTTTTTTTTTGAGTTTTCTCTTTATTATTTTTATCAATATTTATTTTAAAATTGAAATAAATAAATAAATATAAATTATTTAGTTATTAATGTTTGTAAGTATTATGTGCTGCTCATATTTGGTCTGTATTTTCTTTGTAATATATAAAATATGCGTCAATTAAATGCAAATTTAATTGAATTTGGTATAGTAGAACAATTATATTGAAAAAAAAAAAAAAAACAAAAAAATTTTCCTCTATTATTAATGCTTAAATTGTTTTTTGGTTTCGATTTTCATATTACATTGTATAATAAATTTTAATAAAGAGAAAATTTAAATGTTTTGTTTTGTAATCGACAGAAAATTTTATTTACAATATAAAATAAATAAAATGGAAAACCGCGAATAAAAAAATGTAAATATAATTCACATCACTTACATACATACATACATGTAAATATGACTGTATATACAAGCAAATTTTCATGTACATACAATTTAAAAAAAAAAAAAATGTTCTTTGTAATTTTATTTTTCCTGGCAATTCTTGCTGGTTTATTGTGTGTTATTGAGCGTACAAGAATTTATAGTGTTCGAATGCTTAAAGAACAGACTGTTAGTTGAAGAGTTTCAGTTCATGATCAAAATTATTTTAAAATTACAAAATAATCAACAGGTTCGATGGTATAAGATTTTCTAATTCTGTTTCAAGGATTTTCAATCAAAGTCCTAGTTATTTAAATTACCATAGAATGAAATAAATTTCTATTTTTAATTTTTCCATTGCAATTTTAAATACCATTTGTGCATGATGACTAAAAATTAATTTGTTTAAATAATTATACAAAAAAAAAAAAAAAAAAAAAATCGGTTTCTCTTTAAAATTTTGTTTTTAAAAAGTTGTTACTGTTGTAATTCAAATATATTACCTAATAAAAAATTACATACGCACACATACGCATTGTATACATGAAAATTTATATGCAAATGAACCATTCATGATTTAAAAAAATTTTTTTTTTTTATTTTTATTTATTTATTTTTTCTAAATAAAATTCATTTTAAATTTTTTAATTCTGTTTGCATTTAATTTTTTTTTTTTTTATTTTGGTCTCAAAACATTTTCAATTGCATGCCAGCCGAAACATATTGAATGTGCAGATATCTAATTTTTTTTCTGTTTAATTTCAAATTTCAAATATCACAAACCGACAAATACATAACATTAAAACCATAATCTACTTAAATACGAGTGTACTAGCTATATAAATTGCTGTTGACTTTGAACTTTGTTTTTACATTGGTAATTAACAAGATTTCATAAATAAATTAAATACAAAAAAAAAAAAAAAAATAAAAAATAAAATGAAATAACAAGATCCATAATATGTGAATGAAAAATGAAATAATGAAAAACAAATTTTTTTTTTGTGATGAATTAAATTACTTTAGTGACTTTTTTGTGATAAAATGTAAAAGTATTACATGAGAAAAGTGAGAAAAATTAAAAATTTAATTAAAATTAATAAGAAAAATTAAACGAAACCGTGATATGGACATTTTTTTAAATTTAACATGAATGCGCTATATTATTTAAAAATTCTATGGTAAATGTGTATACGACTTAAATTTTTTTTTATGTTCGATTTCAACTAAAATAATAAATCTGCATTTTTACATATGTATATATTTGGCATTATAATTTTTTTTTTTTTTTAGTATGGCACACACTCTCAATACAAATCCCAAAGGAACCAAAACGTTAAATTAAAAACGAAACCAGAAAAGTGAAAAGAAAAAATAAACAATGCAGTAATATAACACAAAAATATAATAATAATAATAAAGAAGAAATATAATATAAAAGAAAAAAACTAAAAGAAAACTTACCACCACGACATTGTCCACCAGGTATTGTTAAATAATTAGCATTTATTGCACCAACTTGACCTGCCATTTGAGGATTTTGATTTAATGCTTTCTGTACTAAACCAGTCAAATTAGCTAATTGACGTTCCATATGCTCTACACGAATTCTATGTAGATCTTCAGGTCTAGCGAGACACCAAGAAAAAAAAACAAAAAAGATCAAGAAAAAATTAAAAAATTCACAATAAACAATTGAATTTACTTTCTCGAAAATTTATTATTATTATTATTATTAAAATTAAGAAAACAAATATAATTGCAAGATAAAGAAAAAGTGTAGAAGAAAAATTTTTATTGTGACGAAAAAGAAAGCTATATAATAAATTATTATTATTATTTAACAGTTCGGTAAATATTTATGTGTCTTTTAATTTTTCTTTAGTTTGGTCTAATAATTTTTTGTCATTGAATTTTATTTGCACATCGATATATATGCGTATGTATGAATATTTTATAATAATAACAATAATAATAAAAAAATGTCTAAGTAAATAAATAAAAATTTTTCTAAATGTATGTTAAAGAATTTTACGCTCTTGTAAATTTAATCTTTAATTTTTTTTTTTTTTATTAACACATTTTTCTAAATGTTGAGCTCATCATCATCATCATCATCATTACCATTAGTTTACAACATTCATTCGTTCAATTCAATTCATAAAAAATTATGTTTAGTATAAAATTGAAAATAATTTTAATAAAATTCAAATTTTTTATTTTATTTAATTATTTTACTTTAATTAAGGGTAATTTATTATTAAATGAAATTAATTGTAATTTAAATGAATTATCAATTAAAAATTTATTAAAAATTAAAAAATCATTTGATCAATTATCATGTGTATCAGAAAAAAATGAAATTTTTAATAAAAATTCAAATAATGTAATTAATATTGATTATGCTAATAATAATAATCAATATAACAATAAAACAATAATAAGAAATGCTGAAGCATTACCATTAACATCAGAAATGAAACAAATTGAGTAAGTTAATGAAATGAAAATACTATTTATTACGGTATTAAATGTGTATTAATTAAAAAAAAAAAAAATTTTATTTTATTTTTTGTAATTTTTTTTTTTTTGGTTTTTGTGTAGACCACGATCATTCCATCATGATATGATTGAAGAGAAACCAACTAAAATTCAAACAATATTTCAATTAAGTGTTACTGCATTATCATTTTTAGCATTTGGCGGTTATTTATTATGTTTAATTGTACAAGCGATTAAAAGTAAAGGTAATAAATTATAGCAAAAAAAAAAAAAAAAAATACAATCAGCATCATTTATTGTTTAATGTGAAAACATTTTGTTTGATTTATTAAAAAAAAAAAATTTTTTTCTTTTTTTTTTTCAAAAGGTACAACATATTTTCATCCAATTGCAACAACTGGTAATAATAAAAGTGGTAATAATAATCCACCATTGAAAAAAATTAAAGTTTATCGAAGATCACGTAGAATGATTGAATTTAATAATAATAATAATAATAAAAGAAAATCACAGAATAAAACGAATTCATTTGATTTTGAACATTTTTCTACACCAAATCCTGATGATTTATATAAAATTTTAGAATCTTTAGCTGAAGGTTATGTAAAAATTGTACAAAATGAATAAATAATTTTTATGAAAAAAGTACAATTTTTGTTTTTTTTGTTGGTGGGTTGGTAATTTTCATTTTTCTTTACACAAAAAATGGATGTGTTTTAGAATAAAAAAAAAAAAAAATATATTTCAATATGAAACTGTAAAAAGAAAATACATGGTATGAAAATGCATCTCATACACCTCATATGAAATATGGTATCTTTTGGATCAACAATTATGTAGTTTGATCCTTTTAAGATTTCAACTTAAAGAATGTAACACATTGTATGTTGTTACAATTGCCTTTTTCAAATTTAAAATTATTCAAATTTTTTTTTAAGTATCTTTGTAATATCACTAGATTTTCCCATATAAAGATTAGATTTAGATTTGATTTGAAACCATTTTAGATTAATGAAATTCATACAAGCCAAGAAATCCTATATCTTTTAAAATGTGCTTTATATCACCTTAATTGCATTTTAATTTACATATAAAACTAATCACATTCACACAATTTTATATCCATATATACCCATAACATACATACTCGTATATATGTATGTACACCACAAATCATATTTGAACACATTTACAATCTCTATTTCTAAATTAAGTCAATAAATTCAATTTCAAAAAAATAAATAAGATAAATTCACCTTTTTTGTTATAATAAATTTACCTAAAATATTAATGACTAAAAAAAAAACAAAAAAATTAAATTAATAAAAAAAAAAGAAAAAGAAAATAATTAATTAACCGTTTAAAAGACCATAAATTAAATCAATATACAGTATATCTTGTGATTTGTTATACGTTTCGGTAGTCAAAAATATTGTTTGTTGTCTATCAGTTTTTTACACATAATACATACGTTTGTTACACATTCACCTTTTTTATGTGTGTTAGATTTGTCTTGAAATGTATATAGAAATGTGGTAACCATAACACTATTTAATTTAAATTTCAACTGACTTTTACGAAAAATCATGTTTTTGTGTCGCTTATTTTGTATTACTTAAATTGATTTTGATTTGAACTTAGTTTGAAAAATCATTCAAATGGAAAATTATTACAAATATAAATGGTAGTATATATATATTTGATGAAATATGAGCTAGATGTTATATACATACAAGAAAACCAGTAAATATTAAAGAAAAAGAAAAATTTGAAATGTGTTCAATAATTAATTGAATTTTGATATTGAAATAATTTTTTTTCTTCTTTTTTGTTTTCAATAATGTCGTGCATTACGAGATACACACATGAAGGTGTACTATTACATGGTAACATACAAATGCAATGTGTGTTAGTGTATATTTATATTTCGTAAGATATATTTAATTTTGACTATATAAGAACTATTAGTTCATCACATTTTTAGTGTCCTTGAATTTAAATGATGTAATTGAGGTATTAAATTTTTGATTAGTATAGAATTGATTTATTTTCATTTTTTTGTTGTCTATTTGTCTTTTTAATTAACCATAACTTACCTAGTTGGATCATATAATTGATTAGGTGCTCGTGGTATTCGTCCTGATACTTTCATACCATACAGCGCATATTGATCTTCTGTTAGAGTTCCATCACTGTATAAAAGAAAAAAAATTGATTTTTTCAAATTGAGGAAAAATAATATATCATTGATTTTATAAATTGTAGATTATGTTTTTAATTAAATTTTCTTTTTTTTTTAACAAATTAAAGTTTATGATATTTAATTTTTGTTTTTTTTTTTTTTCATATAATAAATGTATATAACTGTACCATCTTTGTTCTTCATCAATGATTGGTGTTACTGTACTACCACGTGTACCATATTGACTGTAATATGGTTCCTCATATCCACCACGTGTTCCCCTTTCTGGTGAACTTGTATAACCATCTACATAAAATATTTTTATTTAAAAAAAAAAAAAAAAATGTTTTTTTAAATTTAAAAAAAAAAATTACTTTAACATATTACTTGAAAAAACAAAAAAAAAAAAAACGAGGTTTCTTTTTTCCTGTTGGAAAATTGATTGAAAACAGAATTTCCTTTCTAATAATTTATGTTTCAAATTCAAACTACATAAAAGTAACTTTTAAAAACTTTTAAAAATGTAAAATACAAAAAAAAAAAAAAAATTGCAATCAAATTACCATTATTATAAAAAAATAATAAAATTTCACAATGAACGAAAAAGAGAAACATAAGATTTAAAATTAAATAAAAATTACACAATTTTCTTTTATTTTTGCCTTTAGGAAAATTTAGAATAAAAACAAAATATGAGAAAAGAGAAAATTTAAGAAGAAAATAAATAAATATAAGAAAGTGAAGTAAAAGTTTTACAAAAAAAAAAAAAAAACGGAGAAATAATTAATTACAAAGGGGTAACAATAAGTACATAAATGTGTACAATTTTTTTTTTATCATTATTATTATATACTTTAAAAACCGGATACAATATAAAAAATTAAAAAATTATCAAACTATTTTTGTACTTTAAAAGGTTTGAGTTTTTTTTTTTTTTGTTTTTTACCATTTCAAATGAAAAACAAAAACAAAAATTAACATTTACATAATTTTTGTACATAGAAAAATATCCTTTTTAAGAAAGTAATTAAAATACAAGAAAATTAGAACATTTTTAATGAAAATATTAACAGTCCTTTAACGAATAAACAACAAAATAAAATAACAAGATTTAATTTTTTATTTTTTGAATTAAACAAAATCATAAATAAATTTTCATAAGGAGTAATAAAAACAGAGATATTTTTGTTTACGTCTGTTTTTGGTTTAAAAATTCTGTATACAAATATCTATATATTAAATAAAATCTAATAATACATTCTAAACAATGATATTTGTGTGTATTTAGTAGTGTGAAAAAGTAAAAAAAAAAAAAAAAATATATACAAAGTTATCAAAAAAGAGTGTTTTTTTTTATAAGACATTATAACGAATATTACGTGATAATCGGTGATATCACCGAGAAAATTTTCTCTTTGAAAATGACCTTTCTAACGTTTATCAATGATGAACAAAAAAAAAAAAAAAACAAAAAAAAATTAAATGAATGAAATTGTACGATAATGTAACGTAAATGACAAAAATAAAAACATTTTTTTTTTTTTTGAATTTTTCAAATTGAAATAAAACGGACAAATCAAAAGAAAAATAATTTAATGATATTTTTTATACAATGACTCTCAAAAGAAAAAGTTCTTAATGAAATCAATAGAAATTTTTCAATGATATACGTAATAATGTGCGTACACGTGTGAATGAGTCAAAACAAAACAAAAAAAAAAAAAATCCTTTAATTCAAGGAATAACATAAAAATGTTTTTATAATAAATCTCTGATGATTTACTCAAATTTCCAATACTTTATAGAATTATACACGTGTATTTGAACATTATTGTATCCAATTGTGTCAGTTAGATGTTTTCTCTTTTTTTTTTAGGAGTCACTGTACATTTCGAATTCAAAATTTTTCCTTTTTTTTTTTGAATTTTTTTTTATATTTTTGATTTATTTTAAATTTTTTCCATTTCTATTTTTCATTTACATTTTCTCAAATGAATTTGTTAAAACGTTTTTAATTTAAATTTATTATTTAAGGACCTTATTATTATTTTTTTATTTTATTTTTTTAATTTTTTTTTTTTTTTTGATAATTTTTATTTAAAATTTATTTTTTAATTTTATTCTTTTTTTTTTTGTATTTTATTGTAGTACCTGGGATACTGTACAGCTGATCCGGGGTATAGGGAAATGTTGACCCCATATTTCCCCTTGAGCCATACGATCTCAATGGTTTGACTGGAGCTCCTATAGACAATATACAATACTCGATAATCGATATTATATATAAAAATTTTTTTTTATATGTACACACACATATACACGAAAGAAAAGAGTGTGAGAAATATAGCAAAATATATGTTACAGACAGAAGATTATTATTATTATTATTTTGCTTATGTATTTAGATACATTTGTGTGGGTGTTATTAATGAATTATATGCACAATATAAAACAAGAGAAAATTTTATATGTATGATGTAAAATAAAATTAAATGAAAAAAAAAATTTTTTTTACATAATGCAATAAATTATGTGGTACATGAAAATTTGAATGAATGAATGAATTTGAATATTTTTAAAATAAAAAAAAAAATTACCAAATTATCTATGTAACGTTAATTTCGATTTAGCATAAAATGAATAAAAAAAAATCAAATTTAAATATTTTGTGTTCATTTAATTAATTTCCATTTCTCTTGTTTTACATATTCGATAGTTTTATTTTGTATTTCAATTACTAATTTTCTTTTTTAATTTGGTTTTTAGATTTTTTTTTTCTTTAGCGGTATTTTTAATTTTAAAATTATTTTTCCAAAAACAAAACAAAATTTGAAATTTTTATGCGCAAAATATGAACAAAAAAAAACACAAGAACATAAAGACAAAAAGTTGACTAGTATATGAATAATGAAGCAAAGTAAATAATATGGCAAAAAACGTACTTATGTGTATGTAAAATTGCTCATAAATGAAAAAAAAAAAGGATTTATGTATTCGTTATCGTTATTCGTATTAATGCAAAAGAGCAAACGAACTATTTATTTGAAGTGAACTTTAACGGTATATTAAACGTGCGGCAGATTAAGGCAAAATTTCCTTTTTTACATTTCCATTTAGGCTTTTCGCAGTTTATTTTTAATGCCATGTGAATAAAACATTTCAAGTTGTTAATTAAAGTTTTCGTTTTTTTTTTGTTTTTTTTTTTTTTAATTAATTCATTTATCATTTCACTTTTATCAGGAAATAATACGAAAAATGGAGTAGATAAAAAGTAAATTCGAAAGAAAAAATAATTTTGTGTGGGTATTCAAAAGCTTTTTGCCTACAAACTATAATTTGCTATTTTAGTCGTTCGTTATCGATTCATTCGAATTGTACAAATACGATACGTGTATGTATTTTTGTATTTATTCTTAGACAGACTTATTCAAATATTTTTACATTACACGCACACAGATAAATCAATAAAAAAAAAACAGAAAGTAAAATATCAAAAAAAAAAAAAAAAAACGAATTGATGTAGAATTTCATAGTTACAATGTATGAATTGTTACAATTTCGATTGAGATTGCAAAAAGTGTTATCGTTTTGGTGCAATTGCAGTATTTTTACTGCTTTTTGACGTCTAATACTGCGTTACTGTCGTCTCGATTACAAAACTACTTTTTAAAATTATATGCATTTAATTTGATATGTACTACTTTTAGTTTCAAATCAATTGGAACAAAGAAAATTTATTAACGAATTTGAAATTTAAATTTTGAATATTGTGAACTTAAAAATTCATAATGTTTTTAATTATTTTACCAACAAATAATTATTTAATACTATTTACTACAATTGTTTATTTTAAAATTCAAAAATTTGTTTTTACTTTATATCGATTGGTTTTTAATTAATTGTAATATTTTGTACGCCAAATACCTCCATCCCTTCCATATACTGCTCATGAAAATAAAATTCAAGAGCTACTATACCTATACAATACCACCCATCTTCTCTCATGTTCAAAAGGCAACTAAATTCAATACTAATTTTTAATCTCATTTATGCCACTAAAACTGACCTTGAAGACTGAACTGAACTGACTAGTCAATAGACTAAGTAAATCCTGCTTTGCCATACAGTGTGTTATTGTTATGTAAACTAGAACCAGACCAGTCCAGTTCTAGTATACATGAAACAAGGAAGTGAACAAAAATGATAGTGAACTGGTCGAGAAGTGAGGATAAAGACATGAATACTGAATAGTGTACAGGACAGGGTTACCTTTTTACCTAATATTTCTGATTTCTGATAATCATTAATAGATAACTCACTCTTATTCAATTAATGTTTATTCAATTTTACATACACGAAGTTGCATTTTTTATATAGAAATTACAAAATTTTCTATTTATTTAAGAATTCTATCTGGAGTAAAAATTAAAAAAGAAAATTGCTTATTTTTAAACGGAAATTTCAAAAATTTAAACGAAAGCTTTTGAAAAAATATAAGACTATGGTAATTAAGAAACTTAATTTAAACTTAATCCTTTAAGTTTTGGAAAACGATAGCACTGATTGCATGTACACACAAACATTGTAACAGAGTAAACTTTTAAATTGAAAACCTCAACTTTTTCCATTTTGTTGTTTATACAACACAGAAAAGCTGTATACTATACATGTATGATAATTGTTTAAGTTTTAATGATTTTCCTTTTTAGTTTTCAATTAAAACTGGTAACTTGGTTAGTTGGTTAATAAATCTACTGAAATCATTTTGATCTACATACGCAGATTTTTTTTTCGTTTTTTAAAATGTAGGTATACTGTGCTAATTGAACACTATTAAAAAAAATCATTTTTTTTTTTTTTAGTACTGTAAATTTGCACATAATCGATGTACATATACCAATATTTCAATAAATTTAATTCAACCCATATCGGAATGGTACTCAGCAATGTATTCAAAATCAATGTAAAACAATTTTTTACTTTTTCAATCAATATGAAATGTAATAACATAAAATCATGATAACTACTACAACAGAAAAAATAACTAGTATGTTTACTTTCATTTGAAAACTATGTCGGATATGTCTTAGACTTGTTATTTTTTATTATTTATTTACAAAAAAAAAAAAAAAAAAAAAACGGATGCAAATTTTAAACATTTCAAAAAGTCTTTTCCCTATTCAATTAAATGAATTATTTAATATTTCTTTCAATTTCTTCGTGTGACAGAGTATTTTATAAAATAAAAATCTCAATATCTTTATTGTTTATTAGTCCTGCAGGTTAAGAGCTAAGGATTAAAAAGAAAAACTATTTTTTCCCTTTGAATGTAAAACATATATTTTTTTTCACATTCTGTAAATTTATACTAAATTTTTTGATCTTGAATAAATGAAATACAGGACAACATATTATTTTTCTTTACAATATTTAAACTACATAAGTCCTCGCACAGACAGAAAACGAGCTGAGCTTATCAACATTGAAGTAAATCAACATCTGACAAGTAATAAAATAACTGCAGCAGATAAATGATGATTTCATACTACAGTGTACGCATTTTTATTACTTCCCAACCCATACGTTTTTTCACTTCAGTATCGTTAAGCTTGGCTGAATTTTATTTGTGCGAGGCCCAACTGAGTAATAAGGATCATTATTTACATGAACTAAAAAGTAATAAAAATTATCTTATTTTTATCTTGATATTGTGTGAAACATTTTTCACTTGTGTGTATGTATCTTATATTTATTGATTTTTTTTTTTTTTTTGCATTACATGAGCACTGGTGTGCAAGATAATTTATTGGAATGCAGTCATATTAAAATAACGCAACTTATATGGAATTTTTTTTTTTTTTTGTGTGAAATTTATTATAAACATCTTGTCAATTTATTTATGAACGCTTGTTGGAAAAATTGTTAAGTATAAATACAATTTGTATTATGTAAGAAAAAAAAAAATTTTTTTTTTTTCTTTTTAAAGAAAATCAAGAAAATATCTTTTTACTGGAATTTCCTTTGTAAACGCGGTAAAAGCTTTTATATTATAAAAAAAAAACAAAAACAACAACAAATAGTACATAAAATATGTGTACATATGTGCATTGTATAATAAATTGAAAAAGGAATGGAAAAAAGCAAAAGACAATGCAAATAAAGTAAATAAAAAAAAAATAACACAAAATATTCATGCAATTTTACACTCATGTGCTTCACAATATTGGATTTATTTGGAAAATGAAAAAAAAAATAGCGACAAAGAAGATATAAAAGAAAATGTAAAGAAAAACTGTATATAGTATGTAAAATACAAAAGCTAAAAAAATGTAATGCAGGTACGTACACCTATTTGTACGTATATTTCACATTCAAGCAAGCAAACTCAAAAAACAAAAAAAAAAAAAAAAGTCGTTGTTGATTTTTTTTTTTTTCATTCATGTTATAATAAAAATTTTTATTTATTTTTTTTTCAAATTCTTACCAACTGTGTTTTTATTGCGATCCGAATACATTCCTCTTGGTAATGTTTGATGCTGTGTGGCACCAACATAATATGGAGCTGGTTTACTTCCCTATTTTTGGAAAAAAAGAAGAATAAAAAAAAAAAAGAAAGATGTGAGAATGAAAAGAAAATATAATACACACATACATGAAAAAACAAAATATAAAAAGATTAAAAATGAAATTTATTATGTAATAATTTGACATACATATTAAAAATGCTTGAAATTATAGTTTGAATTATCCTTTTTAATATGAATGTATATTTCTATGTATATAATGGCTTTTTATTTTCTATTTATTTTTTTTCAGATTTCTTCTCACGATTTTTCAAAATTTTCACATATTACTTTATTTTTATTTTTATTTTAATTTTATTCAATTTTTTTTATTATTTTTTTAAATGTTGAAATACAAAATGTTGCATACACAATATAAAAGGAAAAAAATATAATAAATCGAATAAGAACTGACCCAAATCTAAAAGTATATTTTATACAGGACTTCTACATAATATAGGGAATGTCTAACAAATTTTAATCCTTGTATTTATGTATTTTCCATTATTATTATTTTTTTTTTGTATACAATAGAGACAAACATATTATATGAGTTTTATACAAAAGATAACAAACCCCGTATGCTTATCCGAAATATTATGGCAAACAAAATAAAATTTTATTTAAACTTAAAACGGAAAAGCTTTTAAATTTTATTACAACAATATACAAAAAGAAAATATGCCTTTCACTTTGTACGTATGCCTTTCATACAAGTGTGTAAAAAATTTTCTTGAAGATTGTTTAAAAAGATCATTTTGTTAGGTTCTAAATAAGATTAAAAATTGAATAAATAAATTTTGACCTCAATCGATACACCCTGTTTATATCGTAGGACAAGCAAATGTTTCTGTTGTAAATATCATTATGTATATATACACAAATAAAATTTATTTTGTTGGATTTAAATTAGGAAAATTCATCTACATAATGTAATATGGTATTAGAAAATTTTCAACCTTTTAATATTTTCTGATCTGATAAATAGTAATCGAATTTAATATTATTAAATGGAACATCAAATTTTCACCTATTTAATGTTATTGTGGATAACTCTTACAGCAAGGATACATGAAATCCATTTTCTAAATTTCCAATAATTTTCTTATGATTTTTATTATTTTTCTTTTGTCTTCTTTTTTTTTATAAATTTCAGAAAAAGAATGAATTATTATGGCAATTATAATAATTTGAAAAATAATAATAGAGTCGGAAGAATAATTTCTAATAATTTTTCCAACTAAAAAATTAGTTAACGGTAGAAACATTTTAATTTTTAAAATTATTTAATTATTGTAACTACTCATTTTGTAAACTGAAATGTATCTCATTTCATATAAAAGAAAAAAAAATTAACATTTCCCATTTTCCAAGAAATAAAAATAAAATAAAGAACAAAATAAGTGATAGAGTGATAGATTAAATCAAATTAATCAAGTAAAAATTAATGAAAATTTGTTTGTTTTTTTTTTTTTTCATTTTTGAATTTAAAACGCAACTGATTATTTACAAATATAACATGTACATAGGTATGTATATGCATTACATGTACATATGCATGTGTATATCATACAATGTACATATGTTGTATAAACAATTATATGTAGGCGTAGTCGATGTACGCGAAACACGTTCATTAATAAATAATTATGAATGGGTGGTATCAGGCGTAAGAGAAAATATTCATTATGTGTAATTCAAAATACTTAATTATTGTCGAATATGACGTTTTATCCATTGTAAATGTTGTAAAGTATTGGCAAAAATTATACATACATATTACATATACTTAGCGTATTTACGTAGGTATCTGATACATACAATATATATGTACATACATACGTGTGCAAGCATAGAACTGTAATATAATTGATTATCATATTGACAATTCAAGTTTGAATTATCCACAAAAAAAAAAAAAAAATATGCATACAGAATTATTTCAAGTACATTCACACATGTATATGTATGTAAATATTTTCATCAAATGTAATTAAAATTTGAATTAATATGTAATGTATTTTTGATATCAAATTATTTTCAATTTTCATTGTTTTCATTTATATTGAATTTTTACGTGGTACGTAATAATGATGGCACGTATTTACATACTAGTTAATATATACAGATGTGTTGCCATGTGATATGTGTACATATCTAAACTTCGGCATGTAATGTTGTAAATTAATTATTTTATTCTATTACTAATTAGAGTAATATTTTTGACTCAAAAAAAAAAAAAAAAATTAATTAGTACAATATAAAATAAAATTTAAAAAATTTTTAAACATTTTATACCAGTAGAAATATTTTTCAAAAATTATTTGTTTTTTCAATATTTTCGTTGCCATGAGATCTGTACAATGTTATGTAAATGTACATAAATTCGTAAATATGAAAAAAAAAAATGTATATAAAATTAACAAAGTAAATAAACAAATTATTTTATTTTTAATTTCATTTTTGAAGAAAATGAAATGAAAAATGTTGATATTTTTATACATTAATGATCAAAAAAAATTTTCATGTTATTTTCAAAGCGAATTTTTTTCATTTTTTCGTGCACATTTATGAGAAATTTATTTTTTGTTTATTGCTTCTGACAAAAAATTAGGAAAATTCATTGGTACGTACATACACATATAAACTGTATATACATGTGAAAAATGAAAGATTATTTTATTATAGAGGAAAATATGTCAAGATTTTCTTTTATAAATTTTATATGCTCACTATATATTATACAAAAAAAATTAAGTTCATGAACTTTTTTAATTTTATTGCATGTAGTATACATATAAACATATAACCATAATACACATTTGAAATTGTATGTACTCGTATATGCTCCATAATTATATTTATATTCATAAATCTATGTATGTGTAAAATTTGAAAAAAAAAACAACAAAAACAAAAATAGGAAAAACTAAATGGAAAAATTCTTAAATTTATTTTTAAATTAAAAAAGAAAAAGTTTTTGTTTTTTTTTTTTTTTTTTTTTCAAATTCAAAACCAGGGTAATTAAAATTTTAAAAACGAAAAGAAAAAATTTAAAATTAAAGTGGGCGTTATAACTGAAAGCATAAAAAAAAATAAAAGTCATGTAATTTAAGTTACTTAACTATAAAAATTTATTAAGTAAAGCAAATCAATAATGTGACCTTTTGATGTTATTACATTATTTAAAATTCTTAATTCTAATTAATACATTGTCAATGAAACTGAACTTAATTTATAGAAAAAAATCAAAAAAAAATTAGATTGATTTCAAATAATATAGCAACCATCAATTTAATTGGATTTTTATTTATTACACATGTACATACTACGTACATATGATATATAGATACATGTATCTGTACCATATTTATAACATAATTACAGTGGGAGAAAAAAAAAATAAAAATTAAATTTTTCTAGAAAGTACGATGAAAAATTTTATGCATTAAATTAAATAAAAATTAATTGGAATATTTTGTATTTTTTTTATTTTTCATTTAGTAAATAAAATAAAATGTCTATGATTGATGTATTTGGCAAGGTTTAAAATGTTTATGTACCTGAGCATGAACTTCAAATAAAATTCATCAATTACGTTATATCGTTTTGGAAAATAAAACGTTATTCTATTTTTTTTTTTTTTTTTTTAAATGAAAACCTTTTGTGGTTTATTAATCGTACAAAAAGATTTTTAAATCTAATTTTGTTTTTTTTTTTACCAAAATACTCTAAGGAATAATATGAATTAATTTTTATTGAAACGGATCACTTTGATACAAAATTGTGCATTTCAGTTTAAATCCAATCAACTCATAACTTGTTTTTCTTTGCCAAAATTCTATTTTGTTACAACAACAAAAAATTCCAATTCCAATTAAAAAAAATTTTTTTTTTTTTCATTTTTTCAAGTTTAAATCAAAAGAAATCAAATTAAACCATTAATTAGGTATTTAGTTTAAGTGCACATTTGGCTCAAAACAAGTTCAATCGAATCAATCATAAATTCAAATTTCATTGTAAATAAAAACCAAAAACAATAATCATTCAAATTAAAAAAATTTATGTAATTTCAAAATCGTTTGTAATTTTTTTCAATATTTTATTCAAGAGTAGAAAATCAACGAAAAGTACATTTGATAAGTTGTTTTTTTTTTGTCATTACGAAATGGCAGTTTAATTTTACATTTTAATTTAATTAACATGCTATTAAATCACAAACAGAAAAAAAAAACTTTTTTTAATTCAAAATTATCGTAGAATTTGATTTATCAAAGGGAAAGATAATTTACAATTACCATACATGAGTAATTTACTTAATAAAAAAAAAAATTATGTTAAAAAAAAAAAAATTAACTGATTTTTACTAATTTGAGAACAAATTGATGAAATATGAATAGTAAATGCTAAATTTTGTATTGAAAAAAATTTGAATTTAAAATAATTCAGTTACATATGTACGTACATCTACGTCTATGTTATTACATGTATTCATGTACAGACATTTAAATTTCACTTCATATGCTTAAATGTATTCGTACATAATCTATTAAAAAAAAAAAATTCTTTTAATAGATTATACATTTACAATTTGATTACATAGAAAACAGACTTTAAAATTGAACTGTACAAATAAATTTACATGATACATATATACAGGCTGTCACAGAGTAAAGGTCAAAAAATGTATCTATCGTTTCAGAATGTTTGTAGCAAAAAATCGTTCTATAGTCATTTATAAATAATTTTTGAATTTTGATGGTTAATAACTTTATGTTCTCTTATTCGACTTCAATAAACAAATAATTGTAGAAAAGGCTTGAATCTCAGCTTTTACATACGGCAAATATGAACCAAATACATAAGGTGGTTCAAAAGATATTAACTAACAAATGACATCATGTAGATCCTTCTCGTGTCCGATGATTTTCAATCTTCTATATCTCAGAAACAGTGAACTTTAGAGACAGGAGCCTAAAACCCTCTTTTGCTAAAAACACTCTGAATTGTATGATATACCCTGTAAAGAATGCGATATATGTAATTATTATATTATTTATATACAGTACACATATTGTTATTTTATTGAAACCTTTTCTTATATATACACAATTTCGTAGAAGTAATAAAGTTATTTTACAAGAAAACAACAAAAATTTTCAATTTACAATTTTCATTTTCAACTTCATTTAAAACCCTATAAAATATCTTAAGGGTATAAATTAATAAAATTGTCCATTTTCAATATAATATTAGGTATGTATATTTGATTGTTATATATACCTGTGTATAAATGTATGTATTTCCCAATGTATATAATTTAATTTGTATCTTTTTTGTTATTTCTATTGTATCAGATTTATGTTATCATTTGTATACTAGATATACACACATGAATGAATTGTTTTTATATCAATAAATTACAATTATAATTATTGTTATTTATTTTATGTATTATATGATATCAAATTACTCTTCAATCAAA
The DNA here is from genome assembly GCA_963971155.1 of Anthrax anthrax. Lineage (NCBI taxonomy): Eukaryota > Metazoa > Arthropoda > Insecta > Diptera > Bombyliidae > Anthrax > Anthrax anthrax. Next base: position 4,083,087 of record OZ020123.1, read on the forward strand.
ATTCTATTTTCTTATTTTATTGATTATTAACTTAAACAATAAGTACAAAGTATCGATAATCAATATATGTATGTGTATGTGTGTATGGATTATAGGTTTTTATGAGTGCAAATAAAAGGTATATAATTTGTTTATTTTTTATTTTTATTAAATATTCAAGTGTAATCAACATTTTTGCCATAAGCTCTGTTAATAGAAAATTTTTTTTTTTATTGATTTATTACATTTCATATGGATACCAGTCATATAAAAGAAAATATATTTTTTGTACAGTTTTATTGATTATTTCTAATACAAAAAAAAAATGTAACTAAACAAAAAGCATATTATTATTGTTTCAAAGAGAAACCTGTATATATAAAAGTGATAATTATTGAAAAGAAAATGATAATAGAGATAGTATATATAGTAATCATTTTTAATCTTCAAAAAATCTCTTCAATATAACAATACATGAAAACTATTATATAACTATAATACTACACAAAAAGACATATTTTCAAAAGATATAATCATACACAATATATTTACCATGATAAATAAATAAATGATTGAGTATAAAATGAATCAATAAATAAAATGAATACAAATTATGATTTTAATTTAATGCATCAATAATGAATAGCTATGGATATTATTTTATAAAGGAAGTAAATTAAAAACAAATTTATAAATTTAATGTTTCAATTCATTGCACAGATATGTACACACACACACATGAAAAAATAAGTGTTAGACACTTTGAATATGATGATAGATTGTACATATACCAAAAATACCAATGATTTCATATCATTTTGGATTGATTGAATATATCAACAGTAGAGTACTGCACCCATTTAAAAATGAATCAATTGGAATTTTTTAATGCAAATGTGTACTACATACATACATGCGTTTTAAAGAAAAATGAAAAATTTTGGCAAACATTTTCTTTTAATCAATGAATAAATCGAGTTATATCTTTCTTTCTAAATAAGAAAATTCCTCTAAACGTCGTTCGAAAAAAAAAAAAAACAAATTAAAATTGACAAATCTTTTATGAGATACCCTGTAAATCATTTGAATTTTTGTATTAATATGCATGTGTATATGTAAATTATTTGAATTTAAAGGAAATGCAAACAATTTAGAGTAATTTTGAGTATTGTATTGATTTTCTTACCATGATCGATTTTATTATAGTAATTTAATAATATTGTAAATATGAGAAGATGATGACAAACGGTAAGTAATCAAGTAATCAAAGTATTTATGTTGCAATGAAGAATAAAGTAAATTTAAAAAATAAAATAAAAAACAAATTAAAAATAAAATTATAAAAAATAAAAATGAAACTTTTGAAGATGCTTCCATAAAAGACTTCATCAATATTATCTATGCTATACATTTTAGTATGCTATAAAATGAGTATCAGTTTTTAATTTGTTTTTTTTCTTTTCTTTTTTGTAATAAACGATGTAATACAAAAAATTTTTAAATTGTTTTATCTTCCGCAATTTCATGATTTTTTTTTTGTTTTTGTTTCAAATATTTTCTTTCCGGAATTAAAAGTGAATACGTTTATAAACGCATCATGTACTGTGAATTGATATTATATGAATTCTGTATGTATATATTTTTCTATATAATGAAAAAAAAAAAAACAAAACAAATTGTACACTGTACCATCTTGCGTATGCATCTTTAAATTCAAGATCTATATAAAATTGAAAGTAATATCTTAGTAAAACACCTTCATAATATGCCACAAACTATATAATAACTAGCATCTTATTACCATCATCATCATCATCATCATCACCGTCATGAAATGACCAACATTTTAATGTTAATTATGCGGTATGATGATAACGAACATTAACTATATAAATATAAAATCAAACATATATAACGTGTATGTTATAACAGGTATTGTACATATTATCATATACCAGAATACATAAGGATGATAATAATGATGGTTACTACGATAATAGTTACTTTTTTTTTAATGGGTATCTCCCATATGGTCTACTATATGGTTTTTGTTGAGAGATCAGAAAGTGGTAATTATGTATTTATACATTTATAAAATACTTAAGATAAAATGAATAAAAAAATGTTGTAACAATCATTTAATAGTGTATATGAAAACTACAAAAACAAAAAAGTTTAAAAAAAACGAGAGTAATTATTTCAAATTTACAAACAATTATAAGAGCAAAATTAAAAAAAAAAAAAATTAAAAATAAATTAATAAAAAAATGATAAAACTCCAAATGAGAGTAAAGTACCTACAAAGGATTAAATTAACAACAATGAGTAATTTAATGTTTTCTTTTTTGTTTTTTTGATTATTATTTTTATTTATTTGTATGATAATATTAATTTATATTGTTGTACATACTCCTACAAATTTTTTACATATTTCATAAAAATGAAATTTTTTTGTTTTTTGTTTTTTTTTTTAATTTTTAATTTTATCATTTACCACATTATAATTATAATTGCTATCATTATTGTTTTTGAACATCAAATTAGTGATGCTTCAGTTATTATTATAAATATTTATATGTTTTTGGTTATTTAATAAATTTTTTTTTTTTTTTTTAATTTTATTCTTTTCTTTTATTTACACTCATATTTCACTTGAATTTCTTTGTTCCATTGTTATTTGGAAAAGAAAAAAATAAAATTAAACAAACAAAAAAAAAAAAAAAAAAGATTAACATGAATTTCAAAAGAAAATCAGACAATTTTGAGGAAGCATCAAATGAAAAGACAAAAATAACAAAACAAAAAAAAAAAAATAATGAAAAAATTTTTGTTTTCGATTTCTACCAATTAAAAAGATTTTTTTTTTAATGAATGAATAAATGAATGATGTGTAAATGTAACATAAAAACAAACATTATAAAATATGAAATTATAAATTTGAATTCGAAAAAAAATAACGATTTTTTTTTTCATAATTTTTTTATTCAATTTTTGCTGTTGTTTGTTTGATATTTGGGATGCACTTTTTTAATACTTTCATATTTCATCAACTGTAAAGTTGTTAATCTCTTATTTTCTGCTTAATGAATTAATAATCATAAAATAAAAGTAAAATAAAAAAAGAAAAAAAAAACAAAATAATGAGAAAATTTAATTAAATTATTTTTAACAATACCATTTAACGATGCAATTAACAAAATAGAAAGATAAGCAAATAAAAAAGGGAAATGAAGGTTTTTCAAGTTTCTGTTTTTTCTTTTACAAAAACAACAACAACAATAACAAAGAAAAGAGGAAAATTGAATGCTTCTTATTGCATTTTGCAGTGCAATATTTAATGTAACTGCATTCTATTATTTATACGCATAAAAGTGTATTAAATAAATTATTATCAACTTTTTTTTTTTTAGCTTTTTAGGATGCTTTCAAAAAGCAAATTAAAAATAAATGTAGTACACAATATACACGATTACTATAAAAGTATTTTTTTATGTGTTCATTTTATAGATAAAAAATTAAAATTGTTATAGCACCTTTTTATAAATTACAACGTTTTGATTTTTGTCGATGAAAAAAAAAGAAAAAAATTTCGATATGCATTTTATTCAATGAATAAACGTATTTATTAATAGTTATGTAGCCGCATGTACTCTGTAACATTTATATATCAGATTTAAAATGGTAAAATGTAAGAAATAAAAAAAAAAAGTAAAAAAAAAAAAATGGAAAACTTGTTTTTCAAAGAAAATCGAAAGTAAATAACTGTTTATATTGTACGATTTGGAGAAAATTATATGTGTAACAATTTAAAGCGTTTTTTTAAGTATGCAAGTACATACATACGTGTATATGCACATGTTCATATGAGATAGATGTCATATATGTACATATGTAGGTAGACAAATAGATGAATAGTTATCCGAATATTCAGTAACATATGATGCATTCTATAGTAGTGAAGTGACTAGTGATGCAAATAAGTGCTTTATATACTGCATGCGTTTATAGCTTACATACATATGTATGTATTTTACATAAAATAGCAATAGATATCAAATAAAGTATTTGAATGAAACGATTTAGTATTAATCGAATTTTACATGACATGATTTTATTCCAGGTTTTTTCATACAAATTGCAATCTCATGAAATTTATTAAATTTTTAAACTACACTAACAGATGTGTATACCAACTTTTCTATACAGTATACATACATATGTATGTTGTTTTAGATATTATGAAAGAAATGAAAATAAACTGCATACCCATATATGAGGTTTTTTTTTTTGTTTTTTTAATTTAAAAAAATGTTATGATACATTTTTGTAAAATGCACTTTATATGCAGTAATTTAGTTTGTTATTATTATTATTATTTAATTTTATTTATTTTCTCTTTGTCAGTATTATTAAATAAAATTATCGATAAACTCTTATAATGAAAACTATTTGCCAAGAAAATAAGTAATTTTGCAATCTCCTCCTTTTTATATCATGTTTTTTTTATAAGTGAATAACATAAATGATATAGCGCTTTATGCAGGGTGTTACATTACATTTGTATCTAGGTATTAATGAAAAAAAAAAAAACAATTTAAATTATAGTAACATACGACCTTTGTATTGTAATAATAAGGAAATACTCTAAATACAGGAAGTTATCAATCAATAAATATGATTCTATTCAATATGTTCAATAATTAAAAAAAAAAAAAAAAACATAATAACGATTTTTATTCAATTTTCAATCCTAATTTCATGAGGGTTTCCTTTTACCAGAAGACACCTTTTATTTCATTAATTTATTTTGTGCAATCATACATTTATGAAATTTGAAATGCAATCGATATTAATTAAATTCATGATTTTTATTTTTTATTTTATTTTTTTCGTATTCCGTTTGAATGTATAAATTATAACGTATTGATTCAAGTAATAGTGTGAAATTACTTTTATATGCACGCTCATTATATGCGTGTGTGTACATATATGCAGATATATATGACAATCTCTTTGGCATCGAATGCATAAATTTTTCTTTGACAGATTATGCAATCATTGATTTCAATTGCAAAAAAAAAAAACTAAAATGCCTGTACACTTATAGCACAACGAATAGGAATAAGAAAAAAAAAGAAAAGCATTTATAGTAGCGATTCAAATGCAAAACAAAAAAATACATTCTTACATAGCTTTAATTAAAGTGAACAAGAAAAATTAAATTACAAATGCATTAAAGAACATTCTATTGTAATATGTAATAATTTTCAAGAAAAAGGATTTAATTATAAAGTCTATTGCCTTAAATGGGGCACCTAAGGCAAATGGTTTGTGTATTAAAATTCAAAAAAAAAAAAAACGATTGCAATCTGTTCTCATTATATCATTACTAGATCGACAAACTAATAGGATTCTAGGTCTAATCATTGTGATGATTCTTCCCAAAATAATTCTATGATTCGTCCACCTTACAATTATATTCAATTTAGAAAATGTAGATATTTCCCTTTCCTTTTTTACAAATTCGTGAAATTTTTCTAATTTTATTTCTCACCAAAACAATTTCTCTCTGTGGTTACAAAATTTTTCTTTTATGGTGTTACAGCTTCTAGACGAGCCTTCACTTCCATTAGAGTCTACCTCCAAACCACCTCATTCTGCTGCCTTTTCTTTCCAGCTTTCCAGCTTGTTACAAATTTTTGGTAGAAAAAAAAAATTTTTTTTTTCAAAAATTTTGCCAAAAAATTTTCCAAATGTTTTCAAAAGTTAAAAATTTGTAATATTGAATGAATTTTTTGAAAATTATTTTTCATAAGGTATCGAGATTTCAAACATAAATTTTTAAAATTATTTCAATTATTATACTATATATGCATGTATTAATTAACAATAAAAACAGCAATAACTGTGTTATAAATTGCGTGTATGTAGGATTATTAATTTTTTGTTTTTTTTTTTTTTTTTTTGCATGCAATTAAATAAATTATTTCATTTCAATATACGTACAAAATTTTATGTGTTTGTAAATAAGTGTAATTGGATTTATTTCATTAGATTAGAAAAAAAAAAATAAAATTCATAGGAATATTATTACATATTGATTATCATAATATGAATTTGCCCTTGACTAATTGTAACAAATACACATTTATGCATATATACATACATTGTATTAAAGTATGTACATACAAGTACATCACATATATCGATGTACATATATACAATCAAGTAAATAATATATGTGTAAAAAATGCAATAACCGTAATAAGAAATGATCTGTTTCAACAATTGTAGCAAAATATTAGGTAGGTGTATGTATATATGGTTATAATACATACCATTATATGTGGTTATAATTTATAATTTATAAGATACTTAAAAAAAGTATATACAATCTGTACTTACAGAGTACACCTGAGTTTTTATTATAAGAAAAATTATTTTATTTATTTTAATCCAATCATTATCATAGTATTACCATTAAATTATGATTCAAATTATTTCTGTTATATTTTTGAATAATATTTTTATATTTATTTTTTTAAAAATTAAATTTTTTTTTTTTTTTTTTTTAAATTGGAATTTAAAACAAAAAATTATAGTAATTTACTTTGCTTTAAAAATAATTTAAAAAAATCATTTTTCAGGTCAATTTGTTTTTTTTTTTTAAATACATTTTATGAATTTTATGAATTTTCATGTACATACATACATATGTGCTTGTTTATTTGATTTTTATTTTATTATTAAATATTTCATCTCAAATTTCAAATATGTACATTTCATAAAAATTAACCGACTGTTCACTTTTTGAAAAAAATCTAAAACCGCATCAAATTTATTTACATAAGTTGTATGGTAACATTTTTTTAATATTATTACGTATACTATTATTGTATATACATGCATAATGTAATGGTATAATGTAATGTCCAGTTTTTAATGTAATCATATTTTTGAAGGAGTAAACAATAATAGTAAGTAAATGTAATAAAAGAGCAAACATCTACAATAAAATGATTAAAAAAGTGTACCACCAAAAAAAAAAATCAATCTGTAATCAAGCAGATTTTATGTATTTATTTATATACATAAGTATCATGTACATACATATGTATGTACTGAATATGTAATAATAATGAAATAAACCATCCATCTGGTGTATTATTTTTTCATATAGTATACATATATGTACTTATAAGAAAATACAACGCAAACTTTAAGTTAAAGAGTTAACCATAAAAGTTGTATATATATATACGAAAGTTGTAAACAGAGTTGGTAAACTGTTAAGAAAGGTAAAAAGTCGTTTTTATTTAGCAAAAATTTTAATAAAATAGCAACAACAATCAAGTTAATATTAACCATCATTCAGATACTATTAACAACATAAGATACCAATCTTTAGTTAGTTTATGAACGTTATAGTGATCGGACGATAAAACGTGTGTGTGCTAAGAAAACGAAAAAGGAAATTTTATTTAATTTTTTTAAATTCATATAATTATATAGAAATAAATTATATTAATTAAAATAAAATTTAAATAATAAATCGTGAATATTTCGTGAAATGTTACAAATTCAACAATATAAAATTTTTGTGATATTCGCAATAGCGACAATTTTTATTAATAATAAATTAACATTAGGAGCAAGAAATAATCATAATGTTGGTGATGATGATGATAGTAACATTTATGATTGGAAACCGATACCAGGACCACCAGCTGCATTTAGTATAACACAACAGCATCCTGCTATGGGAACATCACAAATATCAGCAACAGCAGCAACATCTATAATTCAGCATCATCATCATCATCATCATCAACAACAACAATCACTGCCACCACCATCACCTCCACTTGCTTTAACAGCAACAGCTGCTGCATCAACACAAAATCATTTACGAAATTCAATTATTAATGATGCACCATCATCATCGTCCTCTTTATTAAGTGGTTCTGATCGATCATATTCATTAATTGATGATCAACATAATTCTGTTGCATTTATTAAAAGTACATTCGGTGGTGGTGGTGGTGGTGGTGATGATAGTAGCAGTGGTGATTTAAATTCAGGTAGTATTATAAGTTATGGCAACAACATCAATAATGGCAATCATAATGAAGATATTATTTCATATTTAACAGATTACAAAGGAATTAAGATCAATGCCAAAGCATTCTCATCGACTGGTTTCAGTGAGGTTCGATTGCAATTTTTTTTTAATAATTTTTTATCATATATCTTTTGTGTAATTTTTAAATGAAAAAAAAAAAATGAAATATGAAAATCGAAATTGTGAATGTATTTTAAGAATAATCAAGAATTTTCTTGATATTTTTCAAATTTAAACAAAAAAAAAAATTTTTTTTTCTATTTTTTTCTTCTTTTTTGATTTTTTATACCATATGTGTGTGAAAATGTTATCATTATTATAAAAATTATTGGCCGTACACATACATACGTATTTGAATGTTTTACGTGCAGGATGCGTGTAGTGTTGATAAATATGCATTTGATCATTTGGGTACTGTTACGTATAAAAATAAAATACCAAAATTAGATCAATATACAATATGCTTTTGGACAAGATATACAAATCATAGTGGAGATCATACAATATTCACTTATTCTGGTAAGTAAATACGAAATGAAATTTAATTAAAAAAAAAAAAAAATATTTATATTAGTAACTTTAAAAAATAAACAAAAAACAATTAATTTCAAGAATAATGAAAGAAATAATATTGATTTTGGTAATAATTTTTTTTTTGGATTAATTTTTTTTTTATTTTTATTTTTTTTTTTTAAATTTATTTTAATTAAGGTCTTCAACAGTTTTATTTTAAATTTTAATTTTCAATTCAAATCAAAGTTGTCCGTTATAAAAATACACACATGAAAATATTTGAAATTCATTTTTAAGAAAAAATTAATTAAATAATCTAAACTACAGTAATTACGACAGATGTACAAATTTTGAACATTTTGTCATTTAAAAATAAAATTAAACCATATTTAAAAAAAAAACGCCAAATTCTTTTTTTCTACTCTTTGATGACCATGAAAGATACTAATTAATGAAAATATAAAAATTTCCAAAAAGAAAAATTTCTTCTAATTTCTTTGTCCATGTTAAAAAAAAACAAAAAAAAAATCCCATTTTGATGTTAAAATATCGTTTAGTCACGATCGACCTTCGAAATTTAAATGAAAAATTATTTTTTTACTTTTATTTTCATTTAAAAATTTAAATCGCATTACAAAATAGATGTTCGTTTATAAAATGATACAGGTACGTCGTCCATTCATGATAGTATCATTTTTCATTCATTTACAAAAATTAAAAAAAATTTTTTTTTTTCTTCTTAAAGTCGTACATTGTTTGAACACTTTATGAAATTCAAAAAATAAGAAATCTTTAAAAGACATGAAAAAAAAAAAATTTTTTTATCAGATTTGCAGATCAAAATGAAAGTAATAAAATGCAAAAACCAAAAAGAAAAAAAAAAAACTGATATAAAAACTTGAAAACTTTAAATTTAATTTTAAAGTGTATTTATAAAAATTATTTATTTGCTTTTATATATACAAATAAATCAAATGCAAATTTCATTTTTCTTTGCTTATTATAATTAATTATTTGTACGTAAAAATTAAATAAAACATTAATTAAATGATTATATAATATTACCGCAAATATGAATATTATTACCATAAATTTTATTTATTTTTTTTAATGGTATAAACATCACGCCACACACACAAATATGAAATTTTATATGTATCTGTACAAAAATGCTGGAATCATAGAAAATATATTTCGATTTGAATTCATTAAAATTAATCATAATCAGAAAACAAACAACAACAAAAAAAATACCGAAAAATGAACATAAAAAATAAATCATTAATTATATAAAATATTTATTTACATTGAATCTAATTTGTAAATAACCGAAATATTGTGATTTTTATCATATTTATCATTAAATTTTTTGTTCTTTGATTTAATATATTCAAAAACAACAAAAAATGAAATACAGACAAAATTTATTGAAACCAAAAAAAAAAAAAAAAAAAAATAGCTTTCATTATGAGTCGGCTTTTGTTACATGGGGATGGTCATTTCAATATCTTATACTATATACAAATTATCTAGGACAATTTACAAATACCAAACTATAGTAATTAATACACATAAGTACATACAAAGTATGATACACTTAGTCCTGTCCTGTGTGGAAATTCATGTATTGTTGTTGTTTCTCTGTCTATTTATTATTAAATTTATTGTTATATTAATTTATATCGGCAATAGTTCACATACCATAGTTAACCACAATATAACAAAATAATTGACAATGATTTTAGGATGTATGTATTTTGTTTTTACATATTAATATGAAATGACAGATTTACATATAATGTATGTATGTATAAATAAAGAGGGTGTGTACACTTTCAATTTTAAGTAGCAAAATACTACTGTGGTGGTTAATCAAAATATTTTAATTTAAATCATTTTAATTTTGATTATACTACACATTAAGTATCTTTGCGTTTAATTCATATTGACATTCGAGACCACAAAATTGAAAAAAAAAAAAAAAAAACAAATTAATTAGAAATTTAAGGCTATTCAAGTGATCAATTTAAAATTAATCAAATATGAGATATTAAATGAACATTTTGTTTTGTGTTCAATTAGCAAAACTGAAAATTATGAAATGTATCCAAAACAAAAAAAACTATTTTTTTTTTTTTTAAATATTTTTAATTGAATTGTTATACCGTACTTTATTACCATATCATAATGTAAGAATCAATGTCTCTTTGTTCATTTAACTGTTTATTACGCTTATTATATCTCTTATATACTTTGTATTAAAAAATTTAAAAATGTTTAACCTTTCTCTTTTTTTTCGAGTAGATTTTAATGTCAATCACACACTGTTGAAGAAAAAAGGCAGATAAAAAAAAAATAAATCAACGAAAAAAAAAACAAAAAAAAATGTTTCAAAATTTATCAGATCATAAGTTCCAAAAGAAAACCAATAAAAAAAATTTTTTTTTTTATTATGCAAATTAGAGTAAATTGCACATTATGCCTAAATAATAATAATAATTATTGAAAATGGTGCAAAAATAAAAACTAAATTTCAAATGTGTATAGGTATTGCGTTTTTGTTTTTTCAATATTCACTTTTATTTATTTAATTAAATTCAATTATATCGTTAACAAAAAAAAAAAAAAAAAAAAAAAAAAAAAAAAAAAAATTGTTACTTCATATTTTTATACACATATGATATTACAGTTATTATAGTAAAACTTTTATTATTAACCTTTATGCATAACTGCAAAAATATGCAATATATGTTACACAGAAAATAAAATCAAATTGCGTATACTTTAGCAAACGTGTACTTGCGATGGTGATGATGTATGGTTATTAAAAATTTAAATTTTGCATTCGGTTATTATATCATGTGTGTATTTTTTTTTTTTTTTTTTTTTTGCATAATCGACAGAAAAAACAAAAACAAAAAAAAATTTTTAAAATCATCGAACAGATCAATAATTAAAGTAAAAAAAATTAGCACAGAAAAAAAAAACAAAACAAAAAATGTGTAGCAAAACAGAATTTGTGTATTTTGCAAAAAAATACAAAAATACCATAAAAACAATATTTTAATTAAAAAAACGATATTTTATAGATGAAATCATAATATAAAAATTATTTTAATTATCATACATGAATTTTTTTGATTTTTCTGACTTTGAACATTTTTATAAAGTCTATTTTTATTTCTTTTATTTTTTCATTATTTTAATTAAATGAGTCAGAAATTAAAAATATTAACCGTTTTTCTCATATTCACATTACATATATTAATAATTTTTTTGACCTTGCCTTTTTTTCATCAAATATTTAATTAAAAATAAATACAAAAAAAAATTTTTTTTTTCTTAATTATAAAAAAATTGAAGAAATTTCAAAAATTATTTTATGCATTATTTAATTTTTATTATTTTTATGTACTTTAACCGAATACGTTAACTCTCCCTTGCATATGTACATTTTACAACATATAAAAGTAAAGAGAAAACTCTCTACACATCTAAAAATACTTTGTTCAATAAAAAATTGGTTCACATAAAAAAAAAATTAAAAAAAAATTAAAAATAAAAAAAAATTAAAATAAATAAAAAAAAGAAAAATAAAGAAAATGATGAAAAGGTAAAGGAAAATTGTCAAATAATTATGTAAAAGATCATTTAAATGTTATCTTTAAATTGTAATAAAATTGAACAATTTTTCAAGTTTGGTTCAATATTTTTTCTTAAAAATCAACAAAAAAAAAAAAAAAATGAAAGAAGAAAATAAAAGCAAAAAAAAATTTTTTTCATTTTTGTACCTTTCTTTCTCTGACAGTTTTTTTTTTTTTTTTTTTTTGATTAATTTATAAAAAAAAGGAATTTCAGAAAAAGCAAACCTGTGTATGTACATTAAACATTCTGTTATGTCTGTATATTCATTTGTAAGATATTTACGTATGTACATTCACAAATGTTGTACAATTGAGAAATTTCAATTTTTTATCTTAAGTCTGCGTTTCTTTCTTTCTTTTTTTTTCTTTTAAGGGAAAATGCATAAAATCGTAATTTATTTTATGTAATTTTTATTATAAATGCATAATAACACATTTAAGTGTACCATATAAGTATCTACGCGATCGAATTAAAAAGTACATTAAATCAAATCAAAAAGACTAAAAAAAAAAATCCTTTTTTTTTTTTAAATTCACTTTTAATCAACTGAAATTTTTTGTCTTTCACGTATGTACGTGGGTATTTGGTCAGGAAAAAAAAACACACATTAATGCGATGTTGTACATGAGATACTTAAATCCGTGATAAATAATTTTTGAATATTAATAAAAATTCTTAATGAGAAAGAAATATGATAATAATTCCATAGGTAATGTAGTGAAAGGTTTTTTTTTCACTTCTTGAGCGTGTCACTTTCAGAGATTAAATTATCGTTACATGTATAACTAGTTGTGATCGTAAGTATCTCTGGTAGAAGATATATAGTAAACATCGTAAAGTATCATAATGAATTGAATAATATCTGTTGAAAATTTGATCACTATTATATTTATTTTGATCGCATTTTAAACAACAGAAAATTAACAAAAAATTATACATGGTAAAAAATACAATACTCTGTTCAATAATTATACGCAATTAAGGCTTCATATAGAGACAACGTAAAGTGGTACTATTGTACATCATTGTGTACTGATAATACTCATATTTAAAAAATTCATTTCACATTTCATATTTCACAACACTCTACTTAAAGTGAGTTTACACTGCTTGATTTATCAAATATGAATTATGATTTGACACAAGAATGATGTTATATATGACTTGCCACGACAAGTGTCATTTCCATTTGTTTGTATTATTCAAACTATTTGATTTATCAAACAAAACATTGAATTTTATTTCAAATTATATCAAAGACAAATCAAACTGAAATAGAACAAGTTCTAATTTAAAATTGTCAAATTCGACACGGCTTGATATGTAAAATATGACATATCCACATGACTTCACACTACCTGACAGCATTTTTGACAAAAATCAAATCAAATCATATTTGACAAATCAAGCAGTGAAACTCACCTTTAGAAATAATGAGAGAAAATTACAGACATACGTGTGTACTCCTATAAAGTCTTAAAATGCATAGAATTAATAAACAGAGTATAAAAGGCCTAAATTTGTTGAATTTTTTTCTTTCCCATAACCAATTACTCTATTACATCTCGATTACAATTTGTTACCGAAAAAAAAATTATGTTTTTACATTAATATCAGGTAAACAGTTTTTTTATGATTTTTTTTTTTTTTTTTTTGGGTAAAAAATTAACAATAGTAGTAAATGGTTATCTTACTAAACAAGGAAAGTTGTGTTGTCTTTAATTATTATTAAAACACTGTACATATTTAAACAGTACAGTACATAATCATGTGAGAAATTCATTATTACATAACACAAACAATTTATATTTTATTTTGAATTTTTTTCTTTTTTTTTTTTTCAAAAATTCGATTTTTACATTATGAGAAAAAATAAAAAATAAAATTGTAACAGCAATTTTTTTAAAATAGAAGCGTACAAAATTCGAAAATATAAATTTGAATTACAAGGAAATATTTTGTTATATATATTTTTTTTTCTGTATTGTTTAGTAGATGTGTGGTTTAAAAGAAAAGAAAAATTTCTCAATATTTTAATATTCAATTTATAGTGATATAATTAAATTATTATTATAATTATTTTTTTAACTCTATGACTTATGATTATCAAGAAGGAAAATCATTATTATCTTTTCCTCCAAAAAAAAAAATAAAAAAAAAATGCATAATGAATTTTGTCATGAACATTTTTTTTCTGTATTTCGTTTTTCATACATGTAAAAGAAAAAAAAATTCGTTTTTGTTTTTAAATTTTCCAAATATAGGAGAAAAAAAAAACTTTCTCCATAGAAGAGTAAATTTATTACACAACAAAAAACTAAAGTTAAGAAATGTCCAATATTATTGTACCTACGTTTTTTGTTTTTTTTTTTTTTTTATCTTTATATTTACCAGTATATAAAAATATCTGATAAATATAAAAGCAATTTGAAGGAAATGAGAAAATTTTTTTTTTAATGTAAGAAAAACAGACCAAAGTATGATGGATAAGCGACCAGTTTAATTTTTGTGCTGTTTTATTAGTAAGCGCAAATACACAAAAAAAAAACAAAACAAAGATGAAGAGTTTTCAATATATGCATGTACATATGTTTATACCAGCGTTTTAACTTTGCTTATGTTGATGTATAATTTATACTTTTATATTTATTGTAGTCATTATTTATTAAGTAATACAAAAAAGAGTTATAAATGCAAATCTATATATGTAGGTATTTTTGTATAAGCTGTATCTTACAAGATATACTACTGGTATAATAGAGTTAAATGAAAAGTAATACCACATACCATATTATAGCATTGAGCACATGACAATTTACTTATTTATAGACATGTACATATCTATATCTACTTAGTAGCACATAAAATGAAAGACTTGTTTTTGATATTAATTAAAGGAAAGCGAAAAGATATTTTTTTTATATTCATTCATGTATAAAATGCTATTATAGCATTGAAAAATGTATTGTAAAACACAGTGCAAGTACATATGCTACTATTTTTTTTTTTTTTTGGCATACATATTTTGTATATTTTTTTTTTTTGTCGTTGTTGTTGTTGTTTAACAGTATTAAAGTGTTATATTACCAAATTATCTAATACGTAATCAAATCACATAATAAAATAAATTAAGTCATTATTTGTTTCTAATAAGGTTATTTTTTTTAACTTTTTAAGGAAATTAAATTAAAAATTGAATAACGTTTAAAAACAAACAAACAAAAAAATGCATTCAAACTCAAATCCATAATTTTGAAGAATTTTTCTAAAAAATTAAGGTTTAAAAAAAAAAAATAAATAAATAAAAATTTTAATTTAAATTTAGCAATCCTGTCTGTCTATAAACATGTGCATACTCCACTGCATACTCTATCCATGATATACGTTACTATAGATACTACCGGCACTTTGAAAAAAAAAATAAAAAAACCGTTTAAATTTAAATTCAAATAAAAGTTCACTATTATATAATTCAATGTAATTCGTTTTTATTTTTTTATTCTTGCCACTTCGTTATACCTTATAAGATCTAAAAAAAAATATAAAAAAATTTAACTTTGTAAAATTTAATTTTAAACTTTTTAATGAATTTCTATTATTTTCCTAAACGAAAACAAAAAAAAAAAAATAAAAATAAATAAATTTCAAATTGAAATGTTATAAAAATTTAAATACAAAATATATTATATAGATTGTAAATAGTGTAAATTGATATTGAATGACTTTGAAAATTATTTAAAAACTTTTAAATAATAATGGTGAACATTTTCACAGAATATACTTTATATAGACAAACTTTAATGTGTATATACATAACACATGAATGCACAACTATTCAATCTATACAAGTACATAAATTAAAAAAAATAAAATAAAATAAGACTGAAAAACGATTTAAAAGTGCATTTAAAAATGATTTAACTTTTTAACTTTAATTTCCTCAATCTGTATTTTCATATATAGTATGTATGTATATTGTAAAATACAGTAAAATTATGTGCATTAAAAAAAAATTTAGATGCATTTATGTATATAGGAAAGACATAATGTGTGTGTTTGTATGCATTGAGACATTCTTCAACATTTTTCTAATGTATATCAATGATGAAAAAATAAAGAGATAATATGAAAAATTCATTATTTTATATCGTATTAAGAATATCTATACATTATTTAACACACTCAAAAAAGAAAATGAAAACTAAAATGAAAACTTTTTTATACGTTTATAAATTTTTTCTTTTATTTTATTTTTCTAATTTTTTTTTTTTTTTTTTTTTTTTACCTTTTTTTCTGTTTTATATAATTTTTTCGTTTTAAAATTCATTTTAATATCTTCTTAAAATGCGAAAAAAAAGTGTTAATTTTCTTAAGTGTATATTTCTTTTTGTATTACTAAAGGAGAGCGAAAAGAAGAAAAGGAAAAAAAATTCAAAAAAAAAAAAATTTTAAAAGGAAAATTTATAAGTTGAAACAAAATTAAAGAAAAAAGTAAAAAGAAAATTAAACGTAGTAAAAAAAAAAAAAAATGAAAAAGAAAATTGTGAAAATATGTAAAGAGACATATCGAGAATTTCTTGAAGATTTTCATTAAAATTCAATCAATATTGATTTGTTCAAAATAATAAAAGTATATATACAAATAAAAAATAGAATTATCAGGAAAATTTTTACATCTTTTAAATTTTTTCTTATTTTTTTAAAAATTTTTTTTTTTATTTTTGCATAAATCAACTTTGAATTAAGACAAATATGCATTTTAATGTATATATACGTATACCGGAAAAGAATAAAATGGAACAGAGTGAAAATTTTTCAACATCATATGGAAATTTTATTTTTTTTTCATAAATGTGATTTTTTATGTGTTTTTAAAATATTTACATATTTTCACATAAATTTGTTTCTGGATCGTGATATTAAAAATAGATTTTAATATATATTTTTTTTTGTCTGTTTTTGATTTTATCATCTGAAAAAAGGTAACAGGCAGGGTTTTTCACGTTATTATGTAAAATTTTTAGGGCAGATAATTTTAAATATAATTTTTTTTTCCCCGGTATTTTATCGCTAATGTGTATAAATTTATACAACACGATATCATGTAAATATTTAAATATAATATTTTGTATAATGAAATAAGAAAAATGCACAATATATTTGTGTGTCATATTTCATGATGTTGGTGTTTAAAATGTGTTTTTTTTTTTTTTTTTTTTGTCTGACTTTTAACAATCATTTCACTACAATATACTCTAAATAAACACATATTCATCTTTTTGGAGTTCAATTGATATCATGACATCGTGAATATCCACCCCTCTAATAATGTTTTCCTCAAGAAAAATAATGAGATGAGAAAAATCAATTCATTCAAATTTCTTTTATTTTCATATTGATTCTTTGATATATTCGAAAAATTATACCAAAAATTCAATAATATTTGAAATTAAATAAAAGAAATGAAAAAAAAAAAAATGATTTTCCCGTTTTTTTTTTTTTTGCATTTTTCCATTTTCTATACAAACGTTATTCGATGATAAAATTTTTACTTTTGTTTTATTTCATTTCTCAATGATAAGAATAATAAAAGAAACTCCAAAAATAATGAAAATATTTTCTTTTCCTTTATTTTGCAAGAATGAAATGAATATATGTACGTACAAAAGTATAAAAACTACAAAAGTTGTACGTTTACGTACAAAAAGGAATTTTTTTTTTTGTTTTTTTTTTTTGAATTTCCATTTGAAAAGCAAACGAAGAAAAAAAAAACGATTCAAAAGAATCTTTTTTGTATTTAATCGAGAAGGTAAATATCATCGTAAGTGTCATATCATTGCAAATGGTAATAGTATTGGTAATGAGTATTAAAAAGGAAAGCAATGAGAATGTGATACACTGCATAATGAACAAGTCAAAAAGTTAATTAAAAAGAAAAAAAAAAAAAAAGAATTTAAAAGAAAAGCTTTTATGTGAACAATTTTTTCCGTTTTTTTTTTTTTTTTTTTTTTTTTTTTTTTGTTGTCTCTCCTTTTTAAAACAATTTCTAAGAAAAATAATGATAAAAACATGAAATGACAAATAAATTTTTTTTTTTTTTTAAATGGAAAAAATATGTTAATCAGAAAAGGAAACTATAAAACACACACTGTAGAATACAAAGGCAAACGCCAATATTTACATTAACATTTTGAAAAGGATTTTGTTTTTTTGAAAAAGATTTTTTTTTCCATTATGTTTTCTTTTTTACCTTTGATTTTTTTTCTTCTATAAATTTAAAAAATAAAAATAAACAGAATTTATCACACGACTCGTTTTCATTCATTCTTTGTACGTATGTACATATGTACATACGTATGAATAGAAGGTCGGTCAGGCACCTCTGGTATAGTAATATGATTTTATGTAAATAAAAATATGTGATTGAAAGTATCTTATGAGATACAAATACATGAACGAGTTTATTCACTCATCTCTGTGATACACCATGTACACACTTATATCAATATACATAGCCAGATATATTGGAAAATCCTGAATGTACGTCTACCATGGACGTAAATTTAAACTGACAAAAATCAATAACGAAAGATAAAATTAAAGATTTTTCTTTGTTAATTAAACACATACGTTTGTAGGTGCTTATACAAAAAGAATGAAAAAAAAAAAAATCAGAATATATACAATGAATTTTACATTTGTTTGTATTGAATTTTATGAAAAACGGAAAATTCAAATTATTTTTATCATTGATTTTCTTTTTAAAAAATTTTTATCTTTGATATTAAAAGGATTCATGTCTGTTCTTGACAGCTTTTTATAATTTGTTAAAATATGAGAAAACAAAATACAAAGTAACACAAGAAAATAACAAAAAATGTATGTATGTGAAACGCATGTACATATATGAAATGACAACAACACAAAAATGACCTTAAGGTTTCAATTTAAAATTAAAGAAAAAAAAAGGAAACATAATAAAAAACATAATGAATTTCCTTTTTTGAGATAAAAGACATAAACCTGTATTACAAACATTAACTAACTGTAAATAAATATATTAGTAAATAAAAAATAAATAAAAATAAATAATATATGCAAAATTGAATGGTAATATGAAAAACATGATCCTTTCATCTTATTAAATTTTTGCAAAAAGAAATAACGGACAATTAAAAACAATTCAAACTTGATGAATTTAATTTTCACTTATTTGTATGTTTTATCAATATGTAAACGTATTAAATATTCTTTTTTTTTTGTTTTGTTCATTTTTCCTTTTGTAGTACGTGATGAACCACGTGAAATACAAATATGGATTGCAAATTCAAAAGGATCAAGTTATGTTTCAATGGCCATTCATGGACAATCATTGTACAGGTGTGTAAATTAAATTTACATTTATTATTACAAGTTCATCATAAGACATATTAATGATGCTTGTGTATTTAAAAGAAAATTCATAATAATTTTTTTTGTTTTTTTATATTTTTTCTTCATTTTCATTTTGATTTGTAGATTAAATTATCCAATGAAAATGCGTACATGGCATCATACATGCACTTCATGGAATGGTAAAACTGGTGAATGGCAATTATGGATAAAAGGTGAAAGAGTCGGTAGAGGTTTTCATAATCGTGTAAGTTTTCATTTATTTATTTTTTTTTGTTTTTCTTTTCAAATATTCTTTTATTAAATTTTTGTGTTTTTGCAAACTTTTAATTTTTTTAAATTTACATTTTCTACAGCATGTTAAAAAAAAATTAATTTTTTTTTTTTAATATACCGTTTTTTCTTTGCTTTCAAAATTTTCATTTGTTCAGCAAGAAAATTTTATGGTTTTTCTTTTCATTATAAAAATATGAACACAATTCAAATGAATACAATTTTTTTTTTTTTAATAATAAAATTTTGCATATATAAAACAAAAAAATAAGAAAACATAAATGAAAATTCTAAAAAAAAAACAAAACTGTAAATAATCATTGAATATCCCATACAAACATAATTTTGAAAGGAAGAAATTAAAAGCAAAACAAGAAAATAAAAAAAAATAAATAAAATGGAATAAAAAGAAAAACTTGAAATTTTCTTATAAACAACATCATTTTGTATGTGCATTATCTGTTTTTTTCTTTTTTTACTTCTTCATTTTTTTTTGTTTTCAATTACATTTTTCATGACTACTTTTCTAGACACATAAAAAAAATGCATACTATCGCGTATATACCAATAAAAGCGAGAGTGATTTTATCTTCTTTTTTTTTTGTGTTTTTCATATTTACTTTATTGCATCGTCTTTACATAGCATTTTTATTTATTTTTTTTTTAATTTTTTTTTTTTTTTTTGTACTATTTCATATTCTTCTGTGCACGCTTCATTTTAATCACTTTTTCATGTTTTTTTTTTATTTCTTAATTTTTTGTACTTCTTTATACATTTTTAAACGTTGTTGCTCTTGCTACATAACTCAATGTTAACAACCTTGGGCTATAACACCTATTCATTCAGTCAGTGCAGTATTAAAAAATATGCATTTGTACTTTATGCATTCGAAACATACATATGTGGGTATAGATCCTCATGTACATAAATTACATATTTTTATGTATATGTAGATACGTTGCACACACATTTTATTTCAATTTCCTCTATTTACGTACTATATGTAAAATGTATACTCAAATACAAAAGGTAACTAAATGATGGTAAGTAACTTTATATATCTAACAATTTTCAACGATTTAAAATTGTACACGACATCATATGCATATATGTATCTATAGTAACACGATGTTGTATATTTCATGAAGACAATATCAAATATTGTCACAGTTTAATATATCATTTTGCTATTCTTGCAAAGTGACGGTACCGGAAGATGATTATAATGTATTTGTTAGTGTAACGATGAACTCAGTACCTTATAGTAATTATAAATTTCTCCTATTTTTCACTTGAATGCTTTTAAACCGATTGTATTTCTTTTCTAACTGTTTGATTATTCAGTTAAATATTTCTACAAAAAAAAAAAAAAAAAAAAATTTTTTTTTTTGAATTTTTAATATCTTTTCTATTCTGTGAATGTTTTCTTTATTCATTTTCTGCATAAATTATAAATTCAAATTTGAATAAAATAACGATATTCAAGTTGTTTTTTTTCTGTTTGTTTTATAACTTCAATAATAATCCTTAACGTTTTAAATACCCATGTACATATATTTTTTTAATTAAACTATTAATAACCTTTAAAAGGAATCAATTAATGAAAAGAAAAATATCTGTATTGAATAAAAGCAAAATTTTTAGTTTTGCAAGTTAAGCAAATTTTTGTGGGAAGTAAAAATTTATAAAAAAATACATGTGTACAAATATGGTTGATTTTATAATTAATTAATTGCATTTTAATATTTCTCTTTAGCTTATAGATCATAAAATTCCGACAGGTGGAATTGCTTATTCAGGAGGATCATCTGTAACTGGACCAGTAGCAGAAGGACTTCATTTCGAAATGACACTATTACAAATTTATAAAGTTGCATTAACGGCTGGTAAAGCACATCGAAATCATAAACATCACCATGTACATCGTTTTGGTCACGATGGAATTATAACAACAACTCCACCACCTCCAACACCATCGGTATAACACTCAATATGTTGTTCTTTTTTTTGTTTTGTTATGAATTTTATAATTTTATTTCATTCTTATATTTATTTAGCCCCAACCAGCTCAAGTTATGAACCCTCTTTTGGTTAATGGACAAATACCTACACGAGTTCAAATCAATTTAGCAAGACCACCTCAACAACAACAACAACAACAGCAACCTCCTGTACCAGGAATACAATCACAGATAATTGATGGAATATTACCCAGTGCGATTGGAGCACAAAATCAAGCTACAATAAATACGAATTTCGCAAATGGACAATTTAACACAGCAAGTCGTCTACTATCACAGCAGTTAATTTCAGCAGCAATGCCGTTGCAACAACAACCATTAGGCCCTCAAGATTATCAACCAAACGTAGCAGCGTTAACACTTCAGAGAACACCACCACCACCACCGCCCCCACCATCACCACCCCAATTATTTAGCCCATCTAACGCTCAATATATTGATGATATTGATGCTTCTGTAGTTTCTAGATTCGTTTTCAAGCGTGACAGTTCCACGAATGAGAAATCGATGACTAAAAGAGAAGTCAAAGTGCCTATTAAGGATAATAATAATGATGATGGTGTTGGTATTCATGTTGTGGATGGTAATGTTCGTGACAATTACGAAACAAGAAAATTGCAAAAAAGAGGACTCATAGCACTTGATAATGGTTTAAAAATCGATGAAGCACTTTTAGCGCACGGATATCAATTTGAAGGATTGGCACAATTTGGATTACCAGATTTTAAAAGAGGACTTCAAATTCATATGGATATTGAGGATGAAATTAAACAACATGATAAAGAGCCAGCTGAAGAAGAAGTTAAAGCTGTCATGAATTTATGTACAGCATGTGATGTTGAACCATTTAAAGGAGCTGTAGCCTTTGCCTGGAAAACTGCCATTGTCTCAATAGAGCATACACTCAAAGGGAGAAGTGTAGGTGGCTGTGGATATTTTTAAAAATATATTTTTTTTGGTTTTGTTTCGCATGAATAATTATACGATATACATATACAACATACATACATACATATATGATAAATTTATAGTGTGCACATAAAGGCAATTGTATATGACATGCAATGAGAATATTTAAATAGTATGTGCTCATTATCAACATCATCATCATCGTCGTCGTATAATAAACAATGCTCACAGCAATTCTAGTCTACATACACTTCTCTAATTCTTTTTTTTTTGTATTTTTTATATACCAGTATAAATAAAAAATTGATATATGTGTATACGCGTACATTAATACATCCTAAATATGCATAGGATGTATAAAAATATAAATAGCAAACAGTAAAAATGTATTGCATTTAATTTTCACTACCACGTATATAATAATTTTAACGCATGCGATGTAATTCTCAGTTCTTATACTAGATTTTTTTTTCCTTTTATTTATTTACTTTTTTTTTTTAAATGAAATTATTATGATTTGTTTTTTTTTTTAACTTTCTTTTCCTTCTATATTTTTTTTTCTGTTCATTTTCATTAACAATATAAGATACGTATTGTTACATTTTTATTACAAATAAATATATAACGTAAATTATGCATGTAACATATAAATAAGTAAATTTTTTTGTATTATGGATGTTCGTTTTGAAAAGTAAATAAGAAAAATTGTATTACATTTATTTTCTATAAAAAAAAAAAAAAAAAATATTATTTTGTAATCAATCGTAAACAACAATTTTCATATATATTTTTAGTTTTTATTTTTTTCTGTTTTTTTTTTTTTCTTTATTTTTAAATCAGAATTGAAAAGCCATAATATTATACATTTTTTTTTTTCTTTGAATAATAAAAATGAAAAAATATAATTTTCTTAAAAATAATATTCATTGTATTGAAAAATAATAAAAAAAAAATGTAATAAAAAAAATTTTAAAAAAATAAAATAAATATAATAACAAAGTATGTACAATTCTAAGTAAACTGAAAATTACATGGTTTTTTTTATTTTATTTTTGTATTTGAAATCATTTTCACATTTTTACAATTTTCCCGTGTTTTTATAGACTAAAAAAATTGATTTTCTAAATTCAATGCATCAAATCGAGAAGTTCAATTACAGGATCAATTTTATCGTTAAAATAATAAAGTTATACATTTTTATGATTCTTATTTCATAAAACAATTGATTTATAAATTGATAGGAAATGAAAAAAAAAAAGATAGAAAATGATAAGTTCAAAATATAAAGAAAGGCATGTATTATTGGAGTTTCTCACGATTCAATTTTTTTTTCGATTTTCCAACATTTTCATATGAATTTCATTTCTATCGCCTATGAAAATTTTTAAAATTTGGTATCGTATACAACAGAAACATTTTTGAATTTAATCAATTTGAATCCTTTAATCAACTGATAAGGATAAAATGATAAAAATATTTGTTCATCATTGAACTCAACATTTTTATTTAAAAATAAAATTAAAAATACGAATTTTCATTAAAATTTTGAAAATTAAAAATTTTTTTTTATTGATAATTATACAAATAAAAAAATAGATAAGAAAACTAGATAAAATTTCTTAACAAATTATAATTCGAAAAAATTTCAAATTTATTTTACTTATTATTTTGTTATTATTGATTTAATGAATGGAAAATTAAAATAGTAATTATTAAATACATAAACTAGTGGACGAACACTTACCTTTGATTTATGGATATGTTGATGTTGATATTCTGAATCAAATTCTGGTTCACTAAAGTAACTCTACATTAATGAGAATGAAATGAAAAAAAAAAAAAAAAACACAAATGAAAATTAATGAATATGTAATTTAAATAAAATGTGTAAATGAATATCTAACCTGTTCTTGATCCCAATGACCAGAACCAGCTGATGGTAATGGTTGTGGTACACCAGGACCACCTGGTAATACTTGAGGTGCAGCTACTTCATTTGATTCAAATAAACGTAATACAGAACGATCACGTATCTCACGTAAATGTGATCTAACATCTTCTAATTCATAAAACATATCTTTACTAGCATCATGTATATAAATTTTTACATTAGGTCCTTCTAAATAGGCCATTGTTAACTGACGAGGAAATGAACGAACAAATAATGCACGTACTGTATCTATTGATGTTATTTCATTTGGTAATAACGCCCTCTTTGTTTCTGATCGGTATTGTAAAAATACTAAGCCTAAAATGAATTCAAAAAAAAAAAAAAAAAAAAACAAAATTATAAGCATAAAATTATGTAGATTTTCAATAATGTAAAATGCACTAATACACGTAGTACCTATTATCATGTTTTTGTTGCCTTACTTACCAAGTGGGCGTTCTAATGTTTTTGATGGTGTTCGTACTACAGGTAATGACGATCTTTGTTTACCACCACGACGAAAACCAGTACTAGCTGTTTCAACTTCAGACATAATTCCAGGATCTTCATCAAATAAAGGTCCTTGATTAATTGGTGTATAGCCTCGAATCGGAGGTGCCTAAATATACGTATATGTATATGATAATTATATTTAATTATGAACATTTCAAATTTAACAAATAACAATTCAATATTCATGTGTTTCTAATAATACGTTATTTATTTTTTACTCTACAATAAATTGTAAACAATAATTTATGCTTGATTAATATGTATTTAATTCAATTATTTATATTAAAATTCCCATAAATATTTACGCAAATTATAGCCACAAAGCTGAACAAAAAAAAAAAAAAATGTAAATGAGATAAAGCAAATAAGCGAACAACAATTCAAAAAGCCAGATATGAATTGATACGTATGTACATACATACACAAAATATATTTTTTGAATTTTTATTTTGCCTAAACAGAAAATTTATTCAAAAAAAAAACATCCAATCGTGACTTACCCATATTTTATTTTCTTGTTTTATTTTATATCAAATTTTAATAATATAATTTCTGCTATCGATTAAAAAAATTTTTTTTTTTTTTTTAATTAATTTGCAATTTGATATCGAATTAACCGAGTACATTTAAAAATTCATACATTTTTTTTAACGTTTTTTTTTTTTTGTTATACATTAATTTCATGCAATTTTATATTTGCGTAGATTTAACATTTTTCTTTTTATTTATTATTTTTTTCTCTTCTTTAAAAACCATTACAATAAAATCCATTTAAAAAAAAAAAAAAATTGCTCCTAATATATATTAGTAGTTATTAAGAACTATAAATGCAAAATATAATCTGTTGTATATAAAAGGAGTTAATGACAAAATTATAAAAAGAAAGGAAATTTGTATTTGTATAAATAAGGTGGGTGGGATTGGGAGGATACTGAGATTGTAAGGAAAATAAAAAGTTTATTTGAAATTCATATGTGCAAAAGTAACCGCTTTATATGGTTTTTTTTGTTTTTTTTTGTGTTAGTAGAAGTAAAACTAGAAAAGAAAAAAATTAAAAAAGAAAAAAAAAAAGAAACATAAAATAAATCAATTAATTAAAAATTAATAAAAATATAAACAAAATGTTTAAGTACTTCAAGCAATTTCATATAAAATTATTTAATGTTCATTCATAGCTAGAAAACAAAAAAAAAAATAAAAAAAAAATAAAAATTTTATATCTTTTAGTTAGGTTTGTTTTGTATAAAACCCAGTTAGAACTATTACAGTGTATCTTTTCTACGAACCAAAAAAAAAAAAAAAATCATTTTTTCTTTCACTATTTAAAAAAAAAATTTTTTTTTTATTAATTTATTGCTATTTTTCTACTCATTCCAACATAGAATTTTAATCATTCCATTTTATGATTAATTTAATATATTACATAATATGCATACAATATATTTTTATATTTATATAATAACGTATAAATTTAATTTAATTGAATTATATTTAAAAATTAAATTGTATATTTAATCGTTGTTTACCTTTTTACTTTTTTGTGCTCGTGTTCCCATCTACAACAAAAATTATAATTATTTTCATAGATTTTCCAATTTTCAAAAATATCCATTTAACATTTGTATATATAAAATGTATTTAAATAATATATGCATAAATAATTATTGAATTTTTAAATTACATATGATCAACGCAAATACATATGTCTCATACAATTGTACGTGATTTAATTAAAATTATTTAATTTATTTTTAAAATAATTAATTTATTCCGTTTTATTGAGGAAATTCAGTTATTATGCATCGTTAAAATTTTTTTTTTTTTTTTAAATGAAATCTGGTTTCGATTATTTTCATGTTTTTAACTTGATGTTGAAATTAATAATTTTTTCAATATTTTTCTTTAAAAAAAAAAATTTCTAATTTCTTGTGATTTAGAGGCGCACACCATTATCACTTACAAACACACTCGTGTGGAAAATACAAAAAATTGTGCTCAAATTCATTATGATATACAAAGGTGGTTTAGAGAAAAATTCAAGGAAATTTATTTAAAAAGGAAAAAATACACAGTTACGGAAAATTTTTATAAATATGTTTTTCATTATCTAAAATATCGTGTTTTTAATACGCACATAGTACATTTACGTATAGAAAATTTGATTACATAATTTCATTAATTCAAAAATAATTTTTTCATAAATTAATAATTAAAATTTTTTTTTATTTTATTTAAAAAAATTATTAAAGAAAATATTAAAATTAAGATTTATAAATTATTTTTATTTGTATTAAATTTTCTGTAAAATTATCAGTTCTTTTAATTAGAGCTGTTAGTGTGTAATTATGTTAAATATGATTTTATTGAAAATCATCATTGATGAAAATTGATAACATTTTCATTTTAATTTTTTTTTTTTTTTATAATCGCAGATATTATAAATTAATTAAAAAATGATTAACGAAATATTTAAGTGATTTAAATGAATTTATTATCCTCAAATGAGTTTATTAGTAAAATGAGTTTCAGGTATGTAATACACACATATGGAAAATTTTAGAGAAAATTTTTTTGTGAAACATCAAAAACAAATAAAGAAAAAAAAAAAGAGAAATTATTTCAAAAAAAAAAAAAATTTTTTTTTTCTTTATTAGATGAAATTTATGATTGCCATGTTTTATAAAATTTTTAATTCGTTTATTTTAAACACAAAAAGAACAACATCAAAATTAAATATTAAAATCATCAGTTTGAAAAGAATCTAATTAGTGAAAACAGGAATAATGTAATTAAAAAAATTATTTAAAAAATATTTTTTATCATTTTTTTCTTCTAACTTAAAATACAAATTAAATTTGTTTAAATTTTTTTTTTAGTAAGATTAAAAACAAATTAAAGTTGTGTATCATCATGTCTATTTTATTTCTTATTTTTCTCGAAATTTTCAAATTTATTTTTTATAATATTTTTTTTTCTAATTTTTCCGTTTTCTTTTACATTAGCAGAAACCGCATAATTTTGAATAAAAGTCCTTGAACAAACTATAAGAAAGTAATTTTCTTCTTCTTTTTCTCTCTATATCTCTTGAAAATACTTAAGGAAAGTAACACTGATAAAGTTACATTATAATCTTATTAATGCTAATGATAGAAATTTTAAGCATCATAAAACAGAACAAACACACGTACGTATACGAATGACAAAAAAAAAAAAAGTTATAAAATTGAAAAATAATCGAATTAATTTTAAAAAGGATTACAAACATCTATTTTTTTATTTTTCTTTTATTCTGATGATTTTTATTTGCTTTATTGCTACAGTTTCTTGCTTTTATTTATTTTTTTTAAAAAAATGTTTTTCGTTTTATGCGAATGACATTTTTTTTTTTTTTGTTAAATAAATTATTTAATTTAATGAAATAAATTACTGTGGACATACTAAATCCAAGAAAACTTTTTTTTTTCAAAAAAAAAAAAATAAAATAAAATAAAAATAAAAATTTCTGTTACATGTAAGCTGTGTTGTTTTTCTTATATAATCACTTAAGTTTGATACACAATTTTATCTTGTCTTCTTTGTTTAATGAAACACAAAATTTAAACAAGGATAAAAAATGTTATTTATTGTTTTTTTTTTTGTTTTTGTTGAGAAAACACTAAAAAAAGTTAAATTGTGCATAATTTTGTAAATCATTGTTAATTTTCTTTTCAAAAACGATTTATATAAATTTTTCAATATTTTTTTTTTTTGTTTGTTTATTTTATATTTTTAAACAAAAATTTACTTTTTTATTTACCTCCAAATCCATGGCTCTTTGTTGTTGCATTTGACCTTGCCCACCACCGTATTGTAACATATCACCACCCAATGTATGTCGTCTTGGATCTTCACGTCTTGCAGCACGACGGCGATCGTCTGATGCTAAAATGAACAAAACAAAAAAAAAAAAAAAATGCGAATAATAATCTTCCATAATAATGATATACGAATAAAAAATAAAAACATAAACAAAAAATAAATAAAGGAAAATATCAATTAAATATAAAATTCATGATAACAATGACAATAATGTCATACAATTATTACATATTTAAATTTAAATTATATACATACAAATTATTTACAATATATGTAATGTACATTACATAATTATGTAATACAATATTGTTTATCTACATATATACGTAATCATGTATGTATGTATACATGTTACTCCTAAAAACCGGAATGTTTTAGTAAAATTATTTTTTATATATGTAACATTCATATGCATATTATGGGGTAGTATGTAATTGAAAATGATGTTGAACTAATTTTTGTATAGTCGCATTTTTTTTTTGTTTTTGTATTTATTTTTATTTTTAAATATTTTGTTTATAATTACAGGCCATATAACCCATATAATGCAGTGCATATGTGCATATACACATATGTTACTGTACACATACTTATATGTACGCATACATATGAATGTTGTTACATATACAGTACATTAACTTTGAAATGCTTATATTGTATTGTTGATAATTTTCATTATGAAACAATGAATAAAAATTGAAATCGTATAATAATGTCATGTATTCATGAAAAAAACGAAAAAAAAAAAAAAATAAATAAATAAATTGACGCCCATCAAAATACAAAATTGTTGATATAAAATTTTTGTTTTTTTTAAAGGAAAATACTAAAACTACACATAAAAAACATTAAAAATTTAAATAAAATAAAAGGAATGAATGGCTCTTGTTTATTGTATGTACTGCATATGCTCATAAAGGAAAATTGTTTTTGTTTTTTGGATTTTTCTTAATAGTGTTATCGAAAATTACGTGAACGTATGATCAAATTGGTTATAATTTGCATCATCTTTCAATCTCTTTGAAATAAAGGCTATTTTCAAAAACGCATCACTGCCATCTACTTGATGCGATACTCAGCGTATTATGATCTTAAGCTGAATATCGCATCAAATAGGCAGTGATGCATTTTTGAAGATAGAAAAATCTACTTAATTGTACAGAGATATTCATTTTTTCATTCATGGATTTATGGTGTACACAATCCTTTTTCATTTTTTTTTTTCAATGTCAAGTAAAAAAATAAATTTCGGTTTTTTTTTTTTTTGGTGTATTTATTAATTTTAAACAGTACTGTTTAAAATGTTTATAAACTTGCATTATATGATTAAAATAAAGAGAATAAAGATACTTAAATGCAAAAAAAAAACATTTTTTTTTTGTTTGTTTGTTTTTATTACAATTTTTGCATTCATTACAGATACATATAGGGCAATATGCATAGTTATACTCTCTTTATATTTACATATGTACGTAAATTATGTGTACATAAAACATACATAGCAACACAAAATTTAATCGGATCAAAGATACAAGAATTATTATATTATAACATGGCATACATATAAATATATGATATGATAATAATATTTAACACAAATTTTAAAAATAGATTATTACGTCAATTTATTATGAAGACTTTTTGACTTTATTATACATTTTTCTTTTCCCTTTTCTGTTTGTATGCTCTTCACATTTAATGTGTTTATTTTTAATTTACACCATTTATTAAGGCAATTATTATTATTTTTTTTTCTTCATTTTAATTTCAATGAGGCTTGATATTTATTCAGTTTTTAAAGAAATGAATATTTTCAAATTATTTTTCTCTTTCTGAATTTCATAAAAAAAAAATATACTAAGTTATTTTATTCATCATAAATACAAATTTCATGTTGTCATTTTTAGATAAGTACAACAAAATAAGTCACAAAAAAAAAATAAAAATAAAAATAAAGATACCAAAAGCCTTGTTTATAAATTATCAAACCATGCAATTTTTTCTGGTTTTTTTTTTCTGCCATCAATTTGCAATAAATTATTTTTCCTATCTTAAAAAAAAAAAAAAATTCAACGTCCGATAAAAATTGTGAATAATATTTGAAAACAAATTTTAAAGAAAAAATATATTATTAGAATTTATTATATAGATTTCGTTGTTTTTGTGTTTTTTTAAATTGAATAAAATAGGATTTAGACTAAAAATAAATTTTACGTTTTTCATAATTCTAAAGAACAAATAAAAAATAAATAAATTTTTCGAATTTTGTTTGAAAATTTTCTATTTTCATTTTTCAAATTTTCTATTTTCATTTTTCAAATTGCGGTATTTTATTAATAAATATAAAAATTAAAAAAATATTTTTGAAATTTATTCAACAACAGTTTTTGTTTTATCACAAATGCGTATATATAGTCAGTATCTTGTTAAATTTAGAAAATTCAATTATTCAACTTTTATCAATTAAAATTTTATTTATTTATTTATCTAAGAAATTTTCGTAAGGCGTCAATTATGAAATTCTATTTCTAATCGACTTTGGTGTTGCAATAAACTTTTGATATTATGAAAGTAAAAATTTTTTCTATTATAGACTGGAAAAGTTGCTGATGATATTTTTGTGATCGACTTTAAAATGTCGATTCTATTTTTTTGAATAGACTCTCATATAATTGCCACCTTAATTTATACATTTCCAAAAATCTTTATTTAAAATTGTTGTTTTTTTTTTTTTTTTTGTTTACTTTTTTAATTTAACGACAATTTTAAGTCTAAACGGTTTTTATAGTTATACCTTTTTAAGTTTTAAATAAACACAACAAATAATATCTTTACTTTAATTTATGTACATGTAATTATGAATATCAATTCTTATATTTTGTTTATTTTGCAAGTATAAATAAATATTTTTTTTTTTTAATCATTTTTCAAATAAGAAAAATTTCTAAAAAACAATGAAAATATGAGAAATGGTTTCAATTACAAACTTCATTGATCAAATAAAAAAAAAATAAATAAATGTAAATTTTAAATGAAATTTAATCAACACAGAGAAAAAAAAACCGGTAAATTTAATTTGTAAGACTGAAAACAAAATTTTGGGAAACCAAAAGATTAACTTTAAAACAAAAAAAGGGAAAAAATAAAAATTAATGCAGAGGAAAGAAAAAAATATTAAAATTCAAAAATATTTCAAGTCTAGACAATGATATATCATCAATCATTTAAATTTGGTCCACTGTAAGACGTTATGTGTGTATAAGATAAAAATAATGTCAGTGTTGAGAAATATTTACATAATTTCTTCGACGTATTTTTTTTTTGGTTTTTTTTTACTTAATTTTCCTTGAAAAAATAAAATAAAGTTAATTTCATTTTTTTTTATTAAATGTAATTTTATGTTAATTTTATTTTATCTGAGATAATCTAGTCAGATTGTATCTTAATAAAATACAAGTGAAATGCACAATTATACATGTATGCGTGCCAGTGTAGATTAAAATATGCATGTGGGGTAATTAATGCTATATTGTACATTAAATTAGTTAATATCATGACAATAATTATTTATTAACCGTCATTAGCAATTTAAAATCATGTTTATTAAAAATTAAGTTTAAAAATTTATTTAATATCCATTTTTGAAAACATTTTAAACACACACACTTTAGAACTTTTCCATTTTTTTTTTATTTTCCCTATTTTCCTCTTGATTTAAAAGTCAATAATTTACTTTATATTTGTGTTTTAAAAGTTTTCTAATTTCCTATCTGCCAAAAAATAACTAAATATCATTGCAAATACACTAACCACATTTAGTAATATGATTTATTTTCATGAAAAATGAGATGTCATAACGAAATATTAAATATAAGAAGGAAAAAACCATTGGACCTACCCCACACAAGTTTTTACATGTATAACAACATTTACGAACAATTTTCTAACAAATCCTATGCTTTGGTAATAAAATTTTAAATTCAAAAACAAGTGGCTAATTTTGGAATTTGTCTTATGTACAATATCAATTTTCTAAAAATAAAAAATAAAAAAAATAAAAAATAAAAAAAAATAAAAAATTAAAATAAAATAAAAAAGAAATTAAATCAATGTGATATTTTTAGAAGATCAGAATCATACAAGAAAAATTTTCAAATGCATTTAAAATAGCATTCTCATATAAGATACATATCTGCATAATAATCATAGCATATAGTAATCACACATTATATTTAAATGACTAAATTTAAATCCATATAAATCACATAAATTCTATTAATAATACCAATGAAAATGTCAAGTGTAATTATTCAAGATCATATCAGAGATTGAACATTTTAAATTTTCTTAATTCGTTTATGGAATAGAATAATAATCAGATACATTTTTGTATAATTTTTAATTTAATTTTTAATTCAACTTTCTCTTGTATATTATTAAAATTTTATTTTCAATATATAATTTCATTGTTTTTTACCTTTTTTAACTTAATTACATTAAGAATAATAAATGATGATTTTTTGTTATTACGTTTGTTTTTTTTTTTTTTTTTTTGCAATAACTTTTTCTTCGTTATTATTTAAAAATTGTTGAATATAGATATTCTGAAATATTGAAATCTCACACTTCACTTATTTTTTATTATTATTTTTTTTTTTTTTAATCACAATAATATACAATTATGTACTTTAAAATAAAATATGATACATATTAACTATGTATAAAAAATTATAACTAAAATCGAAACATAAAAATAAAAATAAATAAATAAAATAAATATGTAAATAAATAAATAACGTATTGTACATAAATTCGATAAATAACAAAAAAAAAAAAAAAAAAACAACAAGAAGCAAAAATTTTATCTCAATAAATAAAATTAATGTTTATTGTTCAATAAAAAGTTTTATAATAATGTCAAAATGATATTTTATACAGTATACAATTGTACATATCAACTACTCGTATATACATATACGCATATACATATAGTTACATTATAATGATACACAAGAGTATTAAAATAACAAAAATATGATTTTAATGTACAAGTACGTATTGGTATAAATCAGTATAAATTACAATGAATTAAAAAATAAAAAATAAAAAATAAAAAAAAAATAGAAGACAAAAATTCGTTTCTTTTCTTTGCAGATTTTTTTTGTTTTTTTTTTCACTTTATATCAATTTTAAATGGATGGGCACGACTTTAACAGCAATTTAAAGACTTTGTATACAAATATGTAGAGATATACATTTATCCGAGTACATCATATACAATTTACGCGTACTTGAATCAAATATGTTCATGATCACGAATTCAATTTTTTTTTTTTTTGCTTTTAAAAAACTTTTTCAACTACACTTAACAAAAAAAAAAAAAATTTTTTTTTTTTTTTCTTAAATTTATTTTATTTTAATTTTCTTGTTATTTAATTTTCATATTGATCGTATTGGAAACATTAAATGTTAACTTATTTTTTACTTTATACGAATGTACTGTAACAAAGAATACTCTTAAACATGCGTACAAATGTATTAAAAAGTATTAATTGATTTTCTTTTTGTTTTTATTTATGATTTAAGGAAAAAACGTTTTTTTTTTTCTTTTTCAATTTTTTTAATGAAATAAATAAATCGAATCAGACCCTTTTTAATGTCCTTGAAAAAATATTGGTGCATATGTGCAAAAATTTTCTTATGAT
Organism: Anthrax anthrax; assembly: GCA_963971155.1. NCBI lineage: Eukaryota > Metazoa > Arthropoda > Insecta > Diptera > Bombyliidae > Anthrax > Anthrax anthrax. The sequence continues at coordinate 4,117,948 of OZ020123.1, forward strand.
GAATGTGGCATCAAGATTATCTTTATGTTTGTGTGTGTGTGTATTACATGTATAATTTATCTTTTACATTAATGCACATGTGCATAAAACATATTTTATTTATTCGATAGTTGATCTCATTATAATATTTTTAAATTAAATTCATCATTTTTATTTTTTAAACATATTTTTTATTTTTTATTTTTTTTTAATGTTTTCCTTTTTCTTATTCTCTTTATTACAATCACACTCAGACTATTTGTATGTACAATACTAAATTAAAATACAATAAATTAAAATTAAAATTTTTATGTACAAGCATTGTAGCATAGTTTTTATGTTACTTGTATGCACGTATGAATTATTTCAAGAAAACGAAGAAAAAGAGGTCACTGATGTGAATAATAAAATGCATAAAAGATCACATGAGCTTGTACATTACATTATGTTGTATACATTTAAACATGAAAAAAACAAAAAAATAAATAAATAAAAGATTACAATACTTCAATTTAAATTTCGTGTTATTTTGTTAAATTTTTGAGGTCAACGATCGATTTTTTTTTTTTTTTTTTTTTTGTTTCAAATAACAAATTAAATAAATATATGTAACAAAACACAATAAAAATTAGAATTTAATTTTGAAAAAAAAAAAAATAATAATAAATAAATAACCAAACAAAATTTTATTGTAAAATTCTATAACACTCAATATAATAACAATTATTTGCATACAAGTAAATTGTGAAACAATCCCCTTTTTTTTGTACAAAACAAATTACAAAGGTAATTCTCAATTTTTTTTTTGTGTTCAAAGTGATTAAATGCCAAATTTAACGTCTTCTACATACATATGTATTTGAACAACAAACATTTATAGTACATATATACGAGATATTTACACTTAACAATCCGAATATTTTATTACTATTTTTTTCTTTGTATGTTATGTTATACAATTTTAATGTTAATATTACGTTCCGAACAGAATCAAATTTAACACTGATTATCTGTCTGTATTTCATATGTTCAAGCTCAAAAGTTGAAATCGTGAACATGAAATGAATTTAAAATAAAATAAAAAAATAAAAAAAAAAACTCAACAACTTAAAAATGAAAAACTTTCTGAGTGAAAATTTTTTCTACATAATGTACTGTACAGACCAATGTATCTATACATGTGTATACACAGAAAAGAAAAACCAGGGGGAGGCATATCATAAAGTAAACAAAAACAAAAAAAAAAAACATTTCTAGATATTAAAATGTTATATTAATGCAATGCCAGACCAGCACAAATAATGAACTTTGTATAACAGATACGGGAATAGAACAACATCATATGTATAATAGCAACAAAAAAATAAAAATAAAAATAAAATAATTATTTAAACTTTTAAATACAAGATACCCACTATATAACTACTATATATTGTTATTATTAGGCAATAAAATGGACATTATATATCTTGGTAATGTAGTAGCGAAGAATATATCGTGGTAACTAAAATTAAAAAAAACCGAGAAAAAAAAATTGTTTAAGAATTTTTTTTTCTCTTCATACATGAGATACATAAGTCTGTAACATATAAGTACATAGTGTAGAAATCATTTTGTTATACACGATTATTCATACATATATGTATATGGCAGATACACATACATACATATTATTCTGTACTAATGATATTGTTCTGGTTAATGACTTTCAGAAAACATATATTCTGCATTTTTGTAGGTAAAATAAAGACATTAAGGTGGGCAGATTCTATTATTATTTTAACAATAAATTGACACATTAAAAAAAAAAGCACTTAAACAATAGATAGAATGTACATATGTATACAGATATTATCACATAATAATTTTGTAATAAAAGATGAACAACATCATCTTTTACAAATTATGAATATAATGTTCTGGAAATTGCGGTTATTATCGTTGCATTGCAGTTTATAACATTAAAAGTAATTTAAATAAAATCAAAAAAAAAAAAAAATTTTTTTTTCTTAAATAATTACAAAAACAAGAAATTTTGAAAATTTGAAATAACGTACCAAAAAATAGAATTAAAATTTAATTTTAATTTTAAATAAATCAAATCAGTTATAACATTAAATTTAAAAATTTTAAAAATTTCAAAACAAAACTAACAAAATAATTTATTAAATAATTTTTAATTAATAATACGTTTATAATTTTCAAAATTAATTCTCAATTAAAAGAAAACCATTTATTATTGTATACTATATATATTTTTTTTTGTGCGTGTGGCATAAATCTTTATATTATCAAAGGATAACAATTAATGATGAAAAGGGTTCTTTTACATGTGTACAATACAGAAATAAATTTTCTTTACAAATAATAAAGAAAACAAAACAATAAATAAATTCAAACCTTTTTTTTTTCCTTTTTTATATTTTACAATTAATTAAACATTCCAATATTTTCATTAAGAAAATATTTATAATACGTATTTCACAATACATTACATAATATAAATATGCCTTATTTTTAATTAAATGTTTTTTTTTGGTTTCATATATTTAGTATCAATTATTATTTCTTTTATTTTCTTTCTTTTTGTTTTATGTGAAATGTAAAACCCAAAATTTTATTAATATTTTCTTTGTAATTTATTTAATATAAACAAAATCAATATGTATACGAAACAAAAAATGAAAACAAAATTAACAAGAGCGAATGTTAAGGACAAAGTAAAATTTACAATTACATAACGTATTGTAACATTTAACCCTATGGTATTTTATCTATCCTTGATATTAACTACAGTTTTAATAAAAAATAATTTTATGATAAACATCAAGAAGTTATACATCAATAGAAGATATAATAATAAGAAGAACAAAAAAAAAAAAAAAAAAAAAAAAAAATCGAGTTAAGAACACTTATGATCTGAATCTTGACAATCTTTATTTAAAAAATTCTAAATGTAGAGAAAAATACATATCTGAGTGTATGTATCATTAAAGTCTTTTTTTTTATATTTTTATTATTATTTCTTACCTTGTTCGCTTGATTGACTTCGTCCTGATTTATCATTCTGCCAGTCTTCTTCTGAAACAAACGTAAAAAATTGTCTTTTATTTGAATTTTTTTTAAACATTAAATTAAATTAATTGAATTTTCTTAGAAAATATATTTTGAGTTTCATATAAACTTTTATTCAATTAATATATTTTAAGTAAAATTTATTGATATTGTACATGAAATTCCTTGAAATTCATACAAATAAACTGATATGACTGGTAAGAAAACAAACAATTCGCAATCTCAAAAGATATTTTTAATTGTTCATATTTTAACGTAGTTTTTAAATCTGTAACATGCATTTTGCAGAGTAAAACATGAAGGAGAATTTATTTAGCTTGAATTATTTTCAAAGTATGTATAATCATATCAATATGATTTCAATGAGGTTCATTTGTTTTAATATCCCGTCTTAAGTTATAGTTTTCAAGTCCTTAAAGTTAAAAAACAATTTTTTCGTACAGATATTATGAATTTTCAAGAAAAAAAAAAAAATTAGAGATATTTTGAAGTTTATACATCTTCTTGTATGTTATATAATATGAAAATCATCAGAAACCATTATAATGAAAATTTATATTTAACACATTATAAACTTTAATTACATATTTTATACTTAATGTAATGAATAAAATATTGAGGATGTTTTCTTCATGGAATAATTAACATAAGATATCATTTCCTTTATATGCAAGTCTGTGTATATAGGCTATACACTATCTTTATATATCCATACAGGCATGTATTTGTATACAATATATTGAAATAGGAAAATCAACAAAATTAATTTGATTTGAAAACTTTGAGAATAAGTATTAATTTAGATATGTTAACTGATAGAATATACATTATAATATTATTATTTTTATATACATCTAGATAACATTTATATTTGATTAAAACGATTTTATTTATACATATATGTACGTTATAATCCCTGAAATTAAGTTTAAATCCATTCACACGAATTGATTACGCGTATAGAAATTTGTTTGTACATAAATACATTTCAAATTTTATTCATTAATATTGAAACATACAATACAAATGATATCTAATATAAACAGTCAGTATATTATAGTACTCAATTTAAGATATTATATGTTTATATGTACATATTTTGATTATCATTTTTCATTTATATATTATGTTTTTGTTGTAATTTAGATATACATAAAAGTATAATGCACATATGTACATATGTATGTGTTGTTGATAAATGAACAAAAATAAATAATTTTAATATAAAGAATTAATATATACTGTATGTACATAAAGTTGTTTATTTTTCCCACTTATATCATAATCCTTGGGTTAACATACTTATATCCATATTATGTACATAACGTATGTGCTTATACATTATAAGAATTGTGTATATCTTTACATATGTGCATATATTTAAAAAAAAAAAAAAAGGAAATGATAAACTCTTCAACATTTATATCTTTTTTTTTGTTTTTTTTTTTTTTAATTACAGCATTGTACATTTATTTATATAGTAATATATAAATTGAATTGTGTATACATATATATATGCCATTTTCTACATTTGAGAATTAAAAGTTTCTTAAAGAAATACACAAAAACTTCAAGAAACTTAGTTAACTTTTTTGATTTTATTATTTTTTTTTTTTACATTTCTTTTGTTTTAATCCTGATATTTTTATTCATTTTTGCACGATTGACTTCATAAGATTTGTAATTCATAAAATTACATACAAATGTACAAATATCATATATTCATGTATGTATGTACATTTTTATATATTTTACCAATTTAAGTAACACATGAATGAATAAAAAACAAAATCTAGAGAAAATAGAATCTAACAAACATAAAATATAGAAAAAAGAAAGAAAAGGAAATGTTACTTCTCGTTTGTAAAATTAACTAAATTCTTATAATATCGATAAGTAAAGAAAAGTTTTTTTTTTTTTTCTTTCAAAATTTTTTTTTTCTTATTATTGTTTTTTGCCATTTATATACTTTTATGTATTACTTCATCTAATGAAATATATTCATTACACAATGATGATTTTAAATATGTTTGGAGTTTGAAAGCAAGTCAATGGTAAATTTTATGATATTTATTTGAAATTTTATTCAAAAATTGAAAATCAAAATTTAATAAATTCATTATATAAATTATTGAGAATTTTGTTTTTGAAATTAGTATATGGTAAATTTGTGTATTACGAGGAATGTATTTGAATTTTGAGCATGTTCTAAATAAACATATATACCTGTAATTGAATGAATTTGTAATATATACAAAATTTTATCAAATATCAAAATAATAAAATACATATATGAACGAGTATATATATGAATTCGTTACATTTATCTTTAATGAAATATTTTATTAAATTATTTTATTAATAATTTTGTTATAAAGTAATTATTATGAAAATAATAAAATATAATATTTTTGAATTTTCATGAAAAATTTCTCAAATTATAATCACAAAATATTTTCATATAATTAAAATTTGAAAAAAAAAAAATGAACATCAACATATTATAGTAATTTAGTATGTAAATGTTCAAGATCAGTAATTCTGTACTAAGAAAAATTATAAAGAACAAGATCTGCCTAACAGTATGCAATATAGAAATTTAAAATAACGATTTATTTACAAGGTGTTTGAAAATCTGAATGTTCAAATCAGTACTCAAATTAAAGCTTGTAAAAATTCTCTCAGATAATATTATACAATTTGAATTATAAAATTAAATAATAAATAAATTCATGAATATTTCACAATCATATACGAAAATATACAATTTATGTTTTAGATATGAAATTTCGATTTGTTTTAATAATGAATGAATGAAAGCAACTCATTACATTTTTTTTTTTTTGGAATTTAAAGTCCAGTTTGTGTTCAATTTTGAGTATGAAAATTACAACAAGATTTAAATTCATGTAAATTTTCAAGAACATACAATTTTTTATGTATGTATGTAATTAAAAGTTTTTTATTAGCTTACCTCCATCTCGTCCTTTTCGTTTCTTTTTAGATGAACTACTACTACTACTATTTTGATTTGAGCTATTTTTATCTTTACTTTTCCATCGAATTAACATTATTCAGGCCGTAATTAATTTTATTTAATTTTATTTTTATTTTTCCGTTGTGAATTTAAAAAAACAAAAACTTTTTTTTTTTGAATGTTTATTATTTGTATATGTACACAAGATCTTGAATAAAATTAAAGAAATTTTGTTAAAAATGAATAAAATAAAAATAAAATGAAAACATCTAAAAGATAATAATTTTTGGTCAATTTTAAATTTATAAAAAAAATAAAAAAATAAAAAAATTTCGTGGGTAGAAACAATAATCGATCTTAAATGGAGTTCGCCTACATTGTATTTTGAGTACATGTGTACACATTTCAATTCACTCATACACTAAATTTTTATTTTGTTTTCTTTTTAATGAAAGTTATCATTTTATGCTTTAATTTCATTTAAATGGTCTATTTTTCCGAATATTACTCATATCACTGTTTTATTAATTTTAAATTCATACAAATTTATTCTTTATTTTTTTTTTAACAATTGATTAAAGATTTCTTGTGTTTTCCTTTGATTTTTTTTATTTATTTTAAAGAATGAAAACAAGTAGACTATTTTGTTTTGTTTAAAATAAAGAAGTATTGAAAGAGAACAAACAACAAAAATCTTTTTATTTAAAACATCAGTTTTGTATTTTGTATTGTTTTTGTTTTATTGTATGTGTGTGTGTGTGTGTACTCGAAAAATTTTCTTTCTACAATTCTGTTTTTCCTTTTTATGTCTACAAATTTTTGCTTTTTTATTTTCATTTTCCTTTATTCCTAATAAAATATTAAAATTTCTATTTTGATTTTTCAAGTTTATTTTTTAGACCTTTAAAAAAAAATTTTATATTTTCCTTTTAAAATTTATAATGATGGTGTATTTTGTATTTTGTATGTGTTACCTATACAAAAAGGGCGTATGCTTTTTATCACTTTGAACACATTTTCATTTTTGTTTATTTTTTTTATTTTTTTTGTTTTTGCTTTTCTTGTCCGTTTTTGTTTTTTTTTTCCGTCTTTTTATATTTCGTTTGAATATAAAAATTTCCTTTTCAAGTTATTTTTCACAAAACTTTATTCATATATTTATTTTTTTTTCTAATATTTCATGTGTACACGTATACAATACAACATAAAAACGTATGTATACAGAAAAATAATATCATATACTTACAAAAACAGAAAAAAAAAAGATCAAATTGTTTTGACAGGTAAATTTTAGAATAAAAAATATCTATGAATAAATAAAATCAATTGCAAGAAAAAGCACTGACTAAAAAAAAGGAAAATTCGTATAGTTGTTTTTTTTGGTTGGTTTTTTTTTTTTTTTTTTGTTCAATTCATGTATGTACACCTGCCTATACCGTCTGACTGACTAACTGATAGATAAAATGAAAAGAAAATGCAATCGTTATCATCATAATCATCGTCGTTCTCGAAATCAACCTCATCGTTTTCTCGTCGACATCATTCTTTTTTACTTATACTGTGTACAGAGTATACATATTAATGTATGTACATGAAAATAATGTTCTGATAAATGATATTTTCTTATAGTATACAAATATATAAAAGGAAATTTCTATACAATTGTATGTTAAAAAGGTGGATGTATACTATATATACTAAAAATTCTATACACATTAAACACAGACATTTCGGTTTGTATGTGTATGTTCCAATATCCTTAAATTTTTTTTTTTTTTTTTTTTTTTCAAATATGTTTTTCACACAAAGAAATTTAAGATGTTGATGATAGTATCCTTTCGGGTTAATTTTATTTTATCGTTTCATGTATTTCTTTCTTTTCCATTACAATTTTTTGTATAAAAGTTTGTACCTTGAAATTCACTAAACTTTTTACATCCTTTTATACATATTATAGAAAAATTTCCGTTATAGAAAAAAGGTTTTATGCATATGTACATGACGTACATATGTTTATGAATAATATGCGTTTAAAAGGACATACATACATAATATGTGTATTCGAGCATTTTATTATGGATGTGTGTGCACATGTGTAAAATGTACAAATATTAGTGTTTGTTTTAATAATTACTTTTGCTTATACATACATACATATGTGCATATGTAATATACATATATGTGGAAAATATTTTGTTGTGAAATGAATTGTAAATGTTTATTTGTATAGTACACTATTGTTATTTTATTAAATTAAGTTCATATACGTATACGTACAAAAATTTTATATGATATCATATATGTAGATACTTGATTACAATTATGCACGAATATCCTTAACATATTTTATCCATTATTATTATTATTATTATTATTATGTATTCACAATGTGATGTAATTTAAAAATTAAATTTTAAAAAAATCCAAAAAATCTAATTTTCTACAATTCTGTTTTTCAATACTTTTCAATACTTTTCAACTCTAATAATGGTAAAGTATAGAATATTTCTTTTCGAATAAATACTATCTGAATATATACAGTGAATATCCCTATTGTTTTGTTATATTTAGTTTTTCATATATATTTTTATTTTTATCTATACTATCTGTTCATGAGTATGGAAAATTATTTTTATTCATGGCAATGGGCAAACAGGTATGAAATATATATACAAGGTTCATACAAACATTTAATGTTATTATAAAAATATGAGAAAAAAAGGAAGTACATTTTTAATATTGATCAAAATAATTAGGGTGTTCCAGTTAATCGTAATAGATCCTAATAGTATTACATGGTGGAACCTATTGAATTGTGAAAAGAATAATATTATGCGTTAATATTTGTTTTTTTTTTTTTTTCAACTAATTTTCAAGTTATACGTTTAGAAAAATAAACAATTTCTTAAACAAAACTCAAAAATTATTCGAATTTTTCAAGCTAAAAAATTGATGAAAAATTAAACGCTTTCCATTCAATTCAGATCTTTGGATACAGTCTAAAAAAAAAAAAAAACATCCTGTATACGTTTACCATAAAAAAAAAAAGGTAAAAATAGGAACAAAAACTAAAAATGAAAAATATAAATAATAAATATGAACAACTTATACATACTCGTACATACATAAAAATGGGATAATGAAGTTATGAAAGTTATAATGATAGGATGCTGACAATAAATGGCTACTAAACTGTTTCTTCTGGCATTAAAAAGAAAAAAAGCATCAAAAATAGAAAAGTTTAAAAAAAGAACTAATAACATTATATTTGAAACATGTTAGGGACAAGAAAAGTGGGAAATAAAAATAAAATAAATTATAAAGATTTTGTAAAATAAAAAAAAAATAAAAAAGAGTAAAAACTAATTTTAAAATAAGCACATATACGTGTACATATATAGGTATGTATGTATGTGTAGAGAAAATTTAATATGATAAATAACATTTTTATATCACATTATCAGAAATAGAAATATAAGACCAGTAAAATCATATGATGATGATGATGAATGTACATTAAAAAAATTTAAATTATGTATATAGCATGTAAAATGGACAGGATGTAGAACAGGAAAAATTTAATAAAAAAATCTTTTTTAAATTTATGAACATACATACATATATTCTGTATTGTAGATTTATGTATATGTACACACGTTATGTACGTAGCATATCCATAAATATGAATATGCACATGAAAACTTATTATAAATTATGATTTCAAAAAACAAGGAAACCCAAGTACGTTTACGTATATGTACATGTATGTGTGTACCTATGTACGTGTATAATTGCAAATATGTGCATACGAATATCATAATTTGGTTTATATTTGAACTTTATATTAATTTTCATCATCACAAATTTTATTTGTCACTCATTCATCCGTTTATTAACTTTCAAGTTTTTAATTAAAAAATGAAATTTTTTTTTTTCAAAAACTACATATGTACATATGTATGTTCTCTTACATGAACCTAGAAGCGTTATTTTAGTAACAGGTATACACATATTCATATGTGCCAGGAAAAAAATAATCATAAAATTGAAAAATCTTGTTTAATCAATTATTTTGGTAAAATTAATCAAGTTTATATTAATATTCATGTAAATATGAGATTTCTTTCATGATATTGTAAGACTATGTGTATTTGTTTTTTGACAAATTTTTAAATAATATATTCTTTGTTTTTTTTTTTTAATATATGAATGTATGTACATATATGTAATTAAATCATATATCCGATTCTATAGTCAATTTAACAAATTTTTATTTAAATTTTAGATTTTCAATAATGAATATATGTATATTCCTTTAATTTAATGTGTTTATTTAGCTGATTTTATGAGATGAATGTACTATATATCTGTATACCTATATATGTATATAAAAATACGTATATCTGTACATATGTAACTGAATACCTTTTCTTATATACAGATACATATATAACAAATAGGTATACTCGTATAGTAACATATGTGTAAATAAATGAATATTTAATAGGTATATGGTTAAATTTAAATAGCAAAATAGCGGAAGGTTATTGTCCGTTCAACTAGAAAAACTATACACATGTACTAATAAAATATACATATGATAACATGACTTTTATTTGTAATAATCCTATATATATTAAGAAATATATGTTTATAGATATGACGGTATATTTACAACTTACACAACATGTCAATGTAGTTTCTGTGCATATATGTACATACATATGTATGTATATAGATAGATATATATGTACATATACAGACATAATATGTGTATATACGTATCTGGTATTATAATTATTAAAGGGTAAAATTATTTATGTATGTATGATTTTAAAAACTTTTGTAATTTTAATTGTGAATATATTGCTGGTATATATATCATGTGTTAGTGTGTTCACATGTATCTACATATCGTATATACATGTAAAAATGTAACTATATTAATAATTGTAGTATATAAAGTTATAAAGTTGTATATTTTCCATATAATTTCACCAGCATACATATACATATGCACATAATTTATACAATTCAACATTATATAGTATATAAAAAGGAAAAACTTTTTCATTGAAAGAAAATCGTCAAAACATGTATGATTATGGCATAACTGCATGAAAATTCTCCACAAATGAGATACAAAAGTGAAATACTATACAAGTATTTCATTGCAGAATAAATAGTATACAATCATCATACATATGTACATATATGATATGTTCGAGTATTTATACGAGTTTTTTTCTTCTCATATGCAATTCACATATGTATGTACATATCCTTGCAATTTTTATTTATTCATGTACACATTTTGTATTCTTTAAAATTTTCTAGTTAATATACAAACATAAATATACACACACACATACACGCATATAAAATATTTGTACAAGTTGTTCTACATAAAAATAAAAAAACCAATTGTGCATGTATGTGCGTAAATTTGAAATAAAAATTTGTCTTGATTATGTTTCTGTTTTTTTTTTTTTTTCAATTTCTCCATTTTTATGGTAAACATACATAAGCACATACATATGTACATATGTATATATGTGCTAATTGTATGTACACGTATAAGTATTTTTCATAAAATAAAAATAAAAACTAATAAATATATGCACGTACATATACATACAAAAAAGGACATTCTATATTATTGTACCTATTTCATATTACACATATGCAATTGTGTACATATATACACACATACATATGTACAACGTACCAGACTTTCATGTATGTATGTTCACAATTTAGAATAATAACAACAACAACAAAAAAAAACAATTTTCATTTGTTTTTTCTATTGTTTGTTGTTTTTTATTTAATGTTTGCTCGATTTTATAAAGAAAAAAAATAATGAATACATAAAACAGGATAAAGTAATTAAAGTCAATAAGGAAATAATAAAGAATAAAGAAAATACGAAATTTGAAAAAAAAAAAAAAAAAACAAAGAGAAATAAACAAAGAATAAAAACCAGTGAAACAGACGTGAAAAATAAAAAAAACACATAAAATTTTCTTATAAAACATTTTAGTATGAACAAATAAAAAAGGACATTATTTAGAGGAATTTTCTTTTCCTTCGTATAAGTTTATTTTTTACTGTTACTTTTTTTATTTTTGTTTTTAGTTGTCTTATTGTATATTGTTATCTGTGCCTAAAATAATTTATTTTCATTCGTTTACTAATGATGTTTTATTGACCATTAGTGGGACTATATAATGCTTTTTCCGCACCCATTATTTATGTACTCTGACTCTCTGTTTTAACATAAAATTTTAAGAGTAAATAAAATTTAAAAACAACAACAACAACAAAAAATACAATATGTACTCTACACTTGAAAACAATGTAAATTAATTTGGAAAAGCAAAATTAAAAAAAAAATTATGTGATTTTTTTTTTCTCTATCATAAAAATTGCGTTGTACGTGTAATTTATGTGTATATTAATAATAACAAAGTATATCCTGTTTTTACTACACGATTATTATTTATTTATTTTTTTTTTATGTATTCACAGCAGCTGTGATTTTGTTTTTTTTCTCTTCCTAATATTAACCAATTTTTATTATCATAAGTATGAACATAAAAAATATTTTTATTTTTTTTTCAATTAAAAGGATACAAACCAATACATCAAGAAAAAATCACTACAAAAAAAATTATTTTTATTTATACGAAATTTTTCAATTTAAAACACTAATAAAATATTTTTGAAAAGAAAAAAAAAAAAAACTAAAATATTAAAAACTTTTTATTTTATATATTTTTTTTTTTATTATTATTTTATGAGAAAATTTTCAAAATTCCAACACTGATTTTTATTTCAAACACATTTTAATATTTTATTTAATTTTATTTATTTTTTACGTCAATCTTTTCATATTTTATTCATGAATATCCTTTTCACAGTGTTACTTTTACTGTGTTGTTTTTTCGTTTTACTTTGGCAAAAAATGAATTATTAATTTTGTTAACAAATAAACTTGAATTTTTTGTCCTTATACACAGATTTCTTTTAAAATTTTTTTTTTGTCTTTATTTAATTGAATAAAATAAAATTTTTAATTAATTTATTTTCCTTTATTTGTATTCTATTTTATATTGATAAGGAAAGAAAAAAATTTTTTTCTAGACATTTTTTAAAATATGTAGTGTAATTTTTAAAGCCGACCGACTTGAATTGATGCAAAAATTTAATCAAGTTTCCGCCCAAGGAAATTTTTTCATTCGTTAAAATTCCCACTTACTGTAAAATTCATAGTTTCTAATGCAATTGTATATGTGTGTATCTCATGAAAATCATCATTACTATCATCGTGTTATCATCATATGTATGCATAAAAGAATATGGGAAATTTAGAAAATTGTGACCGCGCATTATAATTTCTCCTAAATTTTATGTGAATGTATGTGAGATAAAAACGCATATGTGTATGTAGATTCAATTATTATGAAGATAAAATATACATATATGAATTGTCAAAATCCGTATATACACATTAATATTCGAATGCAGGAAATTGTAAAATCTGTATAATAGAATGAATGAAATTCAAATAAATTTTCATATAATTTTCTTCATACTACGCCTCTGAATCATTCAAGAAACGATTGCGTATGAGCAAGCGCTATTTCATGGGAAATTCACTTAAACAAAGAAAATAGAAAAATAAAAATAACAAAGTATACTATATTATAATGAAAATACATAAATATCCTTTTTTGATTTTTGAAATTTTTCAATTTCCCGTTAATTTTATTTTTGAATTTTCTTTTTAAAATTCAAATAACTGAAATGTAACATTTAAATTTAACAGTTTTCTATTAATTTTTCTTCTAACGTATTATATCATTTAATTTTGATTATTTAAAATTTTGGATGAAAATAGGTAGAAAACGAATAATTTTTTTTTCCATATTTAAACAAATTTTCGTTAGATAATAAAAACTACTTTATAGTGAAAAATTTTAATTCAAATTTTTTTTTTCATGTTTCATATTAATTTTTTTGTCAGGGGTTTTCTAATTTTGTTGTTTTGTTTTTGTGTCGTTTTGTGGTCTCTTTACAACATGACAAAAGAAAAAAAAAATTGAAAATGTGCTAAATCTTTTTTATAATATTATTATTAAGGTAAAATAAAATGGATAACTATATAGCACTCTATATATGTACATATCTATGCAACAGACATTAGTACAGACAAGGCGCGACCTACATCATTTGAAAATTTTAACGGCAATGAAATACTGTTTCCTTTTTCTTTGCTTTTTTTTGCTTTTTTTTTTTTTTTTTTTGTTTTAATTTTTTGTTTTTGGTTCATCCTATTCAGTTACGTACATGCAAGTGAATTTTCTTTTCTTTTTTTTTTTTTTTTTTGTTTTTGGAATTTTTCTTTTATCAACGAAAATCTTTGTAACGTGTTTTTTTTTTTTTTTTTTCTTCAAGAAAACAAGCAAATTTATTTTTCTTATTTTTTGCATGTTCAAAATGCTTTTATGTATAGTAAACCAAATAAAATAAGGAGAAACGATTTTTCTTTTATTTTTATTATTCTTTTTTTTTTTATTTTCTCGATCTCAGATTTTGACAGAATCAGCACATCAGAACAAAACGATAAAAATGAATTCCCGTTATATTTTATAATATTTACGATGCCCACAGCTTTTTAAATTTCAAAAAAAAAAAAAAGAAAAATAATAAATTCTCTTCTTTTCGATACAAAACATTACACATTATACACAATTTAAAGTAAAAAAACTTTTTTTCATTTTTCTTGTTGGAAAATAGAAAAAATAAAATACGGAAAAACAACACAAGATATAAAATGTTTGTTTTTTTTTTTTTTTTTGTTTTCATGAATGATCTGTATATTCTTTACTGTTTTTTTTTCTTAAATAAAAACACAACTTTTTGTTTACTTTTTATCCTTTGTGGTTGGTATACGTATGTACGTTTATGTGTGTATATTGAGGAAAACTTTTTATTTATATTTTCTTTTATTTATATGCGAAAAAAAAAAATTTCCTTTTTGTTTTATTTTTATACATTTAGTTCTTGGAACTTATAGATTGTTAAAATTCTACTGTGGGGTTGGTCATGACGTTGTCGACACTGCCAACAATGTCGACATAATATGAAATGTAACATACATATACATATGTGAATAGAATTTATATAGATCTATACACGCATATCATAAGACATATTTCTATAGATGTGTGTGTGTATTTTAATATTGTGTAAAATTATGCACTTACACAAAAACGATGATGATAACTTTTTTATGTACAAACTAACAATTTTTATATACTATAATATTCTGCCACTGTTAACATTAATTTTTATTTTATACATTTAACAACTCCTGTGAAATTTTTGTCATGGATATTGGGGGAATATTATGTACACACAATATGACGTAATTTCAAGGATTAATGCATTGCATTACATGTGTGGAAATGTATACAATAACATTCATATGTATGTACATAGATATAAATGTGTATGTATATATGCGTTTACATATAAAATTTAGGGGTCGATTGCGTCAACCGTATTTTATTCATTCTATCCTGTAACCAGGATAAATTGAGGTGTAAATTATTATGAAGATTTTTTTTATATTAAAAAAAAAAAAAAATTATGGATAATATCGTAAGGGCAAATGTAATGTGCACGTATTCTTTTATATTAGTGTTAAAGGATCATTTCTAACATTGTATACCATTAAACATCTAGAGTACATTATAACATATTAATGCAATCTGATGTACGCGTACAACATATGTATGTATGTACATTATATTCCTATTACAATGGTATTTAAACACATACAAATGTTAGGTACAGTTACAAATTTATCTTTCCTTATATGTAGTATTTTTTTTATTTTATTTTACTTTTTTTTTTATCAACAACAGAAATTTAAATCATGGCTTTTATGTTATCATTGATGCTGGATGATGAGTTTTTCATACGAGATACGAATACATAAATAATAAATTATTATTTAAAAATGTAAGAAAAATACCTTGAAAATTCATATATTGCTAAAGCGTTAAATTATATGAGTTTTATGTAAAATGATGAACCTGACTTTTAAAGAATACATCTGTAAAGTTGAATCTGAGATAGAAAGAATCCATGAATGATTAAGCATACGTGTACGATTAAATTTGCTTTAGACAGAAGATACAAACACACACACACACACATGATTTTTAATAACAATGATTGTTATATAAGCTCTTTTTCAGACATTCTTCAGAGAAAATATTTTGGTGTATACACATCATTGTACGTTATGTGAAATTTATTTCTTTGAATCTAATCTTTTTGCAGTCATGTATAATATAATATTCATGTTATATAACGCGATGAATATTACTGAATTTTATTTTTATTAATGAAAAGAAAATCATCTTTTTTATATTTCATGTTATAACAAAAAAAAATACCTTTACAAATGCACGAGATGAAAAGATCCTTTCAATTTTATATTTCAAATTGTTCAAATCTAAATCTTTTATTTAAAGTATGAAAAATTTTTTTTTTAAAGAAATATAAGGAAAATGAAAAGAAAACAAAAATTTATATAATGACTAATATTGTACGTTCCAATAAACAAACGAAATAAAATTAAAAGCATGAAAAATTACATTGTTATGACACTCTAATTTTTGTTTACTCTTAATAAGAGAATTTAGAAAATTTTTCTTTTGATTTTTTTTTTTTTTTTTCATTTAATTGAAAGAAAAAATGAAAATACGTGTATTTTTCAAACTTGTGAAATTTTTTAAGAAAATTCTGAAATGATATTAACATTTTTGTCATTTTAATAAAGCATTTCTGACTTTTGTTTATTTCTAAATTAAAATTAACATTCGCTCTATGGCATCAAATTTATGTGTGTGTGTGTGTGTGTGCGGTAAAATGTTTATATTCAATGTACAACAAAACAATGTTAAATTGATCACATATAAAATATACAAATGTACATATTTTTGAAGTTTTCTCACGTATTACAAATTTATTAAATTTAATCAAATTAAAATTTTGATTATATAGTATATACTCTCGTATAGCCATTTTGCACATGTATAATAACATCATTTAATTTTCTCTATTTTTTTTTATTTATTTTATTTTAATGTAATTTTATACATGTGTTCTTGTTATTTTTGTCTATTTATTCATTCATGTATTTAAATAAATTTGATCAAATAAGAAATTATGAAATTTTCAACAAAAATTATTATTATAAAAAAATATAAAATTTAATTTAAAAGTTATATTTTCTTGATTCAATCATATGAAAAATCTTTTACAAGATTTCTTTGTATGTAACATGTATTTTTAGTTCTCAATGTTTGTCCGTGTTCTTAAATTATTTGAATTTGCTCAAGGCTTCAATCTTTCTTTTTTTTATTTTCTTCAATTTAATAAAATTTCTATATTTTGCAAAAATTGATAAAAAGTTAAAAAAAAACAGAAAAAACAGACTTTATTCTTTTCTCTCTTTTGTAGGATTATTCTTTCTTTTATTTACATATTTTCTTAAAATATAATTCAACTTTGATGCCATTACCATCACAATCTTTTTTTTATTTGTGTAAAAATGAAGGCAATATTATAAGAAAATTATTTTATTCAGCTTTTTTTGTCCGCTTTTAGACCAATTTAAAATATAAGTCAAAGTGAAATAAACTGAATAATAGAAAAAATAATGTTTACATTCTTCTTCACAATATTTTTTTAGTGGTTTTATAGTGATTTTCTAAATCTAATTGAATTAAAAAAAAAAAAAATATTTATTATTATTCAACTTACCGACTTGTCGATTTTGTAATATCCTTTGAACTTCACCAGCCTCTGAACCACTTTCACTTTCATATGGTGGAAACATATAAGATGGTCGTCTTCCAGATGATGTTCCAGCAGCAGGTAATGATAATGGTTGCTGTTGTTGCGTTGTCGGAATAAAATTTTTTCCAGTAAATGAATTTGTAATAGGTGTATAAACTTGATCTTTAACTTTTAAATAGACAACAGAACTAATTGGTCGTTGTTGTTGTGTTTGCTGTAATTGTTGATGAAGTTGTTGCTGTTGTTGTTGTTGATGTTCGAAAATTTGTTGAGAGTTATTGTAACGAGGACTGTGTTGAATGACATTTGGAGATGTTCGGTATGTGGGGCTAGATACTCTTCCAACACCATTATTATTATTATTGACAGATACTACGTTACCTCCAACATTACCATTATCCACAGTTCTAGGTTGATGCACTTGTTGTGGTTTCAATTGAATATAACCATAAGGACTTGGTAATGTTGTTTGTCTGTATATAATTTCATTTTGATATTGAACTGTATGAATTGGAGGAGTTAGTGAAGTAGGATTAGTCGAACTATCAACTATAACGTATCTTCCTGATGGTGATGATGAACTTGGTCTATTCACAGGTAAAAAAACTGAATCTGTATCACTTATTGTTGATGTTCGTGGTCGAAGATTAGATAATTGTTGTTCGCCTCCAGTTATTCTACGCTGGGGACTATCATATATATCAGATACATTTGATTGAATACTACTTCTTTTCATAACGTGGGCGTACACAGGTGAAGAGCCTTGTAATGAAAGTTGATAATGAGACGTGGTAGGATTCTGCAAGCTTTGTATACGTTGCGGGACTTGTGGGGCAACTGCTTTTCCGACAATTCTGTTCTGATAATCTACTGATGCATACGATACTGGAGAAATATTTGAACTGACTTTATTTTCTTCTTTGATCACTTGATTATTTGCATTGTTGGTTGGAGTACGATTCATTGATTTTCTGCAAAACTCTTTCACTTTATTAAGAATTTCTTCTCTTGACAGTACTCGACTACCTTTTCGTCTCATTATAACTGGTGTACCAGCAATGCTTCCATAAATGGGTTGTTGATGTCCAGTTATCATTTCATCCATTACACTTTGACTGCGAGGTGGCTCAGTTTTAATTTTAGGATCATTGGACAATTTGGGCATAAGTTGTGTTGTAACAAAATTGGTTCCATCGATGACTTTTACATGTCGATTACTAGGTATACCAGAAAATGTATTTCGCTGAGGTGATCCGCGAACAAAATTTATTTCTGAATTAAATTGAATCTGTTCTGCTCTATAAGGAAGAGAACACGGTTGTTGCTCAAAATTTTTACCAGGTGGTAGTTTTTCATAAATATTTTCACCAGTTGATGTTTTCTCTATAATTTGCACAGGAGTAATTCGATTGAATAATTCTCGATCAGTTAGTTCTTTAATCTCTTGAAGTCTTGCCCATTCTTCAGGTCCTATGTCAAATGCCTTGAATGTTGTTGTCGTTGTCGTACCCATAGGCGGTGCAGAGTACTCTTTTGGTGGTGTAATAATTGAAACTTTTGTTTCTATTTGTTTAGCTTTCTCTGCACTTCTTAAGGGAGTTGATGTCATTTTTGGACCATTTTCTATAGAATCATTACTCACATATTCATGTTTTAAAGATGTTTTGTGTTGTGAAGATGACACTTTAGGTAAACTATTTTGCCTTTTAGAATTTTCATGTCGCCCTAACGACGATGACCGTTTCGAATTATTACTGTATTCTTCAAATGATGTCGACCGTTTCGGAGGGCATTGTTTTTCAGCACTTCTTCGTGACTCGCATTTTTCAAATTTTTGTGACATTTTATTTGTTAATGATTTATTTGTATTTCCACTACTCGATTGTAATTTTTGTGCACGAGGTTTAATTAACACATCTCGATTATTATTATCAATTATAGCCTTTGAATGTAAATTTTGTAATCTTTCACGTGACGATGTCTTTTTAATTTTTGTCGCTTTCAATGATTTCGATGTCATATTCAATTGTTCTTTATTTGATTTTTTTGGTTCAATGATTTCAACTATTGTCGTTTTTGAATCATTTGATTGTCGATCAGCAACATTGGGAGCAGTATTATTAATAGCGTTAACATTATTATTAGAAGAATTTATGATGGTATTACTATTAATGGCATTAGTGTTTGTAATAAATTCTTCAGCATTCGTTAAGGCACTTGATATTGAACTGGAACGATCATCACCACCACCACCACCACTACCGCCGCCATAACTTTTACGTGATCGTTCAATACATTTTCTGAGATCATTAGCTGAATTTGAATTGCTATTAATTATTGATCCACCATGAAAACTTTGTCGTTCTAAAACAATACGTTTAATTGGTGATGATGATGATGATGATGGTGTTGCCGTTGATTTTAATAATTTATTTTCATTATTTAAATTTGATTTAGTCATTAAATCAGATGTTGCTGATGCTATTGCTACTGTTGCTATTGATTGTGGCATCGTTGTAGCTGTATAAACATTCTGCGATATAGGAACTGTTTCTTTTGGTGTCGTTTTACGTTTCGATGAAAATATACTACTAGGTAATAATCGTTGAAACATTGATGGTTTTTTCACTTTCTTTGGTTCCATAACGGCAGCATTTGTTATTGCAATATTATTATTTGTAATATTATTACTCATTGTGATTTTTGATTGATTTTTATTAATACTTTTATTATTATTATCAATATTATTATTGATTTTATTTTGTTGCTGATTTTGATGTTGTTTATCGTTTTTTATGTCACCATTTAACATTGTCTTTTTTGGTGTTAATAATAATCCTTTTTTATCAAGATATTCTTGAAATTCTTTTGAATTTACTGTATTTGTAAATGATTTCTTTTCTGTATCAACATTATTTATTAAATTATTTGTATTGTTATTTGATTCATTTGTTGTTGTTGTTGTATCTGTTGTTTTTAATTCATCACTTGAATTACTTTTTGTTAAAATTGCATCAATATCATCTAAATCATCATCAGAACTAAATTGTAATTTTTTAACACATTCATCAAATTTTTTTGCATTAATTGTTACCTCTTCTGGATTAAAAAATGATTCTTCAATATCGGTACCAACTTTAACTTTAATATCTGATAAATCTGGATAATTTGATTTTGTAACTTTTTTATATGATGGTATCTTTGATTTATTCTGTTGTTGTTGCTGCTGTTGTTGATGTTGTTGCTTTTTAATATCTTTTAAACGTTCCTGTGTTTGCGATGATAAACGAATTTTACGTGATGGTGGCTTTTTATTTTTTAATTCACGTAATTCTTCAAATTTAATTTTAGCTATTATTGTTGGATCATATGTAAAATATTTATCTGGATTTTTAATATATGTTTTAACATATTTTGATTCTTTAAGTACATCCTCTTTTGTTACAAATTCATTTATATCATCATTATTATTTAATAATTTCGATGATGATGATGATGACGATGATAATGATAAAATTTTTTGTTGTTGACGTTTATTAGTAATATTCAATAAATTATTTGGTCGTAATAATTTTGATGTTGTTGATGATTTTTTATTTGTTATTAATGATAAATCAGATGGTACTGATTTATTATTATTATTATTGCTTATATTATTATTTTGTATGAAACCGTTTTTAAATGGATTTTGTTTATCAATAATAACTTCACCTTCAATAAATTTTTTAATTATTTCACTATTTGGATCAAATGTAACACTTTTTTTAATTGATTTTTTTACATTTGAATTATTATTACAATTATTATTATTAATATTTATTTTATTATTATCTGAATTAATTATGGATGATGTTGATAAATTTAAATCACCATTATTAATTGTTAAAATTGATTTTATTTGATTTTTATCTGATTGTATAATTCCATTATTTTTTATTATTGGTACGGTTTTTATTGTTGATACTGTTGTTGGTGTTATCGTTACATCATTTATTGTTAACGTCTTGTTATTCACATTTAAAATATTATCACTTATATTATTATTGTTATTAATACTTTCAATATTCGTTTTATCACAGATTTGTTTTTGTTGCTGTTGTTGTTGTTCGTCTTCTTTAAATTTTTGTATTTTTTGTTTATGATTTATTTGATTTAAATTTAATATTTGATTGTCTTGTTCATCATATATTTCTCTTGTTTCTGTTGTTGTTGTATTTGATTTTTCTGTTGTTTCCAATTCTGATATTTTACAATTTGAATTTGATTCATTGAAAGTTGACATTGTTGTCTTAAGTATTGATTTGTATATTTAGATTTTGATGTTGTTGTTGTTGTTGTTGATATTGTTGATCTTGTTTTAAATATTGATAATAAAATAATTTTTTGTTCTTTATTAAAATTATCATAATTAAAAACATTCTGTTTATGATAATTTCTTGATAATATTTTAAATATTTTCATTGATTGAATATTTTTTAACACTATAAAAGCCTGAAAATGTACACAAAAAAAAGAGAAATTTAAAAAAAAAAAATTAATTCTAAAACAAATTTATTAAAATTTGAATTATTTTATTTGAAAAATAAGAAAAATACATATTCAGTTATTAAGTAAATTAAATTCAATAAAACTATTTTTTTTTAATTTTAAAAATTTTAAAATACACATAATTAAGTATATTAAATGCTTTAGTAAATTATAAATTATACACTGTTCATGTTTAGAAGATAACAAAAAATGTAGTATTCCTTCCTAAATTATAAAATATGTTTGTATTTTTCTTATCAATTAATCGCTTGGAAAAGGAGTTTTCTATATGTTATTATTAGTTTTATAAAAGTTTATTATCAAATGTAAATACACCTTTCATCCTAATGTAATGACAATAAATTCTATTAAAATGACATGAAGTTTTAATTTTATTTTTAGCCTTCGTATAACTTTTTTTTAGCATTGCCTTATATATATCCATAAAATACATATTTACATGTATCCATGATTTTGTAATTTCAATTTTAATCATTCTCTGATAAGGCGCATGAATTAAATAAAATTTATTTTATCATTTATTTATTTATTTACATTTTACTATAATCAAAATCGTATATTTTGCAAAAATATATACAATCTAATCTTTGTGCCATATATTATGCGCTACAATAGTTTAATTCTTTTTAAAAGATTTTATATTGAAGGTTCATTCATAGGTGACCTAAAAAGTACTCAGTTTAACAAGTTCAATTGCGAGCATACGTATCCCATAATTTTTGTTTCATGAATATTATACAAGGCAAGTATATAAAAAATACTTTGTTCAAATTCTTTTCAAGACCTTTTGCATTTAACTGTTTTCATTTTTTATTTTAACGTTTATTACATATGTATATACTGTTAGCAAAATGTGAATGTAGCTTTATTATAAAAATTTTATTTCAATTTATTGCACATTACATATTTTCCCTTTGCTTGCATATTTTAGATGCATATCTATAAAATTCATGTTTATCATGATTAATTTCATATTTATCAAAGTATTTTATTAAATTGAAAATGATAAAAATGTAAAAATAAACAAAAAAAAAAAATAATAATAAAAAAAAAATGTTTTTGCGATAATATAAAATTTATAAAGTAAACAAATTGTTGAAATGAAAAAATGATTCTCTTTTTCTATTACTACTTATTCAAGAGAATGTATAGGTAGTGAATATATTCGATATGTAAACTCTTGTAAATTAGACTTTATCATAATTTATTTTATTTTAATTTAAATATCATACACATATGGCACATACATTTGTATGTACATTTGTATGGGACAAATATAAAGTTAGAATTTATAAAGTGTATATATATACATGGTATATAGAAATTCATTTAGTTATTAAGAAAATTACATTGCATTCAAACTAATTCATGTTATAATTAATAAAAGCAGATGGTTTTTATTAATTTCAAGTGAATTAAAAGTGGGAAAGAAAAAAAAAAAAAAACAAAAATATATAAAAATACTTTTCTATTTTATAACACATATCTATGATACTTTAAATATGTTGAATGGTAATCATAATTAGGAAGACATATACGAATACACGTACAAATATAAAAATTAAACCAAAAAAAATACAAATTATTAAATGCAAAAAAAAGAAGATAAAAAAAAAGTTTCTCGTGTGTATGTATAATTTAATTATTACTTCAAAACATTTTCAATTAAGAAACAAATGAAAAATGTACATATTATAAAGTGAAATGTTTTTTTTTGTTGTAATAAAAGAGTAAATTTACATAACAGTTAGCTATTTATGTAGATATGTATAAGTATATGTACATAATGGACATAGCTGATATGTAAAGTGAAACTTAAAGAAAATGTTAAGAAAATTGAATGATAATGGTAATGAAGAAATGAAGAAAAATAAAGAATACAAAATGATTTATATATCAAAATATACATACAGATACTCGTTTATTTGTATACACACATGCCATAATTTATGCCACATCTTATTTGTGTATCTTGAAAAAGTTTTATCTTATATTGTTTAATTATTAATCTAATCATTCAATTTTATACACATGAAATACACACACACACACATACATTTATAGAGAAGCTAATTACATATACATATGTATAGTATTGTTCTCATATTGTTAATTTTCAAAACGAAGAGAGAAATGCTATATATATTATTGTATAGTAACAGATGAACAGATATTTATGTGTAATAATTTAAAAATCTAGATAATGATCTATTAAGATTTAAGACACAAAATTAATTTACTTTTATAAGACATTAGCATTCTGATAACCTCCTCATCAGATACAATATATATAACAATTTAAAAGTTTTTATAATTTTTGTATTTTTTTGAATGAATTCGGTGTGTATACAGATACACAAGTTTCATTATATTATGTTAATTAAAAATAGATTTAAAATTAACCATTAATCAATTGGCCTACTAGAATATATCCGTGTGTATGTATTGTGTATTCTACAATGCCCAATTTTATTCTCATTTCATATTATATACACGAAATCTTGAATATACACATTTTGTTTATTTTTCTGTACACTTTATACAGCTGGTTAAATATTATTGAATTAATTAAATATTAGAATACATGTACAATAAATTAACGTTTCATTTAAATAGGTTTCCTATACTTTACTTCATTTGTTGTTTTTATCTAAAGAATTGTAAAAAGATAAAAAAATAGTATGTAATTGTAACAATGATTATTTCTTAAGTCTTTAAATTTATCTCCTACATTTTATTCGATTCATTTTAATTTTTTTTTTTTTTTATAAAACGTTATAATTTAAATAGGTACACAGTTTGTGTATGGATATATTTAACTTTTGGGATTTTTTTTACTATATTTATTACATAATTAACTGATTACATAATACAACTTGATGTAAAAAATTATGTATGATATGTATTTGCAAAAATGAAATTAAAAGTTAATGTGTACATTTTTATATTTTATAGCATGAAATTTAATTGGTTGGTGTTTTTAAATGATTTTCACGCAATAGTACAAAATAAGCTCATAATTCATTTAATGAAATGTTTTTTGCACAACAGGGGTTACACTTATTACATACATACTGTATAAATGCATAGTATGGTTGTCATTTTTATTTTCAATATCATTATGTAAGATTTTTGTTTTTTTTTTTGCATAAGAGCATGAATTGCCCTTTTCAACATCAATGGAAAACACAAATTGAAAACTTCTGCGTTATACATACAAATTCTTTTAATAAAATACATAAAAATCATATGAATAGAATTTATTTTTATTTTTAATAATTATAATTTGTAATCAATTTTTAATTTATCATATTTTCAAATTTTATATATTCAAAATGCTCATTATATCAAAGTTCAATATGAATCACATCGAATAACAAATATACATATTGTATGAAGAATATAATATTTTTCTGCACAAAAATAACATTATGCAAGCTTACATACTACATAACATACATAACTAGATTCAATCTATAGTAATTGTAAAAACTAAAAAGCCAGTTTTAATTCATAGGTAAAATGGCAAATAATATTGCTTTATATACATATGCACATATACGTAATTTATATATTTTGTACTTAACAGGACTCACATATGTACAGTCTGCGGTATAATACGTTATAGTACAGTAAAACCATTGCAATCTATTGATTACGTATACATGAAATCAACAATATATATACACATAAATATATTTTTTTTTATTTTAAATATCATTATATATATTTGTTAAATAATAACCGCAATGAGGTCGTTAGACAAGATATTGTGCCATCTGCAATAAATGCTTTAATATAAAATTGTGCAGATAAAATCCAGTTTTTAAACCTATTACATCTAAACATTTATATATACGTGGATGTAAAATACAGGAAAGTATATATCAGAAAAAAAAAAAACAGATACAATGCATCAGATTTATTTGATATGGGAAATGAACCAAAAAGAAGAAATATCATCTTGTGCAAAAAAAAAAAAGATTAAATAATATTAACGTCATAATTTCAATTTATAAAAAAAAAAAAAAAAAAAAAAAAAAAACAACAACAGTAAGGGAAAGCGAGAAACAGCAAAGTAAAAATAAATAAATAAAACTTTAAAAAAAGAAAAAGATAATGAAGCAAAATTGTTTCTTATAGGTTTTATTATTCATAAACTAAGGCTATACACATTCAGAATCGGGTTGAAATTTAATCAACTTCCATACCTTTATGATGTCTATGTACATCTATTTGTGCTGATAGAAATTATTAAAGATTTATCACTATTTGAAAAAGTACATTGTACTTTTAATGTACACATATCATACATATTATGTGTGTGTATATTTATCTATTTATAATATTTAAATATTTTGTATACCTTTTATATGTATATGATATTGCAATTCATTTTAAAAATTTTATAACAAGAAAATTAAACCAGAAGTTTTATTGTGGTATTTTCTATACAAACCGCATAATTGTAATCAATCGATAAATGCAATCAATAAATCGTCATCATTATATTTTCATCATATACTCATCATTGCGATATTAGTATATACATATGTATGTATGTAGTAACATTTATTATCAGATACGACTGTCGTCATTGATCGTGTGTGAGTGGTCCCTCTATAATAGTAGATCTTTTATAAATAAACTAATGAAGATTGCTTTTAATAGTTTTCTTAACGTTCAGTATTATCATCATAATATACATACATACATCGTCATCATCATTATAGTCGTTAATTCAAAAGACTATCATATCAAATTGTAGACCACTATCATATAGATTTAATTTTTTTTTTTTCTCTTGTTACATTATTTCTTCATTGAATCATTGTATACATTTTTAAAATGACTTTTTTTTATATGTATGTATGATTAAAGTTTTAAATTATGATTGTAATTTAATGAAATTAAAAAAAAAAAAAAAAAGCAAAAAATTTAAAAGAAATGATAATTTTTAAATGAAATGCAATAAAATCTTTCGATCTCTTCCGTAAATGATTTTTATTTAAAAATTTTCTGTTAAAAAGCAAAAAAATGTGCATTTAAAAAAGAAATCACATTTTAGCATAATGTTATGGAAATAATAAACCGTAATATGATATACATATTGGAAAAATCGCGCATTTAATTTAAAGTTGACATATTTTATTAACGACAAAAAAAAATTTTTTTGTACAAAATTTGCAAAAACCAAAAAAAACAAAATGATTAAATAAAAAAGAAGAAAATTAGAATGACAATTATAACAAAAAAAACCGGCAATTTAAATGAATAATGTACATTGTAATAATTGTAATTACCGCTCAAGTATACTCTATTGTACATTAGATAAGGCTTTTATTTATAATAATACATTATTTAACTTCCAGATCATCATCGTCATCGTCATTGTCATCATATTATAATAATCAGATACGAACGGAACTTCTTTATTTAGTTAAAGATTATAATTAAAAGTGCAAATGACTTCACTTTATATTATTAAAAGTTTTCTTTTTCCTGCCATAAAATTATACATTACTAGCGGATACAGCACAAGTGTGTACAAACAAATGTGACTTTCATGAATTTTATTTTTTTTTATTTTTAATTTATAAGATTTTTTTTTTTTGTTTTGTTTTTATATTGTTTATTACATCATAAAAAATAAAGCTGATTAAAATTATTTTTATTTTATTTTATTTTTTATTTTAATTACATTTTTTCTCTGTGCATGCATATTTTGTATTTTATAAAATCGATTATTAATTACATAATTTCTATAGTGTTAATTTAATTGGAACAACTTAATGATTGATTTTATTATACAGTGTATTCCAAAATGATTATCAATTAGAATGCAAAGTTTTAAATGTTTTCATAGCGAAAAATCAGTTATAAAACTTGTATTCAAATATTGGAATTTTTTTTTTTTAAACAAGTTGTATCTATCATTATCTATCTTAGACAATTATTTTAAATTTTTTACACTGATTTTGTTGCATTGATCATACCACACCCTTCATTATTTCATCTTAAATGGGTAAATATATGTAGAACTAAATAAATACATTTATATCATTGCATTTAAAATAAATGCAATTTTGCTATGATTGATAATTCAAAAATTAAACATTAATTAAAATTAATAAGAAAAAAATAAATAATCATTAAAATTATATAAAATTGATACATGACAGGCAGTATATGAAAGAGTTATGTATCTACATATGTATGTATCATACAAATATTTTATAATAAAAGTAAACAGGTATGCACAGGTAATTATCCCATCATATATGTTTGTACATACTCATGTATATGTACACACAAATGTGAATAAATAAAAATATTTTTCAAAATCAAGAATAATTTTATGCTTTGCTGGAAACTAAGATTTATGTAGATACGTGTATACAGATTTTTTTTTTTTTTTTATTAATAAAAAAAATAATGACTTTGAATACCTAGCAATTATAATTGACTTTGTATCATATAAAATGAGATGACTTGTCAAATATAATTATAAAGCAAAAATGAAATAACAATCTTTTATTTATTTATTTATTATTTTTTTTTAAATTAGAAAAGGCATAATAAAAATGAACTTTTTGGTGTAGTAAAACTAGATTTCATTTTGATTGATGTATCAAGTTTAAATTTCACGACAAAAATTTTACTATATTTTTTTTTTTTTGCTAGTTGTTCTGATGTATAGTAAATAAAATTCAATCAAATTAAGTCAATTTTTTTTTTTCGTTTCATTAAAAAAAAAAAAAACAAAAACCAAAACATGATAAAAGTTAAATCTAGTTTTAAAATTTTTCTATATTTTTAATTCAGATATTTTTGAAATTCGAATTTATCATGCAATTAAATAAGAAAAAAATTTCAAATTTTTTTAATGTAAGTCAACGGAAACATCATAATAACATAATCGAACATTTTTATATGACGGTGGAAAATTTTAACTCGATCATTTATGTATTGTTCTATAAAAAATAAGATTGAAAGGAAGCGTACAGAATAATTTTAGCTAATAATAATTGTAATTCCCAATTTCACAGTTGTGAGTTGAATCTTAATTTAACGTGGTTAAAGTCATGTTTGCACAGCATTTTTAAGTGTTCGATACGTTTAACTTATTAAGTTTTAATTTAAAAATTAAACTTAAAAAAAAACAAAAAAAAATTACAAAATTACAAAAATTGTCTGAAATTTTGTATTCAATTAATTTCAGGAATTGTTTTTTTAAACATTGGTGTAATCCATCATTTTTAGTAATTTAAAAGAAATTATAAACAAAACACATATGCACATTACGTATGTCAATTTATTAAAAAGTAGGACACAACAAAAACTTATCTTCCTTCCTTTTTAAAATTTCCCTCTGTCCTCTTCAATTATTTAAAAGCGCTTTCCTCTTGAAATTTATATTATGATTTAAAATCAATTGAAAATATCAATTACATTCGCTTCTTTACTTAAATTCTAATACACTGAAATAAAAACCAATATAAAACATCTTTCGTTATTTTGACAACAGCATTAGATTTGATCCATGAATAAAAATTTTGAAAATCTCTTGAAATCAGAATTAAAAAAAAAAAAAAATAAAGAAAATAAATTAATTATGAAAAAAAAATTTTTTCATGATTGACTTATGCCCTCTTATGTACACATTAAAACAAAACAAACAAATATAAAAAAAAAAACAAAAACCGTAAAAACAAAAATTCGTTTCTTTCCTCTTTGGTTTTTGTTTTTATTTATTTTGTTTTTCTTTTATTTTATTTATTTTTTTTTTTTTTCAAATTGAAATGCGTGTATTCTCATAAAAAAATTCTTTAAATTGTTTTAATTTTTCAATTTGTTTTGATTGTTGAATTGTAAATAAAAATAATACGCATAATGTGTAAGTAATCAGAATAATAAAGTAAAGAGGAAAATTCAAAAATAAAATAAAAGAAAAACATATCATGAATATGTACTTTTGTGTATATATCAAATAAATATGTAAAATTATAAAATGATTATATTATGTACACAAATCTGTAATAATTTGTGTAATATGTGTATACACATCATATGATTCAAATATATGAAATCAAACAAATATTTGATACATATGTGTATGTATGTATGTAAGCAAAATGAAAATTAATTATATATACAAGTATATGTATTGTAAACAATATATGTAATAATTTAAAATTGTGTTCATGTGTTAGTCAAATGTGTATTTCTTGCGTGTTTTAGATGCATACGAATATAACAAACGTACATTTTATAATTACAATTTATTTATATGCCTGCATGCTCAATATTAATTCGAATATTGTATACATACATATATATGAACATAAATATATGTATAAAACAGATTACGTATAAACGTTTATGTAGCATATGAATACGTGTACAGCATCATAAATATATGATAATGAAATGAAAATTGATTACGTACAAATTTTGAGAAAAACAAAAATCAATGTCTTCTAATCAACAATGGCATTTAAAAATGTTAAAATAAAGTTTGAAAAAAAAAAAAAAATAATAATAATAATACTTTAATTAATATTGAATTCATCCATCATTTACACATGCCTAATGCTTACAAGAAAATTAAGAACATGTGCACAGTTTAGAGTTAAGTCAAGTTAAGAGGGTGTATCAATTTATATATTTTGAGCAGAATATTTGATTCAATTTTGTTAAATAAATATTAGGTTTGGGCATATAGCCGCATTTATGATGTAAATTTAACAGCCAGAACAATTATAATATTGGATGAAAGAATCGTATCGAATTCAATTAATGATAGTGTGAGTTATGTGGCTTTCATTCCTCCTTCGTCTTCAATTATATGTATCAGTTTTTCAAATTTTGTTTTTTTTCTTATTTTTCTTCAATAAAAAATTGAAAAATCTAAATTTGGAGTTTTTTTTTTTTTTTTTTTTTTTTTTAAAGAAAAGATCCAAATGCCCTGCCATAAAATCGATAATATGTTCCTATATGTTAAATTTTCTACAAACGAAGTGTCTTAATGTACTTAATAATCTACTTAAATTTTGTACAATGTAGGCACGAGTGTATGCAATACCATCAGATTTTCAAAACTGATGAATGAGAAAAATTTAAAAAAAAAAAGAAAGTACCATATTGCATGGAATATAGAACCGTCATCATCATTATAATTAAGTACATACATTGAGAATTCATTCTAGTTTTAATACGTACGTTCGTTGTATCATTTCTTCATGTATGCACATTGTAAAGGCAATGTAGGATATTGAACTTTTAAATATGAAATGAACAAAAATAATAATTGCTTAAAATAAATTATAAGCGCCAGACTTAAAAAATTTTTAGGAATTTTGTTTTTATTTTTTGTCCAAAAATGAAATTAGCAAAATAAAAAAAAATATTTCTTTGTTTTCTAAAAATATTTTTTCAATGTCAGACAACAAAAAATCATCTACACATGTAAAAAAAAAAATTAATCGATTTTGTTTAATGTGAATATTTTGTCATGTATTTCATTTTTAAAAGGATGTTATGTGAAAAAAAAAATGAAAAAGAAATTTACGAATGAATTGATGACAAAATAATCCGATATAATAAAAGAAAAGGAAAAAATATACTTTGATGATTGACACATTAAACTAATTTATTTGAAAAATTAATCTTGTATCGTTGAATGAATTAAGGATGAAAAACTCATTTCCGTTTTTCGTTTTGATTATTGTGTATTACGTCAGTCACTGTTATTAGTCAATTGAAGTGCACTTAAAATACATAAATCCTTTTTTGTTTTGAAGCACGAACACTTTATTAAGAAATAATTTTTTTTTTTCTTTTAATTTTTTTTTTAAAGTCAATTAAATAACCAAGTAATACTTACGAATGTGCATGTTTGAATTACTATACTTGTCATCAAGATGCAATGTTGTAAATGGCTGTCAACACCGTTACAAATTTAGGGAGTACAAACAAATACACGCATAATGTACAACAAAAACAGGATTTTAAATTTTTTTTAGTTAACCCAAACACTATTACTATACTTTTATCTGACATTTTGAGACGTTCCCTGTCTGCACGTTTTTATGACTCTTCTCGGTATGGTGTATGTGGAATGCTGTATATGCGAATGGAGTATTTTTGTATCATATATATCCGTGTCCTACACACATTGTAGTGAACGTTAAATGAACACATGTACGAAAAAATGAATTTATAGTATTTCTGGCAAGTGCACGTGATCAATAACAATTTTCTTTTTCTGTTTTCCTCAATATGAGTTATATATTTCATATCCTTTATATATATATATACTACATTCATGTGCATATGTATGTATATAAATTTTTTTTTTAAAAACTCCCCTTTATTTTTTCTTTTCTTTAATATCAAATGATGACGACAATGAACGGTCGGTCAAAGACAGATTGAATACACGTGCCAAATATAAATCTATATCTTCCTAAATATATTCAAGATGCCAGTCTGGATGGCTACTATAAACTATTTACTAGAGTATTATTATTACACTATTCGACTGCATACAAATTCATAAAAAAAATGTTTTGTGTATAGTCAATAAAGTCCTTTTTTTCTTATATTTTTTCAAAAAAATTTTTTTTCTGGATTTCTTATATGTATATTTCGTCTATGTGTTATTAATGTATAGACTTAAAAAGAGAATTTTATCTAGTCAAATGTTTTTTTGTGTACATAAAGTCCCAGATTATATTTACACACATATGTATGTATGTACACATTAGTGTATACTAATACAGTTTTTGACTTCATATGTACACATAAAAATATTTAATAAAAATACAGGATATCAAATAAATCCTTACTAGATAACTGATGATGTAGTATTCCCTTCATTTATTTATCTGTACACATTTTGTATAATCTTATCTTACATACTTACATAGTACATGTACTGGGATACGTTCATACAAATCTCTATTTGTCAAGCTATAAAAATTCTTTGGCTTTTCAT
This sequence comes from Anthrax anthrax, assembly GCA_963971155.1. Classification (NCBI taxonomy): domain Eukaryota; kingdom Metazoa; phylum Arthropoda; class Insecta; order Diptera; family Bombyliidae; genus Anthrax; species Anthrax anthrax. The sequence continues at coordinate 4,151,406 of OZ020123.1, forward strand.
TTTTTTTTTTTTTTGACAATGAGAAGTGTTCTTTCTTGAAAGTTGCCAAAAAATAAATTGTTTTCTCTCTTACAATGTACTTTACATTCAATGATGACAATAATGATTACGAAAATGCAAGGCAAAAAAATTGAATAGAATTTGTTTATCATTTTTATATAGGAATTAAAAAAACACTGAGTACTTTATACGGTCCTAAGTTTTTAAAATGAAGAAAAATTTTCAATTAATTGAATTTAAATAATCAAAAAATTTTAATTTTAAACAAGAAATTGTTTTAAGCCAACTTAATCGATTTATGTGTAATCTAATATTGATATTGATTTTAAAGTTGAACTTTTATTAGCCGCTATTGTTTACATTTTCGTTATTATTTTACAATACACTCAATCTGTCATTCATTCTTATCTAAATTGTTGATATTTACTTACATATATGTAGACATGTGAACAAAAAAAATCAAAGAAAAAGAAAATACTTTTCTACTGTTTATTTTCATGTTATTCAGTCGTTAATCGTCTTCATTTTTAAATTTAGGAAATCGACACAAAAAATAAATTTATTGACAAAAATCTCAGATAACATCGTATGTATTAAAGCTATAAAAACATACAATAAAAAGGAGAGACAAATTATTTCAAAATCAATTTGATTGATACAAGCACATACTGTATCATACTACCATACACGTTAAATTAATGTGATTAATATCAATGATAAAAATTATCAATAATTTCACACCTTAATTGTTTTTTTTTTTTTTTTTAAATTTTATTTTGACATTTTCCGGTGCATTGACACAAAACTGATATTTTCTGTTGTTTACTTGAATGATAGATAAAATAAATTAAAAATAGAAATGACAAAGGTATACTTTAGAAGTATTTCATGTGTAATTTTTTTTTTTTTTTTTGTTTACTTTTATTAGTACGTGTAAGAACGTTTTAATACTCAATTTATTCAGTAATAGAAAACTAGCTTTTTAGCAAAAAAAACAAAAAAAAAAAACATCTCAATAAAATCAAAGGAAATCAAAGAGTAAAAGTCAAATAATAACTTTTTATCACGCTATGTAGATAAAATAATAAAAAAAAAATACATTTATTTCTTGTACGTCACATGTGGAACTAACTAAATCTTTAATTTTAACATACAGATCAAATTTTAAACGTTCAAACTGAAATTAAGCTTAAAAAAAGCAATAACACGTGTAAGATAAAAAATGTTTGAAAAAAAAAAACTAAAAAATGTTGAATAACAAAAATTTTGGAATTTTTGTATAATAATTTCTTCACACGATAATTTAACGAATTTTTTATTTTATTTTTTTGATGTTTTGTATTTATTTTATGTTTTGATTGCCAGAGGTATAAAAATATTTGGTAAGATAGAAAATACAACGGCAATCTACATTATGTACACAACTAACAAGACATTCTTCAGTAGTAAATTATGCTGATACATTACCATACATATATTGTATGGGCCAACATTTTTTCAAAATAGTAATGGTCAAAATAAATTAATAAATCTTTGTTTTGAAAATTGTTACCTAATTTTTTTCATATGATTTTGTGATCGAGTAGTTATTAGAAAATTCAATTATTAAATCAATTTAAAAAGATAAATGATGTTGGCTTCTCTGAAGATTTTATTTGAAAACTGGTTGTAAACAAAATATTTTTTTTGGCACCTTCAAATTTTTAACTTCTTTTCTTTTATTTAACAAGTAAAATTATAAAAGAAATTGTAAAAAAGTTGACTAATTTTTAAAAAATCAATAAAACCCTAATATTTGAATTTCACTTTAGAAAACCAGATTTTATTCTTATTAAAAATTTTAGTCTTTTTTTTTCTAATATTTTTCATTTCAAAATAAATTTAAAAAAAAAAAAAAAAACGAAAAACAAAAAAATGTATTCAAATCTCAACTGTGCATTACATATCCAATTAGCCTAATTAAATAATTTTGTATATCCATAATAATAATAATGTCACATCACAGTTATATATACGTAAATATACAAATTAAATCCAATTTTATTTTAATCTTCTAAAGTATAATAGATACTCACACAGAATGGATTACAAAGGTTCTAAGGATACAACGTATGTACATATAACTTTTGTTGTTATTTTTGTATATGACAAGATAATTAAAATATTTGTAGAATTATTAAATGTAGTACATACATACATGCATGCAAGTTTATGCTTTATATCTTTATAACAAACATATGATTCAAATAAAGCTCTCATGATACCTTTAATACATTTACATATGCAACAAATTTTATTTTAGAAAATTTAGAATATTATAAACATGCATATATACATACGAGTATACGGTACTTAGTTATATGAAAATATAAATATGATAAAATATAATTGCATATGTATGTATGTTATCATATTTTATTTGATTTTATGACGTTTTCTAATTATAATTAGTCAATTATGTATTTTTTTTTTATTTTCATTTTTACCCTTTCTTTTTTCCCCTCTTCAAATGAAATTAATTAATTAAAACATGTGTGCTAAGTGAAACCAAAGTGAAACCAAAGAACATTTAAAGTGAAACATATTTTGTTAATGTTTTGTGGTTTTGTATTTTATGTCATATGTACCTATATATATAATCTGTTAAAATTTTCTCTTTTTCAGCAATTAAAGAGCTTCCAGAACACATATAAACACAGTCTTTACACACATTTTCTTTTTTTAAGAATAATTTTTGTAGTTAAATTAGATAAGTATGTCAGTAGTTTGTACGTACAATCTTTTTAAGTGGATTAATTTCATTTTGGTCCTAATTTCTTAATACATATTTGTGATGTGTCCTTGATTTTCTTTTTACTTTTTTATTTTTTTTTTTTCCTATATCCTAATCTTGAGTATTTTCTTCACTTTATTAGTTTCTTTGGAAGACAAAAAAAAATTGCTTATACCAAAATTAAAAGAAAGATATGATTTTGTGCGGTTTCATATTATCATTACCTATACGCGTAGTTAAGTTTAAATATACTTACAAATGAAAATTTTTTTATTTGTAAGATTAATGAAATAGATGTCTAATTTTTATGCGATTAAAAGCAAACCCTAATTTGTATTACTCTATATATGTAAACCGCAATTTCATTTGCTCACAAAATTTATTGCCAAGGTAATATTTGTAGAAACTCTTTAGGATCAGCATTAAAAAATGGACATAAAATAAACCCAAAACCCAATAATCGAATAATTGTAAAAATGTTGTGTCCATAAACCTTCAACCATTTAGAAAGCAAAAAATAAAAGAAATTCTTTAATTAGATGAATTTTATTATGTGTACATAATTGTATATGTAATTTTTATTCTTTTTAGAGTTTGGGTGTATGTTTACATTATATAAAAACACGAAATGTATACATGAAAAATCAAAATAAATATTTTCCAGTACGCTTAAGTACATAAATATACATATAAGTACATATACAAAAGTGTTTATTTCATTTTATATTTTCATTATTTGTTTATTTTATTTATCATATTATAGTGCATTTACTCGAATTTACTTCTTTTTATTTTATTTTAATTTAAAATATTTTCTGTTGTTTACATGTTTCGTAAGTTTGTAATAAAGAGAAAAATGCAAAAAAAAAAAACAAAAAAAAAATTAAGTTCAAGTATTAAATTGGATTCTGTCATTCTATTTTTTGTTACGATTTTATGTTACGTATTAAACATGTTTACAATCATACATGCGTTACGTATTCTTCAACAGAGTATATACAATAAATTTCTAAATCAATTTGTCATACATATGTTTCATTACAACTTTTATGTACCATGTGTAATGCATATACAAAAGTTCTATAGGATATAAAAAGAAAAATTAATTTCAAAGGGAAAAATATTTTTTTTTTATTTATTTTTTTGCATAAACAATAAATGACCTAAATTTAAAAAAAAAATAAAGCATTAATACAGAACACATAGATTTTTTTGTTTTTTGTTATTTCACTTCTGTTCTTTTTTCATTTTAGAAGTTCGAATAAAACATCATGTATTCCCGTTTCGTATATGTATATTTTGTAGAACGTACGTTTATAATATGTTATGCTCCATTCACTTATTCGATGCAGTTAAGGTCTTATAGGAGTACATGTATCGTTTTTCTTTTCTCGTAATATCTAATAAGATCATCTCACTAGTAGTGCTACCACAATCTGTAAAATTATCATTTAATGATGAATTTTTTTTAATATCAATATACAGTGACGTAAAGTGGTTCTACTTTATGTCATTTCCATTAGACCTTAATTGCATCGAATTAGTGTATGAAGTATAGTATTTATTCGCCTTTATATATAATAAAAAAAAATAAAATAAAATCAAACGAATAAAATCCAATTGTGATTTGATTATGTATACACATACAACATATGTATGTATACACATATGAGTACGTATGTTTTTATGTACATTACTTCATTATCGACAATAATAATGATGATTAAAATTTAAATAAATCTTGACAATGAATAGAAATCGAAAAGTCTTTCTTTTACATATGTACATGTAGAGATAGTATTAGATTAGATACGGATAAAATGGGTGTACAAAAATTAAAATTAATTTATAGATCCATTTAGATGTACATACATATGATGTAAATATAAAAGAAAAAATAAAGGAAAGAACAAGCCCACTAACACTTTTTTCAAACACACAAGATACATTCACATACATAATTTTAAATTGTTATTGTTAATAAACATATAGACATATTTATGGTATATAACAATGTACCTATTAATGTACATATGTACTCATACGGATTTACAATTTACATATTCTACAATATGCATGTGCATATGAATGTAAATTAAAAATTTAAATTTAAAATAACGTTCATAATTTAATATCATATTTTATTTACAAATTAAATATGACAAAAAAAAAAAAAAAGAAATGATGTGTTCTTTTTTGTGTTATATTTTATTAGTTATGTGCCTGATTAAATTTTATGACTTTCTTTTTTGTGTGTGGGGGATGAATACATTAAAATGAGGACAAGAATTAGAATTATTTAAATTGATTTATAAGACAACATTATAAAAACGAAAAATTTGTAAAAAAAAAAAAAACAAAGATACAAAAAAAAAGTAAATAAATTGACAAAACTCGATTGTAAATATTATAGCATGTACACATTATTATTACCGTGTCCAACGTAAGCAAATTAATATAGATAATTGGTAGCATGAAGTAAAAGGAAGTTCTTTAAATTCTTAAATAAGGACATCAATAAATTTTTATTGTAAAAGTGATCAATGTAATTTTAGCCCTTATTTAAGCAATAATGAGCAAAAGACGAAATAAATAAGAGTTTATATTTATTTTTAAAAAATTTTGTAACCTATAAAAGCTGACTGTGAATCAGACACAGACATGACAAATTTAATTGTTGACTTTTTAATTGAATACAATTAGCTTACGTTTTACCTTAAAATTAGACTGTTCTGTTACATTTAATTGCCATAATACGTTTACATATGTATATGTACATTTCCTTTGATGTTTTTAAATGCAACTTAACACATAATAATTATACAGTATACTTGACATTAAATAACAATTTTTATTTTTATTTTTACATATAAAACTCCTTCTAATGGGTACATACATACAGTGCTGTCGTTTTTAGGCAATTACATTATTTTACTGCTTTCTGATGTCTGATGAAAATACTGTTTTTTTTAAAATTATGATTTACTTTTATTTTCAATTATAATGGAATCAAAAAAAAAAAAATAATAATAATAATAATTAATTTGAAATTCAAATTTAGAATATTGTGAAATTAAAAACGAATTTTATTTTAATTATTTTACCAACAAATAATTATTATATACTATTTACCATAATTGTTTATTTTAGAATTCAAAAAAAAATTTTTTTTTTTTTCACTTCATATCGAACGATTATAATAATAGAAACTTAATCGTAATTAAAAAATTTAATATAAACTTAATTTATCAAGTTTTAGAAAACGACAGCACTGCTTATATACAAAAACACATTTTCGTATGATGATCAAAATGTGAAAATTTTCATAATTTAATAGAATAAAAATTTTTATTTTATGTTATGAAAATTATTTTCATCTTTCATTTTCTTCTCAGCGTATGTAAATTGTTGTACTTGTATTTGCATACTATGTACATACATATGTGACATACAAAGGAATGAATTCATATGGTAATAATAACAGGTGATATAAGAACACTTAATCATACTTTTGAGAAATTCTTATCTTAAATTAAATTTTTTCATTCAACTTGAGGTAGATAATCACGTATAAGACATGTGTACTATACGTAAAATATTTATATAGAAAAGTGGAAAAATTAACTTAATAAACAAAAAATTTTTTTATATTTCAAGTTGAAAATGTCCTTATATTATCCAGACAAAAACTGAAATATAAATTAAGATTCACAGTGATAAAGTATTCGATGAATTCAACAAAAATCACATAAAATATGAAATGATATCCATAATTTTACAGTGGGCATACACAAATCAATTTATCATAATTTTTTTTTTTAATTCTTTGCGATCTCAGCATTCTTTCATTTTATATGTATAATACATGTTTCTGTATTAAATTGTATATAAATATTATCATTTTATAAAATTTTGGAAAATTTTCAAGAAAATGCAAACTTCATCATATCATTTTACATGATACAATGTCTAAGACTCGATTATTATACAAGTAATATATTTAATATTATGTCTGAAGAAGTTTTTCTTTTATTCATTTGTAATAAAATATGTCAGATACAAATGAATTTTGGTGCTTTGCTTTGTGACAATGTTTCAAAAAATAAAAAAAAAAACAGCAATTTTACATCTACCCAAATGATACGTATGTATGGTATGCATAATAGTGCATAGTAGACAAATATTTGGTGACAATGAATTTTTTTTTGTTTTTTTTTTTTTTTTTTTTTTTTTTTTGTATAAATTTAACTTTAAATATTGTAATAAATTTAATGTGTACAATAAATGTAGATGTAATATGAACAATTTTTCCATGAAAAATGAAAAAAGTTAAAAACTACTTAGTATAATAAGGTTTACAGTTGAGTATGAAAAATATAATCAATTACTATCATAATTTGAAAGTATTGCTTTCGCCAATTTTTACTTTACATTGTGTTAAGAGATGATTAACATACGTAATTGAAAACTAATATGAGACTTTGAGACATAAGACAACCTCAATAAAGTTAACAAACTCTGTATGTAGATGCACATATGGATGTATGTACATATGTATAAGTTGGGTGTTAGGTAGTTGGGTCCATAATATTTTATACAATCTCTATATCTTTAAGTTTAAATCTCTATCTCTATATCTCTATATTTTTAAGTACAAATTTAAATACAGAAAATGAAAAACTTTTTTTATTATTAAAGTAAAACAAAAGAAATTATGTATAAAGCAATAAAATAATGAAAATAAAACCAGAAACCGAAAACAAGATAGCAAATTAATTATATCGGTGTAAGAATAAAAATTTTATATAAGGCTTTGAAATGAAATGAAATAAAAAAAAAAATTTCTTTTTGTGGTAAACTCATGTAACTGAACAGAATAACGGTACATATTCTCTTACTACCTTATATTGATTATAATTTTTTTTTCTTCTTCTTATGCGTAGGTATACTTATAAGTACAAAAAAACTTATGTGTATGTTTGATAAAAAAAAGTACTTTCTTCTTTCGTTGATGAACTATAACAACATCTGATCTAAAAAGAAAAATCATTTCTTACATATGCACATGTACATTCACATCTGTGCGAACTAAATAAAGAGATGATAATAAAACAAGAAATAATACATATAAGAAAAATTTAAGTAACATATTATAAGGAAAAAGATAGAATAAGAGTAAAATTATATTGTCTTTATATCCGTACGTACTGTAACAGTAGAATATAATATCAAAAATATCATAATATGTATAATGAACTAAATCGCTAGTAAAATATCTTATGTTTATGGTTAGTACAAAGGCATGTAACATAATTTTTGTACTATGTGTACGTGGTACGCACTCATATGTATGTATGTATTTAATACAATTTTTAATGAGATTATAGATGAACTTAAAATTAAGTACAAAAATAAACAAACTAACTACATACATACAAACAATTAAAATTACAATAAAACACGCTAATACAAGACATTAATATGTATTTCAACAATAAGAAAATATTCATGACATGATTAAAAAAAAAAATTGTTTTTCTTTAAAAAGTATCAAGTTTTTTAAATTAGTGCATACGCCTATCATTTTTCAAATTATTATTACTTTTTTAAAAATTAAAACTTTTACTATAATTCAACAAAATTAATTGTAGTATTTAAACCAATGAAATAATGAATGAAAATATTTCATTTAAAATGAATATAATTGATAAATAAAAAGAAAAAAGAAAGAAAAAGAAGAAAAATAAAGAGATTTCGCTTCATTGCATAAAGCAATAGTAATTTTCTATAGTCAAAAGTAATTTTATAAATGAAGTACTATTGTATTATAAAATCAGAAAATAAAAAGAAAATCTCATATGTATACATACCACTATTATAATCGAATCGATGATAAGTGATTGGCGATTGTAACGGAAAAATTATTTATTCTTTTTTTTTTTTATATGATGAAAAATTTTTTAATGTAACTGTATGAACACATTATAATCCATTCACGAATTACATTGAATATTTAATTTTTTTTTTTTTTTTTTTTGTTGTCTATCTTTTTGTTTAAGATGCATAAGTTCAAAATTCATCCAATCATTAAATTTTTTTTTTCTATTCAACAAATTACAGAATGAAATTTGAATTGAAAAACAAAAAAAAAAAAAATAGAATTACATTTAATAAATTTCTGATGAATCACTGTTTGATATATCAGCTTTCTTTTATATGAAATTCAAAATTTCTTGTGACATGTAACAAATTTAATATAATTTCATAACGTTAACTACAATCAAGAGTCACAATTTAGAATCAGAAAAAATAACCAATGAATTTATAAAATGAAAAATAGTGAACATATAAGAAATAAAATTAAATATGCATCAAATTTTAATGTTAAAGTTCATTTCACATTTAATAAAATCAATAGAAATAATCAAAAATTTTGACAAATCACGATTAAAAAATAATAATAATAATTGAACCCGAAGTCTCGAAATTATAATTCAGTTAAAAGCTCAACCAAAATCAACATAAAAATACGTAATGTATCGTAACGTAAAGTGCGATAAATGGTTAATACATAGTAATAACCAAAACACACGTAAGTTTACGTTCGTTAATTTTCGATCAGTTTGAAATGTCAATTTTACGTAACTTAAAATGCCGTAAGCATCGCACATTTTACGTAAATTTATGTTTAAATGACAGAAGTTTACATTTTTACATAAGTTTTTATTTTCGTTTACTTACGGATAAATGATATTCGTAAGCACACAGTGACACAGTTCGTTCAATTTCTTACGTAATCCTTGCGTTATTTTGGTTGAACCTTAACAGTTTCAGTATAGAAAGTAAAAAGTAGTTAAATAAAATTTATTTATATTTAAACATTTTGGTTGATCTTTTAAAGTTTTTCGAAAATAATCTTTTTAACGTCTCAAAGCTCTGTAAATTGTGTCTCATATATGTATATAAACGCACTTGTATGATGAAATTCACTTTATTTTTAAAATAATAATGTAACCAGATTTTTTTGTTTATTCTATTTTTAATAACAGAGTTCTTAATTGATTTCAATGTAAATTTAATTATAAGTAATAAAACTTTTAAATATTCTTTACGTAATATGATTTTGATTTTTTTTTTTTTTTGTTTTGAAATTATGATCACGTTCAATTCAGTTCATATAAGCACATAAGTCATGTATGCGCGATTTCGGTATGAAGTAGGTATTCATTTACATATAAAATGTAATTTATCTTCAAATTCACTTTTTATTATTTCAATATAATTAAACATTTCGATTTTAAATTTAACGTTTATCAAATAAATAAAATTAAAATGAACAATAGGATTTGTATGCACAAATCATTATAAAACATATAAAAAAAAGTTTATTGTTTAAAACAATTACCTATACATATGTATGTATGTAAATACAGTGTATGATATGTACATTGCGCATTGACTTTTTAACATAATAATATATGGCATGATTAATTTTTAAATATGATTTTTTTTTTTTTATTAATTTTAATATGCACGTTTAGTCTAAATTCTCACATAAATAAATAATTGAAAATAAACAATTTTTTATTTTCATTTTATGATGGTGGATGACCTTCAATTAACAATAAAATCAATTACGCACTATGTATATTTAAAAATTAAATCAATAATATGCACATGTGTGATATGGACAAATTTTTATAAAATTTACATTTTGTATGTATGCGTGGGCAAGATAAAAAAAAAACTGTTCAAAAAATAATAAATAATAAATGAATGAAAGAAAACAAAAATAAATCAAAATATAAACATAATAATATAAATATTATTGTACAAGTATGTGATAAATGTTTCTTTTGTATATGATTATGTTGATGTACTCATATGTGCCATTATGGTTATTGATCTATGTATTAAAAATAAATGAAACTTACACCCTGTATATTTCTATAAATATGAGTATTAAAATGTAAATGTTCCAAAACTCATATATACTTATGTACGTACAGTAATAAAGAATATGTAAGTATACGTATTATATAGGTATGTTGTATATGAAATTTAAATTGTTATTAAATCACGTACAATTTGTATGTCATAGCAGTCATATTGTACTATACGCAAGGAATCATTTTTTCTCACACATTTCTGTTAATGTACAAACGTATGTATGCAGATTTTCCACAATATATAATGAGTAATCTACGCACACATGGACATAAATATTAAATTTTTGTTTATATTAATGCACATAAAAAATTCCAAATGAAAACATAAAACCAGCTCGTAATTGTTTTTTTTTCTTTTTTTAAATAATAATTGAAGTCCAGCCCAGTCCATTTGAAAATAAAAATACACATAGTACAAAATAAAGTGATATGATTACAATATACTATATAATCAATCTGGAATTTTAATTTTTATTACCTATCATTACAAACTTTGTTAAAAATAAGCATCTAACCAAGTCACATCATTTCAAAGAATAAATTTTCCTTTTTTTTTGTTTTCATTTTGAAAGCACGTAATAAATAAAATTATAAATTTAAAAAATTATATATATTTAATTGAAGTAAATGTAACGTTTAATGACTTGTGGTTATTCATATAAAAATATACATAATACATATGTACATGTAATATATGAAATTTTCTTAAATTTAAAATTATTATACGTTGAAAAAATCACGTATATGTACATATATGAAATGTACGTATGTATAAAATGTCCTTACGTAATGTATGTACTATCATGTACATACATTCTACCAATTCTACATAACATTGCTGTAAAATGTATAAATATTAGCTCTGCATACTTATATGTATGTATGTACATACATATGTGAAACAGAGCGAAGTATTTTAATTTTTAATTGCTTTTAAAATTTTTATGTATCCATGTATGTGTATTAATAAAAAATATATAATTACTTTTACTTGACTTTATGGGTAATTTTAATATGTCTTCTTGCTTTAAAAACATACATCTTAACAAAAAAAAAAAAAAAAAAAAAAAAAAAAAACAGAAAAAAAAAAAAAATTTTAAAAAAGCCTTGAAAATTCTATGATGATACTGGTAAGTGGTAAAAGCTAACAGAAAAAATATCTTTTTTCTCATTTAGCTTATTTTACAAAAAGGAAAAAGAAAAAGGAACAGACAGAATTCCTTTGACTTGTTCATGATTTTATATAATTTAAATTTAGTTATTTATTCATATTTATTACATGTATGAATATCAAACATACATATGTGTACGAACATTTTAAAATATTCAAGATTTTCTGTGTACACTTAGCATATGTATAGTTTTTAAAAAATTTTTTAGTGAACTGGTTTGATGATAGCCCAAAAAAAAAACAATCTCAAAAACTTTTTTTTTTTTTTTTTTAAATAAAAACCAAAACAAATTTAAATTATTACTCAGGAATTTAATGAGCAAATAAAAATGTGAAAAAAGTATAAGACAAAAAACAGTTTCTCGTGGATCATAAATCCCATTTATAGACGTTTTCCATCATTTAAATAATGTATTAATGGACATATGTATGTATGTATGTAATTTCATATAATTAATGTTAGCTTACATATGTATAGTATGCTTATGAGCTCATACATACCGACACAAACATATATCCAAATATGTACACAAGAATCTAATTTTGAAATTAAAAGATAAAAAAAAACAAACTTAAATAAAAACAGTAATTTTTTAAGGTAAGGGCTATCATAAAAATTTTTTTTATTTTTATAGTTATAATAAGTTATATTTATCATTTTTTTCTAAGATTTCTTTTAATTTATTAATTTAAATTTACTGTTTGGTCCATTTTTCTTTTTTGTTTTTCATTGTTTTTTTTTTTTTTTATTAAATTTCAAAAATTTTTATAGATATTTTTTTTTTCAAAGGTTTCATTCCCAAACAAACTAGAAGTAGTCAGAAATGATTTAGATGATATTTTACATTAATTTTATTAAATTCCATAAAATATTTTCATTTTCTTTTATTTAATCCATGTGATAACACACTAACCGAAATTTTACATTTTATAATCATTATTAAAGTTATTACTTTATTAGTTCTCTCTTGTTTTTTCTCTATTTTGTCAAATTAATTCTTGAAAAAAAAAAAAAAGTTAAAATTCGGACTAACAAAGAAGTAAACATAAAAAAGTACAAATCCATTAAAGAGAGACCAAAATTAAAACATTTAAAATGAAAAATAAAAGAAAAACAAAGAAGAAAAATGTCAATTATATAAAACCAAAACCAACTATCATCTGGTAAAGTGAGAAAGTTAAAAAGTCGAGAAAAAGAAAACTCACTCATTCATAAATACGTGTCTATGTCTTACAAATGAACATACAAATAGTTTTCATGCCATTTTAAATTTTTTTTTCTGTTTTTTTTTTGTGTTTGTTGTTTTTTTTTTTTTTCAAATACAATTTTTCATTTTTATTTCTACCTAGACCCAAATTTCTTTCTTCATTATCGTCTATAGCTATGAACACTATTGTTAGATTTAATGAAAATAATAAAAAAAAAACAAAAAATTAAAAGAAACAAAAATTTTGTTTTTCCTGTAATTAACATTCTGTGTTTTTTTTTTTTTTAGCTTTGCTTTTTCTTCATTGTTTGTTGTTTATTTACACATTACTTTCTCAATCAAAGTAAAAAGCATTTAATTTTTTTTTTCTTTTCGTTTTTCATTAAGGCAATACTTTATATTTATTATTTTTACACATTTCTGTTTTTTTTTTTTTTTTCTTTCAAAATTTTAAATGCAACACTGATTATTGTATTGTTCAAGAAATTTTATATACACGAATGCTCTTTACATTTAACGATATACATAGATGTGTATGCTGTATAATATGTATAAAAGAATATCAAACAGAATGGACTTGTAATTGTATGTTTATTACATTTCTTAGTTAAAAATTTTTTGTTTATCAAATAATTTTGAAATTATAACATTTTGAGATATTTTACATAAAAACAAAAAATCATTCAATTAAAATTTAAACAAAAAGAATTTATTTAACAATTTTATATTATTAAAATTGTACACATAAAATCATAGTTACAATGTAAATAAAAACAAATATAATGAAAATAATTTTAAAAAATTTTATAACTTTAATTTTCTTTTTATTTTATTTATTTTTTTTTTAATTTATAGAATAACGAAAAATAAAATTTTATACATGTATACAAAGTTATGTATATGAACAATAAATTGTACACAATTAGTAAAGCTTTAATACTTGAATTGATTCATTTATATTTGTATTGGTGTACACAAGTATACTTTGAAAAGTTTATGTAAACGTGCGTATTTTTTTTGAATTTTTTTTCAATTCATGTTTTGTTTTGATTATTTATCATTGTTGCTTGTGATTATGTAAGTCAATCAACAATATATAGGGTATTCAAGAAAATAGAAATCAGACAAATAAAACCACAAATAAAAAAAAAAAATAAATAAAAAGATAAACAAAAATCTGTACTAATCAAATTTTGTAATTGACATGGGTATCATGTGTAATAAATCTATATGATACGTATACTAGCATACATTTACTAATAAATTATACAGCATGTAATCATAACAATTTTTCTATTTAATTATTAATTAAATAATTCTTTTGATTCCGATAACAATAAGAAATTAATGAAATAGAAAGAAAAAATTTAGGCATTCACAATTTTTAACTATATGAGTTAAAATAATAAAAATTATCATTTGAATTTCTGAAAAATAAAATCGGCATTTTGGAATTAATTTTAAAATAAACAAAATAAAATCATTAGATTAAAGGAATTTTTTTAAGTGAACCTTCTGAATTAAAGAAAAACAAAAAGCACAAAGATAATCACGATTTTTATAACAAAAAAAAAAAAAAAAAAAAAAAAAAAAAAAAAAAATTGAATGAAACATACATTAAATAAGATACTCGTGTAACATATAATGGATAGATACATACGTATCTTCTCATTCATTGTACATATACATATCTAAAACTATTAAATATGACCTGATAATTTTAATTTTTATTTTTTAATTTATTAAACATATTATCAAGTCTGTAATAATAATAGATAATTTTAATATTATGAATTTATTCGCATTTAGACACGTTATGTACATACATGTACTATGTATCAATTAATACCAGATGCAGTTGGTTTTTTTTTCAAATTTTTTTTTTAAATATTTTTATTAATTCAAACTTGTAGCAATTTAAAATGATTATTACACATTTTTTTGTTTTTTCTCTTTTATTTTCATTTCTAATAATTTTATTCAACTAGTAAAAATATTTATAGTGAAACCAGTAAAATCATACATACAAGATAATAAATTTACTCAAATACTATATATATATATACATAGAAATCCACGTAAAAAAAGATATCGCGTGATTCCACATACTTAAAAAAAAAAAAAATGAAAAATTATTCTTATAATAATTATAAAACAAATATATGTATTTTAAAAATAAAAATTTTTAAATATTTTCTATTAAATGGGTACTCTATTGTGAATGGGCAAACATATTGGGAAGAAACAATACATAATTAAGAGATGATATTCGAAATGATCAGTTATCTTTCAAAAGCAATAGTCAATTAAAATTTAATCTTCTACTAAAATGTTATTTATTTATTTGAATATTGTTTATTACCTTTTTCAGTAATATAAATTTCACCTGTTACAATTAATATTTATAACCTTTATTTAATCGTTGACACGATTTATTAATTTTTGGTCTATTATTTGACGTCATAATTTAGTAGCAAAAAAAAAAAAAAAAACACAAAAATATGTGAATGTACCAAACATAAATTTACTATAAACGTTTTTTTTTTTTTTTTTAATATAGTATAACAAAATCGAACAAATTGAAAACTATAAAATACAAATTTAAAAAAACACAAAAATACACTTAATTTAACTCTTTTATGAATGCCACAATTATGTACTACTAAAACAAAAAAAAAATTAAATTAAAAGAAAAAAACTCAGCCTGATGTAAGCAAAAGCTATAGCCACCAAAAGTTGAAAGTTGCATGTATACAATATAAAAAAATATTTTTTTCGTGTTACAATCACAATATATGTACACATATCTACATAATATTGTAGGCGAAAATTTGCATTAAATGCATGTACAATGCACTCATATGCATACACATAAACATTTGTATAAATTAATTTTTGTTTTTTTTTTTTTTTTTCGTTTATTCAATTTAAAAGACACAATCAATGTTATTATATATAGCATTGGCAAAAAGCAACAGAAAAAAAGATATACACATATAAAATTGTAAGCAAGACAATTTTATAGAAAGTCTACCTTGACCTTTTTTTGTTTTGTGTTTTTTTTTTTTTTTTTGATTAATTTTTCTACTGCATTATATGTCGTTGCATACAAAGTACACATATATTTATGAGTAGATTTTTTTTTTTTTGTATGCACAATACGTGCATTATACAAAGATACATATATGAATATCATTCACAATTTTAATCAATTTTTTTTGTGGTAACTTTAAAATTTTATTAAATTCGATTTCATATACATATATTACTTGAATATACATATGTGCACGTACTTACATGGATTTATGTACATATGTACAAACATATGTGAAGTTTATGCAAAATGCAATTTTATTTAATTTCACCATTAACATTTTCATATAATGCATGTACAAAGTATGTATACAATATGCATTTCATTTCTTTAATTTTATAAAATCATGCAAGCGTACATTTTAGAGGTTTTTTTTTTCATTAATTTCATTTGATTTATTATAATTATGAAAAATGGAAAAAAAAGATTGCATAAAATACAAAAGAGATTTTAAATCAAAAATAAAACAAACTGGTTTACTGTTAATTTTTTGGATTTTTTTAAAAAGCCAAATTTAGATACAAATTTAAATTTCAATGAAATTTTATTAAAAACATGATGTTTGTATAAAAAAAAAAATTTTTTTTTTATTATTGTCATTATAATGTCATTAATATTGAGAAGTTGAATACATCGATTCGAACATGTAGGTATATATGTATACTGATAACCATGGATATCTGTGTATGTACATAACAAGACTATAAAAAGACTATATATGTACCTACATTATATTGTTATAAACATTATTAATACTTTTCTTTTATAATTTATCCATATTCAAATATTTACATTCATTGCTACTGTTTATTTAACTGCTTCTTTTTCTACATTATTCATATTTTGAAGCATGATTGAATATCTAGTATATTTTTAACCATTTTAACATCTATTTCATTGCATTAAAAATGGAAAGAAGAAAAAAAAAAAAACCAAAAAGCAAAAAAAAAAAAAAATCATATTATTCTGCATCACAGATTTTGTAATATATTATACATAATTTTCTTCTTTTTTTTTTTATTATAATGATTATATATTTTTTTTAAATAATTTACATATAACATAATGTACATTTAAACTTTCGTAAAATATATTTATATAATATCATGTATAACACATAATGTATTATAAACCAAAGAATATGAAACATGAGAAAAGAAGTTAAAATCAAAATATTTTTACATTAAAATTTATTTACCATATGTGTCATGTACATATGTATGTATAAAATCTATACTTGATGAATAAAAAACTTTACCTGTATGTAATAATATTTTATACATATTTTATGTATATATTCAAATTCAAAAAAAAAAAAAAAATTAAATTAAATTGATGGCTGCAAGAAAAAATTAAAAAAAAAATTTCATCTTCTACTCATCTATTGTGCTACTGGTATACAGTATACACAAATTAGTCTTAATAATATGTGTATGACATATACGTACATGTACATACACCTAAGTACTTTTTCATTTTTTGTATAGTTAA
Source organism: Anthrax anthrax (assembly GCA_963971155.1). Taxonomy (NCBI): domain Eukaryota; kingdom Metazoa; phylum Arthropoda; class Insecta; order Diptera; family Bombyliidae; genus Anthrax; species Anthrax anthrax. The sequence continues at coordinate 4,169,092 of OZ020123.1, forward strand.
ATATTAAGAAAGTTCATAAATTGTAATACCATATTATAATGAATGTATGTACATTTTTTTAAGAAAGGTTGCATACAAGATAGTTATATGTAATTTTATAATGTGGTAATCTTGTCGACATATAATTGATAATTTATTACAAAACATCAAACCTGTATCTAATCACATTACATGTAATGAGACAGTCTTCTAAGATGAAAATACTGTATATGTAAGGTTATTCTGTTTAAGATAAAAATATTAAAATCATGATATTTCATGAAGATTTTTGATAAAATTATTTAATGATATATGTATGTATGTATAATAAATTAACACTCTATTAAATTAAAGTTTATTCTCATTTTACATGAATTTACCTTATCGTATCAATCATGATATACGATAATTATATTACCCCTAACATATAATTAAAATATCTGTGTGTGCACATGTGTACAAATTTTAATTATGCTTTTTTGTTTTACAATTGCTCATGAAGCGAAAAAAACATAAAGTATTGAATCTTTACCACCATCTTGTAATGTAACACATTGATTGTATGTTACGTTATTCATTAAAGGTAGCTACATAATTTAATATATTGTAACATTTTCTTTCTTGTAAAATATCAACGTTAATAAGAAACCAAAATAAATTGAAGTTTATAGAACAAAAAAAAAAAAAAAAAAAAAAAAAAAAAAAAAAAACAAATCAATGAAAATCCATTCATCATTAATAAAAATGATTTTTAATTTCCTCTTACTTATATATTTTTTTTTGATGGTCAATACAAATTTCTTTGGCTTTTTCTAAATAAAACCCAAACCAATAAAATAAATATAAAAAAAAATGTAATATTCATATGAAGAATTAAATTTATTTTTATACATGCATATGTGTTTTTATGTAAGAATTTTTAGTTATTTCCAATCAAGTTAATCAATATCGATTTTTTCTACAATAAAAAATACATGAATGTTTATGACTGTATATGTATAGATAAGTATTTTTTGAAAGTTTTATATGAATACAAAAGGCAAGGACACTAAAGTACGTTTTATGTTTTATCAAGTTTTATACATACATATATGTATATACAAATACGTACATGCATATTTTATCTTATACAATTTTATTGTAAATACTTTCAAGTACAACTATCTTATATAAATTATTAAGAACTTATAAGTATTCTATTGTAATTATAATTTGAGATAATTTATTGTATACGAATATAACATAAAAAATGTATTATATGTGCATATATGTATATTATATGTTAATATACTTACTTATATGTATATATAAAAGTACTTTCATAATGAGTTGTTAAAGTTTGTCAGCATTAATGTATACAATAGTTGAAAATTTCTTTTATTTCGTAAGTTTTATAAATAAATATATAATAGGATACATATGTATGTATATATAACATGCATACAATAGTAATATAAATATTACAAACACATAATTTACATAATATCACTTATGCTATTAACAATTGTATTAAAAAACTATACACGAATATGTATCTACATACACATGTACACATAATGTATTTTCCGTAGTATTTTTACACAAATGTACGTTTATTTCACATACATAGATATATTTTTGGAAAATACTTAAGAAAAATATTTTGACCTTAAGAAAAGAACATGTTTAACCGTTTCAAGGACAATCATGTGTTATAATAAACATATCACAATTTTTTGTATTTTTTTTAAAATAAATTTTACACTTTTAATTTTAAAATTATCACAATAAAAACATGCATCTTTTGTTGATTAAAATGAACTTTCTCAGTAAATACTTAAGATATGTATATGTAAATATACATAAATAAATAAAAAATACATATTTAAATGGATCATATTTATAATAAAAATTCAAGGATGCTTAATGTATTTAGAAAACATTTTCGTTATAAAAAGAATCACATTTTTGTATTAAATCTATAGATATGGGGATCATATATGTATGTTAAATAAATGATATGTGTGCATGTACGTTCAGGTATACTCACTGTTTGCTCATGTACAAATATGTGTTAAAGCAGTACTGCATTTGAAGAAACTATGATATTTCCTTTGAGAATAAAACATGATTGAAAAGGATTTATTACAATTTAACTAAACATATTTGTATGTGCATGTGTTTATATAGTATATAAATATTTTGTAAAAATTTTTCTGATGCATTTTGTAAAAACATAAAATTTTATGTATATATAAACAGATCAAATACAGAAACATTAATATTAAAACATTGTGATATGTATACTATTTACCACTGAATAAAATTTAAAAACAAGGAAGAATATTTTCTTTCATGTTTGCATTATCATAAAAAAAAGTGTATCTGAATGTTTTTTTTTTTTGGTTTTTCTTTTCTTTTTTTTTTTAATAACTGAGAAATTGAAAAAGAAAATTTTCTTGAGCATTTTTCACTTTGATACATTTTAAATCCCACAGTGAAATAAGTTAAAAATATTTACATACAAATATCTTTATCTGTATCTTTATTTGTACAAATATCACGTTATGTACTACGTATGTTTGTAAGTTGGTACTATGCACACGTACGAAATAGAATCTGATGATTCTAAAATATGACTTGGAAAAAAAAAATACAAAATTGATTTGAATTTGTCTACTGAGAAAAGACATAATAGGAAATGAAGTTTTCTAATTGAATTTCTTTTCATTCGAACAACGTAAATAATTTCCTTAACATTTTTTTTTCTTTTTTGCATTATTTAAAAATAATTGATTTTGTTTTAATTTTAACTAAAATTTAATTGATTATTTTTTTTTTACTTATAAATTTAGTAATCTGTTTTCTCTTTGAAATTCTCATTTTCTCAATGGTGCATTATACGTGAAGATGTTTCTCAATTAATTGTAATTAATATTCAAAGAAATTTATTTATGATTATAATTTCATATTAAAGCTAAAGGCATTATGTGACAAAGACAATAATTACTGTATTATTGCACATGCATTGACAATATTTGATCAGATACAAAATAAAGCAATAAAATAATAAACAAGTGAATATACAATCAAATTATCAAAATACGTACTTTAGAAATATGTAAGTATTTAAATCCTTATTTTGCAGTTTTTTGTTTTGCCTTCTTTTTAAATGTCTTCAGTTATTTTGAAATTTTTTTCTAAATAATAATTTCATACTTTATTCATTTTTTAACAAAACTCAATTAGTTTCAATACAAGCAAGTAAAATTCCAATTATGCAATAGAATACACTTTGATCGTTATGAATACAAAAGCTTCATTTTTTAAATTTCCATGCAGTGTAAAACACGAATTCATACATACGTATTGTAATCTTTTTTGTTTATTTTTTTTTTTTCTTCTTTTTTTTATATAATTATTGTTGCATCATGACATATTAATAATAAAATTTAACACTTCACATATGAATGTTATCAGTTATTATTATCGATGGTTGGTATTTTATTTTTTTATTTTCTTATTTCATTTTGTCTTATTCATCTCATCGCAATTACAATGTAAACTTTTTTCAAGTTTATTATTATATTTTATTAGTTTTATTTCTTTTTTGTGCTTTATTTAAAGAAAAATTTTATTTTCAAAATGTTTCCACAAGAAATTCACAATAATTCTATGAAAATTCTGTATATACAATGAAAAGATGAATCTCAAAAATTACCAAAAATTATTCGTGTTTATTTTCTATAAAAAAAATATGATAAAATTAAAATGAACTTAAAAAAAAAAAAGCAAATTGAAAACACCATTAGTCATACATATGTATGTGTATTCATTTTGAATAAACAGAACGTATCTTTTATTTGAAGCAAAAACCAATTTGCTATGATAAAAAACTGTTATTTAAGCATAATTTATTTTTTATCCGAAAAATACGAAATTTGTAATAAAATCTATTTATCACATAACATGATGTGAATTACAAGATAATACAGTACAGGTAATAAAAATAAGAATTAACATTTAAAAAAAAAGCAAAAGAGTAAAATAAGCCAATCATTTTATTATAAGGGTATTATGTAGTGCTAAATAAAAAAACAAAAAAAAAAAAAAAATAAAAAAAAAAAAATAAAATAAAATAAAAATAAATAAAAATGTGTAAAGAATAAAAATATTAACTACAAAACTCTGCTCATACATGTTAACATGAGAACGTGTGGGTGGAATCAGAAATGTATGCATGAATGATGTTATCAATGTTTGCAATATGATAAATTGTTATGTATAAATACAATCACACACATGTACCTATATGTTCGTAATTATTAGTATAGATCTGACTTAATTCGTTAACTATAGATACATAGATGTACGTGAGTTCATGCTTATACACATGTGTATACGTAGGTATATAAAAATTTAATTTGTAATATATATGTAGGTATTTATCGTGAAATATGAAATATATTGATATCATTTATATCAGCAATACAAATCAACGTAAAGGTAATACATACATACATATGCTTATACATGTGTGATTACGTAAAGGTACGTATAAATATTGGTTGAAAAAAAAAAGTGAAATTAATATATTAAATGTCCATATACATATAATTCAATGACTAATGGTGCTTACAAGATAAACAAAGGAAAAAAAACCTAAATGAAAAACAACTGAATAAAATTTTATTTTAAAAAACAGTAAAATATACAATTGAAATTAAACGACTTAATTTTTTAGGTTAAATTAAAAGAAAAAAAAAAAAATTATCGCAAAAAGTAAACTGAGATGGAAATATTATACGTGTATATTGAACATACACACGAGTACATTTTTTATCTAAAAAAAAAAAAAAAAAAAAAAAAAAAAAAAAAAAAAAAAAAGTGTACAGACAATAAATTAAAAAATGAAACATATGACAAAAATTTGCTGAAGTATGAATGATATGATATCTATACTTTTATTTTATCAGCTTGTTACCTAGCTGATAATACAATATGAATATATAATTGCCTACATAAGCATGATAGCAACCAGATACATAAGTATATGAATATTAAATTTTGCATTTGTATGGATATATACATAGATGAAAAATTAATGTCGGTTACACTTCACTAATTTATTGACACTTATGAATTTTACTATTATTTTATATTTTCATTTTATTTCTTTTTTTTTTTTTCACTTTGGTTTTGTGTATTAGAGTTAAAAATAAAACACAATATATGACATCAGATATAATTATTCGGTATGTATGTATTTGTTTTGCTAATTTAATTAGGATTCACAATACATGCATACATATTTGTATGCAGATGTAAATGTGGCGGTAATTAACTTTGATGATTTGTTATACATACATCTACATAAAAGTACATGTATGTACACGTACCTAAATGGAAATTCAAATATTTAACAAAAAAGAACATAAAGTTATTGATAGTTAAATAAATAAAAATAAAAAAAGTAAAATACATTCAATAGACAAGTAGATACCGATCGAAAAAAAAAATTTCTTTTTTTTTTTCAACTTTTCTATTTTCTTATTAGGTATAGGTACATAAATATTACACAACATTGATAATAACAATTTTCATAATTTTAAATGCTACAAAAAAAAATTTAAAGAGGAAATATAAAAAATAAAATTTACTTTCATAATTTACAAGTACTGGTATGTGTACTGTGTGTACATCCATTGTAAAGAAAAATATACACTTATTGGATAAAATAAATGTTTAGCGCTATTAGCTGACGTGTGCGGGCACTTCCGTCATCAATATTTTATTTACAAAAAAAAAAAAAAAAACGTAAAATATTCTTTTAAAAAATTTAAAAAAAAAAAACAAAAAATAGAAACCAAACATGCACCTTAAATGTATGACAAATAAAAATCTTTCGATACAAGTGAATTTACATATAGTGATTTTTGTAAATTTTTATAAAGTCAACCCAAAAATTTTTGAAATAGATCATTGCATTCAAATTTAAATTATGTAATGCATTTTATGATCACCGAACCGGAAGATAACTAAAGTTGAACTTAAACAAAACAAATGACAAATTCAAAAAAGAAAAAAAAAAAAAAAACATCAAACAAACATTTTAAATTAACTGAATTTTATGTATTTTGTGCATCACCATACATATAAACAATATAACACAATTTCAAATTGTTCTTTTTATTCCCTTTTTGTTTTAAATTTAAATTTTTTTTTTTTTTTTTCAAATTTTTAAAAATCATTCACTTAAAAAATAAAAATTGAGAGCATTCAAGGGTTAAATGTTAACGTAAATCCTATTATAACCCTTTGTACATATTTACATTTTTTAAATTTATATTTATAATTGCATATTGTATAACATATACATCAAGAATAAAACAACAAAAATTTTATCACCTTCTTCTTCATACACTAAAAATCAACAAGAATAATCCAATAGATTTTAAAATATAAATATATATTAAATTTTCATCGTGTTGAATTTACGTAAAACAACGCGTAAAACAGTCTAAAAATTAAACCATTAACCACTGCTGAAAACACAAACTAAATTGAATACTGAAACCTCTGAATCAAACTGATTTAAATGATTTTTTTAAAAAACAGTAGAGCTTCGTCTTTTGCTTTTCATTTTTGGTTCAATTTTAGAAGTTCAGTTCAATCGTCTTGGTAAATTGTTATATCTATCTGTTTACTGTTTAGTATAATATAGTCAATCTCTACGAGTATAATATAATCTTCAATTTTTGTTGTTCATAAAATAAAAAAAAAGATTTCATAATAATAATATGTTGCATGTACACTTCAGTACTTCTCTCATCTATGTATCCTATATAAACTGGATATGTACATTTAAATTGGTCGTTACTTTGCTTCTTATATGTATAATGTTGTTTTTCGTTGATTCAATTCAATCAACTTTAGCAATTCAACTGACGATTGAATCAACAGCACTAATTCAACAAAAATTTTATTGATTCAATCCAACTCAAACACTTTACAACATTTTATTGGAAAAAAAAGTCAAGAAAAGCCTTATTCCCACACAGGGTACACCATAAAATTAAAATCATAAGACACGATTATTCTTTATAGAAAAACATAAATACATTAAAAATTTCAAGAAATAAAGAAAAAATAATAAAAATATCGTTTACCATCATCATCACAAAAACTTATTATTACAATTTTATGGTTATCTACATATGTTATGTGTTATAACTTCATAACTTTTGAAATTTTCTTTTAGGTGAATATTTTGTAAAATAAATTATTGTTCATAAAAAAGTGGCAAAATAAACGAAGTTCAAATGTTAATAACATTAAACATTTTCGAAAACCGGTATACAAGTATACTACATAATAGAGATACTTTTGTATGTACAAAAGATTGTATATACTCGTGTTCTTCAAGTTAATACACATTTAGATACAGATGTACATATATATATTGTGATTGTAAAATGTTAAATAAGCTAAAAGTAAGCATATTATACAGACGTCAATTGGGTTAAATTAAGAGAAAGGTTTTAAAATACCTATATATGTATTGCTATATTCGTTTAAAGCAAACAAAAGTCTTATTTTGGTTAAACTACCGTTCGAATGTTAATAATAATAGTTGTTAACATTGTTCAAAATGTGTAGCAATATTATATAGCAGAAATAAAACTGACAACTTTTAATATACATACTCATATATGTGTATAAGAGGAAAAAGGAAACTAATCTAAGAAAACTAAAAATACACAAAAGATAAAAAAAAAAATCGATTTAATATATTTTTAAAGTGAATGACTTTTCTTAGAAACTGAATAAACAAGAAATTTAACGAAAAGCTAAAAAAGTAAAGTACCTTATTCATTATATGATATTAGAGCTATTTGAAAGTAAAAATAAAAGAAATTACGATTTAACTAGTATTATTATTATTTTTAACAAAATTAAATTGTTTTATTGGTAAAATGTAAGCTTTCAAAGTTGTTTGTAAGGAAACTTTCAAATAAAATAGTCGTTATGTTATGTATTCAAAAATAATTTGTAATAATTTAAAGTTTTCTGTTTTCTTTTTTCATTATTTATCAATTTTTATTTTTTCCTCTTTTAACAATCACCCTACATTTGAAGGCAACATAAAAAAAGTCTTAAACAGGATCAAAAATATACTGCCATACAAACACTATCACATGTAAATGGAATATTTGAATAAAAAGAATTAGGGATCCCGCGTGCCATGCCATGAAAATGAAAAGCAGATGCACGTACATACTTACATTTGGAATTTTTGTTTCTTTTTATTAAGGATATACACTCGTTATATTTTAGTTGTGTATATAGTATGCACATTTGTACAAGGATATAAGTACAGAGTACATGTGCTGCAAACAACTTTTATATTAGGGAATAGAGCAACCAAAAACATGTACACTATTCACTTAATGCTATTATATGTACACATATATTGTATACACGCACTTACTTATATCTGCATGATACATATACGTAAGTGTACATGAGAACAAAATATTTGTATATACGTATCTAACATAAGGGATGAAAAACAAAATTCATACCATATGACTAAGGTCAAAAATAAGGGGGAAAAATGTGTGCATAAAATCTCATCCCAATTTATAAATGTTCATGTATGTACATATTTGTATTTTTTAACAGTGTACGTACATATGTATGTATACATGTATAATATTTGGTATACAAAAAGTAACCGGAATATACTTTAAAAATGAGGATACCCATTATAAAATGTAAATCCTGATCCTGATGTATATATTTTCTTTTATTATGCATGTGATACCTTTGTATATCGACGTTGCTTATGTATAACAAACGATTTCGGAATGAAAAACAAAATACAACAACAAAAATTAAAATTAATTTTATTTGTTGATTGTATATAAAACAGAAAGGATAATGCAATAATAGCACATTTAAAAATGAAAGGTAGGCACATACATTCATATACACACATACAGTACACATAATGTACGTGTACATGCATTCCTGCATCATTTCAATTCATTTATATTTTACCACAAATACAAACATTTTATTTATGAACTGTTCTTAAATGTTTCAATTTATAATTAAAGGATAGAAAAGTCATTGTCATATTTACAAAATGTATGTTATGACAAAAAAATATAAAAATATGCTAAAAATTTCTCTATTCGTTTGTATTGATTGCATTAAAGTGTACATAAAAATATCAGCATATGTTTTTTTTTTTGCCATAAAAACAAAATTTGAATAAAACTAGAATAATCAAAAATAAAAGGGGAAAAAGATTTCTCTTTTATTGGTCATTGACTGAAATACATAAAATTTTGTCAAATTAATATTAAGGACGAGGTTAAAATAAAATTTGAACAAATTAAATTATTTCTAGAAAATCTTAAGAAAATTTGCGATGACTATACATATGTATGTATGTATGTATAACATGTTTGTATACTTGTTCACTTGTTTTTGTTTTATACAAAATATTATTCACGACAATTTTTCGCAAATATACATATAAAAACTAAAAAAAACACATTATAGCGCCTAAATCTAGTTAATAATTTGGAAAAGAATATTTTTTCTATATTTGAATGTACGTATACATACACACTTACATATGACAATTTATAGTTTTAATGGCTTTACTAATGATCATAATAAAAGCAAATAAAAGAAAAAAAACCATATAAAGGAATAGCTAACATAAAAAGACGAAAAAAAGGACTTTTTTAAATTTCGTATTTATTATTCTACACAGAATATTATATTTATATTATACATATGTACGTACACATTCGTTTAAACGTATAAATAACATACTGTTATGATAGTCATAATCGTTAAAGTGAATAAACTTCAAAAATAACTGAAGGGCATTTAAACATTAAAGAAAAGTTTTATATTTTTATTAAAGAATAAAAAACGCATACACACACGTGAGCAAAGATTATTCTTAAAATAAGAAAAACTCCATGTTTGTCTGTATACACTAATTTGAATATCATTATGATCATGCATTATTATCATTGTTGTTATTTTATTTTATTTTGTCCTGTTTTTTTTTTTTTGTTTGTATTTTTAGCGTTTTGCATTCATATATCATTCGTATAATGTGTACCTCTAAAGGTTCGAACATCATGAATTTACATAGCGTAACCACTAACTGGACAATTTAAAAAAAAGTGAACCTAAAACTTACCCACGATAAGGTGTACTTTGAAAGCGGCTTAGTCCATTTTTGAAACATTTTTCTTTTCATTTCTCAAAGAAAAATCTGATATGATCCTTCGATTTTTAAGCTATTTTCAAAGTTAATGGCTCAATTGTAACACAGAAGGAATTAATGTTTTTACTTGGATGTAGGCACTGATTTCGGTACGAGAAATTTCATGTTCTCTGATTTTAATGAAAAAATATATTACATCACAAATAACGATGTGTATAGATTATGTGCACATCCATTTGAATTTTCGAATATGCAAGTCGTTTTTCATTGCGATTGATGTTTATGAGACAAAAAAATATAACATTTCTGTAGCACACTTAAAATTTAACTTTATAAATAGCCTTGGCCTAAATTTTATTTTAGCCAAAAGGAAGGTTAAATTAAAACACTTCCGAATTTAAATATGTATATTGAAAAAAAAAAAACAAAAATACAAGTTCTAAAATGTAAATTAAAAATATACGCGTAGTTATGTCACGTGTGTACATATTCACAAAATTTTCATTACTTATTTTGTTTTGTTTTAATGTTTACTCATTATCATAATTTCTTCTACACTGTGTGTATGCACACTATGCGACTTGCTTTTCAATATTAAGCCCCATGCACTAATGGTTTTAATTTTTATTCTTCTAATGTTTCAAAAATGTTCTAAAATTTTATACACATGCATAAATTTAATATTTTAAATTTTACGTTTTATATTACATAATGTTATTTGTAAAATTAACAAATTTGTTGACTTCCGGTTTGTCCTTTAACCTGTATAACAGGTGTTTAATTTAAAGTCCTCATTTTTGTATGTATGTAGATACACAAATACAAATCTCATTGTGCAGAAATACAAGTATGTAGGTGTAAATGTTAGTTTTGAAATTAACTACAATGAACATTAATCATATGTACTTGAAAATATGCGTAAAGTATATAGTAGCACGTTATTTAATTTATATTATAAGTACTGCCGGCTCGTCTAAATTTGTATTAAATAATTCATATACAAAAAACTATACCATTGCAATTAGGAAGATACAGTCGACTATAATTCCCATTATCAATCCTATCCTGCATTTGTTAATTTTTTTTACCTATTTTCTTCTTTAACAATATACACTTCAAACCTTTTACAATATACAACTTCCATTCAATTCCTTATATGTATGTACGTACATGTGTATGTGCAAATCATGTATTTTTTTCATGGCTCATATTCTCATCATGTCTTGGATTTCACAAATTTGTTAAAATTTTTCTTTTCAAATTTTTCACAAGATGATTCACGAATGGATGTTAAAAAGTTATATGAAAGGATAAAAGAGTGTCTGTACTAATACTAAATTTTGCTAAAACTTTTGAACCGGGCAAACAGTTTGCCTGATCCTGTGTGAAATTGTAAAAAATTGTATCATGTGATATTACACCTTTCTAATTAATGTATAAACATGATTATGTCACAACTATTTTGTCAGTTATAAATTTTCAAATTTCAATTTTAAATAAAAGTAACGAAAGTTTTAACATTAAAGCGAATGTTTCATATTTTAATACTTAACACACCTTGTATTAGGCATACTGTATTTATAACTTAATATCGTCTACTATTTTTTAATTCTACCGTTTTTCCATTCTTTTACTCTTAACTTTTTTTTTTTAAGTTTTAATTTCTTTTTTATTTGGTTTTATCCTTTTCTTTTAATAACTGAAAAAAATAGGTCAACATTTATTTTTTTATTTTTGGTTTTCATTGAAAGGAAGAAAATTTATTCATGTTTTTTTGTGCAAATAAAATAATAAAAAAGAAACTAAAAGAAAACGTGCCTATGTTAATTCACTTAATGTTAACCTATTATAACATTTTTAAACGATTATACATTAATGTATAGTTAAATGTGTACGTTTATTTAGTGCATATACAATACATACTCGTATGTATGTATATAATGTGAATATTTTTCTTTCGTTTTGTATCTGTCATTTCCTTACAAACCGATGAAAATAATTTTTGAACCATTAAACCAAATTTTTTTTAAATACATATACATACATACATACATATCTATACATATGTATATATAAAAATATGATTTTTGTTTTTTTTTCTGGTGTACATCATCATCACTATCTTAAAATTTTTGAAAACTGATAGTATGTACTGTATCAAAATTTATGTCCTTTTTTATTTAAAGAAAAAAAAAAAAGGTATATAACCATTAATACACTTTTGTTGTCACTAATGGTATGAATGTATATGCATGTTTAAATTTATGTGATGAATATGTGAATTAATTGACAAATATTTTTCTTCTATGAACACTTTCAATCTTTTTCGTATAGTACATTTTCTTATCTTAAACCAATGTTCGATACACAAATTTTATATTCTCAGTTATAAAAGGGCTAAAATTTTCAAACTAAAGCTACAAATGATTTAAGTAGGTATATTCATTTTATTGGAGTTATTTATATGATTGGTCAATAATAATTAAATGACTATGTTGGGACTTTGAAATATTTTATCTCTATTTTTTTCCAGCAACTTCTTGAAATGTTTGACGCAAAATTTTTTTAAACTGAAATAAAAACAAATGAAAACGAAAGTGTTGAAGTAAAAGAATGTAAACTTAAACATTTAAAACAAAAGTGTGTAAACAAAAGTATATATGTATGTACATAAAATTGAATATTGTCAAGAAGATAAAGAGAAGAGTTCAACTAAAATTTGTGCGCAATCCGGACACTTTTTTTCAGATGCATTACCATTTCATGAATACCTACAAAACCTCTGTACGCAACCCGGATAAATTTTGAGCAGTGCGCAATCCGAAAAAGATCTTAAATTTTTTTTTGAGAACTAAACATGTACCTTGAATTTATTTAATACTAAAATTTAAAAAGGAGACTTAGCATAGTTAAAGGACAAAAATTATCTTTTTCTTTTGTCTTTGTTTCAACAAAATATAAAGAATTTTTCTATTAGTTTTATCAAGGTTCTAAGGCAACAAGAGAAGAGCTGGTCACGGCTTTTGGTCGGCCAGAACGAGGTACATCTTTGAGGTGGAAATTTCCATTTATGAACCAAGCATACCAATTTTCGTTAAGGCATCTTCTCCATACACAGACCAAAAGTCGTGACCAGCTTTTGTTGCTTTAGAATTTAAATAAAACAAAAGACAAATTCAAAAAAAAAATCAAAAAGTCAAACAAACATTTTAAATTAACTGAATTTTATGTATTTTGTGCATCACTATACATATAAACAATATAACACAATTTCAAATTGTTCTTTTTATTCCCTTTTTGTTTTAAACTTAAATTTTTTTTTTTTTTCAAATTTTTAAAAATCATTCACTTAAAAAATAAAAATTGAGAGCATTCAAGGGTTAAATGTTAACGTAAATCCTATTATAACCCTTTGTACATATTTACATTTTTTAAATTTATATTTATAATTGCATATTGTATACACATATATCAAGAATAACACAACGAAAATCTTATCACCTTCTTCTTCATACACTAAAAATCAATAATTCTTGAATGTTTGACGAAAAATTTTCCTCAGCGGGTGGACCAGTGAGGCATGTGAATGGGTTGGGGTGGACCGCTAGGACGTATGAGTGAGTGTAAATGAGCCGGAGGGACCTTAGAGTGAATTGGAGTAGGCCGAAGGAGTGTGTGATAAAGTAATGCTAGGTGACCTTGTTTTGATGGTTAAAAGTTTAGGGCAGAAGGGTGGAAGGACAAGGGATGAACGTAAAAATTCAAATATTAAGTGTGTATAGATTATCGAATATTAGAAGCTAGGTGATATGATCTAGGGACTTATAGGGCCTAGAGGGTATCATGGGATCATGGGGACCTATATACAATCCATGAACTATCTGGCTGATGGATATTTATGTACAAGAGGTCACTGAAAAATAAATCTAAAAAATATCTAAATGAACCTGAAAAATATTCATTTTTTATCTGCGCGTCGTGCGTCGTTACAACACTAGTTCTACTTTTTGCTGATTAGGATAGATTCATCGAACCCTCCTCTATCTTGACCACCCATTTTTACGCTCTTTTTTCCCTCTACTGACCACTATTTATTCATTAAAAGACTTTAAAATTCTACTTTTAACCCATCCTCCTGTGCCCCTCTAAGATTCATCCACCTAAAAACACTTGATCAGTGTTGTATTGTACACGATCTCCCCTATCCCCACGACCAACTCAAACCAACGAGCAACCGTGTGTACCCGGATCTAGATATTTACCAGCAATTAATTTATTTGATATTATCACACGATAATCAAATATTTGATTTGAACATAACATGAAATAATTCTAAAAATTAATCTAAAAATAAAAGTAAATAATATAATATTCGTACTTTAATTTTCTACGAACTTTTCAAAACCAATTTATCATAGAAATAGTTACTCAATCCTACAATATGTAATATATGATCAGCTGAATTATATTTCTTTATAACTAATAACTGATAAAAACTAACTGATTCTAGTCTAAACTTCAAAACCAAAAAAAATTTTCCCTCAACATTCAAAAATGGAATGTTTTTCGTTTAAAAGTAAATACGCAAGATTTTAAGAAAATAAACAAAATAATTAATTGTCTATTTTCGATTGTTATTGTTTATTTGTTCAATTTTTTTCGCTTTTACCAGTATATAAGAAGTGGAATATTTCCTAATCGAACTATAATTGAAAGATATATTGTTAATATCGAGTATATTTTTTACTGTTGTTATTTTGTTTCAACGAATAAAAAGTTTTTTTACTTTCACAAAATTATTATAATTAATTATTACGAGTTATATAAATACGAATTACATATATAGGTATACGTATTTTGCATCAACACTATAATTACTATACATGGCTTTATTTAATTTGAATTTTTCAAAAACCTCTCTAGCAGAAGCCGATAGTGTGTACCACAAAATTTCAAAAATTGATGGTACTGTCAATGTCTATTTGTTCAGTAAAATTCGATTTTATCATTATTTGTACAAAAAAGATGGAATCGTGCACGAGAATTTCAATGCTAATCTTGCATTGGAAAATTATGGAAAGTTATTGTGTGCAGTTGAATCATCTGAAGATAATAAGGATTTCTTCGTAGTACAACATGGAGCTGGTGTTGTAATTTATGAATATAAATTGAACACAGAATTAAAGATAATGTTCAATGGAGTCTTTGATGATGCAAGTACTTGGAAGAAAGGGGAATGTGGTAATTTACTTGAAAAATCTAAAGATGTGGTATTTTTAACTCATAAGAAATCTGATGCTCCTATATTGAGATTAATTTCGTATGAAAATCTCAAAAATCCTGGAAAAGAATTTAATTTTTCTCCAGCAATGAAATTTGATAATTTATCAAAAAATAATGACATCTCTGTAAAACTTGTAAACTCGAATTCCAAAACTTATAAAAGCGTTGTATTACGTGCTAATGATGGAATACGTGTGTTACAATATAAAGAAGGATCATTCGAGAATGTGCAAAATATTGCATGTTGTGAGAAAAGAGAAAACGAAAAGTGGGCTAAAGTGTATTTTTCAAATTTAACAGGACAGAATGAGTTAGATATCGTGTTTATGAATAATACTGGATTGTACGTTTATCAACATGAAAATGGAAAAGGTGATTATAATTTTCTTCATTATAATCCATTTTTTTCTGAAGAACACGGATGGGAACCAAATTACATGGAGACAATTCAATTTGATGACATTTACGCAGATCCTCATGAAGAAATGATTTTCACTGGTCCACAAGGAATTTCTGTTTTGTCATATGATCACTATAATAATGCTTGGATCTCTTTGTTAGATTTGACTAATACATCAATATCAAACCGTCATAATAAGATCATGAACGTAGTTTCTAGCCCAGAAATTAATAACACTCTGTTAATTACTCAATCAGAAAATAATAGATCAATACATTTTGGAATTTTAGAAAGAAAAACGAACGTGCCACGTGTAATCAAGTACAATCATATTAATGAAATTGAGAGAATAAGGTTGACAGAAACTGATGATAGTTTGGTACCAGTTTTAGCTTCAAGTGAAAGTGAAGATGAAAATTTAGAGCTGTCATTAAGTGATCAATTTTTGGATTATTCGTTTTTAACGAATTCTGTTGACAAATTAACTGGAAAACCAATATTTAATTTACCAGTGGTTGATTTTTTAAATCCTTTAATGAATGTTAAAATCAGTTTAACGTACAATGGAAATCAACAAAATTCAAACATTTTGGGACATGGATGGTCACTTCAGTACTCTAATTTGATTTTATTGGACGAACAGTCGAGTGTGTTCGCCCAAGATCATAAATATTACCTTGTTACCGATAATACCCAAAAAATTTTGGAGTACGACGCAAATAATTCTAATGATAAATACAAGACATTCCAATTCGAATCTTCAAATACTTCAGGTATTGATGAAAATGAAACAATCAACATACATTATTATCCTGATAACGAAAGTTGGGTGGTTACTGCTAGAGGTCTGAAATACATATATGGACGTAGTGAATTGCTAAAACGAACAGAAATCTGTTCAGAATCATGTAATGACCATGTAATCTGGAACCTAGGATGGAATCATTGGAGAGGTAAAGGAAAGTCTTTGAATGGACAAAAACAAATTGCCACTGCATGGTTTTTGTCTGAAGTACGAGATGTGAATGGAAATTTTGTGAAATTTGAATATTCTACATCCAATCTCATCACTGAGAAACAAAAACTAATCACAACTGCAACTTATATGACTAGGATTCATGATAATTTGAAAAATTCAATTGATTTCATATACAAACTAAAGGAAAAAAATGAATATTCTAACGCTACGTTGAAAAATAATGAAGGCTTTTATGATAACCCAGCAGTACAGACACATCATCTCAGCGAAATCACATTAAACACGAAAACAGCTCAACACGTAGTAGAATTTCACTATGATGTAACCAAGGTAAATAAACGTTTTTTAACTAAAATTACAGAAAACAGAAAGGATAAACCTGTATTACAATTTTCATATGACAAAGATAAATGGGATAATTTAAAAGAAATAATTTTACCTTCTGGTGTAAACGTAAAATTTGAATACAAAGAAAAATCTCGTGAAAGCAATATTTCGAAACTATTAAGTGTGGGAGAATATCATCAAATTTTTTATGGTTCCGACTATACTTGTGTGACGTATTTAAATAAAGATAAAACAGAACTTACTGTTAAATTATTTGATCTAAATATGAATGATATAGCAAGTATAACTGATAATCCACTGAATATTCAATTCGAATCAATTGTTTCGTATAAAATTATTCAAGTAATCAATACCATTGGAATTGTATTACAAACCAAAACTCAAACAAAACTGTACCTTTTGAAAAGATCTAAAAATTTGCAATGGTACCTCGAACATGATTCGTTTACATTTGATAAAAATGCAGAAATTGAATCTGGTACAGACTTTGTTGTTGTAACAGAAAAGGAGTCAATTAATGTTCTTCAATTAATGAATAACAAATGGGATATTCAGAAAATTTTGTCGATTCCATCATCTTCAAAATTCGTTGCTGTTCGTGTCAGTGATAACAGAATACATGTATATGATGATAAAAAGTTATTATTCTTTTCTCAATATCAGTCTCGTGTTTGGAATAAAACAGAAGTACGAAACATACCAACTGATATTATTCGTAAAACATTTGAAAGTGTGAGCGAAATAAATACATCTGATGAGTTCATAGATAAAATAACAAATATTATGAAATCGTTCACAGTACAACTTAACAAGAATCTTCTTATTATGTTCGGATTAGAAAAAGATAAACAAAATATATTTTCATACTATCATCAGTTGGTTTTAGATGAAAATTTTGTCATCATTTCTCACGATATCATAACGAACCAAATTACAATTAAAGATTTAAATAATAAAATTGACGAAAGTAAAGATCAACTTACGGCATTGTTTAGAAGTGTTCTTGTGTTTGTGCCATTACTATTTGATCAGACTATGATATGTAATAATATAAAATATACTTATAACGGTGAAAAATGGGAACAAAATAATATTTCAGGTGAAGAAAAGATTTCAATTCCGCTAAGTAAAGATTTTATTTTGGAAAAAGAAAAGCCCGAATCAACATTTCAATTATTTTCACTTGATGAAAACGGTGAAAAGAATGAAATGTTGTTTGATTTGGGTGTAAAAAAGTTTAATGAGGTGCAAATACGATATCCATATTATTTAACATACCTGAATCAAAATAAATCTGCCGGTGTAATTGAATTTTCCAGTGATCACAAGATCAATGCTTATAATCTGAAGAATGATGAAAAGTTGAGTCCATATTCCAGTTATAAAGGATTGGTGACCACAAAATCATCAGATACTTTGATATTTAGAAAAAATCACATAAATGAAGTTTCAGTTGTTTCTGAAGTTATAATTGAGTACGATACTGAATTAAAAAGAATAACAGGTTTCGACTATGATATAGAAACAGCACTTAATAATGGCAACATAATACAATTCCAACAAAGAAAAGTTATCCCAGGTAATGATCAACAACGTTTCGGATTCGTTAATGAAACTTTGAATTCAGCTTTTTTTTACAATGGAAAAGGTACATTGATTAAAACACAAAGTCTATCTCAAAAGAGTAAAACGAATGCTTACAATGACAATAAAGCGACAAGCACAGAATCAATATTGTTTGATAAAAGTGGAAAATTTGAAGTAGCAACATTTTCGCCGTATACATTAAATGATGACATAGTTGGATATTACGGATTTGAAGACTATGAATTAAACACAAAGAACGAACCAAAATATGCACTACAGTTTCCCCTAATATTATTAAATGATGATGAAGGCAATAAATATTTATATGCATCAAACGTTACTAATAAAAACAATAGTATAGTTGATAAAAATACTTATGATGTAATTGAATACTTCGATGAAAATAAAGGAGAACTAAAATTTACGAATGCCACCAAAGCTAATCAAAAAAGATGGATTTTCGATGAAAGTAATGTTGTTCGAAACAGTTTCGCTTTAACTGGACGAAATTTCCTTCGTATTAAAAACAAATCAATTTACGCAGTTTTCGAGCCAAAATATCAAAATGAAATTTATGTGGCATCATGTTGGCTGCGACCAAATAATAAATTATCGACTCTAGAACTTGGAACTGCATCTCCATATTTAAAAGCAACTGTATTTACTGACGACCAGAAAATGCAAAAAAATACGGTATTTTTTGTTTTAAGTGAGGTTAAACTACAGTCAGGAAATTGGTTTTATCTTGAAGTTCTTATCAACTTGCCTTATGTAAGACACATTTATTTTAACCCAAATAATGAGGACATGTATGACAAATTGAAAATTAAAATTGAAGTCAGCGGTGAAGCAAACACATCACTCGATCTAGATCATATCCGCTTTTCGCCATTTAATTGTCCCTTCAAGGCAACAGTATATAAAACTGATACGAGACAAGTTTCTCATACAATTCATAAAAGCGGATTAACTAAACACCTCGTCTATGATAAATATCGACGTTTAGTTGCATCAGTGGACGAGTTTGGTCAAATTAAAGAATTTCGTACAAATAGCAAAAACTCAATAACATCTTTGCCGAAAGCTACGCTACAACTTATACCAGATGGAGGATTCTACGAAACGTTCGATCCTTACTCGTTTCAGAAAATTTGGAAAATTTCGAATAACAGTGCATGGCAAATTCGACCCGGTCAAATTGAACATACATCAAATTCTAAAGATACTTTAAGAGCAGTTCTTAATGACTTTAATGCAAATAGTCGTGCATTGAGATTTTATTATAACCTCAAATCAACAAATTCTGAATTGAGCTTGAATGAATGCTTGCGAATTGAACGTAGAAGCGATGATGTACAGTTACAGTATGAGCAGGAAACATTTTTGGTTCCCCGAGAAGGCGAAATGATTGCGGCGTTTGAAAAAAATCGCTTATTAGTTTGGATTGATGGAAATCTGTTAATTGATACACAATCCAAACAAATATTACACAATTTCCAAATACAATTAACTGGAAAAGTAAAAATTATGGATGTCATAATTTTCGACAATCCAACAATTCAAATAACATACACTAACGCTCTTGGTGAAAAAATCCAACAAATGGAATTAGAATCAGAAAACTCTGTTATTTGTATTCAATATTTGTATGATGAAATTGGGCGGCAAGATATCACCACGAAACGAGCTCAAATTACTAATTATAAAACCAATACACCATTACTCAAGTACAGAAACAATTTCGTTACGAATAGGAATCCCCTTAGATCGGAATCAGTTTGGAAGAGTGGCAAATTAGAAGGAATGGTAAAGAAGTTAGTTGGAAAGCATGGATATAGTAGAATTGCTTTTAACACTGGTTTCGAAGATGATAAAAAAGCAATTGGATTACCAGGAAAAAATTTTTCTGTCACGTCTAAATTCTCTAAACAGTATGAAATGTCCAGTGAGAAAGTAGAACCATATTTGTTAGAGAAATATCCATCTGATTTAGGTTTTACCTTCAAAAATGAATACAAACCAGATTATGTAACTGAAATTTCGGTTTTAAATTCGCGTCAAAAATGTGTCGCCAAATTTATTAGAACTCCAGATCAAAAACAGTTAAGTACTTATGAATACGATGATCAAGATAAACTGTTAACCATTCTGCCACCCATGTACCATGAAAAGGCAAATACTTTAAATAAACCAATAGCTGTTAATAAAACGGCAGAACTTTCTGGACAAGAAGAATATCTCCGTAAAAAGTTAAGCATTTCTTTGAAATATGATAAAGTAGAAAATTTGATATCAAAAACAACTCCAGAAACCGGGAAGTTCGAGCGTATATATGATAAAAATAATTTATTACAATTTCTTTTGCATTATAAAGACGAAGATGAAAATCAGATAGACAATGTAATTTATTTTGGTTACGATAATTTTGGCAGATTAATTGAAACTGGAAATTTATTAGAACCACCACAAAAAAAGATTGATTTGCAATATTTATTGCCTAATGATCGAAACAAACGTAAATATCAAGAATTTTCTTACAGTGACAACGAAGTAGAACCTGTATTAAGATCAAAAGTGTCACGATATGTAACATACAATGATGGAGTTCCGCTTATTGAAGAAAAAATGGTCAGCGACGATGGAGAAACCTTAAACTGCCGTATTATAACAAGAAATGAGAAAAAAGATGTTTCTGTAATCGAAGTACAACAAAAATACAAAAAGGGTAAAATAAAAGAAATTATTTACCCTGCTCAATTCAAAAGTCAACAATTCATTGTAACGTATAGTCGTGATAAGATTGGAAGAATAACTGCAATTGGTATCCCCGGAGATGAAAATTTCTTTGGGAAATTTATGTACAATGCAAATAATCAAGTCGTACGCGAAATACATTCTCCAGATACGCCGAACAGTTTTGAGAGATTATATGATTATAACGATCCTGGATTTTTGACTACTATTCAAGATAAATATTTAACCGAAAACATTCACTACACAGAACATGGTTATGGTGGAATTGGGTATGGAGATGGTACTATAACACAGACCGAATTTTATGCAACCTGGCATAATTTCACTAAAAGCGACAAAGTAAAATTAAACAAAAAACATTTACCACTCGAAATTCGAGAATGTTACAAATTCTTAAAAAAAAATGGCTACATTAATTCGGAGAAACATCAAACAAAAATATTTTACAAAGATCTTGAAATACATATGCCACAAAATTGTACAAATGATGAGCATGGACAAAAAATATCTTTCACATTTGGCAAATATGGATTTCCTACTCACTACGGCCATACTTACAATTACAATTATCTAACACATTTAACTAAAGCAAAGTACTTTGTGGGCGATGAAAAACCACAACCATTAAAACCAAGTACATTTGCTGAAAAACATTATGCTCTTTCGATTGAAGATTCTGAGAATATTTGGAAAATATTACAAGAAAGAGGGTTTATTCATTTAGATTCATATGATAAATATTCTGGAAAAATAAAAAGAAAATCTTTCATCAATCCAGAGATTGATCGATTTATGGATCGATTGCCATATGACGACGCAATTAAAAAAACTAACATTAAAAGACAAATAAAAAAGCTTTTGGTACATTATTATTCTAACGAAAAAGCTTTAACTATTGATCAATTCGAAAAAATATTCTATATATGGTTTCCTCAAATTGATAAAGTAATTTTTGATATTACGTGGATAGTAGTGGAAACTTATTTGCCAAGGCCACTCAGTTCAAAATTTTCGCAACATTTGTCTAAATACAAACAATATCTTCCACACATTGTCCGAGTTTTAAGTGAATATGCAAATAATGAGATTGGTAAATCCGAAGC
This sequence comes from Anthrax anthrax, assembly GCA_963971155.1. Lineage (NCBI taxonomy): Eukaryota > Metazoa > Arthropoda > Insecta > Diptera > Bombyliidae > Anthrax > Anthrax anthrax. Next base: position 4,191,762 of record OZ020123.1, read on the forward strand.
TGATGTTGAAATCTTCAATACTGATGCAAATGGTAATCAAAAACATTTCTGTAGGGGACACCTATTGTATCAATTAAATTTTGAAGAAAACTCAAACAAAATTAAAAATATTAAACGTTATTCACGTTTGTCACAAGATCATCAATCTTTTTCTGTAAAACACGATACACAAGGAAACATAATACAGGCAATGCACAAAAATATTACAGAAATAAAGTATGATAATACATCAGGTCGTCCAACAAAAGTATTTTTGCAAAATGGGAACTCAGTCCATTTCACATATGATGCACAAGGTGAAAGATCTAGTAAAATTATATTGAACAGTAATGGCGATATTCTAAACGAAATCAATTATGTTAGAAATGACAAAGGACAAGTATTAGTTGAGAGAAATATAAAACATCTATCAAACATTAGCTTACCAGATGTCACTGTTACTATGTATATTTATGGCTCTAAAGGTTTACTTGGATTTATACGTGGTGACGAATTTTACAGTGTTATACTTGATCATGAAGGATCCACTCGACTTGTTATTAAGAACGGCGAAGTTGTTGCAGCATACGATTATATGCCATATGGTATGTTATTACGAGAATATGCTAGTTATCCTGAAGCTCATATATCATACCGGTATACTGGACAAGAATGGGATGAGGAGTTGGGGTTATACAATTTGCATGCGCGTACTTATGATCCTGAAATTGGAAGATTTTATCAAGTCGATCCAAAACAACAATATTTTAGTCCTTACATATACGCAGGAAATTCTCCCATATCGTTTGTAGATTTAAATGGAGAATTTGCAATAAGTCTTTTATCAATGATAACTTTTGGTGCCTTATTAGGTGCTTATTTAGGTGGAGCTTCTGTAAATGGCTGGAACCCTTTAGAATGGGACTTTAAAAATCCAGTGACTTGGGGTAAAATATTTGAGGGAGGTTTAGTAGGCGCATTGTTGCCGATGGCGTTTATGGTAGAACATTCTTTTGTAACAGGTGCAGCGCTTGCAACAAGACTGGGAGCTGGGGGATCTCTATCTTACTTAAGAACTGCAAGCTCTAATAATAATTGGAATCCATTGAATTGGGATTACACAAACGCAAACACATACTACAACGCTTTTATGGGTTTCGCTGGTGGGGCTGGTAGTGTGAAAATTTATCCAAATGCTGCAATGTTTATAAAAGGATTGTCTACAACTGGTAGAAATTTGTTTATTGCAGGAAGCATTGCTTGGGGAACTGCAACGTTTTTCAATTATGCTGGAAGTAAGTGGAATGACCCTAGCGATCCGCAATTCTGGTTTGGATTGCTCTTTGGAATAGCTACTGCACCCGGTTTACCTTTATTAAGTAAAAAATTCATGTTGGACGAGCCTATAACTATTTTCACCTTTGAGAGGATGGACCTTTCCAAGTACGCAATGGAAGTTACCTTTATTGTAGCAGCAATTATTCTCGCTGGTTTCCAAACGAACTGGGATTTTACTCAATTTTCTACTTATTACAATATTGTAAATGCTGTTCCAAAAGGTGTATTATCAAATTATCTTAAAGATCAAATTTATCAAATTTCAAGAATCAAAAGGTGGCTAAAAGAAAGTGAAAGCTTGGATAAATCATATAAATCTTTAGTAGAAATATATACTGCAAGAAACGCCCTTAAAAATGTAACTGTTTTTGTTGGGGACACAGTAACAGCAGTCAAATTGAATTTATCTAGCACATCATTAGGGCATTTCATAGCGGTTGAAAATATTGATAGTAGTCCCCTTCTAGAAATAATTGATCCCGAAAATAAAAATGAAAATAATAATACAATAAATTTAGGATTTAAACGTGTTGCACAAGAAGCTGTAGATAACGTACTGTCAGAAATAAACAAAAAACTTAAAAGTGCAATAATAACATTCGATTTAAATTCACATATTATAGATATAGTCATCGAAACAATTGAATATTTTATGAGACATGAGCAAATTTTAACAGGGTCAAAATTAAACGAAATTTTAAACGAAAGAATTAACTTTGATGAAATAAAGGATCAAATGTCAGAAGTGAAAAATACCAAACAAATAGAAAAAGTAAATATGCAACAAAATGCTTCACAACAAGTAATTTTGAAAAATCGGTTAAATGTTCACGATACGTACAATAATATGCAACAAATCTTCTCGAAGGAAATTTATTTTATTAGTGAAACCATTTGGCATCAATTGAGAAGTTTTACCAGACGATTAAGATATTGGATTCCATTTCAAAATCCATTGGGTTTAGAACGAACATTAAATGTCACAGCAAGACATTCTGTTGAATTTAATAGTATGGAATTTTTATTCATACCGATTGAACACATTTCTAAATACTCTGATTTAATTCCCAGTTTCAATTACGCAGATACTTGTCGGATTAAAACTCGGACTGCTTTCGATTATATAACTAACGTAAAATGGCGACTAAGGATTTCTAATGTACTTACAGGTGCTAGAAATGCATTGACAAATCTGGGGCGTCAGGCAGTCCAATTTATTCCTGTTTTAGAATTAAACAGGCCTATTTTAAATATTTTAAGATTAATAAATCCCGTCCATATATTTGATCAAAGCAAACCAAGGCAAGGCAGATCTGTATCATATAATCCAATTACGAATAATGTCTCTAATAATTGTCAAATAGTTCCACTTTTACAAACGATGCACCCTGAAATGTCATTGGAAAAGCTCGGATGTGTGATGAAATGGTTTAAAGATGACACCATGAAAATTGAAAAATATATCAACAGAAATTACTCTTCTATGTACAATGATTCAAATCAAATCAAAAAATTAGATAGATCAATTGATGTTAACGGCATAATTTTATTGACTGACATGTTTATAAGAAAAATAACTGGAGAAAAATTCATTTCGAAAACAGATAAAAATATTTCTTTGCTGGAAGCACAAGGTTTTGCACTAAACATTATTGATAAATTTGAAGAAATGTTGGATGATTTTATGTCAAAGAGCGATATCTCTACAGAAAATATACAATTAGATTTATTTTCTGTCATGTCAACTATTGTTCGAAGTATTGTAAACGGAAAATTATCTGAAATTTCAAATATATTAAATGAAGCAATAATTAATTCGATACCAAATGACTGTAAGGAAATACATGAACTTTTAACGTGTTTAAAATCTCATTTGGAAGAAAATTTTAGTACTAAAAATCATTCCAAATTTGTACCATCAGCAAACGAAACTTATGAATACGTTACACATAATTCTAATTATACTGGTCAAGGTACTATTTCTAATGTAGATGATGTTGAAGAGATTTGGTATGATGCAAACTCTACCTTTTTATTGGAATAATTTCAAATGTGTAATGCAGTTTAGAAAAAATGTTATAATAATATGCATCAACACATTTGTAAGCAGAATTTTCTGAATTATTAAAAATTTTTTGCGTTCAAAACTTTTAAAAAATTAAGAATACGCACAATTGTACATTATATGATAAATAAAAAATTGATAATTTTACAATGAAATAAATGATTTTGAATGTAATTAATTAAATGTCACATAATTGTTTCTGGATTTAGGTAGACATTACATACATACATATGTACGTTGTCAATATAAACTTATTTGTTTAAAAAATTTTGAAATAAAAGAAACGAATTTAAAGATCTATACTCCGTCTACTAATATTATGCACTTAAGGTTTTATAGCGATTACATACTTAAAGTGATGCCATCACTATGTATTGATATTCAAAATATTCATCTGATATTTTTTAAAAGCTTTGTGGATTGTGGTAATACTGGTCGTCAAATAGTCTAATTAGAGATTATAAAAGAAGAAAATATACATATGTACCACTATAAGTGCATATTATTAGTGGACAGAGTATAAATTCTAAAAAAATCTGTTCATGATTGTTCGAAATAATCTACATGCCCACGATTTGCGATAAATCTAATTGACCTACTCTCTTTTTTGTTGAACATAATAAAGAAACACATTATATACAATGTCTAAATTTAGTTACTAATTTGGAAAAGAGTATTTTTTCCTATATTTGAATGTACGTATACATACACACTTACATATGACAATTTATAGTTTTAATGGCTTTACTAATGATCATAATAAAAGCAAATAAAAGAAAAAAAACCATATAAAGGAATAGCTAACATAAAAAGACGAAAAAAAGGACTTTTTTAAATTTCGTATTTATTATTCTACACAGAATATTATATTTATATTATACATATGTACGTACACATTCGTTTAAACGTATAAATAACATACTGTTATGATAGTCATAATCGTTAAAGTGAATAAACTTCAAAAATAACTGAAGGGCATTTAAACATTAAAGAAAAGTTTTATATTTTTATTAAAGAATAAAAAACGCATACACACACGTGAGCAAAGATTATTCTTAAAATAAGAAAAACTCCATGTTTGTCTGTATACACTAATTTGAATATCATTATGATCATGCATTATTATCATTGTTGTTATTTTATTTTATTTTGTCCTGTTTTTTTTTTGTTTGTATTTTTAGCGTTTTGCATTCATATACATATCATTCGTATAATGTGTACCTCTAAAGGTTCGAACATCATGAATTTACATAGCGTAACCACTAACTGGACAATGAATTAAGTAGGTATATTCATTTTATTGGAGTTATTTATATGATTGGTCCATAATAAATAAAGGATTATGGTGGGACTTTGAAATACTTTGTCTCTTTTTTTCTCCAGCACCTTCTTGAAATGTTTGACGCCAATTTTTTTTCAACTGAAATAAAAACAAATGAAGTCAAAAGTGATAAAGTAAAATAATGTACACTTAAACATTTAAAACAAAAGTGTGTAAACAAAAGTATATAGTATATGTATGTACATAAAATTGAATATTGTCAAGAAGATAAAGAGAAGAGTTCAACTAAAATTTGTGCGCAATCCGGACACTTTTTTTCAGATGCATTACCATTTCATGAATATCTACAAAACTTTTGTACGCTACCCGGATAAATTTTGAGCAGTGCGCAATCCGAAAAAGATCTTAAATTTTTTTTTGAGAACTAAACATGTACCTTGAATTTATTGAAAATGAAAACATTGTGTGAAATATTAACAATTAAAAAACGGCGGAAATTTAGTTGCCAACTTAATATAAGCAATTTATTCAATATTATCACACGATAAAGAAATATTTGATTTAAACACAACATGAAATAATTTTAAGAACTATTATAAAGAGAAAATATATTGTATAATTTTCCACGAATTTTCCAAAAGCAGTTTATCATAGAAACAATTCACATAGAAACACCTACTTATTGATAGAAAAAAAATTTTTCCCTCAACATTCAAAAATGGAATGTTTTTCGTTTAAAAGTAAATACGCAAGATTTTAAGAAAATAAACAAAATAATTAATTGTCTATTTTCGATTGTTATTGTTTATTTGTTCAATTTTTTTCGCTTTTACCAGTATATAAGAAGTGGAATATTTCCTAATCGAACTATAATTAAAAGATATATTGTTAATATCAAGTATATTTTTTACTGTTGTTATTTTGTTTCAACGAATAAAAAGTTTTTTTACTTTCACAAAATTATTATAATTAATTATTACGAGTTATATAAATACGAATTACATATATAGGTATACGTATTTTGCATCAACACTATAATTACTATACATGGCTTTATTTAATTTGAATTTTTCAAAAACCTCTCTAGCAGAAGCCGATAGTGTGTACCACAAAATTTCAAAAATTGATGGTACTGTCAATGTCTATTTGTTCAGTAAAATTCGATTTTATCATTATTTGTACAAAAAAGATGGAATCGTGCACGAGAATTTCAATGCTAATCTTGCATTGGAAAATTATGGAAAGTTATTGTGTGCAGTTGAATCATCTGAAGATAATAAGGATTTCTTCGTAGTACAACATGGAGCTGGTGTTGTAATTTATGAATATAAATTGAACACAGAATTAAAGATAATGTTCAATGGAGTCTTTGATGATGCAAGTACTTGGAAGAAAGGGGAATGTGGTAATTTACTTGAAAAATCTAAAGATGTGGTATTTTTAACTCATAAGAAATCTGATGCTCCTATATTGAGATTAATTTCGTATGAAAATCTCAAAAATCCTGGAAAAGAATTTAATTTTTCTCCAGCAATGAAATTTGATAATTTATCAAAAAATAATGACATCTCTGTAAAACTTGTAAACTCGAATTCCAAAACTTATAAAAGCGTTGTATTACGTGCTAATGATGGAATACGTGTGTTACAATATAAAGAAGGATCATTCGAGAATGTGCAAAATATTGCATGTTGTGAGAAAAGAGAAAACGAAAAGTGGGCTAAAGTGTATTTTTCAAATTTAACAGGACAGAATGAGTTAGATATCGTGTTTATGAATAATACTGGATTGTACGTTTATCAACATGAAAATGGAAAAGGTGATTATAATTTTCTTCATTATAATCCATTTTTTTCTGAAGAACACGGATGGGAACCAAATTACATGGAGACAATTCAATTTGATGACATTTACGCAGATCCTCATGAAGAAATGATTTTCACTGGTCCACAAGGAATTTCTGTTTTGTCATATGATCACTATAATAATGCTTGGATCTCTTTGTTAGATTTGACTAATACATCAATATCAAACCGTCATAATAAGATCATGAACGTAGTTTCTAGCCCAGAAATTAATAACACTCTGTTAATTACTCAATCAGAAAATAATAGATCAATACATTTTGGAATTTTAGAAAGAAAAACGAACGTGCCACGTGTAATCAAGTACAATCATATTAATGAAATTGAGAGAATAAGGTTGACAGAAACTGATGATAGTTTGGTACCAGTTTTAGCTTCAAGTGAAAGTGAAGATGAAAATTTAGAGCTGTCATTAAGTGATCAATTTTTGGATTATTCGTTTTTAACGAATTCTGTTGACAAATTAACTGGAAAACCAATATTTAATTTACCAGTGGTTGATTTTTTAAATCCTTTAATGAATGTTAAAATCAGTTTAACGTACAATGGAAATCAACAAAATTCAAACATTTTGGGACATGGATGGTCACTTCAGTACTCTAATTTGATTTTATTGGACGAACAGTCGAGTGTGTTCGCCCAAGATCATAAATATTACCTTGTTACCGATAATACCCAAAAAATTTTGGAGTACGACGCAAATAATTCTAATGATAAATACAAGACATTCCAATTCGAATCTTCAAATACTTCAGGTATTGATGAAAATGAAACAATCAACATACATTATTATCCTGATAACGAAAGTTGGGTGGTTACTGCTAGAGGTCTGAAATACATATATGGACGTAGTGAATTGCTAAAACGAACAGAAATCTGTTCAGAATCATGTAATGACCATGTAATCTGGAACCTAGGATGGAATCATTGGAGAGGTAAAGGAAAGTCTTTGAATGGACAAAAACAAATTGCCACTGCATGGTTTTTGTCTGAAGTACGAGATGTGAATGGAAATTTTGTGAAATTTGAATATTCTACATCCAATCTCATCACTGAGAAACAAAAACTAATCACAACTGCAACTTATATGACTAGGATTCATGATAATTTGAAAAATTCAATTGATTTCATATACAAACTAAAGGAAAAAAATGAATATTCTAACGCTACGTTGAAAAATAATGAAGGCTTTTATGATAACCCAGCAGTACAGACACATCATCTCAGCGAAATCACATTAAACACGAAAACAGCTCAACACGTAGTAGAATTTCACTATGATGTAACCAAGGTAAATAAACGTTTTTTAACTAAAATTACAGAAAACAGAAAGGATAAACCTGTATTACAATTTTCATATGACAAAGATAAATGGGATAATTTAAAAGAAATAATTTTACCTTCTGGTGTAAACGTAAAATTTGAATACAAAGAAAAATCTCGTGAAAGCAATATTTCGAAACTATTAAGTGTGGGAGAATATCATCAAATTTTTTATGGTTCCGACTATACTTGTGTGACGTATTTAAATAAAGATAAAACAGAACTTACTGTTAAATTATTTGATCTAAATATGAATGATATAGCAAGTATAACTGATAATCCACTGAATATTCAATTCGAATCAATTGTTTCGTATAAAATTATTCAAGTAATCAATACCATTGGAATTGTATTACAAACCAAAACTCAAACAAAACTGTACCTTTTGAAAAGATCTAAAAATTTGCAATGGTACCTCGAACATGATTCGTTTACATTTGATAAAAATGCAGAAATTGAATCTGGTACAGACTTTGTTGTTGTAACAGAAAAGGAGTCAATTAATGTTCTTCAATTAATGAATAACAAATGGGATATTCAGAAAATTTTGTCGATTCCATCATCTTCAAAATTCGTTGCTGTTCGTGTCAGTGATAACAGGATACATGTATATGATGATAAAAAGTTATTATTCTTTTCTCAATATCAGTCTCGTGTTTGGAATAAAACAGAAGTACGAAACATACCAACTGATATTATTCGTAAAACATTTGAAAGTGTGAGCGAAATAAATACATCTGATGAGTTCATAGATAAAATAACAAATATTATGAAATCGTTCACAGTACAACTTAACAAGAATCTTCTTATTATGTTCGGATTAGAAAAAGATAAACAAAATATATTTTCATACTATCATCAGTTGGTTTTAGATGAAAATTTTGTCATCATTTCTCACGATATCATAACGAACCAAATTACAATTAAAGATTTAAATAATAAAATTGACGAAAGTAAAGATCAACTTACGGCATTGTTTAGAAGTGTTCTTGTGTTTGTGCCATTACTATTTGATCAGACTATGATATGTAATAATATAAAATATACTTATAACGGTGAAAAATGGGAACAAAATAATATTTCAGGTGAAGAAAAGATTTCAATTCCGCTAAGTAAAGATTTTATTTTGGAAAAAGAAAAGCCCGAATCAACATTTCAATTATTTTCACTTGATGAAAACGGTGAAAAGAATGAAATGTTGTTTGATTTGGGTGTAAAAAAGTTTAATGAGGTGCAAATACGATATCCATATTATTTAACATACCTGAATCAAAATAAATCTGCCGGTGTAATTGAATTTTCCAGTGATCACAAGATCAATGCTTATAATCTGAAGAATGATGAAAAGTTGAGTCCATATTCCAGTTATAAAGGATTGGTGACCACAAAATCATCAGATACTTTGATATTTAGAAAAAATCACATAAATGAAGTTTCAGTTGTTTCTGAAGTTATAATTGAGTACGATACTGAATTAAAAAGAATAACAGGTTTCGACTATGATATAGAAACAGCACTTAATAATGGCAACATAATACAATTCCAACAAAGAAAAGTTATCCCAGGTAATGATCAACAACGTTTCGGATTCGTTAATGAAACTTTGAATTCAGCTTTTTTTTACAATGGAAAAGGTACATTGATTAAAACACAAAGTCTATCTCAAAAGAGTAAAACGAATGCTTACAATGACAATAAAGCGACAAGCACAGAATCAATATTGTTTGATAAAAGTGGAAAATTTGAAGTAGCAACATTTTCGCCGTATACATTAAATGATGACATAGTTGGATATTACGGATTTGAAGACTATGAATTAAACACAAAGAACGAACCAAAATATGCACTACAGTTTCCCCTAATATTATTAAATGATGATGAAGGCAATAAATATTTATATGCATCAAACGTTACTAATAAAAACAATAGTATAGTTGATAAAAATACTTATGATGTAATTGAATACTTCGATGAAAATAAAGGAGAACTAAAATTTACGAATGCCACCAAAGCTAATCAAAAAAGATGGATTTTCGATGAAAGTAATGTTGTTCGAAACAGTTTCGCTTTAACTGGACGAAATTTCCTTCGTATTAAAAACAAATCAATTTACGCAGTTTTCGAGCCAAAATATCAGAATGAAATTTATGTGGCATCATGTTGGCTGCGACCAAATAATAAATTATCGACTCTAGAACTTGGAACTGCATCTCCATATTTAAAAGCAACTGTATTTACTGACGACCAGAAAATGCAAAAAAATACGGTATTTTTTGTTTTAAGTGAGGTTAAACTACAGTCAGGAAATTGGTTTTATCTTGAAGTTCTTATCAACTTGCCTTATGTAAGACACATTTATTTTAACCCAAATAATGAGGACATGTATGACAAATTGAAAATTAAAATTGAAGTCAGTGGTGAAGCAAACACATCACTCGATCTAGATCATATCCGCTTTTCGCCATTTAATTGTCCCTTCAAGGCAACAGTTTATAAAACTGATACGAGACAAGTTTCTCATACAATTCATAAAAGCGGATTAACTAAACACCTCGTCTATGATAAATATCGACGTTTAGTTGCATCAGTGGACGAGTTTGGTCAAATTAAAGAATTTCGTACAAATAGCAAAAACTCAATAACATCTTTACCGAAAGCTACGCTACAACTAATACCAGATGGAGGATTCTACGAAACGTTCGATCCTTACTCGTTTCAGAAAATTTGGAAAATTTCGAATAACAGTGCATGGCAAATTCGACCCGGTCAAATTGAACATACATCAAATTCTAAAGATACTTTAAGAGCAGTTCTTAATGACTTTAATGCAAATAGTCGTGCATTGAGATTTTATTATAACCTCAAATCAACAAATTCTGAATTGAGCTTGAATGAATGCTTGCGAATTGAACGTAGAAGCGATGATGTACAGTTACAGTATGAGCAGGAAACATTTTTGGTTCCCCGAGAAGGCGAAATGATTGCGGCGTTTGAAAAAAATCGCTTATTAGTTTGGATTGATGGAAATCTGTTAATTGATACACAATCCAAACAAATATTACACAATTTCCAAATACAATTAACTGGAAAAGTAAAAATTATGGATGTCATAATTTTCGACAATCCAACAATTCAAATAACATACACTAACGCTCTTGGTGAAAAAATCCAACAAATGGAATTAGAATCAGAAAACTCTGTTATTTGTATTCAATATTTGTATGATGAAATTGGGCGGCAAGATATCACCACGAAACGAGCTCAAATTACTAATTATAAAACCAATACACCATTACTCAAGTACAGAAACAATTTCGTTACGAATAGGAATCCCCTTAGATCGGAATCAGTTTGGAGGAGTGGCAAATTGGAAGGAATGGTAAAGGAGTTAGTTGGAGAGCATGGATATAGTAGAATTGCTTTTAACACTGGTTTCGAATATGATAAAAAAGCAATTGGATTACCAGGAAAAAATTTTTCTGTCACGTCCAGATTCTCTAAACAGTATGAAATGTCCAGTGAGAAAGTAGAACCATATTTGTTAGAGAAATATCCATCTGATTTAGGTTTTACCTTCAAAAATGAATACAAACCAGATTATGTAACTGAAATTTCGGTTTTAAATTCGCGTCAAAAATGTGTCGCCAAATTTATTAGAACTCCAGATCAAAAACAGTTAAGTACTTATGAATACGATGATCAAGATAAACTGTTAACCATTCTGCCACCCATGTACCATGAAAAGGCAAATACTTTAAATAAACCAATAGCTGTTAATAAAACGGCAGAACTTTCTGGACAAGAAGAATATCTCCGTAAAAAGTTAAGCATTTCTTTGAAATATGATAAAGTAGAAAATTTGATATCAAAAACAACTCCAGAAACCGGGAAGTTCGAGCGTATATATGATAAAAATAATTTATTACAATTTCTTTTGCATTATAAAGACGAAGATGAAAATCAGATAGACAATGTAATTTATTTTGGTTACGATAATTTTGGCAGATTAATTGAAACTGGAAATTTATTAGAACCACCACAAAAAAAGATTGATTTGCAATATTTATTGCCTAATGATCGAAACAAACGTAAATATCAAGAATTTTCTTACAGTGACAACGAAGTAGAACCTGTATTAAGATCAAAAGTGTCACGATATGTAACATACAATGATGGAGTTCCGCTTATTGAAGAAAAAATGGTCAACGACGATGGAGAAACCTTAAACTGCCGTATTATAACAAGAAATGAGAAAAAAGATGTTTCTGTAATCGAAGTACAACAAAAATACAAAAAGGGTAAAATAAAAGAAATTATTTACCCTGCTCAATTCAAAAGTCAACAATTCATTGTAACGTATAGTCGTGATAAGATTGGAAGAATAACTGCAATTGGTATCCCCGGAGATGAAAATTTCTTTGGGAAATTTATGTACAATGCAAATAATCAAGTCGTACGCGAAATACATTCTCCAGATACGCCGAACAGTTTTGAGAGATTATATGATTATAACGATCCTGGATTTTTGACTACTATTCAAGATAAATATTTAACCGAAAACATTCACTACACAGAACATGGTTATGGTGGAATTGGGTATGGAGATGGTACTATAACACAGACCGAATTTTATGCAACCTGGCATAATTTCACTAAAAGCGACAAAGTAAAATTAAACAAAAAACATTTACCACTCGAAATTCGAGAATGTTACAAATTCTTAAAAAAAAATGGCTACATTAATTCGGAGAAACATCAAACAAAAATATTTTACAAAGATCTTGAAATACATATGCCACAAAATTGTACAAATGATGAGCATGGACAAAAAATATCTTTCACATTTGGCAAATATGGATTTCCTACTCACTACGGCCATACTTACAATTACAATTATCTAACACATTTAACTAAAGCAAAGTACTTTGTGGGCGATGAAAAACCACAACCATTAAAACCAAGTACATTTGCTGAAAAACATTATGCTCTTTCGATTGAAGATTCTGAGAATATTTGGAAAATATTACAAGAAAGAGGGTTTATTCATTTAGATTCATATGATAAATATTCTGGAAAAATAAAAAGAAAATCTTTCATCAATCCAGAGATTGATCGATTTATGGATCGATTGCCATATGACGACGCAATTAAAAAAACTAACATTAAAAGACAAATAAAAAAGCTTTTGGTACATTATTATTCTAACGAAAAAGCTTTAACTATTGATCAATTCGAAAAAATATTCTATATATGGTTTCCTCAAATTGATAAAGTAATTTTTGATATTACGTGGATAGTAGTGGAAACTTATTTGCCAAGGCCACTCAGTTCAAAATTTTCGCAACATTTGTCTAAATACAAACAATATCTTCCACACATTGTCCGAGTTTTAAGTGAATATGCAAATAATGAGATTGGTAAATCCGAAGCTGATGTTGAAATCTTCAATACTGATGCAAATGGTAATCAAAAACATTTCTGTAGGGGACACCTATTGTATCAATTAAATTTTGAAGAAAACTCAAACAAAATTAAAAATATTAAACGTTATTCACGTTTGTCACAAGATCATCAATCTTTTTCTGTAAAACACGATACACAAGGAAACATAATACAGGCAATGCACAGAAATATTACAGAAATAAAGTATGATAATACATCAGGTCGTCCAACAAAAGTATTTTTGCAAAATGGGAACTCAGTCCATTTCACATATGATGCACAAGGTGAAAGATCTAGTAAAATTATATTGAACAGTAATGGCGATATTCTAAACGAAATCAATTATGTTAGAAATGACAAAGGACAAGTATTAGTTGAGAGAAATATAAAACATCTATCAAACATTAGCTTACCAGATGTCACTGTTACTATGTATATTTATGGCTCTAAAGGTTTACTTGGATTTATACGTGGTGACGAATTTTACAGTGTTATACTTGATCATGAAGGATCCACTCGACTTGTTATTAAGAACGGCGAAGTTGTTGCAGCATACGATTATATGCCATATGGTATGTTATTACGAGAATATGCTAGTTATCCTGAAGCTCATATATCATACCGGTATACTGGACAAGAATGGGATGAGGAGTTGGGGTTATACAATTTGCATGCGCGTACTTATGATCCTGAAATTGGAAGATTTTACCAAGTCGATCCAAAACAACAATATTTTAGTCCTTACATATACGCGGGAAATTCTCCCATATCGTTTGTAGATTTAAATGGAGAATTTGCAATAAGTCTTTTATCAATGATAACTTTTGGTGCCTTATTAGGTGCTTATTTAGGTGGAGCTTCTGTAAATGGCTGGAATCCTTTAGAATGGGACTTTAAAAATCCAGTGACTTGGGGTAAAACATTTGAGGGAGGTTTAATAGGCGCATTGATGCCGACGGCGTTTATGGCGGAAGGTTCTTTTGTAACAGGTACAGCGCTGGCAACAAGACTGGGAGCTGGGGGATCTCTATCTTACTTAAGCACTGCAAGCTCTAATAATAATTGGAATCCATTGAAGTGGGATTATACAAGCGCAAGCACATATTACAACGCTTTTATTGGTATCTCTAGTGGGGCTGGCAGTGTGGATATTTATCCAAATACTGCAATGTTTATAAAAGGATTTTCTACAACTGGTAGAAATTTGTTTATTGCAGGAAGCATTGCTTGGGGAACTGCAACGTTTTTCAATTATGCTGGAAGTAAGTGGAATGACCCTAGCGATCCGCAATTCTGGTTTGGATTGCTTGTAGGAATAGCTGCCGCACCCGGTTTACCTTTATTAACTACAAGATTCATGATGGACAAACCTACAACTATTTTTAACTTCTCTAGGACGGGACTTTCCAAACACGCAATGGAAGTTACCTTTATTGTAGCAGCAATTATTCTCGGTGGTTTCCAAACGAATTGGGATTTTACTCAATTTTCTACTTATTACAATATTGTAAGTGCTATTCCACAAGGTATAGTATTAAATTATCTTAAAGATCAAATTTCTACACAAATTTCAAGAGTCAAAAGGTTGTCAACAGAAAGTGAAAGCTTGGATAAATCATATAAATCTTTAGTAGAAATATATACTGCAAGAAACGCCCTTAAAAATGTAACTGTTTTTGTTGGGGACACAGTAACAGCAGTCAAATTGAATTTATCTAGCACATCATTAGGGCATTTCATAGCGGTTGAAAATATTGATAGTAGTCCCCTTCTAGAAATAATTGATCCCGAAAATAAAAATGAAAATAATAATACAATAAATTTAGGATTTAAACGTGTTGCACAAGAAGCTGTAGATAACGTACTGTCAGAAATAAACAAAAAACTTAAAAGTGCAATAATAACATTCGATTTAAATTCACATATTATAGATATAGTCATCGAAACAATTGAATATTTTATGAGACATGAGCAAATTTTAACAGGGTCAAAATTAAACGAAATTTTAAACGAAAGAATTAACTTTGATGAAATAAAGGATCAAATGTCAGAAGTGAAAAATACCAAACAAATAGAAAAAGTAAATATGCAACAAAATGCTTCACAACAAGTAATTTTGAAAAATCGGTTAAATGTTCACGATACGTACAATAATATGCAACAAATCTTCTCGAAGGAAATTTATTTTATTAGTGAAACCATTTGGCATCAATTGAGAAGTTTTACCAGACGATTAAGATATTGGATTCCATTTCAAAATCCATTGGGTTTAGAACGAACATTAAATGTCACAGCAAGACATTCTGTTGAATTTAATAGTATGGAATTTTTATTCATACCGATTGAACACATTTCTAAATACTCTGATTTAATTCCCAGTTTCAATTACGCAGATACTTGTCGGATTAAAACTCGGACTGCTTTCGATTATATAACTAACGTAAAATGGCGACTAAGGATTTCTAATGTACTTACAGGTGCTAGAAATGCATTGACAAATCTGGGGCGTCAGGCAGTCCAATTTATTCCTGTTTTAGAATTAAACAGGCCTATTTTAAATATTTTAAGATTAATAAATCCCGTCCATATATTTGATCAAAGCAAACCAAGGCAAGGCAGATCTGTATCATATAATCCAATTACGAATAATGTCTCTAATAATTGTCAAATAGTTCCACTTTTACAAACGATGCACCCTGAAATGTCATTGGAAAAGCTCGGATGTGTGATGAAATGGTTTAAAGATGACACCATGAAAATTGAAAAATATATCAACAGAAATTACTCTTCTATGTACAATGATTCAAATCAAATCAAAAAATTAGATAGATCAATTGATGTTAACGGCATAATTTTATTGACTGACATGTTTATAAGAAAAATAACTGGAGAAAAATTCATTTCGAAAACAGATAAAAATATTTCTTTGCTGGAAGCACAAGGTTTTGCACTAAACATTATTGATAAATTTGAAGAAATGTTGGATGATTTTATGTCAAAGAGCGATATCTCTACAGAAAATATACAATTAGATTTATTTTCTGTCATGTCAACTATTGTTCGAAGTATTGTAAACGGAAAATTATCTGAAATTTCAAATATATTAAATGAAGCAATAATTAATTCGATACCAAATGACTGTAAGGAAATACATGAACTTTTAACGTGTTTAAAATCTCATTTGGAAGAAAATTTTAGTACTAAAAATCATTCCAAATTTGTACCATCAGCAAACGAAACTTATGAATACGTTACACATAATTCTAATTATACTGGTCAAGGTACTATTTCTAATGTAGATGATGTTGAAGAGATTTGGTATGATGCAAACTCTACCTTTTTATTAGAATAATTTCAAATGTGTAATGCAGTTTAGAAAAAATGTTATAATAATATGCATCAACACATTTGTAAGCAGAATTTTCTGAATTATTAAAAATTTTTTGCGTTCAAAACTTTTAAAAAATTAAGAATACGCACAATTGTACATTATATGATAAATAAAAAATTGATAATTTTACAATGAAATAAATGATTTTGAATGTAATTAATTAAATGTCACATAATTGTTTCTGGATTTAGGTAGACATTACATACATACATATGTACGTTGTCAATATAAACTTATTTGTTTAAAAAATTTTGAAATAAAAGAAACGAATTTAAAGATCTATACTCCGTCTACTAATATTATGCACTTAAGGTTTTATAGCGATCACATACTTAAAGTGGTACCATTTTCCATCACTATGTATTCATATTCAAAATATTTATCTGATATTTTCTAAAAGCTTTGTGGGTTGTAGTAATACTGGTCGTCAAATAATCTAATTAGAAATTATGAGAAGAAAATGTACATATGTATTTACCCCCATAAGTGCATATTATTAGTGAAACCAGAGTATAAATTCTAAAAAAAACTGTTCATTATTGTTCAAAATAATCTACATACCCGGGATTTGCGATAAATCTATTTGACCTGCGCTCTTTTTTGTTGAACATAATAATGAACTCAAGTCTTAGGCATATTATAATTTATAATCATATAATTCTTCCTGTTAATATTCGTCTAAAGTATAAAATATAAAAATGAAATAGTACATTTCTTTACTTATTCGTTACTATTTTAGACAGTTTATTTCAAGTTTATTTCTCTCTCAAGTGAAATATTCATTTAACAGGAGTACCTATACGAGATAACGACGAGGAAACAAGCTAAAAGCTAAAATATCCATATACACACGTATACATATGTATGTATATATACTGCATGCAACTAAAAATAAAAACAAAATAAAAGTGAAAAAAAGTACATACATAATAAATATAAAAAATTATAAAAGGAGGAAAAACAAACAATTTTTTTTATTTTGTTTTATGGAATAAAAATAAAAGCACGTTTTCTTTAAGAAGACACGGAAATGCAAAAACTCGTTTTAAGACGCGTCTTTTAGTCTCTTTTCTTCTTCTTTTCTTAATGTGTTCATCCGAAAGTATGTACATATATATTCGTAATGTTAACATACGTACGTACATATCCATGTAAAAATATATTTAAATATAATCGTTTATATTATATACCAGAAGAGAAGTTATATCTAACGTACGATATCTATTGCATGCTTGAATAGAGGGATACAATAGGATAGGCCCCAATCATGAGCATCCAAATTCAACTGTAGAAATAATAAATATATTTTTAAAGAAAAACAATAAAATAAATCCGGTTCCAGTCCCAATGCCCTCTGACTGTATGTTTTTAAATTAAAAATCTGACAAAACAAAGTAGAAAAAAAATATAACGATTTTGATCTGTTGATACTTAACCAAGCTTGGAAGGAACATAAAACCGGGATTGAGTTTGTTGTTTGTTCATATTTCTTATTTTATTTTTTATATTATAGCTCGTAGACAGATATACTTATGTATTGTAGATATATTATTGAATTTGAATAGTCAATTTGGGGAGCATGAAATGAAGAATATAAGAACATGAACGACTATTATAATATTATACATTATATATGTGTACATTATATATGTACATATATACAATGTACTATGTATTGTATTATTAAGATCTCCAAAAAGAGAATAAATACGATATACATACATATATACTTAGGTACATATAATATCGAAGTTTTAAGTATACTTGACCGTTTTTTTATTTAAAACAGTGTCGGCACAAAAATATTTCATTCTTTGTAGATAAATTGATGTTGGATAAATTTAAAAACACTTCTAAAAAAACACATTTTTGTTTTTCTTTGAAAATATCATAATAATTTTCTTTAAACATTACATATAATTATGTATGTAAGGTAAATTAAAAAAACATTGGATGCTTTGTAAACGTAGTATATTAGAATATAGAGAGAATATTATATTAAACCAAAAACCTTATTACAGAATTATCATTTTAATTGAAATAAAATGCACTCAAAATTATCTGCATATATAGTATGTTATACAATTTTTATTAAATCAATAGTCTAAGATTAAACAGATTAAAACAAATCATCAGAAAAAAAAAATAAAAATAAAAAAAATTAATAAATTTATAACAAAGAAAATTCATAAGATGTATTTGATACTATATATTAATGAATACTTCTCAATATTATTATAAACTTAAATCTTTACGTATTTAAATGACAAAGTTGATGGTAAAGCTAAAATGTGTTATACAGAGAAGAAACTTTGAATTGCATATAATATCTAATAAGAATAACGTATTGACGAAGTATTCATTAATCACTTCCTACTAGCTAAAAGAATAAGTAACTTCATGTAGATTTACAAAGAGTAAGGAATACAATAAGCTAATACTAAGGCTGCAGTGTCGAGGCTTCTAAAGCTCATCTCGCTCTTTTGAAGAAACAAAAAAAAAAAAACAAAAATTCAATAATCATAGTATGGATCGTTAATACTGTGGATAAGGATAATAGAGGTCAACCGTTTGAATATGTTTAATGTACAGGGTATCAGAAATTAGAAATTTATCTCTTTTATTTTGTGAAATAAAATAAAAATAAAATAAATATCACAAATATTAATTTAAATGCAAATTATGGCAAATTTTTGATGATTATGTACAAAATTTATTATTATCATTATTTATTGGTATTTTATGTAAATTAATATTTTGTAATGTAAATATTGTGGTATATATACGCACAATATAAAATCTGCAGTTATTTAAACCAATTTAAATGTTAACAAAAAAAAAAAAAAACAAAAAAAAATTTTTTTGTGTTGTCAGTTAATTTTTCATGATCTTTATATTTTTTTTAGAATTTTACAAGTTCATTTCAATGTTTAATTAATGGTAACAAAAAAAGCCAATTATACTCAACTGATAAGAAAAAAGTAAATCAAAAATTGTTTATTTAGCAAAATTGATTTTTTTTTTTTTTTTAGTTTCTTTGATTGAAGATTTTCATATAAATTTATTTAAAAAAATTTTTATTTCAAGAATTATCCTTATTAAAATTTCACATTTGAATTGTATTCAATGCAAATAAAAATTTTATTTAATTTTAAAAATCATTTAAATGAAAAATGTATAATAATAATCAAGGAAACATCATGAATTTCAAATTCATTTTACATAAAGGATTTTTTTTTTTTGTTAAATTATGAATTTGTAAATACTCGAAATATTCTACATAAAATTTCAATTAATAAAATGCAAACAAAGAAAATATGTTTTAAATAATGACATAATTTTAACCCAAAAAAAAAATGGCCTTTTTTTCTGATTTTCGTAATGATTTATTTGCATTGAAAATGAGTAAATTTCAGATAAATTTTCCGATTATTGTATGATTATTTTATCACATGTATAAAAAGAATATCAATGATAAAACAGTTGAATGTCCTAATTTTATAAAATCAATTAGGTCATAAGCTAAAAACAAAAAAAAAATTTTTAGTCCTTTTTTAAAATTTGAGCAAAAATAAAATTTTCTGAAAATTTTTAATCAATTTTAAATTAAAAAAAAAAAACTTCATCACATGACATCTTATTTTTGGATTGTTCATATTACAATAATATAATCTACGTCCCTGAATAAAATATCCATCAGCATGGTGTAGTACTCCACTAGTGGTAATAATCCATACGTATTATAATATAGTATACCTTGTACAAACTTCAGCGTGAACATACATACATACATTATTTAGGTAGATATACGTTATGTATGTTCATATACATATCATCGCTATATATATGCTTTACACATATCCATGTACATAAATTATTATATACCTAAGTGCATAATGTAAATTTAAAATTTCCATCGACTTCAAACCGGTCATGATTTGTTTTTGTGATATTATTTCTTTTATTCAAAGGGCCTCTGTAGGAAGTCTAAAGTTCAGATTTTGAATTTTCTTTTTTTCGTTATTATTATTATTTTTTTCATTATATAAAAGAAAGTTAATATAAATATGAAAATATTATTGTATAAATAAATGGTAAATCTATTGTTTATAGACGCTCACATGTGGAATAGTAAGTAAATTTAACTATATATGTATATGAGCATGTAAATTTATATTAACATGCTGTGTATATATAATGTATTTGTTCATTGTGTTATTAAAATTGAGAATTATAATATCAGATCTTTAGGAATTAGTATTATAATTATTTATGGTATACCTTATATACATACATATGTACATATATACCCTATATACAGAATTCGTATGCCTAAGTTGATATGAAAATGTTAAAAAAAAAAAAAAAAATTCAAAAGAAAAAAAAAACGAATGCCCCAAAAATAAAAGGAAAACCTTTTTTCATAAAAAATGATATTTATGAAAGAGATTATAGAAAATTAAATATAAATATAAAAATAAAAAAACAGTTCGTTAAAACTTACCATCATGATTTCTGCATATAATCGCGTATCATACAAAAAGAAAAACAAATTAAAAATTTAAATACATAAAATTCATGTAGTAGATATTTAGTATTTATTGGCGCCAATAATGTTTAATTCACTTAGATTTCCTTTTTTATAATGTACCGTTTATCTTCATTGTATTATTATGCACCCACAAATGTATTAAAACATTTAAACGTTATAAAAATTTATATTTAATTAAAAATAATGATAAAATAAATACACTCAATTCTAAAATTCCACACAAAAAAAAAAAAAATTTTTTTTATTCTTATTTTCCACTGTTTTTCCCTAATATCCTTTTTTTTTCAAACACAAACAATATTTTCACTTAACATATAACACGAACTATTTAAACTACAATCATGTAACTTTAAAAAAAAAAAAAAAATTTTTTTTTAAATTATTTTACTATTTAATATTCCATTATATGCATGAAATTCACTCATTAATAAAATCAACACAAATGTATGAACGATTTACATTCATACGTAATTATTCGATACCTATTCCAATACAGTGGTAGATCTACACTGCATGTTATCTACATGCTCTCTGAGTACATGTATTTATAAAAAAAAAAAAAAAAACAAAAAAAAAAATTCATAAAATTCTTTTCATATTTTCACGATGAATATTCGTTATTATTTAAAATTTAACAAGTAAGTATATTTTAAAGTTAAAATGGAAAAACAAAGAAACAAATCAAAAAGAACTTTTTTTTTTTTTTTCATTTAAAAATGATAAAATTTATAAATATACAAACACTGTAGAAGACATTCAATGAATATTGTGTGCATTACAAAAAAAAAAAAAAAAAAAAAATACTGGTGTCTATACAACACGCTCAGTATCGTGTCATTTTGGATGCATACTATATTTTAAAGTGCACATCTTTCAACAGTAGAATGTACAAAATAAAAATAAATAAAATATGTATCATAAATAAAATGCATAATAAATCATTCAAAAAATTATTTTATATTTACATACTATGTACATGGATACAAGCATTTGCTCATGACACCACCTTTTAAAATTTTATTTTATTAATTTTTAATTTTGTCATTTTTTATAATTTTATAAATTTGCAAAAATTAAAAAAAAAAAAAAAATTATTACAAATTAAATTTAAATACGAATGGAATTCTAATCGAATCGTATGATAAAATCTGAATAACTTATTCAATGTCATAGAATACTTGACAAACACTTCAATAATATTATTACAGTTACACAATACATCAATCAAATACTATATTAAATTGTTACAAATTAAACAAAGGTAACCGAAAACACATAACAATAAAAAAAATTTTCTCACCATTCTTTTTGAATGTTTTTCAAAGACAATTTTTTTTACTTATTTTTATTTTAATTTTTTTTTTTTTTTTTTTTGTTATTTTTATTTACATAAAATTCGAAAATTATAATGTACAATTAATTGAATATGTAAAAATTATTTAAAAAAAATTTTTTTTTTGTTAAAGATAAATAAGTTCTTTCTTAAAGTACTAAAATACAAAACCATACTATATATTTACACAGGATTGATAGCGTAGGAATACTGTGTTATAATGTGGTATGTACACTTTGCTTTAAGACCAAAACTATACCAAACCAAATAAATTGAGCCAAACAGAATTCGAATGATATACTACGTATATGTATTATATGTTTACACAGTAAAGTTTTCTTTTAATTTTTTTTGTTTTTTTCAATACATAAATACCGCGCTGTGCATATGCATGCTTGCTTACACATTACGGAGGATATAAAATATATTATGTGGTATAATAATATATGTAATGCAGCAGAAACAGAATCAAGAATAAAAATGTAGGTGTATGTACACGAATATACACAAGTTGAAGATATACATTTCACATATACCATATAATGTATAACTTCCGTGTAATAATAATATAGTGTGGAGGAGCTCATCAACTAAAGCAACATTTGGTTTAGTTTTTGGTTCGTTTCATTTAATTTAAAAGAGGAATGGAAAACAAAAAACAAAAAAACAAAAAAAAAACGAATGATGAGAACTTGTTATTAAAATGCCTAAAATTAAGCCAAACCAAACTAAAAGAAAAAGCAACCAAACTAAATTTTAAGTTAAAAAATAAAACAAAAGAAAAAACAACAAAAATTACAAAAACTAAAACTCTAAAATGTACCATAGAATCATGGTCGTTACAAAAACCAGCTGAAGACTTGTATTTTGTTGTATGGTATAGTATTTTCTGTTGTATTTAGTATGGCTCGATTGGTGTGCTTCATGTTTGTTGAAATACGTAATGTTGAACTCCTCCACTCTAACACAGAATTTATTTGAAATATTGTGAGGGATATATGATACAGCTTTCTTGTTCTTATAAATCCCTCTACGGTCTCCTTTATTCATATAAGTACGTGATTATGTGTATGTGCCATTATTATTACTATATATTGTAACGGCTTCAAACAAAGTAAAACCAGTAGAACAAAAAAGCTTTTATACAACATCAAAAAACGAAATAATGAAAACATACATATGAAGTAAATTTACATAAAATATACGTATGGTATTTACAAATACATACTTAAATCATTTATGTCCATTACCACTTTCAAATGAATTTTCGTTAAATAAAAGGCATAATAATCATCTTAATAAAGGAATAATGAAGATTATAATGATGATGAAAAATTTTAGTATACACACAAATATTCAAAATATGCCAACATATCTTCTGTTTGCATTTTCAAATAAATTTTAAAAAAAATATTATTCTACTATTTAATACCGATTCTATGATATATCTTATTTCTTATTAAGTATATATACCTAAAATCGATATTGATTGAGAAATAAATTATCATTTCAATATGAAATGCATGTCAATGTACTACAGGTATGATATTATTGCAACAGGAATAATAAAACAAAAATAAAAATATGAATGATATAGAGATGTTACACACATCATTTAAGATGACACAGATATTGTATTTGTAAGAATGTGTAACTGCATAAATAACGATTATATACATACATATGTATATTCTCTTATTCAAGCAAAAATCATTGATATGTACAACACAATATAATGAACTAGAAAATTATTGTTCTAAATCTTAAAAGATAATTTTTGATATCATACAGTTAAGATAATATATTGTATATCTGCTGTTACTGCATACTATAAGCTAGAAGTATTATTTATGTAAAATATTAAATATCTAATATTGAAAACTTTTCAGTATTTCATATTATGAATAAATACTCTTCAATGTCCTCAATTAAGAACGGATAGATTTACATATTATCAATATATATATTTCAAATATTTTGTACGTGTATTGTATAATGGAAACAGAAAATATGAATATACTATTATTATCATTATATCATATGTAATATGTATTACATTTAAATATCATGTTTGTATTGTATATACATTAGTCATATGTATGTATGTTAGAATATATAATATACGTAAAGTAAAATAAGAACAAGGAGGTAACAAAGTAATACGAATTACACTTATGACTTAAATATATACATATATACATTAATTATGTGTTACATTCACATATGTGTAATTGTTATATTTAAAGTAAAATTTTATGTTTTCAAATAAATTCTAAATTGATGAGTAAAAAACAAAATATTTAAATACGTATACAAATGTATACGTATACATACACATACGCATGCATCTTCATTTATTCATTTAACAAAAATTATTAAATACATTTATAACACGAATAAGTATTAAAATTAAAAAAAAAAAAAAAAAATTTAATTGAACTACAAACTAATAAAAATTAAGAAATATAAAAGTATACCAGTAATATTTAAAAAATTATTTTCAAAAATCCTTAAAAAAGCTTTGAATTTTTCAACTTTTCCTTTCAACAAACTTAATCGAACTCAAACTTTAAGGATTTGTTGCACATGTAATGTTTTTTTATTTATTTTAGAAAAAATAAATATACATCGTTATTAAAATAGAGTTTATACATATTTTAAATTTATTTCAAAATGCGTGAAATACACAAAATCAACAAAAATTTATATACATTTGTTTTCGTTTTTATTTTTCTTCTTTTTTGTTTTTAATAAAATTTCAGTTCAATTTAAATTAAAATAAATTATTTACATATGTATGTCATAATAAAATAGATATATATATTTCTAGAGATCTGATTTATTTTTTTATATGTAATTGATTAATTTTTTTTTTTTTTTATAATTTTGTTTCATATGACAATAATGCACTTTGTCCGTGTTTATCTCTTGTCGCTTGATACGCTTCCCTTTCACGATCTGGGAATTTCGTTGGAAGATTTGGTGAATGTAAATTAACTTTAGCATCATAACGTATACCGGCTATTTCAATTTCATAATGACCAGATAATACATAGTCATTTGTAACTGGTAATGCATTTCCATTTTCATCTAAATTTCGTACAAAACCTAAGCATACTTGCTTTTTAAATGTATAACCGTAACCAGTTGTTGTTGTTTGTCCACATATTTTACCATCACGATAAATTGGTTCACCGCCCCAACACCATAAATCAACATCTGGATCATGATCATTTATTAGCAATTGTACATACATTCGTTTAACACCTTGTTCACGTTGACGTAATAATGCTTCACGACCAATAAAATCAATGTTTTTCTATATGAAACAAAAATTAATAGAGAAAGTATGAGAAAAAGGTATTGAAAATTCATATTTTGTATTTTAAATTACATTTAATTTAACTCTCCAACCTCTTCCACATTCTAATGGTGTTGTGAATGTATCTAAATCTTGTCCCCAAAATGCATAAAATTTTTCAATACGTAATGCCCTTGTTGCAAAATACCCAGCATGCTCTAGGCCATATTTTTGTCCAGCTTCCCATATACGAGAATAAACATGAAGTGCAAATTCATTTGGTATATATAAAACATATCCTAATTCACCAGTATGTGTGATATTCATGGCACGTATGCCATTAGCTAATCCTACATCTAATTCCTGAAATTAGGTATATTTCATAAAATATGGAATCCTAGTTTTAATTTTTAAAAAATTATTACTTTGTAAGTAAAAAATGGGAAATTTTTCGGTGAGAGATCTGTATCTGTTAACTCAGATAAAAGAATTCTTGTATATGGACCCATTATACAAATTGCTGTATACATCGATGTTACATCAGCAATATTTACATTTGTTCCTGGAGGTTTATGTTTTCTTATCCAAGCCATAGATCGTGTTTGTTGAATTGTTGGAGCAATTATCATATAACTTGTAAGAATAAAAAAGAAAAATAAGAAGGCAAGCCAAAAAATAAATATAAAACTTCTTTTTTTTTTTTGTAAAGCCATTAATATTTTTTCTTACTGATTTTCTGTTAAACGAACTAATGAGCAATCATTTTCATAACCACCAAGAACATTCTGCATTCCTGTATGAATTATAGAACCAGGTGGTACATCAACATCATTCGAACATAGATACTGGAGCACATCTACTACTTCTCTACCCTTTGACCAAATGTCATATTTTGTAAAAGAACTATAATCGGCTAGGCCAATTCGTTCACGACAAGCATTATATTCGGAAGCAACGTGATCAAACCAATGAGGTTTTGCAAATGTCTTCGTTTCAGCAATACGAAATTTTGGAAAACCTTTGTCGTCTATAAAAGAAACAAACTTTATTTTGATGTGTCCCTCGCAGAGAATGCGATATGTATTTCGAATTACCTAATCTTTGATTTTCGTCAAAATATGTTGGTCTTTCATAACCCATTGTTTGACCAAATACGGCTCCAGCTTCTTTCAGTGCCGGAAATATTGGAGACATTCTTAAATTTCTGCCCGTTTTAAATTCATCAAATAGATAATTAATACGATAATGTAATCCAGGTACTTCACGACATCGATCTCGTAAAAATTTTCTATTATTATGAAGTCCAAGGAATCTTGTTACATCCAACTGATATAAATCTAATGTTGAATATCCTTGTGTAATAATATCAGCAATTGCTCGCCCAATTCCACCAGCTGCTGATACTCCAATTGTTTTCATTCCAGCTGACACAAAATAATTTTGAATTTCTGAACTTTCTCCTAAAATCCATTTACAATCTGGTGAAAATGCTTCCGGACCATTACAGAGACGATCTAATTCGACACTTTTTAACATTGGTACGCGCCTTAAAATTTCATCTAATAAAACATGAAAATGATCCCAATCGGGCGGTAATTCACGTTCACGTTGTGATAACGGGACAATTCCGTCTTCATAAGCTGGTTTTGCTTCAGGTTCAAAACCACCTGCAATAATTTTACCATCTTTTTCACGAAAATATACATGACCATCCATATCTCTAACTGCTGGTATATTTGGATCTAGTCCATCTATTTTTTTCGTGTGAAGAAAATGATGTTCAACCGCTTGTAATGGTACTTTAACAATAGGTTCAGATAAATTTCCAACTTCACGTGCCCAAAATCCCGTACAATTTACAAAGTAATCACAATCAACACTTCCAGATGTTGTGTCAACGCCGCAAACTTTATGTCTTTTTTGCCGAATTTTTTTCACTGCACAGTGTTCAATTATTTTAACACCCATACGTTTTGCTTCATTTATAAAAGAATGACATAATAAATGTGGGTCACAAACACCATCTGAAGGTATCCATAAACCACCAATTATGTCGTCTACTGCTATTATCGGGCACTTTTCTTTACATTGATCTGGTGTAAGTACTTCACAACCTATTCCCCATGCTCTAAAATTCGTATACGTACATATTTTATTTTATTTTCTTGTTAAACCTAAATTCCAAAGAATAAATGGGTACTTACGCTCCTTGTGATTTCATGCGTCTGTACATAATCATTCGATCATAAGTACGAGCCACATTAAGTGAACCGCATTGTTTCCATCCAGTAGGAAGGCCACGTTTTGTAAAATCCTTAATCAAATCAATTGAGTATTGTGCTAATTTCACTTCGGAGTATGATGGCTTAAAAGCACCAGCTAATCCACTTTCATGCCAAGGACTACCACCTCCGACTTGTGCTTGCTCTAGCAGAATTGTATCATTACCCCATCCAAATAATGCTAAATGGTAGACTACAGCAGCACCCATAATACCACCACCGCATACTATAACTTTTGTTTTCTCTGGTAATTCTGGAATAATTACATCTTCTGGTTTTTTTGGCACAAACTCTTTTTTTTGTATAATTGAAGATTTTTGCAAATCAATTAAATATCCATTTACACTGGTACATATTGTTCTAATTGAAGGTGAGGTTATTTTTTTATTATCGTAAAGATTGTAGGATACATAGGAAGATACATTATTACATATTCTAAGATTATGTTCAATTTCATTTTTATTTGTACACCTGAGTATATTTATGCTGTTTCGTGGCACTTTTTTAATTATTTGATTGACATTTAACATATTTTTGTGTTATAATACACTCTGTTTAATATTAATAAAAATGAGATTACTACAATAAAATCTAAAAAATTGGTGTTTATAAAATATCACATTAGAATACACAAACACAATACATTACGAAGATAAATTTAGACTCCTACACTATTTAATCATAAAACTATTTAATGTGATATCTGATCTGACTTGATCTGATTTGATTTTATACAATTTTATAGACAAATAGATGAATAGATAACAAACAAGTCAAAACCAAAAATACGTTCTTTTTTTGTTTTATTGTTTATCACAAAAATATCAAAACATAATAAAAATTAAAATAATATCAGCTGTTTAGGCACTTTAGAAATTTCTTAAATTTCCCAAACACAAATTTGAAATATGTGTCCTTCATCTTTGGTTTCTGTCATGGTTTCTGTGTTTGATGTAAAATTTCCCATTTGTTCAACATTACGGTGTGCTACCGTTTTAGCAAAACCAAAATAAGTTTTGTTCATGTGGCGTGGACATTTTTTTTAAAATAACGTATTTGTGCAAATTGATTTTGATTGTGCAAAATATGTAACCATGACAGAAATAGTAAAGGATAATGATGAAAAAAAGTAAAAACAAGATCATTACCATTAACATTACTACACATTTCACGAATGTCCAATTTGAAATCAAAAATTTCAACTCCTATCACTTTTTCATGATTGTGGTATATTTTTAATACATCACCAATTCACCACATTAAATTATACCACAATTCAGCCGCACTTTCAAGAAAACATGGTGTATGGTTATGGTATCACAATTCACAAATAAATTTGAAATTCTAATGTTGTTTCATGTTTAGCCAGCTGTCATTTTGTTTTCCTTTTCGTGTGGTTTGGTTAAATGAAATCTATGAAAATTTAATTATTAATTATAATATAGTTTAATATAGTGTAGTTTTATAGTGTATTAATAATGGCGTTTATTTACTTTTAAATTTGAACATCTTAAATCCAAAGAATAAAAACAAATTGGAATTTAATCTATTGCAATAAAATCAAATAAAATTTGGCTAGATTTAGAAATTAACACACATCACACTGCACAAGACAACTCAAGACAGTAAACGTAATTCACCAAGTTTTGATTTTCATAAACTGAAAATTTATAGCCAGAGCCAGTAGAAGTCATGTCGGTCACATTAGATCAAAATAATTTTAATAATAAATTAATTGCAAAACAATTAAGAAATAAAGCAAATGAATTTCTTAATTCAAGAAAATATGTGAATAATTTGGTAGATATTATTGGGCATTTTGAGGTAATAATTTTTAAAATTACTTATTTAGAGGTTACGTATTTTTCTGTAGAAGAAAAAAAAAATTTTTAAATATTCAATTAACATGGATTTTTATTTCAGGAATGTGTGGAAAATAGTCAGCCTTTATCGCCATGCCTATTAACATTAGAAATTATTTTTACGGAATTATTAAAAAGACGCGAAATGCATATTGAAATAAGACCACTTAAGCCAAAAGGTAAATTTGAATTGTACTTGTAAGGATACATAATTAAATTTCCGTGCATATGTGTGTGCTCCATATATGTACATACTTCATGTGTTTATGTAATGTAAAACTTAGTGATTGACGTGGTACAGAAATTTAGGCAATTGTGTATAATGTAATATCTTAAATTATAAATTTATTTTATAGGATTAATAGTTATCTGATCTAAACTAGTGATAGACGTGAAGAAAAAATATCCTTTAATAATAAAACCATCTTCCATCTTCTGGTTGTCTAGAATATCCAGGATTTGTTAATTGTGAATGATGACCGCTATTCATTAATTTCACATGATCTAAAAGATCTCTTTCTTTTATACCACCAATATTATATTTGATGCTGTACCTTTTATTTAATATAGGTAGCTTTTCTTCGGGAACAACATTTGGTAATAATTTTTTATCTTCATCAGTTTTTCGCCTTTTTTGTAATTCAATACCCGAATATTTTATACATCTACTTTCATCTTTATTTAATTTATTTTTTATTATTTCTTGTTTAGCTAACACTTTCATTAATTTATTTTCATTTTGAATTTCATTTAGTTCTTTTTCGACTTCGTGTATTGTTAAATATTTTTCGGATTGTACATTACGAAATGTTGATATACCAACAGTTTCTTTTTGTAAAATTGTATCAATCAGATTTGGGAATGTTTCTTTACTATGATCATAATACGTTGCAATTCTGTAGTCTAATAAATCTTTGGGTATATCTGGAACTTGCTTAAAACGTGACGATTTCCTAATAGAGTTTAATGTTTGATGATAATATAAACGATCAAATAATGGTAAAGATAAAAATGATGATGATGTCAATGAAGGGCGAGGCATCGGTTTTATATAGTGACCTTCATTACCCATTTTTGGTTGAAAAAATGATTGTTTTGAAACCATTTTTCTTTTTAATTTAAAAAATAAAAAATTATGTAATACAAAAAATTTTTAAATTTAAAGAGGAAATGTAAAAATTGGTTTAATTTATACATATAATTTTTATTCACAATTTTATTTACGCGTATACAAACATTACAAAAATAAATTATAATAATCCTAAGCTTGCTATGTGTATATGTATGTATTTGTAACATGCAAAAATAATAAAACTTTTTCCTGATGAAAGTTAAACTTACATCTCATCCATTTACTTCTGTCCTTGCTTCTGTCTGCTGTATGACATTTCTTTTTCTCAACATAATGTCTTTATTTTCCGAATTTTGTAACGCATTATGAATTGGATTTTTTAAATATAATTCCTAAAATTTGTAAATTTTTGTAATTTCAGATGATAGTCCTGAAACAAGATATAAAGAATGGTTACAAGCACGATACCAAGAGACATGGCGTCTGATATTACAATGTTATAATTCAGATAAACAACATGAAAGTATACAAGCACTCGTTACCAGTATGAAATTATTATCGAATGAAGGAAAATATCCAATTGAATCACATGATAATGATACAACAATAAATTCATTTCATTTTCCAATTAATAAATTTCGTAATATTCTAGTCAAATTATTACCTACGGATAAATCGAATATACACTTAATTGAACGTTTTAAAGAATATTCAGAATATTTAGATATTATTTATTATGGATGGAAGTTAATGCCTGGTTTAACACCAAAAGGTGGTGTAATACCAAGTGAATACTATGCACAAAATTACTTATTACTAATAAATGCATTACCAGTTACAAAAGATGTTTATAATAATAAAAAATTACTTTGTTCATTAATTGGTAAGTAATTAAAGAAAAAATGAAATACAGTAAATTGGTTACCTTTATTTTTTTTTAAGCTTCAGAGATTTGAAATATAATTTTGCTTCATTTTATATTTTTCAGAACCACCAAGTGAACAATTTGATTACTGTAATACGCGCAAATGTATTAATAAAGCATGGAATTGTATTATGTTATGGGATATGAAGGAAACAATTCATAAACAAGTTTTAATAGTTTTATTAGAAAGAATATTACCACATTTAGATAAGCCTGTATTATTAACAGACTTTCTAATGGATTCATTAGATATTGGTAATTTTTAATAAAAAGTTCAAATTTATATTCATTCTAAAATGTGTGAATCATTTAAACTTGAATTTTGAATAAAAATTATAATCAGAACTTATTGCATATAAATAAATTGATGTACAAAATTCAAAGTTAAAGTCCAAGTTATTCAGCACAGAATAATAATTTTTATTTATTTCAAACTTTTTTATTTAATTTTTTATTTTTAGGTGGTCCAATATCATTATTAGCTTTACAGGGAGTATTCACATTGATACAAAAACATAATATCACTTATCCAAATATTTATGAAAAGTTGTATTCAATGTTTGAACCAGAAATATTTCATACGAAATTTAAATCAAGATTATTTTATTTAGCTGATATATTTTTATGTTCAACATATTTACCAGAATGTTTAGTAGCTGCATTTGTTAAACGCTTAGCACGTTTAAGTTTGATAGCACCACCACAAGATATTGTTATTATATTATATTTCATTGGTAATTTAATATTACGTCATCCTGGATTAAAACGTTTAATATTTCATCCGAGTGGAGGTGAAGGTAATAAGTTCATAAATATTAAATTTTTATTTTAAAAATAATATAAAATTTTATACAAAAAATTTTGTTTTTTCTTTTAAGTATCTCGCGATCCTTATATTATGGATGAAAGAGATCCAACTAAATCGAATGCATTAGAAAGTTCATTATGGGAAATTGTTGCGTTACAAAATCATGCAATACCATCAATAGCAACAGCAGCAAAATTCATATCAAAACCATTGCCTCCAATTGAATGGGACTTATCATCAGTACTTGAAATCAAAGAAGATGATGTAAGTAAAACTGTTTCACTTAAAAAAATAAAAAAATAAAAATGAAACAAAATAAAGCAAAAATAAAAATTTTTATTTTCGTCTTTAGATATTTGATCAAGAGATTGCAAGAAAATCGAAACAATGTGCTTTAGAATTTGAGCGTCCGAAAAGTGATAAAGTCATGCTGTATTGGGACTGTTTCAAATAAAATAAATTTAAAAAGAAAATAAAATAAGTAATAATGTAAGAAATAACCAGAGAAAAATTATTTTCATTTTTTATTTAAAAGCACAAGTATCTTCCGTATAATATGACTATTTTTCTTTTAAAAACAAAAATTCATAAACTTGATTGTATGAAACGAAACTCATAATAAAATTTATAATTCTCAAAACTACATTATTACTAATATTCAAAATTCAGAAGAAAGGAAAATGAAATCGAAATTAAATTCTTAAACTTATTTTCAAGACACTCATAAATTAAAAAGTTTTTCTTTAATTTTCAAATCACGTGAAATCATATATGAATATTGTGTTATAGGCGGTCACTTGCACGTTCTCATTCTCTGTTTTTTTTTTTTTTTTTTTTAAGAACTGTTTTCGTTAATTTTTTCCACTCACTGAGCCCACGGTAAACAACACACTCAAAAATGTATGTAATAAACTTTGATGTATATTAAGAAATTTTTTAAAAAACCCAATTCAATAAAATAATTGAGAATAAAAATGATTTTTGTACTTTGTAAAAAAAAAGGAAATGAAAAAAAAAATGTTTGTAATACGTAACATTCATTGTATTTAATTAGTGAATAATATTTTTCATGTTTTGTTATAAATTCATGTTGTAAAAAAATAAAGACAAACTATTAATGTATAATGAAATTACTAAAACAAAAAATTATTACAGAAATATTTACATAAAATTAAGATGTACACACAAAAGCAAACATTTTGTGAAAAGAACCAGTTTATAAAATTTAATTTGAATTTAAAGTTCTTATAGAGTAAGAAAGATCGAACAAATAAAATGCTGAAATATAATTGAAAATTGAATTTTAATTTTTGAAACATTCCTATTGAAAATCTTATGAAATATTAATGTGTATAGTTTGAAATAGATGTTGAAATTCTCATTAATCCCAGTGACACAATCTTCAAAATAAGTCATTTATTTTGAAAGTAATGCAAATCTAAAAAAAAACATTACAAAAACCTCTGAATTAAAAAAATTGATTTTACCCAGCATTCAAACATTGAATTTTCTAAAGAACGTATTTAGAAATTACTTCAATAGAAATATGTTGAAATATGTATCTCAATTTTAATTAATAACATTCCTTTGTTTATATTACGAATGATTTTTTATTTAATACTAAATAACACAATTTAATTTTTATTTTGCGTTATTACATTTCTTTTAGATCTGCACTTTGTACTTCTGGGCATGCCATTTGATATAAGAATTGAATTAATGCTCTCGTTGGTCTACCGGTCATACGACCTGTCAACAAATATGGTATTGTTTCAGTTTTAGAGTACATTCCAACACCACGTATATCAATGTGAGCCCAATCAGTACATGGGACAAATTCCTTAAAAAAAAAAAAAAAAAAAAAAAAAAAGAAACAAATTTCATTAAAATTTGAACATAATAAAAAATTATTTTGAATATTAACTCTTAATACAGCTGCTGCTAAACAAGATGATGCTGGCCCTATGCCTTTGTTACTTAAATCGTAATTACAATAATCTAAAAATATTATTTTCAAAATGTTAAATTTCTGAAAGGAATGGCTAAAGTTGTACTGACTTGATACTCTATCTCTGTAATATTTCCATAAAGGCATTCTCCAAAATCTATCACCGGATAATGCACCAGCTTTTTGCAATTGTTGCCATAAAAAGTGAGATGTTGAAAATACTCCAGCAGCAGCACCACCTAAAGCACTTTTAATTCCCTCTACGTATAAATAATTACATGTAACGAAAAAATATTTTAAAATGTGATTTTTTAGGAATACAAAACACTTAAAAATTACCTGATGTAGTAGCTAAATCGATTACAATTTTCGGTTTATAATGTTTAACACCGAATGCTAAAACATCAGCTAATACAACAACACCAGCTTTTGAAGTATCCTTTGAACAAGAAGCGATCATAAAAAATTAAAATACATAATGTAAATGAACCATTACCTCGATTACTAAAGTTTTTCCATTTAAACAAGTAACTACGTCCCCTGGCTTTGGTGCCATACCAGAAGGCATATTTTCACATAATGGTATTAAGCCATTTATATTCAATGGCAATGAAAGTGCAGCAGCAGCACGTATTGTTGAAACAACAACAGCTGCACCAGCCATACTTGCTCTATATTCGTCCATACAATATTTATCTCGTAAACAAAGTCCGCCACTAATTAATATAATGTTTATCAAAAAATTTAAAAAAAATTCAAATTGAATAACACGTTATGAATAAGAAATACCTTATAAATAATAAATTTACCTATTGAACGTGATTCCTTTACCGACTAATAAAATTGGTTTTTCTTCTGCTGGTGCACCACAATATGTAATTTCCAAGAAAACTGGTGGCTCACATGAACTTCTTGCAATAGTCAAAAATGAATTCAAATGATGTGTTGATATCCAATCCATTGTTCTAACTTCGATATTAATACCACAAGGGCATAATGTATCAACAGTTGCTTGTGCAAAACATGTAGGAGTCATTTGATTAGATGGTATATCACTTAATTTTCTTGCTAAATTTTGTGCTTCAGCTTTAAATATTCCTCTTGTCCATGAATCTATATCGGCTGATTCATATAATTCTAATTGTGGTATCGGTTGACGATCTTGTTTTCTTTTATTATTTTGATATATGAATACAGCCAAAGATGCTCCAGTTGCTGCTTGTTCAGCATAATCCATTGGATCAACGGCTATATAATTACATCCTTGCTCTTGAAGTTTTTTTGCTCCTACACCTGTTGCAATTCGTACATTTTCCTACATAATGTTAACAATTGTTTAGATTTTATTTCATTTTTTTTTTTTTAATTGTTCACATGTGCATACCCTCCCCTCATGTATCATTTCTAAATCATTGTAACCTAATCCTTCTTTGCCTGCGCCAACAACAGCCACTTGTTTAAAATGTGGATGTAAATTGCTAAAAATCTTGCCTTTTCCTATTTTTCCAGTAATACGAAAACTGTAAAGGAAAAATTTATAAAGTAATAATTTTCTTTTTCAACGGACAAAATTGAAGATAAAATCTGAAATAGTTTATTGTGTAAATGTTTACTCTTTAATTAATTCTAATAATTTTCCACCCGAAATATCATCAAATTTTTCAGCTGATGGAGTTAATTTTGGTTCATTGCCATCTTCCCTCTCCCAAACACCTAATACCAATCCTCTCTATTCATATATACAAGAAATTATGCAAGATTTATAGAATTAAATAATTACATATAATTCATGTGTGTTTAAATACAAACCACTTGTCCTGATGGATTATCTGAAGAGAATTTTCTTATTAAATCCATACATTTTAATATGTTTCCTTTCTTTTTTGTTTCTTTTATACCATATAAAATTATTCTAGAAAAATTTACTTTTTGAAATATATTCATAATTTACGTAATTATATATATTTATGAAATATATATAAATAAATTATAAACACAATTTTATAATTTATATAAAAAACAATAATAATAATAATAATAATAATTGTAAATATTTTCTATTAAATTAAAGAAACTATGGATTTTGTCAAAATTTCAAATTTAAATTTTATTAATTAAAAAATATTGTTTACTATGATACGAATATATAGGTAAACATATTAAAGGTATTTCTACATGATTTACTTGAAAAAATAATCTGGGCTATTCTGATCATTGTTAGCAAATTTTGCTAATTTAATATTTTGTTAACTTTAATGCAAAATTTTTCTTTTTCTTCTTCTTCGATGACATCAAAGAACATCAGTTGTTATTCATTACAGAACAAATCGTCTCTGTGTCTTCAATTTTAATTTTCAGTTTAATTTTTAATGTTTGTAAATTTTTGTATGAAATTTATCAGAATTTCAAATTAACGAAATCTGCTAACTAAATACGTCCAGAATAGCACTGAATAAACAGGTAATTTAATTGAAAAAATTAAAATATTTTTGATTATCATAATGAACACTCGCATCATCCAAACTTAAAAATTGATCTTATGCCGTGACGAAATGCTATACAAAATATAAATTTTTTTTGGAAAAATTTTAAATAAAATACAAACAAAATTTATTTATTTTTTTTTATTATACACACATACAAGAATTTTTTCTGAATGTACGTGTATATAAATTTTTTTTTTTTTTTTATTAATTTTTATGCATGTATTTGTGTGTAATTATAACATTTTCACATAATTATAATGTATAACAGTATTTCTAATGTTAAAACATATTGTTTTCATTCTATCATGTAAAATACATACATAAGTATGTATTGTAACAAATTATATGATTAATTTAATTATAATTATTATTACAATTATATTTATTTGTTCATTTTAAAAATAATTGTATATAAAAACAAGAAAATAAAAAAAATATTCAAAAAATTTATTACATACATTATATCATAAAAATTTGATAAAAACTGTATACTTAATTTATAGAGGCATATTTACGTAATTATAATTTTATTTTTATTTAAACATATAATTTACTGTATTTAATATTTAAAAAAAAAAATCCTTTTTTGCACTTATGAAAAATATTTTTTTTTTTTTCTCAAAAATTCGTTGAATAAAATTTGTTGTTAATGTTAAATAGAAAAAAAAAAACGAACAAAATTTTCGCTTATTCAAATTTATTTAATTATCTATTTTTTTATTATCAAAAAAATTTGTATCATTTATTTGAACACAAAAAATTCTGAATCACAAATTCAAGATTTTACTCTTGTATATATTATGCTTGTATTGTATTTATTAGTCTACAAGCAAGGAAATTGAAGAGTGCAAGCATTACAGATTCACTGAATTTTCTGTGTTTACAAGTTCACCAATATGAGCATGAGTTATTCATAAAGCAAAAAAAAATAAAATAAAATCTTTTTTTGTTTTGTGGTAAATTTAAATTTTAATTTTAATATATAAATTACAAATGATGTAAGTATTTGGTAGTATTCGCATGTATTATATTTATTTAATTGTATACAGTATAAAAGAAAAAAAAAATTAGTATAAAATGTTTTTCAAAGAAATTTAAAAAAATAGGCATTGAAATTTTTTGTAAATTTACTCGTAAAAAAAAAAACTAACAAATATAATTGAGTCTTTTTAAAAAGTATTTGTAACGGTTATAAAAAATCTGCTATTTTTGATCTCCAAAACTTTTCTTTTCTTTTAAAATCTGGTGATATCATTATTAAAGTAATTTTATACGTGTACATATAATTCAGATCCCATTTCACTATAACCATTATATCCACTGTACGTATCTAATTTTTCTTTGAAATTTTCATTTTACCGTAAAATTCATCAAATTCAACGATACTAGAAAATTGGTATCGTAATCAAATTGTTTTTCGCATTTGCAGGGTGACGGGTACAAATGTATGGTTTTTGAAAAAATTCAAAAATTCTTCTTTTTACCAAATGTACATTTGAAAATGATGAACAGCGTAAAAATGGAGAATGGTTAGTGAAATACATATGTTACGTATGCATATATGTACATAGGATCCCAATCTAGAAAATTTCTCTGTATGTAATTTTTAATTCATTTTTTTTTTCTTAAGTGTCTAACCTATTTGTAATATGTATTTATTGATCAATATGTTTTGTATTCCACAACTGATCCATTAATTTAACTACATTTCTAGTAAAATCATGCTATTCATTTTTCTTGTTTTTTTAACTAAACTTAAATTAAGAATTTTTTAAAAATTAATTTATAAAATTAAAACCGTCTGTAATTTTGTTTTTTTTTTGTTTTTTAAGTTGATAATTATTTTAATATACATATATTTTACTTATTATTAAAAATTATAAAAAAAAAATTAATTTCAAGCCCATAAAAAATTTTTTTAATTTTTTATTTTTCTAATAAATTCTTTGCTATTACTATTATGAATAAAATCCTAATTTTTAATTAATTAAAAAAACAAAAAAGTGTTGATAAATTATACAAAATATTGGTATGTTTTTTTTCTTTTTTTTTAAATATACGTATGTGCAGTAACAATTAATGTGACTCAAATTTAATTTAAGCATTTATAGTCAGTATTTTATTTTTAAAAAAAATTTTTTTTTTATTTGTGTTTTGTAATTTTAATATTTTTATATTAAAATTTTGTAAATTATGATTATTTATTTTTCCAATTATTCAAACATTGCAACCGATGATGTTGGTACAACTTCAAGAAGCAGTTGGAAAAATAACGTAACTTTATCTGTAATTAAAAAAGAAAAAAAAAAAAAACAAAAACACCAGATAAGTAACGTTTTTTCATATAAAATTATTTTTTTCATATTAAAAATATTTCAGTTAAATATTTCGTTCAAGTTAATATTATTTGATCGATTTTACACCTTTATTTTATTGCTTGATTTCATCAATGTCTTATTTCATAGAGATCAAAGTAGAAATAGGACATCGATTGGAAATCATTTTTTCATATAGTATCATTTAGCATTTAACTAAAATATTTTATATTATTTTCATTTTGTAATATATACATACCCATGAAACTTGGTGTTAAACCCATTTTAACAAATGGTACATAAAATATCAGACCAGCTAAAATGAATAATACAGCATATAAATATTCAATTTGTGGTTTATCAATGATTGGTGCCACAACTAAATATGCTGATATAACTAATACCAATATTGGAATGATAATTGGCACTTTATATGGCCTTGGATAATTTGGTTTAGTATATCTCATAACAATTAATGCTAACATAGCGCCACCATAAAATATCCATGCAGTAAAACTAAAGAAATCAATTAATGAATCTATTGTACCATATAATACCATAGCAGCAGCAATTAATGACTAAAAAAACAAAAAAACGAAAATGAAGAAAATAAAAAAAAACCGAAAAATTATTAACAATTAAATGATTTTATTTTGTCTTAAGCCTTACATGAAATATAAGTCCAGGTGCTGGTGTTAAACGACGTACATGAACATAAGATAAAATATCCAAGAGATGACCTTCACGACTAGCCGCAAAGCAAAGCCTGCATATAAAAATGAATTTTTCAATAAAAGTCTCAAAATTGTGAATTTCCAGTTTATTGTTTATTTCATTTATTATATTATTACCGTCCTGCCGCAAATAATGTTCCATTGGCACTACCAAATGTACTTATTGTAACGCTTAATGGCATTAACCATGCTAAAGCACCAAGAATTCTATTACCAAATGTTACGGCAACTGCTTCCGATTCAATCATTTCGGTGGGTGACATTGCAGCCAAATACGATATATTTATTAAAACGTAACATAATGTTACAAGAGGTATCCCAATTATAATTGAACGTGGTAGATTTCTACGTACAAAAATAAATTGATAAATAAAAGACACGGATTTAATTAATTATTCAGTTCATTTTAATAAAATGATTATGTTGCGTACTTGCTTGGATTTTGAATTTCTTCTGTAACATAATTTAAATTATTCCAACCGTCATATGCCCACAGACCAGTATAAAATGCTGTAGCAATAGCACCAACTGATGGTGTAGGTCCATTAAATGCATTCTCTAAATGTTGTGTATTACCTTGTAATAGCTTATATGCTCCACCACATATTACTATCAATACAGCTATCATTTTAGCAGTTGTGAATATATTTTGTACAGCCATTCCTAAATTAACACTATAACAATTTACAAACAGGATCATCACTGCAATAAAATTTTGTATAGACGCATTTTTTTTTCTTTTGCCTTGGATAAATTTTATGATAATCACATACCAATCGAAACCAGAGCAACCATTTTAACAACAGACATTGGTGGTTCACATTCTGATACGAACGCTTCAACAGCATATTGTGCAAATGATAAACAAATAATTGCCATTTGTGATGGTTTTAATACCAATGTCGATACCCATGAAAATAAAAATGCTGGGGGTGCACCAAATGCATCCATAAAATATGCCCATTCAGCCCCAGATGATGTGTTCATTGTACCTAATTCAGCATATGCCAAAGCGCCTATCAAAAAAAAAAAATTTTTTTTAAATAAAAATTAAAACATGTAAAATTAAAATTTTTAAAAGGAAAGACAATTTCCCTTTTTCAATTATCATACAGACAGACGTACATTTGGTATACCACTATGTCATAATAATAAAAGATAAGCAATAAATTAAAATAAAAATAATCTGCTATTGAAATGGACAGATTTAAAAAAAAAACAAAAAAAAAACAAAATGTACAATTTTATAAATTATTTCAAGTTTTTCATGAGGAAATAAATTTCAGTTTTTGAAATTATTTTTAAATTTGAAGAACTATTAGATATGCATGTACACATGATGCATTATACATTATTTGTCTGTTATTTTGAAATATTTGAAATTTTGCCTTGCATTATATTTTGATTTGGTCAATTTAAATTTAATTTTATTACTGTATATAAATAGATACCATATACCTAATAAATAATAATAAAAAATAATATAACAACAGTGTTCTTTTATAAAATCGTAAATTAAATGGGAAATATAGATATTTACGTATGTGCACATTATTATGTCTTTATTCATTATGCATTTATTTAAATACCATTGCAGGATGAAAAGCACTATGTAAACTGCAGTAATAATTTTTTAGTTATTATTTTTAAATATATTGATTCACCCTTATTGTGTAGAAAATACAGATATCGTGTTTATTTACTTTTTGATTTTTCCCGGTGCTATTTTTTTTTTTTTCTTTTTTTTTTTTTTTTTGTTACTTAAACAAAAGGAAAAACTGAATATTTTGTGCCAAACACGTCGACAAAAATTAAAGGAAAATAAATAAAAAGAGAAAATTAGAATTGAAAATAATTAGTAATTGACTGGCTATTTTTTGTTGTTTTTGTTTTTTCTTTTTTTTGCGTTTTCCTATAAAACCGCTTAAATTTAATTATTTTTGCCAAATATTTTACAAATTTGATAATTTTATCATTGGGACAAATTCAAATGTATTTGTATGTCCGTATATGACTGTGAATAATTCAAATAATCTAATTCAAATGTATTACATGTTTGCACCTACATTAATTTGTAACATTTAAAAAAAAAAAAAAAAAACAAGATACTTGCTCCTTATGATACACATGCTTGTACATTTGTTTGCTTTTTAAAAAAAAAAAAATCGTTTATTAATTATTTAAATTTAAATAGTTTGACGGGTTTCAATCGATCATCCAGACATAATGGTAATGATAAATGGTATGTACTGATGGAAGTGTACCAAAATTGACTTAAAAATATTTATATACATTTGCTAACATACATATGTAGTCGTAGACACGTTAGTGATCATTACATAAA
The DNA here is from genome assembly GCA_963971155.1 of Anthrax anthrax. Taxonomy (NCBI): domain Eukaryota; kingdom Metazoa; phylum Arthropoda; class Insecta; order Diptera; family Bombyliidae; genus Anthrax; species Anthrax anthrax. Next base: position 4,234,409 of record OZ020123.1, read on the forward strand.
TGATTTCAACATCATTTGTTTACGCAAAATTCGATGTCATTCGGTTTTATTTTTTTTTTTATTTTTATTTTTTTTTTTTTTTGGTTCTAAAATCATTTTGAATTTGAATTTAAGTGTTAATGACCCGACAATAACGGAAAATAGATTTTGACGTCCACATAAAATCATAAGACAAAATTACGAAAATGATGTAAAATTCTTTTGTGCACATGTTTAAAAAAAAATTTTAATTGCGTCATTTAAAATAAAAAAAAAAAAAACAAAAAAGGGGGGATTTCTTTTTGTCAACCCAAAAATTTAAAATTATCTTTTTATCAACGGACTGTTTTACGCTAAAAAAAAAAATTAATTATTTAAAAATGCTGAAAACGTTATAAATAGTTTTCATATGCGATTTGATACAAACTGTAAGCATGTAAATTCAATTTCAGAATCTTTTTTCTTTTAATCATTGTAGAAAAATTTTGACTTGAATTGAAAGGATTACATTCTTCAAAATTGAACTAAATTTCATAATTTATAAGAAAAACAAAGCAATATCAAACGGAATTTACCGTTAAATTAATATGCAAAAATACACATTACATATGAATGTGGTTACTATACTCTCTAGACTCTAGAGAATGTAAATTAATTTAATTTCACATAGACTTTTCAATTAAATGAAAAAAAAAAATGAAATTTGAAATAATTAATTGATTTTTTTACCACAAGGAATATTTAATTTTAATTCATTTTCAACATTTATATTCAACGGAAATTTAAAAAAAAATAATAATTATGTTAACACTTAATTTAGACACGTGAATTAAATAAAGATAAATATCTGAAAATGTTACTATATAAAATTTTTACATACGAATGCGTGTATAGATCGTATACAATATAAAGGCTACAAATGTACACGTAGGTAAATTACATTGCGTGATGTAAACATTAATATGATAATTTTTATAATTTTTGTTTTTTTTTTTACTGATTACAAATTTAATTGTCTCATAATAGAAAAAGAAAATTTTAAATATATTTAAAAAACGTTAATTTAACGTTAATGTATCCATCATGTGATCACCAATAATTCTTGGTATTGTTATTTTTTGATGGTACAATTTATCCAATTTGTTGTTAAAGTACTTCATAATTGAGAATAAAATTAAAAAAAAAAATTTTTATTTGCTTTTTACACGTACATATATGTATGCATATGCACACATACAAACGCTATATAATTTTTTTTTTTTTTTAAAGTTGAAATTTTAAATTTAAATTGACCAAAATGACCGTATCAATAAATAATGTTAAAAAAAAAATAAATAAATAAATAAAAACGATAATAATTTAAATACTAAGTGAAGCGTAAAGATATGATTCATATATGATAAAATCCGTTTTTAACTGGTTTATTCTCGTATTTGTGATAATGTGTATGTGCTCTATACATATAGCATATGTGTACGTACATATATCATAAAAAATGTACCAAAAAAACAAATGTATAAATAAAGCAATATTTTTATTTTTTTTATTTTACTCGAAAACGCAATTACAAATATTGTCATTCACATTTTCATGAAAAACCAGTGGTTGGGAAAATATTTATATTTTCCATTTTTTTATTTGAACAATTGGAAAATACGTTATCGGTCTAATACCATAATTTATCATAATATTTGCATTATTGTATTTTTTATTTAAAAACTTTTAAGAAAATACAAGATAATTATTATGTATAATTATTGGAAAAACAAATGTGTACACAAAAGCAATATTTTTTGCTCCTTTTCCTATACTTAATACTTTGCAAACATTTTCATTTATATTTGTATACATTGAAAATGGTATATGCAATATTATTTTATATTTATACTCTGTTCACTAATATTATGCACTTAAGGTCTTATGGGAGTACATACGCCTTTTTTCTTCTCTTATAATTTCTAATTAGACTGTTTCACGAGCAGTATTACCACAATCCACAAAAATTTTATTATATATCAGATGAATTTTTTAAATATTCAATACATAGTGATATAAAATGGTACCACTTTAAGTAATCGCCATAAGACGTTAAGTGCATAATATTAGTGAACAAAGTATATAGTAAATTAAAAAATTACAAAACAATTCAGGTTTTATATGTTCATTTTATTTTCATTATTTTGTACACATTGTTTTTTTTTTTTTTTTTTTAAATATATAAACACAGCCCACATAAAAAATTCATATGTGTGTACATAATATAATAATTAAATTGCAACTAAATAAACATTTTCTTGTTTACATCTAAATGCTTTATAAATATGTTTTTTCTACTTAATTTTTTTTTTTCGTCCCTGGAATAGTTTATTCCCATTTAAAATGATAAAAAATAAAATGAATTATCTACACCCCGCCGCCACCCATAACATATTAAGTCTAGAAAATGTTTATATAGTAATGATGATCATATTATTTAAAAATGTTGTTCATGTAATATCATTTTTCATTTTTATTATCTAATTAAGAGTGAAATTTATTTATACATTTGTTTTTTGTTTTTATTTATTTATCGTTTTTTTTTTAATTTTTTTTTTTTTTTTTTTTGTAACGATAATATTTTTTTTTAAAAATTTATTTTTGCATTCTAAATAAATGAGCCATGCTTTTTTTGAAGGTGGCATAATTTTACAAATTCTGAAATATTTTCAATTTTATATGATTGCATTATAACGTATTAAATTTTATTAATAACAAAAATTTTTTCAACGTAAACAATTCATATACATAAACCGCATCATGTGAAAAATGAAAGTAAAATAGTCGAGAAAATAATTTTTTTTTCTTTTAAATTTTTAAGATAATAAATTAAAGTTTTATTAAATATTTAAATAATTTTTTATACGTGTGTTTTACATTTTTTGTTTTTCTTCTTTTTTTTTTGAAAGGAATTTTCGTTTAAAAAAAATATAAAGGGGGTAAAATCAAAATGAAAAATATTTTTATAAATTTTTATGTCTCGTAGTAGATCATCAGAAAATGAAATTTTTTTTCAAATAAAAGAAAAATGAAAAATTTTTCCTTGAAAATTTTCCTTATATTACATATACGGACATACGGCTTTAAATATATGTATCTAAATTTCAAAATAGATTTCCCATGTTTATCTTATTTTGATTAAATTTTTGCTTTTTTGTTACTTTATCATTTTATCTCAATACATATTTCTTACATTTCATTATGTGTGTAATATTAAATGAATAATTTCAACTTACCCAACAAGGATAACAATCCACAGGCCAGCCATATCATAAAGCTCACACCAACGGAACCAGTCCGTACTAGTAAACCAGATGGTGAAACGAAAATTCCAGATCCTATAACATAAAATCATACTCAATATTGTATTATTGCGGAATTTTATTTTTTATTTATTTATTTTTTTTTTAAATTAAATTAAGCATGAATTTTGTGTACATAATTAATTGAATTTTATATGAATAAAATTTAATTATCATTTTATGAATAATACAATTGATTAATTTATTTTATAAAATTTTTTGAATGTAAAATAAATAAATGCACACAAATTTCATGTATAATTAATTCATTATGAAAATCTTCTAGAATTAAATTCTTTTGTGAATTACAATATTATTTCATTTTATACATATGTATGTATCCACGTGTGACAGACAAATTTTTTTTTTTTGTTTTTAATTTTATGATTAATTATGATTAATTTAAAAAAAAAATCTCTTAAAATATCTGACATAATTTACATGATAAAAACATGATTTCTATATTTCATCGTCTTCAATCTCAACATCAATCATCGTCAGTATCATTACCAACCATCATTTACAATTAATTGAGTATACATATGTACATATGTGTATGTGTATGTACATGTGTATAAATTGCAATAATTAATTATTATTTATAATAATAATTATTTTAGCATAACATACTATATATCAAGTATGAATATAATTAATTCATTTTCATACCTATCATAGTCCCAACAATTAAAGCCACCCCACTGAAGAGTCCCACCCGTCTCTTGAGGTGAATAACGTTGTTCGACGTTGAGCCCGTCCTCTCCAACGACTTCCGCATCCCCCCGGCCCCTGATGAGTCGGTCTCTGTCGTTTCGGGCCCGTCTGCCCCAACATTCCCATTGGCATACGTTGACCCATTTGATGTGATTTTAATTGGCACATTATGTCCTTTAAAATTAACAAACACAAATGTTTTTAGTTAATACTACGTATATTAATCTTTAATTATTTTGTTATTCAATTTAACACCATATAAAATTTTATAAGAACATATTAAAATTTTTTTTTTTTTAATTTTTTTTTATTTTCACTTTTTTTTTTGTTAAATTAACCAATATTTTAATTTTCACAATTTTATATATTACGACAACTTCATTTTATTAATTATATAAAATTTTATATGAAAATTTTAAAACTACACAAAAATACGTTATTTTTTATTCATTTCAATTTTTTTTTTAATTTAATTTTTTTTTTCTAATTATGTAAAAATAATTTTATTTAATTTAAACTGTGTAAATTAATAATATTCTAATTTGAAATTTTGATATAAGAAAATTTTAAAATTTTCATAGAAAATTTTTGTATAGATCCTTTGAATCCTTTAATTCGAATTCTTCTATCATTCGAATCCTTCAAATCCTGTTTAATTTTTTTTTTCTTATTACTTAGAATTTATTTTGTACTTTCCTTTCCTTTTTATTAGAAAAGAATTTTATTTTAATTTTTTTTAAAAAAAAAATTTTTTTTTTTGATTATTATTATTATTTTTTTTTTTTTTTGCTAACCTTTATTATTATCTGCATTATCATTAATTTTGCATGATGCGCTTTTTTGCGAGCAGAATAATCTAAAAATTTTATCGCGCATGGCATGGACGCGGATAAATAATTTTTAACTAAATTACTTTGATGATACAATATGATTGACTAAGTTAAAAAAAAAAAATTCTCTTAAATGTCTTATAATGTTAGATAAGGCACTTTTCTTTTGTCTGATATCAAGACAAATATTCTTGAAAACAAAACCAAAAAAACAAGAAAAAAAATAAACTTTAAATTATGAAAGAAATTTGTATTTTCAACACAAATAAAAAAAATAAAAAAATTTATTTTTTTTTGTCAGTTATTTTTAAAATGAATTTTCTGTGTATTTTATTATTGTTTAAATTTATTTTCACGAATTTTAAAATTTTTTTTTACAAATAACGAAAACTATGCATATGTAAATCATATAAAATGTTTGTATATATAAGATCACATATATTTTATATACGTACAAAAAAAAAAAAAAAATACTAATATTTATAAACTACTAATCTGGATTTTAGCAGATAAAAATACACGAAAAAAAAAATTTTTTATTTTATAATGCAACAATTTATACGTGTATATATACAATAAAATATATATGTAACAAAAAGTTTATTTATATTCAAAATATTTCATGTAGTTTCGTATATATATGTTTCTTCGTTAGATTTAAATATTTTTTTTTAAATATTTTTTTTTAATTTTTTAAATTTTTTTTTTCACTTTCACAATAAATTTTCTTATTACAAAAAAAAAAGAAGAAAATTGTCAGAAATTCTTATTTTTATTTGAATTTTGTAAATAATATACGCGGTCGGTGTCAACAATGTTGAGATATGTATACGAGTATTTTGTAATAATATGAAAACCGTTAAAAATAAAATCGTTTTTTTTTTTTTTTTTTTTAATAAGTTTGTATAAAGACCAGTTTTCTCGACACAAAAATCTTATTTACGATTTGAATATAAGTATGTATTTTTTTTTTTTTTTTTTTTAAATACAGATCACATGATAAATTGAAAAATAAATGAATTTTTTTTTATTTTATTTTATTTTATTTTATTTGTCTTTTATTTTAAAAATACGTATTTTTTGTTTTCTCTACAGCAAAAAAAAAAAATAAATAAATAAATAAAAAATTATTTTAAATTCAATTAGCAGAATATTTTATGTAGAATGTCGTCCGTTTCTATTCAAAGGATAAAAATCACTAAGAATAAATGAAATTTTTTTAAATTAAGAAAACAATGAATTCAATAGTTTTAGATTCTGATAATTATATACGTAGTCGTGTATTCGTCTATATATGTAATACGCACATGTAGACAATTTGTGTTAATGTGTTGAGAAATTCGTTTTTTTTTTTTTTTTGAGTTTATATTTAAATTTCAAATTGTATAAAAAAAAATTATAAAAAAAAAAAAAATTAAAATAGAGAAAATTTGATTTCTTTTGGTTTTTTGTTTTTTTTTTGTCATTTTTGTTAGGTATGTATGTACAGTTGATGAGATGTTTTAAATCAAAAATAAAAAAAAGATAAAATGTAATAATTTTTCATATACAATTAGAAAATAGAATGAAAATCACATGCTTTTGAAATACTTATGTTTACTAAGACATTAAATATAAAATAAACGATAATTTAACGATATTATGACGTATACATTATTTACATTCTTGGTTATTCATAAAATCATCCTAATTATTTAATTAAATAGAAGAATACAAAAAAAGAAAAAAAGATTTTTTTTTTTTGCTATTTTCAATGAAAAAAAAAGAAATCAATGACCAACATGTGTTACGTATACGTATATGCATTGAGAATTATTCATGTATGCAAAAAACAAAAAAAAAATAAGAACAAAAAACAATACACTATTCGATTAAAATTAACTATATTGTTTGTATATTATGTATGAACTCAATGTTACATATTGTACAAATTTTTATACTCCATTCACTAATTTGATGCAGTTAAGGTCTAATGGAAATGACATAAAGTAGTACCGTTTTACATTTCTGGTATATTGATATTTAAAAAATTTATCTCATATTATATGATAACTTTACAGATTGTGGTAACATTACTAGACTAGTGAGATGATCCTATATTAAAAATTACGAGAAAAGAAAAAGGACACATATTATACTCCCATAAGACTTTAACTGCATCGAATTAGTGTATAGAGTATAATAAAATATTGTATCCAATATCCATATAATGGTTGGCGCTGATCTAAAATAAAAAATAAAAATATTTACATACATATATGCATTATATTTATGTATTCATTTCAAAATCATCATGTGTAGCCAACTGAAATTGTTCAACATATAGTAAATGGTATAAAAAATTTTAAAAATATCTTCAATTCGAAAAATTCAAATATTGTATTATATACATGTCTGTACAAAAATAAAGTATTTAGAATATAGAGGGTGTAACAGTTAAATGAGACAATACGAAATGAAATGAAAAGACAAATTTATTCAAACTAAATGTAAAAGAATGCGAAGAAGCATCAATTTTGAATACTGGGACTGTGTTTAAAATACGAATTATTCATAATAAGTTATTCCAAAAGAATCTCGCCATGGTACAAGTGCATTCAGATATCGTCGTACTATGAAAATTAAACAAATAATAAAAAAAAATTTATTCGTTAATGGCCCCTCATTAAGAATTTTTCGATTTCACACAAATGTGATCCAATGAAAAACCCAATTTAAAATTTTAGACTTTCTATATAGTCCCAGAGTACCAGAGTTAATTGAATAAATTTAATTTAGCAAATATTCTGATCAATCTTTTATAATTTTCTAATTTTTGTCTCAGCCATTTTCTATACACCCTGTACATATTTAAATAAATGTATAAGTTCTAATTTCTTAATTTGATCTTATATGTGTTCTTTTTATAATTGACAAAAAATAAAAGAGAAAAAAAAAATGTAGACAGCAAAGTCTAGTTAATTGCATGATATCATTGACATGTAATATCTGAATAAATTTAAAAGAAAAATTCATATAAATGCACACAAGTATCTATACAATTTGCTCAATGATATATATGCATCCCATGCAATTTAATTAAGTCTTTTATTATTAATTTCCCTTTTTAATTTAAATGTTTTTTTTTATTTGTTTACTTTTTTTTTTTTTTTTTAATTCATTAGCAAATGGAATTTGTTGATCAAACAATAAGAATTTTTTTTTTTTTTGAAACAAAATAAAACTATTTAAATTGAAAAATGTCTTCGGTTATACGCATGAATTCGACCACCTTGTAGTAAATATTGCCCCAATTAAAATGATCAAAACTTCTAATTAATGATAAAAAAAATATTTTCATGTTTTATTTTTTTAATTTAAAAATTCATTTAATTATTTTCAATTTAATGCAATTTTTATTATTGGTAATGGATCGAAAAAGAAGAAGAAAAAGTAAAAAACGGAAATTTGAAAATTTCATACGTAAATTTAACGTAAATCATGACGAAAAAACAAAATAAAAGGAATTATTACATATTTATGAATGTAGCATGGAATTTTCTTCTTACATGTATGTGAATGCTCATTAATACACATTTCCAATGTTCATGATTATCGTTTACTTTGTATTTTAATATGCCTTTTTTATATGTATACCATACTTCATTCTAAAAGATTTTTTATCTTAATCTACATATAAGAAAGAAAAAAAAATTTTAAAAGATGTTTCATAAGCAATTCATTTACTTAAAATAACAGAAAAATAAATTTTGGCACAGAATCAAATTCAAGAAGAAAAATAAAAAAAAAAATCTCTTCTATTACATACATACGTACTCTATAATTCGCAGTATACATACGTTCTCATTTAATATGCGAGGGAATATGATCAGTGTGTATGCTGAAGAAGTTAAATGCCCGAATTTGTTTACTATAATAGATTTCATGTTATAAACTAAAAATGTAAATGTTAAAGTGAATATACATTACACATGTACACACTTGTACTTATTTGTATACATGATATGTGATGTAATATATTAAAATTTTTACAACAAATGTATTATTCAAGTACATTTGTATGTACACGTATGAATGGGTTTTGGGTAGATAGCGTAGAGTTCTCGATATCATTCTTATGATTTTATCATCACTTCTATTTTGTATCTATTTTAACGATTTTTTTATGAAAATGAATGTATTCTATTTGATTTTTGTTTTTAACATCCTTTTTGATTTTATATTGTACTACATACATGCAATATGCAGGATTATACCACTATACATGTATGTATACACGTGTGCATAAATTTATTGTAGATACTTCATTAATATTCGAAAATATATATTGAAACATTGAAGTATACAAATGAAAAATGAAAGATAAAAAAAAAAACAATTTTTTTTTCACATATAAGGGAAATGATAAAGGAAAGCTTTTGATTTTTATCAAAAGGACATTCGTATTTAAATTCTAAGGATAAATACATATATATGAAATTCTATAAAATATATACTGCAAGATATAATGGGATATAGAGGATAGGATATAACAGTGATGAGCACCGTATCAAATTCGTATTCAATGGCTAGGCTATATAGCAAGAAGACCGGAACACGACGTTATGGAAATAACCCAAACCTCAAAAGTATAGTAAAACACTGGAAAGGCCTAGAAAGCTTTGGTTGGACAATGTTAAAAGTGGTCTGAAAAGAAAAAATATAAAGAACTGGAAGATACAGTAGAGCTCAAAATAAGAAAAAATGGTAAGATTTCTTAATGCAAGCCAACACCCACCAAGAGCTGTTAAGCTGAAGTCGTTAACCATGATGATAAATTTTTTATTTGTTATTACATGGAAAATACACAGAAAATTACAAAGTTTTAGAGAATTGTTAATTTACTTTTGAAAAAAAAATTTTTTAACAAAGGAGAAATTCATATTTAAAAATCAAGGTAAAACAACAAAAAATATTTCCTTGATCAAGATCTTTTAAGAAGCAAAAAAAAAGAAAATTAATTAATTTTTTTTTTTTTTTGAATATTTAAAAAAAAAGTAAAATAAACATTTTTAGAAAGCGTTCCGTATAATTACTTCTTCATGGTGTAGTAATAAATTCAATGCTATGCATACTGCATGTAACCGTCTGTATTCTAAATTTAAACCAATGTTATGATGTTAGAGACTTTAGGTTTACGTAAATTGTACTTATATAGCAACATTTTCTAAAAAAAAAAAAAAATTGATATTCAACAATTTGAATTAAATTAATTAATAACACTTTATGTGTATATTTCACGCCTATAATTTTGTTTCATTCACGTGCCATTTAATCAATTAACAGATACTACATTCATTTAATTTCATTTATGCTATTTAGCTAAAATTTCATTGGAATCAAATTTCATTAAATTATTACTTAAAAGAAATTTATTTTCATTTTTCTTTAAAAAAAAAAAAAAACAATTATGAAATGTAGGTATGAGCTAATATAGAAATTGATGATTTCAAAATTGTTTGCTGGAATAATACACAAACACCGTATGTACCCCACATTTTGAAAAGTAATTTAATACCTAATAAAAATTTTCGAAAAATTTTGTTACTATATTAAATTTTTATAAGTGGATTTTTTTCCAAAGAAGGATAGACTCATTTTTTTTTTTAAATGAAGACCAACTCGGACGTTAAAAAAGCTGTTATTTTAAAAAGCAAAAAAAATTAAAAATTAAATAAGTAAAAAAAAACTTTTTAATCATAAAATACTGTGTTCAGTAATATCGAGTAATACATATGATGATGTATGAACTACACAGTATCTAACGTCCATACATAAATTTTTAAATTACGTGTTTGTTTTAATTTTTTTGTCATCATGACCTTTAATTTCACTTATTTGTTTAGTAAGAAAATTGAAAAAAAAAATTTTTATTTACATATGTACATAAAAAAGTTTATGTATGTTTGATGATCATTAATAACTTAAATTTCATATACATATGTACTAAATAAAATATGCAATAAGATCAGTGTGAAAGATTTAATAAAAACAAAACAGAAAACAAACAAAAAAAAAAAAAAAATTGTGTTTTGTTTTAATTGAAAAATTTATACATTCATGTCATATCATAGATTAATTTCAATTGAAATTGAATGAAATAATTGTTGTTATCGCGCAATATTTATTATTGTTATAATTTATTTCGTATATACATTTTAATTGTTGCAATATATCAAATATGTTTTTGTGTGTATATATGAATGAAATGAATTTTTTTTGTTTTTTTTTTTTTTTGTTCATTATTTTCAATTGTTTCAATCATGAATTTCAGTTACATGCTGTATATTACGTTTTAAATATGCAATTTCAATGAAATTTTTTATAATATAACAAGAAAATTATTACTTATAAACACAAACATATCGTGTACTCGCGTATTCATATATAAATACAAAAATCAATTATGAAAAAAAAAAATTGCTTTCATTTAAACAAAGTAAATTAAATATTAATTATTAACTAAAAATTGTATTTCTTTTTAATCGTTTAAATAAACATAACAGACTACATATGTACGTGTGAGCATGTTTTTTTGACCTTGTGTAATATAACATCTTAAATAATGCTATATTTTCTCAAAGGCTTTTTTCTTTCATATTTTATTTATTACTTTTGAATCCTTTAAATTTTGTTCAAATACAGACAAATCTAAAAATAATCTTCAAGGATGTATGAGGTCATGAACTTATCATTCAATTTTTTTTTAAAAATAATTTTATACTTCGTAATTGCAACAATAAAATAATGATAATTAAAAAAAAAAAAAAACATTTTTTTTTATAGTCTATTGAGTTGATCGTCATTGGCCTATACTCTGTCCACTAATTGTATGCAATTAAGGCCTTTTTCTTGTCTCATATAATTTCGAATTAAAGCGTTTCACGAACAGTATTGCCCCAATTTTTAAAATTTTCACATAATATGTGATGAATTTTTTAAGTATCGACATATTATTGTGATGTAAAATAGTACCATTCTACGTAGTTTCCATAAGATCTTAACTATATCGCATTAGTGGACAGAGTATGATTGCCAATATTTAATATGGTTATATGGGTGTCTTATTAGTATATCTATTAGATAATTTTTTTAAAATCAAATAAAACATTTATTTATGTGTATAAAGCAATAAAATTTATTAAATTTGTTTTTTATATCTATGTAAATTCAAATAAAATATATTTTTCGCGCCTAATACAATTTTCGTTTTTTTTTTTTTTTTTTTTTTTTTACTAAACGTTACGTTATCTTGTTATCTATGATAAAATAATAGCTTTCCTATACCTTATAGTTTCTTTTAGATAAAATTACTTAATTACATATAGATGTTATTTTCTAAAAATGTGGGGGAAATCGATAAGCTTAATAAGCGCCTGCGTTTATATTTTATACGTATACATGTATGTATGTCCTTGAGTTGACTTTACAATTTAAAAAGGAAAGAAAGAAAAAAAACAAAATTACACATGGCATAGAATATAATGTATAGCTATCAAAGAGAAAATTATTCTCATAAATTTCATTATACTCGTATGTATGTTATTTACAATTTGTCTAATGCTTTTCTAATGTTTATATGTAAAAAAACCGTAATCAGTTAATGTTGACTATAAGGACGTCATAGAAAAACGAAATTTACGTATTTTTTATTTTTCTTTTGTATTTTGATATGATATATTTCTATTATATTTATCCTTTTATCGTATAAATTTTAAATGAAATCCTTTTCATTGTTATTCACAGGATGTGATTTCATTGATTAACTAATCTAAAAAGAAAACATTGCAAAATAACATGCACATAACTGAACTTTTTATTTGATTTTTTTTTTTTTTTTTTTTAATAAATTTTAATATATTCTTTTGAATATCCTTGAAAATTATACGATTTCTATTTATGTTTTTATTTGGGTTTTCCTTTTGTTTATTTTATTTACTAAAAATAAATACAAAAATGAATAAATGTTTTTGAATTATTAATAAAACGATTTTTGATTATTAAAAATAAAATATAACGATTTTTTTTTGTTTTTGTTTTTCCTTTTTTTTTTAATTAAATTCATCATAGAAAAATATCGTAAACAAGAAACAAGAAAATTCTAAATGAATACAGCCATGAAATGTGATCGTGAAATGAAAAGGTTTTATTTTGATTGAAATTTATTTTTAATTAAAAAAAAAAAATTTTTTTTTTCTAATAAAATTTGAAAATTTTTTAATTTTCTTTATGAAGAAATGAAAATCCCTAATGAAATGAACACAATAGATTTATACTGTTTTCTTAACTTCTTTACTACAACGTGATTTTTGAATTCTTTAAATGTATAATTTTCGTTATCGCTCATTGCTTTTAATGAATATTCAAATAAAAAAAAAAAATAAATAAATAAAAAATAAATGAAAATATTGACAATAGAAATAAGTGCCCTCATACAAAAGAGAGCCCTCTGATATAATCGTATATGCTTAAGATATTAATTTTGATATCAAATACATTTTATAACATTTTATTTCTATGCTTTTATAATTTTTATTTATTTATTTATTTATTTTTTTTATAAATAGCTTTTTACGTTAATATGTATAGTATACTTCTCTATAATTAAATAAACTGATAACATCATCATGATTATAATTTTATAATTAGCTTGCAAAAATACACTATCATTGAGTACATATACGCTAAAAATTTTTATTGAATTTATGTATGAATTACGCAATTTCAAAATATAATGTACACGTAAAAACGTTATTTTAGTAATGACCATGTAAAGAAAATTCGATTTAATTTTTTTTTGCCAAAAAAAAAAAAAAAAATTTATATATTAAGAAAATATGAAAAAAAAAAACTAGAACGTGCAAAAAAGAATAATTATACACGCAAAGTTCAGAAATAAATAAGTTAATCCTTTCGGACATTTACTTTAAGGGCTAAAAATTCAAATAAAATAAAGTATAAAATGTTTTATACTCTGTCGATTAATTACATGTATACTCTGTACTTTAAATATTTTCACTGCAGTGCAGGCCTTATGGAAACTGCAAAAAGTAGTACCATACTGTATGAGAACTTTGAGACTTGTGGTAACTTTGCTCGTGAAATGCTCTTATGAAAAATAATGAACAAAAAAAAAAAAAAGACCCATATACTCCCATTAGGCCTGTAGTGAAAATATTTAAAGTATAAAGTTTAGTTAAGTCTTTATGGGAGTAGTACATACGTATGTTTTTTTTTTCTTTCATAATTTCGAATTGAAACGTTTCACGAATCACGAGCAGTATTACACATCTTTTTAAAGTTCTCATGGATCATAGAGTGAGTATTGGATGAATTTTTTGAATTTCAATGTATGTATGTACATCAATCAGTGATGGAAAGTTAGGCCATAAAGCCTTAACTGTATAGAATTAGTGGACAGAGTACATGTTTCAAAGTTATTGAATTTTACGAAAAAATGTAAAATATTTTCGTAATCGAAATTTTGTATTGACTATTTGAGTGAATTTCATGTATTTTTTTATACGAATTTTATTAAACACGAGAATAACAATCAAAATCTAAAATTACCTCCACTAAATCTACAGTAAACACGTATGTACATGTGCATACATTATTTTTGATTTATAAATTTTTTAAAACCTAAATGACCTAAACTAACACACGTTCCTATTTTTTTTTATTTTTTATTTCTAATATAGAATTGAAAATTTATTTTTAGGTTTTCAAAAAAAAAAAAAAAAAAAAAAACGTTATTATTTGAATTATTCTAATTTTAAATTTTAATTATAAAAAAATTAAATAAATAAATAGAAATAAAAATAGTCTGATATATCAAAATAAATATTTATATACACTTGATGTGCCTATTCTATGATTTCATATGAAATTTAAAATGCCTGCTTTGAGATATAAATCATGTAATGCATAAATTTGCAATTTAGATTTTTTTTCGATTAACATAATGTGGGTAAACATAAGAAAATAATTTTTTTTTTTTTTTTTTTTTTGAATAATCAAATGCCGATATATCTATTCCCCACGTACGTAAACGTTCAAAGAAAATATATTATAAAAGCAAAAAAAAAAAAGAAAATTGAAAAGTGAAAAATGATCTACAATATTTAATTATAGGAATACAAGAAATACGAACGTGTTTCACAAATAAATGTATGTTGGTGCTTAAATTATAATTATAAATATCTAAATATGAATAAAGTACTTTCATGAATTGTATGAACATACATATATGTATCTCTCTATAAACGAGTACATACGTAAGTGTATGTCCAAATAGAAGTTAATGAAAAGCTCGTGAAAATGCGCAGCAATATAAATGTGTACACACACATGTACACATATGTGTACACAAATTTTCAATTCAATTGCATCATCAAAAAGCAAAAAGAAAAAAAAAATTTTTTTTTTTCTTTTTTTCAGCACATTTTCCATACTATATAATTTTTCCAACATTTTTCTTTTGTTTTTCAGAAAAATTCAAATATTTTATACATTTTAAAATTTTGAATTTTTATTTATACGTTTTCTTTTTTTTTTTTTTTTTTTTAAATAACAAAAATGAAAAACATTTTCACTAAAGAAAAATATCCTTTTTTTCTTTATGTATTAATAAAAATTGACACAGCCCAACATTTTTTAACACAAGAACAACAAAGAAAAATAAAAATTGATTTTTCTATTTATCATATAAAATGAATGCACCCGGCACATGAAAAAAAAAAAAAAAATTTTTTTTTTCTTTTGGAAAATTTTCATCACTATTTTAAAGCACTATATAAAATTTTATTTTAAATTTTATTTTAATTTAATTTTTTTTTCAAAACTTATAATTATCGTATTTTTATTTTAATTGATTTTATCGTATAATTTTTTATTTAAATTTTTAGATAAATTTCAAATTTACAAAAAAAAAAAAAAAAAAAAAAATAGCTTACCATCTGCATGACTTGTTGTTGTTGGAAAAGCATGCTGATACATGACTTGTTACAATACACCAATGTCTTTACTTTCATGTCACTTGAACCACTGAGAGAATGAATCTTTTTATGGATTACAACTGGTTATATATAAAAGAGAAAATTCTTTTTAGCAACAACCAACAATATACACAACCCACATTATTTCATAGACCCATCGCTATAGGGCTTTTTTTTACTGGGGATTTTTAAAGGGGCCTTATAACTTTTTTTTGTTTTTCTGTTTTTTTTTTTTTTTTGTATACTTCTGTAGTGATCAACAAGCTTTTCTTTTATAAAATTCAATACATATTCACGTATTATGTATTTCTGTATGTGTGTGTGTGTATAGAGAATTAAATTAATGTTAAAAATGTGAAAATGAGAAAATTTTGAGAAAAATTTTGTGGGTGTTGTAGGGTGTATGAAAATGAAAATGTATTCATTCGTAATTATTGGTCTATTTCCTCACGTCTCTAGTATATTATTTAATAGATATTTTAGTATTAAAAAAATTTTTTTTAAAATTCATTAAGAGTGAAAAACACAAAAAAAGAATGGATTTTGGTAAATTAATTTTCTATGTGTTGTAAAAGCTTTTTCTTTTTTGTATTAATTTCAAATAATAATACAAATTTCTCATTTAAAATAATAAGTTGGGGAAGTACAAATTGTAAATGCAATCTCAGTCACGTAGAACACTAAAAGCATAAAATTTTAAATATATGTATGAGCTATTTTAGTTTACAATTGAGAAATGAAAATGATTTTTTTTTTCTTTTTTTTTTTTTTTGTTAATTTTAAGGACAAAAACACGTGTTAAAAATGAAAATTATTCATCGTATTTATATACAGATTTTGTACAATGTACGCATATCACATTCAAATCTGTTATATTGTCTAACCAAGTCTATATACGTTATTATTTTATAAAAAGTAATGTATACATATTTCATTTTGCAATTTTAGTATATATACTTTTTTTTTTTAATAAATTTTATTGTAAATATTAGAATGCAACAAGTACATAACGCATGTATTTTAATTTACATGCATGTAATCGTATTCAGTAACGTATATATAGTATAAGTCGTTAATTCGAGACAAAACATTGAAGACCTTTACCTTGAATAAATTTAGTAAAATAATGTCAGTTATGTAAATTTTTTGAAATTTGAATTTTTTGCGTACATTTGTACTAAATACACTTTCGTATTATACGATATATTCAATAACCATCTTAATATATTTACAATAAAAAAAACCGTTCACTTGTGTATGTTTTAAATTTATTCATTTTTATTAAATTATCCTTCATTTTATTCTTGTAACTTGTACAGGATAAATAAAGGACTTGTAAGAATTATATATATTTTTTTTTTTTTTTTTTAATTTTAAATGTTTACAGGAAAAAGATTTTTTAGTAAATGTTACCTGTACTATGACCAGTACTATCATATGTTGATATCCTTTTACCATTTTTTAAAACTCCTTTGAGTTTATTTTTCATTTCCTTTTTTATGTACACTACTAAAGGCTAATAAATTTTAATACAAAAAAAAATTATTTTTCAAAAAATTAAAATCTTATCTTCTTGAATTTTATTTAAATTTGAATTATTATTTATAACGAACTATATTTGTTCAAAATAAAAAGATAAATAATTTAAAATAATAAAATACAAATGAAATTTAAACTCAATAATAGTTTTGCATTTGTTAACAAAATCATGTGTGCATCGAAGTTTTTTTTTTTTTTAGTTATGATCATTTTTGTTGTTTCCTTTACTACATAATGATTATAAATATACGTATTTAAAATAAAATTAATGTAAAGTAATCTATTTTCGAATTTTTTTATTTATTTTATTTTATTTTTTTTTTTTTTAATTTAACCTGTATGTAATTAATCTCAAATTTCCATCTATATTCTATTATTCACGTAACTTCTCATATTTACATATGTGATTATATCATCTTATAAGATAAAAAAAAAAAAAAAATGTAAAAATAAAGTTCATTAAGAAAATGATATATGTATGTGGAATAGCAAAAAAATAAAATAAAAATAAAATAAATTAATATTGTACTGAGATGATAATGGTTAATTGTACTTCGTTAGTAACTGCTTCTAATATTGTATATCATACACGTTATTCCAATTCAATTAAAAATAGAAAAATTACTTTTTAAAAAATTGTATAATGATCTTGATTTTATCTGATGATATTTTAAACGAAAAAAAAAAAAAAAAAAAAAAAAACAAATCGTATGTGGCAAACAAATATTTCAAAACAATTTTATGTATATGTACACAAATGACTTGTGTATACATAAAGTCGAAGCACTAATATTTGCTTTTAATGTAATTTCATTATATATGTAGGTATATTAAGTACATAAAATAATCACATTTGTAAATAAATAAAAAATTCAATTTCGTCTGCTATATTGTTAATTAAATGTATGTACAAAATTTTAAACACTATGTGTATAAACAATTATATCCGTTAAATACGATTTAAAGTTGTTATAATTTATACTTAAAATGATTTTTAAAAAAAAATCAAAAAATTTCAGATCCAATATAGTTTTGAAGTTGAAATTTAAAAACAAAAAGTTTAAAGACGTTTTTTGTTTTTGTAGTTTCTGAGATATTTTCAAAGATTTTCCTTTTAGTTCTGAGAACAGCAAGACATTGAATAGTATCCAAATTCATTTCAAATGTCCAAAATTTACATTTTTAATAATTACCTAACTTATAAATTGGACTGTCTATTTTAAAAGTGGTGTAAGTCTATATTTTTTTTTTTTAAAGTTGAGAAATCGCATAATTTACTTATAATTTAGCATTCATCTAAATATCTCGAAAAAAAATATAAAAAAAATTGACTTATACCACTTTCAAAATAAACGATTCAATTTATTAAAAATTTTTCATTTAAATTATATTTACATAATTATCAGAATAAATTTTCAGATAATTCAGAATAAATTATGAAATTAATAAAAATTCATTTTACGTGGTTAATACATTCATTTATTACCAAAAAAAAAAAAAAGTGTAATAGTACAAATTTCGTTTATTTCAGTTTTTTTTTTCTTTTTTTTTAGTATTTTAATCGCCAAGACAATAATATCATATAAATTTTATTATTGAAGAATACTTCATAAATTTATTAATTTTTATTTTAAATATATAATTCGAAAATGATAATATTAATAAAATTATTAATAGTGATAATGGATAAAATACATAATGGATAATGACAATAATATGAATATTATAATTAATAATATTTTATTCTCTACATATAATACGTTAAATAAAAGTATAAAATTCATCGAAAAAAAAAATTTTTTTTTCTTATTATTTTGTAGAAAAACAAAAAAAAAGCTATTCAAATGCTTTTATGTATACTCAAAATTTTCTTTCGTTTTAGTTCATATTAAATAATTTTTTTTTTTTTTTGAAATAAAGTTAAATAATTCCTAGTATGAAAAATAAGATAATAATAATATTAGAATTTTTTTATTATTTATAATAATTATATATGAAAAAGAAAAAAAAAAAATCATTTCTCTAAAATTTTACATCTAGAATCTTTAGATCATGATGACATACAATGGTAAAGACAAAGTCAAAGTTGAAATTTTCTTTATAAAATTTTTAAATAAAATTAAAGTGAACACATAAAGCAATAAATGTAAAAGAAAACATAAATGGTGATGTAAAATCACTTTCGTTTGTTTTATTATCAATGTAATTCATTTTGTGATTTTCTAATAATATATTGTAAAAACCTTCTTTGTTTCAAAAAATAGAAATTACAAAATTACAAATTTATATTTTTTATTATTTTGTTTTTGATATGCCTTTCTTTTTGTTTGTGCGTTTTCTTTTTTTTTTTTTTTTTTGTTTTTTGATAAGTTTCGAAACTCTTTAGCTTAATAAACCGATTTTTAGAAAGACAAAACGGGCTTTTGTTGAAAAGGTTAATAGATTTTGTCTTTTCCATTGTATTCATCACCCTATTTATTTGCTTAAATTCATTAATTTCTTTTTTTTTATTATTATTTATTAATCTTACAAGTAATTAGTATTATAATCTAGATTTTATTTTTCCACTATATTTTTCATTTTTCCACTTTTCAAAAATTTGTTAGACTACAATATTTTTTATATTATGTATGTATTATACGTAACCTATTTTAATTCATTTTTTTTTTTTTTTTTAAATATCGAATAAAAGACAAATAACAAACAATTAATAAGAAAAAACGGAATAACTAACAAAAATATATAAAAATAATAATAATATTGGTTTATTAAGAGAAATTTAAAAAAAAAAAAAAGTTTTCAAGAAATATCACATTTTTGGTATTTTGTTACAATTATTTTATTTTTTTTTTGTTGATTAGATTTTTTCTTTTTCAGTTTTGTTTTTATTCAATTTATTTCTGTTTACGGAATAGTTTGTTTTTTCTTTTGACCTTATATTATGTATATGTAGTAATTTTATGTTTTGTTTTTTTTTTTTATTTTTCTTGTTTACTCAACAAATAATTCATCTATTTTTCTTTTTTTCTTTTTTTTTTGCTTTGTTTCAATTCATAAATTGTATAAAAATAAATTTGTTTTTTTTTGTTTTTTCTTTTGTTATTTATTTCATCATTTCATAAGCCTTATTTTTAGAATTTTACCTTTTCATTTTCATCTAAACTAAGCACCGTTAAATTATTATATGTTTTTTTTCGTGTTTTTTTTTTATATTTTCACAATATATTTTTAATTGTTTTTTTGTTTCGTTCTCAATTTTTTCCCTAATTTTTATTTTTTATTTTTTTTTTGTATTTTGACTATATAAAAAAAAAAAAAAAAAACATAAATGTACAATAACATGAATGTATGTATTCATTTTTATTTTATTTTTATTTCTTTTCGTTTTATTTTTTCTTCATTTGGATATACAGAGTTTAAAACAAAAAAGTTAACTTTCTTCTTTGATAGAAGTGCAAAATAAAAATTTTTTAAAATTAAAAACAAGAAAATTTTTTTTTTTTCACTATTTATTTTATCACAATATTTCTTTTTTGAATGTATCAAAATCATTTTAGTTTTATTTTTTTTTTAAATATACATATATGTGTTTTATTTTATTAATATATTAATTTTCTCTTGTTAATTTCAATACAAAATAGAATATATCATTGTTTTAAATTTTGTTTTTAATTAATTTTTATGGCAGCATAATTGCATATTGAATATTTTCGTTTTTTAAACATTTTTTTTTGTTTTTGTTTTAAATATTTTCTTTTGTGTTTTAATATGGGCAGGATATAAATTTAACTATTTATATTATTAATTTTTATTTTATTTTAAATATTTAAATATAACGTTTTTCTAATACATAATTGTATTCACAGATCATATTATCATTATTTTGGTTTACTGTTTTCTTTAATTTAATTTTTTTTTCTTTGTTCTCCTAAATAATTAAAAAAAATAAATTTATATAAAAAGAGAAAAAATTTATAACAGCTGAATAATATTTTGTTTTTTTGTTTCATTTAACTTCTTTTTTTTTTTAATTCTATAAATACACAACTATTTTGTAACCTTAAATTTATTTTTATTTAATTTTTATTGTTTTCCTTTAAAAAAAAAAAAAAAAGTACATACATACGTATATGTATATCTCAGAATTTTTTCTAGGTACTTTTGGGCTTATTTTCAGTAGTATATTCTATTATTATTTAATTTAATTTATGTAAGTATATTTAAAAAATGAAATGAAAATACAAATTATAAATTTTATGATTTCATGTTAAATAAATTATGATTTTTAATCCTATGTTATAGACATTTTTTTTTTTTTTTTTAAATAAACACGCATAATAAATGGGAAAATGCAATAAGTAACAACAAATTAATTTTTTATGTAACTATTAAAACATTGAAATAAAATCAATAACAAAATAATTTTTATAATAATAATAAAACAGATTTAATAGTACTTTTACGTAGAATAAAAAAAAAAAAAACTATATATATATATTGTCTGTGCTTAATTTATTTTATTTTAATTAAATTCAGTCCATTTTTTCATAATTGTTTAATATAATTATTTTTCCTTGTTTTTTTTTTTTTTTAAATTTCCTATTAAGTATTTGAATTGATTTTTTTGTTTTTTTTTTTTTTGTACATTCTTTATTCAGCTGTTATAAATTCAATAACAAAGAGAAAAAAAAGTTCTATTTAATTTTTAATATTGTTTTTCAAGTACAGATTTGTATAAATAACAACAATTTATTAACTATTTGATTTTTTTTTTTTCATTTTTTCTTGTTTATTGTATAATTTAATTTACACTATGACTTTTTATGTATTTATTCGTTTAATTAATTTATTAATATTTTTTTTTTTTTCTTTTTTAAATGCACTTCTATCAAAAAGGTTTCGATAAATTAACATAACAAAGTTTCATTTCATTTCATTGCAATAAATTTAACTATTTAATAAAACTGGCTATCATTTTAACTTTATTGTTTTAAATTTATTTAATTTTTTTTTTAAACATACAAAAAAAATAATAAAAAAATTCAAAATAAATTCATTAATAAAAAGGATATAATACAAATAGATTGATTAATTATTTAATAAAGATAACTGAACAATAATAAACCTTTAAGAGTGATTTGTAAAAATAAATAAAAAATCATTACATAAATAATAAAATAGTTCTCAAAAAAAAAATAAAATAAAAAAAATAAAAATCATTTTCAAATAATATCATTTCTATGATGTTTAATCAATACAATAATTTTATATGTATTTGTTTGTGTATTATAAATATAAAAATGTAATTCTATATTAATTTTATTTTACTAATACATAAGGCCTTCTTCCAAAATGTAGTAATGCCATATAATTACAATGTATTGTTGTAATAAAAATGCTGTAGTGACAAATTAAATTTAGAAAAAAATAATTTTTTTTTTTAGATTATAAATAAATAAATAAATAAATAATAAAATCATAAAAAATAATAATAATAAATGAAATATAAGAATTTTTTTCATAAACAAAAAGCACAACCACCAGAAACTTTTGTTCATTTTGTATTGCAAACATCAAAAACATTAAAAGTAAACAAATACTTTTTTTAATGCAATGTACATAATATTAATGTAACGAAAATGTGCAGCTGTTATACTGTATGCTGTATGCACTAAGTAAATTTCGACATTTTGGAAGAAAGCCAAAATTTATTATTATTATTATTTAATAATTTTATAAACGTTTATAATATGTATGTATTTGATTATCTTACCATACTTAAATGTTGACGCATACTTCATAGATTAAAATGTTTTTTTTTTTTTTATATATAAAATTCAAAAATAAAAATTATTGAAAGTTAAATGAATTTATGCTTTCACATCAAAAAGAATAAAAATAGCACATAACAAAATTTTAAAATTAAATTTGATTCAATTATTTTTTTTTACTTTTTTAAAAGTCATTTCATTCTAATTAAAAAAAAAAAAAAAACCAAAGAAAAAATATATCAAAAAAATAAAATAAATAAAAATAAAAACAAATTATGAAAAATAATTTAGAGCAAATGCATTAATCAATTTTGGAGTATTTTCATCAAAGCCACATATTTCTAAAATGCCATTATTCACTGATGGCTCATGTATCATAGCTGGCTTAAAACGTCTCAGATTTACAAAAACCATTCTATGGAAAAAAAAAGGCAATAACATAAATATAAAAATAAATTAAATTTTACAAACAAAAAGACAATATGTTCATATTTTACCTTGCTTTTTGATTTTTGTCTTTTCTATATTTTTCCAACATTTGAACAACTTTTGTGTTCTTAAAACCTGGATTTCCTCTTGCCGCTGATGGAACAATTACTAAAAATAAATCATATTGTTCGGGTTTTTTCAATGCTTCGATAATTGGAAGATATGTTTTTTGAATATTTTTCTTTCCCTGTAAAAAAAAAAACAAGATCCAATATATTAAAACAAAGTAAATGTAAAATATTTCCTACATTTAAATGAATAGGATCTTAGTACATACAATTAAATTTTCACATAATTCATTTGCTTTCTTGTAATTGCAATCGTTTGTCCATGGTATTGGTTCTAATTTCGTGCTATCTGAGCAATATGTATACACGGCAGCTTTCTTTTCACTTTTATAATATGAAAAAGCCAAAGTAACTGCAGCTTCCATACATGTTATTTGTCTTTGATTGCAAACTGTTTCTATAAAATATAAATGATTTAATTTAAGTAGTTTGTAAAAAAACAAAAAAAAAAAACGTTTATTAAATTACTTACTTCGTTTATAATTTTCTTGTAAATTAATCGTTATGAACACACGTAATCCAATCGATTGTAAACTATCGAATGATGTTTCAAAAAGTTTTGTTAATTTTTTATTAACTAATGGATTTGGTTTTATATCCTTTTTTTGAATTTTTTTTGTATAATAACTTTGCTAAGAAAAAAAAAAAAAGAATTCTTTATTTTTTTATTTATTCATTTTGTTTTTTTTTTTTGAATAAAATTAATGATTACACTCAGTTAACTTTATTGACAATTAAAAAATAATAATAATAATAAAGCTTATAGGACATTAAAAAGTCAATTGAATGCAATAATTACATTGTTTCTACATATTTACCTTAACTTTTTCTGAGTATCGTATCTGTTTTAATTGTTTATTACGTTCAATTAAAAAGAATATTGGATGTAATTTTTCTTTACGCATTAATTCGCTATTATTTAATGCAGCAAAATATGCTTTATTAAGTGATACACTACCCAACATTTTTGTCTCAATTATATAATGTATACTTTTCAATAACATACGATATGATATATTTGGTATTAATGCTTCCCATATATCAGCACGTTTTAATAAATGTTTAGGAACATGTTCATATTGAACTTTTTTCTGTTTTATTATCTCTTTAGCAAAATTTGGATCAGTTGTTACTTTTAATTTGCATATATCACTTAAATTTTTCAATGATTCTGATATCTGTTGATTATTACTATCATCAATATTACCACCATCATTATTATTTGTATTAATTTCTAATTCTTTTATAAATTTATTACATTTTTTAAATAAATACTTTTCAATATCTTGTTTACCAATCGATTTTAAATTAATATGACACAATGCTATTAAATCTTTATGTTGAAAACTGTACATACCACGATTAATACCAATCATTTCAATTAATTTATGTTTATCTTGTGCTGCATACCATAATGTTATTGTATCTTTAATTGGACCAGAAAATCCTTTACGTTTTTGTTCATTTAATACATCCTTTGCATATTTAGCAAATAAAAATAAATCTTCTGAATTATTTGCACATTGTGGAAATGATTGTTTTAAAATTTTTTTATCATTTGAATTAATTGATGTATTTATTAAATATGCAGCATATGTAAACCAAATCTAAAAATAAAAAATTTAAATGAATTTATTGTAAATTATGAACATGAATTGTTGTAATGTAAAATTTTTAATACATAATGTGTACATACCTCATCTTTTCTCGGTAAATGCTGATTTTTTAAGCAGTTTTCAACAATTTTAATATAATCTGAACCTTTTATTTCTTTTATTAGTGCATCGATTGGAGCTAATAATGTTGTAATTTTGATGTATTCCTTTTTTTGAACATAATGTGGTAATAAAGTACCAAGATAACAGAATCTTTCTAAAGTTAAATTTGCATCCATCGTGTATATAAGTATATGTTTGGATGTTTATATACGTATTTTTCTTATAAGAATGTGAACCTTTAAAAATAAAAAAAAAATCAATATATTTTTTGTTTTTTAAAAAAATACCACAATTTACTTGTACACAAATTTTAATAATTGGAAAAAAAAAAACAATTTTATTAAAATATTTTTAAACAAAACTCATAATAAAAATAAAAAAACAAAGAAAGAAAAATTCATGCAAGCAAATACAACTTCCAGGTTAGCAGCACCATTTAAAAATTGTGTGCAATAACAATTCAATGTAATTTTTTATGTTATTAAATTTTTCAATTAAAATTAATACTTACGGTTTAATTATTATATAATTATAAAAATCCCTGTTAATTAGGGTGTATAAAAATGTTAATAAAAGAAAAATAAAAAATAAACTATAATTTTTGGATATTTGAAAAAAATAATTTTTTTTTTGTTTGTTGTACTCTACACTCTGTAAGTCTGTACATATACAATATGAAAAAAAAAAGTGAAATAAAAATGCATAAGCAAACGCAATGAGAAAAATCGTCGTAATTAAAATTTGACAGCTGTTAGATGAACAAAATGGTAAATAAAAACAAAAACTAAAATATATGGTATGGTGAATTTGTAACCATACATCACGCAATTCACAAATATTTAATTTCGAATTTTCGAAAATCGAATTCAATTTGAATTTTTTTAAATGTGTTCAATTTTTTGAATTTGTTTTAGAAAAAAAAAAAATTAATTCACAAAACGTTGTTCTTCTACCGTTGAATAAAATTCATGGTGATTTGACGTGTTTGATGTCAGTAATTGGTTAGCACAATGAAAACTCAGGTAAGCGTCGGTTAAGAACTAGGGCAAAGCTAGGGTACTTTAGTTAGAGCTTTGGTTGAATATACCCTGCATCCGGGATCTATAGAGTATAGTGTGCATTGGCCTTCGATTTCGAAAATTGTAATTGTGAAGTTTTAATTTATTTATTTTATTATAAATCTGAAAATTGTGTACATAACTGTTTTTAACGGTTGTTTTAATTTTTTTTTTTGGCTTCATTATTTTTTTTTTATAACATATTAAGTAGATACCAAACTAATCTGACTAAACAACTTGATTTTTGAGACCACTATGCTCGAAAGGGGATAGACAAGGGATAGACAAAATAGATTACATATTTAAAAAATTATGACGCGCCAATAATTGAAATTCTAATTAGTAAATTAGACCGCATTATTGAACCACTGTAGCTTAATTTATTTTTTAAATATTTAAACAGAATTTCTTGTATTATCAGATTAATCAGGTACATAAATGATAATTAAATTTAAAAGTTTTCAAAAATTACATCTTTACATTCAACGATAATTAATTAAAAAAGGTAAAGCCCAAACATTAGTTTAATGCATTTATTTTTATTTTTCATTATAATTTGTTTGTTTTTCTTTATCATTTTTTTTTTTTTTTTCAATATTTCATGCAGCATATTTAAATGACATCTGATAACATCAAAAATGATGAAAATGATAATTGTTATACAATATCATTTAATATTTGTCTTGATCAAAATGAAGATTCTTTAACAAAAATTAATTTTAATATTATTCATTTTAATGATGAAGAAATTAATGAATCTATTAAAAGACAAAAAAATTTTAAAACACAACAACAACAAAAAATCTTTAAAATAGAGAGTATTAACTGTAAAATTTGTAATAAATTGGTAACAAAAAGAAATATAAAATATCATATGAATACACATTCAAATGATAAATTATTTAAATGTGATATATGTTCATCTGCATATTCTTACAGTTACAGTCTTAATAGACATAATAATATAGTACATAAAAATATAATAAATTATTTTTGTAAATTTTGTTTAAAAGGATTTTATGATAAAACCAATTTCAAAAAGCATTTAAATTCTGAATTGAATAAAGCTAAAAAAAATGAAAGTAATATTGATTTAGCTTGTATTGAAAATGCTATAAATGAATTATATAATAAAAGTAATAATTTAAAATTAAAATAAAATAAGAAGATAAAACAAAAAAAAAAATGAATTTTTTGTTATTTGATTTTGTTTTTAGTTTAAATTAATTATTTTATAATAAAATATAAATATGTATATAGATAGAATATGAATTTAATATGTAAAGAATTTTTTTTTTTTATTTATTTTATTTTTTGTTTTTAAATTCATACATGTATTAAATAGGTACATAAGAAAAACTTTTGTAAATTAAAGAGACATTTAATCATGGAATTAAATTGTATTAGGTACATAGTTGTTTTCTATGTAATAAATTTCAATGAAAATCAATTAAAATAAAAGGATAATTACATTTTGTATTGAAAATTGTTCAAAATTATATATATTTTTTTTTTTTTAAATAAAACAAAACTATTAAAGTGAAAGAGAATTTTTATTTATTTATCTATTTTTTTTTTTTTTTTTAATAAATAATGTTTCATATCTGCAATAATAAACGTTTTTGGTTTTTTTGTATAATTTCTTTTCTTTGTTATTTGTTCTTCAACTTTCGCAACTTCTTAATTTAAATAACGAAATCTATTAATTAATTTATTTATTTTTTTATTAAGTGTTTCATTTAATTATTGATTTTACTTATTTTATTATTTATTTCATTTTCAAATAATATCCTTAATATCATCCGATTTAATTAATTCGAATTAATTTATTCAATGTTCTTTACGTTTTATTTTAGGCTTTGATTTTTCTATCCAATTTAATAGCCACTTGTTATTTGCTCTTAATTTTCATAATTATAAAATTTTCGTTCTTTTGCATCTATCATATAATTTTTTGTATTATTTATTGATTTCTAACAAAATTATGAATACGAATTTTATTCTTTTACATTTATGTATGTCTTTCCCATTTTAATTTTTAATTTATTGGTTTTTTCCAAATACTATAAAAAAAACATATTCGTTATATTGATTACAATATATTACATCAATATAATATGTATGTATGTATTTATAAGATTTTGTATATTTTTTTTTTTTTTGCTTTTTTATCGATTGCTTTAAATTTTAAATAATTTATTTATTGTATCAGTTATATTGATAATTTTAATTATTTTGATTTTTTTCGTAAATTTTTATATTCATATTATTATTTATTCATACATACATATATCGAAATTACTTATAAATTATTATTTAGATGTTATATAATATAACATTACTATTGTTTTTATTTATAATTTTATTTTGTGTATTTTAAATCTTAAAAATTAATACATGATAATCTCACTCCAAATAAAGTTTTCATCACAATATTATTTTAATAAGTAATAGTAGTAGTAGTAGTAGTGTAGTAGTAATACAGAAAATGAGACAATTATTAACAAGTTTAGAAAAATAAAATAATAAAAGAGAATCAATACGATTATAGAATTAAAGAATAAAATTTACTTTAAAAAATTAAATATTAATCAAATTTATGCACATACACACATATACGTATGTGATGAAATAGTAACTGAAAAAATTATTGAAAAAATATTGATTTAGACAATTTATCGTAATTATTATAGAAAATTGAAAAAATATAATTGCTATGCTCATATGTATGATTACTTATTTACATTTTGCTTTTCAAATTTCATTTAATTGAGCAATGTATTTATTTTAATAAAATGAATAAATTTTTCTATTTTTATAATTACATTAGCGAGATTTCACATTTTACCTTAATGTAGGCTTGCTTATTCTGTATGTATTCAATTAAAAAAAAAAAAAAAAAAAATTCGTATTTTTATCGCCTTTCGCCGAATACAAACAAATTCAAAAAAAAAAAATTGTTTATTTTTTTCCCCCTTTTTTTGTGTATTTCAAATTTACCTTATACAATATAATTAATTATTGCCAATTAGATTATTAATAATATTCGACATAAATATATCGTCGATTTTATTTTCCCTATTAATACAATATTTTAGTCTGTTTTTTAAATATACATATTTAAATTTAAAATATACCATAATTATTAGATACTTATATGGTTGATCAATTTAAAAATTTCATTTATTTTTTAAATTTTATTTTATTAGAATAATATGTGTAATTTGTAGTTAGATAATATTTGAATTTATATAACTTTGTAAATTTTATTTTTGATTTTAAAAAATTCAAAATATTTTTGGTATCTTTTCATTCCCCCTTTTTATTTTTATCTTTTTCAAATATTTATTGTGTTTGTATGTAATTAATTAATTTGTTTTGTGTTTTATTATTTTTCTTGATCTCAATTTTATTTTATTTTATTTTTAGAATTATTGATATTAATTACATGACTATCGGATTGATGGTTTATATTCAGTTACACGTATTTTTGTATATTGTAAATTTTGAACAAATTTTTATTTTAAAGTATTTTTCTTTATTTTTTTTTTTTAAATTTTAAGTATGAGTTTTACTTATAATCAATTTAATTAATTTATTTATTTGCATTTTTTTATTTTTTATTTGCTTTAATGTCTTAAATATTAAGAAAAAATGGTGTTTTATATATTTTCAATAAAATATTTGTTTTTTTTTTTTTTTTTATTAATTTTATTTTCGACTTACATATTATTGTTATTACTATTATTATTCCTTTTCATTTTCTGTTTTTTTTTTTTTTTTTTTATTTTTATTTTCCATTGCTTCATCGGATTTTTTTTTTTTTAAATATTTGTTTTGTTTTATTTAAACATACTCTATATAATCGTTTTAAATTTCAAATTCATTTACGATGCTATATTAATATTATATAATAATAAAGAAGGCGATTTTGTTTTTTTTTTCTAGATCGAATTTCTACTTAATTTGTGTTTTCAATCTTTTTATTATTTTACAATTTTTATATTATGTACATATTAAAATGTAATCATTTTTTTTTATTTATTTTCTTTCAAATTGAATTGAGCTATTTTTTATGTATTTTGAAAGTGGTCTAAGTTTAAAAATCTAAAAATAAATTTTTTTTTTTTTTTTTATAATTCATATTGCAAGAATCTAATTATGATGTTTAAAAAGAATTTATAAAAAATTTTAAATATTGTAGATTTTATAACAGTCATAGTTTTCTGTACGAAAACTAATAGGGAGCATGAACATAAAATTTAAAATATCTCAGATTTAAAAAAAAAAAAAAAAAAGATATGTAGACTTGCGACTTTTAAAATAAATGGCATAAATATGTTATATCAAAGAAGAAAGGAAGACTGAAAAACTAAATGTTAAAACAAAAATAGATAAATTATTTAAATTATGTAAATAACAGAAATGCCTATTAAAATTTTTATTTTATAATAATAAATTTTTATATTAACATTGCTTTAATATAATTTGTTTTAGGCAGTATTTCTTTTTTTTTTTTAAAAAAAGCAAAAAATTTAATTAAAATCAATTTAAATGTAACAAAAAAATTTTTTTTTTGATAAAAAACATTTTCTTTTTAAAATTATTTTAAGAAAATTTTAACTACGATTATAGGGAGCAGATAACGTCTCATAATCAATAAAATCACATAATTTAAAAATATCGAAAATATATTATAGAGAATAATCTGTGATAATTTATCTACATTTTTTCCTCCTTCTTTTTTTTTTTTTTTAAATATTTACATATAGGACAATTATATATTTTTTTTAATTTTTTAATTCATTGTTCTACTAAACAAAAAACAAAAATAAATCATTTAAAATTCTATTTAGTGAAAGTACGCACATTTCTAACAATTTCTTATTAAATTCAAATTGTATATTAATAAAAATGGAATTTTTTTTTTTTTTCTAATATTTATTTTTAAATTAGAATAGAATTTTTAATATTATGAAAATTATAATTAGCGCATAATTATCACAGTCATATTTTTGATTTGAAGTTAAAATATTATAAGATACATGTATTGCAAAAATAATATATTTATAGGCTTTTTAAATACAATTTTTATCAGTTTTTTTAAAAAAAAAAAAAAAAAAAAAAAAAAAAACAAAATTTATTTAATTTAATCCTTTTCAAAATAATTAAATTTTTATTAATATGAACTAAAGAATATAATTTTACTTATTTGGGGTTTTCTTGCACAGCTTTTGTTTAATTTAATTCTTAACGTGTACTCATTTCTGTAGTATATAGCCTGAAACATTTACATTTATTTTTACATAAAATTCATGTTTACAAATAAAAAAAAAAAAGAGATAAAATATTTTTAAATTTTTGTATATTCAACTAAATAGAATTTTAATTAAAGAATTTATTTATTCAAAAAACAATAATAATAATAATAATAATGAGAACATTTACATAATATCAGTTTCATTGGACGTTACATTTGAAATATTATTATAGAGTTTATAAACAAAAAGCTCATATTCTAATCCAAAAAAATAAAAAATAAAAAGAAGAAAATTAACATATTACTAAATACATTAACGTAACATGTACATAGTTTAATAATCACGACTTACACAACTATATCTGTGCTATTTTTATTTCGTTTCGTGAATTTTAATTAATAAAATATTTAACATGAGAAAATAGTTTTTGTTTTTTTTTTCATACAAATTACATAACTACTCTGTGTGTATTTAATTTTTGTATATAATTTTTTTTTTTTTTCAAATTTAATTTAATTTTATTTAAATATATAAATTTTAAATCACAGTTCGCATGTGAGAGAGAGAGAATGTCTATTTAATTCTTTTTAAAATGTAATATTTATTTATTTATTTTATTTTATTTTATTTTTTTTAAATTTAATTATCTATTTTTGTTTTCTATTTTATTTTAATAATAAATAGAGTAATAAATATATATTTTATTTTTTAATTTTTTTTTCTTCATAATTTATTAATTTTTAAGGAAATTAGAGAAAAACATTTTTGTTTTTTAATTTTAAATTTTGTTGTAATTACTAATTTTAAAGTACATTATGTACCATTCAAGTATGTAATTAATTATATATTTAAGCCTTTAAAAGGCATCTTTTTTTTTTTTAATGCAAAATAGTATATTTATTTATATATATGTATTTGTAGAATTTTTATTTTTTAAATCATTTTTTTTGCTATTACTTCTCTTTTGATATTTAATGAATAATAATTGAAATTATTTAATATGTAACTAGATTACATTATGTACTTTTCATTGTAATAAATACGTATTATACGTAATTATAAAACAGACGATTTTTTTTAAATTTGGTTTTTCTCTTTTTAGAAAAAGATTTGTGTAATTTTTTTTTAATAAAGATATTATTTAATTGTATTTATTACTATTTATCTACCATATTTCCTTTTTTTTAATAAATTTTTTTTTTTTTTTTTTTAGAAAAATAAGGGAAAAAGAAATACTTTGTATAGCACCATACAAAAAAAAAAAAATTTTTTTTTTAAATAACTATAAAATGATCTATAAATGAAAATAAAATGATCTATCTGTGTTTATTACAGGAAAATTTTGAATATCTGATAATTTTGAAAATTTAACGTATTTATTTGAATTTGAATAATTTTAAAGGTGTGTAAAATATTACTATTACGCTTTATTAAATTTATTATGGAAAATTTGTATTTTTTATTTAATATTCTATGTGTACATGTTTTTTTGTTCATTTCATTATATTTTTTTTATTTATGCGTTTTTTTGCACATTTCCAATTTAATTATCATCATTATTATTATTTTGGTTTATATATTTATTAAATTGCTATTTAAATAGAATTAATTTTGTTTTTAATAATATACGTAGTACAATTTTAAATTTTTCTTTTTTTTTTTAAATATTTTATCTACGAATTTATCATTATTATTTTTATTCTATTAAATCGTGTTTAATTATGCAAAAATTTGAAAATTATTTTTTTTTTGTAAATTTTATTTTTTGATATTTTTTTTTTGTTTTTATTTTACTTTACGTGTAAATATGTTATTATCATATAATAATAGATATCATTTCATTGATGTTTTTATTTAAAGATAAAAATAACAAGCGGACGCAATAGTATATGTAATATAATTATTTGGTTTTATTTTTTGGTTTGAAATTGTCATATTTGATAATTTTTTTTTTTTTAAATAATTTTTGTTTTTATTAATTTATGTAGAAAAAGAGTAAAATTATTATTGTTTATCATTTTCATATTTAATATATTTCTACATATTATATGAAATTAAAAAGCCATACTAGTTCTACGACCACCACGACCACCACCTCTTGGTAAGCCACCATGTGATACACTACGTCCTAAACGTCCACTATATTCTGTACTGCCTTTCCTTTCGCGTGCTCTCCTTAATAAATCTGATGTACTTGGACGGCGACTACTACTTGCACTTGTTTCACTTGATTTCTTACAAACAATATCTGATGTTGATGATCTTCGTATATTGTGTGGGCTTGGGCACAAAAAATAAGGCGAACTAGCTTGTGATCTTGTCATCTCATATTGTGTTATATTAAGTAAATGTAATGATGATTTATCTAAGCTACCACGATGTGTTTGATAAGGTGATTGAGGATACGTAATTAATAAATTATCAGATTCATCAACATTTTCAACTTTTAAATATGGTGGCTGATGTTTATTACTACCATCAGCACTATTATTACCCGTACCACTTGATGATGATTGATTCGTTTTTAATGTTTGATTTTTATTACGTAAACCCGAATAAATTGATTTTAAATGAAAATCAAATGATTTAAAACTAATCAAACTAGAATTACGTTTCATTGATTTCTTCTTTTGTTGGTGTTGTTGATCTTCTACATTTGTATCTAGATTTCGTGCATCTTTAATAGATAATAAGGTGTCATCATTAGTGGTTGTAATCGTTGTTCCTAAATTCGCTACTAAATCATTGTTATTAATATTATTATTATTATTAATAGAATCAATCGGAATTGGTGAACTATCTAAGCGCGTATTATTTGAATTATTAAGATTATTATTAGAAGTTGAACATTTTAAATGTGAACGTTGCTGTTGCAAATCATGTTTACTAATTGTTGTCGTTATTGTTGTACTACTAAAGCTATTTTTATTATTAATTGGTTTCAAAAATTTATTATTGTTGTCTAAAGACTCCTTTCGTCACTGAATTTCACAGAATGCTGGTTTTGAGGCATCTTTTGACTCCTCTGCAGTACTGAAATCTTCCTCTTTTGGTGATTCTGCCCCACAGGCACCACTCATACTTGGTGGCCCCTGAGGGCAGGCTGATTGTCACCGAAGCGCCAAAGTTGATATTGGTGGTGGCCGCACCGGCTTGTTCTCCAATATACGTTCCAATTCAAGCATAACACCAGTTGACAATCGGGGTAATAACTGTTAATATTTCATTGTAAACAAAATATGCATTTCTTTTTTGTATTAAAGTAAACTTACTTGAAGGGCTTGTAAACTTTGATGTAATTGTTCGGCTGATGTAGCACCTAATAATAAACATTGAACTGGTTCATGTTTTAATGACCATGCAATCGATAATTGTGTTGGAGTGCAACCCAATTTCTCAGCTAAATTAGCTAAATCACGAATTTTATCACAATGTCGTCGTCCTTCTTCAGTACCCATACGATCCTGTTTCCATCCAAAACCCTAAAATGAGTTTCCATCAAGTTTCAACCACAAAACAAACAAAAAAAAATTAACCAAAAAAAAAAAAAAATAATAAATAAATTAAATACAAAATTAAACAAATAAAAAAAAATTTTTTGTTTTGTTTAATTCAAATAAAAATAAAATATAAATTTTCTTGCATTTTTATTAACTTCATCCTCTGTCCATGAATAACTATGACTTTTTGTTTTAAATGATCCTTTTGGGAATAGAATTTTTTCACCATTTTGCGTATCACTTAATGCCATCGATAATGGTCCCCATGCCATTAAACCAACACCAATTTTATTATACATTTCTGGTAAATATAATTCACATTTTTCACGACAAAACATATGATATTCAGCCTGTTCAACAATTGGTGTTATACAATTGAATTGTCGGCAATTTGTATATGCTTCCATAATTTCAACTTGAGACCATCTAGCTGTACCCCAATACATTGCCCATCCTTGTTGTATAACATAATTCATAGCTCGAACAATCTCTGCAATAAATATACATACATATAAAATAAATACAAGTAAATGTACCTACAAAAATGCAAACATACGTGCATATATGTACATATGTATGTATGAATATGCTCATACAGGATAAATATAAATAAATGAATTTTCATTATTACAGGACAGGTATTTTATTTTCTCATAATTTATCTATTTTTATTTATTTATTTTTTTTTAAATATAAGCATATGAATACGTTAAATTGTCATACATATGTACATACATATATGGGTACTACAATAATATTCCATTTTGTAAGTGCGTATGTGTTTTTTTAAACATCATTATTTATTCGTACAGATATACGAGTATGCATTCAAAATATTCAACAATGCAAAATATTTTTTACATATTATCTACATCATAGCATCGTTATAATTGCTATTAAAATTTATAAAATTTTCGTTTATAAAATCAGTTGATATTTTAATTTATTTTTGTTATCCAACGTTTTTACATATGTATGTATATAAATTTTTTTTTTTTAAATGAATTTTTACGCGAAATATGAATTTTTTTTTTTTTTTTAAAGGACATTTATATGTACACACACACATGAATATACTTATGAATATATGGATGTACGTTATCTACATTTTCGCAATTAAAGCGCTGTAAGCACACATATACATAATAATGTATACTGTTCGGCGCATACATACATATGTAATTACAGTTTTGTATACATTTTCTACATATGTCATACATATAATTAAAATTTTAAATATTAATTAAATTTTGTAATGCCTTCAATAATAATAATTATATTATGAATTTTTTAGATATTTATTTCAATGGTTTTTATGTATTTTGTGTTTTTAATAGCTTATTCAAGTAAATAAGCATAAATTTTCTAATTTGATTGAAAAATGAATATGAATAAAATGTAAACATAAACGTGTAAATGTAATAATTAATTTAAAATAATTTTACAAAAAAAAAAAATAAATAAATAAATAAACGCTTATTTATGCACGTTTAAGTATATGAATTGTTTTTACCTTCCATTGGGCACATAGAATCTGCTTTATGAACAATTACGATATCAATGTATTGAAGTTGTAATCGTTGTAAACTTGCTTTAACACATTCAATAATATGCTTTCGTGAAAGGCCATGTTCATCAGATCTGTTATACGTGTCCATATTAAACAATGAAAAAAAACATGAAAATTATAAAATTAATAAAAATATTTGATTCAGATTGAAAAAATTGTGTAATGTCTGATGCCAGTGTAATATAGAATTTAAATACATACTTTGTACTCCAATATATTTTTGTTGTTATAACAAAACTAGATCTTTTCCAACCACTTCTCTGAATTATTTTACCAAGTTCAGTTTCTGAATGCGCTTCAGATATATCAAATAAATTAATACCACTTTCAATAGCTAATTTAAGTATTGCTTCAGCTTGTTCTTCTGGTACACCAGGTGAAAATACTGGCCATGTACCTAAACCAACATTTGATACACGTAAACCACTCTTACCAAGATTCTTATAACGTAATCCTGGTGTTGGTGTTGAACCATGACGTAATGGTAAAGCTGGATTTGAACCCAAACTTATGGAACGCCCTATAAAAATGATAATAATTAAAAATTTATATTTGGAAAACAGGATCACAATATCTGTCTAATTTTTTTTTTTTTTTTTTTTTTTTACCAAAATCAAGATGTCCACCAGTACCACTGAACTCCTCCATACAATCCAGAGAAGCTATCGGAGCCCGACACCTATAACAAAAAAAAAAAAAAAAACGTACAATATGTATACATAATTCATAATTATACGAATTGTCTTAACATTATGATATTCATTTGTAGTCAATCAAAATAAATTATTTGATGAAATCTGAATGTATGCATGTATATGTGTAAATACATGTACTACATAAACCAAAAGGAAAAAAAAATACATCATTTGTAATTTATACAATATTAATCATCTTATGTATGTAATGTAACTGTAATAATTCAAGAAAATATCATAAATTACGTACATATTTTTATTTTGACATTTTAATTTATCAGAAATGTTAAAGATTTGATGCTATTTGTACGTGCCATCATTATTTAATACACTCGTATGTCACATAATAAAATCCATGCATATACAATTTGCATGGTCCTAAATCTATCCATATTTCATAGAATGACAAAAAGGATAATTACATAAAATATATGTACATATGTATAATAATAGCTTATTATCTTTAATATACAATACAAAATAAAATTTTTTTATTAAATGAAATTAAATGTATTCATTAATTTAAATGAATATACAAAAATACAACAATCAATTAAATTTATATTTATTTATATGCTAAAAATATTTTTTTAAAAAATTATCAGAATATATAAACACTTAAGATTTCTGTTATTCTGATTATAGCAATTCAGATATGTATATTGTAATTTAAGATAATAAAAACTTATTAGCAGATTATAAAAATACCATAACATATAGCTGTATCATTTATAGTTGAAACAGAACCATTCATATTTCTATATAATTAAAATGATCGTCCTTGGACTACTATAAAATATTAGATTTTTGTACTATATGTGTGCAATAATCTGTGATACATATTTATTTGTGCAAAACACACACACGTTAAATGATGGTGTATCATACACAAATACATATCCATTTTATGTAATTTTGTACAGCGAATACAAATAATACTTAAATTTGATACTGGCAAGGCAACAAGTTTTAATCTATATATTATACTTCATAACTTTGTTATTTTAAAGTATAATGAATAACTAAAATGCATTTGAATTTAAATTCAAAAAATTTTAAAGTACCTATCATCTATCATCAACATCATCATCATCATCATCATCATGAACATGTTGATGATTTATTTGCAACAGTCAAGTGCTCATAAGATATATTTGAATTTATATGTTTTAAAAAAAAATTCATATATAAACATGTGCATACGTATATCAACTTAAAAACACTTATAAAATTGCTACCAAGATAGCAATTATATGTATTGTGTTATATTTTCATTTTAATTTCACATATGTAACTATTTTTGATTACACATTTTACATTAACGTAATGAACATTAGATAGATATGGAGTAGAGAAAAGTAATTATTGAATAGTAATAACAGTGTAATAGTATCCGTTTTAAATGGAGACGGATACGAGTCCTTTCGATTTTATATATGAAATTCACATTATCAGGATAGGTTCGAAAAAGATCAAATGTTGTTTTCTTTTATTTTTTATTTTTGATTTTTTTTTTTTTTTGTTTTCGTATTAAATCAATAAATATTTCATTATCAATAATTAAAAATTATTATGTATGTGTGGTACATTCAATGTAACTCATACAAAAAAAATTTAATATAAAAAATAGTAAATAATTTCGCCTTGAAATTTTTATGTTGTGTATACAGAAGTTAATTCAGGTATTTAATAGTTTATTTGTGTACATATTTTATAATGTATACATCGTATATATAGGTCTATAAAAAAAAAAAAATAATAATAAATGCATACTTGTATATGTATAGGAAAAATTACTCCTGTGTCGTAATTACAAGTTTATGTATACATATATTTAGAAATATTTTTTTTTTATATGTATACACATTTTGTTATTATCCTTGATGTGAAGAATATTACTAGACTACATAACCAGACGATATTAATACTTTTGAATATAAAATACAAATATACATTTGTACATGTTAATAGAATTGTAAACATTTCTATGGAATTTAAGTATATCTGGTGTATAAATGCATACCATCGTATTATATAATTTGAACAAAACATTAAAAAAAAAAGCTGAAATGCAATAAACATGAATTTATGTACATACTATATATACAAGAGATAATGAAAAAAAAAATACATACACATAAACATGTACGTATGTATACGGATTTTCCTTTTTCTTGTAAATATCTATGTATAATTTTTCTTTAAACATTAACGAAACGATAATAAAAATTAAATTAAATTAAAACAAAAAAAAAAAAACAAAAAATTAAAAATTATTCAATTCGTTAAGTTTAAATAAAATATTTATACAATGTGTTAAAATTTTAATAAAAAAATATTTAAAAAATTAAAAAAGAAAAAATAATTTTTTTTTTTTTTTTTTTTAAATAATATTTATGCTTTTTATATATATACACGTGATATAAAAAAGGACGAAAATGTTGAATTATTATCATTTAATTAATATGAATTTATTTAAGCATTTATTAAAAAATACATTCATATATGTTTACATTTGAAATCAATTCTACACATCCCATTCAGGGTGTTCCGTTAAAATTTAAAATTTTTTTAAAAATGAAATTTTCTTTTAGACATTTTTTTGCTTTTTTGTGAAAATGAAAATTGTGCCCACAGTTATGAAAGTGGTCTAAGTCAAGATTTAAAAAAAAAAAAAACTGAGTTTATCACTTAGACCACTTTCATAATTAAAACTAAATGAATTCCGTATAATGTTAAAATTACAACCACTATCTGAAGGTTCATTTTTGACGATATCGTTAAAATTACATTGAATAAATTTAGTTGAAAATAATGTGGTGTGAAATAACTGATAAACTCATTTTTTTTTTTTTTAATCTTGACTTAGACCACTTTCATAATTATGGGCACAATTAAGTATGAATAATTATGTATTTTATTTTTGACTACAAACATAAAATGGAAATACAAAAATCTTAAAGGAAAAATACAGCAAATTCCGTAAGAACATCTAACGTTAAAAAATACGTAGTTGATACAAAACATCCTGTACGTATTTAACTATATATGTATCTACGCAAATATATCTTTTAAATTGGTATCATCATAATTTTATTTAATTTACGTATATTGTTTTTTCATTTTTTTTTTTTTTTGATTTTATTTAATTTTAAAATAAATATCAGTTAATTAGCGAAAATTTCCAGGAGACTTCATTTCATAACTTAATCATTTTAAACATGAATGAATAATATGTACACCTACATTTAAACAAAAAATGCAATACATGCATAGGTATCAGCATATATTCGTTATAAGAAAATCTCATTGCGTCGTATACACTCATTAAAAATAAAATTCAAGTTAAAATGTTAACATTCAAACTTCTTTTCCGTTAGAAAATTTCAATATTTATACAATTTTTTATTTATTTATTTTCTTTTTTTTTATTAGAAAAAAAATTTGATATGTGTGTACTAAGTTTTTTTGGCCTATTTTTTTTTTTTTTTTTCAATTTATAGCAAATATGAAAATATTATACACAGATTTACAAGCTTTCTAAAATAACTTCATTTTTTATTTTCTATTTGGCCGTTTTAGTTTTGTTTTACCTATAAATGGTGACAGGATTTGAATCTTCACTGGTATTATCCATATTATTATTATTGTCATTATAATTTGTCGTTGTTGTTGTTGTTGGACCATTTGCAGCTACCATAATGGTAGTTGGTGTCGTTGTTGTATTTGTTGTAGTACATGTTGTTGTATCTGATGATGTTGTCGTTATATTACATAACATTAACGACATATTGCGGTATAATGTTGTTAAACCCGCTAATAGCCAACTAGTTGGTTTCCGTTTTTCAACCGTTTTGATATATTTTTATTTAAAAAAAAAAAAAACTTTATGAAATAGGTATTTATATTATTTATCTATTCAAGTGTTTTATTCGTTTTTTTTTGTCGTTTTTTTTTAAAGCACTTTATACACAATTTAAACACATAATGTGGTTACGTTTGTTTAACTAACATTAATGCAAAAAACAACACTTTATAAAAAAATTAAAATTAATAACAGCGGGGGATACGACGACGAGATAACATTTTAAAATAATTGAGGAATTTTGGACAAAGAGACACTTATGAGACACACATGAAAAACTGTCTTATAAGACATCGGGTTAAGGAAGTGAGGCGAGTATGAAGTTGCACGGTACCAATAGATACTCGTCTCACTTTCTTCATCCATTACACTGGAAGTATTGGAAAGTGTCTCATAACACAGTTTCTCTTTGTCTAAGACCCCACATTAAATTTTTCAAATTTTTTAAAGAAATATTTTAAACTAAAGACGTTTTCCTACGGTCTAGATAGATACGATTTTAATGAATGAATTCATGATTATCAATCTTTTCTTGTGTAATTATCAGATCTTTGTTTTTTCTTTTTTTTTAAATAAATAAATAACCTGTCAGTTTAAAACCAAACGTTCAAATACATTTTTTATTAGAAAATACAATTTCCTAAGGTATTACATTTTTCACGCATATGTATACATAATCGTCTATGAGAAAATTTCACGCCCAATATGAAATTCTAGCCCAATCGATCATTAAATTTTTATTACAATTTTATAAATAATTTATTTTAAAATTATAGGTAATTAGAAAAAAAAATTTTTTTTTTCTTTTTTATAAATATTAACAAAAGCACATATAAAACATTAGATCATAAATTAATATTTTCATAACTGTCAATGAATAAGCTATATTTTATTGTCATTAATATAAATTGTAATACATTTTATATTGTTTTGTTTGACGTGCTAATGTTATGTTATTAAAGTCAATATACATAGATAGGTACATATGTACATATATTGTATATAAAACACAAATATATACACAAACATACATTTATTTGTGTATAAAATACATAGATTGAATTATACTCCATACACTAATTCGATGCAGTTAAGATGTTATGGGAGTATAATATGTATGTGTCCTTTTTCTTTTCTGATAATTTATCATAAGAGCATTTCACGAGCAGAGTTACCACAATTTTCAAAGTTCTCATACAGTATGAGGTGAGCTTTTTAAACATCAATATACAGCGACGTAAAGTGGTATTACTTATATAATTTCCATAAGACCTTAACTGCATCGAATTAGTGTATGGACTATAAATTCATGTATGTTCGAATATGACTTATTATATGTCAATTGGAGGTGGTGTCAGGTGGAGGTCAGGTAGGTTGAGGACAAACATTCAATATACAGTGCATTATTTATGTATTATTCAATGTCTTTTAATATTTTTCATTTTTATAACTTACGTTTTTACTAATGAACACAAATCGTAAAATAAAAAAAAAGAACGATAATAAAAATATGTAAATGTCCATGCCCAGAATTTCTTTTTTTTTTTTTTTTTTTGTATACTCACATTATTTATAGTAAAACGTAGTATTTGGTAATCATAATTAAAAATATGAATTATGTTTTATATTTGATTTTATTTAATCGAATCTATAAATAAATCAAATTAAATCTAAGTAATATTGTAAAAATCAAATATATTTATACTTAATAAGTTTTCAAAATTTCATAATTACTGGTGTCATTTAATGAATATATAATGTAGTAATTTAAAAAAATCATTTTTTTTTTTGTTTTTGCTTTAATTAATGAATTTTACGTTATTTTCTGGCTATAATTATTATTTCTTTAAAAAAGGAAAAGAATTTATCAATCATTAAAAACCGATTATGAAAATCAGTTAAAAAAAAAAAGGATAATTTTCGGCTTTTATACTTTAAAGTTTTTTTTTTGATTTTTTATTTTACATTAAAATTTTAAATAAAATTTTCTAAATATTTACTAACGTATTTATTATAAATTCAAAGTAATCATTTTTAATTATGATGGTCATTCTACGTAAGCACTTTGTATTTAATGGTTTTTCCCCTTGTTTAAAAAAAAAAAAAATGCTTATTTTATTTTATTTTTTTTTTAATTAAATTTTCTAGTGATTTGTATTATTTTGTATAATACAAGTATGTATAGTATATTTCTAAATTTACTGATTTTATATTATTACGCAAGTATGTACATACAATTTTGTCCTCATCATCATCATAATAGCAAAAGAGAAAGAATGAAAAAGTTAAATGGTTTAAAAGTAAAATGAAAAAGTTTTTATATTAATAAACTTTGTCCTCCTATCACTTTTGAAATTGATATTATGTATTTATCTTTTAGAAAGTTAAAAAAGAAAAACAACATTTAAATAAGATTAAATTTTCATATAAAAATGGATACTAAATTTAGCAGTCTACATAAAACGTGTGCGCTTATTATTACAATTTTTTTTTTTTTGTTTTTACAACATTAAGGAAACGACATTTATTTCATTTTTTATTTTGGATTTTTGCAAAAGTTTGCAAAACTTTTTATAGATTTTAATT
The DNA here is from genome assembly GCA_963971155.1 of Anthrax anthrax. Taxonomy (NCBI): domain Eukaryota; kingdom Metazoa; phylum Arthropoda; class Insecta; order Diptera; family Bombyliidae; genus Anthrax; species Anthrax anthrax. Next base: position 4,278,426 of record OZ020123.1, read on the forward strand.
TTTTTTTTTTTTTTTTAAAGAGATAGTACATTGCTTAACTAATGTGCATCCTTTAAAAATTCAAAAACAAAAAATAAAAAAAACATGTACAGTTTAAATTAACACCCCTGAAAGATATTTTTGTTTTTCCATTGTCTTCTGTGAATTTTGATTTTTCTTTTTATCTCAGTATTTTTATTGTCACTCGATAGTTACACCCTGTATATATACAAGTCAATTTAGTAGTAATACTTTTAATGATACACGTACAAAATGTATACATTTTCTCACGTATATAAATGCCATGTAATATATTATTTATTTTATTTTTTTTATTACATTTTATTTTGCTATTATTTTCAATTTTTTTTTTCTTCTGTTAAATTTTTTATTCTATTTTTTATTCTTTTTTAAGAGACAAAAATAACGTCTTAATACGTTTGAAAATCTGTAAATATACATATTCATACAATTACATTGTATCATAATACATAGAAAAAAAACTAAAATATTCAAATTATCATCAATTTCTTCTTCTTTTTTTTCACTTCTTCTAAAATCTAAACAATATACAAATACTTGACTTTTTAACATATCTAACGTGTATACATTATTTTGTGCATTTGTATACGTGTATTGTTATATGTACACAATTGAAATAATTTAGCATATACAAAAAAACGAAGGAATACAAAAATGTTTAACTACATACACACACATACATGTAGACAATATACTGAAAAAGTTTTGAAGTAGATACATTTCAAGTGTTACAAAAAACAACAAAGTAAAAATATTTTTATTTTTATTTTTTTTTTTTGAATTGAAGAAGAATAAGAATTTGTTTTTTTTATTCTTCCTTAAAAATATATTGTATATGCGGCATGCAGAACATCTAGGATAATTTTGAATTTACAGTATATACATATGTAATGTAAATATTCACAAAATATGTATATTATGCAGAAACTTATAAAAATGCATTTATAAACATGTACATATGTGTGTATAGGTACATTAAAAAAAAAAAAAAAATGCATACGTTAAATAAAATAAATAAAGAGATTTAAAAAATATGAATTTTAATTTTCTTTTTTCTTAATACATGAAAACACCTGATGTGGATGGTAAAATTAATACATGAGTATGTTTTCTTGAAAAGCTTAAATAAAAAAAAATAAAAAAGAGACAAAACTGAAGAAAAAAAAAAAAAAAACAAAACAAAGATGAAGACAAAACAAGAAAAACTAAAGTGCAAGAATTCACCTTTTTCTACCAAAACATATTCATATATGTATATGCAATTATGTACACATTTTAATGTACATATGCTCATGAATATTTTCTTGATTTTCTTTACATCATATATGAACTAACATAGTATCTGCATTTAATTTCAATTCTTATATATTTTTGTTGCAATTTGATATTCATCGTATAATTTCTTTTATTTTATAAATTTAAATATGTATATATATGAAGAAAACAAGAAAATAAATAAAATGCAAGTCCTCATTCATATTTTATTCGTGTAGGCTTAAAGAAAAGTAAAATAAAAAAAAAACTCAGAAAAATAAAAATTTAAAATGAAAAAATAAAATACAAACACTCTCTTCTTCTATTGTGTTTTTAATTTAGTTTTATTTTTTGTTTTTTTTTTTTTATTTTTTTTAATACGAACGTGATGTTTTTTGCACATATTATGCAGAATTATTTTTATGTATTTATTTTATTTTTATATAAAGAATAAAAAAAAAGTTTCGCATTTTATTTATATATATTCAAATTAAAAATTTATTGTTTTGATATAATAATTCAATTTTTATTCCAAAAGAATGGATTTTGTATGAAAAAATAATTTAATTTTATACACTGTTTTAATGAAACTAATTTTCTTTTTTTTTTTTATTAGCAAACAATTATTGTTTTTTTTTTTTTTGTAATCTACAGGAGGTAAAACAAGCAAAAACGATAACAATAAACTCTTTATCTTGTTAATGAGATTTATTGTTTATTTGAATAAATTCGTTTCTGATGAATATTGTTTGAAAATATATGAGAAATAAAATTTTAGAAAAAATTCAAATATCTGCCTGTATTGTTTGCAATAAATAAATTTTTAGGATTTTGAGCATGTTAATAACACACACACACACACATACATTAAGGAGTACAAAAAATCCGTTTTTCATTAATTGAAATTCAATTAGGCAGGATATGATTTATTAAACAAAATCAAATGAACACAAAGAAAATAGAAATATCCAGACACATATCAAAATATAACGTCTGATAGAATTGATTATATCACGTAACATTGTAATAAGCATTTATTTACACCCATATTAATGCAATTTGTAAATGAAAAAAGAATTTTTGTACATATACATTATTAAACACATCATATTTAATGCGAATATAAAATTCATGAAAGGAAATTATAATATTTTGCTTCCTTTTATATTCTCTGGGAATAAAGCAAATGTAAATGATATAAAGTTTTTGAAGTACGTGTGCTCATACACATACATACATATGTACATGTGTGGATTTTACTATATATGTAAATATATAAAAATATTTGTATATTTTTTTACTGGACGTTCATATATGTATGGACACATTCTTATATATCGTGTAATATATTAAAATATATATATACGATAATTTCTACTTACTGTACTTGCTATACACTACGTAAATGAATATACATACAAATACATATACGGTACAAAATACACATGTGCATTGTATATTTCCCTTTGTATATGTATACATATATTGTATTAAAACTTCAATTTTATTTATCCTTGAATTTTTGCTGCATTTAATTAAAAAACGAATTATTTATGAAATAAATTGAGTACAATAAGCAAAAAAAAAGAAAAAAACGAAAAACAAGAAAATGAAAAAAATAATAAAAATAAATAACAAAACAGAATAAAATAACAAAGATATATTGATTATTTTTTTTCTTTCTGGCTCTTTTGTTTTTTATTTTTAGGTATTATGAGTTTATTTAAACGTGTTTCATAAAAATGAAAATTTAATTAATTTTTTGCTTTATTTTACATTTTTCAGTTATTTTTTTTTAATGTTTGTTGTATGCACGTTATGGTATAACGCTACTATATTAAATGTTTTGAATTTTTATATGTTTACGTCCCTACATTCACGTTCATGTGACGTGGAAAATGGATAAAAAAACAAAAATTATATTAAATTTCGAAGCATTCGTAAAGGACGAAAATGTTTTCCTTATGTAAACTATCACTATTTAATCAATTTTTTAAGCAAATAATCCTGTTTATGTTTTACTTATATTTGTTTTGTGTTTTAATTTTTACATTTTTTTTTTTTATTGACTTTGCGAAAAAGCAACGGATGTATGAAATAATTCGACTTTAAATTCATAAATAATTTACTAAAAAAAAAATTACATCGTTTTTTTGTTTGTTCTTTTTTCTTTTTTGTTTTTGAAAATTGAGATTATTCCTGTATCATTTAATTGTGCTTTATATTTTAGTATGCATGAGATTCAGTTTCAATTTTTACGTAAAAATCATTTTCAAATTTTAAAATAAACAACTAAGAATACGAATTTATGGTATATACATGCATGCATATGTGATGTAGATACAGAATAAAAAATAAAAATAAAATCAATTTACTCATACGAATAAAAGATTTTTTAATTGCACATGTGGTCTCCAAAACATTTTCCAAAAAGAAACAAAAAAAAATCAATTGATACACAATTTTTGTTTAGATTATCAGGTAGAAATGTACATACATGAAAATCATATTCTACTGTTTGAAATTTTTTAATCACAGATGTATCTCAATTTGTTTAAAATTTTTTCACATTTTCTTTTGCCCAAATAATGGTAAATAATAAATCATGCATATATGTAGACATGTATAAAGGAATAAAAGGATATTTGAAAAAAATCAAATTCCTATTTTGTCTTATACATATAAGTCACTATAGAAACTTTTGATTACATTTTTCATAAGGATAAATCACTTAAAACGATCGGAAAATTCTTTTTCTTTTATAAAATTTAAATTGATTAAAATGACAAATGTTCATATTGAAATACTTTTCCAAACTGAAAAATCGTTTTTTTAATTTGAAACAATTTAAAATGATGAACCTTTTGAAAATATTACGTGTATTACCATACAGGTATTACATTGCAAATATGTATTAACAAACTTAAATTGTTATTGTATGTACAGAATATGTACTCATTTATACATTCATGTGCATTTCAATGTTCTTAATTATGCAAAAAATAAAATAAAAAATAAAATATAGTGTGTATTCGCACTGAAAGATCTTATTATTAAAAAATACTAAAGAACAAGTAAAGAAAAACAAATAAAGATGATAATATGAGATATTTTTTTAATATCATTAAAAAAAACTTGAATACACGTTATCTGAAAATCTTGGAAAATTTCATGTAATTAAGATAAACATTTTAGATTAAAAAAAAAAAAAAAAAACTAAAAATAAAAATAAATTCAAGTTTAATTTTCTTTTTATCCTTATTTACCATACATTTTCATTACATTTACAAAAGATTTTTAAAAAGGATATGGATAATATCATAAATTAACATTCTTTTAAAAATTGATTACGCAATTTATATATATACAATAAGATACCTGTAAAAATTTAACATTGTTGCATGTTATTTTTTTGTTACACAATTTTGCAATGCAAACAATATATAAATTATTGCATATAATCAAGCAAAAAATTATTTTCGTGTATGTATGTGAAATTTTACAGGTGCATAAAACTCATTTTATTTATAAGTTTACTTGTATATATGAACATCTGTGTGTAAATTATTACTTTGTAATTTGTATACAATATGTTATATACTCGTTATTTTATTGACTACAAAAATTTAATCAATTTCTTAGTAATCTCATTTTAATGTTACATAATACAAAAAAAAAAAAAAACACTAAAGAGCTGTGAGTTCAGGAAAATTAATACATACATATACATATATAATATGTACGTGATATTGATGAATTTAAAAATGAAATCATTATGATTTTAAATTAAAAAATCAAAAGAAAAATTTTAATTATGATACGTTCTTTTACGTAATTATTATATAAAAATGTTCATTTGTTTACATGTAAATAAATTCAAAATTGTGAAGAAAAGAAAATCAAGACAGTTCAGAGTTAAGATATCTTCAAATAAAAAGGGGGATAATGTATACACATTTTAGAATTAATGAATGAAATTTCAATTTTACATAAAATATGTACATATAAAAAGAACTCAATTATTTTAAAATATTTAATAAAATTTTTAATCAAAAATAATATGTTTTGTAAAATTTTCTTGATTTCTCAATGTAGTTTTCCTATGTTCTGATTGTCCTCTTTTATTCCATTTCACCGTCATTTTCAAAAGGAAAATTGATAAAGGAATGGAAAATTGACAAAAAAACAAAAATTGATAGAATTTTTTTCTACACGATTTTACCTTTAAGCAGATGAGGAGGAGGAGGAAAGCGTTGAAAACCTTCTCTGCTACTGTATGGCGTTCTCTAGAAATAGAGAAATGTTTCTTGGAGCTACCTTTTTTCAAGATCTCTCTTGTTTAGAACAGATTTCAGTTAAGAGGCTTTTGGGCTTTTTGAAGCGCTCGAGGTGGTTTAATCTCTAAAAAATTCCTGGTGTGGTATCACAATGGACCTTTCTGGTCTAAGTGTGCTTGTTAGGAATTTGGCGAGAGACCACCTCTACCTACCTATCTACCTACCTTTTAACAGAAACAATAATAATTTTTGTTCAACAGCCAGCAAATAATTTTTAAATAAAACATCTTATGTAGTTGTATATACACGAATACGTACATATAGAGTGTATATGAAAATTCTAAGTTATTTGAATAAAATGAAAATTTTTCTTAAATAATAGTATTACTGTGGTAACACTTTATTTCATGTGATTTTTTCACATGTTATTAAATATATGTCTTATACATATGAATATAATATTGTGTGTTTTATCCTTTATATCCTCAGTCCTTACTTTAATTTTTCCTCTTGAGATTTTTATGCTGAATTCAAATGTATATAAATATATTTACATTTATGTATGTATGTACATAATGTCAAATTTTATAAACTTAAATAAATGATAAAAGCGCAGACTCATAACTGTTTCATTTTAACAAAAGCTCTCTTGAGAACTTGATGGATTTATTAAATTTATATAAATGTATGTAAATAAAATTTACGTACTGTCGTATATACTAAATTATATGATATAATCGCTTTACATATATGTACAATATATTATGTAAGTATGTGTGTGTATGAATGCGTCATAATAACGTCGTCATTTATGTATTAGAAATATAAAATGTACAAAACTATGTATTTTAATTTGACTGTAAAACCAACCATATATGAAATGTAACATTGTATATATGTACGCGAATGTTACATACATACATTTATATTCCAGTGACATACATATACGAAAACCTACATTTCTATTTCTAAATGAGTAAATTTTTATACAATTTCTACTCTATATGTAAATTCGTGTAATTTGTTTTTGTTTTTTTTTTTTTGTTATGTAAAAAAAAACAGAAAACAAAAAAAAACAAGTACAAACTAAAAAAACAAAAAAATGTACATAAATATTTAAATGAAAAACTGAGCCTTTCAGGGTAGAGAAATGATAATGATGATTTCTTGAATTTATGTCATTTTAAAATTTATGGAACAACATACATAAATAAAAATAAAAAAAAAAAACGAAAATGTGAAAAATAAAAGTCAAGTCTAGTAAATACAAAAAGAAACTATGTTATTAAGTCTAAAACGAATAGTATACTTGCACACTATATTACTTTAAAAAAAAATAAACAAAATTTAAATGATGCCTGTATATATAGTATGTACATACGAGTATGTAAATACGGTTTTAAATTTGAAAAAATAAAAAAAGAACAGAAGAAGAACACGACCATGAAGTGAAAGTCCTTTCCTTGATATATTTTGCATAAAATATGTATAAATATATTTATAACGATATAACTTTAGTGGTCTGCTATACATACATATGTACATACAAATGGTTGTATATACAATATATGTTCATTATATTTATTTAAAATCTGTTTGACACAAAGTAGTTGCATTGCAGAAGTTTATGTCACTTTTTAATTTTGTTTATTTTTAGATACATGCAAACATACATATGTACAATTATATACGTGTATTTTAATTACTATAAATATTTATATGTGTTATGCAATACATACGTTATAACAACATTATTTGTATAAAAAGAAATTATAACGAATGAACAACAAAAGTTACTTATACATATATTTGAGATAATGATGTATGCATGTGTGATATACATATGTATGTATATACTTTTGCTATATGTGCATAATTTTTTTTTTTTTTTTTTTTGTTAAATTTTATAAGTATATTTGTATTATATTGTAACAATATAATTCTCATATTTCACGTATAATACTTGCATTTTCCTTTTTAAATACTCTTTCTTTAATATTTATCCTTGCACATTCATACAAATTAAACGCACATACATACAGACATATTATGTACGCTTGTATATTTTAATCTAAGTATTCCTAACATGATTTACTTTATATTCCGTGTTTTAAGGATAATTGTTAAGTAACTTGTAATTTCATAGCATCTGGATTGTTAGAACACGATATATTTTTTTTTGTTTATAGTATTCATATACTTTTAAAAAAATACTTTTTACATACATAAGTAAGTGTATGCAGACATACTGTTGCCATTAACTTCAGATATAAAAATTGTTTTTTAATCAAAGTTTTTTCAGGTATTTCCATTTTTTGTCAAAACGTATTTTAACATTTTTTTTTTTTAAATTATAATTAAAAATGTGATTTTGAATTTTCTATGAATATGACAAATAAAATTGTAAAAATTATATTTTACATGTATGTATGTACATTTGTGACATAATTATAAGAAAGACATCCGTTAGAGCATTAAATAACATTTATACATGTGATTTTCCGCTGTACAGATAAATGTACTCTTATACGTAAAAATTGTATAATTTTAATTTATTTTACACCATTGATTATGTTCTTATATGTACATATGTACATTTTTGGTACATTATACCTATGACAAAATCTACGTTTGTACATATAATGTTATACCATGCATGTATCTGAAATATGTTCATGATCACAGTTTGCATAATTTTTTCTTCATTTTTTGGCTAACCTACATAATATGACACGAAAATAAGTGAATACTATTGTACACATTTATATAGGTACATATGTATCTACATATGTTTATTTGTATGTACAATATGTGTATCTATCAGAAAATGAAAAAAAATAGATATGTGAAAAAATTAGAAAACACAAGGCATAAAATAAGCATTACGGCATTACTGTATATCATGCATATATGCATATATGTAAATAATCCCTAATACTTAAAATATTTATATGCATTTCACATGTATATGTATTATTATATATATATATATATTTTTAAATCCTTGAATTTATTTTTTCTTCTTTTTTTTTTTAATTTTTCCTTTTACAATACAAAAGGAAAGGAAATCCCTGTGGAATAAGCATTCAACCACACAAGTATGTATATTTGTAAAATTGATATTATACACGTATATAGACACGTACATACACATATGTATGTATATTTATTTGTTTATGCAATAATACAGAGCTCTGAAAATTAATGTGTATCTCTTCTGAATACATGTTTTTTCGATCTACATATATTCATATCTCCTTTTTATTTTTGGAAATATGCCAAAATGTGAAATAAAAAATAGAAAATTTATTTTTATTTTTTTTTTATTATTATAAAACTCTGTATTTCATAAAAAAGACAATTTTATTTTTTTCTATTTTATTTTGATTTAGCTTTTTTCTTTTTATTTAACCTTGATTAGATGCCTTTACTCTTACATACAATTCTTATATGAGAAAATAGAACTTATATGAACAAATAAAAAATGATTCCCTTTTCAAATTCCACAAGGATAAAATTAATCATATATACAAAGGTATAAATAATAAAATTTTACTCTAAATATGTACTTTAATGTCTGCAACATAGAGATGATACATTAATATATTTCTATTTATTTACATACATATCTTTACGGTCATTAAGAAAATTTTATGTAAATAACAATACACGCATATATACAGAGCATATTAATTTCCGTAAATTCATAAAATATAAACAAATTTTCTAAATGCTTATATTTATGTATGTAAATATTTACCTTTATCTACATATTAATATAAATTAAAAATTTATAAATTATAAAATATCTGTTCATGAATATTCAATTATTTACTAAAAAAGTTAATTTATGATCATTTGAAATAATTCACATAAATTTCTTAAATAATTTTAAGAGATGCAGTTAAAGTGTATATAAAAATTGTTATTATAACTTTGTTTTGTAAATTTTTAGAAATTCAAAAAAGGATGCTCATAAAAAAAAAAAAAAAATTAATCTCAATAAAAAAAAAAGTGCTTTTGAAAAGGATTCACCATCCATAAGTGTTTGCCATGTATCCATAATAATAAAAGATTTAAAATTCAAAGCATTCCAATATATATGTACATATCCGTATGTATATATGCATAAAATTTTCTGTATGGATAAATTGCTAAAAGTACAATACGTTTTAGTTGAGAAAAAAAGTGGGATTGTGTGCTTTTCCACCTATGTATATCCTTCATATACGATATACATACATGTAAATGTATGGATACGTTTATATACTCAATATTCCCGCATATGTATCTACCACTGCTGTTTTGCATGAAGTAACTATTAATTTATCATTAACCTTAACTGTACAAATTTATATGTACATATATTGTATGTATACACTGGTTTATATACACATTATGTTCTACATAAGGGATACAATATAAATCAAATTGGTTGTTTTTTTTTTTTTTTGTTTGCATAAAGTTTTGCTAAAGTTCGACGACTGCAGATATTTTACAACATATGTATGTGTGTATATGTGTAGATGCTTTATGTTGTGAATACGTAATATGTATGTACATATATATTTTGTGCGTTTATACATTTATAACACACATATACTACCAAATTATTTACACGTGTAAAACCTAAATATTTTTGAACTAGCTTTATACATGACTGTATATGTGTTATATATGATTTGTACACTTATAAATATCTAAATATATACATACATACATGTATAATGTAAATTTGTTAAATATATTGTACGACCTTACTGTCAAGGATAAGAAAATAATGGTAACGAAATTGTAATAATAACTAACAACCAATAATAATAATAATAAAAATAATAAACTTGAAAAATAAATAATATAAATAAATCACGATAGCTTAAAATTAATGTTATTTTTTTATTTTCACTATGTATACGTGTATATACAGATTACAGGCCAGGTTTATTAAGAAAAAAAAAAAAAAACAAAAAAAAAATTTATTATTCGAACCATATGTACGTATATCAACTATTTTTACGCTTGTGTAGATAATATGCATTAATAACATTAGTACATACAGTAAAATAAATAAAATGTATATATGTACATACATACAATTTCTTTTCTCATACTATAAAAAAATAATAAATCATACTTTGTACATTACATACATGAAACGCATGAATTTTATACAGTTACTGACTTTATATCCTTTACATTTTCATTTTTAGTTATAGTTACAACACAAATTTATTTTTTTTTATTAAATAAAAATCATATTTAATGAACAAAAAACAAATTATGTAAAAAATTTTATATGAATTATTATTACAAAAATTATAAATAAAATATACATTGTATGTACACATATAAAAAAAGAGCAGAAAACTAGTAAAAGGAAGTAAAAAAGAAAAACTAAAGGTAAATCGATTAATTTTTATTATATTTTGCTTTTATTTTTTCTTTTTTTTTTTTTATGTTACCATACACATACACATGATTTCGTGTACCTAGAGTGATAATTGATATTATCGTCATGTACAGGTATTCAATGGGAAAATGGCCATAATGTATATGAAAAACAAAAAAACAAAAAAAAAAACAAAAAAAATTATATACATTTATGGGCTCTTATATGCAATTGAAATAACATTAGGGTGGTGTGGGTGTACAACATATGGGTACAAAATTGTACAAAAACATGAAAAATGGCGTCACATATAAAAACTAGAAGGAAAAAAAAAGGAAATCTAAAATGACCTACAGAAAAATGAGAAAATATATAAAAACAAAACACAAAAACAATCTAAATATTTTGCTGGCTGTACATGATACAAATCATGTATATTTGAATATACATACATATGTATGTATATTTAAGTGACGCAAATGGGTAAATAGAAACTAATCGAAAATTAGAATTGTGCAAAAAAGAGTAAAAATAAATAGTATACAAGGTAGGTAAAAATTTAAAAAAAAAAAAAAAAAAATTTAAAACTTAAAAAATCAAACACATATTGAAACTCACAATACAATCTCACAATTGAAATGCATTCCATATGAAATCGATATAGCCTACACGATATGTGTACATACGAGTATTTAAATTTTAAACTGTTTTGTTTGTATTTACAAATAAAATTTTCCTTTAATTTACCTTTGTGTTCGATGTGAAACAATAAATTTTTAATACAAAAAAAAATTAATTAAAAAAATTCCATTTAATTGTATTTATCATACATATATGTTTCTTTAAAAAATCTAAACAAAACACAACACAAAAAAGAAAGGGCTAAAAAACAAAAAAAAATAATAATAAACAATAAAAAACTTTAAAAAATACAAAAAATGAAATTTTCTGAAAACAAATTTTATACAATAACTTATTTAACTACCATCTAACTTTACTTTTCTGTTTAATATGTTTTGCCAAAAATATGAATTTGTATAACTTGAAATTTGTTGTTTTTTTTTTTTTCTCTTTAACAAATCTAAAATGATAAAATTTTTCATGTATAAATAATATTGTTTATGTGAATTAAAATTCTATCAAAAAAAAAAAAAAAAATAAGAAAAAGAAAATTTAAACAGATATAATAGAACTATATTTAAAATTTTAATTGGCAAACGTTGTCAAAGTTTTTAATAAATTTCAAAAATTACAAATAATCAAAGAAAATTATGAAAATTCGTTATCCGATTTCATGATTTGTATGTATTTTCTTTAAAACAATGTAAATATACATGAAAGTTTTTTTAAAAAAAAAAAAAAAAAGTCGTTAGAAAACAAATGTACTTGTACATATTATTTTTGTCTACATATACGAACGTATCATGTATAAAGTTTTATTTTATATGAAAATTATATTAATAAATTTTTAATTGATATTCTACCAGTATAATATATACATTAAAATGAATATAATGATGTACATATAATTTTCATATTATTTTATTTTAATATGCATATACATACGAGTATTGTATATGGAGATACAATACAATTAATTTGAAAATTTTAAAAAATAATTAAATATTTTAGTTAACTTTTAGTTATATGTATATAATTAAAGTTTTATAAAATTTATAAAATAGTTATCATACAATGATATATATGTATGTATGATAATTAAAAAGTTACATTTTCTGTATATAGGGTGTTTCAAAAAATTTACAAAAAAAAAACAAAAAAAAGGAAAATAAAATATTCATGAAAGTTAGAGAAGATATAGTTTTCATGTTCTTCTTCTTGACATGCTTAAATTTTATATACTTTTTAATTTTTGTTACTATATCAGTTGATAAAATTAAAATAGCCTTAAGATATAACTATAAATTAGCTATTTTGATGTAATAAACGTATAACAAGTTCATCAGAATTGTTTTTGTCGTGTTTCAGAAATGATAAAAAGTTCTTTAAAATGACAAAAAACAAAAAATAAAAAATAAAGAAAATTTTAAAATTAATGAAATATCTTATTTTTCTAAAACCAATAAATACTCTATACTTTGTTTTTTAATTATTTTCACTATAGAGTATAGACCTTATGAAAGCATACGTGTTATTTTTTTTCTTTACTCATAATTTCTAATAACAGCATTTCACGAGCAGTGTTATTACAATTCTTAAAGTTCTCATACAGTATGAGATGAATTTTTAAAATATTTATATATATTTATGTAATCTATATAGTTATGTATAGTTATGTATCCATAAAGCCTACATTGAAAATATTTAAAAAATTAAGTATAGATGTTTAAATGTTGCAAATATTCTAAAATTGAATTTTAAATAATTTATACTCTGTTTACTAATATTATACACTTAAGGTCTTATGGGAGTACATATGTCTATTTTCTTCTCTCATAATTTCTAATTAGACTGTTTCACGAGCAGTATTACCACAATTCATAAAGCTTTTATTAAATATCAGATGAATTTTATAAATATCAATACACAATGATGTAAAATGGCACCACTTTAAGTAATCTCAATAAGACCTTAAATGCATAAAATTAGTGGACAGAGTATAAGCAATATACCTTTAATGTATGTAAATGAAAATTTGACACCCTATTTATATGTACTTGTGTACGTTATTTACACATGAATGAATATATTCATGAACAAATAATTATGAATTTGAAACTAGAAACTTTTGTATGACTGACTTTGAATTAAATATAATTACATAATATTATACATATGATAGTTTTATACAAAATTTCTACATACATATTTAAATATTGTTACAGATTTATGACATATGAAAAGGTAAATTGTCTCAATTTAAATAGAAAATTATTGTGAATAATATTTCTATAATATGATATCTATTAAATATGATTTTAATATACATACATACATATAACTGAAATATACATACAAGTACATGTGTGTTGCATTTTTCAATATTATGTGAATTTTTAATTGCAAAATGCAATTTACAATAAAAATATAAAAATAAATTTAGCTGAAATTTTTATAGTCATATTTTAATTGCTTAAAAAAAAACAATTTAAATAAAATATATATATGAGAGTATATTGTATTTACTCTTGTAATATTTTCCCCAAACTATGAATAAAAATTTTATAAATAAATTCAAATAAAAAAAAAGTTATTAACAAAAAAAGAAAACAAATTATTACAAAAATAAATAAAAAAGCATTTCACTTTACAAACGAGGATAATTAGAAAAAAAAAAGAAAAAGAAATGAAATTTCGTAACAATTTCATATGCTTCGTATATTTGTAGAACTAGAAATGTACATATACGGGCACTTAATTCCATCAAGGTTATCTGTTCTATTTTTGTGGAAAATGAAAATTAAAAAAAAAAAAAAAAAAAAAAAAAAACACCTCAGTAATTTGGAAAAGCCGAAAAGAAAAATGTCACAAGTACTATATAAATTCAAACATATGTACATGTGTAAATACATGGTAATACGTAAATAAACACATGTACATTTGCAGTCTTATATATTTATATAGTGGGTCAATTTAAAAAACTGAAAAAAAAAAAAAAATATTATATATGATAGATAATTTAAATATTTAGATAATATGAATATGTGAAAAAATATTTTTAGATATTAAAAAAACTAAAAAAAAAAAAAAATGTAGAATCAAAAAAGTTGAAAATCCAAGAATTATTATGGGGCTTCAAAAATTTTTTTAGCCGATAGAGCGGTTCGGGCGATGAAAGAGGGGACGGCATGAATGATGGAATGATTTAGTACATTTGTTGGTAGAAAAAGGGATGTCGTTTTTTCGTATAAGAATATTCAAAATAAACTCGAGAAATTATAAGCCATGTACTTATTATATATATGTATGTATACATATGTAATAATATATTACATACGAGTGTTTGTAAATATTTTCATACGAATTTGGTATTTTAACTATAAATACCGTCATCCTAAACAAACATAACTTTCGTTCATAAGAACATTAGAACACAATTTTGTAATGGTTCGATCATATATAGTATATGAACGTGAATTAAAGATCAGAGACTAGGATAGTAGTAAAAAATGTGTAATTTCAGATTAACATACATACATACATATATCGTACAATATTTCATATACATACATTACTTTTTCTTTTTCACGTCGATTTTTGTTCATATTTCACACTTTTCCTTTACTTTTTATATCAGACAAGAAAATATATACAAGTACGATCTATAAACCCAAAAATTTGTATACGGTCGAAAGATGTGTACAGAATATTGCACGTATGTATGTATATATTGTATTTATAATTAACAAAATCAAGTCATTATTTTATGGTACAATATTTGTACAGGGACATATATGACTCCACGTGGAGTGTATACTTAAATTACATACTTACGTATACGATATATAATGCATTCATACGATCATATTTTTATTTATCATTACCTAAAAAGTATGAATTTTGAATACCCAAAAATTCAAAATTTAACATTAAACCGATCGTATTTAAAATATATTGTATTTCTCATACAATACATTACAATTTGAATTTACATTTTGTATTTCTATCCTCGTTTCTGATGTAATGAAATTTACGACCCATATGATCGTACAATTATGAAAAAATTATATTTGTTTAGGACGATAATTTGTTTGTTTAGGATAGAAGTTTTACACACGCATATATACGATAAATACGTACATTACAAAATATTCTTATAAATATTGCGCATAATATGTACACTTAAATTACATACGCACGTATGTGATAAATATGCATACATATTCACATTCTATGCTGATACATGGGTATTTTAGTGGGTACTGAATGATTTCTTCTGAAATAATATGTACACTTAAATTACATACGCACGTATGTGATAAATATGCATACATATTCACATTCTATGCTGATACATGGGTATTTTAGTGGGTACTGAATGATTTCTTCTGAAATAATATGTACACTTAAATTACATACGCACGTATGTGATAAATATGCATACATATTCACATTCTATGCTGATACATGGGTATTTTAGTGGGTACTGAATGATTTCTTCTGAAATAATATGTACACTTAAATTACATACGCACGTATGTGATAAATATGCATACATATTCACATTCTATGCTGATTCATGGGTATTTTAGTTTTTTTACATGGGTATTTTATTCTGAAAATTTGCTTGCTTTTTTTATATATTTCAATACATTTTCATATTTTACACCTTATTTTTTGAATAAAACGGTAGCACAGGGTACTGATGTCAGTACCCAGGAAGAAAAATTTTTGAACGTCGAATTTGCACTGCTTGCAGTATCTCCTAGTTTTGGATTTCTGGTAGAATTTTATTTATTTTGTATATTTCTTGTACATGCGAATAAGATTTTAATTTTAAATAAATTTTAAAAAAAAAAAAAAAACAAAATTATAAATGTATACTCGAGTTATATAGAGACTCAATTATATACAGATAAAATAAATTGAGGTTTTATTATAAATTTATTAATGGATTTTGTAATGATAAAATTAAACAAGAATATTAATATAATTAAACAATTAAAATTAATTGAAAAATCTGATAATTACACAATACTTATAATATACAAATTATTGTGACATAATATGTAATTTATTGATGGTAAAATGTAATTATTTAATCATCTTAATAATTTATTTTATTTTATTATATTGTAGACACAATAATTAAAATAAATTTCATTTATTAAACCTAAAAATTAATATAAATGATTAATATACGATTTTTTTTGTTTTTTTTGGTATTTAAAATATTTAAATTAAATTCGTTATAATTTTCCTTCTCAACATAAAACATGTACAAAATGCTTTATTTTATATTATTTTAGTAGAAAATTTTCTTCTGGAAAGATGAATAAAATAGCGACAGATACTGATCCTTTTCTTTGTGTTTTTTCTTTAATTGTAAGTAAAAAAATGAAAAAAATTAATTATTCAATTAATACCGTACATAATATTTTTGATGACGATAAGTATTAATGCGGCATCACATATACCTACGCACATGTACTTAAACAGCATTTATTTTATAATCGTATATAAATTTTTTAATTTAATCATTTTTCGACATTAAATATTATTATTATTATTATTATTTATGTATAGTGATTGAAAGGCACAAGAGGAACCACAAACTTGATTATTAAACACCGAAATTAGAGCACACACATAATTAAATAAAAATTATATACTGATGTGTAAAATAATTTTTAAATTTTTCAATTACACATATTTTAATCATTTATTCCATTATTATCACCAAATTATTATAAATTAAGAGTTTTAATTGTGTATTAATTAAGTTTAAAGCAATAGCACATTTTGTTAAATTAAATAAAAAAAAAAAAAAAATAGAAAACTTATGAAAGTAAAAACAAAAATTTTTTATTATTTTAAATTGATATAGTGTATATTACATGATTGTACAAAATATGTATACACAAATATACGTATGTGTATATCTTGTTTTAATCAACTAACCGAAATTTAACTTTTATTTATTTTTGTACATCATTCTATATATAATGGAGATTACACCTATGTATGTATGTACTAACTCACGATTTTCTTTTATTTATTTATAAATTATACGAACATATACTTAAATATAATAAATATAGGTACATATCATACACGAGTATACAATTACACTTTATACATTGTATGTAATTTCAACAATAAAAGGAAAATTAATTAACGTGTACATACAAATGTATAAATATACTAAAAGTACAATTAACAAGATTTCCCGTAAGATTTTGAACACAAATAGAATTTTTATTTTAACAAAAATGCAAATTAAAACCTCCAAGATATCATGTATTTTTTTTAAATTAAACTAAAAATAAAAAATTTAAAATAAAAGCTATTTAATTGCAATTTGTAATTTTCGTTAAACTAAAAAAAAAAAACAATTTTTTTTTTTATTTTTTTTTAATTAAAGTAATCTTTAAAAATAAAGTAATTTTTGTATATATTAAAAAAAAATTTTTTTTTGATTTCATTTCTGTGTGAACATATCTTCTTGTTAACACAATGCACGATATACTGTACATGTGTTATATGTAGCGTATCTCTACATACAAAGAAAATGTCAGTTAAAAGGAAATTTTTCTTTTTTTTTTTTTTTTTTTTTAAATTGAAATTCACCTACTTCTCAACTTTTATTTAAAACAAAAATAAAAATAAAAAACGGAAAAAACCAAAACAAAAAGAAAATTAAAATGCAGAAAAATTTTGCAGAATTTTCAATTTGTATATATATTTTCCTTTTTTTTTTTTTTTGTATGTGTATGAATTTTCCTGTATTCGCATATGTACATATGTACATATATGCGTGTATGTATGCAAATGCTATATATTTATATGTACATATGTATATATTTATAGTATGATCACACAGAAAACAAACTATATACAATAACGGTTTATATCATTTATTTATTTTCACTTTTTAATTTTCATTAATTTGTTTTTTTTTTTTTTTACGTACACTTATTGCTCATAGGCATTTTAAATAAATTTCTAATATAGGTACATAATTTTTTTTTTTTTTTTAAATTATTATTTGTGTTGATTTATAAGGCAATAAAATAACACATAAATGCACAAATAAATAAATTTTATTGAATTAAACAAAAACAAAAGAGGGAAAACAAAGAAAACGCGTAACGATTAGAATGTACATATAAACATATTTATGTAGAAAATCGAAATAAATGAAAAAATTAAAAAGCCTAAGAATACGAGAACTTGAAGAAAATTAGAGCGGTCATATTAAAAATAAAAAAATAAAAATAATAATATTATTATATTGTATGTATAATTAGATTATTAACAGTTATAACAATAACGTTGTAATTTTTTTTTTAACAATAATAATAATAATAGAAGTATTAGCAATAACAACAACAACAACAACAATTGTAACACAATAACGAAATATGAATTAAATTCATGTGACTTTCACGAGACGCCCGTAAACGCCGCAATGAGGTGAATCCTGTTCACTGCCAAGCACATAAGCGTTGTCTTAGTCCAATTTTTATTTGTATATATAAAAATATTTCTACATACACACAGCCATACATACAAATATGTGTATTACAACACATACATACAAATTTCATATATGTATGTATGT
Organism: Anthrax anthrax; assembly: GCA_963971155.1. Classification (NCBI taxonomy): domain Eukaryota; kingdom Metazoa; phylum Arthropoda; class Insecta; order Diptera; family Bombyliidae; genus Anthrax; species Anthrax anthrax. The sequence continues at coordinate 4,297,612 of OZ020123.1, forward strand.
ATGTATAATATATATAACAAAATTAGTACATAAAAATACTGTTATTTACGCATATGTATATGTAAGTAAAATTTTCATTTTTATGTACATAAATATTTCCATATGATTTTCACTAGCTCAGACAGGAATACATATAGCTGAATTTCATATATTTTCATGTATACTGTTGTATGTATAAATGTGATATTTACGTCTATAACTATAGAAAAATTTTACCATACATAATTTTTCTCTTCTTATGTAATTTTAAATACACACATATATATAATAATATTAATAGATTTTCTTTTTATAATTTTAAAGAGAATTTTATTAAATATAAAGAGAAATTATTTATTAAGGATTGTTTACACGTTTTTTTTTTTGTTTTGTAGTCATCACTACAAAATTCTAATTACAACTTCTAAATTTTGAATTTGAAATTTTTGCAAAAACGGTTAAACAAAAATATATAAAAAAAAATATTGATATTTCTTTGTTTCTTTTTTAACTATATAAAGCATATACATAGATAAAAAATAGATACAAAAAAAATTTCGGCTAAATGCCAATTATAATAAATAGTGTATAATGCCAAAATATTTTATAATAAGCATTTATATATGTACATATATACAATAAATTATGAAAATTTTTATTTATTGTTTATGTTTACCGCATAATATATATATAAAAACAAAAAGAGTCTTAATGTCTAAAAATATTTAAAAAAATAAATAAATAAATAACTATGATAATTCAATTAAGAATAAGCGTATGTAAAAGTTTAAATGTGTATAATTTGAAGACTTAATAATTCTACATAATGTACTACATACCCGCACATACGACCATGAATGTTATCTAATATTTATTGAGTTCAATTAAATTTTTCTAAATATTTTGTGTAATTATGCACAAGTTATGTAAACAAGAAAATATTTTATATTATTTTACATAAATTTTGAATGTTTGCTTAATCTTGTTAAAGAATTACATCATATTAGAGTAAAATTTAAAACCATAATCAGTATTTTAATGATACAATTAAATAAAAATGTTGAAAATTCTTGTAAAAATACTCAATTACGATATACGATTGTATCTTTTTTTTTTCATAAGATCAGAACAGTAAATGATAGATGATTATAAAAAAAATTCTAATAATAAATTTGAATTAAAGATGTAAAATGTCCTTATTTTGTTTTTTTAATTTAATTTTGAATAGGAAAATATTTACTATATATAAACAAATTACTTACAAAATACTAAATATTTCGTCACTTTAAAAATCATAACAATTACACAAATGAAAGAATATAAAATAAATTAACACAATTTAACATTATAGAAAAATGATTATTCTTTGATCCTTTTTTTATGGTATAGTACCTTTTTTTTATTTATTTTTGGTACGTTTCAACGGCTAAGACTGTAGGTAAACTATACGTGAATTTTAAGCAAAATTACATCTATATATGAAGAAAATCTTAAAAGAGATAAAGTAATTTGATTTTTTCGAATTTTCATGTAACTGATACTATTTCAAAATTTTTATTTCGAAAATTTACTTACTTATGTACAATGTACATATCTAATGTGTACAATGAAAATCATATGAAAATCATCAAATTTTCGAAAAATTCTCTTTCATTTACGAGAAAATTCACATCTACTCTTTTTTAAAAAATTTTCACGTGATATACATATGATAAAGTTTTCCTATGTATATTTGTGTATATGTGTATATGTTACACAGTAAATAAGCCTCAGCATGTTTACCCAAAAAAAACAAATGTATATAGGTATGTAGATAAATTTCATTTAAACTCGATAACATCCATAAAGGACATAAAGGTCCTTTCAAAGTTAATATGCATAGAAAAATGAGATATTTAATTATTTAATATCTCAATATAGACAATATATATTCAATACTTTTGTCAAATTAAAACATAATACAATAAAATTAGCTATTCGAAAAACTTCTAATTTAATTTCATGTAAAAAAAAAGAAATGAACATGAAATTAATTAACAGAGAAATTCAATTAGTACAATTTTTCGGCTTCAAAGAGCTACTTTATTAAAATGTCATTTATTCAAATTAAGATACGAAGATGATATGAATTTTTTTTAAACATAAATTCGATGTTTTTTTCCTTTTACAAAATTTTAAAATTGATTATAGTAAGTAAATAATTTGTCTTTTGACTTGATTTTTCTGAAACATAAATAATGTATACAGCACATGGACATTTGTTATGTTGAGAAACATATTTTTTATTTGCAAATTAAAAAAAAAAAAACAAAAACAAAAATGTTTAGATAGTTTCTTATACCACGTGTAATGGATATAATATTTTGTTTTTTCTATTTACGTCATTATCATGAACTTGCGCAAATTATCATCCTCATAAGGTGCTTTCAATTTATCTATGTAGTAACATTCATGTGAAAATATGTATGAAAAAGGAGAAAAATTGCAGTAAGAAAACCGAATAAAGCTTTTAAAGGATATCATATGTGTTAAGTCACATCTAATAAACTACAGATGTCACTTTATGCAAAATTGCAGATATTATTACGGTTTTATGTTTCATGTTATATAAACAATAGAATTATTGGTCCATAGTACATGTAATTAAATTTTATTTGAAAAAAAATTGTATCCATGTATAATATCCTGGGTAATAAATTTTTATCATATTAATATACGTTACAAATTAATATTATGAAAATCAAAAATTTTCGAGTGAAATATAATGAGATTGTTTAAAAATTTTTCTTTTATTAAATAAAAATTTTCAAAAATTTTCTAATATTTGTACTTACATAAATCGATGATAGGCATCGGGCTGTGTTTGAGAAAATGTCAGGGATTGATCACTTTCGGTGGAATCATCGCGTAATGCGGCGACTCCTAATGGAAGAATTGGTATTATAGCAGCTGTAGCAGCTGCTGCTGTTGCCGGAGGGCCCGCCACCACCGATTGGGATGGAGGTGGCCCGGTTACAGTCTGCGGTGATGGTGTCGTGCTTGCTTGATCCTATGGGAGATACAAAAAAAAAATAAAATAAAACGCGATGTAATAAATAAATAAATAAAATTTTTTCTGAAAACAAAAAACAAAAGAAAAAATTTGAATATTAAAAAGGTTCGAATTTTTGTTTTTCCCTTTATAATGAACATATAGCATATATGTTTTTATTTTATATTTGATGTTTGGCAAAAAAAAAGGACATACCTATTTTAATTTTATTTTCCTAATTGGTATACAAATTTTTGTAATGTAATGATATGCATACACGAATAATATGTAAATATGCGTATATTTTACAAATCAAGGAATTCAAATACAAGTCTCTTTCCTTTTTTTATATTTGCTATGATATAAAACTTGGATACTCGAAAAAATTAATTCATCGTTTTTAAAATTCAAATAAAATATGTTAAATTTAAAGCAAAAATTCTAAGAATTAAAATAAGAAAAATGATTTTACTACATGTAAGTACATATCATTTTTGTTTTTTTTTTTTTGTATGTTAAAGCAAACATAATTTTTCTTCCGATACACATCTTTATACGTATGTATTTATTTTGTTCATTTATTGAAATAAGCTTTTTTTTTTTCATTTTTTGTCAACAATAAATCATTGAAAAAAATAAGAATTTAAAAATACGAAAACATACAATAGAACATGAAACGTGTATTAGTTCGTATCTATACGTAGTACATATGCAAATAATATAAATTCCCTACTTATACATTTAAGTTTAAATTGTATTACGTGACAGTAAAACTTATGTAAAACATGAACTGAATTCTAACTAACAGTTAATTAAAGTTAGTTTCGTATTGATGATATTGAATTTATTTATTAAAATCTTTTAATTAATTTACATCACGTTCGACTTTTGGAAAAGAAATGCCTAATCGATATCAAACGAATTTTAATGATAATACAAATGCGTATTTAAAAATAAGGATATTGCTAAATTGATTTATTAGATAAATTATTACTTTAGGTAATTTTTCATTTTAATAATATTCGTAACGTCTGTAGTTAATGATTGTAATTTTATTTTATTTGAATAATTAAGCGTTTTATGTTCACGTATATACATTTGATTATCCTTACCTTACTTCGTCCCGTTGTCAAGTGTTTTTTATCCTGTTGATTAATTTCACTATTCTGTTCCGTTGGTTTTATATGACTGCTACTAGTCGGAGGGAAAAATTTATCAGTTGTATCTCTTGGTGATTTTGATTCAGCTAAATTCACAGTTGATCCACTTGGTTCTGTGTATTCTGATTGTTGCTGCTGCTGTTGATGTTTTATATGCAATTGTTTTTCGTGCTCTTTTCTTCTTTGGTCTTGTTGATGTTGTCGACGAATTTCAAGATCAAGCAAACGTGCTTCTTTAGCTTCTTTTTCACGCTGTAAAAAAAAATTTTTTTTTTTTTTTTTTTTTGAATTTATTAATTTCAATTCAAATTGCTGTATTTGCATAAATATATTTAATTAATTTTGTCATATTATAATTATTTACCTTATAATTAAGAACTTCTAATTCTTGATTTTTTTGTTCACGTTCGTTACGTTGTCTTTCACGTTGCTTTTCTTCGTCCGTCTGTGCTGATTTGCTGTCTATATTTTAATGATTTTTTATAATATAATAAAAATGAATAATTTAAAATAATGAAGGTAAATAAAATAAATAAAAAAAGTACAACAATAACAAATTACGTATTATAAAAAAAATTACTAACAAAATAAAAAAGGATAAATTTTATGTATAGATATTGACATAAAAAGGAATGTAAACAAATTTATGTGTGGGATTTACATGTATTATATATACATATGTATGTGTGTGTATGATATGTATAAGTGTATATAAAATAAACACTACTCCTAGAATTTTTAGCAGACTAAATTTAAGTGAATACTAATTGAGGCTGTGATGGTTAAAAAAAAAAAAAAAATTAATTAGTATTCAGGAGTCAAAACATATGTAATTAAATTAAATAAAAAAAAAAAAGACAACATGATAAACACACAATTACAAATTAGGATAATACATACATACACAAAATCATTTAAAAGTATTTCGTTTTTTTTTTTTTTTAATCAAATAAATCAAGCCATTAGCATATAAATACTGTCCTTGTAAAAAGTATAAATTATGGGGTAGAGAAAATATTTCTTTTTATTTTTTTTTGCTTGAGAAAATGATGAATTTATAAAGAAATGGTAAAAGAGTTTGTATATATAAATACTTGAAATATAATGTAAAATCGCATTCGTCATTTTTACAATATAATAGAAAAATATTTGCGAATATAAATTTTTTTTTTTGATTAAAATAAATATTTTATAGATTAGATTTTATGGTATTTCATGTACATGCTTATACGTTATTACATAACGAACGTTCTTTTAATATATTTATTTATGTACTTATTATATTTCAGTATTTAAAATATTTAATGCAAACATTTCTTTATTTAAGTTTACTATACATATATAAATGATTTATTTTTCATAATTTTATCCTTCAATTTAATATATATAGCAATAAAAACTAGTTTAATTTAAAATTTGATATAAGGTTTCAACATGAAAACAATATTACACTATCAAAATAATAAATAATATAATAATTACACATACTATATTAGAATTATACCGAAATTTAAAAAAAAAAAAAAAAACACAAAAAAAATTAAAATATAAAATAGAACAACGAAGAATGAAATAAAAATTTATACATTATATGATGTATTTAAAAATGACCTTTTTATTTAATATACATATGTATGTACATATACATATACTATATAGATTTTTTAACTATATATATATATACATGTACATACATAAATGAAATATTTAATGCATGTATGTATATACTGCATATACCCATATTATCAATTGTACTTGATAGGGCATTAAGTGTACTTATATTTACATATATATTGTATGTATGTACATATACGGAATGTACACATATAAGTTTGTTTACAAATATAAATATATCAATGATTATTTTATATACATATGTATAACAATATAATAACATTATAAGTATTTACATTAGTGTATAGTGTACATATACATAATTCAACGTCAACATCATTATTCATAAAATAATTAATAACTGTGTAGATATGTGTATGTTAATATATATATCTATATATATAAAGTTTTAATTTGTAAAAAAAAAAAAAATATAAAATAAATAAATAATATTGTATTTAAATATATAATACCATATGGTGTATATTTTTTTTTTTGTTTTTTTTTTTTTTTTTTTTGTTTTCAAATGTTTTGACAAAAATTTTGATCCTTCAATTAATTGGCATTTTATTTTAAATTTTATACACTATGTATTTATTTTTTTGTTTTTTTTTTTTTTTTTTAAATTGTTAACAACAAAATATCCAAAACGTTAAAATATTGTGTACAATTTTCTGCGATTAAAATTGTTATCAAAAATTTACATATAAATTTATTTAAAAAAAAAAAAATAAAATAAAATAAATAAATAAAAATAAAATAATTCGCTAACCAAAAAAAAGCAATATAATAAAATTCCTTAGCTTTTCAGGATTTTAATAAATTAAAATAAATTAAAATTCGTAGAAATTTGTACAATTTTATATTTATATTTAAATGATTTTCAACTACATATTTATATAGGTATATATTTACCTTTTATTATTACACAACATAAACATGGATCACATTGTGAAAGCTTTGAGACGTTTATAATTTTCTAAACGGAAGTAAATAATACTAAAGTTTAAATGAACGAAATTTTTATCAAAACACTTCATCGTGTGTTAAACATGACATTTTTTTTTTTTTTTTTAAATTTTTTTTTTTTTAATTGTTTATCGCTAATGCTGTACATTACCTGTTGTGAAAAATTTTTAGTACACACTTACTTTGAATTGCTGGTCCTTTCACAAACATTAGATAATGCCTCAAATCACGTGGCATTCTTTAATTTAATTCCTTTTTTTTTTTTTTAAATTTTTAATTTTCTTTCAATATATTGTTTTTTTTTATTTATTTATTTACATTTATATTCATTATTTTCTAATATGGATGATTTTACTTCTACATTCAAACAAAAAAAAAAAAAAAAACAAGAATTAGCCCATGTTTATTTTTTGTTTTTATTTTTCCGCTTTTCTGTATATAGTTTTTTCGTTTTCCTTTTTTTTTTTTCTTTTTTTTTTTTGGTTTTGAATAAATTAACATAGAATATTTTTGTCGTTACAAAAAAAAAAAAAAAAAAAATATGTATAAAATATCTAGTTTGATAGATATTAATTCATTATTTCACAGTAATTATAATATAGAATAGGATGAGTTATACAAATTGAAAACTTTTAAAATTATATATGTGAAATTCATATTTGTTTATATTTTGTTATTCAATTTTTTATGTAATTTATTTATTTGTTTCTTCGTTTTTTTTTTTTTTTTTTTCTTGATTTTTTATAAATGAAAATAATATTTTTTGATTTTTCATACGACATGTATATATGTATGTATTTTAAATTTGTACGTAATGTAATATAAAAATAAATAAAAAAAAAAGAATTATAATTATTAATTAAATTTTTTTTTTGTATATAAAAACGATTTATGTATATATAAAAAAAAGGATATGAATAATATCATAAAAATACACCTTTAAGAAGCCCAAAACAAAAACAAAAAAAAAACAAAAAAAAAACAAACAAAAAAAGCAGAACCAAAAAACAAAAAAAAAAAAAGAATACTATATAATATATAGATTGAAACAGATGTAATATTATAATATTTTGTATACGTATATGTAATAATGTACGTCTCAACTGAATAATTGTCTTTAGTAAACTGAAAAGCTAAAATACACATCATATTTGTTGTAAAATTTTATGCATACATGCATATGCATTTTTATTCTGTATAATGCACGTACCTATATATAATATAAAAATGTAAAATATATGTACATACATATATGCAAGTGCATACATTTTTATATTACGGATGGAGGCATATATTGTATACAAAAAAAAAAAAAAATGAAAAATGAAAAATAAAAAATTTAAAAAAAAAAAAAATAAGTGCATATTAAAATAAGTAAGAAGTGGCAAGAGAAAAACTAAAAGAAAATCTACATATGTATATAATATGAGAAAATGTAGAGAAATGAACCTTATATTCATCCAGTTAAGTTTTAAATTCCATAACTATTGTTAAGCAGAAGCAGAACAAAAAAAACAGAAAAAAGAAAAATGTTTTCAGCAGAATCTTGTGTATATATATATGCATACAAATACACATGAATGTCAGTTGCAAAAAAAAAAGTTTTTTTAAATATAATGATATGTTGCTGATATGTTCTGTCATAAAAAAAAAAAATGAATTACAAGTTATAATGTATACATATGGTATTAAAATGTTATACAATTGTTATAATCGTATATAGCATACATTACGTGCATATCCTACATATGTATGTTGTTTTTTTTTTTTTAATTATCCTTAGATCTTAGTTGATTTTTTTTTTGTTGCTTTCCGTATGCAATAATACACATTTAATTATTGCATATCGTTATATATCACTTCTATATATATTACAAAATTAATGAAAAAAGATAAAAAAGATAATAGAAGGCAAAAATGTTTAACGATATAAAAAATTTTTAATCCTTATTTGTATTATCCTTATATAGTATAAGTTTGAAAATATGTATACGTAATAAGAATATTTTATTACATAATATTACGTAAATAACGAATTGATTAAATGTATATTTTTTTTTTATAGAGAATAATTTGAAGTAAAATATAAATGTGCCCATAATTATGAAAGTGGTCTAAGTCAAGATTAAAAAAAAAAATGAGTTTATCAGTTATTTCACACCACATTATTTTAAACTAAATTTATTCAATGTAATTTTAACGATATCGTCAAAAATGAACCTTCAGATAGTGATTGTAATTTTAACATTATACGGAATTCATTTAGTTTTAATTATGAAAGTGGTCTAAGTGATAAAATCAGTTTTTTTTTTAAATCTTGACTTAGACCACTTTCATAATTATGGGCACAAATATACTTTAAAAGCACTAGCACATAATTGTAAATTTATAAATTAATGCAATAATGTACATAAGTATGTTATACAAAAAAATATAATATGAAAAATTATCATCATATTTTTGGGAAATTTTCGAAAAATTTATACATCTTTTTTTTTTTCTTTTTTTTTTAGCACAACCTAAAACTTACACTTTCTGGTATTAGGTTCACGAACCCACATCAAATAGTTTTTTAAATTTATTGACATTTGTTCATTAATAATTAATTAAGTAAAAAAAATTTTTTTTTTTTCTTTTATTCACCTTTATTCTATATTATTCATTTAGTATACTGAACAATTAATATAAAAGAGTTGTAATAAGTTATTCAATTTTTCTACAATCCTGAAGTTCTACAGTTTTTTTTTTTTTATCAGAAAAAAAAAATTAATAAATAAATCATTAGTTAACGTAAAATCGCGTATATATTTATTTTAGAATTGTTTTTAGATGGTGTATGATTTAAAAGAAGAATTTTTGTACTAAAAAGGAAACGTAATACATGTGACAAATGATATATGTATGTTATAAAATATTTTAATATGCACAATTCTAATTCGTTTATGATTGATCACCACCTATTGGCACCTATATTGTTACATAATGTGTATAAATGTGTGTAGGCCCCCGTATGTAAGAAAAACGATTATACATATATGTATATGTTATAAATAATATCAGTATATTTTGTAACATGTAATAAAAATATTGTACAAGGTGTATAATGGGAGGGTGAATTATTATTATTAAAAGAATAAAATATATGAAAATATTTTTACATTTTTAAATATGTATACACATTCTTTCGTATAGTGTATAATAAATTTTATTAAATTATATATTTCGAAAATTCATTCTTCAAAAAAAAAAAAAAAAAAACAATTTGGAATAAAATAAAATAAAATCGATTATCGGAGCTTTTGAAATTATACACAAATAAATTTTTTTGCTATACAATAGGAAATCATAAAAGTGTTAAAATCTATTTTATGCATTCCTTCATGGTGTATTTATATTCATATGTGAACATGCATATATATACATATGTATATGTATGTATAGGCAACCCTCATATTACTCATACTAATCAGAGGTCATGTCTCAATAATAATTCCATACGTTAAGTAAAATGGGTTAAATGAAACACACCTCAATTTTTGCATTATACAATATAAAATTACAATTTAAAAAGGGATCACTTAAAAGAACAATGAAATAAATATATAATTCATAAATTATATTATATGGCGGAATTAAATTGTGCCGAGCATTACCTGTACGTGCATTGAATCAAATCATTTTATTCATCTATGCATTTTTTTTTTTTTTTTTGTTATTTCTTTTCTTTAAGGTACAATATTATTTATTGTTGAATTACAAAACAATGTAAAGAGTACAAAAATTGTATTTTTTGATGAGCTAAAAATTATTAGACTCTTCTATTTGTTTGAAAAAAATATTTTACATTATCGAAATTTTTGTTGTTTTTTTTATTTTCATGAAAACAGAAAAAAAAAATCAAATTAAGCAAGATAAAAAATATACAAACAAATACAAGATGTTATTGTATATAAATAAACTGCTAAAAACAAATAATAAAAATATTAAAAAAAAAATAATAAAAATATATTTAACTATTGTAATAGACTTTTGAAAATATTACGAAAGATCATATTATTTAACCTATGGTCACTACACATATTATACATATATAAATCTAAATAAGATTATAATAAAATATATATTCAAGGGGACTATATAAAGGAAAAACTATTCATTTATTTTTTTTTATTAATTAAGTACATACGTACATACATCGATTATACTTATAAGAATCATTTTATTCAGTCGGTATCTTCCTTTTCCTAAGCTCGAAGTATATATTTATTTTAGAATTTACATCGAATCAATATAGTATATATACATATAATATATACATACATACGTGTATGAATGCATAATCCATATAATTTTATTATGTACAAATGTTCATGTATAAAAATATATATTTAAAAGAAAAAAAAAAAAAAAAAACTAACCGTTTTATAAATTTAAAAAAAAAAAATTAAATTAAATAAAATTATGTTTAAATTATCGCAAATGCTTATTATTAAAATTTTTGCATGTATAGAAAACAGTTTTTCAACAATAATAAAATATAAAATTAGAAAGAAAGAAAATTAATGTCTAAGTTAATAAAAGAACATTTTAAAAAAAACTCGAGTATGCTTATGCAAATTCATCATCAATATTAAATAAATGCATAATGAAAAACAAAAAAAAAAAATAAATAAACTGTTTTATTCTATACAAAAAGATTAGTTACTTTAAAATTCTTTTCATTGACTTCAAAAGCATCTTTTTTTTATTACAACAACAAAAAAAAAGAAGTTATATTTACGTACTTTATAAAACGTTTTATTTATAATTCATAACTTCAAGTTAGGAAAATTGAAGATGACGGCTGGGTTTTTTTTGTTGCATCGCACATCAAATTGTAGATCGATATCTACAATACAAAAGAAATAAAAAAAAAAAAAAAAAAAACAAAAACAATATATACAAAATGGGAAAAATAAAAAAGTTTTAACAAGAAAAGAAAATTTTTGAGAAATGAAAGAAATTCTTGTACATTAATGTACTTACACTTTATCAACTATAAATTCTATATAACAAAATTATTGTACATACTACATTTTATTATTTAAATATTAATTTATTATATATGTAACGAGTATTTAATGTTGAATATAGTATATATGATCCTTTTTCATGTGATTCTACGTATTAAAGTATATAAATGTATGTATTCAAATTCAGGATAATAATTTATTCTTTTATACAAATGAAAAAAAAAGACAAAAAAAAAATAAAAAAAAAATTATTTTCAATAAATTCACAGGAAGAATAATGTACGCGGAAAAAATACAAAATATACAACATACAGATAAGTTCACAAAACAACGAATTTTAATAAAATTTTAATTATATGTAAATTCATATTTTTATTTTTATTTTTATTTTTTTTATTTTTTTTTGGCTTCATTCAATCATCTATATTTTATTAATGGATTATTTTATCGTTTTTCTTTTTTCTTTTAAATTAATCATAATTATAAAAACTTACATTTATAGTAAATTGTTACATATAGAACACAATTAAAAAGTTCAACAATTAAGCTTGAAATATAATAAGAATAACAACACAATTATTTTTAAATTACAAAGAACATTCAAAATATTTAAATTTTATATATATTTTTTTTTAAATTTTTAAATCACAATAATTAAGCAAAATATAATCATAACTCAATACAATATATTCTCATAATAATTTTGCTCTACAAGAAAACAAAACAAAACAAAAAAACAATTATTCAATTTTTTAAACTATTTTAAAAAAAGAAGCAAAACTGTATTCTGTTACAGTCTTTTTTTTTTTTTTTTTTTTTTTTGAATTTTACAAAAAATTACGCCAAAAGCAAATCATAACAATAATAAATAACAATAATAATTTTTGATTTTGAGTTTTTATTGTTTTTCATTTCTGTTTCTAATTTATACATTTTGTTTTTTTTTTTTTTAAATTACAAATCGGTATTTTATTTTTATTTTGAACCGTTACTTTTTTTTTTAATTTAAAAGAAAAATGAAAAAAATAAAAAATAAAAAATAAATAAAAATAAAACGATATTACTTACTTGAAGAGCTTCCACCAGCGCCTGGTGGCGGAAATGAAAACCAAAATTGATGGGCCAGTTTGATATACCCTATTGGGATTTCTGAAAATACAAAAAAAAAAAATACATTTTTATGTACGTTTTTTTTCTTCTAAACGTTGTTCTTAACATTTGAAATATTTTTTCTTGTGTATCTTATGATTTTTTTTTTATGAAACAAATTTATGTAAGTATTATACAAAAAAAAAAAAATCTAAAATTTAGATCAAAAAATTCTTATCTGGTTCAAAATCAAAAATAATCAATAAATTCTTAAAAATATGTACATATCCGTACAATATACATAATTTAAGCTTGATAAGAGGGGTCCATGCACGTACTTGTACACATATATCTTTTGAAAATATGTGTATGAGCGTATACAATACATAAAAAGCAGATATAGTATATGTAGTATGTACTTTAATTCAATTATTTTATTTTATCATATACTCATACTTATAGTTATTATACGTTATATACTCGATATTAAGCTGTGTTAGCGCATAGCGTATTTAAAAAAAAAAAAAAAAAAATTTTCATGTCAAGTGTATAAACGTTTTAAATAAAAATTAAATGTTGATAATATATGTATACCATGAGTATTTTATACATTTTTAATTGATATTCAATAAATTTTGACATGATTAAATAATTAATCTTGGCACACATACATATGCATTTATAATGTGACAAAAACACGTACACACATTATAACATATGTACATGAGATTAAATTTAATATAAAATGTGCTAAATTTGCATGACACCAATAATTTTTAGATGACAAGAAAGAATCTACGTTTTACTTATTCATATAAAAAAATTTTTATCGAAAATTACTATATTTTAATGCGTTCCCTTGGTTTTCTGATTCATATTTAATCCATGTTATACGTACTTATGTATATACATTTATGTGTATTTAATTTTAGATATACTACAGTGGGATCAAACTCATCTACAATACTTAGGATCTCTGAGTACCACAACCTAATTTATTGTTTATTAAAATAATTCTCAATATATTTTATAAAATTATTTAAAAGTAATTAATTGAAATTAACATTTTTGTCTTACTTTTATGCTCTGATACACACAAATTTTAAATGAAAGAAAATTTTTTTAATTCAAATGTTAATAATGTAACAAATTAATTTTTTTTTTAAAATAACCGAAAAATAAAATTTGATAATAATTTTTATTATTTAATTATAAATGATATTCAATTTTTTAAATATTTTTTTTTGTTTTTTTCTGTTCAATCCATTAACACGGAAAAGTAAACACAATTTAAAACCCCATGCACTTTGATCAAAATATCAAAGAAATATTTTTAATATTTTCACTAAAATTATTTTTAAAAATTTTTCATGCACAATCTAAATTGTGTTAAAAATTTTTTTCACAATATTTTTTTTTTTTTTTATAAATAAAAACAAATGAGAAAAATTTTGTATATACGTAGAATTATTGTATAAAATATGTAATGTGCGAGTATAAGATTTTTCCGAAAATTTTAAAACGTTTAAATAAAATCAGCAACTAAATAACGACTGGCGAGTATAAATGAATATAATATTAGAAATTAAAATGTGTTTAATTTTTTTTTCAAAAGTTTTTAAAATCTACTTATACACTAATTATTATTAAAATTCTCCGACTAAAATGAAAAAAACAAAAAAAAAAAATAATTAAAGAAACAAAAATAAACATTTCAAATGCTATAATAAATTTTCTATATTTCTTGCTTTTTTCTCACTATTACTGATCTGTATGCAGACATAAACAATTTAACTATAAATAACACAGAAATTTTAACTTAATGATACTTTCATAAAATTTGTTTAATTGTGAAAATGTGTTTACAATTTTCATATATTATTACAATTAAAAAAAAAAAACAAAATTAAATAATATAAATACAATACGTATGTATGCGTGTACAATAAATCGCTTATAGAGATGAAAATTATCTATATTTAAAATTTTTCTAATTTTATAAAATATAGATACCATGTATAAGAGTAAAATGTTGTTGATATTAAAATGTGACAAAAAAAGCAAAATAAATATTTTCTTTTAAATATACATATATTAATTTAATTTTATTGGTAGAATTTTCCACTTTCATTCCAAATGTGTTGTGATGATGGATGGATACCGCAATTCTTTGCATATATCTTTTCATTATTTTTTTCTATTTATAGAAATATAATAATTTTTTTATGAATTTTATAAAACATAATGTCATTTAAAACAAAAAAACAAAAAAAAAAACCCCAAAATATATAAACAGTGAATTTTGAATAAACCACAAAATTTCGATGTTCAAATTAAATTTATGTTTTATACATAAAATCTCGTATTTGTTTGTTTATATATGAATTGTGTGATAAATTTTTTGTAAGCACAATTATTTTTGGTTGATCTTTCTTATATTATGCAATTTTTTTTTTTTTGTTCAAATTAAATTTATGTTTTATACATAACATCTCGTATTTGTTTGTTTATATGAATTGTGTGATAAATTTTTTGTAAGCACAATTATTTTTGGTTGATCTTTCTTATATTATGCAATTTTTTTGGTTTTTTTTTTAAAAAAAAGAAAAAAGTGTTTTCAATAATTCACTTTGTGGTTAAAATGATTTCTATATTTAAGTACACAAATGAAACTTAGATATTCAAAAAAAGTAAATTTGTCATGCAACTGATTTTTTATTTATATACTTTTATGAAAAACGATAGAAATAATGAAATAATACAGAAAAATAAACATTTTAATTTTTGAGGTTTTCTATGTACTTTGCGTACAAGGATTACGATACTTATTTAATTAAATTCAATTAAAACAAGGTAAAAAAAAAAAAAAAACAATTTTATAATACCAACAAATATCACTAAAATATATCAAAGATTACGTTGTAATAATACTATAGAAATTGCATGTGAAAAAGAAAATTTAATTATTCAGTTAAAAATGTCAAATAAGCAAGAAAATTTATGTACACACACACACACACGTATTGCATTATATTGAAAACGCATAAAATTTTTCCCACATAATAATCTATAATATAGTTAAATTTCATAATAAATTTGATTGTAAATCGTGTTCGATTAACATTTTAACATCGGATAAGACATATGAAATAAAAAGTTTTTTTTTTACGATACGAAATAAACAGGATCATAATGTTGTATGCGTATATGTAATCGAATTTTTAATCGGAAAATCATAAATTTTCCATTTTTATTTTCACTCAATTTTATTATTTAATTTTTGTACTCTGTGATTGAACATAAATACATATATGAACAAATATGAATATATGCGTATAAAATATAGACTAAATAAAAAAAAATACCATTCTTTATAATTTTTCTCTTCAATTCTTCTTTTATCTATGAATTTTATTTATTTTTATTTTTTTTTCTGTCCTTCATTATATAAAATATATAATTCTATTCTAGAACATTAATTCAAATTCAATATAAAAAAGTTGTAAGATATCTTAACATACCATATACATTCGTATATATGTACATATATATATGTATTTTTATGACTTGTCCTTTTCCTTTTTTTATATTTATATCACATTTTTCGTTAGCTATTAAAGATTTCCACTACAATAAACTTTTGATCATAAAAAAAATATCATATCATATATACACAATATTTTGTTATACTCGTGTTATACATTCATACATACATATGTATGTATGCATGTTATGTACGTACATATATACAATGTAATGATTTTTTATTATTTTTAAATTCGATTAAATGTTATGTAAGAAACATATATACATCTTTTTAATGAGATCTTATAAATTTTTACTGTTAAAGTCATATTAAAACTTTTAATACTTGTGATACACCGTATATCTTGTGCGTAAAGATACCCAAATAGGTGGCAGAAGATATCTTTATATGCGTATACGCGAGTATATAATTTTGAAAGTAATTTAACGTACACATTAAATGGAATAAAAATAAGACAATTAATCTTACAATAAAAAGAAAAATGTTTATTTTCTTAAATATTTACAATATTTTTCAAATGATTTGATTTAATTTAAAATCAATACTAATTTAATTTATTCAGAACTAAGTCGATTCAAATATAAACCAATTTTAGACCAATTGTTATAAAAACGAAAATGAAATTTTTAATTGAACCATATCATATATATAGTCATTAAAATGAAATGTCGAAAATTTTCAAAAAAATAAAAGGAAAATTTTTGGAAAATTAAAGTAATCTACATATTTACAATCGTTATTTTTAAAATTCGTTTTATATCATGAAAAACAAAGCCAAAAAAAATAAAAACAAATAATAATAATACTCAACAAACAAGAGAACATGTAAAGAATAAACAAACAAAAAAATAATATTATTCAAAAGAAACAAAATGTGTGCACATACATAAATATTATATTATGTAGATATATGTATACATAACACGTAAGTATATCTGCACATCAAGTTTTACATGTTAGAAAATATGGTAAGAAAAATAGGAAATTGTGGAAAAACTATACACCTACATACTAAAGTGTAGGTCATACACGTATGTACATATTTAAGTATATTAGTATCTATGGTGAGACTCATTATAATGCATATATAGTATATGTATGTACTTATACATGCTTTATGCACACACTTCCATATATACACATGCATGCCTTTGTAAAAATAAATAATAAAAATTTACAACATATTTGGTATATCATCACGGTGAGAATACAATTTTTTTTTTTTTAAAAGGATAAAAAAAACAACAACAAAATAATGTATAAAAGTACAAAATAGCTTTGTTAAGTAATAATACAACAAAAATAAATTTAAATAAACAGTCATGCATGTGCATACGATAACTGCACCTCTGTTTTAAAGGATATTTTTTTAAATGCTTTACTACAGATCTCTAAGTATATGTACACACATTTGCATGTATATGTGCATGTAATTATTTTCACATTTGAAAAAAATCAGGGCAATTAATATTTATATTCTAAATTTTATAAAGCATTTGTAAAAGGTAAAATAAATGATTATGTATTTTAAATGACAATGACCGTTATGTTTATACTTTCAAAATAAATATAAAAATGATTAATTAAACATACGTGTTTGGTATTCTACATATTCACGTATGTACATTACATGCCTTTAGTCGTACTGATGGTCTACACTTTGGATACCTCGAGGGAATATAACATTTCAACAAACATAAGACTCATATTAGCTTCTTTAGTTCGTTCTTATAGTATGTTGGTTTGTTAGGGTAGACAAAGGATAATTGTAAAAGGATAATGGGATGGCTTGTAGAAATGAAAAATTATATGAGGAATGGAAAAAGTAGAAGTAGTAGTTGAATCATATATACTTTAATAGGTGAAACTCCAACCATTAGACTACTCGTAGTCGTGCATTTATACACATACATACTATATGGTCATATTAATAATCTTTAAAAATGATTGATAATAAAAAGAACAATCAAAAATTCTGTTTATCCAAATCAACTGGGGTTTTTTTTTTTTTGGTTTAAACTAAAATTTCTTTAAAATTAAAATATTTTTGTGTTCAATCAGAAAATAATTTAGTATATAGATCTATACTCTGTCTATTAATATTATGCACTTAAAGTCTCATAATTTCTAATTAGACTGTTTTACGAGTAGTATTACCACAATCCACAAAGCTTTTATTATATTATCAACTGAATTTTTTTAAAATCAATACATATAGTGATGTAAAATGGTATCAGTTTAAGTAATCGCCATAAGATCTTAAATGCATAATATTAGTGGACAGAGTATATATTACTTTTACAGAACAAAAATAAAAACGTATTCATGGTTTCCCATTTTCATTTTATAAAATCACTTGCATTAAACTGAAATATCATTTAAAAGCTATTAATAAGCACTTAAAAACAAGTAAATAAAACGTACATAAAGAAAATTTGTTCTAAATATAAGACAAAATTCATGTTACTAGGTAGGTAGATACGCAATATTAAGAGCATATTAACATAATAACATTTCAGTTTCTGTACATTAGATTCTTTAGTCAATTTCAAAAAATAAAAAATAAATAAATAAATATGAATAAATCATTTTTACCATTATATTCATTTCAAATTCAATCTATTTTGTATAAAGAAACGAAATCTGTGTATTTTTAGTACATACATTTGTTGTGCATTTGCATAAAGTACGTATATAAAGATATTTATAATACATATATACTTGTATGTACATATACATAGATACTTTTATGTATATGTAAAAAGCTTTGTAGGTACAAAAAACAAAAAATGTTGAATAGAAAATTTTAGATTAAAAATATAGGTCATTTTATATGTAATAGTTGTACTATATGAAAATGAAAAGCAAGTAAAAAAGTCATTGCCTGAAAAAGAAAATTAAAAAAAAAAACAACAATTTTTTTTTAGAACGAATAAGATTTTCATTTCATAATTTTTTTTTTTTTTATTACATCTTTTAGTTAAGAATTCACTTTACTTCTTTATAAAAATAAAAACTTTATTATGTAGTATTTTTATTTTATGTATACATATACATAAAATGCATTTTTATGTATTTATACTGTGTACTATATATTCATATACATGTTCGCAATTATTAAGTATCCGTACTCCATAATAAAAATAAATAATTAATTTGAAATTTGAAAATTTAAAAAAATAAATAAATAAATAATCGCAATATTTTATATGTAAAGTTACATTTGTTAACGAGTATTTTTGTTTAGGGTTTTTTTTTCTACAAATTCGATCCTTTTTTCAAAATTCTTTTTAACCTCAAAATTAATCATTTTGAAAACTGAATTTTTATTTATTACATTCCATAAATTTACAATTGATAACAGGCATTTTACATACATATATATGTAAATGTGTGTATGTGAGTACGTTTATAGAATTAAAACGTCCGTTCTAGACTATTAATTACAAATTTTAATCAAAGTAATTAATGATTTTCCATTCTCTAAAATCAGTTAAAACAATTCTTAAAAACATTTTAAATTTACCCACAATAATAGAGAAAAATTGTAAATGGCAGAATATATTAATCATTCTTTTTTAATTTTTCATTAGTATACAAAAATATTGGTATTTAAATACATATCGATAACACCTAACAATATGTTATTAATGAATCCTTCAATTTTATCCTTTTATCACAATGGGCCTGACCTAAGTGAGCTTGCTTGAGAATTAGCGAGCAACTACCTCTACCTATACTTCAATTTAACAATACAAAATGCATCAGCTGATCTATATAATTAATTATACAATAATTAAATTTCATTAATTTATATACGTCACAACATTATTTAATACTATTACAAATCCTATATTTAAAGAAATAGAAATATTTTTATATTTTTACATTCATACATTTATATATGCTTTTGTACGTGTCCTTTAAATTGCCACTTAGAAATTTTCAAAAATTTTATTATATTTATTTCAAATTTTTTTTTCTTTTTTCTTTTTTTTGATATAATATTCTTTCTCATTTTAAAACAATGTAATATCAAAAAAAGAAAAAAAAATAATGATAATGATAATAAGATTTCTTTGTAATATAATTAAAAATAAATTAAATTACATTTTACTAATACTTGTACATTTTATGCTATGATTTCATTGAAACCTTATAAATAGCTATTAAATTTTTCTACTTGCAAAATCGAAATTCAATTTGTTTTCTTTTTTTTTTTTGTTTTTTCATTTTTCTTTCGCATTAAAAGTGTATAACTCAGAAATTGTGTAAAAAAGAGAAAAAAAAAATTTATTTTTTAATTCAATTTATGTTTAATGAATCGTTAACCAAAAAGTATTGATGTAATCATTTTTTTTTGTTTTTTGTTTTTTTTTTTGATTTTTCTTTTTAAATAGATTTTAATTGTTTTATGTATACGAAAATTTTCAACAGACGATAATAAATTATTTTTTTTGAAAAAAAGAAAAAAAAAATGATACGAATAAGTATTTAAAAAGCATAGTAAAGAATGATAAAAGAAAATTTCAATTAAATGAAAAAAAAAAAAAAAAAAACACTTAAAACATTCTTATGAAATTTGAATTTTTTTTCCCCGTTTTTTTTTTTTTTTCAAATATTTATACGTAAGTTGATTTTGTTTATCACGTAAAAAGTTGAATATTGTACATAAATAATTTTCTTTTTATTTAATAAAATACTCTTACGCATACTTACATAAAATTTATTGTAAGCATGATATAGATTGTTATATTACACTTTAATTAATTATTTTATTAATTAAGAAATCGTTGCCGTTTCGCATTTCGGTTTTTAAGAAAATGAAAAATCATTAACAGAATTTTCAAATTTTTTTTTTTCGTTTTTTTTTATCAAAAAGGAATTGCGATAATTTTTTGTTTTTGTTTATTTTAATAACATGTCAAAATGTAAAATTTATCAAGGATTTGTACAAAAGTGTTAATTAAATTAATTTAAATATTCGAAATTTGTAAAAAGTTTTAATTAATTTCAAGTGCATATTGTACATGTATATACATATTATATTCTTTGAATATATAAATGTATAGGTATATTGTGAGTACATAATATGTATATTATGTACTTCTGTGTTATGCACATACACATACATTTAAGTACAATTTCATATTGTTTATTTATATAATTATTGAATTTCCTCATCTTTTATATGTACATATATGACCTATCCATATACATACAATCCGTATATACAATATATAAATACATAATAAAAGTGTTTTAACAAAATGCTATCGACGTTGAAACAGCAAAGTTCACATTCTATTATTATGTATAATTATAGACAATTTACACGTATATTGTATACGTACATGAGTATGTACACAATATATTGTTGCATGTTTGTTTTATATGTAATATTTTGTATTGTGTACGTTTTACACGTGTACGTGTATTTTGAAGCAAAATAAAAAATAAACGGATGAAAAATCTATTTTGTTTTTTTTTCTTTTTTTTGCAAAATGTAAAATACAAAAAATCTAAAAGTACACTAATATGCTTGTGCTATTCGTATATGGAGTATACTTTGAATTCTATACTATGGAGAAAAAGAAAATAAAAATAAAAAAAACATTTTTTTTTTCGCTTTGTTAAATTTTGTATTATTTTGTTTGTTTTTTTTTTTTTTTATTCTATATTTAAGTATGTTTTCATTTTTAAAAAGGAAATAATATTAGTATATATATGCAATCATTATCCTTGATATGAGTACATAACGTATGTTCACATATTTATAAATATATCCTTATATATTGTATTCTATACAAATATAAACATTTTATTACGATATAAACATTGGCATATATGTTTGCTTTCATATATGTACATGTGTGTGCGTATATGCATGGTACACATATTAGAAATATTTTTAAATAGAATTTTTATTATTATTTCCTTCAAAAAAAAAAATCCTCTTTTTAATTTTCTATTTTTTAAAGAGTGTTTTTTCCCTCCAATACTGTATACTCGTATATGATACAATCGTTTTATAATGATGCTTGTGATGAAATTTTTTTTTTTTTTAAAAAAAGGAAAAAAAAAACTTTTTTTATTTATTATTATAAAATATGAAATCATATGTTTTTGATTGGGAACTTTTCAAATACATATTTTCTTTTTTTTTTTTCTTTTTTTGCTCTCGTATTTATTGCTTTTATCAATTTTTTATTAAATTTTTGAATTCTATCAAAAAATACACAAAAGCCTAAACAATTTGAAAAGAAAAAAAAATTTTTTTCAAATATTGATCACTTCAAAAAATAAATAACTGAATCTAATAAAATTCTGTTAATCAACTTCAGAGATATTTTTAAAATTTGAACAATATTTTTTCTTTTATTAAATGGGTGCCATTTACAATACGATAATTTAAACAACTCAGATACATATTGTCTATTTTACGACTTATATGAACTAATTTTCTTATCATACGTGCACGTGAATGTTTTTTTTTTAATCTTATCGATATGTTACGACTTACGAGTATTGTACATAACTGACATTCTATTCTTTAAAAATATATTAGTAAAAAAAAGGTAATGTATTAAACGTCTAGAGCAAATTAGTTCTATACTCTGTCCATTAATATTATACACTTAAGGTCTTATGGGAGTACATATATCTGTTTTCTTCTCTTATTATTTCTAATTAGACTGTTTCACGAGCAGTATTACCACAATCCATAAAGCTTTTATTATATATCAGATGAATTTTTTAAATATCAATACATAGTGATGTAGAATGGTACCACTTTAAGTAATCGCCATAATATCTTAAGTGCATAATATTAGTAAACAGAGTATAAATACATATATTTTTCCTCTTTTTTTTTTATTTAAAAATAATAAATACGTGCACTACATATAACGCATTGTGGCTTTATACAATTTTTCATTTATGTATGAATATTTTTTGCACATATGTACACATACACACACATACATATAAGAAAACATGAATGTAAAATGTAGTAAAATAAAGAAAAGCAGTCTTTTAAATGTTCTTTCTCTCGAATTCATTATAGAGGAGGAAAAATAATTTTTTTTTTTTTTTGAAATTGTTTTCTACTACACTTCTAACGGATTTGTATATATGACAAAAATAATATATAGAATTTTTCTAAACCATAAAATAAGTGCTAATTTAAATTTTTCAAGTAACCTAATTTCAGAATAAAAGCTTGTATTGTTCTTAATAAATAATTCATATATATGTATATATACATAAACATGAGTAAATATTTCAATGTGTTTTATTCGTTTTCATGTTTATAAGAAGAAAGTCATTTATTTACACAAATAAATTATTCATAAAATTCAGTGAAACAAAAGAAAAAAAATATATTGAAATTTCACAAGTACATGTATGATATATTAGATACATTACAAACACAATTTTATACAATTTTTAAATTTATCGTAACGAAAATAAATCAAAAGAAAAAAAAAAAGCATAAAAACTTGAATAATTTGTATCACATTGCTTAGCTGTCCGTTTAAATTCTATGTGTGAAACACAAATTATATATTAGTAAAGTGTATACAAAGTATGTAAGTATTTATTTAAAATACTTAAATTTTAAAAATATCTTATATATATTGAAAATATGATAAAATATAAAAAAATAAACAAGGAAAAATTATTTTGAAAATGCTTCTTGTAAATAAAAAACTGAATATTAATAGCGGGAAATTCAAAAAAAAAAAAAAAACAACAAAAAACATTGTAAAATGTCCTTGATATGATGGAATATATCAAATTATTTGTTTACTGAAATATGAACTCATGCTGTACAATTTCATTTAAAATAGACGAACACACATACATACGCATTAATTCTTCAAGCAATGACTTTGAAGGATTAGATTATTCTAAGACTACATATAAAATATCTCATATTTCATATTTTTATATAATACAGATTGTATTTAACATTTTTATGTTGATATAAAACAAGGAAAATATAAAATAAATGATTATCAAATTTCGTATGTTTTTTTTTCTTTTGTTTTGTTTTGTTTTGTTTTTCTTATTTCCATAATATATCTTATTGAAAATTTTCTTTGTGTTATAAATTTAGCTTTTTAAAAAAAAAAAAAAACTAAATAAAAATTAAAGAAAATACAAACTTGAAAATAAAAATTTATTAAATGACTTTTTTATCTTTAATATTTTAATTAATATACAATTTTACCTAATTATCTATCTATATATAACGAAAATTTTACATACTAAAATGTACGTCATATTGAAAAATAAATTTTAATTAATATAGTAATTAAAAATTTAAAATAAGTATAACACAGATTTTATATGTACATACATATATGTACGTATTACACGCATGTACATTAACATACTTGTATGAATATCATAATCATTATATATGAATATGGGTATATATACATAAGTGTAATCAATGATATGAGTGTAATCAATTTTTAATAGATTTAATTAATTTTTAATTTTTGATTTTCACGTTCTACTACTTCATCACATAATATTAATTGTTACTAATTTTATAATATGCACATGTACATGATATTAATAAACATGGGTAATCTTCTATGTATGAACATATATTCTATACATATGTATGTAAATATTATACATATGTAAAATAATACTGATAACACCCGAAGCATTTTCACTTAATTAATATCAAAGAAGTGTACATTGATGGTGTTTCTTTATTTTTATAAGTATTATATAAGGACACACATGTGTATTTAAATGTACTTATGAGCATATGGGTTTGTTATTATACACGTGTAATAATTACGTAAAACACGTTTAACAAAAAAAATATATATATAGTATATATTTGTATGACATCTAGAAGAATACAATGTAAAAATATCCTTGGGGATTAATTAATAGCTTTTCTTTTAAAAACAATTGTATCCAATGTGATTATTTGTTTTCCTTTTATTATTCATCTATGTTACATATGTATGTATGTAAATTCTAACTGCTACCAGTTATATACATATACAAACAATATCAATGTATTCATTTCCTTAACAAAAATTAGTCTCATCATTCTATTAATAAATTTAAAATTTCAAATATATATTTTATTATTACAGATTGATATAGGTGTGGTTAAGTTGATACAAATTATTACCTAAGCAACAACATTTTATCCTTTTGAAAATTTTAGTTTTCATAGCCTTTATTAAACAAATTAACGACAATAAATATTAGAAATTAATTTTCAATTAACAATACATATATGCACAGATACAATATTTAATAAAATACATATGTACATGTTTTAGAGCTTATAAAGATATAAGCTATAATACACACATACATATATTCATGTAACGTATCTTTGATATAATTTTGTATATAAAACTTTGTGTACAAATTGAAAATTAATTTGATAAGTAAACAAATTTTAATAAAGCATACACATGTGTAACAAAATTTCCTTGAAAACTAAATTTATATGTATGTACATTTATAAAAGTTATGAAAACTATGAAAACTTTAAGTGAAAATGTAACTTTTTTTTTTTTATTTATTTTTTTTATTTTTTGTTTGTTTATCAAGACAAACTAAACCACAAAAATATAAATTATGTAAGTATGTAAGAATAATCATCATCATATCTAGAAATTTTAGTGTTTATTACTATATTTCATTTAATAAGTTTTCCAAAGTAAAATTAACAATACAGAGTAGCATAACTCTTAAGTAGTTTTTCTTTGATAGCACACCAAATAAGCATGTGTATATCTTGTATATGTAAATACTGAATAAAATTCAATGCTCCTTTTAATGTTATAGCCAAAGGTGATATATTTGTATATCTATATATTGAAAAAGATTCTACATGAATTGGCATTGATAAAAAAAAAAAAAAAAAAAAAAAAAAAAAAAAAACATTTTATAGATACAAATACATTGCATGTACATAAGCTCACTTACGTCAGTTATGCATTTATAAAATACGTATTTATTATTGTTTTATTGATGTTATGTTTTACATTTTTCCGTTCTGTTTTACAACACAAAAAAAAACAAAAAAACATAACATGAAATTTTAATGTAAGAAATGCATATACACAATATAACACCGGAACAATTAAAATTTTTATTTTATCAGTGGAATTTTTATTTTTTATTTTTTTTTAATAAAAATATTTTTGAATTTTTGTAAAAAACAAAAAATGAAAATTTTATTTACATAATGTACGAGTATACAATTGTGGAGTACACTCTGAGGCATATTTAATTTTTTTTTTTTTTTTCAACAATATTTAAGGACTTTTTACTCACAAAATGTTCTTATTTACTACTTGATAATTAGGATAATTAGGAATTAGAAAATGATAATCTGTAATTTTATAAGATTATATGCTTAAAAGCAAAGAAAGTGAGGAAGACCTAGGCTCCGTTGGCTGGACGACGTGGAAGGTGGTCTAAAAGTTGTTGAGATAAGAAATTGGAGCGCTATTATTAAACAGAGAGGACGACACTGACAGCAGATCTTGGAATAAGCCAAGGTCCACCCCGGGCTGTCGAGCTGATGATGATTATGATGATGCTTAAAAGCAATTAAAATTTTTGGTTTTTCTTTCATGGAAAATATTGAGGCCTTAGACTGTATACGTAATATGCCATATGTTTTATGTACTACATATTATTATGTATACGAACAAGATGTAAATAAAAACAAAATTATATTTAAAAAATAAAATGCATGTACATATACATATGAAAAATTGCATGTTAATTTTATTGCATATTTGAGGTTTTTAATTATATATTTTCTTTGATATTTTCCATGTATGTATTTTACATCAAGTAGATATATGTGAATACTCATAGAAGTGAATATCGTCCAACATCATAAAAATTATATTTATCGAAAAATAAAAAATAAAAATTAAATTAAAAATAGTACAAAATGATGTACATACAATCATATTTAATGTATACATTCAAGATTTAAAAGTAAATATGAAATAATATTTTATATATTTATACGTACCAACTAATTAAAACACTTTATGTTGTACGTTATGTACGAGTATTATTTTAAATTTATGGTATTTTAATTATTATTATTATTTTTGTTTTTTTTTTTAAATATTTTCTACTTTTTTTAAATTTCTTATTTTTTTTTTTTTTTTCAATTCATAATTTCACTATGTAATACAGGCAATATTAAAAATTTTCAATTTCTTTTTTGTGTTTCTATATTATTAAGTTTTTATTTGGATTTATTTTTAAAAATGTTATAAAGAAAATTTTACACAAATTTTCTTTTAATTTTATTTATATTATTTTTTAAATGTTTTTATTTATAAATTTTATTTTATTTATTTTATATTTTCAAAATTTTACAATTAATTATATAATAAGCTTTTCAATTTAAACAAAACAAAAAAAAAAAATCTATCTCCTTTTTTTCTTTTTTTTTTTTTTTTTTTTTAAATACAAAAATAGAATATATTCATTTTCATTTCCACTTTAATATCATATACATATATTAATTTTATTTATTTTTAATTTTCCAGCTAAACATACCCTGCACGTTATGTATACACATGTATTCTGTCATCACTATTCAAATTTAAATGAAAATGAAAATAAAAAATAAAATAAAATAAATATTTTCGTGGAAAAAAAAAAGTGTACGAACAGATTATCTTTTAAATTAAGAATTATTTTTATTATTTTTTTAAGTAATTATCCTTTTTAATATTCGTAATAAAAGGGATTCAATTTTCGTATATTAAGCCTGATATCATACTAAATAATATAAAAAGAAAATTCAAAGCAAAACAAAAAGAAAAATGAAAATAATAAAAAAAAAAAAAAAACAGATAAATAGAAAATAAAAAGCCACCCGTCTTTATAATAAATCAGCACATCAATACATCAAAAAAAAAATTTTTTAATTTTTTTTTTATTTTATTTTTTTTGGTTTTTCTTTAATATTTGTTTTTTTTTTTTAATTTAATATTCAATTTGTTTTTAATTAATTTTTCTTTAATTAAATTAAAATTAATCAGAACACGGTTAACATTACGTATTTATTACGAATAATGACTATGTACACATGTATATACGGATGTAACACTTTATTTTCACACTACATATTTGATTTATTTTTCTTATCCTTCAAATAACAAGAAAATAAAAAACAAGGATACAAAATTTAATTAACGCATAGGTATAGGATAAAAATAAAAATGAAAATAAAAATTAAATGATGTAGGAAAAGTTTTTTTTTTTTGTTTTTTGTATTTTCAAATGAATACAATATAAAAATATAAAGTATGAACGTAGTACACTTGATGATACGTTTTTTTTTTTTTATACAAATGCACACACGTCCTTTTTACAATTTTGTAATAATTGAAGTAAATATAACAAAAGCCTGGATTTTTTTTTTTTTTTTTTTTTTAATAATTTAAATATAAGTAAAAGCAATATTGAATATACAACAATGACAACGACAATGATGATGATGACAATAACGATAAAGATAGGATAGTAGTGGCTACCACAAAATGTTATCAATCTTGTTTTTTGTTTTTTTTTTGTTTTGTTAACTTATACGTATGTTAGAATCAATTTAAAAATAAGCAAAAAATGATAAGAATATTTTTGTATAAATTCAAAAAAAAAAAAAATAAATAATAAGGAAATTCTTACGTATTTATATGATATATGAATTTATTTCACATTAAAAACAAATAATCCAAATATTAAAAAAAAAAAAGGAAAAACGGAAAACTTTTATACAGCTTTTCTTTTTTTTTATTTATTTATATAAATGAAAACTTCTTGTAAATTGTTGATGGCTAAGGTTGTACTACTTGTTTCTAACTGTATAATGCCAAAAACAAAACCAAAACCAAAAAAAAAAAACAACAAGATACCACAAAAATTATCATCATCATCATCATCGTCGTCGTCGCATCCAGGCGTATCCAAATGTTGCTATAATATGCTTTTCAGAGAATTAAAAGTCATCAAATTTTGTTGACCCGATAAGGAATAATCGATAGATGAAACATTGTTAAACGGAAAAACTTAACGGAACTGTGTGTATACATTTGTGTACATAAAAAAAAAAAACATTTTTTGTGCTTTTTTGATTTTTTAATGTTAAAATATTTGGGTGGGTGATAACTATAAACACCTGCAAATCAAACACTTTCTCACACGTTTAATAATCATAACAACACAAAAAAAAATGAACTGAAATTTTTTTTTGTTTTATCATCGATATTATTTTTAAATATTGATGAGAACACTTTTTTTTTAATTTCTTTTTTTTTTTTTTTTTGCAATAATCACTATTCAATAAATTCGAGAAATTCGTTATTAAACTGGGAGAACTTATTAATTCGATATTTCGAATTTAAAAAAAAAAATAAATAAAATAAAAATTACAATAAAATAAAAATAAAAAAAAATTAAATAAATATCAAATAATAATTAAAATAAATGCAACCGGACTACATAATTATTACCGTAATTATTTCCTTATTCTTTGAAGAGTGCATACGTAATTAATGAAATTTGAATTTTTTTTTTCATAAAATGAACACTATAGCACCTTAATTAAAATAAAAATAAAATGAAATAAAAATTAAGTCTAGATAATATTATACACTTTAGTCGGCAAAACTGTTTCGATGCTAAATTTAGTCTACTTTAATATATTAAACAAAAACGAAAAAACAAAAAAAAAACATACAAAATTGTTATATGCATGTATGTATGTTTTTTAATACACTAAACTTAACCAGTCTGCGTGGTAATTTGTACAAACATTTTATTTTGTAATCATTTCTGGGGTTGCTATTTTAACAGTATACAAAAAACAAAAAAAAAATTATATCATCATATATACAAATGCTACCATATGCTAAAAGATAGCAAAATATATGTACATACCTATATATTCAAATTTGTAAGTATATGTATGCGTCTTGTACACACGTTTATAATGTGATAACAAATGTTATTGTGAAACACAAATCTGCTAAAAGCTTTTTATTACAAAAAAAAAAAAAAAAAAAAAAAAAGAAATTCCCCTTTTCAATTAATGATGGATAAAATTTAAATAAAAATTTCTTTTCTTATCCACATACGTAAATCCTTATTAAGAAAGTGAAAGAAATCTTTGTCACAACATTTTCTTTTTCTTATGCTTTATTAATCTCAATTTTTTTTTAATTTAAATTAAATGTACCTCAATAATGCGATGCGAGAAGAAAATTTACAGGATAACCGTAACACTGTATGAATTTGATTTTATTCAGATAAAGGATATCTGTTACATACAAAAAATAAAAATAAAAATTTGAAAAAAAAAAAAAAAAAATGAATCTCAAATGAATTACGAAGTAAACATCAAACACACATACAAAAATATGTGCATTTTATATGAAAGTGCAGCAGTAATAGAAATACTACATGGACTTTTCTTTTTTTAAATAAATAAATAAAAAGAACAGCTGGAAATGATACAAAAAAAAAAAAAAAAAAACAATTTCTTGTTTTCTTAATAATGTGAGAAAAAAATACATATATCAAAAATTATGTTGCGTGCGCAAATCGTTTACTATACGTAAAATGTAGCTTTTGATTAAATGCATACTTCAATCACCCACTCACTCACATTTACGTTGAATCTCTAAGACATGTATGTTCTATGGTTAGCAAAAAAGTGATAGAAGAGAACTTACATACAGCACGGAATAGTGAATAAAATTTGATAATAACAATAATAAAATCAAAAATCAAAAAGGATTGCAAACGAATATACATACATACAAGGATATATTATGTACGTAATATTAAAAGCATCTATTCCGCAGAATCACAAAAGCTTTTCCGTTAATACATACTTGGCTATACTGCAATACTATAACTATATTGTAAGTTTGTAACGGCCAGGGGGATTATTTATACGCTCCGATTTCCGCTTCGTTCGCATGCAATTTTCTCTCATTATATTAGTTTTGCGATTTTAATTCTAAATAAAAATAAATTGCGATTTTCCTTTTCTTTTTTGTTTTTTTTTTCTTTTTTTTTTGTGTATTTTCGATTTTTATTTAACAAATAATTTTTTAACAATATTATAAATACTATGAAATTTATTTAATGTAAAAAATTGTATACCATAAATATTTAAATCACTATCAAATAAATCTTTAATCATATTATATGCATTATTTTCAGCAAATTTTTTAAAATTTTCTTTATCATTTTTATATAATTCAAATTTTTCATGTAATTCAATTGGAATTTGAATTTTTGTTATATCACACATTTTAATTAATGATTGAAAATTTTCTGGTATATAAATACCAATAATTATTGGAATATTAATATTATTTTGTTGACAATTTTTTATAAATGTTTTAATATTTATTGTAGAAAAGCATATTTGAGTTATTATAAAATCAGCTCCAGCGTTTACCTAATCAAAAAAAAAAAAAAAAAAAAAAAAAAAAATTATGAATATATAAATTATGTTGTAAATATTTATACAAGGTGTTTCATTATCTCAAAAAAAGTTATGGATATATAGATTATAATAGGAATATTTATAGAGGGTGTTTTTATTATCAAAATCTTCAATTCAGTTCAGTTTTCGATAATTAGGCACCCTACTATGATAAATGAGAATAATAATTACCACTTATTAATTTTACCTTTAATTTTAAAAAATTTAAATCCTCTTCACTTGATTTTGAATCAGGATGCTTCTCTGGATAGCCACCAACACCAATTGAAACGTTATCTAACAAATCAAAAAAATAAAAATAAAAAAAATATTTAAAAAATTCACCATCATAATTCATAATAAATAGATTATTTAAAAAATAAATAAAAACAAATTAAATATATTTTTCTCACCTCCTTTTAATCTTCGTATTTCCTTAATTAAATCAATTGCATAATGAAAGCTTTGCTTCTCGTCTATTACATCACCACGTAAAGCCAACACATTCATTATATCATTTTGATTTAATAAAGTATTTAATTTATCATTAGTCATTTGATAACATGTTAAATGTGATAAAACTGTATAATATTGTTTTAATACATTTAAACATTGTATTGCTGGTATTTCATGAATTGACTGAATTTTAGCATAAATTTCACCAATCCAAACAATTGATGTAAATAATGGTTGAATATTTAATAAATTATAATCAAGAATTGTATGATTTTGAGATCGTGCTGATATTTCAATACCATAAAAATATTCATGATTTTCAATTTTATTTTTTATCAGGTTTGATAATTTTATCTGATTATTTTTTATGTGATTATTTTCATTATCATTCAAATGATTAATTTGAATTAAATCACTATTATTTTTATAGTATGGATCATGCATTTTTGTTGTTGTTTTTATTACTAGATTCTTTTTTTATTTTCCTTGTTTTTCTATTTATTAACACTCACAATTTAAAAAATTATTTGAATGTTATAAATTCCGAATGAAAAAATACCCTTGCCTGGAAATAAAAACAAAACAAAATATTAGAATTAATATAATTTTTTATGAAATAAAAAAAAAAAATTAACAGTCTAATGTAACGAATAAAAACTTATTTTATGCACTTTAATTACAGCACCATAAATACAGCACAATTTCAAATTAATAAAAATTTTACATATGACTTGTTGATTATAAACTTGTTTTCAATTGTGTTTAGTTATTTTTTAAGAAATTATTACATACTCATAATGGCATTTAATAAGAAACTTAATTAAGTAGTTATCTATGAAAAAAGCTTTAATAAAATCGTAATCAAATTGAATTCATAGTAATAAAATTCATTTTGATTTCAATGTACAGATAGCCCTCTTATAACATAGAATTGTATAGAATGGTTTTATTTGAAATTGAACAAAGTAAGAAAAAACTGCAGAGAATCTACAAAACAAAATTTGTGTTAATTACGTGATTTTGTTACAAAACACACAATTTTATGTAGCCTGATATTTTATATAAACACACAACTATAAGTATAGCTTTATATAAGAGGGATATACATACATACATACATAGTTCATTAACATTGAACGTAATACGTTCATTTAGTTTACGTTATCATTTAATGATTAATTATAATTTTTACATTAAGTTATAATTTATTATTTTATATGATAACAACGAACCGTTGATTTGATTTGAACAAATAAACAAGGGAATGATCATAAAAATCAAACAAGTTGAATTAAAATCGGAATGTTTGTTATTATTATTAAAATTTTTGTTATTGTTTTATTTCTTTTAATTTTTTTTTTTTTATTTTGGCAATCTTTTCTTTTCTTTTATTTGTTTTTCAATTTATTTTAAATCAATAATAACTTTATTATCTTACAAACTAAAAAAAAAAAAAAAGAACTAATTTTATTTTAATTCATAATTACAAATTCATATTTCATTTTTTCTTCCTCACAATTTTTAATTTAAAATTTAAAGTATAATTTCGTTTTGAATTTTAAAAATAATTCTCTAAATTAAAAAAAAAAAAAAAAACAAATTTCTTATTAAATATATTTACAATTTGTATTCCGTAATTGAAATAAAAAATGAATAAAAATTATGTAGAAAAACAAATTTTTTTTTTTTTTTATTAAAACGTAGAAAGATTTTATTAATCACAACAAGCTAAAAAGGAAATATATTTTGCTTTCTTTATTGGTGTTAGGTAATTAAATAAAAATAAATTTAGTTACAATTTTATTTGAAAATTATACATAAGTTTTAAATGAAACGTTTTTATTTAAAATTTATAAAAATTTAATAATGTAATGGTAATTACCGAAGTCATAAAATTTATGTAAATTATTAATTTTTTTTTTTTTTTAAATAAATTAATATTTAATGTGATTTTAATAGTAAATGAAATTAGATTCTCTTTTTTTTTTCAAGAAAATACATTTTTTATTATATAAAATAAAAACGCTTTTTCTATCTACTTACGTAAATGTGTACAAAACTTATAAATTGTTTTATATTTCATGATTTTTATTTTAAAATGATGACTTCGTCAGTTTAATAATTTTTAATTTTATTTTACATTTTATTCAAAAGAATACAAAAAAAAAAAAAAAACGAAAGAAAAAAAAGTAAATAGAAAATATAATAAAACAGATTAAGATCTTTTCATTTTGTGTTTGTCTTATTCCTTTTCGATTTACTAAAAAATAGGTACATTTTTATTTTTTTTGTTTTATACTTAACCACTGTTATTTTTACTTATTTATAAAAATTTTAAAATTATATTGATAATCTCTTATTTTTTATTTTATTTTGTTTATTTTTTAATAATTTTATTTTCCTTATGTCTTTTATTTTACTATATCATGTAAAAATAATTTAACTTAATTTTTATGTATTTTTTTTTTTTCATAATTGTGTGACTTTTACTTTCTGTTTTATGAAAATTTAAAGAGTACGTAGTCAAATGCGTTAATTTCTAAAAAAATTTTGAATATGTATATGTGTATCTATACTGTTGACATTATGAATTTTCATTTACATTTTCATTTTCTATTTTAAATGTTAATTTACAAGTACAAAAAAAAAAAAAAGAAACTTGCACGTATGTGTATTTTAAATTATTAACTAATTTAACAAAAAGAACAATTATAAAAATTATAATTTTATTTTGTTATTTAAATATATATTAAAATCGAAATAGTTAAAAAAAATTTTTTTTTTAAAAAATATAATGATAATATGTGATTATATAATAATTAACTACATGTTTCCATAATCATCAGGTGTCTGTCATTTCTTTTTTATACGTTGTACGATCCATTCCAGGCCTTGATATAATCTAAAAGGAAGAAAAAAAAAAACAATAATATAATTGGATTATTAAATATTAAGAAAATTCAAAATAAAATACGTACCCTTCACCCGTTAGCGCACAACATGCTTGAATATGCCATTGATGTTTCTTAATTGATGTTAAATCTAACTGCCTTGAAATTTCTGCAGCAGACATTGAACCTTTTAAGTCCTAATAAAAGAAAAATTAATGTTTTTTTTTGCTTGATTTTTTCGAATAGTTTTTCAGTTTGTTACTCACTTGTTTATTAGCGTATACAAGTAGACTAGCTTTCGATAAGTCTTCATGTTGAAGCATTCTATATAGTTCCTCTCGTGTTACAGCTAAACGTTCTCGATCTGTTGAATCAATTACCATAATAATGAACTACATGTAAATATAAAAAAAAAATTTAAATAAAATAAATAAATCAAATTTTTAAACTATTTTGCAGTTTTTTTTTTTTTTACTTCTGTATTTGTATAATATGTACTCCATGCTGCTCGTAAACTTTGTTGTCCACCCAAATCCCATACTAAAAAATGTATATTACGCCATACAACTTCTTCAACATTTGAGCCAATTGTTGGACTTGTGTGCACAACCTCATTCATAAGAAATTGATATAAAATTGTTGTTTTACCTGCATTATCTAAGCCAACCATAACAAGTTTATGTTCTGTAAATGTGAAAAAAAAAAAAAAACAATATTACAATATTAGACAAAATAATAAAGAACAACCAAAAATAGTGTAAAATTTTTATCAGATGAAGAACAAAAACAGAACAAAGAAATTAACAGAAGAAAAATAATTTTCATTTCATTTTCATATTTTATTAAATAAAAATAAATAAATAAACAAATAAATAAACAAAATAAAATTTGTTTACTGCACGTCAGCAAAAATATCAAATTTTTTAAAGAGTCAAAATAAACAAAACAAAAAGCGATGAACTTAAATTCTTTTGGTTTGTTTTGTAAACAAACTGTTTTTTTTTTTTTTTATTCAGTCTTGCATAATTTTTTCACATTTTATTTTATTTTGAAAATTTTGATTTTTTGTTAATAAAATGAACAATTATAATTTGAAAAAAAAAAAAAACCAAAAATTCATTTTTGAAAAGATTTGAAGATTCTATGAGCCTTCATCATCAATAATAGCATAATGGTAAAATTTACTTCTTTTTTAAATGGGAGTACATATATCTACAAATGGAAGATTACCCACCATAATTCGTTGACCAAAGGTTATTACTTTTGAATATTTTCAAATTTTATATTGTAACGTAATTTAAAACAGCAACATCTTTTATCATATTCAAAGATATGTGTACACATGTTCTCATGTATCGTATACGTATTACATACATATTTTACATGCTCGAATATGCATTATCAACAGATGTTTGTTATATTTTCACAACTCAAAAAAAAAAAAAAAAATGAGTAACAATGTAATTGTCTTTCTTAAAAGGTAACTTTAGGCGGAGGCACCAGATAACTTAAATTTTAATGGTACTTTTTTCATGGTTATTATCAAAATAAATTTTTGTTAAAAAAGATAGGTACATACTTTCGAAGGTGCTTTTGAAGATTGAAAAAGATATTTTATAAAATTAAAAATATGATAATTCAAATTTCAAAGTAATACTGTTAAAACAAAATTAATAAAGTTGTTTACTTTATTTTTTCATTTTATTTTAATTTTCTTTATATAAGTAGGTACACTGATTTTTGTCTCTCACAGTAAAATGATATCGAAAGTGCTCATTGAAGTTTACTGGTTCAAAGCACATGTGACATGATATAAAAATCCTAAAGCATCTGTTGGTCTAATTTGAAAAAAAAAAATAAAAATAAAATAAATTAAATAAAAAATAAAGTTGTATGACGGGATACCTACCACACGTTATGTGTATGTATGTTGTAGATTTTGTTATTTAGTATAGGTACCTACTTTTAATAGTAAATATTTCTACAGTCACATGATTGAATTTTTTTTTTTAAAGTACTATGTACCTATTATGTAAAATTGAGATTTAAAGTTAAAAATTCATTTTATCTGTTTTTTTTTTTGTTCATATTACATATTTACTGCTATTAGCACTACTATGAGCATGAGAAGTGTAAATTAAAAATCAAAGGAAAATGGTAAGTGGTAAAAAAAAGTTTACCTTTGCTTTTCATGCTGTATATAAAAGCAGAGAGAGTTTAATGGAATAAAAATAAAAAATACTTTGATAATAACAGACCTATTTTCTTCTGTTTTAAATTAAATCGAATAAATTTTTCGTACTTTAAGTAAAAATAAAATTGGAATGAGAAAAAAATAAACATAAAATTTAAAGACTACAATGCGATTTGAATACGTAATATGATTTTTAGCTATTATATATATATGTACGTTACATACACATTATTGTTAGATACATAAATTTACATACATTTGTGTATAGATGTGTTATTTACACATTATACATACGTAGACTATATACCTTGTTTTTTTATTTTCCTGAATACCTAAGTTATGTTAGCGAAAGTTTTTAATGACCATGATTATGACGATAATAGTGTATATTATAATAATATAATTATAAAATGAAATTTAAAATATTAAATAAAAAAAAAACAATAGTTAGAAATTTGAAAATATGAAAAAAAAACAAAATATACTTTATTACATAGGTA
Organism: Anthrax anthrax; assembly: GCA_963971155.1. Lineage (NCBI taxonomy): Eukaryota > Metazoa > Arthropoda > Insecta > Diptera > Bombyliidae > Anthrax > Anthrax anthrax. Next base: position 4,335,580 of record OZ020123.1, read on the forward strand.
TACATCTTCCTGTTTAAATAATTAAAAATCAAGGTGGTAACAATAAATGTAATGAGAATAATATTATTTTACAAAATTAAAAATTAATAATTATTGCTTTTGAATTTGAAAATTTATGTATGCGTGGCGTGTAAGTGAAAGCTTATTATATTGTAGGTACCTACATACTTTCATTGAGAATATCAGATTGAATATAAATTAATTAAAATGCATGTAAACCTTTTAATTTATAAATTGAACACGAATTTTAAAAATAAATATTGAAAATTTGAAAATAAATCAAATAAATTTTTTATACGTAACATGGATTTGTAACAAGAGTAAAGTAGAGCTGGAGAAGTATATGAAATGAAATAACGTTTGATTGATATTGTGTACACACATAATATAGTTAGGTATGTCAAATTAAAAATTACTGAATACTAACGTACTAATTTTCTTTTATAATTTGATGTATAAAAAAAAATTTTTTTTTTTTTAAACAAATTTTCCAACTTACCTTCATTACCAAACATGCTCCAAAGTTTTGCAAGTAATAATCCCATTTTTTATTTTCTTTTATTAATTAATTTAATTATTTATTTTTATTATTGACAATTAAATGACACGACCAAGGAAAAATAATATGTTAATATTCTTTCACACATACACACGATCATAGAGCAATTATTTTAGAATTTTATATTTATACCAGCAGTATACATATTTTATTATAAAATAATATTTATTTAGGTATTACATACATATTTATCAATGATTTTATTATTTTTTTTATATATGTTTATGTACACGATAATACGCACTTTATGTTAAATTAAAAAATATTTTCAATGAATTTTATTATATGATTTAACAAAGAAATATTTCAATCATAATTACAAAAATTTTTATTCAATAATGAAATTAATATGAAAGCTAAATTAATTTTAAAAAAATAATAATAATTTACATACACTGTTAAAATTGAATAAATTATAAAATTATTTATTGTAATTATTTAATAAATGTTTTACACATTTTTTTTTTAATTTTAAAATAATTTTCTAACTTTTACACTTTATCAAAAAAAATAAAAATAAAATAATAATAATAATAACAATATTATTAATTATCACAATCGTACAAATTTATGTATATTATTATAAATAATCCAGTCGATGTAAAATTGATTACTCTATTTATGTCATATGCTTTTTAATTTATTTAATTATTTAAAATTGAAATTTTTTAATAACATAACAAGATAATTAAATTAGAAAGAAACTGCTGAATGAACGAAGCAAATTTATGTACATCAAAAATTTTTCAAATGAGCCATTTTGTGTTCCATTTCAAAATTGATCTAGTACATTTTTATTGAAATATGGGAATGAAAAACAAATAATAAAATGAATAATGGAAATGGAAAAGCAAAAATTTCGAATGAATTGAAATGGAATGGAAAAATGATGTTATGTTGACTTGACAAACTGAGCCACTTGTATAAAATTATAAACAAAATAAAACAACTTTTTTTCTTCTAATTTTATCTTGATCTACACACATTATCAACTGGACACTGAACACCAGACCAGACAGTGGACAAAAATTTGACTGTGTGCTTTCGCATCTTCGTCAAATCAACTTGACTTAAAACTGTTCAAATTTAAATTCGAATATTTCAATTTTCAATTTTGATTCGATTTTTAATTTGTAAACGAATTTCGATTTTTTCGACGTTATGTAAATGTTGTTTTTGTTATTTTGAAATTTATACATAACACAACTGTCAAATTAATTGTTCATTATTTTAAAATAAAATAATGTAGTTTTTAGAATTTTATTAAATTAAATTATCTTGCAGTTAGATAATTTTTTGTTTTTATTTTCTCTTTAAAAGTGTTTTTTTACATTATCCTTAAAATTGAAATAAAAACAAAAGAAAAAATTTAAATAGAATAAATAAAAATCTTGTTATGAATTTTAGGGAATATACATAATGCGAATATGGTAAAAAAATATTTAAAATGCTAAACAAATTTCATACAATGTAATGATTTATTTATCAATAAAATATATCTTTACGCAGCATTGCTTCAGATTTTTTCTATCCAAATATGGGAGGTGTAGAGGAGCATATTTTCAATTTATCACAATGTTTAATCAAGCATGGACACAAGGTAAAAATTTCATTATAATTAATTTTATTCTAATTAAAAATTTGAATGCCATTTCAGGTTATAATTATAACTCATTCTTATGATAATAGAAAAGGAATACGTTATATGACAAATGGTTTAAAAGTTTATTATCTTCCGATAAAAGTATTTTATAATCAGTGCATACTACCAACAATGATATGCAATATTCCATTATTACGATGCATTTTACTCAGGGAACAAATTGAAATCGTTCATGGTCATTCAGCATTTAGTGCCCTAGCACATGAAACAATGTTAATTGGTAAACTTCTAGGGTTACGAGTAAGTTTAAATTTACCTATATATTTATATATATGTTTGTATAAATTTATTCATAAAAACATTGAAGATAAATTTTATCTAATTTTAGACTGTATTTACTGATCATAGTCTTTTTGGATTTGCTGATTTATCAGCTGTTGTAACAAATAAATTCTTAGAAATTGGATTATCTACATGTAATCATTGTATATGCGTTTCTCATATTGGTAATATAAAATTATTCAATTTTGTGTACATTTTATACAATTGAATATTTATTTTTAGGTAAAGAAAATACAGTACTACGAGCACGGGTTCCAGAAAATCAAGTATCAGTCATTCCCAATGCGGTAGATACTGCACATTTTACTCCAAATCCAATTAAAAGGCAAAGTGATGACGGACGAAGTAATTTTTAACAAATATTACAATTTAATAATTTATTTATTTACAATTTTGCAACTAATTTTTGTTACAGTTAATATAGTTGTAGCTTCACGTTTAGTTTATCGTAAAGGTGTAGACTTTCTTGCCGGAATAATACCAAAATTTAAAGATATGCATGAAATTTATTTTATAATAGTTGGTGATGGTCCAAAGCGCAGCTTATTAGAAGAAATACGAGAAAAATCAAACATGACTAATCGTGTAGAAATGATTGGTGCTGTAGAACACGCAAAGGTTAATCACATTGACAATTCAATTTATTTATTCAATCAAATTAAAATTTTTAATTTTATCATTTTAGGTTAGAGATTTATTAACTCGTGGACATATATTTCTTAATACATCTCTAACCGAAGCATATTGTATGGCTATAGTTGAAGCTGCTTCATGTGGTTTACAAATAGTATCAACAAAAGTTGGTGGTATTCCTGAAGTCTTACCATCAAATTTAATAATTTTAACTGAACCAGAAACAGATTCAATTTTTAAAGGAATACTTAAAGCAATTAAAAGAATAAAATCAAGTAAAATATCTTCTCATTTATTACATTTAAATGGCTTTCATAAAGACATGACATTTGAAAATAGTAATGATGAAATTTCATCTGTAATGTATAATTTAGGTGATAGATCAAATACCAATGAATCATACCAAAATCAAAATTTATCAACATTAACAACAGCAGTTAGTAGTGATCGAAGGAAAAAGAAACGTATTAAAAAACAATTCAAGAAACTACATAATCTAGATTCATTAGATAAAATTCCTCCTTATGAAAATAAAAATGAAATGAATATTTACAATGATGATAATAATTGCAATATCAAAATGAAAACAAATTTATTTTATAAAGATTCATATGTAAATGATATTAATAACATGAACGATCATATAATATGTCCGTTTATGCGTAATCAAATTGTTACAAATTTATATAATTGGGAAAATGTTACAATTCGTACAGAAAAAGTTTATGAACGTATATTACAAGAGCCAGATCCAAATTTAGGTGAAAAATTAATTGCATATTTAAATAGCGGTGTATGGCCATTTTTATTAGTTGTATCATTGTGCCATTTAATTATTCAATTTTTAGATTGGATATTTCCACAGAAATACATTGAAATAGCTAGAGAATTCCCTAATAAAAGAAGTACTACTACTGCCGATAAAAATTAATATATAAAAAACTAAATAAATACAATGTAAAATAAAACTTTCATCAATGTAAGATATTGTTAAAACGAAAACAAACATTGCATATAAACATATAAATGGTTATTGAAAAAATAATAATAATGTACAAAATCTGCTTTTTGAATGTGCATTACTATATTTGTATAAAAATATTTCAATTTGCAATACAATACTATTTTTTTATTTTTTATGAATAACTGGTTTATTTTACATTTTTTATATTTTTGTTGAAAAAGAAATGAAGACATCTTTTGTTTTTATTTTTATCACTACTGTTTGTTTTTTTTTGTTAATTATTTAAAGAGAATTTTTAAAATTCATTCATATATTAAGGTGTATATTTGTAGGCAAAACCAAAAGAATATACAATAAAGTTATGTAATTTAATGAAATTTCTTTTTTTATTTTTTTTTTATTTGCTTTCATATCATTATTATTGTAAGATCCTGAATTTAAGCTTTAATAGTTTAATTAATCATTCAAATGCTACTAAAATTTACTGCCAATAAAACACAAATTTATTTCGAAAATTAATTCAAACTTATATACATATATGACTTTCAATTAAACATTAAACTAAGAAATTCAAATAAGAAATCGAATATTAGAACAAATATAATAAACAACATTTTATTTTATAAATTAGTTTATTTATAATTTAAAAAGTAAAACTGTATACTTGTTTATGGTAAATGAAATAAAATAAAAAATTTAAGATTTTCAAGAGAAAAATAGAAAAACATTTTTCCAAGTTATTACATTTTGTACACACATGAATATACATTTTGGGTATTTGCTAAATAAAATTAGTAAACAATATTCAATAGATTACAATTTTGGAATTTATTATTTTTTATTTATTTTCTTAGATCAATATAATAAAAAATTAAAAAGAATTTTTAATAAATTAGACATGTGACATAACATAATATTATAAAAATACATAAAATATTATGTAGATAATCGAACACATACAATTAATAAAAAATATAGAGAAGAAAAAAACACGAAATCATTAGAAAACATACAAAAACAGTTAAGTTACCAATAATAATAAATTTGAATATAAACGACAAAAAAATGTTTTCAACTTTTCCTTTTTTTTTCAAAATATCACTAAATAAATTCTTCAACATAAGTAGCAGGAAATATACCTATTTGATCTCTAAGAGCACCTAACCACCAACCATCTTCTTGTTTAGCATGTACTTCAATTATATCGCCTGGGTTTAATTCCAATTCATCATATAATTTTGGTGTATAGCTGTATAATGCCTTACATTTACTTATAACTATTGGTTTTTTATTGTAATTTTCAGTTAAATTACTATTTTCATTATTTCCAGTCATATTATCAGGTTGGTCATTATTTAATGATGTATTGTCGTTACTAATATTTTTATTAACACTATTATCTTCATTACCAATGTTATCATTATCATTATCATCATCATCATCGTCTTGTGAACTGAATTCATCAAAATCAGAATCTGGCTGATTTGAACCACCATCAGCAATACCCCGATCAAAAACTAGACTATCAACATCTTTGACTGGTAATGTTTGAGCCTTTGGATTGTCACAAACTGTTGTTGATTGTTGTTGCTGCTGTTGTCGCTGTTGCTGTATTATTTGTTGTGCATTAGCACGAATAATTTCTGAACTACTTTTACTACGATTAAAATTCTTATCGAAATGCTTAATAAGAATTTCATTTTTAATATCAATGCAATTACTGTCTGTTTGAGATTCAATTTCATAATCTACATCTTTATTATCACTATTCATTTTATCGTTGTTTTTTAACCATAACGGTACCTTTAAAATGCTTTGTTGTAAACCAGTTCTATCTCGTGTTACCTGTAACAAAAATGATTTATAATTTTAAAAATACATACATTAACATATGTACATATATCCTGAATTTTGAATAAAACTTACTTGAATGTGTGGCGCTAATGGATGTGAATTTCTGGGTTTATGATCCAATTCTAAAAGAGCTGAATGAAGTTTAAATCGAGCACCCTCCAGATAAGTGAGCATTGATCGTATCTGTGAATAAAACAAAAAACAATCGAAAATAAAAATTTGAGAATTTTGTAAACTTCTCAGTTCAATACAAAATGTGTTTCAATTTACATGATATAGTTTATCCGTAATATTTTGATTATCATGCACATTTAATGTTTGTGATAAACCTTTTAATCCATTCCTTGATCGTCGTTCTCTTTCTAAATCTGTTTTGACTAGTTGTAATAATTTGACTAATGCATGCTTTCGTCTCTCTCGATTCATTGCCAATGTTGTATGTTCACAATAAAAATCTGGTAGCAATTGTTCACTAGGACCTTCAGCCGCACGTCGAATATTTTTAACAACATGTACATCTTTTTGTACATTACATGCATTTATATGTGGTGTTAATTGTTCAACGATACGTTCAAGGACTGGATTCATATCGGTTGTCAGTCTTAAATAAGAATTTGCATAATTTTTCATATTTATTAATCGTACATTTTCCAAATTTTGTAAAACTGATGATCCCCGTAATACAGACATTTCCCAATCAACTCGAGCTCTTTCTGCTCTTAAACATAATGTATAATATTCAATGTCAGCTCGTTTAACAGCTTCTTCAGCTTTTCTTCTTTTATTATCCAATTTAGCACAATCCTTTTCGGCATTTTTTAATTCTTTTTCGGCAATATTTTTATTTATACTACTGCCACCACTATTTTGATAATTATTTTGATGTAATAAAGCAATTGATGGAGATTTTTGAATTCGAACATCTAATATTGCATCTTGAAGTTTTTCATTCTCTCTAGCAGCTGAATGTGATGCCTTTTTAGCTTTACCTTCACTTATTCTCCATTCAGAAAGAACTCTTGCTGATTTATCTACATTACTTTCAACCTATAAATTTATGTATCATATAAAATTGATATTCAAGTTTTACTTAAAAATTATCATTTTCATTTACCGATTTCCTTGTTTTGTGTTGACTATCTATTATTGTTTTAAGAGGTTTTACAATTTCTTCAACTAAAGAATTTGCAAATCGCCTATGAACTTCACTTCGGCTCTCCATTTCAGCAGCAACACCACGCCATGCATCTGCTATTGTACCAGGAATTTCTCTACAAGTTTTATTTAATTTTAAAGCCATTTTTGATAATGATTTAGCATAAAGCTGTTCAGTATCCACTCTAATTTAAAAAAGAAAAAAAACAAAATACAAATTTTAACGAATACTGTATTTAGACGTATAATCAAATTTTTACCTTTCTTGTAAAATTCCCATAAGATCTTTACCGAAATCACCACCTTGTTTAATATATCGTCGTAATTCTTCGAATCCATTTTGACCCTGGAAATTTATTAAAAAATGATAAAATTCATTTAAAAACAAATTACATCTAAATAATTCGTATTTTTGTTTTTACAATTAAAAATTAATATTAAAAAAATATTTTAAATAGACAATAACAAAAATTTTATTTCATGCTTAAAACAAAACGACAACCAGTGTATTTATAAAACATAAAATTTTTTATTTGATTTTATTTCATCTATGTAGTAACAAATAAATTAGTTAGGATTGGGACAGTTGATGTGTAATTTTTACCTTCCATTTTTCTTTTGATTTACTTCTTTTCGAAAATGATGATATATCACGTTGATGTGAATTATTTCTTTGATGAAATGATTCATTGTCATCATCTAAAATATCACTATTTTCACCACCAACAATTGTACGATCAGATGATGATTTTAATGTAGACAGATTTGATGTATTATCACATGATAATAGATCACGATGTGTATCTTCATTTTCTGTTACATTAATTTTTGATGCTTGCGATAAAGTTCTATTCATATTATTCGGTTGTTTTAATTCTGGTCCTAAATTAATATTAGAATCATTTAAATTGGTAGTACCACCTACTCTTTGCATTGCTGCATGTTTTTGTACAACTTCCTTTAAACGTCCTTTCTCCTCACCTATCCAATTTTTAAGACCACTCCAAGCATTATTTAATTTCTCTTTATTATGATGTAAATTAATTAATCGTGTATTTTTATTTTTTAATAATGTTATTCTTCTTTCACTTGGCTTCAAACCATCTCTATGCTCACAATATTCATAATCAATTTGTTTATTAAATTCTTCTGATTCATTTATTTGTCGTGTTATTTCATTTAATTCATCAATTGATAAAAAAAGATTTTCAGCATTTAAACTTTGGTAACTTACAGATTTCATATTGAAATCTTCAATTGAACTATTGAATACGCTACTTTGGCTTCCATTGCTTACATTAATATTACTAGAAAATGAGGCATTTTTCTGAACATTATAATTTTTTTCTTGTAGAGATTCTATACTTGGACATTGTATAACTAAATCATTTTCATTTATTGTTGGACAAATTGGAGTAGTTGGTTCACTTGTACTCATTAAAGATTTCGGTGACGAAAGATCTGGGCTAAGTGGAAATGTTGTCGATGATAGTACTGGTGGGGGTGGGGGTGAAAATGTTGGAGGTGATGATGGATGTTTTTTAATTTCTTTCGTTTCAATAATTTTTCGTGGTAAATCATAACAATTTCCAAGATCAGCAGTCGTCAATTTCATATCCAATTCTAGAGATGGTGCCTTTTGTAAATAAACCCGTAATTCTGATTTATGTAAGTTTTGTGCTGATTTTGAACGATTCCTTTTTAAAGAAACTGGTCTGTTAATTATTGGAACAGCATATGTAGCAGCTGTTAATTCTGATGTTGGATCACTTTTATTTAATCCATTATTATTATTATTATTATTCTTTATAATTTGTTCTCGATTATTTACACCATCTGTTGTTGGCATAAATTCAAATGATATATCTTGAACACCTTGAAATGAACTAACAGCATCCAAATATACATCTGTTTCACTTTCAGATGATGTTACCGCTGTAGCAGTATTACCATTATTAATCATTGATGATACTCTTAATGGTCTTCCATTTACATCTAGCCGATCAGTATCAATTGTTGTCGATGATATTAAAATTGGTGCACCAATTTCCATTTTATATTCATCTAAACCATTTCCAGTCATATCATAACTACCGGATGTTATCTTTTGTGGTGATACACTTTTACGTTTTGGAGATTTATTCATTAATTTTGAACTAACATTTGAATATCGTTTTGTAATTTTACTAAAAAGTCCATTTTCTGGGCTTGTTTTGCTTCTTAATGTTCGTATTTTATTCATGTTTTTTTTTTTCTTTTTTTTTTTTTTGTTTTAAATTTCTATTATTTAATGAAGGTGTTATCTTTTTACATTATTTTAAATTTTCACTTTTTTTTGTATTATTCACTATAATTTTTATTTATTTTTTTTTTATTTTTATATTATTTATTGATATTACATTTTGTACTTAATTATTTATGTTTATGTTATTCATTTTAAACTAAAATGCTTTACATTAATTTATGATAAAATACGTTATATGTATACATACATATATATATACATAATCTAATTATAGTTCACGATTTATTTGTTCCAAGTTTTTATAAAATAAAATAGAATAAGTAAACATTTCAACTATTATACAATATGTAATTCTTAATATAGATATTGCAATACCAGTACATTCTTTCGATTTTTTCTTGTGGTTCATTCAACTTAATTTTTTTTTTTTGTTTTTGTTTTTGTACTATTATATACAGTATATGTATATAATGATAAATATAAAACAGCCTAGTTCTTATAAAGACAGGAATTTTAATAAATATAAATACATTTATACCTTTGCATATACATACATTACATGCTTATACATACATTTGAATATAAGTATGCCTAAATGTATTGTATATATACAACATATAGCTAACAAATGTATGCTATATGAGCGCTGTGTACATGTAACCTACATTCATCGGCAAAAAAATCAATTACAACTGATAAAAATCACGAATTACGATATATTTTAAATTTCGTATTGTTAAAAAAATTCTATTTTAAATGGAAAAGAAATTTATTAATCATGTAATTATATTAGCTTTCGGAAGAATCTTCTCATAAGTCGATCTTGTAAACATTAAAATTTTGTCTTAGAGATATTCAAGACAAAGGGTCGTCAATCCCTTTTATAGATTAACATGGAAATTTTACTTAAAATCCTAAATCTTTACAAAATTTATTTCATTTTTTATTGTGTGCAAAATTTTTATCATAGTCTGTGCAAATTATAACAGCAAAAAGAAAAAAACAAAATAAATTTTTATAGTCGATATCTTTAAAATTTATTGACTTTTAATAAATATCTTAATAAGTTATATATACAAGTATGTCACTTGTGTAATGCGTGTCTATCAAAACAAAAAAGAAAAAAGAAAAACAATAACACGATACACAATGTGAATTTTACTTGTACGTAAGTCAAGCGTTAAATTCATATTTAAATTGAAGATATATAAAAAGGAAAACCCAAAGAGATTGCTTTATAAAAGCGTGATAAACAAAATACATATATTGGAGTCACTTTTATTTCATGAACAAAAAATGATAAAAAAAAAAAAAGTGTATAAAATGCAATAAGGACTCCTATTCATAAATTGTTAACAGCTATTGAGACAGTTAAGGAACTTGTATAATAGTATGATTTTTAAAAACCAAGATTATCATAATTCTTCATGGTTGCGTAATTTTATACATTTAAATTTCAATTATGTGCATTTTAACCGTTCATTGACTTTCAAGACATACTATTTGCTATAATGAAGAGATTTTTATTATTTTAAATAAAATACCTATGTGTTTGTAAAATCATTACATTTTTATTAATCAGCTTATTTTACGCTTCTTCATTTATTTATTTATTTTTTTGAATGAACATAAATGAAAATTACTAATTTGGAGAAAAAAAAAAAACATACACAAACGTATGTATCTCATTTTTTAAACAATTTTTACTTTTAAACATGCTATTTGAAAATTACTCGCATTTTTCTTCTGTGAAATGATAGAAAATTCATTTTCGGAATATAAAATACCTGTACAATATACACATGTACATGTTACATGTGTATTAATTTGAATATACATATGTATGTATGATAGCTATACAAACATGAAAGTGAAAATAATATGGCTAGAAGTTTGCGTGCTTATAATAATCCTATATAGCATTTTCTTTTTATAACAATTCCGTTTTATATTTTACTTGAAAAAAAAAAAAAAAATTAATTTTAAGTACAGGTACGTACATTTATGTTAAATTTCTCCAATTGTTTTATAGAATCGAATAGGCATAAAAGATACATACATATACAATTTGTAATAATAATTCTCACAATTTATATCTTTTAATATCCATATTACGTGTACGTATATATGTATGTGTGCATGCATAACTTAGTGCGTACACGATTGAATAAAAAAATTTTTTTTTTTCAAAAGGTACCTATTCATTTTAATTTAATTGTAAATATAAAAAAAAAAAGTGCTATCAAACTCTATTACTTAGCCCAATATAATGGAGAAAAAAATAGTTACAAATATTTTCTGCTCTTTTTTTTATTTAGGTGATCCAAATTTATAACTAAATTAATTTAAAGTATTCCAGTTTATATTTCAAATTACATGAAAAAAAAATTTCAAATTAAATAAAATGACAAAGAAAAGTAACATGAAAAAAAAAAATCGTGTAATATGACTTGTACTTTTTTTTTCTTAAACCCACACCACCCCACACGTTTTATACCTATATGTACATGCCTTTCATGGACATTCAAACGTGGCTCAAATTGTATTTTACCAAACATATTTAGGGTTTTTCTAATTTTTTTTTTTTTTTTGAATTTATGTTATGTTGCACTTAAAGTGGGCACATACAATGTACAATATAAGAACTGAGGGTGCAGATAGCTAAATGATACATAGACACCACCACTTAATCACGTACTAATTGAAAGAAAATGTATAAAAAGTGAGAATAAACAAATTTTCATTAAGAAAAACTTTTTCATTTTCATTTAAAAAAAAAAAAATAAATAAATAACTTTCTAAAAAATAAAAAATAATTAAATGTTACATGAGACGAATTCTAACATGCATATTAAAAAAAAAATGCTTTTCAGAAAAAGGTTTTAATTGTTTATTTTGTTTTGTTAATTTTCTTTTTTGTTTTTTTTTTTTTCAATTTTTACATAATCGTATACAAATAAATATTGACCACCTACATTAAATTATTTTTGTATGTGTATGTAATACCGTAATAGATCAGTTTGTATATATATATAAGTACATTTGTTAAACACATGACAAACATACAGATACCAATATACGAGTACATAGTAATTAGTATCTCATATCATAAAACTCGTATTTCATGTCAGATATTAAATTTCATTCATAATATTGAAAAGACTTGTTTTTCATATTATTGTTATCATATTATTATTATTATTATTGTAATAGTATTTCTCAATTTTTTTTTAATTCTATTTAATTTCGTACAAAAAATATACACGCATACACATGACATACACGCATAATAGAAATATATTATAATGTCAAATAATAATAATTATAACCATGTTAAAGTTAGTTAAAGTAATAATTGTTAAAGTTAATTTTGTGTACACAAAATATGTACTAGACATTGTATAATTTTATACAACAATGTATGTGTATATATATAAACAGAGAGAACCTGTTAAGTGGTTACATCATAATGCATTTATTAAACAGTATCTTTTCAAATTGATGATCAACAAAAAAAAAAAAAAAATTGGCAATCTTATGGCAATTGATAAATAAAAATATTTATGTTCTTTTTAAATAAGATCAAAAAATATTAGATATAATTGAGCCATTTATTTTGAAAGTGCCATAAGTCACAATTTTTTAAAAATTAGATTTTCAGATAATCCTCATTGCACGGATGTGAATTTTGATATTCGTGAAGAATTTATGGGGAAATTAAAAAAAAAAAAACGACAGATTTCTTGTCAAATAAAGTTATTATTTGTAATAAAGTTTGATATAGGGAAAGCAAACTCACAAAACTTAAAATATCTCTAAAATCATGAAAATGACTTATGTTACTTTCAAAATAAACGGCTCAATTTGTTCACAATTATCATCGTCGTCTTTATAAAAAAAAAAACACATATTTTCCTAACACATTATTTAATTTAGCAAATACATAATACATGTATGTGTGAATATAGAATCGAAAAATAGCAAATATCTATGAATAATATCTTAATACCAAACCTCGTATACATTTACTTAACATGTAACATTTTATCACATATTTGAATCATATATGAAATTAATTTGCTAATTTAATTAGATAAATTAAATTAAAATTCATTTGTTTATATGTATATATGTACGTAATATGTGCTAAATTTATTATGTAAAAATCATATTTTTCATCTCAATAGATACATATACATATGTATGAAAATTAAAATAAAATTTTTATTTAAATAATCCGCATTATGGCATAATTTTCATATAGGCACCTATATATAATACGAAAATTGTATTATTTAAAAATAAATAAAATAAAATAATTAACTTTATCATATTTTGTTTTTTTTTACAATATTATGTAAACATAATAATTGACTTAATTTAATGATAACAGAGATGTTTTTTATATTATACATAATAACGATCATATGACAAAGTATAATATAATTTATGCATACAGTACGTGCATGTAGCACCGTCATAAAAATTACCTACGTTTATTATAATCTTTTTTTTCTTTATTTTTCTCAAATTATATCTTAGTATAAATTATAAATGTAAAAAAAAAAAAAATGAATGACATCGCAAATAATAAATGTGTTTATAAATCTTGAGATACATAAATATATACAAAACATTTAATAATAATTAAGTTTTATCTTTTTTCGCTCTTGGTGATATATTTTTTAAAAATATACATTACAAAAACTTCACACAAGTACATAACATATTGTACATATATACATATACGAATGCCCAAATGTACATTATATGTACCTACTTGTAAATCTACTTTATAAATATGTGAATAATTTTTGTTTTTTTTTTTCTAATTGCTTTTTATTAGATACACGTTTCTAACATGTACCTATATATACAATATCATTAAAACCGTAATAGATACATTAAATTTGTAGAAATAAATGAATAAAATGCTGTTAATATTTTTTTTTTATGCACAATAGTCTGATGAGAATTTTTAATCTTTTTAAGACTTAATTTTATATTTTATTGCAAGTTTTTTCACAATTAAATTGAAGAAAAAAGCATAAAAAATTTTTAATAAATACAGAAATTTGTCATTTTAGATGTATATAGATATCAAACAAAAAATCACTCTAAATACAAATATAAAAAAAAAAATAATTTTTTTTTTTTTTTAAATTTAAAATTAGAACATATTACATACATATGTTATACAGTTAACGATGATGAAATGTGTGCATGTGTATTTAAATATATTTTGTATGTATATATAATAGGTAGCAGAATACGTATACAAATGAGTTTGAAAAAAAATAAAAATAAAAATAAATAAAAATAAAAATAAATAAAAATAAAATATTTTTCACAACAAAACTTTCTTTTGTTAAAAAAGAAAATTGTGTAAATAACTATACGCTGATATATGTGTATTTTAGTATTTAATACTTTACATGTCAGCAAAATTATTAGCAATTAAAAAAATTTTTAAATAAAATAAATATTTATAGTATCATTTTATTTTGATATGAATAATTTGCTGTTATTGCTTTTCTTTTATTTGTATATATACAAAAAAAAATTTGTAATACATTTTTCTAGCTATATCAGCTCTATTATCCTTTATATTTTATGTACCCAACAAGTAACTGTTTAAATTTAAAAAAAATTTCGATTTATTTATAAATCAAACACTTAAGCAAATATACACATGTAATGAACGCACTTATAATTTAAAATACAGTTGATAAAACTGATCGTATATAGGTACTTTGTAATATCAAAATGTAAGAGAATGTCATAGAAAATTAAGAACAAAAGCTAAAATAAAATTTGTTCACCATTAAAAAAATAACCATAATTACATATTATATAATTAGAATTTTGTTTATTCTAAAGAAAAGGATTTTTTTGTGTTTTTTGAATATATCAAAAATATTTTTCACTATATTGTTTTTTATTGAAATTTAATTTTTATACTTTTTATAAGAACAAATTGCACCTTGAGCTAAATAATACAAATTAAAATATAAAATGTACAAAATATAAATCACTTTTTAATTTTTATTTAATTTTCAATAAATTCAAGTGATAAACTAATACTCCCGGATAAGTTTATGAATTTAATTTTAAACATTCACAACAAAAAAATAAAAAAAAAATAAAAAAATAAAACACCAAAAATGAAAATTTTCAAATTATACGTATTTTAGATATTTTGATTTTTAAATCACTGAAATTTCACACATATGTTAAAGAAAATATGTATTTAATTAAAAAAAAAAAAAAAAAAAACAAGAAACACTAATATACACTGCACAAAATCAATACAAAAAAACAAAATTATACTAAATTTAAATAATATGAGTATAAAAAAAATTTAATTTAACGTCATCTTATCGGCTGTGTGCTCTCTGCATGGGCTAGAAATTAAAATAATATCATCGTTTATGTCTATTTTTAAATTTCTTTATTTTATTTTATTATTTTTCTTTTAGAAACCGAACTTATACGACATAATGTTATGTTATTTTAAATTCAAAAAAGAAAAAAAAAAACAAAACTGTTTTTGTCAACTTTATAAATTAAAATATAAAAAAAAAAATCTTTTTAAAAATATTTTAAATTAATATTAATTGAATCGAGAGTATAAAAGGCGTTTTTATTTGTTTCATACACTTAAAAAAAAATATGTATAGACATTATCCGTAAAACAAAATATGTATAATGTTTTTAAAATAGTCAATAGTACTGTTATGTTACACCCTACACTTAAATCAAAATTCAAAAATCATATTACAATGAATAATAAAAATAAAAATAAAAAAATAATAATAATAATAAAATTCACAAACACAAAATTTGAATAATAAACGAAAATTTTATCCGGTTAAAATATGTGTACATTTTTTTTAATTTCTCCGCTAACACTGTTATCATAGCAAGATCTTCGAACTGACTGAATTAAAAACAACAACAGTCAACAGGAACAGGGCCCTTTGAAATTACTTAAAATCATCTTAAAGATTTTCAAAAACAAAAAAAAAAAAAAAATGGAAAAAGTTGTTTATAAAACTGGAAACCAACAACTTTAAGAAGTTTTGTTTGCTTGCTTGCTAGTGCTTGCTGGTTCACTAATGAATATTGAAATACATATACTTAAGGCATATTTGGTTGCATTAAAAGTTGTCGTTGTTGAATGCATTAATGCAAGCCACAAAGCTTATATATATGCACGAGCTACAAAACAAATATTCAAGAAATTTTGTATAAAAAAAAAAACTGAACTGAACACAATGTCATTTTTATTTCTAATCAAATGCAAAACTTCAATATATAAAATTATTAGATAGATAAATAAATAAGAATATTTTAATAGGGTTAATAACCTTTTTCTTGTTTGATTGCATACTGAATTTACGTATATCAAGGTAGGTTCAGTTTTATATAAAAGTTCAGTTTTTGGAATTTTTAAAAAAAAATATACTTTTTTTTTTGTAATAAATTTTTAACGTTTTATACCTATAAAAAAATGTAAATTTTAAATGGATACATTGCAAAGGTATGTTCTCAGGGAAATTATATACACAAATTTAGATCTAATAATTTTAGAAGAAAAAAACTTAAAATTCATATACGTATGTGATAATACAGGTAAATGAAAAAATATAGTAGTGATTTCTAAAAGATAGAAAATTTTTGAATATTTTATTTTTAATAATTAAAAAATTCATAAATCACATACAAATATTATTACATCTGTAAAAGCTCACACGTATGTATGTAAATAAATTCATTCACACTGTATATTTTATTACTTTGCTTACATTACGTATGCGTAACTCATTTGTATATGTATTAAAATTTTTCCTAATTACTCTGTAGTTTGCATATTCATATACGTACATATGTATATGCCCTTAATTTTGTGACATGTTCATTTGTGTGTTTTAATTAATCCAAAGAACAGAACATAAATTAAAAACAAACCATATATTACCTTAATAAGTATTATAATAAAATATGTAACAAATAGAGTGCACTAAGTACCTACATCATTTTTAAAAGTCTAACAAAAAAGATCAGTTTAGCAAGCAACCAATCTACATATCTCTATAATGCACATACTATACGTAAGTATAGAAATTTTATAATGAAGCCTTATGATTATTAGACATATTTATCCGTTGTGTGATACTTTTTTTTTTCAAAACCTTGATTAATAACATCGAACTTTTAATTTGTTATGGTTATTTAGAGAAATTAAAAAAGCTAATTTAATTTTTAATTTATATTTACCTCATCAAAATTTTTCCATTTCATGGCCTAAGTTACATTACATACTTGTTACACGATTAATTAACTAAAATAAATAGTATCATACATATTTTCATTAACAAGTTTAGATAAAAGTATTTAGTTAATGCTAAAATAAAGCTACTGATCTAATGCACAGAATTTAATTAAAACATGTTTTTTTTTTTTTGACTTATCTAAGTCATATCTATAAATTATGTATTTACCTAGATTTTGTATGTAAAACAAAAAAAAAAAAAGAAAAAAACAAAACTTAAGAATAAGCAACAAGTTGAAATATTACAAAACAGGTGTATGCAATCAAATATATTTCTTGTAAATTGCTGTAAGACCACATTTATGTTTCATTTTGCAAAAAAAAAAATATATACTATATAAAAATAAAATAAAAATAAAAAATAAAAAAATGAAAACACAAAAATACTGTTATTAATGCATGTACACATTTTTCATGTTTCATGTACAATTTACCTTGATTACATGAATTATCAACATTTTATTGTATATCAACTTGAACTTGTAATTTTCAAAAAGAAATTTAAATTTTTTTTATATTTCTTTTTTTTTTTTATTTATTTATTTTTGTAACCGGAAAATATTACTATTTTGTACGTATCAAAACTAGAAGAAATAACTGAAATTACACAAGTTTTGAATACAGGGTAAAGTTGGGTAATTGTAGACATTTTCGAAGATTTTTTAAAATAATTTGTAAATATAATAATTAATTATTTATTTTATTGAAACATTTTTTTCGGTCATATAGTATTGAATTTACAATAATAACAAAAATATACCAATATCATATGTAACATACTTATTCTACCTACCACCACCCACCCAATGTTGTTTTACTACTTCATAAGATTAAAAGTTATTTACATTAAATTTTCAAAAAAAAAAAAAACAAAAAAAGCATTAACGACGTTTTCATTATAAATTTTAAATTAAAAACTTGAAACGGATTTTTCTTTTTTTTTTTTAAATTCAAAAATGTTGAACTTTTAAAAACTTAAAGTTTATATTATACGTTATTTTAAAGCTTTTTTTATAAATTTATACATTTGAAAAAAAAATAAAATAAAATTAAATATTTTGTAGCTTTATTATAACTGGTAAAATTTACCTATACTGAAAATAATAAATGAACATGATTATGACTGTTATAATAACTGAAATTTATTTTATTTACATAAAATTTAAAAAAATTTTTAGCTTCAAAATAAACATATAGGTATGTATGTATACGTATGTATCTAACTGTGCAGAACGTACAAAAATATTGAATGAGTAAATAATTTTATATGAAATTATACAAAATTACTGAGAAAAATGTATGAATAAGTTTTTCAATAATCATTTATGTGTATGTGTATTTATTTAATTAACAAATTTATTATGTAATTAGAATTGTTAATTATGAAATAATTTTTATTTAAAATTTTCTAATATTTTCGTTGTAATTTATTACCTGAGATTTACGTAGTCCATATTTCAAATCATCTGTTGATTTTGATCGTAATGATCTGCATCTTAAACTCATCAGAACTGATTTTGATCTTGATGATGTCGCCTATATTCACATATTATGTATGTACGTATATGCAACGAAATAAATGATGCGGAAAAAAAAAACAATAAATAATACACGGAAAAATAAACAAATACAAAAAATAATAATAATGGAAAAAAAAAAATGAAAAAAAATGATAATGAAAAAAAATAAAAATAAAAAATAAAATATGTCGATACAAATATGTGTGAGTGTTATGAATTTATTTATGTATTTAAAAATATACTAATGGTAGTTTTACTAAAAGCAAACTTAAAAAACATTTTTAGTACGCGTAGGTGTCTTACAAAATAATTTTTTTTTTTTTTTTGATTGCGGCACAACATTTATTTCATTGTTATTTTTTTTAAACATTTATCTGTATGCACAATTGACTGTACGTATATAACTACTTAATATTACGTACATACTCGTATATGTTTGTTCATTTATGTATCTTTTATTATTCAATTTCGATACATTTAAATGCTGACAAAATGATTTATAAATAATTTACGGTCTTCGACTGATATGTATATTATACCTAATTTATAATATCACGTAATATTATAAATATTTGTATTGTGAAGATGTTTCAGTGTGGGTGGTGTTCAGATAAGAAAAAACTATATCTACATATTTATGTTGTTATAATCATTAGAACAAACTAATACCCAACACTAATACGTTTTTTGTAGTCACAACAATTAAGGAAAAGTAATAAAAGTGATTACCTAAATAAATTCCGATAAAAATAAATTAGATAGGTACCTAGAGTATATTTTACTCATTTTTTATATGTTATCGAATGTACATATACGTACATAAAGATATATTTTCAATAATAATTTTTAATTTGAGAATTTTTCTTTTTATCACTGTAAATAAATAATAATCAACTACAATCCATACCCTAATTCGATGCAGTTAAGACCTTATGGGACTATATGTATCGTTTTTCTTTTCTCTAATTTCTAATAAGATCATCTCACAAGTAATGTTACCACAATCTATAAAGTTTTCATACAGTATGAGATGAATGTTTCTATTATCAATATACAGCAACGTAAAGTGATACTTTATAATCATTTCCATAAGACCTTAACTGCATCGAATTAGTGTATGGAGTATAATTTGTTGTCACAAAAATTGCTTTCTTTTGAATTATTAGCAAAACAAAATAAATATCTAAATGGAAAATATGTAGGGTAGAGGTAGGTATATATGTATGTATGTATATTAGCTTTTCGTGATATTCGAATACTGTAATGAATATCGCTGTAAATTTAAATTTTCATTTTCATTTGCATTTTCAAAAATTCAAAAAAAAAATTTTTTTGTTGGTAATAAGTGTGTATTTACAAAATTTTGAATTGAATGTGAATAAATTTCCAGTAATATAGTATATAGGTAGATACCTTCTGAAAAATAAAACGATAAATGAGACTAATATTATCATAACTTTTTTTACTGCCATAAACAATCATTTATTGTCAATAATTCCCCACCCAGTTATAATATACACCTGTGTATATAATTACAGTACCTGAGTAAAGTAGATTTGTTATATAAAACAGCTTTAATACTTATTATTGCTCATACTCATCGTTGAATTTACACATAATACACTGTCATACAACGTGAATATAAGAAAAAAAATCTAGTTTAAAAAAAAACCAAAAAAATACAAAAAACATGAAATTTTAATTTAAAATAAGTTACTATTATTTTTCCTTCCCTCCCTTTTTTGTTTTTCTATTTTTATGTAAAAAATAAAAAATTGAATTTAATCATTACAATAATAATTACTAATAATTACTATTCGCATACAGTGTTATCGTTTTGCTGCAATTGCATAGTATTTTTACTACTTTTTGAATACTACAAAATATTGTCTTCTCAATGAAAATACGGTACAATTCAAAAACATCAATTGATCATATTTTGACGAAAATCATGAATTCAATAACTTTTTGATGAATGCGTCGAAAATTCAAAAACTCAATAGTTTTGCAATTGACTGCAAATATTCGAGCAACAAAGCATTCAGTTTTAAGTCGACTTGTCACTGACATGTCAAAAATCTGCACATAATCGTGTGATCGTCAAATTTTAGAAGTTTTTGAACTGTACCTACTACTTTTTAGAATTATATGCATTTAATTTGATATGGAGAACTTTTATTTTTAAATGTAATAAAGCAAAGAAAAATAATTAATGAAATTAGAATTCAAATCTATGAAAATAAAAAATTTGAAAAAATATAAGAGTATCGTAATTAAAAAACTTAATCTAAAAAGTGCTTTTTTCGAACGTAAAATAGGTATTGCTTTCAAGTTTTAAAAAAACGATAGCACTGCTAAGTGCTTGTATACGTATATATAATCGTGTGAAAAAAATAAGTTGTTTTCTCTTTCTCAATTTCAAGTTTAAACCTTCAATGATGAAAAACTGATTTCTTTAAATTTGAAAACAATTGAATATTATTAACAGAAATAAGTAAAAAATAATATAAAAATTTTCCTGTGCTAGAAAATGTACATGCATCGCGTATCTATATTTATAAAAATTTCCGTTTTTCCATTACAATTTTACTATAAAAAGCAAATTAATGTTTGAAAAAATTGTACAAAATTACATTTAAGAATTTCTTGATTACAAAAAAAAAAAAAACAAGAAAAAAAAAACAAAAAAATTTTATGTATGCAATATCACATTCCATGGCAATCAGGAAAATAATAATAAAAAAAAATATTTTTGTATTTCTACATAATAAAAAAAAAACTTGCGATAAGAAAATAAAAATTTAATAAAATTCTTTTTTTGGGAAAATGTGTGTAACCATTTTAAATTCCAAATTTTATTAAATTGTTCGAATTTGTTTTTTTTTTCAATATAAGTAAATAAACTTTAATTCATGTTTTCAAACAAGAAAAACAAAATATTTTGTACATTTATGTACAAATTATACAAAATTAAAAAAAAAAATGAGACATGTAACTTGTTATTGTATAGAAATGGAAATACTTAATATATAGAGAGAAATACTTTCTACAAAGAAATTGAAAAAAAAAAAAAACTGATTATTTCAATAATTACATTATGTGCATAATTGTACAGTTTATTTCAATTTTTTTTTTCTTTCTTTCTTTAATTTGATTTGAAACCTTTTGATACACACTTTCTTTTTTTTTTTTTTCAATTTATATACCAAGTTTTCAACAATACTAATGCTTCAATAATACCATATGTAATGGACATCAAACTGTGGAGCAGTTTATTGATCCCTTTATTACATATACAGGTGTAAAATATGTGAAAAATATTTTTATAATAATTATTGACGATTAGTTTTTTTATTTTTTCAATCAACTTTCTGATACAATTTACGTAGGATTTATCTTTTGCAAATATTCTTGAAATTTTTGAATAACAAATTAATTATTTTTTATGTTATTAGGCGTATATATCTACGCAATGTCATAGATCTTTTTCTCTCGTCATAATATTTTTAAGTACAATTTACAGTCAATTTAGATATCATACAAATGAAAAAAAAAATGTACATAATTTAAAAATGTTATTCATTATTTTAACCGAATTATTCAATAAATTTATTTGTTTACCATTAAATGTAATTAATTTAACCTTAAGTTCATCATATTTTAATACACACAAATGCCAAGCATATGCGTACATAAAATAATTGTATTATTAATTATCATCGCCTTCTAACTACGAAGCATATTTATGTATGGATGTTGCGTGGGTTATGCCTACCTATTTTTTTTTTTTAAACAAAGAAAAATAAAATAATTAAAACCCTATAACACTAGAAAATTTTTTAATTTATTCTATTGATGATATTTTTTACTCTTGTTAGTTGTTATCTATCATATCTATATATATATATACATATCACATAGGGTGTATAAAAAGAATAAATTATATGAATAATAACTATTGAGAAAATGTTTTTCACAAAAGCACTCTCTCTCTTATATAGGTACCTACTTATTGTTCATTCATTTGTATTCATACAACAATTTAATGTTGGAATGTATCTTTTAAATAGAATTTTATTTTTAAATAAAGGTGCTATAAAAAGAGATATATCCGCAATACATACATATATTAGTGATCGATTGGTAATAGAGTGATTGGTAACTAATTATTAATTCGATTCATAGTTCTGAAAATGCAATTTAGGATTAAAAATGGGAAGTCAAGTAATAAGTAAGCAGTTCTTTGCACTCTTGAAATTGTTAAATGCGAGTTTTACTTCACATACACACACATTGTTAAATGTGTAAAGGTGCAGATTGCACAAATGATATGATTTCATTGAACAATTGATAATTCTAAGCGACCTTAAAATCATGCACATACTTAGATATATTCCTTGTACATATATTACATCATATAAGCATACCGAAACATGTTCACGTAAACATACCTACATATAAATACATTTATAAATTGTTATATTGGTTTAGTATTGTTTGTAATGCGTGTAAGTATGTTATGTACTATATATGTACGTACTATGATAATGGAATTTATTTTAGTTTTCGTTTCCCATATAAATCAACCTATATTTAAAAAAGAGAAGAAAAAATGTTTCAAATAATAGTAGATACATAGTACGTGCTTTTATCACAAATTAGCCTAATTACACTTTTGTTGCTGGTTATCAGCACTTTAAACTATAAAAGAATGATCTAAAAGCAACTAAAAGTATATAATGATAAAGAAAATCCGTTGCCAATGCATACATAATAAATTGTATATTGTTGTACTTGTAGTAAATGGTCAATCTTATAACCTAAAAATTGTCATGCAATGTATTTCCATTTTTCATACATAATTTATATATATACAAGATTATACATTATATAGTCAAATGACAGTTAATGTTACCTGTCATGATAAGAATAAATGATGTCATCTATGTTAAACATAAACATGTGACCCAGATAGTAGGTATATGAAGTTTTTTTTTTATAGAAATAAAAAGTCAAAAAATTTAACAATTTTTTTTTTTTTTTTTTTGTTTATATATAATTTTCAGTGCAACAATACACACTTTTATACCTGTAATACCTAATTTTCAATTGCCTTTTAATTGACATCACAGTCACAACAATTAGGCAACAATTACGATTGGAAAAAAAAAAAACAGAAATACCTATTTAAAAAATAACGGTTCTTCACTTTCGTCATTGAAAACAAAGAGAAAAAGAAAATAAAAACGAGGGCTGTCTAAAAGGTTTTTGAAGCTATTTACAAATTTTTTGTAAAAATTATTTTTGTAAACACATTATCTATTCGTAAGAGAATCAAACAATTGAAACATTAATGAAATTCATGTTTGTTTTCTCTGTTTTTGTAATTAGAAAAGTGAAAAAAAAAATAAGTAGATAGATACATATGTTCTTATATTATTTCATATAGGTACATTATATAGTCGTTATTGATTAAAAACCATTACAATAATCGAAAAAAAGGAAAACAAAAACCTATATATCCAATCAGTATATTAATTACACTAGAGCATCTTTAATTAATGTACTATGTTAAAATACAAAATACATTCAACGTTTTGAAATATTGTGATAAAATTTTTGCGAAATATATTTTAATAATAAATTTATTCATGTATTTTACATATGTAGGTATGAAACACTAGAACAATTATGGACTCGTTATAATTGCGAATGGCATCAACTTGGCGACTGTAGGCTTGTAAATTACACAGTTGATTTATTATCATAATCTATCTATATAAGACATATTACTTGTTTATCAAATATAAGAATATAATAAATACTTCAATTTAAAAAGTAGTCATTTAGTAGAAACTTATAAACATGTTTGATAAATATAATTATCCTAAAAATAGCAAATTTCAATAACTGTATTCGTCCTGATTTATGGCAAATTAACCAAGGTTGTTTCTTTTATAAATTAAAAACTTGAAATTATATTTCTATATTTAGTTATATTATTGTATTAATAAAGTAAACGCATATGTGAATGCGTATATATATATATATGTGCTAAAGTACGTACTTATACGTATATATGTATGTATAATTTTATATGCACGCAATACATTAAAAATTTTGTATTCTCTGTATCAGCATGATGAAGACTTGTCGTACTTTTTATTCCGTACAGTCAAAATAAATTTAAAAAATATATTTATCTAGACTTTTATAATTACAGGCTTCAAAATATACCATATATCAACTGAAATACTTTATATTAACTATAAATATATATATCATACGTACAGCATGTATGTATAATAAACATATAAATGTATGTATCAATGTATAATATGAATTTAAGTGAAACCTGATTATCTAGAAAAGTTTTCTTCCGTTAACATTTTCTGATGTTGTTTTATAATAAAACACTATAAAATGATGATGAAAAAAAAATCATAAAATTATCTTGTTAACAAGACCATATTCTTCAAGAAGGTCATCAAGTATTCGATTTTATTGAATATTCCTTTTTATTTTATTTTATGAAAATGTTTAATGTTCAATTTTTTGATAAAAAAAAAAAAAAAAAAAAATAGCGATTTTTTGTTTTTTGGCTTTAATTTTTAATAACACCATTTTAATACTTTTTTGTTTAAAATTAATAAAAAACTATACATTCAACATTATTCATATTATATACAAAATCCATATTCCACTAAAAAAAGAAAAATTATGACATAATTATAAATATGTACATTAGTATGTATGTATGTATGTATATGTATATTTATAAGTTATCTGGTTAAATAACGATATTTGGAAACTTTTACTTTTTTTGAATTTAAAAAAAAAAAAAAAAAAATCTGTTATTATATAAAATTCAAAAATTAGGACATTACATGATGATAATAAAATGATAATTAATGCGTGTATTATGTGATTCGAATAAATGTATAGATAACAAGAAATATGAATTTGTATTATATGATATGAATAAAAAGCAATTACTAGCTACATACATATTACGAAAATATAAAGACTAAAAAACTGTATATATATATATGCATTCAAAAAAACAAAAAAAATTAAATTTAGTTAAATTTACATAAATTGAACATTATGAGTTTACATAGTTTAATTATTTCCAATTCGATAAAACAAAAAGTAATAAAATAAATATTTTGAAATATAAATTTTTCTTTTTTTTTTTTTTATTTTAAATACTAATTAATACTCATTTAATTTGATGTAAATGTATTTTTGTATATATACCTATAACATATGTACATATTTTTTATTTTGTTTGTTTTGATTACTTCGATTGTATTATTATGATGCTTTTATGCATTTTTGCTGTAACTACCTATATAAATTTAAATGCATGTAAATATCAATAGATATGTAATATTTCCTACACAATATACTGGTGTGGCTTTTATGCATATAAATAAACTGTTTAATGACTTTTTACGTATGAATTACGTTAGATTTTTTTTTAAATATTTCTGTTGTTTGTATGCCATAATGGGACTTTGTATTAAGTAATAAGTTATTGTATGTATGTAGTACTACAGATAATAGATAGGCACTATACTCTGTTCACAAAGTTTCCTTAACGTATGAACCTGTACTTATATATATATACAACGAACTTCTATAGTGTTTAATAGTGTTTGATATTCGTATTATCACACAAATCATATTACTCCAATAAAGTCACATGAGAAATCTTAATTAATTAAGTATACATACTGCATTTGTGTACAAATAGCATATAACTTCTTTTAGTGGTTACCAGTCAATATAAAAATGAAATACCTACATACAAGAAATGTACACATCATTTAAAGCAATCACATATCCGTACATATAATTAGGTTCGTATCATTATTCGTTCATGTAATTATATTGTACATTATTATTACGTACGTATAATGTACGTAGACGTTAATATGTAGGTTGAATACGGTGATACCGTTTCAATATCCGTTTACATGACATTTAACTTCTTAAGCTGTGAATAGATGTAGACAATCAAAAGAAACCTTTTCGAAAAAGTCATGTAATGCATCTTCCATAACTTAGGGGTATATCTTTTATAATTTTTAACAATAATTTAGGTTTGAAAACAACATAGCCAATGAGAAAAAAAAATACTTTTCACGTGTACCAAATGGTATATATATACTAAGCTTTAGATTGAATGAATATATGTATGTGCATAGATCCAGTAATAATTACCACACATAACATTCTTTTTTGAAACGTACATACAGTATGTGAAATTGCATATTAAAAAATGGGATTTCAATGCAATGAAAATAATAATACAAGTACATACCTACATATGTAAATTAATTGATCTATGATGTACCTATATATATAAAAGTGTTGCCTCGTCGGTTGACTTTACTCTGTTTATTATCAGCATTAATTTATGATACCAGTTTTACTTCTGGACAGACTACAAAATTATGAATGTTATATTTTTATTCTTTTCCCTGGGAAAATATTTTTACCGTTTTTATGAAACTTTAAAAATATATGTACAAGATAAGATAACATTTAATTTCAAGATTTTCTGGAGTTCAGAGCATTCTAATAAAAAATTTCATACATGTTTGTCTTACCATTTACATATTGACAGCAATGTACACAAGTAATAACATTTTGTACTCAATTAACCGTTCACAATGTTTCTTTATTAAACAAGTAGAAATGTTTTGGTTACATTACAACAAACCAAATTTCGTGTGTTACATATATCATATATACATATGTACTCAAATCTCTTTTGCCCAATTCCTTTTTCGTTTATAGTTTTTTAAAACCTTGCAAATACACACATTTCATTCAAGATACGTATAAGGAAAAGTTTTTTCTTTCAATTTGGTGATTCTGCACATATAATATAACATGATTATTACATAATAAGTACATACAATTATACAAGGCCTAAAAGTCTTTTACTACTTAAAATTGCATTGATGCAACTAAACAAAATTTTACAGTCTCTTCTAAACTAAAGTGAATATCTAAAAAAAATATATATATTAAAGCTACATTAAATATTCTGTTCTATGGTCAATATATCGTACTTTGAACTTAATTTTGGTAAATTATCATAATGTTATCATAATGTCTTTGTTTTATTTATAAAAGAATAAATACATTATGTAAGCATTTGTTCCATCACAATTCGTTCATATATATATACACATGAACATGTACATACTACATATACGAGCATAGCATCAGTTAATTTAATGATGATGTGTTAATTATAATTTGTTACAGTAATAATACATGTGTATACATTTGGTGTATAAAATGTAAAGTAATAAAAAACTGCTAAACAATTTTAACTATAATTTACTATGTATGTAGATACATTATAAAATAAATGGCATTATAAAGCCACAAAGATGGATTGAAATGTTGATTTATATTTTCACGTTTGTCTAATTGAATAAAATTTAAGTGCTTAATTTTACTTTTTTTTTTCAAAGTAAAATAAATAAAATTCAAAAATGTTGTAGTTTTGAAATTATAATTACATAGTAATAATAACAACATAAAGCTACAAAATATGATGATGTTTGAGCATTAGTGTTTTTATTTTTACACGCACAGTGTAAAATATACATACATACATACATATGTGTACTAAGTAAGCACAAAATATAGTTGTTTAATGTGCATTATCTGTATAATTTTTTTGTGGTACGTATACTGAACAATTTTCAGTACATTTTTTTTTTTATTTTTTTATTATCGAAATCATCATCAGCATTCAACGTGAACCATGACTATTAAGTTAAGTTATATTAACCGATACGCTCTATTACTAAAATTGTGGCAAATTTATTGTATTTTCGCTCTCTAAATGCATATATGTATCTATAAAGGGTTGACAACATGTTACTTTTAGTTACGCTACATAATCATATCTATTAAATTTTATTATTTAAAAATCGAAATTTACATTCATTTTTACGTTTTTTTTTTTTTTTTTTTCTAAGAACGTACATAGGTATTTTAATACCTATCAGTTTCAATAGTTTTAACTGTTACTGGGCTATTTTTATCTTATTTAAATCAAATTTTGAATATGAAAATGTTAAAATTTCAATGTATAAATGTAAATATTTTACTTACCCATGAATTATCTTTAAATTGGGCCATTCCTTCGAATTCAGATTGATGTGTATTAAAAATGTTCAATGATGTATATAGATAATATTTTTATTAAAATCATAAATATCCTTTATAATTAATCAGCAATGTACGTTACACATAAAATTATTGCACTAAATAATTTTCACGCATTTATTTTATTATTTTAATATTTATAAGTAATAATAAAACAGATTTTGAAATTTTCGCATTTAATTTACATTATTTCTTTTAACTTTATAAAACTATGTATATTGCACATTACAGTAAAACAACACTAAACAAAAAAAAAAACAAAAAACAAAACAAACACAAAATTTATGTACATGAAAATAAAATGATCAATTGCACAAATGCGTAAAGTTAATTACGATATAGAAATTCGAGATGCATACTGCTATTGTATCATTAGTATTATATTAACACAGGTTTCAATAATTGAAATTGAGCAAAAGTTTAGATAATAACCAAACCAGGTGTCTCAGAATAAGTGTCATGGAGCTCATAATTTTTCGAAGACTTTTTCAGATTTTTTTTGTTTTTCCAAAAATCCTTTCATTTTTTTTAAAGTCACCAAGATTTGTAAGACATATGACGTCATACATCTTAAATACAGTCAAAATCGAACAAAAATAACTGAATTTTTTAATTATACCTAATTAACAATAAATAAAGTTTTTTTCGTACCACTCTGTGAAATTCTTATTTGCTATTTAATAAATGGAAATGTTTCAAAATTCTTTTTAGAAAATTTGAAATTGCTTAAAGAAAAAACAAACCGACCTTTAGCTCTATAATGACTCTGTGACATTTATTTTGAGACACTTCTGTATCTGTACAAAACGCGGCACAAATGATTGTACAAATACTGTATACATATGTAGGTGTAGGTACATACGATGTATGTACGATGTTTTTTTAAATGGTAATTAATCGCAAATAATAAATTTAATTTTGATGCATATTTTACTTAATATGAATATTATAGTTAACTAAAAATTAATGTTTAATGAAAATAACTTTATTATAAAAGCTGTAAATTTCACTGAATTATATACAATCCGAATATTAACAAAAAAAAAATCGTCAATGTCAGTAATCATGTTGATTACACACTTAAAAATATATTCCACCTTAGATTTTTTCCATGTATGCAAATAATTATATTAAATTTTCAAACTTACAAACAAAATCATGAACAAATTTATAAGCTTAAAGCAATTATTAACAAAATTCAAATAAAATTGAGACAGGCTTAAAAAATAAATCCACTCTCAACAAATTTTATCACTGAACTAAACTAAAATAGTAAAATATTGTTATTGTATAATTAATTACAGTGCATCTATATTGTCAATATTGCCCTAGAAGGCAATATTTATTTGACAGTTCATATTGCCTTGTTGTGGGCAAAATATTGCGGCAATATTTCTAAAATTTATAAGAAACAGAAAGAAGAAGAAGTCTCAAATATACTGAAATGTCAAAAATATTGCCGCAATATTTCAAGAAGCAATATTGCTCCCTGAGGCAATGGCAATATTGCCTTCAGGAAATATTGCCGGCAATATAGGGTCTCCATTGGGAATATTTCCATTGCCGGCAATGGAAATATTGCCAATATAGACCCAGGATTAAACGCAAACGAACAAACAAGATACAATTTGATACTACCTACATATTTATATTTTCTACTATTTCTACGAATTAACTACACTCGACTCAACTCAACTGATTCAATTGCAATTCAATTCAACCAACTGAACTGATTACTGAATGAATACACTACATCACATCACTATAATCACTATTCACTACAGAGTAACACGACAACTTAATAATATACAATACAATTCAACAGATTTTTTTTCCAATTGAAATAGTTAAAAGAAAAAAAAAAAACTTGATCAACTTTTTATTTTATGTATATGTATGTATGTATTCATTTAAGTTCAATTCACCTGTTGAATGTTAATTAATTCACCTGTATTACTATATTCTGTAATGCCTGCTATTATGTACATCTTTTTTAGGGCTTTTTGTTTTTGTTTACAATACAACTTCTCTTCGACAACCCGAATTTGCAATTCACCTTTTAAAACTCATTACACCATAATAAGGTAGGTTCCGATTTCCAAACTGAAAAACAGAAATAAAAAATATAAATATTTTGCTTATGCTTATGTGGCAAATACATGGCAAACATAAATAAATGTACTGTGCGTTGCATGCGACCGTGCATACAAACGAACATACATATGTAGCTATATATGACGATTGACGGGTCTATTCTATGGGCCATTTTTAAATATCAATCCAAATACAAAATAACGGCTTAAAAATTATTTTAAAAATTTTATAAAAATTATTATAATCTTGATATCATATGTCAAAATATGTAAAATCTTGATAAATACGTTATTTTAATTGCATTTATTTGCGAAATTTATTGTACTTGATGCATTTGGTTTTCCGTAAAAATTTACCATGCATGCATAACATTATAAATGTATATGACGTCCAATTGCACACGCACACATATTAAAAATTTCCAAACATTGCAAATGTAGATTTGAGTTGAGTTTTGTTTTGTCATTCTTGTCAGGCTTTGACAACATAAACATACCGTACCGTGTACCGACCAAACAACAACAAATAACAATTGCATGAAATTTCCGTGTGGCATGGCATGTTTCTTTGCTTTATAAAACAACAAAATAAATGTAAAACATTTTTACTTTAATAAATCGATAAATTTCAATTGAGTGTAGTATTTTAAATAAAACTAAAAATGCCAAAGGAACAATTTCGTGAAGCGGATCTTGTAAAAAAGATGTAAGTAACAAAATATTCAATTTTTAATTTGACCCATATTAAAAAATATAAAAAAAAATTACTATAGCTCGAAAGTCCAATTTGGAATGGATAGTCCTGAGGAAATTCAACAGGAATCACATATACGTATAATTTCGAAGAATTTGTATTCTGTTGGTGCCAGACAACCAGTTACCAATGGAGTTTTAGATAGAAGAATGGTAGTTATAATTTATTTCGTTTATTTATTATTTTCCGCTAACTTTAAAATTACTAGACATCTGAACTTGTAATACTGAATCTAACATCATCTTTTACTTTTATCCCTATCCTGTCTCATAAACAATGTAACACTGTTACATGAAAGTTCTTATTTCAGTTTCATCCAAATTATTAAGTCATTTTTACTAAAGATCATCTTTATAAATATCTATATTTGCTTTTTAGGGTGTTAGCACAAAAGATGCTTCTTGTGAAACATGTAATCAAGGTTTAAATGAATGTGTTGGACATTTTGGTTATTTAGATTTAGCATTACCAGTCTTTCATGTTGGACATTTTCGTGCAACAATATCAATATTGCAAATGATATGTAAATCTTGTGCTCAAGTAATGCTTACCGAACAAGATAAACGAATGTTTGGTAAAAGATTACTTAATCCAAATTTATCATATTTGGCAAAAAAATCAATTCATACACAGATTTTACGAAAAGCAAAACGTAACACAAAATGCCCAAATTGTGGTGCTGTAAATGGTGGTGTAAAGAAAGGGCCAGGTCTTATGAAAATTCTTCATGATCCATTCAAGGGCAAAAAAGCATCAGATCCCTTAGTAACGAATGCTTTAGATGAATTACTAGCATATACACAAGATAATCGTGAAATTAATTCAACAATAACACCATCATCACTTATAGAAGAGTTGAGTCCTTTAACTGTTTTAGAACTATTTAGAAATATTCCAAAATCTGATATACCATTTTTGGGCATGACATCGGAAGGCGCTAATCCAATGAATTTAATTGTTACACGAGTGTTCGTTCCACCAGTTTGTATTCGACCATCCGTCGTATCTGAAATTAAAAGTGGCACAACTGAAGATGATTTGACGATGAAACAAAGTGAAATTCTTTTAATTAATGATGTAATAAATAGACATATGAATAGTGGTGGGAAAATTGAATTAGTACAAGAAGATTGGGATTTTTTACAATTGCACGTAGCACTTTATTTCAATAGTGAAATATCCGGTGTACCATTGAATATGATACCAAAAAAATCAACAAGGGGTATTGTTCAAAGACTTAAAGGAAAACAAGGAAGATTTCGAGGAAATTTATCTGGGAAAAGAGTAGATTTTTCTGGTAGAACTGTTATTTCTCCAGATCCAAATTTAATGATTCATCAAGTTGGAGTACCTGACAGAGTCGCAAAAATTTTAACATTTCCAGAACGTGTTAATCCAGCAAATATACAACGATTAAAGCAAGTTGTAAAAAATGGTCCAAATTTACATCCAGGAGCAAATTATGTACAACAAAAAGGAAGCAGTTTTAAGAAATTTTTACAATATGGTAATAGAGATAAAATTGCTCAAGATTTAAAATGCGGTGATATTGTTGAAAGGCATATGATTGATGGTGATATTGTTTTATTTAATCGTCAACCTAGTTTACATAAATTGAGTATAATGTGCCATGAGGCAAAAATCCAACCACAACGTACATTTCGATTTAATGAATGCGTATGCACACCATACAATGCTGACTTTGATGGTGATGAAATGAATTTACATTTACCGCAAACTGAAGAAGCTAGAGCAGAAGCATTAATTTTAATGGGAAATAAATCAAATTTAGTTACACCAAAAAATGGTGAAATGTTAATTGCTGCCACACAAGATTTTATTACAGGTGGTTATTTGTTAACACAAAAAGATGAATTTTTAACAAAACAAAAAGCAATGCAATTAGCTGCTAGTATGCTTGCTGGTTCAGATTATGATATGCAGATTGATTTACCGCCACCAGCAATTCTTAAACCACGTCGACTTTGGACTGGAAAGCAAATTTTCAGTTTAATTATAAAACCAAATAAAAATTGTCCAGTTGAGGCAAATTTATCAACAAAGGGACGTAATTACACTTCAAATTTTGATTTATGTGTTAAAGATTCATGTATGTTAGTATTAAAAGTAAAATATTAAATATTGATATAAGATATTTTTAGGGGTAATTATTAGAAATTCAGAATTAGTTTGCGGATCTATGGACAAAAGTACTTTAGGATCTGGAACAAAAAATTGTATATTTTACGCGCTATTACGAGATTATGGTGAAATGTACGCAATAAAAGTAATGTGGAGATTAGCAAGAGTAAGATAACATTTTTATTAAATTTAAAAGGAATTTTATGAAGTTAAAAAAATAATGATTGTTTTCCAGATGGCGTCATATTTTATGATGAATCGAGGATTTTCATTTGGTATAAGTGATGTTACTCCTAGTTCAAGATTATTAGAAGAAAAACAATATTTACTTGAAAAAGGATACAAAAAATGTGATGAATATATATTAGAAATGAAAAAAGGTACATTACAGTGTCAACCAGGTTGCACAGCTGAAGAAACTTTAGAAGCAGTTATGTTAAGAGAATTATCAAGTATAAGAGAACAGGCAGCGAAAGCATGTTTTCGAGAACTTCATCCAACAAATAGTGCGTTAATAATGGCGTTATCTGGATCAAAAGGTTCAAATATAAATATATCACAAATGATTGCTTGTGTTGGACAACAGGCAATAAATGGTAAACGTGTTCCTAACGGATTTGAAGATAGAGCTCTACCACACTTTGAAAAATTTTGTAAGTAATATGAAAATTTTGAAAAAGCAAAAAATTAAAAATATGGCAAGAAAAACAATTTTATTTTATTTTTTGTAGCAAAACACCCAGCAGCAAGAGGATTTGTTCAAAATAGTTTTTATTCTGGCCTAACTCCAACAGAGTTCTTTTTCCATACGATGGCTGGACGAGAAGGTCTCGTTGATACAGCGGTTAAAACTGCTGAAACCGGATATTTACAACGTCGTTTAGTAAAGGTATTTATTAAAAATAGCAATTTGATGAATTTCTATTAAGAAAGTGTGATTGAATAAAAAAACAAATATGTATCTAAATTTACAGTGTTTAGAAGATCTAGTTGTTCATTATGATGGATCTGTTCGAAATGCAATTGGCGAAATTGTTGAGTTAATATACGGTGGCGATGGTTTAGATCCTGTTTATATGGAAGTGAAAAATAAACCGGTAGACCTGAATAGACAGTTAAATCATCTTAGAGCTGTACATCCTTTTCGTAATGAGGAGCCTTTAAAAGGTATTACAATTAGAAATACGGCTGAAAATATTTTACGTGAAGAAGAATTTGAAAATTGCCGAGAAGATTTTCGAAAAGAATGTTTGTAAGTACTAAAAAACATAGTTAATTTTAATTTTCTTTTCAACTTGCTATGATTAAATTTTTATTTTAGAGAATTTCTTGATAAGGTTAGTTGTCGTGTAGAAAATATCCAAAATAAGTATAAAAATCATAAGGTTGTAGCTAATGAAATTGAAAATGTATCTGAAAAACAATTAAAAACGTTTTTACGTACTGTTAGTGATAAATATAACAGAGCCGTTGTAGAACCTGGCACAGCTGTCGGTGCTTTAGCAGCACAAAGTATTGGTGAACCAGGAACACAAATGACATTGAAAACTTTCCATTTTGCTGGTGTCGCATCAATGAATATTACTCAGGTAAAATTAATTATTTTGTTAATACAAAATTGAAAAGCAACAAATGCTTTATATTTTAATTTAACATTTTTAAGGGGGTACCACGAATTGTAGAAATTATTAATGCTACAAAAACAATATCAACACCAATCATCACAGCTGAAATAGAAAATAATACAAATGTAGAATTTGCTAGAAAAGTTAAAGCACGAATAGAAAAAACAACATTAGGTGAAATTTCTTCATACATTGAAGAAGTTTATAAACAAGACGATTGTTATTTAATAATTAAATTAGATTTAGAAAGAATTCGTGTATTAGGTCTAGAAGTAAATGCCGAAACAATACAAAACTCGTAAGTATAAAAAGTGTTTTGATTTTCTTTCTTTTGAATAATTATTTAACCGATAAATATAATTTTCAGAATCTGTAAATCAAAGTTAAAAATCAAACCAAATAATATAGATATACTTAATGCCTCAGTTATAGTAGTTCGACCTGATACTGCAAAATATAGTAATGTCTTAAATGCTGAACTTCAAAGATTAGTAACTGAATTACAAAATGTTGTTGTGGCTGGTTTACAAAATGTATCTCGTGCTGTTATTGCTGTAGATGATTCTGTTGCACCATCACGATATAAATTATGTGTTGAAGGATCTGGATTACGAGATGTAATGGCTGTTTATGGTGTAATTGGAACTAAAACTCGTAGCAATAATATTTGGGAAGTATATAATACATTAGGAATCGAAGCAGCAAGAACAACAATTATGAATGAAATAACTGATGTAATGGAAGGTCATGGTATGAGTGTTGATCATCGTCATATAATGTTACTTGCAAGCCAAATGACAAGCCGCGGTGAAGTATTGGGTATAACAAGACAAGGTCTATCAAAAATGAGAGAAAGTGTTTTCAATTTAGCATCGGTAATGAAAATATTTAATAGTAATTTTGATAATCTTACCATTTCTTATTATTTTGTATTTTTATATTTTTAGTTTGAAAAAACTGCTGATCATCTTTTTGATGCTGCATATTATGGACAAACTGATTCAATTGATGGCGTATCAGAAAGAATTATTTTAGGTATGCCAGCTGCTATTGGAACAGGAATGTTTAAATTAATTCATAATCATAATGATGTACATTTAGATAATCCACAAACTCCATTATTTCAATTAGTTTAAAATTTAAATATATTTAATTATAAAACACATGTATCTGGTTGTATACCATTATGTCGTAATTAAAATTATTTAACGTTTTTTCAAATATTTTATTTAAATCACCTCAAAAAAAAGGAATTACAAACAATGGTAGTAGTAAATTATGTACTAAATATTATCCTCTTATACACTATGTACAGGAAAATATGAAAAATATAGTAATATTAACATGCAAATAAAATAATTTAAAAAAAAAAAGTGATTAAAATATACCATTACAAAATTATACAATATTTCATCATTCATATACATTTATAGTATATGCAGTAAAAAGTATTTTATTTTATTTCTTTTCTTAAAATTATGATACATTATAATATTGTAATTTTTTTTTTCATAATTCCTTTTATATAAATAACGCAATGTCAAACGGAGATAATATTTAAATATGTAATTATTTTTTCATTAAAATTTAAAATAATTTTCTTCATACTTGTTTGTTCTTAAATTCAGAGACTTACTTTATTTACTTTTTTTTAAGGCTAATATAATGCTTTATTTTTCTAAATGAAAATAATTTTAATAAGTAAAAACATAAATTTTTAATTCAAAAGTTAAAGAAACACAAAAAAAAAGTTTTATTTTGTGTATTACAAATTAAATGAAACATACATACATGTTATGTATGTCAATTTTAATTGAATATAGTAAATTTTTTTATTATAATAATCCAATCCAGTAATGGTTCACTAGTGCAGTATGGTATAAAAAGTGGAAAATTTTTATAAAACTGTTATGCTTAATTTTCGTCTAAGCATTACATGTAACGAACCCAAGTTTTGAAAATTTCGTTTAATATAAAATGTACGTTACTTACGTATACTGTTTATGAAAGCATATACACAAATATAAAATAACTAAGTTATTAACTGAATAGTTTACTTTCTATTGTAATTTAGACTATTCTATGGTGAAGTGTATAAAATTTCATTTAGATGCATTGGCATTATAATTTCATATATGTATTTTGTTTGATTTTTACACAGCTTGCAGATTATATTATAAACATTTATTTTTTTCTTATTGTTCTGTTAATCAAGAAAAGCATTCATTTTACTGTATAATCAGTTAAAAATAATTTAAATATAGTCAATCAAAATCTTAAATGTATAATTTTAAAAATTATATTACTTTTTTTTTTAAATTTTACAATTTTATACACTTATAATAAAATTCATTTTTTCTTTGTTTTGTTATATACTTCTAGGAATTTACTAGAATTGAATATGTTATGTTTATTTTAAAAACAATTACATATTTATCAAAGTATTAAAAAAAATGTTTATTTTTCATTTTAATTTGATTAGGTACGTATTTGTATTGTTAATTTTGTTCTTTAAAATATATACATGTAGTATGTGTATCATTTCATTTTTCTTCTTTCAATTATATAATTCTCTTTTTTTTTTTTTTTTTGTAACAACAGTCTTTATATATGAACGTGCTTATTATATCACGGGGTTATATTAGGCATTATCTATTTAGAAAAAAAATAATAATAATAAAAATAAAAATAAATACAATTTCAAGTTTTATCAAAATTCTTTAACTTACCCATTAAAAAATGAAAATTGAAAAAGAATTTATGATGTTAATGGTGATATACCCATTTGACGTGGATCTGTTGGTGCTGTAGATCCAAGTTCTAAATTTTTTATAAGTGATGATAACCAATGTTTTGTTGATTTATCTTCTTGAAGGCATGCAGCAAAAGTTGCATCACGTAATTGATCAGGAAGACATTGTCTTAAAGCCTCACGTGCTCTTTTATAAAAAAAAAAGGTACATATTTATATTATAAATCAATACATATTTGAAAATTCCTATCGTATATCATTATGTATTAGGGAAGCAGAAAATTTCGAAATAATTTTTACCTAGGGTTATCTGAGAGCCTAAGATAACATCTTACGACATGTTTAAAAAGCCTGGCTGATGGTTCTTTTGCCAATTGTATGACCATTTTACCCTAAAATTTATTGATATATTTAGTATAAATAAAATGTATGACGTACATATTTTTTATGTTTATCGCATTACCAATATGATAGCAACATGTGAAAACCTTTCGTATGTTTGACAAATATATGATAAACCGCTATCATCTAGTAAAATCTTTTGGAGTATAAATGTAGCAACAGTTTTACTTAATTCAGAACCAGATTCCATGATTCTCAAACATAACGGAATGATTTCAGTTGTTAAAAGAAATGTTATCACTTCTTGTTCATCAGTCTAAATTGTAATTTGTTTTTAAAAACATATTATACATTTAATATTATAGAAAAATCAATGTACATTCATTTGAAATTAAAATATCTCAGTACCTTAACAAGTGCTCCAATTACACCCAAACTCGTTAATCTAAGATATTCAAATGGTTTTGTTTTTGAAGTTGTATGGAGGAACGGATAAAGGAACAAAGGGATTTGTGCTTGTAAAAATACAGTTCGAGTATCTGGATGTGAAGCAACACATTGTAATAATGCTAATGCATTACAAACTCGATTTGATTGATGCGCTGTTAATGTGGCAGGATTTATTGATGGATATATGTTAACAATTTCTTGTAATAATGCCGCTGTTGTACCAAAACTATGCCATAACATTGGTGCTAAATCTGGTACACTTTCACGTTTCTTACTTAATTCAAGTAATGCAGTTTCTCTAGTTTCTGGATGCGCTAATTCATTAATCCATTGAAATACCTTAAATTTAGATAAATTACCAGAAATAAGTGAATAATTTATTTAAATTATTAAATAAATAATAAATATGTTTACCTTTTCTGTTTCTGTTGTCTGTGGGTTTAGACTTGCTGGACTTGGGTGAGTACTCATTATTATTCCAGTTTATTTTTATGTATGACTATATGTATGCTAAATGTCAAAAACAAAATAATTTTCTTGTTCAAATAGTTTTCAATTCACAAGTTTACACACTTATTGAA
Organism: Anthrax anthrax; assembly: GCA_963971155.1. Taxonomy (NCBI): domain Eukaryota; kingdom Metazoa; phylum Arthropoda; class Insecta; order Diptera; family Bombyliidae; genus Anthrax; species Anthrax anthrax. The sequence continues at coordinate 4,375,729 of OZ020123.1, forward strand.
AAATATTCACTTTATCACTTTATTATAGCAAAAAAAAGGAAAATAATGATACGTATGCACAGTATACTACAATTTATTCTATTTTTTATTTTTTCTTTCACTACTTTGATGATTTTTCTAATTTACCAAACTTTTATAATTGTATAATTCTACAAAAGTCAAAATTTATAGCACTATTCACTAATTGGATAAAAAAAGAATTACGAAATTACAAAATTATATATTTTTGTAATATATAAAATAAGTTCTCAAATTACTTTGTATTTTTCACTGTATTTAAAAATTCTTGAATAGAAAATAGAAAGTTTAACTTTTGCATGTGATTAAAAAGAAGCCATTACATATTTTACTTTACTATATTCAATATTCATTATTCAAATATTTGTTCTAATATTTTATAAAGTGGACTACACACTTGTGACTTGATTCTACTGTACACACTACACAGTCTACACATCGTTAGAGTAAAGGAAAAGAATAAAGAAAATGTACAGATAGATGTCAAAGTTGTCATAACATGCCTGTATGACTTTGTTGTCTATTCTATAGTTCTTTCAACTTGTTGTATGTATTGTATTGTATCGCATTGCAGTTGCAATTTGCAAATTTGCAACTGCAACATCATTTCAAAATTGCACGCGCTTGAAACTAGGTGTGTTGTGTGTGTAGAATTGTAGCAGTAGTTGCGGTCATAAAATAAAAATAGTACAATTTTCATCAATATCTTTGGCAATTTATTTGAATTTAATTTTTTTAACATACATATGAAATATTTTTAAAACAGCATTTTTATTAAAAACTAATGGCTAGTTCACACGGCAATCCACGGCTTTTTTATCAAAATATAATTTATCTATTAGAAAACAGATGGCAACTATTCGTAATTTTAACAAGGCGATACCCAATGCTTTCATATCACGTTTTCCGATTTTATTGTTTTTAAAATATTTTAGACCATTTGGCATAAATTTTGCCAGCTATTATTGCAGTATTTCCATTAGAATCAATTGGGTAAATTTTTCTGGACAATGTAAATGGAATTTCAATACGTTTAAGAACTTCACTATTAAAGAATTTTCCATTAAACGGTTTTTTTGTCGTTACGCTTTTTTGCAACATTGATAAAAACAATTTCCATCGTGGAATAAACAGATCCTCAAACATTCCAGACCATTGTTTATTTGCGTAATCCACAATTTCACCATTTGGTCCCCAAATTGTTATTTGAGTTTTTGCATTGTATTCAAATAAAATACTTTCTGTTGCCGAAGAACTTTGATTTTTGGCTGCTTTTAACCATGTACCCAACATGAAATGTCTGTTTGTATTTAAAATTTTCTCCATATCATTAAGTAAATCAATCATAGTATTGCTCCATAATATTAAATTTTTTAAATTCTTCTTTTTGTATTCAGAAATAATATTTAAGTAAATTTTATCTCCGCAATTCTGAAGAAACTGACGTGTTAAATCTACTAAATCATAATTAAATAAATCATTATCCACATATTTACTACTGTTTAGCATCATTTTCCAGGCAGTTTTAACAATCATAGGATTGTACCAAGTCCAGGGTGATAATTTTATATTTGGTCTTCTGCAAATTACATATTTTCCATGTAGTTCAATAATGCCCTTATAGTTATAAACCGATTTTAATAAAAGTTTCCAAACAGCTCTTAAATTTTTATCTTCTACTCCGTATCGAACTGTGGAATAATAAGAAAACCATTCGACAGGGTCAAATTTACTATTAGTCCAACCACGTTCCAAAGTAAATTCATATAATGGATAATTTGGATTTATTCCTTCTGGAGTGATACCAACACCAATCATTGTACTATTTGGCATTTCTTTAGCTTCTTTAATACGTTCATTCACGTTATTTACAGAACCATGCATACCTAACGTTCCACCAAAATTATGTAACATATTCCAAATAAATGGTTGACCATAATATGATTTAGTTCGATTATATTGCGGAAATTGTTCCGATTGTAAATCTAATATTAGAAGCTTTCCTAAAGGAACTGCTGTTAAATACGCTTTTATATTTTCATCCATCCAAAGTGGATTTTTAACAAACATCCAACCTTGCATTAACCAAATTGCATTAGGATCAACATTACTCATAGCTTGATAAATATTCCTTGATACATTACCTAAATAAAATAAATTAGAGTTATATGTATTTAAATTTTAAATATAAAAAGAAATGTTTTATACATTACTAACCCAAGTAATGAATATCAAATTGATTTGGTATGATTTCATTAAAGGGATCGGCAAAATAGATATGATCTGTACCATATTGTTGAATAATTTCGGTTAAAAATAATTGACTAACAACATAAAAAACATGATCACTTAAATCTATAAATAATGGACAACAATATTGATCCTCAAACCGATTCCACCTACTAATCGGTGTAAACTTTGTGGTAGGAAATATTCTTTTAAATGCTTTTGGTACATGTCCAGCAAATGCTGGTATGGCTATAAGCATTCCAAGCTCACGTTGCGCTTTAATTATTTGTTTCTGAAGTTTAAATTGTTTTTCCATAAAGGCATTTGATAAAGGACCACCCCATCCACGAATATTCCCCATACGTTGCCTGTAAAATCATAACCGCATGAACTATAAATCGAGGAATAAGAGATATTTACATACTTACCAAGCACCGAAAGCAGCTCCAGCGAAATGTTCTTCTATTTCATTATCATATAAACCAAGTTTTCGATACACTTTTGCCCATATTGCTTCTTGAATCGGTGCTATTGACAAATTTATTCCCATTAAAGCCATCCAATCAATATGACGACGCCAATCTTCCCATGTCCACCACACAAAACTGTACGACCACGTACATACATTTTGGTAATAAACAAATTGATTTGGTGAAGTATAAGTTTTGTTGCAAGCAGGAAATTTATCTGGAATATGAGATAATTGATATCCAGACCATGATACATGTCCTCTTAAGTAATATTTCAGATAATGATAAAACCCTTTACACGCAGCTACACCTGAAGAACCACGAATTATAACATTTATTCCGTTATGACTATTTATCTAAAAATTAAAGTAATAAACCAATAAGGGATTTAAGTTAAATTACAAAGTTTTTATGTAAAATACTCATTTACCTGAAAGCTATTTTTCATCATTTTAAAATCAATCTGAATGGTAAAACGATGAGAATGCTCTGGTATGATTCTATTGATAACATTTTGTGCCGCATTTTGTTGAATTTCTAATGATGAACTAGGTCGAATATTATGAAAATATTTGTCTGAAAATTAAAATATCAGTAGTAAGTGTATACGACAAGAAAATAGAAAATTGATATAACCACTGTTATTTCCTAAAACGTTTTCCTTAATGAGAAATAGTAGCCAAACGATAAAACATGTTTTTAATTTTAAATTCATAACTTAATTATTGTATTGTATTTGATTCTTGACGATTTCTTTTTGTCAAAATTTGTTTATTTATCATTTAAAATATTAAAAATAAAAAATTTAAATAAATATAAAAGGGTCAGAAAAATGCCCTCAATTATATTGTATTCGTTATTTAGAAATTGAAATTTTATTTTATGTTCATGGTTTTTATTAGTTATTTTAAATCAATTTTAAATTTAACAGATGTTTATGTAAACAAAAATTTTTCGAATCATTTCGTTGTCAACTTACTTCATTTTTTGTTGTTCTCATTTTTTATCCTTTTTTACAGTTTGAGCTGCACTTTATGAGCAGTGCTATCGTTTTGCTGAAATTGCAATATTTTCACTAGTTTTTGATGTTTGATACTCCAATACTTCTCGATGAAAATGTTACTTTTTAGATTCACACACTTTTTAGATTAATTACTTTTATTTTTAAATATAATAAAACAAGGAAAACTATTAAAGAATCCGAAATTCAAATTTTGAATATCGCTTCAATATGCCGCCAAGAAAAATAAAATAAAATCCAAGAGCTATTGTACAATACCGTCCGTCTTCCTTTACGTTTAAAAGGCAACTGACTGAAAAGTGAAAACTGAACTGAGTACTGAACAGGCAATAGAATATTCATTGTGTATGACTGTGATCTTCATTTATGAAACTGGTTTGCACTATGCTGTGCACCACTGCTATGCTATGGGTAGTCGGCCAGTGCCAGACCAAACCAGTGTACATAAAACATGAAAGTGAAAAAAAAAAAAACTAGAAAGCAAACAAGTATAACTCAAGGTCATTTGAGGCAGTAGAACTCGGTTAGAAAATTTAAAAATTCAAACCAAAGCTTTTGAAAAGTATAAACTTAAATTTAAAAAGCATTTTATTTGAAATACTGCTTTCAAGTTTTGAAAAGCGATAGCACTGTTTAAGAGACCTTGTTATATGTATGTAGTTTGTAATCGCATGTAGTGTAGTTCTATCTTCCATACTAATAATTCAATTTTTTGTTTTTGTTGTTTCAAAATAATTGAAATCAAAATATTTTTGACTTTTATGTTGAATGAAATACAATCAACAATTTGTGTGAACTGATAAGTGACAGCGACAGATTCGAAAGAAGTAAGAAATTGTTTACGAAGAAATTGGGTGAAACTGAAAATGTTTATTTATATTTAATTAAAAGGATAAAGTGTAATACGAGCGAATACCATTATATTAATTTACAAAATTTATTTAATTGACAAAATGGAACAAAATAAAGCAGATCTTTTAAATAATACAGAATTAAATGAAGAAATTCCACATAATCTAGAGACTGGTCAACAACTTGATTCCTCGAACGTTGAAATAATATCACGTAAGTTTTGATTAGAAATTAAAGAAAATAATTTTTTATTTTTTTATTAGTTTGATTTTTGTTTAAAAAAAAAATTTGTTATTAATATTTTCAAGTGATTAAAACACACAAGAAACGCAAAAAATGTGGCGAAATTTATATGACAGATGATAACATTTTTGACTATCTTTGTAAATTATGTGAAAAAGTTTTATTCAATGGAATTGTAGATTTTTTAGATCACGTCAAAATATGTAAACAAAAATTAAACGATATATTGCATAAAGTACAATATGATCCATTAGAATCTTTGATTGAAAATAAAATTTTTGATTTTCAACAAGCAAACGAAGTGATACAAGATAAAATATTCTCAACAGAAAATGAAAATAAACAAGGAGTTGAGAAAAATGATGAAGTGATAGAAGTCCAATGTGATTTAGTTAATGAAACTGCTATTACAGTATCACAAGATGAAGAAACAAAAAGGAAAAGAACAGTATATAGTGCGAAAAATTATTTTTCATGTCACATTTGTAAGAAGGAATATGTTTTGAAGTCATCTTTACGAAGGCATGTTAAATCTGCACATGAAAATGAACCAGATAATTGCGAAGTTTTAAAAGAAAAAACTTCAGAAGATTATCAGTCAACGAATCCAACTGTAATCAATGATTTTAAGGAATCCAAATTTGATGATCATCATAGTAGCAACGAAGACATTCAAAAACAAATAATTATTCAGCCTCGTGTTGATCCATTGATTTGTCGATATTGTAATAGGCGATTTAAATCTAAATTAAAGCGAACTGAACATGAATATTCACATACATCAGAAAAACCGTATAAATGTGAAACATGTGGTAAATGTTTTCAATTTGTTTATAATTTTAAAAGACATATTCAAGGTCATTTAGATATAAGAGATTATATGTGTGATATATGTTCGGCAAAATTTAAACAAAAAAATGCACTAATTATTCATAAACGACGTCATACAGGTGAAAAACCATATAAATGTAATTATTGTGAAAAACATTTTGTACAGTCAACGGAAAGGGATCATCACGAAAGAGTTCATACTGGTGAAAAACGATTTCAATGTCATATATGTGGTAAATGTTTTATGGCTCAAGGTAATTTATTAATTCATAACAGAAAACATCTTGGTATAAAGCCATATAAATGTAGCTACTGTGATAAACATTTTTATACAAAGGCAGAATTAGATGTACATGTTGTAGTACATACTGGTGAAAGGCCATTTTCTTGTAAAATTTGTAATGCAACATTTCCTCGAAAATGTACATTAAGGGAACATGAAAAAAGTCATTCAGATTATTGTGGATATGTGTGCAATATTTGTGGTAAATCCTTTAAACGAGGTAACATATTACGTCGTCATATTAAAATTCATGGACAACCTGCAAGGGAAATACTACATGTAAAAAGTTTAGATTAATAGAAAATAGTATAGAAAGTAAAAAATTGATTAAAAAAATTGATATTGTTTGAATAAAAATGTAATGTTCGTAATTGAAAATTTAAAATTAAAATAACAAAAAATTACATTACTATGTTAAAATAAAGAATTGTTACATATATAAATAAGTACGTAGATTATAAAATCATAACAGAAATAAAACATGATTTTTTGTATCTAAATTATGTAAATGTTTTGCTTCATAATTTCTCAAAACACAAATTTTAAAAATAATATTTGAAATTACCTTTTTATTCAATGAATTTATTACTCTGCAAATACTGCAAACTAATACATGGTCAGTAGAAAATAAATTAAAATTATTTTTAATTTTTACTCTTTTGAATATTTCAAAATGAATGTGTTGCAATTAATTGAAAAATGTTTCAAACAAAATAAATAACATCTTATAAAAATCTGTTACTGATGATTTTGTAAATTCTACAGAAGAACTAATTCGAAAACAAATTGCAAAAGGACGATATCTCCTTTTGACTTGGATTCATATTGGTACTTTGAAATAAATCTGTGTAGCGATAAATAGGAAAAATGAACAACTTATCTCCTTATAAAAATCTGTTGCTGATAATTTCGTAACTCTAAAGGGGTACTAGTTCGGAAACAATTGCAAAAGGACAATATCTCCTTTTTGACTTGGATGCATGTTGATATTTCGAAATGAATCTGTGTTGCAATAAATCGGAAAAATGTATCAAATGAAATGAACAACTTATCTCCTTATAAAAATCTGTTGCTGATAATTTCGTAACTCTAAAGGGGTACTAGTTCGAAAACAAATTGCAAAAGGACGATGTCCCCTCATTGACTCGGATTCATGTTGATACTTCGAAATGAATGTGTATTGCAATAGTTAGGAAAAATGTTTCAAATGAAATGAACAACAGGAGAACAAATTCAAAAACATATTGCAAAAGGAAGATATATATCTCCTCTTTGACTCGTATTCATATTTTGAAATAAAAAATTGTTAACAGGTTGTTTCTAATATAAAAATACAATTTGTTATTCACTAAGAGTCATGAAGTTTGTTTCATAAACATATTTTGTTTACTATGCAATAGTTTGTTGGTAAATGCTTCTTAGTCCTTATTAAATTTGAAATGAATTGTGGATTTTTAAATTTGGTTGTCCAGCTAAACGAACTAAGTGTTATTGATACGAAGAAATTTATATGATTTGGTCTATTTTATTTAATTGTAACTTTTTACAGTGTAATTAAGATTAACATATCTTTTAATTTTTTGTAATCTTTGTTTAAATATAAAATTTTTATTTAACAATTGAATAAAACTTAAATACCCTTTGATGTATTTGTTAGTAACCGTTCTTTTATGCTAAAATTTGAAATTCTCTTTAGTAAACAAAAAATTCACTGGTGTTAAAAAAACAAGGAAGAAAAGAAATTTATTAACATTATGTACATGTATACAAAGGTATAGCATTCTATCAATCAAATTTCAATACTATTTTTAATTCATACAAGTACCATATTTGTACCACATTTTTATCACCATGTTTTGGTATAATTTTTTCTTTTTTTTTTTTTCAAAATTAAGTATGCGATTGCATGAAGAAAATTCGTAATAAAGATATGTATACTTAATGTATCATAGTATGTATGTGATAAACAAAATTTTTAAATGAAAATTACGAGCTTTATGAGACCAGAACACGTAACATACATAACTATCTTAAAAACCTTTTAGATCCATATAAAATTTCAAAAAAAAAAAAAAAAAAAAATCAACAAAAATTAATAACAGTCTCAATTTAGAAGCATACGTATACGAATGTTGTGTGTAATTTAATTTCTCATCTTTACCGTTTTTTATTCGTATTGCATTCGTTTCTTTTGAAATATATATTTTTTTTATCATTTCATTTATTAATGCATGATATTAGAGTGTAAATGCATGGTTCAATTTTTTTTAGTAAAAATATCACGTTTTAAGAAATTTTGAGTGAGTAGAAAAATTTTATACGTTATTTATACGAAAAAAAACAAAAAAATTTTTTTTTTTTAAATTACATACTTTTTCAAATACAGACACATTACGAAAAATATTTTCGTATTTCTTAAAAAATTAATTTTAACGTTTTTATTTATCTCTGTTTTTTTTTTTTTTTTTTCTAAATCATATTAATAATCTTCTTGGTGTTTCCTGTGAGAAAGGTTCATGTTCTATAATTTATGAATTATTTCCATGCATTTTCATGTAATTTTATTTTTATATTTTCAATTTAAATTTTATTGTATTTTTCTTATTCAGTTTTAAAATTATTATTTTAAACATAATGAATTCTAAGAATATTTTAGGATTAAGTAGTGTAATGGACATAAGTACACAAAAGCATAAGTGAAATGATTTAATCATACACATTAAGGAATCAGAATTCATTTAAAGTGAAGGTTTGTTGTTAATTACACTTGAGAGCTTTTCACTTTTTAGCTAATAAAAGTATAAAAATAAAAATTTATTACATTACTCTCATTTTAAACGTGTACCATATAACTTAAACTGTGTCCACTAATTCAATGTACTTAAGTCCCTATGAAAACCACGTTACATCACTGTGTATTGATATTTAAGAAATTCATCTGATTATGTATGAAAACTTTAAAAACTGTGGTAATATTACTTGTGAAACAGTTTAATTAGAAATTATGAGAGCATGAAAAATACATATTATGTACTCCCACAGGACCTTAACTAGCATACAATTAGTGGACAGAGTATAAGTGCCGAAATTGAAGCACAGAAATTAGTGCTAAAAACTAAAATTATGTACCTAAATCAAAATAAAATATTTAAAATCTTATTTTCATAAGTCTATTCCTGAATACGTTATTTTTCTTTTTATATCTTTGTTTTAACGTAAAAAAAATACATTTCAAACAAGTAGACATGTGCTGATACGTTTACAAATTTATATTAATTATCAATTATATTCTCTTATGTAAGAGAGTATAAATAATAAAAGAATATTTTGTACATCATGGAAATACATGCTAATAAGACGTGTTACTTCTGTATAATATAATTTAAAAAAAAAAAAAATCAAAATCAGATATTTTCAAATTTTCTATTTGAACATTTTCTAATAAAATAAAATTGGTTCTATTAATTTTCCAGTATTTTTAAACTTAAATTAATTGTTTAAAATGATGTATAAATTAATTGATATGTAAACAATTGCATTTGTAAACAAACTGTATTGTATGTTGTTACTATGAATTTTTTCCTCGTTTTGTAATTTCCTTTTTTGAATTTTTTTTTTATTTTATTTTATTTTTTACTTAAGTTTTACTTTTGTTTATTCGTCCTTTTTTTTTCTCTCTTCTTAAAAAGTGTGCGTATAGTTATTTTACACATTTGTTTCAAATTTCACATTTTATTGTTAATATTAAAATGTACTTAATTTTCATTTTTTTATATTTTTTTTTTTCAAGGAAAAAAAAAACAAAAACTTGATAAAACTTTGATAAAACTCAATTTTCAGAGGATAATTATATATTGAAAAAGAGCATCAGAAAGAATCATAAGCTATATCGTTATCTATATTGCATAAAGGTATTTAAAAGACACTTGTGTGTGTATGTGCACGCATGTAGATAAAAAAGATATAAAAAAAAAATCTTCTTTAAATTAGGATGTCAGTAACAAGTCACTGCTTTTTATATCTTTTCTTAAATCATCCAAAATTAAATGAGATGTCTGTTCTATGCTGTTAAAGATGTTTATTATTGCATTGTTCCATCTCTTGTATTTAATGTACAAAAGTATTAAATTTTACATGCACATATACATACATGTATGTACATTTTGACCTATAAGATCTATAATATCTTTTCTTTGTCCTTTTTATTACACTTTTATTATGTAGTTTTTCCTTAATTTTTTTTTTTTTTTTTTTTTTTTTTTTTTTTTTTTTTTTTTTTTTTGAAAAACAAAATACATTCCTTACGAGTTACGTGTGTACGTATCTTATGTTTGTACTTCAGGAAAATGGTAAAATAAAATGAATCATTTATAAATCTTTAAATTGATATTTTATGAAGAAATCAAATTGGTAAACAAAAGAAAAATTAAGTAAAATCATAACAGTCAGTATTTACTAAAGATGCATCAATTTTTGAATTTTTTTTTAATTTTATTGAATTTCGTAGTTTATTCAAACAATTCCCTTAATTATTACATCAACATAAAGATTCATTTAATTCGTTATTTTTTTGAATTTTTTTTTTTTTTTTTTGCATTTCTACATAAATAGCTTTTCTATTGTGTAGTCCCAAACATTTATGATGGAAAGAAAAGAAAATCAAGATTTATTTTTCAAAAATGTTATAAGAGTGCAAAATACATTTGTGATTTGTATTTGTAAGTATGTGATACATCTGACACTAAAAATAAAGGAAAAAAAAGAGAAAATGAATGAAAAACAAAACAAAAAAAAATTAGACAGTAACAATAAATATGTATATATAGAAAAAATATGAAAAAATTTAAGAAAAACCTTTCACTGTATATTTAGATACAATAAAAAGTTATAAAGTTGAATTTATATCTAATGATTGTATTTCATATTCGTATGTATGTACGAGTACATTCCACGTGAATGAAAATTTATACGTTATAATACGTAACGTAAAATGGCAAGTCATTAGTTACGGGAAATTCTTTTTGAAAACAAAAATGCACTTTTCACAGGAAAATTTAGCAATTTATATTACTACATGTAACGTATGAAGAAAAGAAAAAAAAATTTTAAAATAAAAGTATGAAAAAAAAATTTAAAAAAAATAGTATAAAATAACAAACAAAAAAAAAACGAAGAAAAAAGCAATATTGTGATAAAAAGGAATGTAAAAATAATGAAGAAAAATAAAAAATGAAAAAACAAAAATAAATTTTCACATTAATTTGATGCTGTCATTGGATTTATGTATCAGACAACAGAGATAAACCATAAACCGAGGTAAACGACAACAAAAGTGGAAGCAAAAAATCAGTTACAGACTGAACTTGCACCATGTATGTACATATGCTAGTATACACATGTGTGTAGTGTATATTGAAATCAACGTGAAAAATTCTGAATACAGTCATTATTGTACGTATAAAAAAAGGAAAAAAAAAATTCAAAAAAAATGATAAATTCGGAAAGCAATAAATTATTTTACTTATTTTTTTTTTCTTTTTTTTTTTTTTTAAATAACGCAACAAAAATATATGTACATATGTGTACGTATACAGATATTTTAACACTTTTGCTTTACACCTCTTTTGTATAAATTTTACTGGTATATTTATCTTTTTTTCACATACTGGGAAGCTGAAATTAGGAAATTTGTTTAATTATTTATAGAAATTAAAGATATTCGGCATATCTCAAATTGTATGAAATATTTTCATAATTATTTACAATTTGAGGTATTTCTGAAATTGAAAATAATTTAAATATTATAATACATGTATGTACATTTTCGAATTATGTAAATTCCAATGAAGTGAAAACTTTTAAATTATGAATCAATTTCTTGAATTTAAAAACATAAGTTAATACTTGCATTGTTGTTTTGTTTATAAAGTATTTAAAATAATTTGAATAATTTTATAAAGGAAACGTGCACCATTTTAATTTGATTCATTTTCATATGTGCAAAACTATATTTACATATGTATGTATGTATTTGTATGAGCATATATATGGGAATCTATTTCCACAGCTGTTATATCAAATTTATGTTACAAAAATAAGAAAATTTTAGCTTTTTTATTTAAAAAATGAATAACAGTTATTATTCAAATCACGTTTCAAGTATACATTTATCAGTATATTCATGACATAAAATTCGCATATGTATTTTTATATGTAACGTATGCATGGTACGTTCAATTTGTCTTTAAGAAAAATTCAATACTTTCATCACATTTCTTCTTTCTGTTTGTATCTATTTTTTTAAATACATATGCATGTACCTACGTTGCCATTGAGGTGGAAAAAATTCATCTGCAGACATTTATTTCAGCAAATATGCTTGCAAGTTATACGTTTAGGATATTTAACAAAAAAAAATTGAAAAAAAAAAAATACATAAATAAATAAATAAAACCAAAACTGAAATTTGTATTATATTTATTAGATTGTCCTTAAATATCCTTATGTACACATAAATATAAGCATGTTCACACATGTGTATTTTAAATTCATATCAATCATCAAATAAGTCAATAAAATTTATAAAACAAAAGGATTCATGAAAGAAAACACATGATTTTCCGGTAAATACCTACATATGTATAGGTATAATGGAACACAAAGTCGGAAGAGGGTGTCAGTGAGCGGATAAAATAAATTCATCAAAATTCATTATAAAATAACAAAACTTTTTAAAAACATTAAAGTATTTAATTTTTTTTTTTTATTTTTCAAAACATTCAAATTTTCCATTTTCACAAATTTGTTTCCTTAAAAATAAAATTGTATTTTAACGGTTGCATATATTAAAATTCATACGATATGTGTGTATATGTAATTCCTTCGTGGTTATGTAGAAAAATATTTGACGATAAAATATTTTAAATGGTGTTTGAAACTTTGGACACCTATCATTTAATCCACTTTTATCAGAGGTGTACACATTATATATATAATACACAGATACATATGCACAAATACATACATATATGTTTTATATTATGAAAACGATATAATAACAAGTTTAAATATTTGAATTATTAGCCTTATGTGAACATTAAACGATAAATGAATACAAAATGCTTAATTAAAATCCTTATTGCACATGTAATATGCACTGACCACATATGTATACTATATACATATGTATGTACATATGTATATGCATTACATTTATGTGCACTACACATGATATATATGAATTAGTTCAATTATATGTACATATATAAAACATTATACATAAATAAAGGATGGATACATTTGCTTGTTTACATGCATGTTTAACATATTTGATGTGAATGTTATGTTAATTAGTATCACGATAACAAAATAACATAACATAATTTATACGTATATGTATGTATAAAAATAAATCTCTAACGTTACGTTCGCAAGTGAAAATAAAAATTTTGTTTTATTTTTATTTGTTTTTAATATATTATACGTAAATAAGATATAGAATTTGAAAAGTGTTAAATAAAAATGCTTAATTACTCTTTTGTGATCTCAGGTATTCATCTACGATACAAAAAAAAAATTTTTTTTTTTTTTTTTAATTCTACAAATTATCATTTTTGAGAAATTTTTGAAAAATGCATTTTGTAACGAATTTTTATTTGTATTGTTTAAATCATAAAATATGGATATGTGTGAACGAATATTATTGTTTTTGAAAATATTTAAATTTCATTGTTCATTGAACATTCATTCACATTTCAAAAAGTAATTATTAAATTTTTTTTTTTTTTATTTTTCCTTTACCATATCAACTTAATGAACAAATATTTACATAATCAAGAATGAATACACATACATACATATATCATTTACATATATAAAATATAGTGATTTAAAATTAACACAAAAGTATACAAATAAATGTACAAATACATATATAAATGAGAATTACAAAACTACAGATTAGAAGTTCAATATGTTAAATTTAGGATTCTATTTAAATTTTATCAGAAATTTTGAATGTATACCATATACATATGTGTATGTGTACATATGTACATACTTATATGCATTCTGATATTTTTGAGTACATGGTTACTTATATATATATTTTTGTAAAAGCATTTCATACAATAAAAAGCTAAAGATTATTTACCATATTTTATAGTATTAATTTTCTAATATGATATGTGAGAAACAAATACTATAATATAGATACATAATATAATTCTTGTTATCTTCAAAATAAAATAATGCAGGAATAATGATTTCTATTTGAAATTGAATAAATACATATATACATATATTCTGTATATTATATGGATTATAAATATTCATTTCAATTGTATTTGTATGCGTGTATGAAAATCTTAACCAAAATTCAAAATAATAGAATGAATGTTATATAATATAAGAATTCTTCTTATCTTTTCAAGTTCTAATACCAGACAATCAATATAATATTATACATATATTATATGGTATTAACTATTAATACATAAAGTATAAGTGATACATATGTACATATGTATCATGTATGCATGTATGTATGTATGTATGCAATATTATATAGATTCAAATTTATTTCACAAAAGTAATTTTTTAATACACTTACACAAACGTATGTATATGTATATTAAATATATGTGTACATGTACAATTGCACATATATTCATATACTTACATAGTATCGTACAGAGTATAGAGTATCTATGTAATGTTTCATTTGAAAAAGTATTGAAATATTTTTTTCTCTTTCGATTAATTATGGATTTATATTATTTTCATTATTACTATTACTACAGTAATTTGAAAATTTGATACATTTTAGGTTAAATAAAAATTTCTACAAAAAAAATCTAAACACATATATGCATGCATATGTTCATGTAAAAATTTTAAATATCAACTGAAAATGAAAAGTATCTACACATACAAAGAAAAAGCAAAACTTATAATCAAAAACCTATGAAAAAAAAAAAATGCAATTAAATTGAAATAATCGAAAAATGCATAAAAATACTCTTGCATATATTTGATGAATTTATTGAATTAAAAAATTTCACAGAAATGACTTTGAAAAAATTTTTTTAATAATTTAAAAAAAAAAAAATAATTTCATTATTTTATGGATATTCAAATAATAATAGAAAAAAGATATTACACAAATGTATGTGTTATCACTACATGTGCAAGGGTATCAACTAGAATATTTTGTAATACAGAATGAAATAAAATATTTTCAAAAAATCTTCTCATATGTTGAAACGTTTTTATTTATTTATTTTTTAAATCTTAATTATACCTTTATACATACATTATTGTGTACATATAATATTTACATTGTATATCGTACATATGTACTCGTATTTAATCTATATTATATTGTACTATAGAGAAAGTTTAACTATCATTATTAATAAAAATGCAATAGGGACTCATTTTTGAAACTTTCATAAAATATATCGTTGTAAGCATATATACAGTGGTACACCTCTGATTACATACACATATGTATGTACACATACAAATATGTGTAAAAAAAATTCAAAATAATATTTTGTAAATATATGAGCAACGAATAATATATGTGTGTGTTAACTTGTATAAAAACTTTATTACGATATTTAAATTTACATATGAATGTACATTTTACATACGATTTATATAGTACGTATCGTACATATTTGTATAGAATATTTACATACGTACATTCGAAATATATGTACATATTTATGTATTTTCAAAAATAAATTAAGAAATATTATAAATTTTCAGGTGGTTTAAACTAAAATTTATTACACCTTTAAGAATTAATGTAAATTTTTGTTTATTTTTGAAAATATGAAAATTGTTATTCACATATACGTTTATGTAAATAATTTATTTTTTTAATGTATAATGTAAAAAAAAAAAAAAAAAAAACTGGCACAGTAGGAATAATTCCGTAAATAGAGTCGATTATAGTCGATTTAATTTTTATATACATAAAATTGTAACGGTCTATTTTTAAAATTTGAAAATTTAAAAATTTAATAAAGAAAATTACTATAGAATTTTTTGTTTTTCGTCTAACAACATAAAAATAGGAAAATTAGGAATTTATCATTATTATTTCTTTTTAAAACCGTAGATTCTATCATTTGCACATTAATTGAATTTTTTTTTTAATTTTTTTAAAAATTAGCATTAAAAATTTTATAGCAATAGAAAGAATTGTTAACTTGAATTTTAGTGAAATCATTTGTTATGAAGGAAATTTTAATTATATTTTTCAACACATTTTTTTTAAAGACGTAAATGTTTATTTAATTAGTTACAGGAGAAAAAAAAAGTAGTTCCCATTAAATTTTTACAATAGTTTTCTGTCTGTATATTTCCACTTTTAAACATTTTGTGTACATAAATAAAGGTGATCTCAATAATTATCCTATCCTGAATTCTGTAACCTGTTCCTCTACCAATTTTAGTTTGATTTATTTATCAGTCTCTAGAGAGGGAACTTATTTGGTAAATTTTAGTGTGTACACATGCACGTCTCATACATTAATCACGTATTGTATACACGTCCAGTATACATAGAAAATCATATTTTGTATTAAATTTTTTTGTAGAACCCAATGTACGAGTACTAATAAAAATCAATAAGCTATGGCGAAAAATTAAAAAAAAAACAAAAAAAATTACATTAAAATTGGAAAACTTCCTAATTAGATTGGAAATTTTATTTTTTGTCTTTTATTTGAATTTTATTATTCGTTTTTAAAATTTTACTTTCAAAAAAAAAAAAAAAAAATTTCACGTTAAATAAGTCACCTTACATTAAAATCAACCAATAATAATATTCCATGTACATGTATTTTCCCCTAAATATTAAATTTGTTAAAATTTATTTCCATTATTGTTTCAAGGATAATCTAATTAAACTAAAAATATAAGTCTAGAAACACAAAATCAAATTGTTCCATTAGCTGTAATAAATAATAAAATATATGACATGAACGATAAATAATTTTTGTAATTTCATTAACCGAAGACAATAAAGTTTAAAAATATTTTTTTTTTTTTTTTTTTTTTTTTTTTAATGGGAGATTTTATCAAAAATGTAATAACAACAGTAAAATAAACAAAATTAAAAATTTAATAAATTTTATGAAGAGAATATCGTTTGTTTTACACAACATAGTGGGCATTAGTTTCAATGGTATACTTTTAAAATTTTTATGATGAAAATTTCGACCAATACTTATGTATGGATGTGAGATCTGGGTACTGAAGGCAAACGACATCAACCAACCGCTTTTATTTGAACGAAATGTATTGAGATGAATATTTGGTCCAGTTGAAAATGATGATGGTACATATAGAAGTCGATATAATTTTAAACTAGAAGAGATTATCAAACGCGAAAATGTAGTGCGCTTTATTAAATCACAAAGGATAAGATGGCTGGGACATCTTTTGAGAATTAACGAGAGCCGTGTGATCAAGCGTATTTTTGGAGGAGCACGAAAGAGAGGCAGACCACGTAAGAGCAGATGAATTGACGATGTTGAAACGGACATTAAAAAATTAGGAATAAAACGATATAAAGGGAGCTGGCTAAGGACAAGCAAAAATGGAGAGATGTTATGAAGGAAGCTACAGTTCATCTAGAACTATGAAGCTGTGAAATAAAGAAGAAGAAGAATGAAAATGTCGTGGTTTGTCATCACTTAAAGAAAATGTAAAAGTACATATAGAATAAAAATAAGCAAACTTTATCTATATTTTATGGCTCAACAAAAGAATGATGTAAAACTATTGCAATAAAAAGAAAAAAAGGAGAAAAAAAATTCAAATATCTACATGTTTTATAAATTTTATGTAACATTTTTTTTTTTTTTTTTTTGTTATTGCATAATTTTATTCATAAACTATTTTTGTATAGCATTGCATCATAAGATCAGGTATAAAAATTAAACTGCATTATGTAGTATTACACTTATATGGAAAAGTTGTGAAAAGTCTTCTTCTTAACAATGAAACTTTAAATGTAATACTTTATAATAATCAATTTTTTTGAAAAAAAAAAAAATTTTTTTTTTTTTTTTTGTCATTTATTATCTTATGGTTGTTTTGAATGTCTGTATCATCATCATTTTGTATAAAAAATAAAAATTCATGTTAAATTACAGAAAAAATAAAAAATAAAATATTTGATATTACAAACTCTAAACTATCAGAAAACTTTTCTAAAAAAAAAAAATAAATAAATAAAAAATATATAGCCATGTACATTGCAGATAGTTTTTCTTTCGAGTTCACAAAACTATCACAATTTTCTATTTCATTTAGTATTTTTGTCTGTACACAACATACACAAACAAAATAGATTTATGAAAAACAAAAAAATTTTTTTTTGATTTTTTATGTTCTTTTTGAATTATTATAGACAATTTTTTAAAATGTATCTCAAGGGAAGATTATTATATGAGAAAATATTAAAAGCAAAAGTTTTTTGTTATAGTTTTGTTTTTTATGTTGTTTTACTTTAAAATTAGAATTTCATATAAAAATGATTTAATGTACGTACATATATGTTAGTATGTGTGATATGACGCTTATATACATATGAATTGTTTATTTTGAAAAAATGATGTAACTTCATTTTTTGTTTCTTTCGAGATATTTAAAATAACACTAAATTACATATAAGTAAATTATGTGATTTATCAACTTTTTTTAAAAAAAAAAAAAAAAATTGACTTACACCACTTTCAAAATAAACGGTCTATATTGTCTGTGTAACAGACGAAAAGAATTTAAAATTTAAATGATAAAGTTCGTTTTATTTTTTAATCATGATATCGGTTATGACTGTTTTTTTTTTAAAATATAATCTTAAAAAATATTATTATCATTTTTAAATGAAAAATTTCTATTTTATTTTAGTAAAAAACAAAAATTTATTGAAATAATTTGAAAAAAAAAAGAGTTTTTAATAATTAAAATCCTGAAGAAAAGATTTTTTTCAAAAAAAATATTTTATAGAGAAGTAAAAAATGAAATAACTTAATATTGTAATATTTATCTTAAAAGAGAATTTTATTATTCACGTATAACGAAGAATTGATAATTTTTATCTGTTCAAAGGTATCGTAGTTTATTGATGTTAATAAATTACATAAGTTTTCATGTATACACATGTACGTATATATATGTTCATTGAATGCCGGTTTTATATGTAGAGAGTAGTATCCTTTTGGTACTAGTACATGCTTACTAGTATTTCATATTGTATTCATTCATTTACAAATCATTTTGTCTTGTAATATTGTAATAAAATCAGTTATATTTAGTTGTAACAGATTTGAATATCCTGTAAAACATTATACGATCACAATAAAATGTTTTTTAATACGATACATACTGACATACACATGTATAATTACGTAAATTTAATGAGAACACACATACAAAACATTTGAACATAAATTTAATCTTTGGATCATTCAATTAAAGAATTAAGTAAATGAATATAAAGATTTTAAATAAAATTTTATCATTCTTTGGCTCTCTATTATTTTGAATATTCAAATAATAATATGACTTTATATTTATTCATTTATTTTATTTCTTATTTTTATACATAGTAGTATATATGGTTTTATTGAAATAATGAAAGAATTTCTTATCATCAAAAACGTGATTACATAATGTATGTAAATTTGATATGTATACATTGTACAGGAAATAATTTAAAAGCTTCTTTTAAGAGCATTATATACATACAATCATATGTACACACATATATGTATGTATGTATGTATGTGTATTTGAATTTGTAATATGTGCATATACATATGTGTAAATAAATAAAAATAATTATTTAAACAAATTAAACTAAAATAAAATATACAATCATATTTTCAAAAGTACTCATATACATGAATAAATTATATTTAAAAATTAAATTCCGTTAAATTTTAAAATTAGTATATTTATGTATTTTATTAAAATAATAAAAAAATTTAAAATTTAAATTTTATCTCTACTTTATTTACAACAACAATAATTGAATACATAACTAATTGGAAAACTTTGAATCCCCAAAACTATTTTTTTTTAATTAGTAAAAATTTTTTGTTTTAATTAAAGCAAAAAATACACAAATATAATATTAACATCACACATTTTTCGATATCATTTGCAATAATTGCATGTACAAAGTAAACAATATACCTATTTACTTCCTATTACTTTATTTTTCAATTTCATTAAATTTGTTTTACATGATTCTCTCTTTTTTTTTTTTTTTTTGTTTAACATTTTGTAATCATTGATTTTAAATCAATTTAAAATTTAATTTATAATTGGAAAGTGTTAAAAGTATGTATGCATTTGTTTATAGTATTTATTTGATTTTAATATTTTTTTTACATTAATTATACACTTAAAATCATGAATGATCGTTATTTAGATTATTTTTAAAAATCATTAAATTGAAAATATTTGCATGTAAACATTATTATGCTTTGACTAAAATCAAAAAAAAACAAACAAATGTTTAGATAAAAATAACCTAATAACATATACCATCAATTAATTGTGTATCCGTGAACACATGTGTTTAATTGATCAAAATAACAAATTATTAGTTAGAAGGCAAAAAAAAAAAATCAAAGAAAAACTAATACAAAAAAATTACAAAAAAAAAAAAAATGTTTACAAATTAATTTGTAGTTGTACATTCATACCAATCAATTAAAAAAAAAAAAATAATAATACAAAAATAACAACAAGAACTTTTATTAATGAAAAAATCAAAAATAAAACAAAAAAAATTGCTATGTTAATTTTAAATTGTGCCAAAATAAATTCATTTTATGTAATATGAAAACTTTAATATTAAACAAAAACCATAAGTAAAAGTTTTTTAAGTATATAAATAAACACATATACAATTTTCTAATTGATTTTATATAATATATAAAATACATAAAATTTATTATATTAAACTTACAAACTATTAAGCATAAACTTTCTTATTATAATCAGAAAATTTCTTGAAGAACAATTTTCAATATATGTATTTATATGGAAATACGCGTACACACATTTGTGTATAGAATATGTACATGTATTGTTTTATTTTATTTATTTATTTATTTTTTTTGTTTATTCTGTTTTTGTGTTATTATTTAATTTTTTCATAATAAAAACATACCAGATTTTGTTTTAATTGTACATAAAATTTGTTGTACAAAAATATGTTATAATAACTTTAAAAAGGACTAAAAACTATAAAATAAAATTACTTGTTATACAAATTATATTCATAAAATAGCAAAAATCACATAAAACATAAAATTTCAATATTGGTAATGTTTTATTTTTCATTTTTATGGAATTTTATATCTTTAAATTTTAATTGAAAAGATACGAGTAGAATAATTTTATTGGTTTTGAAAATTTATATATGCCCAAGTAGGTACTTTTGATGGATACTTTTATGTAATTGTACAATAAAATTTTGATTGCATATAAAGTGTATAAATATGTGTATATATGTGATCATTCTTCGATGGCACTACAGCCCATATACATATGGCCTCCTTAATTCTTCTTCTCCAAGATATTCTATCTCTAGCCTGCTGTCTCCAGTTTCTATATTTAGCAGGTTAGCAGCATCGATCTCAACAGCATCCTCCCACCTTGCTCTAAGCGTATATAACCATTATAATACTAATAAAATCCTTTAAAATGTTTCTTAAGCATTTCATAAAGATATAAAATTTTCATATGGACATTCCTAAATGATCGTAAAAAATTTTATTTTTGTTTTTCTTTTAATAATCATTTTACTAAAAATTTGTGGGAATGCAATATTTTTGATTAATTTTGATTCTATAATTTCAAAATATTTTTTTAAACTATTTTCTATGTTTAACTGAAGAAAAACTAACAATTTCAAACATGGTATCATCAATGCTGTCTACTAATTGTATACAGTTAAGATCTCATGGGAATATACATTTCTTTTTTTACTTCTTTCATAATTTCTAATTAGAGTATATCATGAGCAATATAACCATAATTATATTAAAGTTTTCATTCAATATGAGATGAATTTTTTGAATATAAATATACATTGAGATACATAATGGTACCACTTTACATGGTTTCCATAAGGCTTTAATTGCGTATAAATGGCGGATAGAGTGTAGTAATTTTTAATTTTAAATTTTGAATATATACAAAATTTTTAATGTAAACTTGTGTTGTGAAACATGTTGAAATGTTATAAGGATAAAATGTATCTCCAGATATCTTAACATATAAACATATAGTATTCCACAATTCAATATGATAATTACAAAAAATTTGAAATTATACAGTAAAGTAAAATAAAACCATGATATCAAGATTAGTCTCTTACGGAATTCCTTCATGAAATCATGTTGACAAAACAAAAAAAAAATTGCATTTTGCACTCAATTTAAAAATTTAAATTTAAAATTTATTACTCTGCTCTACAAATTTATACACACTTACATGTACTACACATTTTCGTTACTATTTGAGTTCTAAAAAATTTACATTTTAAAAAATTGAACTCGACCTACTAACATCATCTTATGAAACAATACAGATTATTATTTTGATGTTGCATGTATTCCAAGAAAAAAAAAATAATAAAAATTACAAGTTATTCATTTTTTTTTTTTTTTTTGTTCTTTTAAGTATCCTTTATATAAAATTTAACCTAATTTAAAAATTTTTATTACATTTACATTCACACACATACAAATAATTAGAATAAAAATCTAATATTTAAAAAATGCCTTTATAGAAAATAAAATTAGTAACTAATTAAATCATTTTTTATACTTTATAAATTAAAAATTATATTTTATATACTGAATGTATTTAAATTCATATTTTAAGTAGATAAAAAATGAAAAGAGAAGGAAAAAAAAATTTTTTTTTTTTCAAAATAATTTATTTGTATTTAATCAAGGTTAAGGTATACTTCTTATTATTTTTAAATTGAATTAAAATATGATAATTAAATTCCCTTCTATATTTTTGAAATTCATTAAATAATAAACACATAAAGCAAAATGTATAAAAATATTTTTAGAAACAAAAAAAAAAAAAAAAAAAAAAAAACAAGAAAACAAGAAAATGAAAATTGTTGACACAATTACACACTATGTACATTACATTACATACGTACATGGTATACGTTTTACATTGTTAATTGCAATGAGTTTCAACAAACACAATTCAAATTCATAATATAATAATGAAGTTGATATGAATAGTAATCTCATTCATTAGAAGCGTGAAAAAATTGAATTAATTTTTATTATTTTTATTTATAAATATGAATTTAAACATATTTATAGAGCTAAATAATATTTAAAAAAAAAAATTTTCACAGGAAAAACAACAAAAAAAAAAAACGTTATAAAAAAATACAAAATTATGAAAGGTGAAAAATTCTAGTACCATAATTATTCTAGATTTTTAATACAAATTTTCCAATTTACAATAGGAAAATTATAAATTTTTATTTTTTATTTTTTTTTTTTTTTTCAAATTTTATTTATACTAATTACATGAATAAAACACAAGTACTTCAATAACACTTTTAAATAATTCAAAATCATAACGGCGAACATATTTTCTTTCAAATTTAAAATATACGACATGTAAAACCAATGTATAGGTATCTGGCAAGGGAGAAAAAATTTTTTTTTTAAATTTCATTTAATTAAAAAAAAAAGTAAAAAGTAAAATACCACCCATTTATTACTAACACAAGGTGTAATGTTATGCATCCAAATAAAATGTGTTATAAATTTAGAAATTTTATAATGAAAGGCTTTTAAAGGTTTCCTTTTTATTTCATTTTTTTTTTCTACATATATAAAATTTTTAAATTAATTTTTGATTAAATTTAATGGAATTTTTATGTTTTCATGACAAGAAAAAAAAAATCATAATTTAATAACGTACGCGGTTACGTAAAGTGAAAAAAAAAAATAAAAATAAAAGCAAGAAAAATAATTTAAGAAATGTTTATTACAACCCATACATGTATAAATATGTAGGTGGAAAAATCACTTTAATATTTCTCCTTTAATTCATTCATGACTTTTTCCTCTTTAAAATAGGGAATGTACCTTGATATTGAAAATGAAAATTCAAAATGCTCTTAAAATCGTCTATTCTTAAGGAAAATAATAAAAATAATAACAGAAAACAAAAACGGATTTTGTATATTTTGAATCTTTTTTATACAGTAACACAATATAAATATTTTATTCATTTAATTCGGTTTTCAACTGAATTCATTATTCTCTTCTCTTTGCTTTTTTAATTGCTGTGATTTATAGAATATAAAGTATGAGGTAACTAAGAAATGAATATACAAAAATATTTAAATGTTTTGTGTAAATAAATCCAAATGGTTTCATTTACAAGTACTTATATGTATTTTATTTTATTGAATGAAAGTATTTTAATTAAAACAATATTAAGAATAAGAATTTTCTTGGTAATTCTTATATGTTACCATAGTACTTATTGTAGATTACATAATGAATGAACTTTTTAATTGTGTACTCATAAAATAACATTTTTTAGTACATTTTATGAGTATGAAAGCAAAAAACCATATCTTTACTGTAAAGGAAGATTGTAGGATAAGTAATTATAAAGAGATGTAATTTTTTTGCTTCTACAAGTACTTACGTTCATAACTCTTTTGTATATACGAATTTATCACATTTAAAAATTAATTTCTATTAAATATAAATTTAGTGAATCAAATAATGAAAAATAGATTTAAATCTCATCATCATATTTCGCCAAAAATTATTCTTTTTTTTTCGAAAACACGAGAAGTGAGATGAGGTTTGGTAGCCTCGACATGGCAGCATAACTAATCAGCTTATTGTATCACTCATTCTCGGTATTTCTACACGAAAGCGCATATCCTCTTAGCAAGGAATATGACATACTTACTTTACTTCATTCCCAATTAATGCAACATTGATTTTCTTACAATATCTTATTTGGTTTAAAAGAGATCATATTTTATTGAAATTAAATTTAAATTTAAAAAATTTCTAATGTCTATTTCTAAAAACTCTAGAATCTGTTACATACACTTAGATTTCTTTAAAAATCCTGACTGACATTATAGCTTATGATATAAAAGCAATGCAAACGTATGTGAGAATGTACACATAAAATCGTATTACATACAATAAATAATATATATAGAGATCTGTTATCATATTTAGAATGAAAAACTTGTCTATTCTTACAAAATTTACAAATGTACCCGACTTACAATTGTTTTAAAATGTTCATATCATTTTACAATACGTAAATATGTATGTATGTATGTATGCTTCTTTTAAATTGTTAACAATAGTTATCACTTACCCAAATTAAAAACATTAACATTGATGCCATTACAAATAAATATATAGTCGGTTTCATAGCAATTGTTACATATGTTTGTATACTTGTGCTTATTAGTAATGCTATATATCTTGTCTGTTTGCCTGTCTGAGTGACGCCACTTAATCACATATTTAAATGAAAAAAAAAAAAAAAAGTTTAAATGAGGAAAAATTATAATAACAAGTACACATTCTAGGATATATGTTGATATTCCTAAATCGTGTATGTAATATGAATGCGTACATATAAGAGATATGTACAAAGTTGTTGTTTTCAATTTTGTTTCATTTTGAATCATGAAAACGCATCTAAGCAAAAAAGATGAAAAAAAAAGCAAAGAAAAAGGAGGTTATTGCTCTTAAAAACAATTCTATTTATAATTTTCAAATTTGAAAAGAAAAAAAAAAACGGATATTTAAAAGTTTTTCTAGTTTTCTAAGACAATGTGTGTTAGTTTTTGTGATTTTCATTCAAGTGCCACAAAAAACCAACATATTATATAAATGAACATCACATGTCTGATGAATTTACGATAAAAAAGAAAATTTAATGAAAAACATCACGAATCCAATACGATAAAATTTCTTCTTTTTATTTTGTGGCTTTACAACCCATGGAGGGTCCTAGCCTCTTGCAGTCTTCGTCTTCATTTTTCTCTATCCAAAACGATTTCTTTCCGATCCTGTGTCTATTCCAAACATACCAATAAATTTAGATATATTTATTTTTTTATTTATCATAATATTTTTATTAATGGTATATAATCAAAATATATTGATATATATTTTATTCATTATTAAAAATTTTCACATTTTCAATTAATAAAAAGACAATAAATAAAATCTAAAAAAAAAAAAAAAATTTTCAAATTTTTATTAAATAAAATCACTTTGATTAAATCAAAGTAAATTTGTAATGTTACATAAATACTCATTACCATTCTATATATAAGATACCCATGAATTTTCCAATTGTAACACATGTATGTTACACACACTCATACAAGTGCTTCAATATAGTGCTGAAATTCATTTTAAATTAAATTTATTTTTTTGATCTTTCTGTTATAAAGATTGATTTCAAAATGTCTCTAGTGTGCAATTGACGAAGAAAAGTAGAATGTGAATAAAATTTAATAGAAAAAAAAAATAAAAAAAAAATAAAGGCAAAAATGACTAAAGAGAATGAAAATAGAAAATCAATATAGACATAAATAAAAAAAAATAAAAAATAAAAAAAAAAGAAAAAATTGTAATCGAAAATGAATTTTTCATGAGGTAAAAGATATTAAAAATTTATTATGTATGTATATGCACACTTCATTCATCATTGTCACAATTTGATTTTTTGTTTAACGTGTTTTTCTTTTTCCTTTTCAATATTTTTTTTGTTTTTTTTTTTTTTTTACCAAAATGAATTGAAATGAAAATTTAAGGTTATAATAATAATTTTGCTAAAATGTTGAAAAAAAAAATTTTTTTTCATTTCATTTCCTTTTAAATTATTCTAAAAAAAATAAAAAAATAGAAATATAAACAACATATTTGCATATCATTTTTAAATAATGTGCAAAATTTAAATTTTATGCAAATCGTTTCAAAGAATTTTTTTTTCCTTTTTGTGAAAGAAAACTTTCATGTACACTACATATAAGTTTAGAGATAAAAAAAAAAAAAAAGAAAATACAAAAAAAAAATGACACTCAAAAACAAAAAGAAAACAGCAATAAATCAAGTACTATTTATAACAATCTAAAGGATAAAGAATGAAAATGAGAGAAAATGAATGAGAAAAGTTTTTTTTTTTTCTATTTTTTTTACTTTTATTTACCGGATGAGAATGTGAGAAAATAAAAATGAAAAAAAAAAAAAAAAAAAACTATAAACAAAGTTTTCCCTCTGCAATGTACAAAATCTACACAACTTTGATTCATTTAAAACTTTATCACATCAACATTTTTATTTTAAAAACAAAAAACGTTTTTTTTTTTGTAACGTTTTTTCTCCACTCATTATTTAAAAAAAAAAAAAAAAAAACGATTTAAATTAATTATACGCTTAAAATTTTAAAATAAAATAGAATAAACAGGAAATAAAAATAAATTGTAAAAATGCGTGAACAAAATCCTTAAATGAATTGTAAAGCGTGTTTTTTTTTTTGTTTTCTATGAAAGATTTTTATCCTATTTTTTTTTCAGATATAACGCTGAATTTGTATTTTCAGTTAAAACAAAACAAGAATTAAAAACAAAACATATAAAAAAGAATAATCAATGAATTATCATTATTATATATTCTTATCTTTGAAATGAATTTTATATTATTAATAAATAATATTTAAAAAAAAAATCCAAATAAATAAATTAAAATCGAAAAAGTTAAAATTGCTTTATCGTGTTTAATTATATTTATTTGAAAAATGTTAATGCATATGAAAAAAAAAAAAAAAATTGTTTATGAATTTTTATAAAATTTCCAATGTTTACGAACAAAATCAAAACGATTTTCCAAATTTGATTTTTTATATTTTATTCACGTACATTATCTGTGTATGTGCATACATAAAACCGATAAAAACTTTTTTTTTCTGGCTGTTATTCAATTTCATTGAATTGTATAAACAAGGTGTCCCAGTTTCGATGTCATAAAATGGGTTTATCGTGTAGTTTAGAGCGTTTTGAGCGAAAAATCACTACATACTATTCCCACATAAAATTTACCTCTTGTGAAATAAAGTTAATTGAAAATTTTCATACATGTGCGATACATGATGTCATATATATAATTGAGTAACACCTTTTGAACGTGAAATCGACATTGGGACATCATGTATAAATTTTAGATTTTTTTTTTTTTTTATGTACAAAGGATCTACGGTATAGAAAATAATTGTAGATTTTATTTCTTTTTTCATTGTATTTTTTCATTTTTTTTTTTTTTTCAACAAAACGAAATAAATATTTATTGGCTGAGAAAAACTTTTACCATGTAAGGTGTATAAATCTCATGTGTTGGTTTAAAAAAAACCACACCGTTTAGTATTCTATACAATAAACGATATCTTGTGTAAAGATAGAATTACGGTACGGTATGTAGATAATCACCTGTCTGATGTGATATATATGTATGTGATGTTAGATTTTTACTTGTACCATATTGTATGGAAAAATTTATCTATTTGTACCGGGAAATTTAGATTTTCAGTTAAAATCATACCATAAACTGATTACAATATCATCAGAAACATTTGTTCTGTAACGTTACATTATCATTACATTATCATTAAATTTTATCTTATTATTCAATGTTGATTTTATTTGGTTTATTTTTATTACACATGATATACGTGTACGTATACGTTTTTTACTTATTTGGAGGCTGAGACTCTGAAATTATTTCAAATTTGAAAGATAAATCTTAGATTTAAATTTTGTGTTGTAACAATGAAAATTCAATAACGTAAAATTAAAAAAAAAAATTTGAAATCAGAATGACTTGTTTTTTTTTTTTTTTTTTTTGAATATAACGTACTATTGTTTTTACTTCTTCATTTCTTTCTTTTCTTTTTTTTTTTCAAATTCAGAATAAAATTAAAATTTACTTTTCGTTTCCTTTCAATGTCGTTCTAATATTATACATTAAAGAAAAGGTATTTTTTAAAAAATAATAAAATATTGCTTGAGAAATATTTGTGTAATATTTATAACATTGAATTTGATAGTAAACAAGTATGTTGACAATATAAATTGCCAAATTGTTAGTAATATTTTGATAATGTGCAATTCATATTTAATGTATAAAGCACATGAATATATTAACATTTCAATTTTCATAAATATAATTCATATACATATGTATACATATAAAGCATATAAATTAATTCAAAATAAATGTGCACATCAGCATCTATGCGCATACAATGTACTAAGTGAAAAATATTTATATATAGTTTGTATTTTAATGATTTTCATGATTTTCAGTGCATAACTTATGGGAGTTATGTCTTTTTCCTTTTTTTTATTTTTTTTTTTTCTAATAAGACTAATAAAAGTATTTCACGAGCAGTGTTTTCAGAATCCTTGAATGTTCCATACAAAATTGAATAAATATAAATTTTATTTTGAAACCAGTACTCCCGTCTTGACTCTTGAACATATTATCATCTCTATTTATTATTTCTGTTTTTTTTTTCACATACATCACCCACTGACTAGTGACTAGTGACTATAGTGATTAGTGATTTGTGAGTAGTGACTACATTCAGTCTATTAAACCAAGTTCTACTGCCTCAAGTGACCTTCAGTTATACTTGTTTGCTTTCACGTTTTTTTTTTTCACCAGTACTCCCGTCTTGACTCTTGAACATATTATCATCTCTATTTATTATTTCTTTTTTTTTTTTTACATACATCACTGACTGAGTAGTGACCAGTGACTAGTGATTAGTGACTACATTCAGTCTACTAAACCAAGTTCTACTGCCTCAAGTGACCTTGAATTAAACTTGTTTTCTTTCACGTTTTTTTTTTTTTTTTTCACTTTCATGTTTCAAGTTTCATAGCACACAGCATAGCTCATAAACAAACCAGTAGTATACATAAATTATGATTGACTATGATTATTCAGTTTAGTTGTCTTTTGAACATAGTGGCGGACGGGTCGGGTGCTCTTGTGTCTCGTGAATTTTATTTTAATAAACAGTGTACATGAATAAAATTTCGAAGTATTTTTGTGATCCTTAAATAGTGCTATATCAACGAATATTTTCATTAGGAGTATTATTAGGAAAATCATTAATGGACAAACTGTAAGTATATTTTTATATTTTTTTTCTGCTATTACTTTATACAATAAACTTCACGGTTTAAATTTATACTTTAAAAGCAAATTTGAATATTTTGTTCAATAAATACGCATTTATACAGATGATATATTGTTATGTTCGTTAAATGAAAAATATGTTTTATAATTTTAACAATTGATTATACTACAAAAAATTCAAATATTTTAAACTTCATTTATATTTTATTTGATATGAATATCAAAGCAAAAAAAAAAAAAAATTATTTTATACAGCAATTTATTCAATACAATATGTACATATATTCGATATTTCATACATTGTACACATACACAATGCTATGAAATTCTAATGAAAATTTATTTCAATTATGTTATGAATTCGTTGAAATTACTACATATGAAATATAAATTTAAATTTTCTAATAAAAATATTAAAAAAAAAAAAAATTTTAACAAAAATTAATTTTAATCTGCTTTTTTATTCAGTTTTAGAAAATAATCCTTTTTTTTTTGTTTTAATTTTCTTCTTATTTTGAAATTGAAAATATTTTCTTTTTCAAAATTTACACATTAAATCCACTTAAACGTATGCAATGTTCACATAAGCGTTCTGTATTCTACATATACATACATGTGTAGAATGTACATATATGTATGTATGTATGTACATAACATAAAGAAAGATCTAATAAAAGCATAAATCACTACTATACACGATTATTCCATTACAAATGAAACCAAAAATGAATATCTAAAGTAAATTTTAAGTGTTAAATTTACGTTTAAAAAGCATTTTGTACGCCAATCTACACTACATTGTTATATGTAATATATACACATATGTATGTATGTATGTGGTATAGTCGTATATAGTCATGTAGATTTCTTATGAATTGCATTTCTAACGATGTAACCTATTATTTGCTGAATTTTCTAGCAATAAGATAAAATCAATATCTCCTACATATATGTTTGAATATTTGCTTGTACGAGTATACCTATATATGTATGTATATGAACACCCCCAAGGAATTCAAAATTTAAAACTAAAATTCACATTTTCCAACTATGTATACTGTGTGAATTTTACACAATTTTATATAACCATATTTTCAGTTTAAATGTTCTCTTGTGATAATGTTTTGGTGTTTTTCTTACAAAAATTATTACTTTTGAAAAAGAAATTTATTTTCTAATGAGAATGTTGTTTTTTTTTTTTTTCGAATTAATTTTTCTTTTCTATTTTCAAACAATTCTAAATTTTGTAAAAGCAGACAAAAAAAAAATTTAAAATAATGAAGAAATAAAAAGTGAAAAATAAGAGAACAAGAACAGAATGAACATTTTGTGCAATTAATTTTATGATATCTCTTATAAATTTGTTTTTTTTTGTGATTGCTTGCGATTTATTTAAATTAAAATCAAAGAAATCTAAGGATTTCCGCTTGAAATTCTTTAACAAAAAAACAAATATTTACAAAAACAACAAAAAACAAGAGATTTTCTAAAAACAAAACAAAAAAAATTTTTTTTCCAAATATTCAAGAAATGAAGTAATCTGAAATATTTAGAATCTCATAAATTTTTGGTTGTATCGTAAATCTTGATTAACATTTTAAGGGTTTTTTTTTTATTTATGTTAACATTTTGGTTGGATATGTTATTACTTTAGATTTTTTTTTTTAAATGTTTTTTTTTATCAAAAGAACAAATTTAAAGATTTTCAAATTATCTTTTTAAATTTTTTTTTTTAAATTATTTGATGTTCTTTTCACTGAGAAAATTGAAAAATTTTTACAAAATATACAAAATTGATAAATATCTGTATATGTTCGTTGGCAGAACTAAAAACTTTTTTTTTTTTAATTTTTAAGTTGTATCTCTAAGTGTATATACATATGTATACTGCAAGATAACTGAGATTTGTTAAGATACAATATGTTGCCACATATGATTTTATTTTATTTTTTATTTTTTTAAGTTTCTTTTTATTTTGCTTTTCATTTCTTCAAAAAGTTACCTGAATTAACAAAAGTAGAAAATAAGAATTGTCGTCCTTTTTGAAGAAAAAAAAAAAAAAACACAGCCAGAACTCTATACACATTAAAATCATTTTCTCTATCTCTGCAGATGGTATACAGATACGGAAAAAGTTACAAACTTTCCAAATGTTATGTTAACTTTTTACAAGTCATAGAAAATAAAATATTTCATTTTATTACATGTACACATACATATGTACATGCATGTAAAAGTACATACGTAAGGAAAAAAAAAACACTTAGAGTAGATGCAATGAAAATTCTAATAGAGAGAAATATTCTTTTGTTTTTTTTTTTTAATTTAACAAAAAAAAAAAAAAGAAAAAAAAATGTAATCTCTGTAACGTTATTATGTAGCATATCTACTTGCTTGAAACAATCTACCTATCACAGTTATGAAAATAAAATATATAAAAAAATTAAAAATAATTATTTTTGTTTATTTTTTAGTATTCATGTGATAATTTAAAAAAAAAATTTAATACTACCATATTAAGAATTTTCCTTTACAAATAAATTATTAACAGTATTTTATTTTACAAAAATAAAATCAGCTTAAAAATCACAAAAAAATTTTTAAAAAAATATAATTGGAATATTTTTGAACGTATTTTTTTTTTTTTTAAAATACTCACAGTAATTCCATTCTAAATGTATTTTCCTTTTTACATACAATTTTTCTATTCTCATCTAATGACCTTTTCCATACAACCCTGCGTTATGTACATATTATGTATGTACACATCATACAAAACTGAAATGTATTCAAAAGATAATACACTATTCCCATCTAATAATTATTGCATTTTCTAAAAATTGTTTTTTCTCATTTTATTATTTTTTTTCTCATTTATTTGTCTTTGTTCTAAAAAAAAAAAAAAAAAAAAAAAAATTTTTTATGGTTTTCCTATTTGTATGCTTTTTTAAAATCAATTTCATGTCGATGTCAAATCGATTTTTCCACATCAATTCTTGTACAATGATGGAATTCAATTTTTTTTTTTCATGTATTTTTTTCCCAAATAAAGATTTTTTTTTTTTTTTAAATTTTTAATAAATTGAAGTTGAAAATATTGATGACAAAAAAAATTTTTTTTTTTTTTTTTTTTTTTAGAACAAAAATACAAAAAAAAAGGAAAGAATTTTTCTTTCAAACTTTATTACAATTCATGTAAATTTTTTTTTTTGATCTTTTTTAATATAAAAAGTCAAATATAAAAATGATTATATCATGTCGTCTTATATCTAACAATTTTCATATTTAATATTTTATTTAAAAAAAAAATTCATGGAACTATACTTTGCCGATTAAATGTATTGGGTTAAGACCCTTTAGCCTGTGGGAGTTGGAATACACATGTCTTTCTACTTCTCTCAAAATTTCTAATTAAAGTGTTTCACAAACAGAATTACCACGATCGTAGAAGATTTGATACAATATCAGATGAATTTTCTGATTATCAATGTACAGTGTTGTAAAATGGCACTATTTCGCGTCGTTTCTATAGGGTCCTAACAGCACATAATTAGCGGACAGAGTATAAAAATATCTATCAACTTGAGAAAAGAAAAAATTATTTTTAAAAAATTTTCTTTTTTTTCTTTTTTATATCACTAAATCCATAAAATATAAATTTAAATAAAATTTACAGATAGATATAGAGTATTTTTTAAGTATGTACATCAATTTGTTTTTTTTTTAAGTAATTCTCGTGAAACTTTAATACTTACACTTTTATTATAAAATAAGAAGATGTTAAGCAAATTCGTATAGTAATCGTTAAAAATATTTTATACACACAAAAGTACAATATTTTAAATCTTTTATGTTAAAACTCTGTAAAGTAATAAAATAAAATCAAATAACCTTCATTTACATTTAAAGCCAAAAAAAAAGAAAAACAAAATTATTTTCTCTTTTTATTTATTTTTTATTTTTTATTTTTTTGAATATTTTAATCATAAAGTAGCGAAAGATATAAAATAATGTAAATGAAAACATTAAAATGTCATTTAAATCATTAAAATACAATATTTTTTACTTAAACTAAAATCATATACAAATTATTATCAAATATTAAAAAAAAAATAAATAAAATGTAATATGTTCATTACCCATCATAAAAAAAAAATGCAAATATTTGAAAGAAAAACTATACTCTGTTTACTAATATTATGCACTTAAGGTCTTATGGCGATTACTTAAAGTGGTACCATTTTAACATCACTATATGTATTGATATTTAAAAAATTCATCTGATATATAATAAAATTTTTGTGGATTGTGGTAATACTGCTCGTGAAACAGTCTAATTAGAAATTATAAAAAAAGAAAAAATACATAATGTACTCTCATATGACCTTAAGTGCGTAATATTAGTAGACAGAGTATAGATTAATTTTTTTGTAAAAATATTTTGTTATCTGTAGTATTACAAGTCATTACATTCGTTTATAACGAAATTTTGTATCTTTCTTTAAGTATGCATAAATGTGTTCAAAACAGTTGATTTTTAAAATTTTTATGAACAAAATTATCGTGATAAACCAAAATACTGACTCTGATTACATTGAATACAGAAATAAGTAAAAAGCACAGCAAAAGGAATGAACAATGAATTTAAAAAAAAAAAAAAGAAAATTCTTCCACAATTGCCATTTACACAATTTTCCTTTTTCACTCTAAAAAATGAAAATAAAAAAAAAATTGTGGAACCTGGAAAGCTGTAATTTTGCAAACTAAATTGCATCACTTTATATCAATTTTTTTTTTTTTTTTGATATTGTATAAAATTGAAATCCGGTAGTGAATTTGTTCGAATTTTTGTTGACACCTAAACTGAAATGTAAACGACCACGTACAAATTTTATTCGATCCTGGTGATCACATTACATGAATACAATGCATAAAATTTACAATGTTTCTATAAAATGATACTAAAATGATATATACCAAGAAATTTTCATTATTATACCGAATGAGGTAAATTAACGATTTTTGAATGTTTTATTTAAAATTAACATTCATACAAAATGTTTTGTTTAAATATGAAAACTCAAAACATAGAAAAACAAAAAAAAAAAAAAACTTAGAATACAATAGAGAAAGGAAAAATACATTTATATACAAATTTGTTTCATACAAAATGATTTTCATTTTCATTTTTGAATTAAATACAAAAAAACAAAAAGTAAAATAAGAACTTTTATCATCATTATTATACGTTTGTATATGAAATGCACATACAAAATACAAAATTTTCTAAAAAGGATATTTTCATTGTCTTTTTTTTTTGTGAAGAACATTTTATTCATGTATATTCCGTACATGAATATATGTGAAATGCATCAGACAGTTCAAATGTCTCTGAAAATGACATGAAATTTTACATATCATCCTTTCTGAATCCTCATGAATTTATGTTTTCCTGTGAATAATTCTAAAACTTTCTTATATATTTATAATGACAAGATAAAAAGAGGATAAAGAATAATAAATTCATACTGTCTCTATATAAAATGTATACATATATAAAATGTAAAAACAAATATATTATGTATGTACAAAATTTACATGATTTTCTAAATATTTTAACATTTTAATGCAAAACATAATTTTTTATTTTTTTTTTTCTTAGTTTTATGAATTTCAAAGCTTAATTTAAATAAAGTGGTTGAAATAATATGAACTTTAAAAAATTATCTTAAAACTTACAAAATGTATACTTATATTATTTAATTTGATACATGAACAATCAGTAAAGAAATTCTAAATGAAATTATGATAGAGTTTACAAGTTATTAAAAGTTAAAAATTTTCGAACCGATGATGATATACGTAATCTGATGATATGTAATTAAATTCAATTAGTTAACATAAACTTAGCAATAACGATAGTAGAAATACACTCAATGTACGAGTATCATCTCATCATCAAAAATATCTCTGGCTTTGGCATAGAAAAGTTTCGTTTTATTATTATGCTATATTTATCTGAAATTAATTCGCATACTTAATTATACAAAATATTCAATTGATTAAATGAATTATACCTTGTACTTTAAATATTTTCACTACAGGCCTTATGGGAGTATGTGCAGTTTTTCTTCTTTCATAATTTCTCATAAGAGCATTTCACGAGCAGTGTTACCACAATTCACAAAGTTCTCATACAGTATGGGATGAGTTTTTTAAATATCAATATACAATGGACATAAAGTGATATCACTTTTCGTATTTTCCATAAGGCCTATAGTGAAAATATTTAAAGTACAAAGTATAATTAAATTCTTATGAATTACATGACTAAAATATCATGAATTCTAAATTAAGAACGATTTTAAAATATTAAATTTAAACGTTTATTATCTGATTTGTGTGTCTGTTATTAACACAACAATTTTCCAAGTAAAACTTATTGATTTTACGTATTTTTTCCATTAAAAAAAAAATTTGTTCAATTTGTTTCAATTTAAAATGTATCCTTGAACCTTGTACAATGTCTTTTCTTTTGCTTTCTTTTTACATTTACAAAAAAAAAAAAAATAAAAATAAGGAAAATAACATAACAACTATTTGGAATGTAACCAAAATGAAATGTTATATTTTTATTATTTCAAAATAAAAAACAAAAAAAATATCATTTGGATTACGAAAACTTTTTAAAGTAACAAAAAGAAAAAAAAAACAAATCACAAATAGTAGTAAAGACAAATAAGAGAATTTCTAAGAAACTTTTATTAAATCGATAAAAA
Organism: Anthrax anthrax; assembly: GCA_963971155.1. NCBI lineage: Eukaryota > Metazoa > Arthropoda > Insecta > Diptera > Bombyliidae > Anthrax > Anthrax anthrax. The sequence continues at coordinate 4,412,736 of OZ020123.1, forward strand.
AAAAAAAGTTTTATTTTTAAATGTATGTATCTGGATCTTCTTTTTCTTTTATCAGTTTCCTAGAAAACATGATAAATGATCGGAAAATGATATTAAAAAAAATATTAAAAAATGTTTCATACAATGTTATAAATAAATACCAGCACATGTATATAGTACATACATTCATATATAGAAATATGAAATGTCCTGTTTTAGCATATGTGTGTGTATTGTAACAAAAATATATGTATGTAATGTATTTTTATCTTGTTGTCGAGTCCTATTGGCGCCATATTTAAGGAATTTCCTAAATGAATCATACTAACGTAGAAAAATATTTTTGTATCTATACATAAAGAACATCTTTAAAAACAATATTAATACATGTATGTGCATACCAACACACATAAGTATGTAGAGCCTGGAAACATTAAAAATACCTCCCAATAATACAATATAATATACCAAAAATTACATATTATGTAAAAATGAAGATTATGTAAAAAAAAAAAAATGTTGGCATCAGAATTACATTTTTTTTAACGTTTTTTTTTTTTTTTTTTTTATTTTATTTAAATTTTCTTTCACTCATTTATGTATATTTTTCGAAATTTCATTTATTGAATGACAATTTAAAATGTAAATTAAATTACGCGAATGCATGGGCAAATGTAAGTATGTAAAATACGTGTAAATGTATTTAAAAATTCATTTAAAAAAAAAATGTAAATTATATGTAAATGACAATTTTTCACATAAATTACTCCTATAATTTTTTTTACATAAATTACATAAAATTTAAATAAAACGATAAAATTTCATTAGACTCCTTGAAATTAATTATAAATGATATTGAGAAAAAAAAATATATCAATTTATTTCGAATTTAAATTGTGTACATATAATTTGATAAATTATAAAATTGTTAAATTTTGTTAAATTCATTTGAATTTTATTTTTTTTTTTAATTTAAAAAAAAAAATTTTATTTATATTTATTTAAATATGTGGCTTTTCAAATCTTTTATTGAAGAAAAATTAATTCAAGAAAAAGTAACAGTTTTTTTTTTTTTTTTTTTTAAATATTTCAAATAATTTTCTGCGTTTGTGTAACATAGCCAAGAACTCAATTTCGATGTAAATCTGAACATGTAGTACTTATACATGTGTATACCTAATGTAAGTTCAATTTATTATTGAAGGTATGAAATTCCAATCAAAAATTTCAATTAACGTTGTTATGTATACAACACAAAAAAAAAAAAATAAATAAAAATTGAAATGAATTTTGAAAAAATTTTTTTTTTTGTCTTTTGTATACATAATACTGCAGATGTCAGCTGAACAAAAAACAGTTAATAATAATTTTATGTTCATGGATTCAATTTTTAATCCGATATTCATTTTGAAAAAAATAATAAAAGGATTTTTTTTGTTTTTTAGAGGATTGGAAGTTGTCAATTCAGTGTAATCAAAAATCACATTCACATCACAATGTTGATAATAAAACAAAAAAAAAAGGAATAAAAAAGTGAACACGTTTTTTAACTTTATCTATAACAATCCTGTAGGGACAATACAATACATTCATGTATTAACAATGTGAAATTAAATTGGAATGAATTTTTAACTAATTTACGTCATTCTATATAAAAAAAATAATTCGTTTTCTCGTTTTACGATGTTTTAATATTTGAATTGAAATATTTCAACAAAATTTTACTATACTTGATTTTCAAATATTTTTGCTACAGGCCTTATGGGAGCATATATGTATGTGTGTGTCTTTTTTTTCTCTCATAATTTCTATTATAAGAACATATCACGAGCTATATTATTAAAATTCTTAAAGTTCTCATACAGTCTGAGATGAACATTTTAAATATCAATATATAATCTGTTTTTTTACACCTTTGAGACGCATATGAAAAATTTTCGAATAAGACACCGGGTGAAAGAAGTGAGGCGTGTCACCCGTTACACTGGAAGCATTGGTAAGTGTCTGATCATAACACAATTTTCATAAAATGTGTCTCAGTAATGTAAACGTCTAGAATGCTATAAAATTGTACTACTTTTCACAGTTTTCACAAGGCCTGTTTTTTAAAAATTAAGTATAAGAACCCATTTATAGTGTGTTTTTATAACATAGGCACTTTTTGTTGTTAATAGTACTTCTTCTTAGTCTTTTGCATTCAACTTGTATAAATTCGTCTTTTTTTCTCCTTACACCAGTTTTACCAGATTACTAGTTTACAGCGTTTTATAAACGAAAACAACAACAACACGGGAATAACATAAATCATAAACATTAATTATGGTTTTTTCTTATCTTGTGATTTAACACGTGCCTATTTTATATGGGTACTGTATAAGTACCCAGTTTCATTTTGTTACTCATTTTTATTAAATATATTTTTTTTTTTGTTTACATTTTTTCATAACTGATAAATTTGTAAACCAAAAATAAGGTATATATTTTTATAAGACTGTAAAAGAGTACATATCATTTTATAATCTTTTGCTGAAAAAATAGATGAATACATACGTATATAAAAACAAATTCTTATAAAACACAGATCCCAAATGGCACATAAAAGAATCTTTATAGATGTACTTCATTTAATTTTAATGATACATACATACATAAATGTTGTATGTGACAACAGGCTATGAATGTCAATAAATTTACAAAAAAAAAAAAAAAAATAAATAAATAAATGTTCATGAATATGCACATGTATTTTGTGTACTTTACGTTTACTGTAGTATATGAGGAAAAAAAAACATAAAAAATAAAATAACGAATTTTCTAATCCCTAAAGTAACCTTTTGCTATTATAGTTACAAATAATATCATAATCACATATAATGTATAAAAAGATTTTCTTTTTTTTTCTCTCTCTCTCTCTCTCTTAATGTTACAAATAGATGATGTACCAAATTTGAAAATATAATTCCCTGAATAAATTGAAATATATGCCCATCAATGATATTGTATCCAGCATGTACATATGTATGTAACAAAAGAGTTTTAAAAGCTTTCAATAAAGAAAATAAATGTATGTAAAAATAATTTTTTATGATTTTCTAAGAAAAAAAAAAAAAGAAAACCAACTAATAAAAGTTCAATTTTGATTTTTACAATTTTTTTGAAAATATCTCGATTTTCTCTTTAATTTTTTTTATTTTTTATTACACAAAAGTATTATATAAATATTTAGATTAAATTTTTGTTCCTTCATTGCTACTATTATTATTATTCATTTTCAGGAAATTTTCATTCAATACAAATAAAAGCTTCACTTTTAAAAATAAAACAAAAATGTTTAATCCTTTATTTTCGAATAACAAGGTTTCAACATGTTCGATATAAAAACATGTGCATTTGTCGTAATAAAATATTCTATTGATCATTACGTATATACGTAAATACATATGTATGTGAAAAATAAAATTTATACAAACATACGTATGTGTGTGTGTATGCAATAAAATAAATACATTCGATTAAATCTGTACGTATTCATACAAATACACACAATTTCAAAAAAAAAAAAAAAACCAGTAAGTCAAAATAACGACCGGTAATTAATGTAACTAATGGAAATATCAATAATAGAAGAAAATACAATGTATATGTATATTGATGTAATACACATACTTCTATAATACTAACAAATTTTTTCATATCCTCTGATGTTTTTATTTAAAAAGAAGAAGAAGAACAACAAAATAAAAATTATTGAAAAAAAAAGAGAATATTTAATATTACACTTTGGTATTCGTATTTCATGAAACGATTAAAATTTCATTGTATATGTCCTTTACCTACACGATGCACACACGTATAGAGTCGTTAACAAAAAAAGCAAATAATTCTTCCTTTTTTTGTTTTTTTTTTTGCCTTTCAAATTAAATATGTACTTTGCAACAATATTTTAGTACAGATTAAAACGAGAGCAAAAAACAATTTAAATTCTCGTAACTGAAATTCAATTTTCAATTTTTATTTTTATTTTGAATTTATTTTTTTATTTTCTTAAAAAAATTAATAAAATAAGGAAAATTTTAATAATTAAATAAGTTTTTTACTAATAATAAAAAAATATATAATAATCCATACACATGCATAGGTAAAGTCTTAACGATTTTTCTTATTAACTGTACGTAATTTGAAGTAATTATTTTTTTGAGTTTCTTTGTAATTAATTTTATTGTTAATTTTTATTTACAAAAAATAAAAAAATAAAAAAAATTTTTTTAAATTTTTTTTTTCATTGTTAGTGTATTAAAAATCTGTAATAAAATAAAAAACTTTGAACATAACATTAAGGATAATTTGTTATTCTGTCGATTTTGTAACATTCAATAACATTTTTAGTACAATCAACTTTTAACGATGGATGCGTATGTGCACAAATTACATGTTTAAATGCAGAATAACAATTTCAGTTATTTTTGTTTCAAAATGTTTATTTAATGTTTTTGATTTTTTTTTTTTTTTTTGATAAAATTGCAATAAAAATCCTAAACAAAAAATGAAATAAAAATTTATAACGTTCATATTGAATAAAACATCAAATAAAGCACATAACCATTTCAGGTGTTATTTGTTTTTTTTGTTTTTGTTTTGTATACCCCGTTTTATGTAATATTGGTACAAAAAAAATTTTTTTTTTTTTAAAGAAAAAAAAACTGTATTTCTATTTTTATTATCTTTTTTATTACTTTTAACTGATATATCTCTCTTTATATTTTTAAATTTGATATTTTTGTAGTTATATAAAAATTTATAACAAAAAGAATAACGATAATAACTGGATATAACATAACATGATTTCATAAATTGAAATTTGAATACATGTTAAAAAATATCTATTGTATACATACATATGTGAATTTTTGGTATCTTTATCATAGATATTGCAAAAAAGTTTGTAATTTTATTACAGTATTCACGTACATATATACACATACTTATATGGCTGTTAACGCATATGTGTACGAAATTAGATTTTGTTTGTTTTTGTTTTCTTTCTTCTTTTTTAATAAAATTGAAAATTTTTTTATAACTCTGAAAATTTAAAACACTCCAAAAGTGCACATGTAAAATTTGATTAAATCAAAAAAAAAAAAAACAAAAAAAAACAAACGCCAAAAAACACATTCAAAAAAACAATTATTAAACTTATAATGTGTATCTGTGCATTAAAATAGTAAAAAAAAAAAAATATTTCAATTAAATAAAATTGCTGAATTTTAGAATTTCAGCTTTTTCCGCGAATATTTGTTATACACAAAAAAGAAGCTATAATCTGCTATAATGTATTTTGATGGTTCATGCATGGTTCATATATGATGCACATATGATGCATAATGTAAATAAATAAATGGAATGTTAAAAATGTACGCAATTTCCCAAACAACCATATGCTACACTTTTTTGCGTTTTTTTTTATTGTTGTTGTAATTTCATATTTGAAATTAAGGATAAAATAAAGGTTTTTCAAATATTTTACTAACCCACAAATAAATTTTCATGTGAATTTACAGATTCTATGTAACTTCTTTTTTTTTATTTTTTGAAAAAAAAATTTTTAATTTTACTAAATTTGAATATTTCTCAAGAATTTTGTTATGTTTTTTATGTGAGTATACAAAATCTTAAATATTCACATACATATTTAATTTCTTAGTATTAACATTCTAAGATAATTTATTTTATCCTCATATTTTTTCAACCAAATTGTTTACAAAAAAAAAAAAAAGGGAAAGAACAACAAAAGATCAAGATACACAAAAAAGCAAAAAAAAAAACAAAACTTAAAATAAACAAATAAATTTTCTATTAAATTTCTATGTTTGTTTTTCATTTCATACATAACATATTGAATGTGTCTATATATACCGTATGTACATGATTCATTTATAATACAATATAAATAGTTCGTTTTATTCATACAATATATGTACACACATAATATATGTAGTGAATAAATTTAATTAAAATTCTAATATTGTAAAATAAAAATGAAATCACTTGAAATCATTCTTGGCACATATTTGTGCAAATTTTAATTTCACACCTCAATAATTTTAAGGAATTATCATTAACACAATTTCTATTTATCAGTATAAAATACATTTTAATGTTTGTATACACATGTACATATACCTAAGGATCTACCTTATATAGTTTTATAATGTATATATGTACATTCTGTTATATAGAAAATTTATTCGAAATCACATTGTGAACACCTTTCTTTTACATGCTTCTTTTTTTTTTTTTTGATATGTACATGTAAGTATTGAAAATTTCAAGAATATTTCTATTTTAAATATAGGTAAATTGATTCGGGTTTATATACATTGTACAATCATTTCAGTTATAAACGTGATCTTTCCTTTAAGAAAAAAAAAAAAACAAATGTACTTAATAATTGATTATATCTACATCAAAATTTACTCATTTGTAAATTCAATTGTTTCTAAAAAGAAAAAAAAAATTTGTTACTATTCTTTAGTCCTTTATTTTCGTTCTCTAAAAATTCCTGGTGTGGTATCGCAATGGGCCTTTCTCGGCTTTCTGGCCTAAGTTTACTTGCTTGGGATTTGGCGAGCGACCACCTCTACCTACCTACCTATACTCAAGTCCTTTATTTTGCCTTTATTCATAATACAAAATATTCGAATCATTTTTACTTAGTATGTGATTCATAACAAAATTGGCAAATTATTTGCTTTCTGCATGAACATAAATGATTTTTCTATTTTAGTCTACCAACATTAAATGTAATCACGTAAAATCCTTTTTGAAAAAAAAAAAAATTTAAAAATTCTCTAAAAAAAAGGATTTATTGCTAAATAATTTAAAAGAATTAAAATTCTTTTCTATAATTAAATCCTAAAGGGTATTCGTTACTTTTTAACACAATTTTTTGAATTTTCTTATTGGAAAAATTTCTTCATCCATTTTAGAAGGAAAAACAATTGAAAACTAACGTATTTCATGACATGAAAATATTTTTTAAATTACTCCTGAAAACTCGAATTACTTTAAAATTATAAATTTTATAAATTTTGCAAGAAATATACTTAATACAAAAATCATTTGGAATTTGTATCCTTGCCCTGCCTCATAAATATCCAATTTTTTTTTTTTTTTTAAAGTTCATTTCCTTACATTTTTCATATAATATTTATCCCTATAAATCTATAGTGATGATTACTATATTACACGTATATGAATGTTATATAGGAAATCACAAATTGATAAAAATCGATAGAAAACTTTAAGATTATATTCATATTAAACATGTATCATTGTCATGGAAACCACTTGTAGATACTACACAAAATACTGTCGCGACTCTATGTCACCACTTAAACATTGTATTCATTCACATTATGTGGATGTATACAAAATATATGATACCAAAATTTGAATGTAGTTAGGTAGGAAGAGATGCAGTAATTTTACGGCCTAATGAATTTTATTTACTCATAATTTTAAATATTCATTTAATTTTATGTTTAATTCAATGTTTTTGTAATTTTATTATTTGAGAGAAATTTAAAAAAATAAAAAATTTAGCATCATTTAAATCTCATAAATTCGAAACAATATTCTTTTTGTTTTTTTTTTTTTTTGTTTTGTTTCCCTCAGGACATGTACAGGGTATTCTAAAATAAGTGTGTAAAAATTTTCAATCAAGGGAAAAAAAAACGAAATGGATTTTTTTTTTTTTTTTTTTTTTTTTTAGAAATTGTCTGTAGTGTATTTTGAGATAAATTTTCCGATAACCAACATACATACATATATACACACATGTGTACGCGAATGATATAAAACCCTCACGTTTTTCTCTTAATACAAATTTTCATTTTGTCCGTTTTTTTTTTTCATAATTGAATATTTTCCGTTTAGTTATGATTACACATGTGAATAATAAAATGAACAGAATTTTTCTTATCACGTTTTAATATCCATATAGTGTGTAATGTAGCACATGTTTAGAAATAATAAGTTATGTTTAGTATATTCTTGTCCAAAATTTTTCTCATAATAAACGAAAAGACTTATAAAATTGAATTTGAGCATATAATAATTACAAAAGAAAAAGAAAAAATAGAAAAACATTTTCCTTTGGAAAATAAAGAAGAAAATAAAAAAAAAAATGAAATTTTGTATGTTTCAATCATTTCATGAACTATAGGTAACTAAGATACATGCATGTGTATGGGTATTTTGAATTCTTTAAATACAGATATTTTCTTAACAATAAACATCTGTTATTTATTACGTGTTTATTTTTTTAATTTAATTTTTTTTTTGTATTAAATTCGTTTATAAACCAAAATTTATTATGATTTTTGAATTTTATACACATGAGCTGTTTATTTTGAGAAGAGGTGCAAGTTCTTTAATTTAAAATTCTGAGATATTTATAAGTTTATGTTTGTATTCTCTTCAAGGATTCATAGACGCGGAATATTTCGATTGTTACAAAATCTTTGATTTTTAGATTCTTAACATAAACTCTTTCCAGAAATTAAATTACAAATCTCTGTAATGAGAATTATGTAAAAATTTTGATTGTGAAATTTTTGGACTTGCCCCACTTTCAAAAACATCATAACAAAATTAATCTAAAAATAACACAAATATCATACTGAAATAAACTTAAATATAAAAAAATTAAAAATCATTTTATAGATTTTAAGTTTTTTTCTCTACGAAATGAAAAAAAAAAAAAAAATTGTTTCAATGCATAAATGTCTATGAAGAGATTTAATGAATGATATTAAATCAAATTAATGTTTGTAATTAATTAAATTCAAATTCAACCAATTTACCTTAAGAGAAAGAAGAACGTATTTTATTTACATTTTATGCAGAATTAATTTAAAAAATTTTTAAATCAAATATGCTACTCACAGGATAATGAATTTATGAAGAAAAAGGACGAAAAAAAGGATCAGAAAAATTTCACTAACAATTTTAAAAATATAAAAAAAAAAAATTAAATGAAAATAATAATGCTGAAATGTGTTTAAAATATGAAATTAAAATAAATGAAAAACCAAACAGTAATAAAAACAAAAGAAATCTTAAATTTCTAAACCGCATAAATGTATAAACACAAATTAAAAGAAAAACTTATACCATTTTTGGTGACAATATTTAAAAAGATGAAAAAACAAAATTGAATCCATTATTATGTTACCATTGGAGCCTTGCTGTTGGGGCCACACAAATGCAAGCATTATTTTGTTTATATGAACATTTTTTGTATTTTAGTAGGAAAATTTTATTTTCTTTAGTTTTTTTTTTTTATTTTTCATATATTTATTGCTGTTTGGATTGTACAAAAAAGCAAACTGTTTATGTATGGTTATTCTCTTTACAATATTGGGCAATAATATACATATGTACATATATTCAAGTTAAATCTGGACTTGAATACCCATTTGCAGGAATTTTAAATGCAGTTCTAAAAAATTTTTTGTTATTCAATTACACAGTGAATTACACTGTCTAAATAAAAATTCTTTCAATAATTTACAATTACATGAACAAAATCTAAAAAAAACAAATTTTTTTTTTAAATATAATTTTTAATAAAAAATAAAAAAAAATATAATTTTTTTAAAATTTTTTTAACGGATATTCTCAGTTTTATTCAAATTGAAAATTATGAAAAAAAAAGGATTTTCTTTGATATTTTTGATAATATTTTAACGTAATGAGAAAAATATAAATTATCTGGTATTTGTAGTTTTTTTTTTTTTTTTTTGTTGAATTTATGTAACATTTCGTTAGAGGGCAATTTAAAAATGTTTTTTTAATCCAAAACTAAAATTCTTATTCATTTTTTGAAAAACAAAAAAAAAAAAAAAATGGAAATGAAAATAAGAAATAAATTACGTAAATAGGAAAAGGCAACAAACCAATTTTTATTTTCTTATTTAAACAAAGTTAAAATTTAAAATAACGAAAAGACAAAAAAATAATCACTTTGTAATTTTTGTCAACTTTTACAATATGTTCTTGTTGTTTCTTTATCTTTTTATTTTTCTTATTTTTCTTTTTTTTTTTTTTCAAATATTCTTTGTGACTTATTGTCACAATTGAAAAATTTCCGTGATCATAAAATAAAAATTTTCTTTTTTCTTTTTGTTTTTCTTTTTGAATTTTCTGTAATAATTTTAGTTTATATCTTGATTTCTAAGTTCAAAAAAAAAAAGGATAAAAATTTTTCATTATCCTTTTTTGTTTTTGTGTGTAAATATGTATTTTAAAATGATTGTGAACTTTTTAAAATTCTTGAAAGTTTTTATTTACTTTTCAATGTATAAAACGGTAATTGAAGTGAATTTTTCCCTTTTTTTATATTTTTCATTTACAGTTGATGATGTATTACGTTAATTTATTGTAGTTCTCAAAGAAATCATTCAATTATATATTTTATTTGATGTAATTTGTTTTATGAATTTTTTCAAAAAAAGCTTTTTTGTTTTGTTTTTTTGAATTTACACATTTGCACAATTACATTAGTTGCAATTTTTATTTAGAGTTAAAATGCATATAACTTTAATCGTTTAAGGGTAATACATACATATGTACAATAACCGCACATATAACTTAAAAGATGAAAATTAACTCTCTTTGTGTAATTGTTCCAAGTACCTATATATAGTACCTTTTAAACACATTTAAAAGGAAAATGTATAGAAAAAAAAAATTTAAGTGCACTGGTGTGCATATGAAAAAATATCGATTTTTAATTAACTTTTTAAAAAGAAAAGTTTTTATTTCCGTTTTACAATCTTTATAAAGTCTTCAACAATTATTATTACATCGACATATACTATATATAATGTACAATAAATAATGTCGATGCTTTTATGATGCTTTCATTTTCCTTTTCTCAATCTTCCTTTTTTTTTTTTCCTTATTTCCTTTTTTGTAATATGTACCCTTAAATGAGTACTACAATGTAGACTTTTGAAATTGCTTTGACTGATGTACATTTATACGTATACAAATGTAAAAAAAAAAAAAGGGAATTGTAACTATTTTCATAATACCTAATATAGTCATTTGAGTTGGAAATTGGAACTATTTTTATTGCATTTCTCTTCCTTTTTTTATTTTGTTCAATTACTTTTACATTGCTGTATCAATGTATATATGAATAAAGGTATGTCTATGCATACACTATTTTGTATCCTTTTTACGTATAAAGGATATATAGGTTCATTAAAAAGTCATTTTTCAAAAAATAGAAAAAAAATCCATTTTATACAATATTACTATTTTCTTGTCTACTCTATGAAAATACATTTATAAATACACTAAATACAGTATTTTAATAAATTTTACTATTTTATAGTACGAAAAATATAAGTAATTTTTATAGCTAGAAAAAAATATATTTTTTTTTTTTCTTTCTATTTTCAAAGAAAGAAAATTAAATAAGAATTTCGAATGTAAATTTAATTAAAATTTATTTAAATAAAAATTTATTTATTTATTTTTTTTTTTTTTTTTTTTTGTATATCATGAGCCATAAAAATTTACAAGATAATTGAATTTATCATTCAAAATTTTTGCATTACACATCATTAACTGAAATCAATCATTAATAAAACGAAATACGTTAAACAATTTAAATTTCTTCAGTATCAGTTGTATGTTGCTATTTTGTTTTTTTTATAGTTATTACTTAATAACTATGAAATTAATCATCATCATTGTCAATTTTCATTTTTGTCCAACTTCTATTTTATGCTCAGAGCAATAAAAAGCAAAACATAAACTCAGATCAATTTAAATTACAGACATTTCAAATTTACACATATAAAGAGGATAATTTTCCAACACATTTACCAATTCTTTTCAAAATATTACTCTTTAAAAGAAAATATGAAAATATTGTACATGACCGTCAATCACTCTTTTTATGTTTTTTTTTGTATACTCTGGATATAAAAAGGTAAAAAAGAAGACAAGTAACATTTTATCTGTATACATTTATCATTTCTTAAAAATGATAAAAAAAATTTTAAGTGTTAATTGGACACTACTTTTTAAAGTGTTAACATTGCATAACATCCACAGATAAACGATGTATGAATACAATAAATTTTTCAAATTATTAATTTGAGATGTAACCATCATTTTGTAAAATTTATGATTTCAAAGAGCTAGAACCAAAAAAAAAAAAGAAAATAAAATAAAATAAAGGAAAATCCTAAGTGATTACAACTATAGAACAAGGTGCAGGCAAAGTACATTCATAAGGAAAATTTATGGCTGTTAAATAATTTATGTATGTATGTCCGTTAATAACGAGTAGAAAAACAGAATAGCAAGCAAGGAATAGTTTTTCCAGGTTAAATATCCACAGAAAATATGATGAATGATTTTTGCAAAAAAAAAAAAAAACGAGGAAAATTATTTTCTACTTCATCATATCACAAAATTAAATTTGTGAAGAAAGAAAAAAATCCAAAAATTCTTACAAACACATACAGAGAAAATTTTGTATCAAAATTAAAAAAAAAAAAAAAACAGAAAAAACAAAAATTTATTAATAGAAATTTAAATTATTTTTAAGTCTTGAAAAAAAAAAAATTATTTTAAAATTAAAAGCAAGAAAATTTATTGCATTACAGAATATATAGAATAGGCTACATACCTCTACTTTTATTTTTCACATTTATACAAGTGTGCTTATAAATTCACATACATGATTTTTTTTTTTTCTCTATATAAAAAACGCTAAACACATGTATTTAACCTACATTTAAAAAAAAATTTCCTTTTTATCTAAATTTTTTTGAAAAAACAAAAAAAAAAAAATGAGAAAAAAAATTAGTAACATATACAGACCACTACATAAGTTAAAATGAAAATTAATAGAGCTGGGTAAAAGCTTAAAAGCAATAATAAATTAACTTTTATACCATATCAGATTAGATCAGTGTAGATAAACATATACTAGCATAAATACCATAAACATTTAGTAGAAATAAGAAGATTAAATATTATATAAAAACAGGATATGTGAACAGAGAATATATGAAATATTTTTCATTTACAAAAAAAAAATCTCCTCTTTTTTGATTTGTTTATGTGTTAGACAACATTTATATGCACTTATTTATTTGCTTCCTAGAATTTTTAACACATTTTTATAGTCGGTTAGTAGATTATGTTGTAATCGTTGCATCATTTTGTTTTTTTTTTTTTCAAATTCTCAACATTTAAAGAATTTTTTTTTGTTTTTTATAAAAAAATTTTCCAAAAAAAATGGCTTTTAAAAATTTGAAAGAAAAAATACTGAAATTTATTAAAATGATTTTTTTTTTAATGGTTTTTTTGCACATAAACTATATTGTATGCAATTTCAAAACTACAAACGAATATTACCAAAATAAATCAATTATATCAATTACTTTTGAATATAAAACGCTCCACTTTTATTTATTTATTTATTATTTTTTTTTTTTTTTTGATTAGAAAACCATTTCATTAGCAGTGATATCCACTGTTCATCCAGTTAATGTACGTCAAAATTTTAGCTACAAAAAAAAAAAAGGAATTTTCATTTATTTTCTAAAAGAAAATAATAATTTGATATGCTAGAAATCTTTTTCAATACATACTTAATTTATGTCGTACATTAATAGGAAATAAAAAAAAATTATTTTCCATTTTCCTGAAAGTATGGAAAACTTGTATACTAAATTTGAATTACAAATCATATTTTAAAGTATCTAAGTGAAAATGAAATTTAATAATAGAAATATAAAAAATATATTTTAATTTTAATATTGAAAAAATTTTTTAAATTTTTCTTAAAAAATAAAATAAATTTTCCTGTAAATAAAATTTACAAAATTTTCTAATTTTTAAACACACACATGTATACGTGTAATCATTAAAAGAAAATTTTTACAATTTCATTTCGATTAAAGAAAATTTAAATATATTTTTTTTTATTTTCAAATTTAAATAAATTTAATTTTTTCCGTTAATTTGATTTGATTTCATTTTATAGATTATTTAAAATTATTTCATGTACATACATTTACAATTGAAAATTCTTTTATTAATGTAAATTAGAAAAATTAGAAGATAAATTTAAACAAAAAAAAAATATGATTGTTAATATGATGCACAATTATAACAAAACCGTTATGCAAAACTAATGATTATAATTTCATTTATCTTTATCTTATTTTTTTTTTTTTTGTTTGTTTGTTCTAATTTTGATTCTGGTGTTTAAAAAATTTACAAACAAAAAATAACAACAAAAGATATTCATGTGCATTTTAAAATTTTATGTGTTCATTATTATCTTTCTTTTTTCACATATTTAATTTATGTATTCAACAACAAAACTTTATTAAAAATAACAACAATAACAATTTTTTTTTTTTTTTATTAGTGAATTTACGTGTGTTGCATACAATGTTATGATATTATATACATCTTAAATGTGTATATGCATTTTTATATGCATCATATGATTCTTGCTGGAAGCTTTAAAAATAAAAACATTTCGTTTTTTATGATAGAAAAACAAAAACAAAAAAAAACAAAAAAATATAAAAATAATTAAGTTAAAATCTAGAGCATTCACACATGTACATACATGAATTCATACACATGTGAATCATTATAACTATATATACACAACATTGTGTGTACAATTATTGTGTTAAATTATTTAAATATGATTTTCTGCAACAATATACGAGTATGTATGTACATTCACACAGTACATTTATAATGGAATAAAGTTTATATTTGCTCTTTGTTTTTTAATTTCACAGCTTTTAGTCATGTATGCACATATGTATGTACATATGTATATGTGTAGTTAAAAATTCTCCAAAAAATACACGTCTTTGTGTACAAAATCTAGCTGTATATACGTAAATGAAAAAAAAAAAACAGAAAAAAAAATTCTGTACGCATATGATGTATAGGTATGTTACGTTTGTGAATATATGTATGTATGTATGTATGTATGTCTATGTCAGTATATGCATATATATCCCAAGGGAACAATTTCTTTTTTTTTTTTCGTGAATATACACATCTAAAAGAGTATAACGTTGTATTTCTCACTTAAAAGGACGAAATATATTAAAAAGGAGAAAAACAAAAAAAAAACAAAAATTTGATATAAACTTTAAACGTGAAAATTTTAAAGCCTAAAAAAATGAATCCTAGATGTACCTCATCCATCATCATTATCCATGGTTCTACATTCTAAATCAAGTCAGGGCCTAAATCACTAAGTGTAATTTATTCTAGACATTTTCTTCATACTTGTACACTTGTACACAGAACAGATTATATATGATGGAGCTTAGATTGACCATTGACTGATTGAGTTGCTTTTTGTGAAGTATTTTGGTCTTGCAAGTAGACGCGATCAACATTATTATACACTTGAATCAGTTTGCTACTTCTATGTGAGAAAGTGAACTGGTTTTATTCACTTTTATGTTTATATATACTGGTCTTGCCTGGTAGCAATAGTGCACAACATACCAGTCTGGCAGTCTAGTTATAGTTTAGTAGCATAAATGAAGATGACCATGATTGTTCTATTTCTATTCAGTATTCACTATTCAGTTGCCTTTTGAACGTAAGAAAAGACGGATGGTATTGTTTAGTGGCTCTTGAATTTAATTTTCATGGGCGGTGGATGATATTCAAAATTAATTAATTATTCCAAATTTAAAAATTCAGCAATCATTTTTTTTTTGTTCTATTACAATTGACGATAGCACTGCTTGGAGGCAAAAATACAAAAATATGATTTGTACTCTTTTATTTAAGCTAGACATTGAACTCAGAAACATTAAATTCAGCAACCATACAAGGCTCCTGTACAAGTATCTACACCTATACGTGTCTGATAAAAACAAATATCCACAACTATGTATATAATATGTATGTATATGCGTATGTATAAAGAAAAAATATTTTCATATGTAAATACGTTTGTATCCATCTGGTTTTATATGGTTTTTATAATGGAATTTGCTTGTTTTGTTTTTGTAAATTCATTTCATATTCACATATATCGTTCATACATTTTAATACTCCTTTTAAAGTATAAATTTATTTTTATTTAGTTTGACTATACACATAAAAAAGTAAAAATTTTCTCTCGTTAAACATTTGATTATAAAAAACTAAAAAAAACAAAAATATAACGACAAAAACATTTTCAAATATTTTTCATTGAATTTTTTAACAGATTCGTTTTTCAGTGTAATTAAATATTAAAAAAAAAAAATAAAAATAAAAGAAAATTACAAAATAGATATAAAATCCTTCAAAAAAAGACTAATATGAAAAAATGAAACAAAATTTAAAAATTTAAAAAAAAAAAAGTAAAATTTAATATTGATTATATGCGGTATTTGTATACAAATCAATTCATATGTAAATATATCTATTATACAAAATTTGTATTTTATAAACCGGAAAATTAACATCTGCGGTCAATATAGCAATTTAATAAAATAAATTATCAAAGGCATTTGAATAAATATTAAAATATATTTGTATACCAGCGTTTGTATGTGTTTATACATAAATGAAACCAAAAATTTATTTTATGGGATTATACAAGAGAATTTTGAATTTTACTAATTAACAGAAAAGCTTTTTCAATTTTATAGTATCCACTGTAAAATACAAATACTCGTACATACATATAACATGTAATGTGGTTTTAAGTACGAAAAGGATTCATAATTTCTGTTACTTTATATTTTATGAATATACGTATGTATACGTGTATTATGAAAGCGTTAAATAATGTACATTTTTGAAGCTAAAAACTTGAACAGATGCATGTGTATGTTGTTTTTTTTAATTTTTAGTATGGCATCACATCATAAAATTATAGTACAGTTAATGTAGGTAAATGGATGATGATGATGATGATGATGATATTTTAAAATGAAAATATCAAAGGCATATAAGTACATACACACACATGTACATACATATATGAAAACTAATGTGCACACTTGAAATATAAAAGAAAATACTACTCATATAAATTTTATTTCATATATTAAATAAAATATGAAAAATTGAAAACAATTATTAAAAAAAAAAAAAAAAATGATAAACGCATGCAATTCTATGCATATACATAAAGGTAATTTTATTTTTTAAGGACTATATCTATGTTAGTATATGTATACAAAAGACTTTTAAGAATTATTTATAAAACGTACGTTCACATTCATACGATCCATACACATATTTATAATAAGATTATAGTGTGAAAGAAGTTGTAACATATATTATGAAATCTTTTTAAAAGTTCTTACATATATGATTGTACATATGTGTAAATACGCATGTGTGCATGTATGGACAATTATGTATATAGTTTTAAAATTCAAAAACTTTTACTTTGAAAAAAAATTTTCATATTGTTATATATACTTATAAAATAAAAGATATTAATTATATATAGTGTTAACAGAAAATAAATTTTATGAAAATTTACATATAAACATATGTTCGTACAAATATGAATGTACATATGTATCGTATGTATGTATTAAAATTACCATAAACAATGATAAATTTTCAACAAATAAAATAAAAAAGTATAAAAAAACGATTAAACTTTTAATGAATGTACACAGTGAATATGAACTATTTACTGTTTAAAAATAAATAATAAAAATATAATAATTACTTATCATGCACATACATATGTGAATATGTTCAAATGTAACAGGGACATATCTTTAACACGAAATTATATAATTATTACATCATTAAAAAATGATATAGTTTTACCCTATATTGCATCATTAACCATTTAACATCTTTAGACTTACTATCTTAGTCCTTCTTTTATATTCTAGCTTAATAATAATGTCCTGTTAAGGCACTCTTATAACACGATATGCATTAATAGAGAAAATTACCCAAATATCACCCAAAACATTTTCAATCATTTTAAAATGAAATTAAATGCTCTTTAATGTGTTAAATTTTAATTAATTAAAAAAATTATTTAATAAAATACTTTAAGAAAAACATAAAAAATTTATGAGATCCTTTGAAATGACTTCTATAATGCTATGGATTGTAATTTGTAATAATTATGGCATAAATTTTTTTTTTTTAAAAATTTCTTTCTCAATTAATTTTTTAACGTCTTTTTTTTAATCCTTTTTTTTTTTTCAAAAAAATGTTACAGAAGTTCATAATTATTTTTTCTTCCATAATTAACGTTTTTTTTTTTTTTTGTCCATTCTAATTACAAATTACATTTCACAGATAATTCTCATTTTAAATTAAATTACAATTATTAAATAATTTCCTTTTTATTATTTCTCTCTTCTTTATAATGGAAATTCTGTTTTGTTTTTTTTTTTTTTTGTCTTATGTAAGATATTAACAGAACAAATTCCTTATTTACATAAATTAAAATATACCAATTAAAAATGTTAAATTAAAATGTAATTCAAGTAATTTTTTTTATGCATGCAAATTTAAAAAACCAAAAAAAAAAAATAAAATAATAATAATTAAGAAAGAAAGCAATTTTTAAAAAATTTTTTATTACAAAAATTTGCATTCATTAAAAATTCCTAATTATCCTGATATGTTTGTGTATGCTTATCTTTGAAAAATTATTTTTTTTTAAAAATCGTAAGAAAAAATTTAAATTGTTAGGAAAGATAGTAGAGACTGGAGACTCTTTAATTACTGAAAATTGTTTATTTTTATAAAGCGAAATAAAAACGGTTTCTATTTAATTTTTTAAATATTTTTTTAAATTAAAATTTTTATATGCATCCGTATACATAAGTATACGATGCACAAGCACTAGCATAGAACCAGATATGGAAACAACAATAGGTCTTGAAGGTTGAAGGCAACACGCGAACGATAGGAAAATCTAGATAGGAAGAATTTGGGAGGGCCAGATTCACATACGGGTGTTCACTTTTAACTTTATTCATCTCTGTAACTGATGTTTTATTTTATTTTATTTATTTTTTTTTCATTTTTTTTAAATTACTCTATCGACTGTACATTGAAATGAAAACCAATCAATTAAACAAATAAATAAATTTAATAAAATTTAAAATGTTAATTACTCAGTTGTTTAAAAAAAAATTTTTTTTTTTTTTTTTTGTTTAATATTAAATAAATATTTGTTCGAGAGATTTTTGGTTTTCAAATTTAAATATTATTAAATATTATTGACCAATAATGATTTTGTTAATAATAATAGATAGAAAACAAAAAAACAAAAAACCCATGTAATGTACATATACATATTAAATACCCCAAATTAATTATTATCAATGTAATCTGTGATTTACATAAATTATATGTTATTATTGCTATTGGTTATTACCACCATTATTGTTATTATTATTGTTTTCATTGTATTTATTGCTGTATCAATTGCTCTGTCTATATACACACAATTCAATAATATGTTTGTATGTAAACATTAAGCGTATTGTTAATAATTACCTTAAAATACTATAAATTTTATTAGCTTTGTAATTATGTTATATTATGTGGTTAAAATTCGTTACGGTTATTTAAAACTGTACGAATTTATCCTTTAATATGAAAATTTTTATTTATTTTCTTTTTTTAGATATTTTTAAATTAATTTTAATAGTAATTTTCTTTTATGATTTTCATGCATTTGAAATGATTTTCATAGTTAACAAACCACCCTAAATAAAAGTTGGAAAAAAATAAATTTTCAATTCAATTTCTGATATAAATCATAAAATTATTAATTCTATATTTATTGATTATCTCTTTTTTCAAACCACAATTATTTCTCTTTTAAATAATTAAATTATGAATTTTTTTTTGTTTTCCATTTTTGATCAGATTTGATGTAGGCATATATGCGGGAATAAAATTAAATTTTAAACAAAAAGTAGTAATCAAAGTCAAAATGATGAATAATTTTGTCTATTTGAAGTGTACACATACATTGTACGTGTACATGTATGTAAATACACAATATTTGGGTAAATAATATGTACAGTTCGTTTAATATATGATAATTGAAAATTGAATCAAAATTTACTACACATACGTTCAATATACATCATTTTAAATGACTTTGTATGTACATATATTAAAGTTCAAGTATACGCATGCAATAATTCACATACAGGGTGTCTCAATGTTTATGTCATAAAAAGAGTCTATCGTGCAATTCAGAGTGTTTCTAACAAAAAAAAAAAAAAAACCCGTTCCATACATATGCCACAAATCTAAATTTTCTAGTAACTTATATTTCAAGAAGAATGAATTTAAAGTGGGTGGGGGAGGTCGGCAGTTTGATAGATCATGATTTTTTGCTATATTCCATACACTAATTCGATGCAGTTAAGGCCTTATGGAAATGACATAAACTAGTACCAACTTATGTCGCTGTATATTGATATTTAAAAAATTCATCTTATACTGTATGATAACTTTACAGATTGTGGTAACACTACTCTTGAAATGATCTTATTAGAAATTATGAGAGAAGAAAAACGATACATATAGTCCCATAAGGTCTTAACTGCATCGAATTAGTGATTGGAGTATAAAAATACTCTGAACTTCTGAACATTATGGATTCATAGTAGATGTACTAGAACACCTTATATACGAGCACATATTCATGTACGTATATATACATATGTGCATACTTACTTACATTTCAATGTTAAAATATTCATAAAATGTACATATAATTAAAATTCAATAAAACATTGAATTTCATTATGCGTACGTATTTACATAAATTTTACAAGAATAGATATGTATACGAATTCAAAAATACTCGAATATTATATTGTCATATTAATCATATGTACGTCATAATCATAAAGTATTTTCCTACATTATGTACGTTATAAGTATGTACGTATACCTACATGTAGATAGGACATATCTTTCACACAGTTTCAGGGATCTGTTAGATATTAGAATGTATGTAAAAGAATTTAACACATAATCGTACATATTTAAAATTTTAAAATATCCTGAAGATATACATATGTAATATATAATCAATGCTTTTATTTATATACAAAATAAAACAGAATAATTATCATGTATTTAAAAACGGGTGCATTATTAATTTTAGTTTAAAAAAACAAAAAAAAAAAAAAAAATTTATTATTCGAGATAATTTCATTCATTTATATGAAAATTATTGCATTGTATCAGTTCATTTTAGAATTTATCATGATTTTCAAAATCAATTCAAATACAAATTTAATTTATTCAAAAAAAAAGAAAATATTCAATTATCCCATAGAGTTTACAAATAAATCGAAATAGAACAGATGAAATTCTTTAAATTTTATTTCACATACAAAGTCAATATGTACCATTGTTGCTATAATACAGTACCACATATTCAAGGATCAATAACGTATGTAAGTATATAATTTATTAAAATGAAAAAAAAAAACGAATAACATTATAAACTATAATAGCTCTATAACTTAAAAAACATGTAATAAGTACCTATTTCCTGGTACAATTTATTTCACCTAAAAAAAAATATTTTTTTTTTTTTTTGTTTTCTGTTTTTATGTTTTTTTTTTTTTTTTTCTTTAGTACAAAAAAATTTTTTTTATAAGACTAATAAATTTATTATACGTACATATTTTACTTTCTTCAAAAATGAAAAAATAAATTTTCACATTTCGTAAAAGATGCAGTGTGGTGCACCCACATTTGTTAGCTAGTATATAAATTTCTTCAGTATAACAAAAACTTACTGTACATATACATAAGTAATCATCATGTAGGTAGGAATGTAGTTCGCATAAGATTTACACATTTACAATTCTTTCTAATGTTAGGCCTCGAGCAGACAGAAAGCGTGAAGCTGAGATGAACGAAGCTTATCAACAGTGAAATAAACAAACACATGGCAAATCGGAGCGGAACAGATAAGCGCTGATCAGTGTGCACATTTTCATTACTTGCCATATATTTATTTATTTCGGCGTTGATAAGCTCTGCTTAGCTTGTCTCACCTCCGCTTTTTGTCTGCGTGAGGCCTTAATGTTTCATTTAATTTAAGTCTATACATTTTATATTTTTTTACGATTTTACAAAAACATTTTATTTGATTTCAACACGAGAATAATTTTTGTTAATTTTATATAACATAACACATATTGTTGTAATAAACTAACTATTTACAAGTACAATCGTACTTGCATATGTATATTACTAACACCTTATGTTGTTGAAAGTGAACAAGAAAAAAAAACGCTAAAAAAAAATATGAAGTGAAATATTACATGCAAAAAAGACAGAAAATTACAAATACAACCCCAGCATTAAAAAATATGCAAGTACATAAAATTTAAAAAATTCGTTTTTTTTTTTTTTTTGTTTTTTGCTTTTCTTTTTCTTTAAGCAAAATTTATTGAAATTTCCATGTTGCGTTTTTATTTATCATTTACCACCCAATTTTTATTTAAATAAAATACAAACGGAAATTTAAATATTAAAAGACATAGGTACATAAAACAGAAATGAGGAAAGGTAAAATTGGAAATTTCGGTGAAAATTGTAAATTGCCATATTGCTGGATTTTCAAATGAAATTTAAGAAAAAAAAATAAAAAAATAAATAAAACGAATGAGAAGAAAATATCAATGTCTGTAGTACGTCCATGTGAAAATATAAAAAAAGGGAAAACCAAAATGAATGGAATAATAAAAAAAATTTTTTAAATTTTAATTTCAGTTGATTTATGGTTTTCATTACTCAATTAAAGAAAAGTTCTCAGTACAATTTGAAATTTTAATTGAATTAATAAATTACAAATACATTTGAATTTCAAATAATTTTTTTTTTTTTTAATTCTTCAAAATCGAAACTCTTTTACATTACATTTTATAAATTACAAACAAAAAAAAAAAAAAATTCTTATATTATTTAATAATAAATTATTTTCCTCTTCTACCCCTCCCACGTTTATACTTATAATTAGAAGATTTTCCTGTCGATGTACTTTCTTGTGATGATTGTGGTTTTTGAGCAACATGTAAAATATCCCACAATAATTTTGCATTTGCCTGTGATTCTAATAATTCGGCTAATTCTTCCTACAATTATATTCGAATTCAAAAAAAAAAACAAAAAACATAATCGTTAACATTTAAATAATCTAAAATACATTTTCATGCATACTTGATTCATTTTGAGTAATTGTTTTAAATTTCCTCCATGTCTCATTACTTTATTAATATTTCTTGTTGTAATACCCGGTAAACGTATCATAAAATCATATATATTTGTATTGTAATTATCAATTTCTTTCATATCATTCTCATCTGAACCAATTGTAGCTGCTGCCAATGAATTTGGTTCATCTTTACCTTGTTTTAATTCTTCAAATAATTGTGCTGTTGCATATGGGCTTGGTGACCAAATTAAACGTAATTTTGGAAAATGTATTGTTAATAATTGTAATTTTTGAATAATATCAGCATTTGATGATCCAGATTCATTTGATAGCATAAATTTACTCTAAACAAAAAGAAAAACTTTAAAATAAATAAATTTAAAAAAAAAAAAAAAAAAAAAAAATTGTGTTCTCTTACTTGAAGATGAAATGGTTTATTTTGATCAAATTCAATTAATAAAATTGGTTTTGAATAATATCTTTGCATTTGTATACATTGATTATATAATCTACCAGAATTTAATGATCCAATTAAATCTGATATTGATTTTCTTTCAACACAAATTTCTGGTGTTAAAATATAATCACCAATCTAAATACAAAATGAAAAAGAAAATAAAAATGTTGAATAAATTAAAAAAAAAAAAAAAGAAACAGAAAATTAAATTTATTTACAGATATTGTAACGGGAATAATTTCAATTCCTCTTCTATGTATCAAACATGGTAAATCTGATCGAAATTCTCTCATATCAACAATAATTTTTGGTGTTACTGTTTCAGCAGCTGATTGTTGACCTCCAGCTTGTCTTGTATTTATTTTCTCTTCTTCAGTTACTCCAGCTTTATCTTTAAGAAGTGTAAATGCTTCATCCGTTTTTCCATCTTGATATTCAGGAATAACCATTTTCTAGAAAATTGATAACATTTTTTTTTTTTGCTTTTTCTTTTTATTAAATAAATTTATTTTTTTTAAAAAAATTCTTTCAATCACTACTTACACTTTTTGTTTCAATTAACAATTCAAATGCTTGCTTCTCTCTTCGTAGACTAGTCAAATATGATTGTTCTTCAACAGTTCTTGCATGCAATAAAAAGAAAACTTTCATTCTATTACGTACGCTACGTTTTTGTCGTGCCTCATAGACTTCTAATTGTCGTATAGCTGTTACATTACAATGATACATAATAACATATTGTGGTTGAAATGAATTTAATACATTATTTAATGATAATGAGCCTTCTCTTTCTGTTTTAAATGTTTGTATACAAATGATTGGTTGATTTTTTGTATTTACAACTGATGTTATATCTAAATTTTCCATCTAAAAATCAAATTTTTATTAATTTGGATAAAAGTAAGATTTTTATTTTTTTTTTTTTAAAGATACCTCTGGAAAAGGTTCAAAAAATGAATCTTCTTCAGTTTCATCATGTCGTTGAATTTTAATATCTTCATTTTGTGAAAATGTATCTAATAATTCATTTCGTTGACTCATTGTGAGAATATAACTTTCACGAAATACTGAATCTGTATCCTGATTATCATCTTTTGTTAACATTTGTGTAAGTTCATCATTTTCTTTACTAATAGATTTTTCTTGTGATTTTTGTAATAATATTTCACTTTCTTCATCAATCTCTTTATTATTAGATGATGATGCCATGGATTTTTCTGACAATTTTGATTTTAATTTTTGTGATATCGTTGGATTAGAACAATCATTCTGAGAATTTTGTTTAATATTTTGATAATTTTTTCCTAATTTTTTAATTGGTAATTCATGTTTAATAGCCATATAGAATAAATAACGTTCACCACTTTGTGTTAAATATTGATTTAATTGATAACATGTTTTTGTATCTTGACATAATATTAAAACTTTAACTGAATCTGATTTATTTAATTTTTTAATATCATTTGGAATTTCAACACGAAGAATTTCTGATAGAGCTTTCCATTTTGGACAATTTTCTGGTGAAAATTCTGTAAAGAGAAAAGTATCTTTTTGTTTAATTTTTTCAAAAAATAAAAATAAATATTTAAATAATTTTACATACCATCATTTTCATTATAAACTCGTTGTTTTGATATCTTAAATAATTGTTCGGCAGCATCAAGTAAAACCCATCCAGAATTATTAAGTGCATACTCAGTGGTACGATATTGTTTTATTAGAGCATAAGCACTTACTGAATCACTGTAAATTGTAGAGCTAAAAATAAATAAAATAATTAATTATAAATCATGAAAAATGTGAAAAATATTCAAGATTACTTACAGCATTATATATCTTAATACTTTTAAATCTGATACAATTAATTTTGTTTGTGAATTTAATTGATGCCATATACAATCTAATTGTGCTTGTAATATTTTATGAAATTTTTTTGTAATACAATTTTCAACAGTTACTTCTTCTAAATCAACTGTACGATTAATTCTTTTAATTTCTTTTACTAAATAATTCATAATATCTAAAATGTATGTTTGAATTTGTGTTTGTTTAATTGTCATCGGTACATTAAATTCAATTGTATTTGGTTCATATGGTTTTAATGATGATTGAATTATAGCATGAAATCTTGGCCATATAAATAATTCTTTAATAAATAAATTTCTCATTGTACGTTCAACATGACTATAACCAATTGTAAATGCTTCAGCACTACCAGAAAATGCTTTTATAAAACCAGTTTTATTTTTTTGCCTATATAAACGTATAGCAAATGCTTCTTGACATGATTCAATAATTGTATGTGCTCTTAATACAACAATACCAGTAATTAATTCAATTGGTATACGATTTTTTAATAAATCAACAACTAATATCCTTGTTGATATAAATTGTATACCACCTTCAAGATAAATTCGTTCTCTATAAAAAAGCCAAAATAAAAATAAAAATACATTACAATTTTAAAATTAAATATGTAAATAGATAAAAATATACCTTTCTGTTGCTGTATTTGCTACCTCATGAACATATTTCTTTTCTAAATGTAATTTATAAAATTCTTCTTCTGATTCTGAAGTATTTATAACAAGTATAAGATTACCAGAGTCACTATAAACTTTTAGGAAATTTATTAAAACTCGATCATAAGGAATACCTCTGTAAATGATAAAAATTATAAAATTAAAATAAATTAAATTTTAATATTTATAAGAAATTTATACTTTGCACAAATGACCAATGCATCTGAATGTATTATATCAAGAAACATTTGTTTTTCATATTCCAATAATATAACATTCTTATCCATAAGATATTCTTCAGCGGTCATAACATTAGACAGCATTGAATCATCAAGAAGCTGTTGTTCTTCAGATGATTTATGCTCATCCTCTTTTTCTTGTTCATTTTTATTTTCTACAGAATCTTTTACACATTGTGATGATGAATCCATTATTTTATTTAACGTTACATGTGATTCAATGAAATTCATAAATTTAATGTTATTCACATTAAAGTAAAAATAAAAAAATAATCGAAAATTTTTAATTAATATAAATTACAAGATACCGCTATTTTACTTAATTGTTATCAAATTTTTATCGAACTACTTTTTTAGGATATCTTCTAATTCGCTAATTCCAATTTCCACACTTACTTTGCGGTTGCACAATGCACAATAGAATTTATAAACAAATAAACAATAACAAAAATCAGCTGTTTACAAAACAACAACTATGCTTTTGTTGTCATGTGTTGTGCTGTTGTTGTTTTGAGGAATCACGTGCAGTTCTTTTGATTTTTTTCAACCACACCGTCTTATGTCATTTTACTTTTCGTCATAATTAACACACTAAAACTAAAACCTAACCTATAGATAGAGTATTTTCGCTTTTTCGCCAATTAGTGCTACTTTATAATTAAATTGTATTGATTGTAAATAGAAAGTTGTTGTTCCTTTTTATTTATTTAAAAGATTTGAAAATATTTTAATTTTTTAGTAAAATCTAAAAAAAAAAATTAATTATTTTATTTAAAGACTGGATTTTAAGAGAAGTGGAAATTAAAAAAGTAAAAATATGGGTAAAGAATTTCTTGAAGAACCATCGGCATTTGCTGTTTTTAAAAAAGGTGTCAAACCATCAGCTAATTTATTAAATGATATTGAAAAAGCGAAGAAGAATAATAAAAAGTCGTTAAAAAGTAAACTAGAAATAAAAACAATAAAAGGAAAGCTAGATAATAAAAATCCAACAATAAACAAAGAATCTGTAAAGATTAAAAAGAAAAAATCAACAAATAAAAATGTGTTAAACAAAAATGTTGGAACTACTGTAAAATCAATGAATGGTGATGTTAAATTAACGGTAAAAAAGAATGAAAAATTGAAAAGTAAACTGAATCAATCAAGTGTGTTAACAAAAAATGGTAATTTATCCAATGGGATTGTAACGAAAGTGCAATCTAAAAAAATTACAAAATCTAAGAAAAAATTAAACAAAAATCAAGAGAATACGTTGTCTACAAATGCAGCACCCACAAATGATAGTATTCAAGATGGAGAAAATGTATTTAAACGTCTTCTGAAACCAATGAATATAAATACATTTTTTGAACAATATTGGGAGAAAAAACCATGTTTAATTCAAAAAAGTGTTCCAAATGTTTTTTCACATTTAATATCATTTGAAATGATTGATCGAATGCTTCGTCAACATCACATAGAATTTACAAAAAATATCGATATTACATCATATAAAAATGGTACGTACATATGTACATATGTCGTAAGATGCTACAGAAAATTTGATGATTTTAAAATCTTTTTTAACTATTACAGGTGTACGCGAAACACTAAATCCAGAAGGTAGAGCTTTACCACCAGATGTATGGAATTTTTTTAATGATGGATGTAGCATTCGTTTATTAAATCCACAAACTTTCCTACCAGCTATTTATACAATGAATGCTACTCTACAGGAATATTTTCATTGTATGGTTGGTGCTAACGTTTATTTAACACCACCAAATAGTCAAGGTTTTGCACCACATTACGATGATATTGAAGCTTTTGTTTTACAAATTGAAGGGAAAAAACGATGGAAAGTGTATGCTCCAAGGTAGTAATTAGAATTTTATCAACTTTTAAAGCTCTCAATAATATAAATAATATATTTTGTAAACAATTTTAGAAATTCATCAGAAGAATTACCTCGATTCTCTTCACAAAATTTAAATGCAAATGAAATTGGCAAACCTGTACTTGAAACTGTTCTTGAACCTGGTAAAGTTTTATATTTTCCAAGAGGTTTTATACATCAAGCCTGTACAGAACCAGGATATCATTCATTGCATATTACATTGAGTGTGTATCAAAAACAATCGTATGCTGATCTCTTTGAACAACTTGTACCAATGGCACTACAGAACGCTATTGCAAATAATGTTAATCTAAGACAAGGTTTACCATTAAATATATGGCGAAATGTAGGAACTACGCATTCAAATATTCAATCAACTGAACGTGATGTTATTTTCAAGAAAACTAAAGAACTTTTAAAGAAAGTTATCGATGAAATGCCATTAGATGATGCTGTTGATCAATTAGCTAAAAAATATCAACATGATGCATTACCACCAGTTTTATCATATGAAGAAACAATTCGTACAATGTTCGGTAATAATACTACATTAAATGATAAAGGAGAAGCAATTACAAATTTGGAAATAAATTTAAATACAAATATAAGATTATTACGTGCAAACATTTTAAGAATAGTTAAAGAAGAAAATTCTATACGAGTTTATTATTATATTGATAATTCAAGAGAATATCATGAATATGAAGCAAATTTCATTGAAATTGAAGAAGATGCTGTGTCAGGAATTAATGAATTAATTAAATTTTATCCGAATTACATTAAAGTTGAAGATTTGCCATTAGAAAATGATGATGAAAAAATCGGTATTATACAGTCATTATGGGAAAGAGGTCTTTTAATCACTGATAATCCAATATCATAATTTTGTTTTTTCTTTTAAAAATTTAAACGTTTTTTATAAAGTATATAATAATTGTCTGAAAGCATTTTCAAATAAATATTAAAATAAAAAATTTACTATTAAGTTTTTTTTTTTGTTTAATATTTATCACTATTATATGACAAGCTTTTATTTAACTATTTTGCTAACATTTTTTTATTTTGATTTTCAATAATAGAATATAATTCCTTTTTTATAAATTTAATTTATTTTTCCTTTTGATTTATCGTTTTTTTGTTTTTCTTTTTAAAGTGTGGTATACGGTTTTTATTGTTTTTATATAAAAGAAAAACAAAAAACAAAATTACACAAAAAATAAAATATAATAATGGCACCGTTTAATTTCGTTACTTTTTATATTTATATAAATAAATCTCATTTTCATAAAATTTTAATATTTTCTTTTTTTTCTTGTTGAATATATATAAACAATTTTTATTTTTTTATATTTTATTTTATTTTTAACAATGCATTACATCCATATTTAAAGAGATTTAAGTAAATTGTAATTTTTTTTTATATATTTTTATTTTCTTTGAATAAATTTTAGGTACGTTAGTGAATAGCTTTTGTCGCTGTTTTTTTATCATTCTTTTCTTAATCAAAATATATGTATATTTTATATAATTTATAATATTAAAGCAATTTGTTTTTTTTTTTGTGTTAATTTTTCATTTCAATATAAAATATTTATAACAAATTTTTATTTTTAAAAAATAAGAAAAAACAACTTATAAAACGATTTTTTTTTAATTTTATCAACTCAAAAGAGTACTAACTTTTTATGTGGTTCTTCTGGTTTTTTTTAAACTTTTTATTTTATTTTACTTTTTTTGCTTTTTTTTTTGGAGGCAAATATACAATTTATTAAATTTATTTATATTTTACTTTCTAAATTTTACTTCTCATTTTTGAGTAGTTATTTTCAAAAAACA
Source organism: Anthrax anthrax (assembly GCA_963971155.1). Taxonomy (NCBI): domain Eukaryota; kingdom Metazoa; phylum Arthropoda; class Insecta; order Diptera; family Bombyliidae; genus Anthrax; species Anthrax anthrax. The sequence continues at coordinate 4,442,914 of OZ020123.1, forward strand.
TAGTGACAAGAAAAATTTACACTGTTGTGTATACACAGATATACCATTAACAATATACGATAAAAATATATAATTTTATGTTTATGATGAGATATTAATTAAGATTCAATTTATTTATTCATGTCGCACACCACAAAGCGTTAAAAATGTACTAAAATTATGAAGACTACATGCTGGTAAAACAGTATATGCAATAATTGCCTTATCAATTATTTTCTCTTTAAAATTATTTAATGTTTTTAATAACAAATCAACTGATGGGGTTGCTGTTACTTGGTAAAATATTTTTAAATGTATTGCTGGTATATTAAAATTTTGTGGTGACGATGATGATGTTGATGATGATGATGATGTGATAGTTGTTACATTAGTACTATTATTACTACTATCCATATTTGTTATAGTTACTGGTGTTATTGTTGTTGTTGAATGATCACTTGGATTTGGATAATCTTTTAATAATCTACCTAATGTGTAAAATAATATTTCTTCGAGATTTTCACTCGTCAAATTTTGAGCTATCTGACTATGTCTACATAATACATCATCAGTTACTTGAGTTAGTTGAGTTGTTGATGTAGCAAGACCTATAAAAAAATTTATTTTTCGAAACTTTAAAAATTTTTTCACAATTAATGTTTTACCTGTGGAAACATAACAAACTATGGCAGCGCAATTATTTTCATAATTCCATCTTCGTCGTATTGATATTGTATAATCAGTAATAGAACATCCAGTCTCTTCGTCTATAAATATAAAAACGTAGAAATGTAAAAAATTTCATCTAATAATTCGTATCTAATTCTTACATTCAAATCTATCGTTGTGCGAATGTGCCCAAACTTGCCATTCTACAAGTGCATTTCTTGGTAATGCTGGTACGACAATATAGTCCATTATGGCGTTTGTTGTTCTTCTTTCCCATTGCCTACGGGCCTCAGCTATAAAACTTGGATGAGTTACAAAGCAAATACCCTGTACAACATCTCTTAATTGTCCTTGTGTATTCATTGCTTTTGCTATTCTACTAACATGACGTAAAGCTAATTTACATTGTGGACGGATACCACCATCAACAATTGTCATACTACCTGGTACAAGAGCTATTTGACCAGATATATATGTAATTTCACCAATCTATTAATAAATTTTCAAAATAAGCTTTAAAAAATTGAACAAAAACTTAAAAACTCACTTTCGTTGATTGACTGTATGGACCAATATTAGCTGGAGCCCAATGTGAAATTCCTTGAACATGCATGGTGTACCTTTTATTATTATTCTCTATAACTGTTGGAAAAAAAATGTCATTCACTTTCTGCGAATTTATTTAAATTGATATTAAATTAATACAAACCATCATTTGGTGATTTATATGACACAGCTTCCATTATTACTTGACAATCTTCTGGTAATGGGCATTCAACACAAACCCGTGTTGGTGGATTTGTAAAATTAAAGCATTCACCATAAATTCGATTCATCATTTGATATTCTGTCATTGTTCTAATATATAACGTTACATAACATAAATCACGTATATTATAATCATTTTCGGTTAAAATTTTATTTAATATTTTAAAACATTCTTTTAAACCCTCTTCTGAATTTTCACCAGCACCTTGTATACCAGCTATCCACATCCATCCTTTATTATTTATAGCAAACATTGGTCGATTATCTATTGAACGAATTTCTCTTTCAAATTTTATAGGACTTGGTGGTTGTGTCGTTAATGATGTACTGATACTTGTTGCTGTTGTTCCTGTCATTACAGATAATGAACCAATAGCTGATGCTTCTTCAACACTAGCACTTTTCGTAACAATTGGTATTGGTGATGTTGTTGCTATCCTACGTCCAAATGAATTACTACGTGATAATATTAATTCATTTTGACTAAATGATTCACGTAATCTTGTTTCTTTTTCAATCATTTCTAATTCAGTCTCACTTAAATCTGGATCACTTAAATCACTATATGTTGATTCATTTAAATCACTAAGATAATCTAATGATTTTTTAACAATTACATCACATGAATACATAAATTCTTTTGATTGTAAACTTAATTTTGTAAAATTTATATAACCTACAGGACAAACAGGATCAGCTGAACTTATTATTGTTTGCATATCTTCACTACAAAAAAAAAAGAACACAAATAATAAATATTTATAAAGTTCTTTAATTTAATTTTCAAATTTTTTTTTTATACTTACATAACAATTCGTTGCTTAAATAATGGGCAATCTAATGTGAATGTTTCATATTCACCACCCTCACCACATACATTCAATCCATATTTATCACGCATTTTTAATAAATGAGGCTGCATTTCTCTTAATGATTTGCCTAAATGTCTTTCAGGAACTAAACCTAATGCAGCCACCTTTAAAAAATGGAAAACAAAATAATGGATAGTGGATTTCATTTACAAGACAACATTAGATTTATGATATCCATTGTTTTTTTTTTTTTTATATTTTACTTTAATTATAATCGCATGAACATGACAATCAATCATTTCTTGTAGTAATTCAGTCTGATCTCTCCTCCACAGATATGCCAACGGGACAAGATTAAGTCGATTACATCTAAAAGTAAATAAGAGATTAAATCACATAAGTTTAATATGAACAAAATTAATATTTCTTACACATTTTCGACACGAACTCTTTGATAATCAGATAATATTGCTCCAACTGAAACAGCTTCAACTTGAAGTTCATTCTAAAAAAAAAAAAAAAAAATTTAATAAAAATAAAATATTTATTTTCTAAATATTTTTCTTTTTTTTCCTTTTTTCAAGATATTGTAAAAAGTATTTTTTTTCTAAATTTTTTAAATAAAATTATTACGTGGATAAGTAAAAATGAATCATCATAAATTTTATCTCCCTTAAAACATAAATAAATAGAAACATTTGTACATATGTACATAATTTATATTTGTTCTAAAAGATTTTAATCAGTAAATTAAATATTTTAAAGAAATAACTTTATTGTATGATAAAAAAAAAAAAAAGGAAAATAAATAAATAAAATTTTTTAATTCACAAGTAAACTACCTATTCACAAATGATAAATAATTCAAATTTTTCCCAAAAGATTACAGATATATATTTTAAAGATATGATAACCAAATGAGTAAACAATATTATTAACAAATATTTAATTTTAAAATAAAAGTATACGTATATGTAGTGTATATATTTGTACAAAAAATTAACAGATTATTAACCGAAATATATTTTTGAAAAACAATTTAAAAATATATATATTGTGTCACTGTATTGTAATTCATATTCACCTACATAATTATATGATTATTATCAATTGTCTATAAATTTTTTCAAAAAATACATATATATATACAAAAATTTTAATTGAAAGTAAAATAAATTGATTTTTCATAGAAATTGAAATTTTTATCAGTTTATTGACTTTTTTTTATTCTATTTTCTCATGTTATCTAAATCATATTTAATGTGATTAAAATGTAAAATGTATTTTCTTACCTTAACTAATTGAAGTAATTCATATAAATCTTCAACTTCATCATCATCAGTAGGAACATAATGTTTACCAATTTGATTACTACGACCTTTTGTTTCTTTTCTATATAATGGTATATTCATTGCTTTTGATAATATTTCAATACCCATATGACCAACTGTTTGATACATATAACTATCTAATTCATCTATATATATATTTTTTTTTTTTTTTGGTTCAGTTTTAATTTTTGTAAAATGAAAAAAAAAAAAAATAAATTAGGTAATATAAAAATGAATAGAAATTTTTTTATTTTTTAAATCTAATTCATAACTACAAAACAAAACAATTATTTTAATATTTTATAGGTACTTTACCAATATCTTTAGGATGTAAATTAGCTAATGCAACAATTTCATGACCTTCAGCTACACACTGCATCATATTATAGCAGCTATCTTTGCCACCACTAACCATAGCAATAACACGCATTTTTATTTTATTTTTTATTTATTTTTTTTTTTTCAGTTATCTTTTCTTTATTATTAATTAAATTTTGTTGTTTTTTTTTATTTATTTTTAATTAGGCAGACAGAACAAAAATTTTTAATGAATTTGAACAAATTGAGATTTAAGAATGTTCAATAGGCAATTATATATATTTTTTTTGGAAATTAAAATTTCAATAATAAAAAAAATAAATAAAGCAAAAAAAAAAAATCAAGAAAAAAAAAATATTTTAAAAGAAAATCAATTTTGATTTAAAAAACAAAAAATAAAAAAATAAAATTATTTCACTTTGTAGGAACTCTAAATTTATTTTTAAAAATACACATTATGTTTCGTTACAAGTTACAATGCTGCTGCATACATAAAAATAAAAAATAAAAACTATAATGAAACAGAAAATAATAATATGTAGATTGTAGGTAGGTACATAATTTATTTTTTCGTTTTTTTTTTTATTATTTCACTGTATACACGTGTTAATGAATTCTTATACTGACTGAAATTCAATGATAACAATGATAATTATTCATTTTATTTCTTCTCAGTCATGTACGCATATGTACATGTACGTATACGTATTTTTGATAAGAAATTTTTTTTTCTTTTTTTTTTTTTTTTAAATCTGGTATATAGTAGAAATATGTAAAATGATTATTAATTTAAAAAAATAAAATCATTGTAGAAAAAGATTCTTTTTCTCACTGTTTTTTTTTTTTTTTTAAATTTATTTTATTTTAAAAATTGAAAATGTTGTATTATTTATAATTAAAGTGATAATTAAAAAATAAAAAAAAATTTCACAGTATATTTAATACACGTTACATACATATACGTTAATAACAGATTACATTAAGAACATTTTAATTTATAATAATTTGATTGTAACATAATTATGGAAAAATTAATTTTTTTATTATCATTTTATTAAAAATGCACATTCACTATTGTAAAATATTTCATTTTTTTTGTTTTTTGAAAAAATTATTTTTCTTTAAATTAATAAAATTAAAATAATAAGAGAAAAATTTTGTAAGAAAAAAAAAAAATAAATAAATATTAAATTATTTTTTTTTAAGTGCTAATAAAATTGTTATAGAAAATTTTTTTTCTTATTTTTCTGGTCAATTTCAAACACAAGCTGATTACACTTTGATAAAAATATTTAAAAAAAAAAAATATATATATAAATAAATAAAATATTTAAATTTATTTATATGTGTGTAGTAGATATTATGAAAATATGCTAGTATTATTAAATTTGGTATAATCTAAAATTGACCTTTACGTATGATTGGTGTCTGGTCTTGATTTAATATGTAACTGTGTATTCTGTCTACAAAAAAAAAAAAATTGTTTCATCTCATCTACGTATTCTACGTGTGGATGGATATGTCTGTATCTTGTATAATATTATATATTTCTGTAATCTGTATTTCACGTATGTATATATATTTTGTCATTTATGTTGTTACACTTTACATATATGATTATGTCAATATGTACGCATGTATGTCAATTTTATTTTATCTTCAAATAAAAATCTCAGCTCCCAGTCCCATTCCCAATCCCATTGATCCTCAACAATCCCCTCAGAAAAAAAAAAAACAAATAGATTTTTCATAAATAATCAAATACACATCAAATCAGCTGATTTGTTTCTATTTTTTTTTTGTTTCCTAATTTGTTTTTAAAAAAAAATTTTTTTCCCACTTTTTTGATAATTTCTTTTCTTTATTTTTTTTATTCGATGGTGTGAACTGTGAAATAAAATATAAATGCCAAAATGTGCATACAAATCAATTTTTTTTTTTTTTACCATATTAATAATTTTTCTTTTTCTATAATATCATATGCAACTTGCACATAAATTTATTTATTTGTTTATTAAATCCTTAAAGGATAAAATATTAAAATAATTATATAAAATTTAAAAAACATTTTGTTATATCATCACTATCAGTTATCACTATTCTCCTTTTTATGGACAATTTTTGAAATAATTCGTATTCTTTAATTATTAATTTTTTTTTTTTTTTTTTTTAAATTATTCTGTAAAATTAAAATTAATATTCTAAATAAAACACAGTCACTAAAAACAAAAAAAAATAATAATAATAATTTTTAGTATTCTCTCTCAAATAAGTAAATAATAATTATAATAACCACAAAATTTCTAATATGGTCGAATTTTGAATGAAAATGAAATTGTAATTGTAACAGTTACAAAAAATATATATACAAATATTTTTTGTTTTTTTTTTTTGACATTAAGCTGATTGTTTAAATAAAAAACAATTAGAATAAGAAAATTCAAATTCAAATCAAATTGTGAAAAATACAGGGAAATGAGATTTTATTTTTAAAATAGTGTTGCAAGCATTCAATTTTGTATAAGTGTAAATCATGCATAAATTTTCATTTTCAGTTTTCACTCATGGGGCCGGCCTTTTAAACGATGAAACACTTATGAGACCCATATGAAAATGAGACACCGAATGCCTTAAATGAGGCGTATATAAGGTTATTATGATACTGGCGGATTACACACCTTACTTCCAACTTCCATTACCCGTTACACGGGAAGTACTGAAAAGTGTCCCATCGTCTAAGACTAAAACCCACAATTAGGGGGTTTTAAACTATGAAACACTTACAAGGCACATAAAACCCTCAATCTTCATGTGTGTGTGTGTGGGTGATATACTTCCCTGATAAATAAACTTGAGGTTTTGTGGAACAAAGCAAGAGGATCTTATTTTATATAACCAATATAAGGGTACTTTCATAAATGCATCGTCGACACTGACGGCAAAAGTTAATCTACTTTTAATTCCAGTGCAATTGTAAAAATGTATCGAGTTAATTAATTCAAGCAGTCTGCAAAGTTTACAATTCCAGTGCATTAAGGTCGTCAACATACGTCGACGATGCATTCATGAAAGTACCCTAATTCTTTAAAAAAAAACCACACATTTTTTTACACAAGGGGGGAATAATCTTATCTGTAGTCTTTAAAATGTACATAGATTTTAAAATTAGTTTATAAATTAAAATTAAACATTTTAAATTTTTTTTATAAATAAAACACACTTTTTTTGTTAAATAAATTTTTAATTTTATTTCTTTTTTTTTTCTTGTCTTGTAAAAACTTTTTTTTTTTTTGTTTTTTGTTATTTAAAAAAAATAATAAAGGATTAAACTAAAAAAAAAAAAAAACATTAAGCGATGAAAAAAAAAAAAGAAAAAGGAAAATTGAAAGGAAATGTTAGGATAATGATATCACAATGATTTCTTTCTTATAAAGAAAAAGTCAAAAATAAATAAAAATAAAAAATAAATTCAAAAAAAAAAAATAAATAAATAAATTCATTGTTAAAAACCAACATTCAACAATTTAACGTTTTTTTCCCTCATTTTTAATATTTTTTTTTTGTCCGTTTTTATTTTTGCGTTAAGTTGCAAAAATCCTGGAATATTAATTAAATTTTGGTTGTTTTCTTTGCGTTTTTTTTTTTTTTTTTTTAAATTGGAACAAAAATCAGTCTATACATTAATTTAGATTTATTATCATAATCATTATTAATATTATTATTATTCATTTTTATTACTATTATTATTATTATTATTATTAAATATGTATATATAGTTATTTTATTTTTCTAAGAAGTAAATACAATATATTGTGTATGTATTATTCAAATAATTTTATTTAAATTTAAATATATATGTATATATAAATTTTTTTTAATTTTTCATTTCTTACTATTTTCTTTTATTTATGATTTTTTTGTTGATTATTTTATTTGTTTTTATATTTAAAGCAGACAAAAATTTTTTTTTTCAAAATTATTTTATAAGCTTGCATTATAAGTATATTATGAGTCGGTTATTTTGAAAATGGCCCAAGTCCTTTATTAAAAATTTCGAAAAAAAATTAAATGATCATGTTAAAAATTATTCTCACATGAATGAAAACATAAACATGTATTTCATAAATGAACTTGATCCATTTTCAAAATACATAAATGACTTATGTATGTTTTATTATGTATTTAAAATTTTGTTTTGTAACATACATACATACATAATACATGTATATACGCATGCATTATATCATGTATGTATGTGTATGTAAGGACAATTAATTGTTTAATTAAAAATTTTTGTTTGTCATATTTTAACTTTTTAAATATAAACTATTTAAAAATATTATTTAAATTCATTATTATTTAGTTAGAATTATGTATAGTTTTCATTTTTTTCGTCTATGTTTAAATGTAATTTAGTAATAATTACCTAATATTTATTATACTTTAAAAAATACATCATTTGAAAGCAAAATACTACAAAAAAAAAAAAAAACAATTTGTGTTTTCTCCTTTTACATCAAATTAAAACTAACAATCTTAAATTAAGCTAAGGACAAAATAAAAATAAAATGTATTTTACTTTTTTAAATTGTTTTTCATGAAAGTAGTGATTTGATCTAAAATATATAAATACATAATTTTGTTCTAAATTTTTAATAAATTTTACATTGCAATTCTATTTATTTATTTATTTAATATTACTAGTGTTGAATATCTATCATACGTGTTTGAATGATATATATAATTACATATGTTAATCATTTTACATAATATTGTTAATATGTAATTTTAATTATTATATTTAATATTTTTAAATATTTTATAATTCTTTTCATTATTATATTTTCATTTACGAATTTTTTACAATTTTTTTTTTTTTTTTTTTGTTCTTTAATATACAATATTTTCATTCATTATTATTGTTTAATTAATTGAAATATAAATTGTTTGATTATTTTCAAAAGAAATTAAAATAAAAATCACTATAATTTAAATGAAATCAAATGTACCAAATATTTACAATATTAATCATCGTTAAATTTTCATCTTATTAAATTAAAAACTGTATACACAAAAGAGATTTTTCAAATTTTATACTTGCAAAATACTTTAAATTTAAAATATAATACAATTACAATTATTACAGTTCAAAATTATATTTAATAATTTTTAACTTTCACATATTATAGATATTTTTTTTTTTAAATATTTTAATTTCAAAAATGAAATTTTCTTTAAAAATATACTTAGGTTAAATAAAATGCCAATTAAAATATAAATTAAAAAAAAAAAAAAAAAAGAATTGAAATATTTCAATTTCATATTAGGTTGCTATTCAATATTTTTTCTTTTACAATTTGAAAATATTAAATTAAAAAAAGTATTTTTTTTTTTTTTATAATAAGGCAATATTTAATTGTAAATTAAATAATTTACAATAAGATTTTTTTTTTTTTTAATTTTCAAATGTTTCTTCAAAAATTCATAGTCATACACTTTGATTCTTACATACTATTTTTTTATGAATGAGTTGTATGTTAAATTTTAAAATTTCATTGAGTCATATTAAATACAAAAAGAGAAATTCAATAAAAATATGTTTTTTTTTTTTTTTGTATCGTGGTAAAGATAATTTCCAATAATCAACTTTCAAATCTTCTAACTTTTTCATTTTTCACGTTATTATAAAAATCTTTTTCATAAATGATATTAAAATAAAATGCATAATACGTACATTCGTTTTCAATTAAAAATTCTTTGTAAATTATTATTAAATTTTTTTAAGTTATTTCAAGTTCATCAAATTGAAAAATAAATCACTTCTCTTTTTCAATTGCTTGTTATTTCTGAAATTAAAATCTTTGAAGATAGCATATGGCAAGAGATTTCGTTTTCTTTTTAGTGATGATTTCAGTGTTCCTGGTTGTTGTGTTAGATAAAATTATTTTAAGAATTTCCTTCATCTTATTAAAATCAAAATTTAATTTTTTTTTTTGCGAAATACAATATTTCTTCTCCTGTAGATACGCCTCTCTAGTTTTTACTTAATAATTTCTCTTTCATTTCGTACATACTTATAAGCTATGTATTAGTTCTTTATATTTTTCCTAAATTATTTACATCTTTTAAAATGAATATTAATTTTGTTTAAATTGATTTTTTTTTTATAGAATATGTATACATGTCTGGTTATAAATTTATCAATCAGTGGCAGTTCAAAATTATTAAATAAAGAGACTATAATTCGTTAAAACAATCAAAATAAAAGAAAAAATACAATGTACTTTTATGAATATGTGTCTAAATAAAAAATGAAAAAGTTGTTAAAGGAAAACATATATATAAAAAAGATAACATTTTCCTGCAAATGAAATTGTTTCAACAATTTAAAATTATTTTACGAAAAAAAAAAATCGCTAGAAAAAAGTTAATTAAAAAATTATTTCTACGTTGTTGTTTTACTCAGCGTTTTTAATAACTAAACGCTGAATTTTTCTCTTAGCAGACTCATTAACACCAACTCTCTTATCTAATCGTTGAAATACTGGTTTACGACTTATATCTGTATCTTGATCACGTGTTGTTCCAGTTCCTGTTGATGATAATGAAGATTTTAGTACTACACGTCTATTAGAAGATGAGAATGCACTACTTGAACAATTTGATGTTGAATTTGAATTTGATGAAGAACCACCTTTTGTGGGCAATACATTTCCAATTTTTGAAGATTTAGTAACAGAAGAAATTTGTGGTAATGGAGGCGATAATGGAGGTGATGGCGTATCAGCTAAAAGCAAATCTTCATCAAGAGATTCATCATCATCCGCTACATCATCATCATCATCGTCATCATCTACTTTTTTATTAATATCAGCTTGAACACTAATTGTCTTTTTTATAACTGGTTTTATAACAGCCATTGCTGTTGTATTTAATGTTGTTGTGCTAGCATCTTTTAAATTATGATGTTGCTGTTCTATTTTAGTACGTTTTGCCTCTGGTAAAATTTTTGCAGTTGGTATAGTTCTTTGAATTGTTTGCTGTTTTTGTTGTGATTGACCAATAGAATGTGTTGTCTGTTGTTGGACATTTTTTGAATTATTTGTTGAATGTGTAGTAGAATCAGCATTCGATTTCTTTTTTAATGAAATTATTTTACTTTCTGTTACAATTATTGGTTTAAGTTTTGATGGTGGTTCATCTGTGGATGGTTTTTCCTAAAATTTCATTTAACTCTAAATGTTATGTTAAATTATAAAAATATAAAATTTCTTATTTTCTTACATCAACTTGCTTCCCTTCTGCTGCTCTCCTTCTTCTCATTTCTTTATCACGTAGAATTTTTTCCCTCATTGCCTTTTGTTTCTCAATTTCTTGTCTATACGCTCGTGTTTCTTCATCTTCTTCTTCCTATAAATATGATTTAGACATTATGTAATTTTTTTTTTTTTTTAAATTCAAAATTTAACAATTTTCATACTTCGAATTTTTCTTTTTCTCGTCTTCGTTCAAAGCTCCCACTTCTTCTTCTTTTAGGAAATCTATTTTCGGGATCTCTACTAGCTCTTCTAATACGTCCTTTAGGTGAACCGCCTCTACGTTCCCGACTATTACCACGTCTGTCTCTTCTAGCAGGTGAATAACTTCTTTCTCTGCTCCTACTTCTATCTGGTGATCTTTCATGTCGTCTTTTTTCAATATGCATCCGATTTTTCTTTATGAATTCTTCCTGTTGCCGTAAAAGTTCTTCGTCACTTTGCAAATGAATTGCATGACTACTTATTGCTTGCATAAATTGAGTGTCTTTCATTAATTGGTTTGTGGCTGCTTCCACACCACCTTTAAAATTGGGATTAATTAGAACTTTCCGTGGAATTACTGACTGAGTGACACTCTGTCCTGATGCTTGAACATTAGTAAGTATAGTGAAGTTACCGGGATGTCCTGCATTCGGAACTAAATGAGGCTGAGAAGTTACTACAGCCGGTCCTAAATAACCACCCTGAGTTTGGCCTTGAGGTGGAATTCCTGTTGGTCTAGGCGGTAAGGGCATTCTGTGTCGAATAGGTCCTTGTGGAGGAGGTACTGGGACATTGGCACCATCAGGTCGAAACATGGGACGAATCTGTGTTGGAGGGCCATAATATGGAGTAGGAGTACCATTAGCTTGACTAGCATATTCGGGTCTTGGTCCACGGTACATAAATTCATTAGGATTTTGTGGCCTAAAATTTGGACCCATTGGAGGTCTAAAATCCATTCGGGGTGGTATTTGATTATGTACAGGAAAAGGTTGTCTAGGTCCTACTTGGGAATCTACTGGTTGATAAGGATATTGAATTTGTGGATTGGAGTTCTCATTTGGATGGGATGCATACTGAGGATATTGAATATGTGGATATCTTACAGTTGGCCTTGGACCAAAATAATGACCGCCACGCATGGACGTTCCACCTCTTCCTCGTCTAGAATAGAAAAATTTGTTGCCAAGATGGTTTTTTTCTGAAAATAAAAACATTTCAAATAATTTACTTTAACTATAAATAATCAATGAAAATTAAATACCTGAAGATTCGCTACATTCATCTCTTTCATTAGTTTGTTTAATATTTGTTCTTTCAGCGCGTTCTTCTTGATCTTCTCTTGGATCTGATATTGGTTCTTCAGTTTCATGTGCTGTAGAACTTTCCAATGAACTTTGAATTAATTCTTCTTTTATACCATGATCTACAGCAACTGATGGCTTTTCAACTGTTTGTGAAACTGATTGATCTTCAATTTCTTTGTTAGTTGATGTTACTTCATCATTTTTTGATTGTTGATCTTCACATTCTGTACTTTCTGGATGTGAATTTATTTCTTGTAATTGTGACGATAAATTCTTTGGTTGAGGCAAAGGCGGTAACTCTTCACTAGTTGATACATCATCTGATTCATTTCTAGATACTTCACATTTTTCCGGCGTTGTTGTTGCTACTGTTGTGGTTGTCGTTTCATTACATGACGATGATGATGTTGTTACAATATCATCTGTTTTTCGTACATTATTTGTATTACTTGATTTTCGTGTTTTTAATTTTGATGAAACCCATTTTTCGGCTTCATCTTTAAGCATAGCCTTTTGTTCAGAAGTTACATCTTTTTCAAGTTCTTAAATTAATAAAAAAAACAAGTAATTTTACATAAATCTTGTAAAAATGTTTGTTCGTTAATTATTAGGTCACTTACCTTCATCAGACAATAAAAGTTCATCTTCATCTGCTATTGTTGGATCATCTAATTCCTCTCCTAACTCATAATTTAATAAATCTTCACTGTAATTTTAAAAATATATGTAAAAAATTTTATTAAATTCACGTATTTATTAAAAATAAAATTTTAATATGTAATTTTTAATTTAATTTTATTTAACAATGATAATAAACAAGAGAAAATTAGAAAAAAAAAAGTGAAATTAAAACACCCTCTCTATACACAATCCAAAATTAATTAACTAAAAATCTGTTAAATGCTAAAGATTTTATAAAATAAAAAAATTTTAATTGTTTATTTTCCATTTAACAAAATAAAGAAATTAAAATGCAATTTTTTATTACAATAATATTAATAAATTCTAAAAAATTAATAGAGAAAACTCACTTTAAGTCCGACATTTTGCACTACATTTATACGCTCATGGTGTATGAAGTTGGCGACAATTACATAATTTAGATAGAAAACTAATAGAAATGTCAAATAATTGATAAATATTCATTTCACTCATGTGTTGTGAAAAATATCGGCATTCGGCCTGGAATATTAATTGACATAATTTGAAATTCAACTGAATGCTCAACAAATGAACAGTAAATGAACGATGAATAGAATGAATGATGTATTGAATGAACATGGAAAATGAATAAATCAATGAATTTCAAACCAAATAAATAAAAGAAAAATATATTATGATGTTTAATCAATCTAACTGCCACCTATATGGGAAATCATTATAAAGTTTTTTTTTCTTCGTGTTTTTTTTTTTTAAAATTCAAATTAATCTGATAATCCGTTATTTTTGCGTTACGATATGTATGTGCGTATGTAGGTAGTTATGTTAAAATAAGTATCCTCTGGGGAACAAAAGGACTATTACACTGCTTCTAAATTAATTCTACCTATAATTTAAGCCATTATGTTATGTACATAAATACTTGTATGGGTTATATTATATTCCTCATGTGTAAGTATATGAACATGCAATTATGCACATATCTGCATATATATGTACATATGCACATATTTATGTATATGTACATGCACTTGTCTCTATTTTACACTCTATAACAACATGTAAAATATGTGATCATGTATGACTAAACGTATAAGGGTTAATATTTAATTATGTTGTTATTAAAATAATTACATCGAAAATATATACATACATGCATGTTTATAGTATGTGACTACATATGTATATATCTACTTTTATTTAATTAATAATTTACGTAAATCAAAACAGAAAATTCGAAATGATCAAGAATGATGTACTCATCATCATAAAATCATATGTACCTACATACGTGCATATGTACATTGAGACCAATTACATACCAAGTAGGTATAATACATAATATCCGTATTTTATGTAAAACATTATGTACAGGTGCAAATATCATTTCATATTGCTTGCATTTATTTTTATATATGTACATATAATTTATAAATGGAACTTTTATTTAATTAAAAAATAATTTAAATAATTTAACAATGATGAATATTTCTTTTTATAAATCTCTATAAGCAGATATACGGTACAAAAAAAAAAATATTGTATATATATTAAAACATTTTATTGCGTCGAATAATTTTATTTTCATTTTACTTAATTATAATGTGAATTAAATTAACGTATTCCTTATATAATTCATTTTTGGTATTATTCGTAATATACAAAAAAATTTGAAGATCAATTGCATTTTACATATATATGGACCAGTCATACGTCATGATTTCTTGGATTTTCATTTAATATACAAAAATATTTCTTCAATGAAAAATAAACAATCAATTTTCTATTTTTACGTACATCGAAGATGAATGAATATTAAATACAATTACAAACGTACTATCCGTTACTGGTATATGTATATACAATTTAGTATCAATATTATTCTCGTTTTCTATACGTTTAATCAGTTCAATTATAATTAATGAACAAAAAACACGATTTTCCAAAAAAAATAATATGAACACAGAAATTTCATTTGATCTTCCCACATATTCTCATGCATACATACATACATGATATAAAAGTGTACACATATGTATACTACAAATTCAAATTGTAGAATTCTGATGTTTATTTTTTTAATTTGTGTTTTTTTTTTTTTTTTTTTTTGGTAAGTGATTAAAATCTTTTGATCACGTTTTGATTATAAACGATTATAATATAATATTATTAATTATTTTTTCATGTATGTACAGTACACATTCACACATACATATATATAAGCATTTATGTGTGAGTGCAATATCCTGAAATTAAAAAAAAAAAAAAAAAACTAAAAAATTCAAATTCAAAGAAAACAAAATAATAACATCCGTTTTATTGGATGCATGCACATGTGTATGTATCCAAAACAACTTCATAAAAATGTATAGATATCACAGATTGTAAAAGTATCCAAGGTTGTTTTATAATTTTTTCAAAATTTATTTATTTATTTTTTTGTTTTTATGGAAAAATTTATCATGTAACAATTTAATTTTTTAGTTTGCCTATACGCAATCTAAAATTCTAGATCATGTTATTTAAGTTTTTTTTTTGGACTTTTGAAGGGCATTTTACACATAATTAATGCATCATTAATTTATTTATTTTGAAAATTTTTAGCATTACTCGTTAATACTTTAAACGGGTGAGTATTCAAAATGTTAACATTGATCAACATTATGTAAATACCATAATTAACGTAGTATAAAATGTTATGTAAATTGTAAACCACGTATTTTGAAAGTGAATAAAATCCTAATTACATATACTGATGTCTATTGATATATTAATGTCTTGAGAAGAGTTATAGCAAACTTTTTGGCCTTTCTATGAAAGTATTGGTCAAGGATCTACGTTCACTAGTTCAAGTATTATTCGAATTCAAAGTCAAAAATTTGAGAAATTTTAACAAATTTTTCGGGGTTTTTGGTGATTTTCTAGACACCCTAATAGAAAGCGGTCATACCCGTCAAAAACCAAAATCTCTTCATCTTTCTTCACTCTCTTACATGAAAGTTGTATCTCTATCCCAAAAAATTGGTCAAAATTTCTCAAATTTTATAATTAAATATTAGTAGACAGAGTATATACATAGTTTTATCACAAGGACATAAATTTTGATATATGAAAAGAGTTTATGGAGACATTTAAAAAAGTAACAAATTTCTTAGTAGATAAAGTTCTTGTTTTCAATGAAGTTTAACAGGAATTTTGAACAAAAAAAAAAAAACCTAAAATATCCTTGTAATTACATAACTGAATTATGCCACTTTGAAAATAAACGTCTCATACTTGAAATCTTTAAAAAAAGAAGTCAATAAATTTTATTTTAATAATGAAAAACAGAAAGCATTGTTTTGCTATTCAAAACGAAATTCTTTATTTCTCTATAAATTTTGTTTAAAATTTTCTTAATTTTATTTAAATAATTTTCCTATTGAGCTAAAGAATATTTTAATATAAATATTTATTATAAATCATTTTTTTCGTCTTTTCTTTTTGAAAACGTACGAATTTATTGTATACATGATTTTGATTTGTTTTAATTTTAATTGACGTCAATATTTAAAAATATTCACATATACACACACGTATATGTACTTAATTATATTCATGAAAAAAAAAATTTTTTTTTTGTTCTCTTCAATTTTATTTAATTTGCTTTTTTTATTCCCTCTTTATTTCGCACAACATAATTTATACGTATAACAAATTATACTGAATTTTCATATTTTGACCGTTTTTATTTGAATTTTTGTTTTTTTTTTTTAAATTTATATCATCAATGCTAGCAAAACATTTCAATAGGATAATATCATTTTAATATATTTTTTGATTTTTATTTTTTATATTTTCCCTGGGTTCCTAATACAGACATATACATATGTATATGTATTAACAAAAGTGTTACGTTCATAATATTCAAATGTATATCATAAATATACGTACGAAATCGTCTTCTCATCTCTATCACATTAATTTATTCTAACGTATGTATGTATGAGTATGTATTAAACATTAAATTTTTAATTTTCATATTATTATATATATTTTATTAAATAATTTTTTTGGATAATAAATTTTATAATAAATATTTATTTAAAAATGATAAATTTTGATTGGCATCAATCCAAAGTAATTTTTAATGACTATAATATTTTTTTATTATATAAATATTTTGTTTTTCCTGTTTTTTTTTGTGTTAGGCATTTAATTATAAACTCTTTTGTTAATTTTGGGTTTTACATAATATTTTTTTAATAACGTTTTTTTTTTTTTTGTTTGTTTTAGTGAACCATAAAGTATGAACAGCTACTACCCAATGGTAGCTAATTTAATCGAATTTATAAATAATAATCAATTTGGAAAATTCTCGAAATTATATTTAATTATACTCTATACACTAATTCGATGCAGTTACGATCTTATGGAAATGACATAAAGTAGTAACACTTTACGTCACTGTGTATTGATATTTCAAAAAATTCATCTCGTATTATATGATAACTTTACAGATTGTGGTAACACTACTCGTGAGATGATCTTTTTAAAAATTCACATAGACCCTCATAAGACCTTAGTTGCATCGAATTAGTGTGTATGGAGTATAGGTATATTATTGTACCAAATTTATACCAAATTTAGATCACATTTTGATCATCCCATTTATGGTATGGTAAAATCCATTAAAATTTTCTTTTATAGTATATACATATATTTTTTTTCTTTTATCTTAAAATAATAAATATAAATAAAAATAAAACATAAAAATCATTTTCCTGTGACGTCATTGATCGTTTCAACACTTTAAATTTATTTTCTTTTTGTTTTGATTCTAATCTTAAAATCGAACGTTCATAATATGTATGTAAATATTATTATTTATATACATACTCGTACATATGTACGTACAGTGATGAATATAAGTATGTACATATAATAAATATGTAAAAATAAAAATAAAATTTACAATAAAACAAAATGTACGCATTTAGCTGACAAATTTTCATTTATTTTCATTTTATTTATTTTATTTTTTTTTTTTTCATTTTTTTTTTATAGTGAGTTACAAATAAATGACGTACATCTATGCAAAAGAATAAAAAAAAAATTTTCTTCATCCTCTCCTTGGATATATTTTTCTTTGTATACTATAAGATTCCAGTAAAGCTCCATACTAAATACTAATCGGATTGTTTTTATTTTGATTTTTCGTATTTATGTTTTTGTTATATCTGATGATGAATAACATGTCAATGAAACTGAATACATGTATACAGAATACGTACATATAGGTAAACATTCGTAAAATATATGAATTCACAACCATGTGTGTGTATGTGTAAACAGAATCTGTACAAATGAAATACTCGATCATTTATTAAATTTCATTTTAAATTTATTAGTTTATTTTACTATGAACTAATCATATTTACATATATTTTGATTTTTCAAATATTTCTTAATTTTTTTCCTATTTTCCTTGATAGTAGGACGTTTTCTTTTATTTTTGCAGTGAATTTTCATTTACATTTCCACAAAGAAAATTACAATCTAAAAATACACATTTTAAATCTATTTGTGTATTTTGCAAGGTTTAAATTTAAAATTAATAACAAAAAATCATCACCATTAACTTTTACACATGTACTCTGTATATTTATAGAAAAAAATTTTTTTTTTACTTTACTTATTACTATATAGGCCTTTACTCATACATACTATAGCCTTACACAAAAATTTTCTAATTGATTTTTCTTAAAATATAAAGAAATGACTAATGATCAAGATATTTTTTGGGTGTTTTTCCATTTTTCCGGATGTAATTTTATCACAAATCGCCTTAATTCATATACAGATCTGAATATCATTATGAAAAGCTGTGTAAAAGGTAAGTACACAGAGTTCTATATATATATATATATATTACGTGAATGAAGACATCATGAAGAATACAATATGTGCACGTATGTTTAATTGCTAATTGTAATTTATCTATCCAGTGGATAAACATGGGACATGCATATTAATACATTTCATTGATGTTTTTATGAATGAAAATTCTCATCTTTTATTGTTTATTCATTTGGATTTTATTTTATTTTTATTATCATTCATTCATCAATTAGTTGTTTTTAACAGTAATATTTAAATTAATTTTGACTGTTGACAAAAATAATATTAATTATATGAAATTTAAAACAAATGGCAGTTATTAATGGATCAATGAAAAGAAAATTTCATTGACTTCAAGAAAAGTGTATTATTATGTATGTACATACGTTTATACGCATGTATGTAATTATATTTATGTATATTTTACTCATATTTCTAAGAAAAAGGACCTTGTTGTGGTCATCAAATTTAATGTTTTTGTTCAATTTAATGGATAATTAATTTAAAAAAATTTTTCAAAATGAAATATTAATTGAAATAATTCAATGATCTTGTGTTTATTTATTTTTCATACATTTTTCCTTTTTTTTTTTTTGTTTTTCTTTCTTAAATTCGTAACCATAATATATTAAGAAAAATTAATTTAATGCTATATGAAACTAACAACACTATCACATTATTAAAATTTTTAATTGAAGGTTTTTCAAATTTTTGAATTTATTTTTCATTGATATTTTCCTTAAAAATCAATTTTCCGACATAAATTTCGTTGAAATTCATTTTTTATAAAAACGTGTCTCCACATATATCAAATTCTAATTCCGTTTCATTTAAATTATAAGGAAATAAAAAAAAAAAAATTATAAAAAAATTTATTTATAAAAAAAACGAATACCTATTATATTTCAAAATCAGTATTACTATGAAGCATTTAAATTCTTTTTAAAAAAAATTATTACACAATTTTATTTACACGCGTCCGCAAAACATACAGAATTGCATGTGAAACTGATTAAATATAAAAATGTTTTTTTTTTTTTTTGTTTCGCACAATTTTTTTTTTTTTTTCATTTTCTTAAAATACCAAAAAGAAAATCTTAAACACATAAATTTTAAATATTTAAATTTTCTTGTTTTTGCGATTTATAATGGGTATGGATGTATGTGTGTAAATAAAAAATTTCATATTTTTAAAATTTACAATAGAATATACAATCGGATATGTACTCAACTACATATTTATAAAAATATCATTCAATTAGATTTTCCTCTAATTCATATACATACGTGTGTGTGTGCGTACATTGATCATTTTATTAACATTAACTTATGAGTGAAATTAAAAAATTCCGTTACTCAAATTTTCAAAAAATTTCTTTTTGATTTTTTTTTTTTTCAAACAATCAAATGGAAAATTAAATAAATTTTTTTTTTTTTTTTTTTTTTTATTAAATATATCGTTATAGTGTGTGTAATTTTAAAATTTATTTAGAATTTTATTTATATGTTCTTTTCTCCTTGCACTTGTTGTAAATAATTTTCTTTTAATATGTACAAAAAGGTAAACAAAATTTATATTTAATGTAATTTTTTTGTAATTATAAATTTTTTGTATACAAAATTTACGGAAATTCATGAAATAATTGAATTTGTTCCAAAATGTACATTTTAAAATGATATTATAAAAAAAAAAAAAAAATGGTCAAGTGTAATAATTTGAATATTAAACTCTTGTCTAGGCTGCTATTACTCATTCATTATATACACATATGATCGGAACAATATAGTTGATATATATAAGTATGTATGACGACATGATCAAAAAATTTTCATTTTATGTAGAATATTAACCAGAAAAAAAAAATGTAGATATTAAACAAAATATTTAATGTATGTAAATATCCTATATGAAAAAAAAAAAAAAACAAAAAAAAAAATTTCAAATTTTAAGAAAATTCATATTACGTATTGTATTTGAAAGAAAACAGAGAAGAAAAGAAATATTTATGTTTACTGACTGATCTTTGATTGTACACAAAAAAACAAAAAAAAAAAAACACAAAAATGTAAAATTTGTAAAATATGAATTATCATCAATGTACTTGTTGAGAGATATACGTTACAAAATGTATGTATCAGAAATTTGTAAAATCCTCAGCATATTTATATATATTTCTGGTAATTCAGTAAAAATAAATAATGCTTAAAATTATGAAAATAAAAGCATCTATTAATTTATTTAAGGTAATGAGTAAGATAATGAAAATTCATTTAGTTTTTCCCTATAATTATATATACATAGGTACATGAGTATGTATGAACATGATCATATAAATATTTCTATTGAATTTTACGATGATATATGTTACTAAGACTAATATTGTACACGTGCTGAAGAATTATCGAGATGAGAGAAAATCATATATGTATAAACAAAACGCTAATTCACATGTGTTTTTGTACTATAAATACAATATATGTTCCTATGAATATGTTTAATTTTTAATTAATATTATGTTAATGAAAATTCAATTCAAGTTAATAATATGCTTTCAATATCGTTGTTGTTGTTGTTGTTGTTCAAAAATTCTTCGTTATACAGGGAATAAAAATGTTATATGTAAATATTCAAAATTTTAACATAATATTTTTTAAATAGAATTTTCCCCGTTAACGTTAAGTTATTCAATATAGATCGTTAAGTTCTTTTGAGAAAATTTTCATGATCATTTTGTTTTATATGTATCTCAAAAGTATATTAAATGCAAAGACATACATACATACAAATGTATATGATCATGCAAGATCGTTTTACGATCAATGAAAATCTCTTTACATACACAAATTCTTATATTAACGAAGTATATATGTATGTATATAGAAAATGCAAAAATTATCTATGCACATTATGTACAGAGATTTATCTGTTTTGATATAGGGATAAATACAAAAATAACATTACAATGAAATTAATTAAAAAAAATTGCTATTGTTTTTCTTTCTTACACATTCATTTACACATTAAGTTAAAGTTGAAAAATCTTTTAAGTACATATGAAGAATGTCTTTGATATGGTCTTTGGTACATATTATAATGTATGTACATCATGGTATATATATATTAAATGAATAAACGAGTATCTACGAATGTATCTATACATACAATGTATGTACATAAAAACGTGTGAATATTAGCGATAGAATTATATGTATGTATGTATGTATGTTGGATACAGTGAAAATTGGCAAAAGATTTCCCTATATATACTATATAAAAAAAAAGTATGTTGCTATAAATATATAAACATACAAAGATTTATATATAATTTTGTACAGTACATAAATTACATATATTATGTATTAAAGTACATGTATACAAACGTATATAGATGTATTTTTCATGAAAATATTTGCTCATATAAAAACGGATGATCATCATGAATTTTTATTCACTTTTGTCCAAGAACTTGAAGTGGAAAATAAGTGTTTACAATCAACATATTTTATACCATATATTATAGTGCAAAATATTATATTGTTTTTATTACATATACAATTATTAGTTAATTTATTTCAAGAAAATTGTATCATATTATACTTATAATTGTACGTATCACACATCACAATTAGGTATATTATATACATATATATCTTTAATATTATTATTCTCATACCGCGTTTTTGTATGGTTCTGTTATTGTGAATTATTCGCATGCAATATTTAAATACAGACAAAAAAAAAAAAAATAATAATTTTTTTTTTAAATTTTTTTCTTTTGTTTTATTTTTTACATCTACTTCTAAACAAATGCAACAGTTTACCATACAATAACATAATTATTATAATATGAAAAAATTTGAAATAAATCATATACATACATATGTATCTATAGTAAAAGTGTACGCATAATAATTAAGAAAATAAAAAAAAAAAAATTGTGTGAAAGTAAATTAATGATTTATAGAAAACACAAAACAAAAATTCAAATAATGTAAACTACATAATTTTAAAGTAAATAAAAGAAAAAAAAAAAAAAAAAAAGAAGAAAAATAAAGAACGCATAAAAAATAAGAAATATTTTCCTTTAACAATAACAAATATCGTATGGTAAATTGCATTTTATGTACGTTATACCAATCAATATGAAAAAAAAAAATAAATTTTTTTTTTTTCGTATAATTATTTTGTTACTGGCAAATTATAATTAATTATCATAGAGTATACAAAATATGTATACAAGGAAGAAAATATAATACCGTAAAAATGATAGTATTCAATCTATCATAAATCTTCATCATATCAATACAATCGTTTATATTTGTATGCCTATAGTGCATATTGAACTGAAATAAAAAAAAAAAACAAAAAAAAAATGTAATTACATTACGTTACTTTATTACCATTTATATATCGTATTTAATCTAACGTACAGTTAGACGTTTCCAATATTTATTTTATTGCTAAAAGCAATAGCCAGTACTATAACGTAACATCGACATCTAATTCAAAAACAAAAAAAAAAAAAAAATTTTAAAATAACGTAAAATTATATAACGTTTTAAACCAGTCTCTTAACACACGAACGTTATATATAGTCTGTATAACCAGTACATTAGTGAACGAATTAAAAATAAATAAATTATATTATTGAAAATTTTTTTTTTTTTTTTAGTAATAAATTTGATTTTGTTTTTTCTTCTTTTCTAGTTGTGCTTCATAAAATAAAAGAAAAGTGTCTTAAAAAAAAAAAAATAATAATAGAAAACAAAAAGAGAAAATAATTTTTTTGCGTGTTTTAAATAGTGCACTAAAATATATTGCATTATAACTGAAAAATTATAAAAGTAAATTTATATATTTAAAAAAAAAACCAAAAAAATTTAAAAATAAATAAATAAATAAAAATGACAAGTGTAGATCACGAATTAGGAGCTATTCGCTTTATTGTGGTAAGTAAAATTTTATTTTATTTTTCCTTATTTATTATATAACTATACTATACAGGGTGGAATATCTTAAGGAAAACAATTTTTTTTTTTTAATTTTTATTTTGGTCTATCGCGTACACGTATTGAAATCACAAATATTCTATATTTTATGATGAATTTTATTGTTTATTATTAATTAAATAATTATAATTTACAATTTTCAATTATTTGTTCTTTTTCGATGGTAATCACATTTATTTCATGAATGTGAACATTGAAAAATTTAAAAAAAAAAAAAAATTAAAAAAAAACAAAAAATTCAAATTCAACCGTTTTCTATATTAGTAAAACATTTTAATAGAAAATTCAAAATTTTCCTATTCCGTTTTTTTTTTCCTTTGTTTAAATGAACATAAGGACAAAAAAAAATCCAATTAAAAATTTTTTTTAAAAAAATTTTAAACAAACATATTCTCATGTTTGTAAGTAATAAATTACGCATAAATTCATTTTAAATGATTTTTGTTACACACGTGACTTTTCTAAAATTTCCTGTCAATCAAAAATATTTTTTTTTTTTAAAATATCAATCATGTACATACATAGAAAAATTAATGAATATAATTCTAAGAAAATTTCCTTCACAACAATCTTTTATTTTGTACATTTTTTTTGTTGTTGTTTTATGTATTAACTGAAAAATTTTAAAATTTCAAAAATTTTTAATTGCGGTTAAAACTCTCTGCCAATTTGAATTTTCTTTTGTCCATTAATTATTATACCTATTAAATGTACTAAAAAAGAAAATAAATGTAAATGAATAAAATTTTCCTTTCTTTTTTTTTTTAAATTTTTAAATATAGAGAAAACGAACCGTTTATAATTCAATTTTTGAATGGTAAAACTTGAACCAGCAAAATTATTTTCATGATCAATTTTCTCAAGAAATACATAACAAAAAAAAAACAAAAAAAAAACAAAATGAAAATAAATTCATTCAAGCTTAATTATTCGTTTTTCACGAATATTTCATTTATATTCAGGTTTAATTAAAATTTTATTTTTACCTTTTAACATATAAAGACAGACTCTTAGACTATAAGACTATAAGACATAACATGCTATATAACACATGTACAGTATGTACCAAACAATACATACATTTTTGGAATCATTTCAAAATGAATCATATTTTTTTGACTAAATTTTAATGTACCATTACATATTTATATTTTTCATTTCATTTTGTATTAAAATACAAATTTTAATTATTTAAATTAAGAATCCATACAAAATAAATGAAAAATGAAAAATCGTTATTAAGATTATATGCTTAAAAGTAAAATGAAAAAAAAAAAAAAAAAAACAAACCCAAGAAAGAATTAATAAAATTGGCTATTTTGTGAAAATCATTACCAGACATTTTCGTATATATATACACGATCATTTTCAATATAACATAATTATACACTATGCAAGATGCATAACTCGTTTGTCATTTAATTTTAATTAAAAATAATTTTTCATTTTTTCTTCTTTTTTTTTTTTTTTCTAAATACCTAATTTTCTAAGCATATGTACATTTTACATAATAAAATAAATGCGATACGATTGCCAGGTGATGAACTATATATACGAACATTTAATTAAGTACACGAATGTAAATACAATGTGTAGAAAAGCGGAAAACCTTGAAATATTTTCTTTAGCTTTTTTTTTTGTTTTTTGTTTTGTGATTTTATCAAATTTTCAATTAGCAAAATCTTAATTTGTGATCTAAATTTTATTACTTTAAACTCACATCTATTAAAGAATGAAAAATTTAAAAAAAAAAAAATTATTTTCATTCAAATTTATTTAAAACGATAAAAGGCAAAATACGATTTTAGATTGTCGTTTGAAAAATAAGAAAAATTCACTTATAAGCTAAACACGGCGCTATTCTTGTTTTTAATTTATTTACATAAATGAATGTGTTGTTTTTTGTATAACAAAATTTGACGTCATGTAAAATTTGTTGAAACATTAATTTTTTTTTTTTATTATTATAATACAAATATGCATGAAAATGTTAAAAAGGAAAAAGAAAGAAAAAAGAAATTTTTTTTTTTTTAGTGTAAATTATTTATGATCATAACATATTAATATTCATCATCAATGAAAACATGAAAATGAGGTTTTTTTTTTTTTTTTTGAGAATATTTAATATTTTGCCATTTTAAACAGTTGTTTTTAATATATTTAATTAATTTTCATGTAATATATGAATATGAGCATATTAAATGAGAATGTATAATGTAACATATGTTACATTTGTCTCAATTAAAATAGAAATAAAATAATATTTTATACATCATGTCATTTTTGTAATTTTCGTTTTTTTCTTTTTTCTTTTTGTGTAATTTTTTTAAGGTGATAATTTTCACCTGTCTTAAAATATCTAATGTATCTAATAATAATAATAATAGAGTACCTTTAATATGCATAATTCACATCCCATACTATTGTATTGTATCTCTACAAATAATACATGTACATATGATTCACATCATTTATATATGTACATTAAATCAACATATTTTCTCTATTCTGTCATTGATCTTGTAATGTTCACTTCATTATTCTGTATATACATATACATACGTATGTATATAAATATCCATTTCCATACATATGCTTATATATGTATATACATTGTAATTTATTTATGTGAACTTGACTTTTTATTTACAATGATTTCTTATTTCTATATTTATATCACAATATAAAGAAAATACAATGAAAATATAATTTTTTACCGTTATATTTGAAAATTCAAAAATAATAAAGTAAAAAAAAAAATATAAAAAAAATAAAAATTATAATTAATTAACAATCATAATATGTAATTATGATATGCGAAAAATTTCCTTTGAATAACGTGTACAATCACAAATAGAAGATTTTTGAGATTTTTCACATTATTTGTAGTATATATACATATCTTTGGATGCAGATTTTCTTTTAATGTTAAAAAAAACAAAAAAAAAAACAAAATATGAGAGAAAGTACGTATGTATGAACACATAAAAATTTAATTAAAATTTAAAATAAAAAAAAAAAAATAATCAGTATTCTGTATCTTCAAAGATAATTCAATGTCCTCACGTGTCCTTTTAAGTAAAAAGAATTTTTAAAAGAAAAAGAAAAACAAAAATTCAAAATTATTTAAATAATTTCCTTTTAACGTCGTGACGCATTGATATACATGCATATCTGTACAATGTGTATACATATTATGTATAGATATACTGTACATAATTTCGTACGTAATTTCATTGATAAAAAATAAAAATTATTACGAAACATTTATACTTACATATGTGGTATATAAAAAGATAATTCTATTTGAATGTTATTGTATCTAAAATAATGACCAGACGACATTGACAATCAACATGAACATGAATATTTAATTCAAATATATATATTTTTTTTTAATTAAAAGAAGAAAAAAAAAATAACAAAGAAAATTTTTATGAGATGAAAAAAAAACAACAACAACAATAATCTATTTTTTAAATATAACAAATAAAAAGAAAATTGTAAACAATATAAACATTATGCTTATGTATATAAAAACATGTATAGAAACGTTAACGTAATACTTATATCGAATTGAAATTTGTACCATTCAAGTATTTTCCGTTTTTTTTTTTTTTTTTCATATATGTACAGTATTTTATTTGAATGAAAATAAATCATTTTGGCAGACTGTATTATTTACACACGTAACAAACAATAATTTTTGAACACATGAAAAGAAGCTGATTTAAATTTGGCAATTGAAATTATATGTATGAAAATTAAATTATTTTTAGCAATATACGAAACGTCTGTTTTTTTTTTTTTTTTTTTTTTTACTAAATTTTGTTGATTCCCTTTTTTGTGGATCATTTTTGTTTTATAATCTTCAGTTACAATAATATAATGATTCGAAATTTAATAACAATAAAAATTGTACTTCAAATAAAATCATGATGGTACGAAATCCATGCAATTACATCCAGATTTCTCTAAATACTGATCTTCTACAATTGACAAAAGTTATTAATCCTCTATTAGACGTCATTGAATTTTTCTGAATCTTAACAATATGAAAATTCATCTTGTTTGGTTATATTGTATACAAAGAATGTCTACGTCAACATTCCGAAACCATTTTACCGCAGTAACTTCCAAGTATGTAGAAGTTCGTCTTCATCTCATTAAAATGATAACAAAGTTGTTACAGGAGAGATCGTTCACATTATACAAATAGATTGAATCATATCATCAAATTCAATTGAAAATCAT
Source organism: Anthrax anthrax (assembly GCA_963971155.1). NCBI lineage: Eukaryota > Metazoa > Arthropoda > Insecta > Diptera > Bombyliidae > Anthrax > Anthrax anthrax. The sequence goes on from OZ020123.1 coordinate 4,471,203, forward strand.
AAAATATGCTAATTTTTGTGTCTGCCCAATAATCTATCATTTACGAAATATTTAGCTGTCCATTTAAATTATTTGCTTTACCGCAAGAATAAAATACACTTTTCAGTATTGTAATTTGATAAGACGATGATGATCCTTGTGGTACAGCCCGATTTCTCTGATTTTATATTTCTTCAAATAAATTACGATTTATTGTTTATTAGGTTAATAACCCTGTGATCATATTGCGGTAGCCTTACTATGACGTAATCAAATTAATTCAGTTATTTAACTTTATTTTAAAAAAATAACAGATTATATACATAAGAATTACAGAATCGAAAAAAAAAGAATAATAATTTTAGAAGGTAAAATTCCCCCCGGGTCAAGAACGATATGAAGAACAAAATTAAAGATATATGAAATTATATACATATAAAAATTTTGCCAAGATAATAAAATACATTTTATTTTCAACACGTGCCTATAAAATTGCACATATTTTTTATTTATAATAAATTAAAAAAAATATATATATATACGAAATGCAATCAATTAATTTTTATTTACGAAGCAAAAAAAGAGGAATGAAATAAAATAAATGTAGGTACATAAATACATGGATTATTAATACGTTTATAAGATCTCTTATTAAGTTATTAGCGTCTTAGTTTAGTTTAGTTCGCAAGGGTGAGATGAGATTAGAGTGCCTCGACATTGCAGCTTAAGAGAGCTTATTGTATCCCTCACCCTTTGTTTGTCTATACATAAAGGCATTTATCCTTTTGGCAAGGAGAATAACGTACTTTATGAAGTCTAAGATTTGAAAGATTTTCAAGATTTCTGACCTCAGTGGTCTTCCATCTTCATCTTTCTAGTGTGACACTATTAGGGTCTTAACACCATAAATTTCTGGAATAAAAATTCAATGTCAATTTAATCCAATGTCGTTTGGTCGTATTTATATTCCTAGAGGGGAAAAAATTTTTTAAATATTCGTAAACTAAAATCTCTTATCGTTATTACAAAAAAAAAAAACGAAAAAAAAAAATTAAATATCAATAATTAACCACTATACGAATTGTACGCACATGTAAAAATAAAAATAATAATTAAATATAAACAAAAACAAGTAGAAAAATTTCTTTTCCAAATAAGCGACAAGCAGGCTTTCTAACATATCAATAGATTTTTCCTTTTTGTTCTTTATTTTGAATAATTCAAATGTAACGGATAAAAAACAATATTTGAACTTTGTAATTAAATCGTATGATGATGACGATGATGCTGTTTAGGACTTTGTTCCAAATTTTAATTTATTTTATTTTTTTTTTTATTTTTTTTTAAACAGAATTAAATCAATTTAAAAAAAAAAATTCTAATAAGAGTTATTTGATAACGATTTAATATAAGTACAATTAAGCCATTTAAATTTGAATCATACAATATGGTGTGATTTATTTTAGCAAAAATTATTGTTATTGTTTATTTTCTTTTTTTTTTAAATTTTTTCTTAGATAAACCAAATTTATTTGTTATTTATAAATCAATTACAAAAAAAAAATTGTTTCATAGAACATTTTGTTTTATTTTTTTTTTTTTTAAATTTAAAATTTTCTAATCTTCAAGTGTTTATTTAAATTTTTTAAATAAACGAAAAAAAAAATCATATACACATTGTAACTGAATTATAAAAATTAAAATAAAAAAAAAAAAACGTATAAAATAATTTAAAATACAATAAGAGCCAAATAAATAATTTTTATAAAATACACATTTTAATTTTTTAAAAAGAATTTTTAGTGGCACGAGTACAGTTTATAATCTAACATGACGTATCTATTAGAAAATGTATCATACATGAAATATGTCCTATATGTACACGAGTTTGTACAGGCTAGACTAGAGATTTGTGAAAAATTCAAAAATTTCTTTACAAAAAAAAAAAAAAAAAAAAATCGAAAGTAAATAATAGAAAATTTTGTTAACCAAAGTAGAAATTGTCGTCACCTGTTACTATGTAACGTATGTATGCCTCGATTTTTTTTTTTTTTTGCTCTTGTTAAATTATTAATAAAATTTTAATTAAAAATTTTGTAAGAAAAATCGAACAAATAAAAATTAAATTAAAATTTATTCTAAATATCTCTTCAGATCCGTTAACATTAAGTAAAATAAAATTTAATATTTATTTGAGATTTTTACATAAATATGAAATGTTGCTATCTTCAAAAACGTATCGCTAAGTATCGCATCAAATAGGCAGTGATGCATTTTTGAAGATAGCCTGTACCTTACAGTTCATTTTTTAAACATAGTCACGTACTTTCTTAGGGAACATAAAAATATTACGTCACTTGTGTTTATATTTGGACTGTTTATATTTTGAAAGTAGTGTAAGTCAATTTAAAAAAAAAAAAAAAGAGTTGAGAAATCGCATTATTTACTTATAAATTTAGCATTCCTTTGAATATCTTGATAATATAAAAAGACGACTAACACCAAAATTAGAGTAAAAAATGAATTTACATGAGTATTTAGTATTTAAATTGAATGCAAAAGAATGTGAAGAAACATTAATTTAAAATATATGTGACTACGTTAAAAAAAAAAAAACGGGTTGTAGACTGTAGAGTAAAATTATTCAAAAGAAAAAAGAAAATTTTTTTTTTCCTAATATTAAAAAGATAATTATTCCATTTCTAATACATATGATGTGAAAAACATGTGACTAAATATAACAAAAAAAAAAAAAAAAAAAAAAAAAAACAAAATATTTTCTTTTCTTGAATGAAAGCCAACCTTGAATAATTTACACACTACTCTGTAGCCCACTACAAATATACAGTACATAATATGTGGAAGATTTTATGATCTTATTCCCATGCATATAGCATACATGTTTAAGTATTCGTGTAAATGGAATCTCACATGATTGTATTTTGCACATAATATGCAGATGATTAACTCTCATTACCATAAAATAACTCAGATAATAATTAAAATTTATTTTTATTTAATAAATAATTTTTTTCTTTTTTTTGTTAATTTAGAAAATTTGAGTAAAAATAATTCACATTTTCAAATTATTAACGTTTTTTTTTTTTTCTTTTTAAATTTTCTTTGCCCTTTTTTAAACTATTTTTGAATTATTAAAATTTTTGTTCATTTATCTTCAAAATAAAAATCTATTTTTAATTTTTGAAAATATTTAAATTTTTCATGCTTTTACATGAACGTTAAGTAGAATTGGCATTGTTAATTATACTACGAAAAATAGACCAATTTCTTATATTAGGCCTCTATATAAAATACAATGGCTATTCGCCACAGGCTATTCGCAAGCAATTTATATTTTTCGTTTCGCGTATGCGTACAAAAATAAAGTCAAATTTAGAATAAAATGAAAAAAAAAAAATTTTTTTTTTGTCACGATGACTAAATTTTTTACATTAATACAAAATGATGTTGCTAAAAATAATTTCTTTTTTGATTTTTTTTTTTTATTTCACTTATTTAAAAACAAAAAAAAAATTATTTTTTTTAATTTTTACATACATCTCTGTTTTGGCTTATGATTTGGAAATTTTATGAAACCAATTTAGTTTTTAGCGACTTTCTTTGAATAAAGTTTGAAAAATTTTCGAAAAAAAAGGATATACGAAAAATTTATTTAATTAAAATTCATATTTTTTAGTTTATCTTCAGTAAACAATCGAATATACATAATTTAAAAGTGACAAAAAAAAAACGGAATTATAATAAAGCACACAAAGCAATAAAATTCAAAATTAAAAAAATTCTTTTTTCGTTCGTAAAAATTTTTCATCATTTTTAAAATTTTCTAAATTTTCAATTGGGAAAATTCAAAAAAAAAAAAAAAAAAAAAAAAAAAAATTAAAATTTTCAAATAAACAAAAAAAAAAACAAATTGTATAAAACAAAATGCAGAATACCAGTGGTATCATTAATTTTCAAAGTATAAATCCAAATCCACAATTAGATTATGGGATCAATAATAATTTCAATAATATCAATAATAGTAATTATTTGATTTGTGAAGAGGTAATTACAAAAACAAAAAAAACAAAAAAAAAATTCATGTGTGTACATTTTACGACTTGTTTTTCTATTTATAGAATTTCCGTATTCGAAAATTTTGAACGTGTGCAGGAAATTGTTTTATTTTATTATTTCTGTAATTTTCTATTTTACGACTTTGAACTTATTTCGTGTTGTTTTAAAAATTGAAAATTGTTTTTTTTCTTTGCTTTTATGATTAATCAATAAAATAAGACTATAAATAGTTTTTTTTTTTAATTTTTATAGGACGCACCACTTTCATCTAAAGTGGCAAAATTTAATCAAGCTGTTAGCCAACATCAAGAATCACAATTATTAAATCCATTCTCAGAAACAAATGGCAGACGATCACCGAGACCAACATTTAGCAAAGATGAATATGGAAAGTAAGTATAAATAATTGACTTTTAAGTATGACCTTGATGTAACAATGAATGTTCAAAAAAAAAAATTTTTTTTTTTTTTTTAAATACAGACCCGTAGCTGGAAGTTTAACAGAAATGCGTGGTATTAGAGCTAATGTTCATGTATTTAAAGAAATGCTTGAACTTTGTCAAATCATTGATTCTGAAGGTTTTCCACAATCAAAACAACATCCAGAACTTAAAGTAATCACATTTGGTGATTTATTCAATGTATGTTTAATTTTTGTTAAAATTATGAAAAAATTTTGAGTGAAAATTCTGTTTTATGTTTTATTTATTTATTTTTTTTTATTTTTTTGGTAGATTTATACTCATATATCAGACAAAGTAGTTGGATTATTACTAAGGGCTCGAAAACATAAACTTGTAGATTTTGAAGGTGAAATGCTATTCCAGGTAAATTAAAATTTTTCAAATTTCTATTTTCATTTTTCTGTTTATTTTTCATTTAAATACTAAATAATTAAAAATAAAAAAATAAAAAAATATTGATTAAAAAAAAAAGCGCTAATCACATATTAATGTTATTTGTAATGATCTAAGTTAATTCATATGTCCACATGGGCGTACCCAGTTAGGAGCAGAGGAGGGCAGCTGAGGGCAGGAGTGTGAATTTGTGTTATGTTTTAATCATTTTGAGTTCGATGTATAAACTCTTCTGTAGATTTTGATAATATCCTTTTTCTTGGTATAAAATGTAATATTGTTGCACACACACACACCCCTAGATAAGTTGCCCTTCTCTAGTTCAGATTCTGGGTACGCCCTTGTATGTCTAGTGAAAAAAAAAAAAAAAAACACCATATTAATGAGCTATGAGTAATCTACTTATGTGTAAAAGTTCAATAAAAATTTTTAAAAAAATATATATAAACAGAAAATAGAAAATATTTACAAGAAATACAATTTACTCATATTTTTTATTATTATTTTTAAATTTATAGCGACGTGATGACGATGTACCAATTTTTTTATTAAAACCAATCATTGAAATTAGACGTATTCTTGAATCAAAACAAGATGAAATGAGACGTAGTGCTAGTCCAGCACCACCACAACCGACAACAATGATACAAGATAATGTAAATAATAACAAATAAATGTAATATCCATACATATATATAATTTAAGCTGTTTAATTAATTATTATAATGTTTAATTTTGTACATAAATGATTTGTTAGGATTATTTAAATGTATATGAAAAAAAAAAAAAAATTACATAAAATTTTACAAAAAAAAAAAAATTATTATTATTGTTTCTAAGAAATTAAAATTTATAAAAATATTTATTTCAAAAAAAAGAAAAAAAGATAGGCTAACTTCAATAATGCATCACTGCCTTATTTGATGCGATACTCAGCGTACTATTCGATCTTAAGCTGAATAATTGATCTTAAGCCGAATAATCACCCATCGCATCAAATATAGGCAGTAATGCATTTTTAAAGATATCCATAATTAGGCAAAAATTACATAAAAAAATATGAAATAAATTTAAAATATAAAAAAATCGTAAAAATTTAAAAAAAAAAATTCAACAATTTTTTAAATTATTTTGTAAACAAAATTTTTTTTATTTTGTTTTTTTTTTTAAAGATATGATTAAAATCAATTTTTAATTTATTTTCATGATAATTAAATATCGCAATTGTAAACTTTTTTTTTTTTTTATTTAAAAAATTTCAAAATTAATTTATCAACGAAATATTAACGAAAATTTAAATTATATACCAAGTAAACAATTAACATGATAACGTATAATATATTCGACATGCATAATTTTTATATTGCTTTTTTCATAAAACAGAGAGAGAGAGAGAAAAAAAAAACAACAAATAATAGAATTAAAAATAAATAAAATTCTCAATTCATTCAGTTGTATCTAATTTCTAATGTTATTAAATAAATTTTTATTTACGTATTCTACACATAATTTATAAGTTTAGTTTATTTATATACTTTATAAATCATATTTGTATAATTAGAATGATCATACATAAATAACAATAAAAACAAAAAAAAAATAAAATTATGCATATACTGTATAAATAAGACCAAAATTCAAGAAAAAAAAATTTTTTTTCCTTTTGTTTTTTTCAAATAATATAAATATTTGTTTTACATTAGAAATAGAAAACAGTATTACAGATAAAAAAAAACAAAATGTTAATATAAAAATAAAATTGTTTTCTTTTTTTTTTTACAAAATTAATAGTAATATGGTTTTATTTGTTTTTGTTTTTTTCATAGTAGAAGCGGATCATAGTGTTTGGAGATCATTTTATGAAATAAAAAAAAAAAAAAAATTGTATTTTCGAAATATTTTTCTATTTTAATCTGAGTCATTTTTATTTTTCGTAATTAAGTTTATTAAATGTTTTTTTTTTGTTTGTTCAAATGTTTAAAACGATAAAACAGAAATTCTTTTTCTTCAATGGCTCTGCAGGTCATATTGAGCCAAAGGGCAAGGCCTTCTGTAATTTTGTTTCGCCCTCCAGATACTCAGATCCGCAGCATATATGAAGTGGGAGAGAGAACAGAGCACTCAGACACACTCTGTCCATCATTGTACTTCGTTCGTTCCGCAGCACAAGTCTTCCAGTTTCTCACATCCATCAACTTCCATGCATCTCTCCACCTCGTCTTTCCTTTCATCTCAGTTTTTTGGCTTTATAAAAGAGGAAACACCCCAAACAAAAATATGTACACAAAAAACAAGAGATTAGGTATTAGGTGTGCATATACATACAGATTACAGACACACACGTATACACTAAAATATCAATAAAAAAATCAATAAAAAAAAAATCTTATCAAAGATTTACACGAGTATTTTGTTTTCTTTTCAAATTAAAACAGTTTACAAAAGAAATATAATAATTCAATACGTAATTTTATTACTAATTACGTACATATACAAATCCAATACCAAGAATAAATGAATGAGATAAAAAATATAAAATAAAAGAAAAATCAAAATAATTGATAAAATCTTGTAAATTGTATTTTTTTTTTCTTCTAATTATTATTGGTTACTTGATGAAATTTATATAAAAGACAATTGTTAATAAGAAAATTTTTTAATTAATATTTAAAATCCTTTAAGAAATTATTTTATACGTTATTATATACGAAATGATTTTATTTGCTATTTTAATTAATTTAATTTTTATATTTTTATTAATATTTATTTATTTATATAAAAAATATTCAAGAATATTATTATTATCAAAAAATTTTATTGGTCCACCAACATTACCAATTATTGGTCATGGACATTATTTTATTGGTAAACCATCTGAAGAATATTTAAAAATAGCTGAAAAATTTGTATTACAATATGGTGATACAATTAAAATATGGTTTGGTCCTGAATTTAATTTATTATTTGCTAATTTAAAGGATATTGAAAAAATTTTAAATAGTACAAAATTAATTGAAAAAGCTGATGAATATAAAGTGTTACATCCATGGTTAAATCAAGGTTTATTAGTTAGTAAAGGTTCGTCATAAATGTTTGTTTTGTTTGTTTTGTTTTTTTTTTTTTTTGAATTTAAAAGTAAAAGAAAATTGATTTAAAAAAAAATGTTTTGTGAAATTTTCATTTAATTTTTTTTTTTTAAAGGTAAAAAATGGTTTCAACGACGTAAAATTATAACACCAGCATTTCATTTTAAAATTTTGGAACAATTTATTGATGTATTTGAAAAACAAAGTAACATTTTAATACATAATTTAAAAAAATCCTCATCAAAGAATGAAATTGATTTATATCCTTTTATAACATTGTGTGCGTTAGATATTATTTGTGGTAAGTTTAATACAGATTTAGATTAAAAAAAAAAAAAAAAAACAGATTTTTTCAAATGAAAAATATTTTTAAAGTAATTGAATAAAATTTTTATATTCTGTTTATTAATTGTACGCAGTTAAGGCAGAGAATACATATGTATTTTTTCTTCTTTTGTAATTTATAATTAGAGCGTTCCATGAGCAATATTACCTCAATTTTCAAAGTTATCATACAGTATAGAGTGATACTAGTTTATGCAGTTTCCACAAGGCCTTAATTGCATGTAATTATTGAACAGAGTATAGAAAATAAAAAATACAGTAACAAGAATTGTCTATTATAATTAGACATTAATGTAAGAAAAAATCTTTATGAGATTTCACTGCATTGATTAAAACAACAAATAAATACAAAATAAAAAAAAATCGTTAAAATTCATTTTGTTGCTACATAAAATTTCTAAATGTATTAATAACGATGTTCAAGAGTAATAAATCGAAACTACAAGATTAATTTCGAACACAATTTCGAAATCATAGAATTCATAAACATTATTTCCTCCTTTTATTGATAATTCGTATTTTTAATTAACATAATTTTACTATGTTACTATGTACACAATATTCGTAATAATACTATGTATAAAAAGAAATTGACAAAAAAAACTAAAAATTAATTAAAAAAATAAATAAATAAAAAATTTAATTCACACGAAACACGAAATAAAAACAAAAGAATGAATCATATAAAATTTAAACTTTCATTTCCACATTAAAATTACGTTTATAATGAACGTTTTCGATAAGGGCGAGTATTTTTAAAATATCAACATTCATAAATTATTAATAATAAAAATAAAAAAAAAGTAAAAAATAAATAAAAATAATAAAAATATAAAAATAAGAATAAAATAAAAAAAAAATTAAAGTTGATAAGACAAGAAAATAAAAATTATTTTTAATTAGCAAAACATTGTAAAATTTGCAAATATGCATGTATAAATGTACGAAATTAATATCAACAATTTGTTTATTTTTTGTTTATTCATTTTTTTTTTTAAATTTTTTTTTTCTATTTTTTTTTTTTTTTCATTTTATTTCAATATCAGTTATTTTTATTAGGAAATAATAATACAATAAAATAAAAAAAAAAAATCAGTTAAAAATTTAATTTCAATAATATTTAACTGGCAATTAAGCTAGATAAGATTAAAACACATTCGTTGATTAATTGATCTCTAAAAATAAATTAAAAAAAAAACACCTTATTTGATTTTATTTATATTTTAGAAAGTGCTATGGGAGTAACAGCAAATGCACAACAAAATACAACATCAAAATATGTACAAGCTGTTCAATTGTAATTATACAAAATTAATTAAATTCATTTAAAATTGAATGATCTGGAAATTCAAAAAAAAAAAAAATGAATTTAATTATTTTATGAATTACAGCGATCGTAAAAGGAATGAAATTTCCTCTTTTTTTTCAGTATTTCACAAATCCTACATCAACGGATGTTTAATCTTCTTTATCGCTATGATTTCTTGTTTAATTTAATGCCTTTGGCACGTAAACAAAAACAAGCATTAGAAATTATGCATAATTTTAGTGAAAAAGTAATTGTATCACGCAGGGAGGAATTATTACAGGGTGGTAAAACACAATCGGTACCCGATGAAAATTGCAATGATATTGGAGCTAGAAAGAAAATGGCTTTCCTTGATATTCTATTACAATCAGAAATTGATGGTAAACCATTAACAAATTTAGAAATTCGTGAAGAGGTTGATACTTTCATGTTCGAAGGACATGATACAACTGCATCGGCAATACATTTTACTTTGTATAATTTGGCTCTTTATCCAGATGCACAAAATAAATGCTTTAATGAAATTTGTGAAGTTATTGGAAAAGATAAAAGTAAACCTGTAACGTATCAAAATTTAAATAGTTTACGATATATGGAGTTATGTATTAAAGAAACATTAAGACTTTATCCATCAGTACCAATAATTGGACGTTTAATAAGAGAAGAATGTGTAATAAGTAAGTATACACGTATAGCAGTTAAGAATTTTAAAATGAGCCAAAAAATAAATTTTTTTTCTTGTCGTTATTTATTTATTTATATGTATAGATGGTAAAACCATACCAGCTGGAACAAATATCGGTATAAGTCCATATGAATTGGGTAGATTAGATTGTTTATTTCCGAATGCATTGAAATTTTTACCAGAACGTTTTGATATTGAAGTAAATACTGAAAAAATGAATCCATACGCTTTTATACCATTTTCAGCTGGACCAAGAAATTGTATTGGACAAAAATTTGCCATTTTAGAAATGAAATGTACAATATCGAAAATTTTACAAAATTTTGAATTAGAATTTATTGGACCACCAGAAGGACCAATACTTGTTGGTGAATTAATTTTAAGATGTAAAAATATTTTAAAATTTCAACTTAAACCTAGAATATATGATTAATTACTAACAAAAACATAAATAAATAAATAAATAAACTGAAACAATCAAATGTAGTTTTGGTTTGATTTAGGATAATTCATTAGAAATGTCCAATATAAATGAATATGGGATATGGGTAATTAAGAAAAATAAACAAAATGATCATGTTAAAATTTCACATTTTGTATTAATAAATTTTGAATAAAAAAGTAAGAAAATTCTGATGTACAAAAATATATAATTCAAGGTCAAAATAATAATAATAAAAAAAAATATTTCGGAATAAATACATTCATTATCATTTTTATATGGTAATGAAAAATAATTTACAAATTGATAATTTCTCTTTTTTTTTTTTTTTTTTTGGAATCATCATTCGTTTTTTGTACACAGAAAATTTACGTAATTTTTTGTACGTATTCACGTTTTTATTAATATTTTATATATTGATTGACACATTTACATACGTATGTCCTTGTAATTGATAAATAATATAGATGAATCGTTCGTTACAAAGTTAGTGTACATATTCCATTATCAAAGTGATTGGAATTACGTGTTCTAAGTGTATTAGTGTGTTAAGTATTTGTACAATAAATTCTATAAAAGTTAGCGATAATTTTATTTTCATTATAAATTTCAATAAATTCGATTTATTCATTTCAGTTACATTTTTATACTTACTAAAACGAACATCATCATTTAGTTTCCGTTAAAATTTAAAAAAAAAATTTTTTTTTTTTATTTGAAAATTTGAAATTTTTAAATTATTTTTTTCTTGTGTTTTAAATTAATAAAAAGAAAATAAAAAATGTTTATAATTTTTTTATTATCAATAATTTCAATTATTTTATTTAGTTTATTTTATAAAAAATATTCAAGATTAATAAAATTATCAAAAAAATTTGCTGGACCACCTGCAATACCATTATTTGGTAATGCATTTTTATTTATTGGTAAAACACCAGAACAATATCTTAAAGTATTTGATAGTTTAAATGCTAATTATGGTGATACAGTTAGAATTTGGTTAGGACCAGAATTAAATTTATTAATGACAAATCCAAAAGATTTAGAATTAATAATGACTAATTTAAAATATATGGAAAAAGCAAATCATTATAAATATTTATGGCCATGGTTAAGAGAAGGTTTATTAGTTAGTAATGGTAAAAAATGGTTTCAACGACGTAAAATTATAACACCAGCATTTCATTTTAAAATTTTGGAACAATTTATTGAAATATTTGATCAACAAAGTAAAATATTAATTGATGTTTTAGATAATTTAAATAATAAAAATAATGTTGAACTATTTACACCAATAACAATGTATACATTAGATGTGATTTGTGGTTAGTAAATGTTTTAATTAATTTTAATTAATTTTTATTTTTGTTTGAATATTCAATTTTATATATATATTTTGTTTATTGCATAGAAACTGCAATGGGTGTTACAGTGAACGCACAATACAATCCCAATTCACAATATGTTCAAGCCGTTAAAACGTAATTCAAAATTATATAAAATTATTATTTTTTTTAATTATATGTATGTGCATAAAATAAAAAAATTTTATTTGAATTTTCTAGAATTTCAAAAGTTCTTCATAAACGAATGTTTAATGTTATCTATAGATACGATTTTTTATTTAATTTGATGTCATTGGCACGTGAACAAAAACAAGCATTAGAAATTATGCATAATTTTAGTGAAAAAGTAATTGTTTCACGCAGGGAGGAATTATTACAGGGTGGTAAAACACAACCGGTACCCGATGAAAATTGCAATGATATTGGAGCTAGAAAGAAAATGGCTTTCCTTGATATTCTATTACAATCAGAAATTGATGGGAAACCATTAACAAATTTAGAAATTCGTGAAGAGGTTGATACTTTCATGTTCGAAGGACATGATACAACTGCATCGGCAATACATTTTACTTTGTATAATTTGGCTCTTTATCCAGATGCACAAAATAAATGCTTTAATGAAATTTGTGAAGTTATTGGAAAAGATAAAAGTAAACCTGTAACGTACAATGATTTAAACAATCTACGATATTTGGAACTTTGTATTAAAGAATCATTGAGATTGTATCCTTCTGTACCACTTTTAGGTAGAAAAATAAATCAGGAATGTGTTATAAGTACGTACAAAAATGTTACATATGAGTGATTTAAGTGATGATAATATTTGATTTTTCATTATCTTTGTTATTTTTATTTTTATTTCAATTTATTTCGTGTAGATGATAAAATTATTCCAGCTGGTACAAATATTGGTATTTCACCATATCAATTAGGACGTAAAGAAAGCATTTTCCCAAATGCATTGAAATTTATACCAGAACGTTTTGATGTTGAAATAAATGCTGAAAAAATGAATCCATACGTTTTTATACCATTTTCAGCTGGACCAAGAAATTGTATTGGACAAAAATTTGCAATGTTCGAAATAAAAAGTGTTGTATCAAAAATTTTACGAAATTATGAATTGAAATATGTTGGTGAATTAGAAGGTCCAAGATTAGTTGCTGAATTAATTTTAAGAGCATCAAATGATTTAAAATTCAAATTAAAACCTAGAGTTTATCAATAAAGTTTTTTTATATGATATAAATTCAAATAATGTACTTGGTCATAAAAATAGGTTTAACCAGAGTTTAACTCATAGTATGTTTTTATTAATAAACATTTTGTATGAATTTTTTATATTTTTCTATGACACGCAGTAGAAATAAATAAAGCTTTATTATCACCATTATCAATTTCTATTTAATTTAAGCCCGTGTAACCATGTAAAATCGCATGAAAACTGTGTGAATAGAAGTGGCCGGGGGGTAAAATATGGGGTAAAATTATTTTTATTATTTGAAAATTTATGGAAAATTTGTTCGCGAAGTATAAGTTCAGCTTAAAAGCTAATTTTCTGTTTGGACAATTTTAGAAATATAAAATAAAAACAAATAAAAATTTTTTTTAATATTTTCAAATTTATTTTTATTTTTTATCTTTTCTTATATTCACTTTTTTTTTCTTTTTTATTTATTTATTTATTTTTTTTTTTTTATTTGTGTTTTGTCATTTAAACACAATAATTAATTTCATCTATATTATAATTTTTTATTTCTATTTTTATTTTATTTTTTATTTTTTTTTTATAATTTTCATTTAATCATTTATATTTTATCATTTTTTTCTTTACATTCGAAAACAAAATATTTTCTTTTTCTTCTGATTTTTTTTTTTTTTTTACAATATTAATTAAAATTTTTAAATTTTTTATTTCGCGATTTTTATTTTTTTTTTAAACGAGAACATTTTTTTTTTTTGTTTGTTTGTGAAATTTTGTATTTTATTTCTCACAATTTCTTTAATACGAATAATAATCAAAGAAATTAGAAATTATTATGTCTTTTTTTTTTCTTTTCTCTTAATTTTTTTTTTTTAAAGCTTGTTCTCTTAAGGCAAACATTCGTTTTTAATTTAATATTCAAAAAGACCAAAAAAAACAAAAAAAAAAAAAAAACTTTTTTTTTTCTTTAATATTTTAAATATAAATATTTTGAATAAAATTTGTAGGAATTTTCATAGTTATATGAAATTCGAGTTCATTTTGTTTTTTTTTTTATATTAACGAATATTAGACAAAATTATTATAACTGATACATTTTGAAAATTTTTTAAATGTTTTTTTTTTTTAATTTGATTTTTTATTGAATATTGGCACTTTTATAAAAATGATACATTATTTAATTCTCTTATTATTGTTTTTTTTTTTTTTCGTTTTCATTTGAAATTGCATTTTTCTTTATAGTGATATTTATTTACTTATAAAAGTGCTTTTAATCTTCTTTTACATGGTATTATTATGAAAAATTATATGTACACATTTTTTGCCCATGTTTCAATTTTAAATGAATTACTTGAATTTAAATGAAAATATTTTTCTTTTATTATTCCATTAAAGAATAAAATCGTTCAAGGCAAATGACAGTTATTTATCTTTTTTTTTTTTTATACAATAAATATAGAAATTAAAAATTATTTAAAATACATGTTTCAGGTATTTGCTAACTATTGATTTTTATTTTGTTCAAATTAAATACATACATTTTATTTATTCATTATTATTATTATTATTATTATTTTGTTTTATTTTAAAATTATGGAAACATGAATTGACTTAGTATGTATAATTAAAATGTTTTTTTGTTTTTTGTTTTTTGTTTTTTTCTGCAGATATATTTTTTTATTAAATTTATTTTATTTTTGTAATATAAGTACATATTATTGTCAAACTGTCAAAACCTTGGACGGTAAAAAAGAAATTGATTTTAAAACCAAACAAAAAAAAAAAAAAAAAAAGAAGGGAATAATTTTTTTTTTTTATTTTACTCTATGATCAATAATAATCAATTTTTTTTAAAGTCTTATTTTTCACTTCATTTTCTAATTAAATAACATAATTTATTGATTCATCTTGTTTTTTTTGTTTTTCTTTAAATTTAAAAAATGTGAATTATTTTTGGAAAAACAAGAAAAGAAAGAGAAAAAATAAAAGTACATTTCATCTATGTATGACCATCAGGTACAAATTCGTTGTCATAATGCAACATTCATTCGATTACTATTAAAGCAATGCCTATGTAATCGTATATTAAAGCATAAAATTCAAATAAAATGATTTTTTTGTTCTTATATAATGCATTGCAATTTTTATTTTTTATTTTTTCCTAATCATGATTTATGAGAATGAATATAAAAATCATAGCTATGGGCTGCAAATTACAACATACCTGTACATAAAAAAAATTTTTTTTTTGTGAAATCGATGTACAATTTTCTATTCAATAATATAACACGTGTATGCACTTATAGTTAACAGCGTGTCTAGTGTTTTCTAACAACTTTATTTAAAAAACAAAAAAAAAAATTTAATTTCTTTAAAAAAATTAACATTACAATATTTTATTTCATTTTTCTTTTGGTTTTTTTTTATTTTTGACTACATAATTCCGACTAGAATCATTTATATATATATATATATTTTTTTTTTTTTGTTTTATTTATTCTACATAGTATATGTTTTTAATGTGTATGTAATCTAATTTATTTGGGCAGTAGATTGACACTATTTTCTTATTTTTTCATTTTTTTTTTTTTTTTTTTGTTTTAATATAATAATGATAGTTTTTTTTTTTTAATTTAAAATCATTTCATTTCTTTTTTTTTTTTTTTTTTTGTTCATTTTTAAATTGATTTGAGAATATCCTTTTAAATAGTAATAATTTTGTTTATTGTATATGCATTTGTATATGAAGATTGCATTATTAGGTACAATTTATTTATTTAACTTCATTTTCTATTCTTGATTTTTTTTCATTTTATTTTAAACTTAGGCTTATTAGTTTTGTTCGTAATTAAATTTATTTGATTTTATTATTTTTATTCTATTTTATTATTTTTATTTTTTCATAATCTTTCAAAAAAATTATTTAAAATTTTTTCAAATAATTTTAAAATTTAGAATATAAAAATCAAATTTGTTTCTAAATTTTTTAACTTCTAAAGAAGGTTAATTTGAATTTTATTTTAACTTTCGATTTTAAACGCAAAAAAAAAAAAACAAAAACAACTCTTTCTTCTCTACGAATCTTTTCGATAAAACTTCGTTATTTTCTTTACTTTTTTTTTTCAAATTAATATGTAATAAAATTTTTTCCCCCTTTTCATTCAACAAAAGACTTTCAGTGTTTCATTATGTTATTTAATTTTTATTTTTCGTTCGTATTTATTGGAAGAATTTATTTTTCGTTGTAGTTGAAAATGGAAGCATTTTGAAAAAATTATATATGCTCTAGTTATAATTAGTAAATTTTTGAACAAATTTTTATAAATTTTTTATAAATTTTTTATTTATTTATTTATTTTTTTTTTATATTTTTTTTAATTAAGAAAAAATCGTACATCATATTTTTTTCAACGTACATATGTGTATTTTCACAAATAATTCTTTATATTCGTTCAAAAATGAAAATAACGTCCGTTCATGTGGGTTATTTAATAACGTTTATTAATTTATAAATTTAAAAACAAAATTCAACTTTTTTTAATTTTCAACGATAAAATTTTCTAATATATGTATAATACATTCAACAGTTCCCGTACTGAATAATTCAAGGTATGTATATCTTGTTTTTCTAATACGCCAACTATTCCAATTGTGTGGTTGATATAAGTGAGAAAACAAGATACATTGATTTATTGGACAAGGCCGTATTTTTTATAAGCAAATATTTTTTTATTAATTTTAACTCAATTAGTTTAACTATAATTTATTTATAAAAAGAAAAAAAAAAAAAAATCACACACATTTGTGTTTATATTTTGAACTATTTTTAATTAGTGCCGAGCAAAAAATTAAAGCTATTAAATTTCAACAAGACAGTAAAAAATAATTTAAGACTAAAGGATTGTATTGTGTTATAATAACAATTTATACTACATTTTTAACACTTGTATAAATGCATTTAAAATACATTTTAATTTTAACCGCATACTGATTTATGTACGACAAAATATCTCCGTTTTCGCGAAAATACTCAATGACGATTTATTATTGTTCGGCACTGTTAAAGTCGAATTTGACTATTAAAAAATTAAATTAAAAATTAATTTACGTAAAATACAGGAACCGTTTTTGACTTACTTGTAAAAAAAAAAAAAAAAAAAAAAATTTTTTTTTCTAACTAAACATAATAAATTTCATTTAATTATGTAAATCGAATTTATAAGTTCATGTTTTAAAACTTAAAAATTATAAAAATATAATTTCAATTATTTTATCACTTTCAAATTAAAAATAACAAAAATAAAGTATAAATTTTATTAATACTGTTAGTTAACTAATAATAATTAAAATAATACTATGAAATAATTATCAATTCATATTTTAAATAAAAATAATAATAACAAAATCATTTCATTTTCTTGATATTTTTTTTTTCTTTCCAGTCTCTAATAATATCTAATAAAAATATAAAGAAATTAGATTTAAATTTTTCAAAAAATATTTAAATATAAATACAACTAACGATATTGAATTTGCCTCTATTTTATTTTTCTTTTAAATCTTTGGTAATTATTAGTTAAAGTATTCAATAACTCAAATTAAAGTAAATTTTATAAATTCAAAAAATAATAATAAAAATAAAAATTCTTCTAATATTACTTTCTATAAGATTACAAATGTAAATATATATACATGGAAGTTTGTAGAAATATAAACAAATTTTGTAATGAATTTTTTAAATTTTTGTTTTACATTGGTAATTATATAAACTCACATTTTATTTATATTTTATTTTATTTGCCTTTTTTAATTACATTATGAATTGTAAAATAAATAGATAAATTTTAATATCGGAGTTTTCTTGATTTATTTATTTATTTATTTTTTTTTTCGCTCGTTTAAATTTTATTTTTATCACTTATGAAGATTTTTATTTAATATATTTTATTAGTATTGCTACTATAATTTTATATATATATATGCCTATAATAATTATTATTTTTAATATAATTCACAGAATAATTCATTATCATTGTTATTAACAAAATTTACAATATTTTTAAGTAATAAATTATTATTTAATCGTTTTTGTTTACATTTCTTTTAAATTAAGAGATCATTTTGCTTTATACAATTTTTTATGAGTATAAGTTTCTATATTTAGTTTATTTTTTATTTTTTGTATTTTTCATTTTTAATTATTTATAAATACTTTATTTTTTTTTTTCGTTTTTTATTTTATATTTATTTTACTTTTATTAATAATGTTATATTAAATTATTTTTTAAATTAAAATTTTATAATTTTAATTCTTTTTTTTTATTTTTCTATTATATTTAATAATTTCTATTTCGTTTCGTCTTTTATTAGATGTTATTATTATTTTATTTTATTTTTCTTTTATTAATTTTATTATTAATTTAATTATATAATTTTTATAACTAAAACTATACATATTATAAATACGGATAATGATAAGACTTTTTTCTATATAATCCATCTAAAATACCTAGATATACGTACATATGTAGTAGATACACCAAATTTAGATATGATCGTTGTTGTAATTGATTGTTGATCACATGAAAAATAGAAAATAAGAAAGAAAAATAATTCCATTATTATTATTATTATTATTTAGTTATTTATTTATTAAAATTAATAAATTTATAATTTCAAATTTTATGTATTAAAAATATTTTTATAGTTGGAAAAATAAAATCAATTTCAAAAAATATAAATTAAGAAAAATTAAAAACAAAAAATAAGTACATAAATGTAATAACCATGTCAATAAATACTAAAACAATTAAGCATAAATAAAAAAGGAAATATGAAAATATAATAATGGTAATCCTGCTTTTATACTTAAGTTTTGTATTTTTTTTTTATTGTAATAGCATATTTTCTGTTATTATTCAATCACATTTGATTAACTTTAGAACTTAAAAATATTCTCTTACTTTTTTTAATTCAATGACGAAATAAATTTTTAATCTTTAATTTAAATTTATTATTTGTACGTTTTGATGTAAAAAAATGAAAAACAAATACATTTAACAGCATCGAACAAAAAATTGAAACGAATACATTCCGTTACTGATTTTTAATTTTAACTATTTTGTATAACCGAAATATTTTTATTTTAAGGATACTAATTTTAAGAAGAAATTTTAAATTGATTTTATACGTGAATGTAACTTTAAATAAAAAAATTTAACAAAAAAAAACCTATAAATAATTTGAATAATATATCAAAGAGGAGGGTATAATAATAATTTTTACTTTTAATTAATAAATATACATAAGTTTATGTAATTAAAAAAGTAAGGCATAAAAAATATTGAAGGGGAAAAGAAATTAACAAAGATGGAGAGTAAACATTATAAGACGCACACGATACAATTATCATCGTCAATTGGTTATCCGATACTTGTATAACAGTTAATAGTAGAAAAAAGCAAAAACGATATTATATGGTTGAATGACAAAATAGGTATTTGTATTTCATTTTATATATATTATCGTGAAGAAATATAAACACCAAACAACATAAAACAGTTGAATGATTGTCCAATTTTTAGACGACAATTGTATCCTGTATGCCGCCTTCAAGAAATTAATATTTACTAAAGAGGGAAAACATTTTTACTTAACATCGTTTGCATTATTAAAATTTTGTTCTATCATACTTTCATAACTAATATTTGTATAGTAGTTTTAAAGATAAAAAAAAAAGAAAAAAAAAAACAGTATTAAAAAAAAAAAAAATAACACCAACATTTAGCTTTTACCGTGATATCTTCTCGTTTCAAGTCCTTGTTTTACATAAACAAAAAAAGAAAAAAAAATTTACAATGTTCACAACATCTTAAATTACCTTACGATCACATTTTCACGATTTTATGTCCAATGTGCATCAAGAAAAAAAATGTTTCCGTTATATTGCTCAGCACCTAAATTTACGAAAAAAAAAAAAAAAAAAAAAAAAAAAAAAAAAAAAAAAAAATCCAGACATTCACTCATGGCATACATACGAATTAGTTTTTTACATTTAAGATTTTTAAGATCATTTTCTTTTCTTTTTCCATAGAAGAAACAAATAGACTGCAATCACTTAAAATGTTAAAATGCAAATAGCCGATATACCTTAAGAAGTATCAATAATTTCAAAGATAAAAAAAATCCAAATATTTTATATTTTTAATAAATTTGTTTTCAAAATGTAATTTTTCAAATCCTGTTTCACATTTTTTTTTTTTTTTTAATAACAATCATGCACTTATCTTTCACACAAATATTAAAAAAAAAATAAAAAAAAATTAAAAAAAATATTTTTTCATTTTACCTTTTCTTTCAATTTCTTCTCTTCTTTAAGTAAAAAAAAATAAAAAAAATCATTTTAGGTAAGGTACTGAGATTAATGTGAATAAAAAAAAAATTTTTCCATCCTATTCATAAATTGTAATTTTATTGAATCGTTAAATTTTTTATATTTCAGAACATTGACCAAGAAAAAAAAAAAAATAAACAAAAAAAGAAAAAATTTCTTATTAACTAAATGTTATTTGTTTGTTTTTGTTTTTGTCCACGACATTTATATTTAAAAATATTTTCTTATTTTATCTCCGTTTTGTTTTTTTAAAATTTTGTTTTAACAAAAAAAAAAAAAAGAAAAAAAAATGTAAATTTATGTATTCATAAATAATATGAGTAATTTTCTTTTAGACGAAAAATTAAGAGATAAATAAATCAGGAGTCGTTATTATTTTCATGTTAAAAAAAAAAAAGAACAATCCAGATTATTATTAAATATAACAATATAAGACGTGATACAATATTATATTGTTAAATTTTTAAATGTATCATTTATATTTCTTTTAACGATTATATTGAAGATGTTATTATATAATTAAATATAATATAATATAATATTTATGTGTAATTATAAGTCTATTCAAGCCCATAATTATAACGTTATAAATATAGTAATGCATAAACTTTCTATTTTGCTTTTAGTTTTACATTTTTTTAATATTATTAATTATAATAGTAATAATCAATATAATTATTTATTTAATATTTCACTTTTTTTTTTTTTTGTTTTTTGTTTTTTTTTTTTGCAATCAATATTTATGTGATAACTACACAAAATATTGTAATCTTTATAATTAAATCTCCCTTATTATATTCTCGTCTACCATTCATCTGTTTTTTCTTCCTTTTTTGTTTTATTCAAGTAACAATTCTTCTAAGATTACATGTATTAAATGTTTATATATGTGTATGTATAAGATATAAGTATGTATGTGTAATAGAAGTGTATATATTTTATATATATATATGTATATATAATTAATTTTATAATTTTTATACTAAGCATTAATATAATTATGTTTAATAATAATTTTATTTTTAAATTCTAAAGTTAATCATTTCTTAAAATTCTAAAAAAAAAAAAAAATAATAGTTAAAAATTATTATTTAATGTGTAGTGATTATCAAAGTATCAAAAAAAAAAAAAAATTATAATAATAGTGACATGAAAAGACTGAAAAAAGCATTTTCTTTTCTCATTTTGCAAATTTAAAATTTTTTGTTAAAATTGTTAATGAATACTGAATTCCTCAAAAAGAGGATATGCATTTGAATAAAGTTTTGAATCTGAAGTCAAGAATTTGAATTTTTCTTTAATAAATTTAGTTTATGTTATGAATCAAATGCGAGTCAATTATATACCGATTTTTCATGTAAAAACTATTTTTACCAAAAAAAAAGAAATTGTCTAGTTTCTTCTAATTAATTTATGTATAGAAATAATTTTGTATAATTTATGATTAAACAAATAAATGAAAATTTTATTATAAAATGAGTCACATATTTTGTGAAAATCATAGTAATGTTTTCTTATTATATTTTTAATTGTTTATTTTTTAAACACTATAGTTTAAATAATTTTATGTTTTACATTATTATAATATTTATAAATATGCAATGATAAAACTTAAAGTTTTGCATATTAAAAAAACTAAAGATAAGAAAAACTAGAAAATTGAATATAATATTGAAAAATTTAAAAATATAAATATGATTTATTTAACTTTTTAAAGCAAACAAAAAAAAAATCTATGATAAGACAAAAAATAATTGTTATTTAAATATTATATTTACAATATAACATAAATGATAATAAGAATTGAAATAATTTAAAGTTTTCAAAATGGATTTATAATTTTAAAAAGTTATTAAATACAATAAGAAGTTAATTTTGTTTTTTAATTATAATTTGGAGATAAGCAGATTTAAATTAAATCTGTTTTTACATTTGTAAATAAATACGTATATTTAATAAATTGAAATTTAAGAATTAAATTCACATGTAAGTTTTTATATTTGTCTTGTATACTTTTATAAACAAGTATGTAATTCATGTAAAAGAAAGTCGGCACAAAACAAAATAAAAATAACATGCCATATTTAATTATTATTATTAGTTTATAGATTAGTAATTTTATTATAAAAATAAAATACAAATAAAATAGATGAAGAAAGCTTTTTCCAAAAAATATAAATTTAAAAGAAAAAATGTGATATTTAAAGAAAAAGTTATTTAGAGGCTTAATATATAAATATTAATCATATTTTAAGAAGTAATTATTCTACGACAAATTATGTGTAATGAGAAAAAAAAAAAACGTGTTTTTAAATGATTGAAATTCTAATGAATAAAATTTTTATATATGTTATTATAAATTTTTGTTTAATATAATAAGCGAACAGATTTCAGTTTAAGAAATGTTTTTAGTGTTCTTTAATTATAGTCTAATCATAGTATTTCATTCTGGTTACTGTTCTTTTTGCTTTTTTATTTATTATTTTGATAATAATATTGACTTTAATTTTTATAATAATTTTTATTTTCATTTTCTCTCTTTGTTTTATTATTATTTTCTTTTATTTAAAGAAATTTATTTAGAGAAAATTTGGATTTGCATATGGATGAACTTTAGTAAAACGTGTTTTTTGCATTTTTTGTCTACCTCTTTGCATCACATTGTTATAAACATTACTGACACCAGGTAAATATATATGTGCTTTCGTTTTTCCATGTTCTTCAGCTACACGCACTGTTAATGGCTGATTACCACCTTCTGGTATTACATTATTTAGGGCTGAGATTGCTTCTTGAGCTTCTTCTCTTTTATTAAACCTACAATTAAAAACAGAATATACAAAATAATTGGAATTATACAAGCAAATATAAATTTTTGGTTAAGAAAAAAATACAAAAAATATACATTATTCATAAAATATTTTATAATTTTGTAAATATCTAATTAAATTTAAATTCTGTATTATTTTAGCTTACCTAACAAAAGCCACCCCTCGTGGTAGACCAGTAATTTTATCTCTTAAAATATTTTTTTGTACAATTTGTCCATATTTCCCGAATATTACGTCTAATTGATCCTCTGTTATCGTACGAGGAAGATTTGTTACATAAAGATTTGTATCTTTAATGTTATCGCCACCGGGCCTAGCATATGAAACCTTAAAAAAAATTGAATATAAATTATACAAGAACAGAATATTATTTAAATTACAAATTTTAACGCAATCTAAATTAAAAATCGTATATTTTATGTCATTCGTTTTTTTCTTTCTTTGTTTTCTTTATTTTTTTAAATTTAAATCTTCGTACATACTTAAGTATAATGTAGTAATTTAAATTTTTGAATAAATTTCTTTTTTCATTCTTTTTTTCATCACCACCTCTTTCTAAACGTATGTACATTAAAAAAAATGTCATTTAACATTTATCTCTAATGATAAAAATAATTTCTTTTAATGCTAATAAGTTATGTTAGAAAAATTTTTGTTTTTTTTTTTTTCGTTCTGTTTTGTTTTTCTTCTTAGTAAAATAATAAATGCAAACAAAACAAAAAAAATATTTTGTATTTTCTCAAGTGATCATTTGTAATGCCCTCTTAACCATACATACATATGTATGTATGTACTAACTAATCATCACTTGCTAGTTGCTACCAACCATACCACAATGGTTTTGTCACTTGTCACTTACAACAAGACAATTAAAATTTAAACATTATTATTCCTTACGCCTTCCTTTCATAAGATAAAAAAAAAAAAAGAAATAAATGAAAGCAGGCCAACAAAAATGGTTTTGGCTAAAGGAAGTGTATATATATGTACATGTGTAAAGCCTATAAAAGTGAAAAGCTTTAGGCTTAGTATAATAAATAACAATACATGTAAAAATAAAATTAAAATAACCACTTAAGAGATGGTACATAAAAGAATTTCCGTATACAGTTTAAAAAATCAAAAATAAAATAAAATCCATACAAAACATTGATATTTACCTTTAATCGTTTATTTCGTACTGTAACTCCATTTAAACTTTTTATTGCTCTTTGTGCATCTGCTTCAGAGCAATAATCAACGAAAGCATAACCAAAACTGTAACCAGTCTATAAAAACAAATTTTAAAAACATATATAAAATAAACGATAGAAAAACAGTACAAATAAAAAAAAAAAACAAACATATTTTACCTTGTAATCCCTCATAATTCGACATGTATTAATAGGGCCCAATGTTCTAAATAATGCATACAATTCACGATCTGTCATATCTTGTGGTAGATAATTAACTATTAAATTTGTACCCCCACCAGGGCCAGCTAATGAACTTGTACTCGATGATGCCATATGTCCGACTGATGCTAATGTACTGCTTGTTGGGAATTCACTATACATTCGACGTGTTGCTGGATATGATGATGTAAAATCTGTATCCTGTGGTGAAAACGCATAACGTGACTGAAATTTTCAAAGAATTTGAACTTGGAAGCGGTGCATTTTAGGCGGAGCCAAATTAAATCAAAGACATTTTAATCCATTCTTACTCATTCACTAAATCAAAAATAATAATAACGAATATTTTATGTTTATACAAAAAAAACGATATTCTAAATTTTTTATGGGGCACACAAAGTAATAAAAAAAAAAGCGTAATTCAATATTGACATAAGTATGTATGTGTATACCGAAAAATTACATTTTAAAATTAATTTTTCTAATTATCGTTTTTTTTTTTTTAATTTGAATTGAAAATTTGAAAACTGCTATAGGTTTGTAATTATCCTAAAGCAAAAAGGTATATCTTATTCAACTAAAAATGATTTTTAGCATCGAAAATAAATGTCTTTCTTCAAAAAAAAAATATATATAGGTATATGTAAAATAATACATAAATTAGATAAGAATAAATAACGAAAAAGAAATTTCATTTTAAGCACCATTGGGATTTTTTCTTTTTAAATTAAAATAAAATTTGACTCCATAAAATACAAAACAAACGTAAATAAAAAAAAAAATAAAACAAAAATAAATAAAGCAACTGAAGAAAATGAATAATTAAAAATTAAAGAAAAATAAAAAAAGAAAAACAAATACTTTTTTAGAGATACTTGTACTACTTAAAAAATAAAGAAAAATTGAATAATGTTCTTAAAATCAATATACGTATATGTGCATATTTTGTATCTAATTCTCAGATAAAATTAATTCAAGTAAATACATTTTTTTTTCATATTTGTAGCACACGTTATGCATATATTTATGACAATCATTATTATAATTTTTATTATGTAATATATTCTATTGTTGTAAATAGAAAAAAAAAAATCGTTTTCAATTATTTTTGCAAATATGTAGACTTCTTGACATTTTTTTTTTTCTATTTGAAGAAAAAAATTAGATTAAAAAATTTAAATAAAAATGTAGATATTCACACTCTTATAAGTATATATGCAAAATTTTTACTTTATTATACTTGTTTACCCCTCATTCTATTCAATGCGAATTTCGAAAATTAAAAAGGATTTTTTTTACAGAATGTACATACAGAGTTGAACATAAAATATTGAAACAATAAAAAATGATGTACATGTAAAAATGGTCACAAAGATATTAGAAAAATAATAGAAAATTTGGATGATTCACAAATACATGAATTAAAACCGTTAAATATTGTCTAACAATTTTATTTATCATTATAAAATTAATTTATTTATCATTATATTATTCGAAAGTGTATATATATAATGTTCCAATATTTATGTACGACACTGTAAATAGCATTACCATTAAAATTTAATTATGTCATTTATTATTTTAAATTTTTGGAAAATGTATTACTAATAATTTTATTAAATTAATTAAAATGGTTTTTAGTTCTATTCAATTTATATCTTAAAAAAAGGGTTTTTTTTTTTTTTTTTTGAATATGTATATGCTCTTAAATTTTTGAGTAATATTATGTAAGTACATACGACATAGTATACATTCAATGCACATACACATATGAAAGTTATGCAGTCATTGACACACATTTCGATTCTTGTAATCCTATTTGTTTTGTTTTCATTTTAAATTTATATCAAAAGCAAAAATTTATGTGCATATAAGTGATAGTAAATATAAACAAAATTACTATTCTTTTTTTTTTTTTTTCTTGTTTAGTATGTAATGTGTAATTTGTATTGTTGATATTTTGTAAAGTAGTAAAACATAAAAATGGATATGTAGTAAAAAAGAAAGAATGAATGAGGAGGGAATTATAATTCATTCCATTTATACATATTTGAATAGAGTCAATGTTAATGATGATTGCATATATCGTTTTTTCTTTTTCGTTAAGTACTAGTATTTACATTAATGTTTTTGTTTACATTTATTTATTTATTTTTTTTTATTTTCATTTGCAGTGTATAAATCGATGTTTTAAATGCAAATGTAAAATTCATCGAAATCTTTTTATATTCTGAGTTCTACAAAAAAAAAAAAAAAAAACAGTATGCATGCAGAAAATAGTAGTAATTAATAATGGACATTTAAAATAATTTTTTTCTCCCTTTTCCCTTTCATATTTTTTGTTTAATATTGCATTTATTTATTTTCTTTTAAAGATCACAATCATTTAGTGGCAGTACAAAAAAACAATTCTTTTAATAAATGCTTTATTAGCTTTTGCTTAATAGTAGAGGTTTCATAAGTAAAAGAATATGATTATCCTTACAAGCCACAGACACTCATTTGTGAGTATGTAAAGAATATAGGACCTAAAAAAAATAAAAATCCATGAATGTAGAGCACATAAATATTGTAAAAAGATTAAATGAGAAAATCTAAAAAAAAAAAAATTTCCATGCAGTTTTCATTCATTTTGTTTTTTTTTTTTTTGTATGAAAAACAAAAGACGTTTTTTGAAAATTAATTAATAATGATAAAAATAAAAAACAAAATCAATACTGATGTAGTTAGCATAATTAGCAAAAGCATTGCATTTAATATTTATTATAATAAAAATTCAAATAAGAAAAATTTTTTATATTTTTTCATAAAATATGTTATGTGTTTCGCATGGGTCTTTTTTTTCATTCCACCTACATTTGTTGAATGTTGTTGATCGAATATTTTAAATCCCATTCCCAACTACTTTTTTCGAAATGGTGTAAAAATTTTCAAACATTTAATTGCAAAAGCATTACATAAAAAATTGGAGAATAAAAAAAAAATTATCTCCAAGGAATTATATTTACTAATTTATTTTTACATTTAAAAAAAAAAATTTATTTTAAAAATAAAACTGAGATACAAAAAAATATTTGTACTATTTTTTCAATAAAACATTCGTGTTAAAAAAAAAGTTTAGAACAAAAAATAAATAAATAAATGACGATGTGTAAATTATATTATTAATTATGTACATACATATGTACATAGACACGTATTATGATAATACAATTAATTAAATTTGTATTATATTTTTTTATAAGAAAGGGAAGTTTTTTGTGCCCCAAATACATAATAAATACATATACATATTTTGTACGTATCTTATATGTATGTAAAGTAAATTATATATGTATTTTAAATGTAAAAGAAAAATATAATGAATTATGTGTTTTATGGTATAAAATTTCATTTATTCAATATTTCTTTATTTTGCATGGTTTTTTGTTTTTCCTTTTATTTTATTTTGCTTCTCTTTTGTTTATTTTTGTTTTTCATTTTATTGCTGTTTGTTTTGTATTTTTTTTTTTTTGCTATTTTTATTTTTGCTATTTTTATTTTTTTATTTTGTTCTATTGTTTGTTTAATTGTTTGTTTTTTTTTAGTAAAGTTAATACAAACCATTCCTGAAGGTAATGAATGGGACATGCCCCACATTCGTCCGCTGCTACTGAAACAATATAAGAAAAAAGAAAAACAATAATAAACATCATAATAACGTTTTAAAATCACCTGAAGTTGTTTTTGTTTTTATTTCTTCATTATTTTATTTTGTATTTTTTGTATGAAATAAATTAATTTTATTATTAAAAATGTTAAATGTGTGATTTTATGAATGAAAAAATAAAATAAATAAATAAATAAAATAAAACAATTTGAATGGATTATTTGTGAAAATTGAATTGTTTTTTTTTTAATCATTTATAAGCCTTTATTTGTATTTTATTATTTTTGTTAGAACTCAATCATTAAAGTGACAATATATCAAGCTTAATTAGAGAAAGAAAAAAAAATTCCCTTATACATGTATGTACCCTTTTATACATATTAATTAATAGTCGTACATATTGGACTTATTTGTAACCGAAAATAAAAAAATAATAACTTATTTATTACCATATTTTAAATACATAATATTGCAATCAATGATTACATTACAATAATCATTTTATTTTTCACATAGAAAATTGCAACAACAATTTAATTATTTAAATGATTTTTATTTCAGGACTATTTTCATATATTTATTATTTGCAAAAGAAAAACATACACATTACATACATAGATACAATTTTTTTTTTTTTTTTTTTTTTTTTTAAATGGAACCTTGAAAATGGCAAAAGTAAAAGAATAAAATGATTACATTGTCCGAGAAATGAACCGATAGAAAATGTACATACATACATATATACATACATAAATATAGATTTCCAACTTTCTGTTTTTAGGCTAAATTTATTTTCATATTTTTCCACACAACTTACTTTTTAGTTAATTGTAATTTGTAATAAAAACCAAAAAGGCATGAATTTGTAATAAAAATAAATAAAAAATAAAAAAAAAAACTGAAATGAAAAATAAATATAGTACATGCAAAAAATAGCAAAACTAAATAAAATAAATTATAAATATTTTAAAGAAATCAACAACAACAAAATATATATATATAAAAAAAAGAAAAAAAAAAAAGGAAGAATTTTATTTTCATTTTAAAATCATAAGTCAACATTTTTCAAGAGTATAAAATAAAATTCAAATAAAAATAAAAATAAGAAAATTTTCTGTATATGTATGGTATTATAGAAGGAATACGAAAATGACAAACAACTCCGCACTATGAAATAGTGCCAGAACCTTGACATACATTAATTTGGATTTTTTTTTTTTTTTTTTTTTTTTTTTTTTTTTTAATGAAACAGATATATTTGTATTGTACACATGTATGTACATATTTACACAAATGCATATATGTAAGTATATAAAAATGTAGACTTTATGTATATACATATAAATTATAGTATATTCTGGCAAAAATTTATCTAGTAAATCATTATCTACTTTTGTCTTTAAATATTTTATTATTTTAAGGTTTTTTCTTTTTCGTTTATATTTTACTTTTATTCATAGTTTTTTTTTTTTTTTGTCTTTGTTTTTGTTTTAATTATCTTTGCCTTTTAGTTCACTATCTCATATACAATATGTGTATGTGTACATAATGTATTAAAAATTGGTATAATACTACTTGTTGTTTTTTAAAATATTAACCTTGTGTTCCAACCTCGTCGTACATCGTACCGACCAATTTTCACATATATATATATATATATACCTACTACATAAATAAAAAAATAAATAAATAAATAAATAAGAAATTGAGGATTTATTCGTTAATGAAAATATTAAATACAACAACGATGAAAAAAAAAAAAGTTAAAAAAAAAAAAGAAAATTGTCGACATCGTCTTTAACTTTCTTCTTTTTTTTTTTCATTTTCTTCGCTTTACACAACATACATACATACAGATAATTTAAAAACTTTTTTAAACAAAATTTTCATTTTTCTTTTCAACTCTTTCCCTTGTTGTTTTTTTTTTCGATGTTGCAATCAATTTGAACAACAAAACTTAAATAAAATTCATATCTTAAATCAGTGGGGGGGAAGGTTACTTTTTTCTTGCCAAATTATTCTAAAATACGAGGAGTACGATATCAGATTTTCGTCTACTTAAATGTATTACAAATTGTATGTGTGTGTACAATGTACATTAAGTTTTTTTTTTTTAAACATACACACATTATATGTATAATTGTGCCTTATTATTTACTACTCTTCTCATCCCAAAAAGTGTTTGTCCTTTTATCCTTTCAATGTTCAAACATTTAATAATATAAAAGAAAGGAGTGATTCAAAAAATATTCGTTTTTTTTTTTTACATACAAAACAGATAATATTCTTTCAGTAAAAGTAAACCACTGTGAATGCTGATAAATTTTTTTTTTTTTTTTTTTTAATTTTAACTCATAACGATTATTTACATTGATTTTCATTTTTTTTTTCTTCTTCTCTCTATTTTAAATAAAAAATTTTTGAAAAGAATAAAAAAGAAAAATTTTATCAACATTGTTAAATAAGAGGCTTTACATGAAATTTAATAATGTATACAGTATATTTTGTTTAAATAATGTAAATATATGTATAACATTCAATACGATCTATTTACAATTATTTTAACCACAAATTCAAATTAATTTGATAAACATGTACCAAATTGTGTAAAATAAAAAATTTTATTTAGGTATATTACATTTAAATGAAAATAATGGATATTACACTCTTTTTAATAGACTTTCATTATTTTTATAGAGAATATGTAGTATAATTGTATGTCCAAGTACATTATTTTGTCTAAATAATAAATTTACAAGCATTTTTACATGCACATTTTAAATGTACACACACATGACAACACCGTATAAGATATAATCGTACTCATTTTTATTCTTAGATTATTGATGATACAGGACATCATAATGTTGTAAACACAATACTATATAACGACATACAACTATAAGCTAACTAACAACACATAAATGACATTTATCAACTATCAGACATACAACGAAATAGATTTAAATTTATGTAGCCGTTAGTTATATATAATATACTCAACACAATTTATATTCATATGCACATGTATTGGGAAAATTTTTGCATTGCTTGGTATTGTGTTTATAACATAATACACAGTGTGAAATAGATAAATTTTGCGTAAAATATAATGTATATGTATAAAATTCATTTTATAAAATTGTTACAATTTAAATATAATATATAGCTATAACCCTCTATGGGAGATAGATATTGATAAATTTTATCAAAAAAAAAAAAAAACAAAAGTGAAAAATTACTTTCGAGACTTGTCGTATATAGTATATATATGTACATATTAAACTATTTTATTGTATACGAGTAAAAATTTATTTACTATTTCAAATAAGGTATAATAAATCTTAAAGGATATTTCTTTTATCCTTTTGTTCTACATTTTAAATTCATTTTAATAACATATGACGTCAAATAAAATAAAATGCAGAATTTTTATATTATTATTGTAATAAATTGCTTTATAATGAATGATATAAAAAATAAAATAAAAATGTTTGTGTTACCTGTGTTTGGAGTACCTGTACAATATGTACTTTTTTTTGTATGCAAAATTTTTTGTCATAATCTAACTTCAAATCTCTTGAGGCATACATATATATATATATACATATATACAGTACATGTACATATAAAAATAAACAAAATAATTTAAAAAAAAAAATATATAAAATTGTATCCAACAATTATTGTGTGTATTGTATGTACCAGATATAAAACTGAATAAAACATAACTATATTTTTTGCTTCTACACACTTTAAAAAAAAAGAAGAAAAAAAATATATATATATGTATAATATTAATAGATAACAACATTTTCATTATTCCCTAGAAAACCACTTGTAAACGAGTGTTTTTTTGTACAAAAAAAAAAAAAAAAAAAAATTTCCATTGAAGTCAAGTTGAAGGACAACTAAAATAACATTATAAGAAAAAAATTGAATTACAAAAAAAAAGGATTTAAATCTGTTTTAGATACTGGATACAATTATCATTTCACTATGTTAGATACATTCATTCAGTGGATCGTCTAACTCATCAAGAAATCCTCAAATTGGTGATTTTCTTTTTTCAAATTATGTTGTTAAATTTACAGATTTCTACTTTGTTGAATTATCAATTAAAATTTCAAATTTCATGGTTCGTTTTTTTCTTTCTTACTTTTTGTCGATTTTATAGTTTAAATTTAATTTTGTTTGTGTGAGTGAAATAACAAAAACACAAATGGAAAACATCGCTTACAAATACAATAATCATGTTTTTTTTTATTTTGTAAATGTAGTTTTTTGCTATAAATTTGTAACATTGCATTCAAAAACTTTTTATTACAGTACCTCTCTAATGTATCTAAATTTCTGAATTTTACGAACTTTAGCTTATGGAAATTTCGATGTATATGTATTTTGGAAGTGTAACAAAATTTTTAAAATCAAAATTTTCATATCACGAATTTCATAATAGTAAAAGTTATTTTATTTTTCTATCGATGTTGTATGAAATGAAAATGTAAAACATTAAATACTGGTCTCAGAATTTTAAATTATGGATTTGCAACACTTTCATTATAAACGACTGAGTTATGAGTTATGATTTTAGCTGATTGATTGTGATTTATGTTTTTATTTATTGATTTTTTTTAATGATGATTTGAAAGAATGAGAAAAAATTCATAATATGAATTTTAAATAAGAATTAATTACCGATACATCATTTAATTTTATTTATCCTTAGCTTTGTTAATTAATTTATTGGTAATTTATAAAACTTTCATATTCTTTTCATTAATAATTGCAGGTCAATGTTTATTTATCATTTTCTTTTCTTTCTTTCTTTTTTTTTTAAATATTATTTACTCATTTTATTTTTCGATTAAATTATCACAAACACTATAGGCAGGTATCTATAAATTTAATGAATTTATTATAAAAATGCTAATATTTTTCAGCTCTTTTTTTAAAAGCAAAGCTTTGAAAAAAAAAAAAAAACTAAACCAAAACTATGTACATTGTCTATGCTCTACTAAAGCATCAAAGTACAATTGCATAGTGCATTGTAGCAAAAAAGACAATAATAATAATGTACTTATGTATATATAACAATATTGTAAAAGTAAAATTATGCCGGCATTTGATATTGTTCAATGCAAAATGCTTATTGCATCCTTTACAGTCATGTTTTAGAATCCTCTTCCATTTGACTAAATATTCTTGTCTAAAAATTTGCTGTCGATATCAATATCAAATAAAGACAATATTAAGTTTTCAACTTGAATTTAGCGGCGACTACATATATATATATATGTATATAGTTACACATGATTACAAGAAAAAAAATCATGATAATCATTTTATAACAAAAGATATATTAAATTGGATCATTTTTAAATATATTATTGTATATATATCCATTTCAATTAAATATTAAAACATGCAATTAAACATTAGCTAACATTTAATTCTTATTCTTCAGTTTAGTTTTCTTGTCTTAATATATCATATCCCCATCATTTTATTGAATAGGTACATATTGTAATGTAATTTTCATTAAAAACTGAAAGACAAGAAAATCATATCATATCCATATTATCTAAATTTAGAGTAAATCAAGAATTTTTCATTATGTGAGGTTATGTTCACTTGATTTTTTATATGTAGGTACATATTTGAGTGAAATGTTGAAGAATAAAAGAAAAAGAAAATAAAAAATCGATTTTCCACAAGCTTTTTTTGTTGTTGTTGTTGTTGTTATATATTTTTTTTATTGCTTGCTGGCTGGCTGCTTATATTCAAGACCAAGGCAATTTATTAAATCATTTTTATGAAGCCTTAATAAAATCAAAATACTAGTAATGCATTGTATATAAATACTGTATACATAAAATACTAAAAATTAAAAAAAAGAATAGACAGTACTAGAATACTTAAATAAGAAATTTACTAAAAACAAAATATGAAAAATCTTATGCATAAAATGTAAAAAATATATGGAAAAAAAAAAAAATTTGATGAAAGCATTTTTAAAAAATATGAAATTTACCTCGATCTGTACGGCGCATAACCATTCATGCTATTATACATTTTTTATATTTTGAATTATATATATATATTTTTTTTTAATAAAGAATTTTTGCAATAATTGTAATAATTTTTGTTGTCTGTATTTAAAAAAAAAAAAAAAAAAATGATGAAAATACGTGAAACACAAAAGCAAAATATGTAGTTTTTTCCTTATAATATTTTTTTTTTTTTTTTTAGTTTGTAAATGAAAATGTTTTTCTTTACATAAATTTTTCCTTTTTTGTTTTTGCTATGATTTTAAAAGAATAATGCTCGCAAAGGCAGACAATATATTGTTCGTACTTATTAATTATATGAAAATTAATTAATTATCAAGAAGGAAAAAAAAACTGAAAATATTTAAGACAAAAATGCTAAGCAGCAATTTAATAGAATTAAAAATAAAATGCTTCTTGAAATAATTGCTTCTTCTTTTATTTTATCTTATTATTATATTTATTGTTTTTTTTTTTTAAGTTTTACTTTATGTTCTTGTTTTTCTTTAGATTTTTATTGAATTGTTCTTAAAAACAACTCCACTGATCAACTAAAAACAAAAAAAAAAATAATAAAAAAAAATTCTTAAATGAAGCACGCTTCCACTACAACTGCTATTTCACCAAACCACATTTCATTCATTTTTTATAAACACTTTTTCTCTTCGTATTTTCACAATTTTTACAAATAATTTTCTTAAATTCAATGATCATTTTTTTCTTATTTCAATTTTAATTTTAAAATGAATCAAAAAAGAAAATCAAGCAAAACTAAAAAACAATTTAAATTGTTACGAAAAATAAAGTCCAATCAGCAAAAGAAAAATGTTTTTTTTTTATTATTTTCAGGGCTATAATGATGAGCTACCCGTCCGTAGTCCGTACCCACGCTTCACAAAAATGCAATATATGTGTATTTTAGAACTTTTTTATATTTTTTTTCTTTTTCTTCTTCTGCAAATTTCCTGTCAAAAATTCAATCTATTCCGTTCTCTTTTATCTTCAAACCAAGGAAGAAAAACAAAAATTTTCACAATTTTATTTTTCACCAAAAAAAAAACAAATTATTTCAGTTTATTTTATATTATTTTATATTTCACAGCCGGGAAATAATTTTTCTAATTTTGTTTCTTTTTTTCTTTAACAAGAAAAAACAATAATAAAAATTGATTGAATTACAAGAATGGAAGCTACACAAAATTCCGGACTCGTCGTGAAATATTTTATTTGAAATTGAAGAAAAATCTTCGTCGATCGAAAGAAAGAAAGGAGATGAAATGATTGATAAATGAAATGTTGGTGAAAAAATACTTTGTTTGTTTTTTTTTTGTTTCTAATTTGAATTCCACAAACTTAACCAATAAAAATTTGTAATTGCAGTGGATGTCGTAAATATTATAACGAACGTAACCAATTATTCAGTTATGATGTATTTCCGTGTAACAACTGTCAAAAGAATTACTATCACCATCTACTCTACAAACACGTAACTACACAAACAAAAGCAATGACGTCATTTTGATCGGTTACATTTTAAATCTGTGATGACTGATGTATGATATCGTTTTTTTTTAAAAAAATTATTTTTTATTTAAATTCCTTTTTATGAACAAAAAGGCTAATTAAAAATTTTCATGAAAATAAAAATTTATTGCTATTATATTTGCTGATTACTATAAATTTACCAATTTGTTTACTGAGAAATTTAAAAAAAATGAAAATAACAGACAAATATGTACGTAATGATTTCCCAAATTATTTCCTAACTTTACATTTAATAAATGAAAATTTAAAATATCAAAATATTCGTTATTAAATAGAAGTTACAAAATTTTCAAAATTTCAATTTTTCTGTACATTAAAAGATATTTCAAAATTTTTATTATATTTTCTATTCTAAATTTTTAACGTACATACATATATACATAACATTTTGAAAAGCATTCATAAATAATGAATGATGAAAATCAAGAAAGCAAGGAAAACGTGGAAAACAAAGAAAATGTAGAAAATGTTCATGAAGAACCATTAGAAACAATAGAGCAACAACAACAAGATATTGTTCGTACAAAAGTATTGAGTCATCAAACAATTTTTATTTTGTTGGTAAATTAAAATTAGAATAAAATTAAAAATGTTATTTATCTGTTTAGGAGGATGATCCTGAACTATTCAAGAAAACCGAACCTAAACCTAAACATGAAACAAAGTCTGTTCGACAAATTGCTCAACAAAAGAAAAACCAAAAACAACAAAAACAGGATAGAAAACCAAAACGAAAATCAAATTCAAAGGCAAAATCAAAGAAAAATGATGAAAATGAAGAAAATGGTATAAAAAATCTAGAAGAAGAAACTTTAAAATCCTATTTAGATAGTATGGCATATCGAATGCCATCAATTGATAAATTCCCGAAAGTTAATTTTCGAACAGAATTATTGGCAAAACCAAAAACAGATAATATTCGTGATCTAAAAAACTATCAACATATTTTTTATCCAAAAGATAAAGTGAAAAGAATTAAAGCTATGGTTCAAGAAACGACACCATTAACTACAGAGTAAGGATTATTCATAAAATAAATTATAATGTCGTTATGATTTTGAATTTTTTTTATTTTTATTTTATTTTTATTTTTTTATTATAGAAAACTTGAAAAGATTTTACAAAATGAAAGACATAAACGTGTATTAATACAAAAAAGGAAAATTCTTCGTGAAAAATTATATTTAAAAACACTTCATAAATTAGAGAATCAATTTAAATCTCAAATAATGGATGATTTAATTGATAAATTTATTAATTATGTATCACATAAATGTGTAACATACAAAAAACCAAATACAATGACTGAAACAATGCAACAATTAATGTTAATTATAAAACGTTATTTATTTTTAATATTATCACCAAAAACATGTTTTTGGCAATATGATCAAATATCATTAGATACATTATCAATGGTATTAACTGAAATTATATTTAATATATTGTATGAAATTCAAAAATATAAACAATATTCTCAACAAACAGATGATTTATTAAAATGTACAATAGATAATGATGATGATGATCATAATGATAAATGTAAAAAGAATATGAATTTTTCTAAAAATATGTATAAAGAAATGCATAATCGTTCATGGATAACTGCAAATCGTAAAATTAAAAAAAAATCTATCATCATCTAAACAAAAAAATAATCAAACATTTCGATGTATGTAAAATGGAAATTTTATAATCAATTCAAAACATATCTGTTTATTTAATTTGTAAAAAATTTGTTTAAATTTAAATTTAATAAATTAATAGAATGTAAAAAATTTTCAAAAATTAAAATGAATGATGACTTTCAAATTTTTGTATGAACTTTACATTTTAATTGAATAAGAAAAAAAAAAAAACGTTTTGTTATCATTTTATAAATTTTATAAATTTAAGATGAGACATATGAACTTGCACTATATATAAATTTCAAATTGATTATTTTTCTTTCATTTTTACCTCACACTTTATAAACGTGTTTATAATTTCTATATACAATCATTATTGAAGTGATTCTCTTATTCTGTACAGAATCAAGAAAAACGAGTTAAATACAGGTTGCTTTACATTGATCTACCTATACATATAACGTATCATATGATTTGATATATATGAGTTTTATTTGAATAATGGGATAAGTTCAAAATGATAAAAATTCAAAAAATCATGTATTACGAATTTTATAAAAGAGATTTAAATTTGATTTAAGATTTACAATTAAGTTTTCGACTCTATACTGGTAAATTTTAGATCATCAATGGCCCCCAACAATTTTAAATATGTATCTTAAAACTCAAAAAAAATTGACTTGCATCACTTTCAAATAAAGCAACTCAATATAATTTTATCATTTTGTTACGATCATTCATATTTTATTGCCGGTTATAAGATAGTTTCAGTACTAAAGTGTATTATCATATATACATACATTTCTTTTAAATTAAAAATAATTCATACAATTAATTTTCTTTATACTTTGAACGTTATGTACTTAATAAAAAAAAATAATAATAATAATATAATTTCATATAAATAAAAATAAAATTTAAACAAAGATAAGACAACTCTTGTAAAGTATCTCTCATATATGAACAAAAACAAAATTACATACATTGCGATTAAAAGGCAAAACAAAAATAATAAAAGCTAAAAATAAAAACAAAACAAAAAAAAAAAATTGTAAAAAGTTAATTAAGCATTACAAGTTTTGTTTTTCTTTTTTTTTTTTTTTTTTTTTGTATTTTTCAATTGAGAAAAAAGTATTTACATATACTGATGTTACGCATTCGTTTTTTTACAATCGCGAGTGAAACTACATAAAAAATTAAAATAAGGACTTTCTTTTCTCATAAAAAACACTAATTTAAAAAAAAATTAAAAAAAAAAAAGGTTTTATTATATAAAAAAAAATGTTTCTAACATTATTTGTTTTATTTGTAAGTATTACATTATTAATGGATTATTTAAATAAAAAGCATCGTAATGATTTAACACGAAATATGAATGGACCAAAACCATTACCAGTAATTGGTAATGCTTTAATGTATTTTAGAAAAAATCCAGAAGGTATCATTTATCTCAACTGTGTAATGTTCTTATGTAATCAGATAATTAATCAGATAATTTTCTTATTTTTATTTTTTTAGATATTATGTATCACATTATTAAAAATCGTAATAAATATGGTAGCTTATATAAAGTATGGATATTTAATCAATTAGCTGTATTTTCTTGTAATCCATCTGATATTGAAATAATATTAAGTAGTCCTAAATATATAACAAAAAATACATTATATGATTTATTAATTGAATGGCTTGGACAAGGTTTATTAATTAGTACTGGACAAAAATGGTTTCAACGACGTAAAATTATAACACCAACATTTCATTTTAAAATATTAGAACAATTTGTTGATATATTTGATCAGCAAAGTACAATATTAATTGAGAAATTACGTAAAAATGAAAATACAATGAAAGAATTTAATATACATCCGTATATAGCATTAGCAACATTAGATATTATAACTGGTAATAATTAAATAAATGAATAATTAATTAATTATATTATTTTATATTTTTATTTGTTTCATGTAATTTATTCATTATAAGAAACTGCAATGGGTACTAAATTAAATGCTCAACTAGATTCAGAATGTGATTATGTTCGTGCTGTACATGAGTAAATTGTTTGAAAAAAATAAATTAAAATTAAAACAAAATATTTAAATGTTTTTTTATATATTTTCAGTTTAACTGATATATTAGCAAAAAGATTTGTTAATGTATGGCATCGAATAGAACTCATATACAGATTAACAGCACCAAAAGCTAAACAAATGCAAGATAAAAGTACGAAAATTTTACATAATTTTACTGAAAAAATTATTGAAGAGAAACGTAAAATTTTATTAGAATCAAAAAAGAATAATCCAAATCAATCTAAAGGTAAAACATATTTTTATCATTATGTATTTGTAAGACCTTAAATTTATTTATTTAATTTTTTTTTTTTAAATCTGCCAGAAGATGAATTTGGTAATAAAAAACGTATGGCATTACTTGATGTACTTTTACAATCTACAATTAATGGACAACCATTATCTAATCAAGATATACGAGAAGAAGTTGATACATTCATGTTTGAAGGACATGATACAACAACATCAGGATTATGTTTTACGTTATATTTGATATCACGACATCCAAAAATTCAAGATAAATTATTTCAAGAAATTCGTCAAGTATTTGGTGATAATAAAGAAACACCAATTAAATATAGAGATTTAATTGAATTAAAATATATGGAATTAGTAATTAAAGAAGGTTTAAGATTATATCCACCAGTACCAATTATTGGTAGATTATTTTCAGAAGATGTTAATATAAGTAAGTTCTTATTTATGTAATTTTTATATTTAATTCCTAAAAAAAAAAAAAAACAAATTAAAAATATAAAATATAAATTTTTTTTAAATCTTTAATGTATAGATGGAACATTAATACCAGCTGGTACAAATTATACAATTGGAATTTATGTAATGTTTCGTGATGAAAATTTATTTCCTGATCCAAATTCATTTATACCAGAAAGACATACAAATGAAAATACAACAGAAAAAACAAATCCATATGCATTTATACCATTTTCAGCTGGTCCAAGAAATTGTATTGGACAAAAATTTGCAATGTTAGAAATGAAAATGATTATAACAAAAATTCTACGAAATTATGAATTATTACCAATTGGGCCAGATGTTAAGCCAATGATGAATTTAGTTATGCGTTCAAGTAATGGTTTTCATTTAGGTATTCAAAATAGAAAATATTAAAAATTCAATATTAAAAAATTGTTAATTTGTTTATCTTTATTGCGTTTAATTTTAAAAATAAAAAAATAATTAAAAAAAAAAAACTATTTTACAATTATGTCTTTATTTTGACTGATTTTTATTTGAATTATCTCTAGTAATTGTAAACCATATTGACCATATTATCAATTATTGAAATGTTCAAGA
Source organism: Anthrax anthrax (assembly GCA_963971155.1). NCBI lineage: Eukaryota > Metazoa > Arthropoda > Insecta > Diptera > Bombyliidae > Anthrax > Anthrax anthrax. The sequence continues at coordinate 4,512,415 of OZ020123.1, forward strand.
ATAATCAGTAATACTATAATCAAAAAGTCAATAGTCGATAATTTTATTTATATACTACAAATTTGCGATAACTCCATTTCATTATGAATTTTTTACAATTTTTAAATAAAAAATAAAAAAAAAACTTCAATTAGACAAGATTATGTTTTTCCAACATTAAAAATGTAGCGAAATTGATAAGTTGTGTATAGGACAGATTTTTAGAAATTAATATTTTTATAAAACTGACTAAAGTTTATTTAAAAAAAAAAAAAATGAAAAAAAGCATTAAAATAAAAATACCTAAATACTCGTACATAGTAAAAAAAAGTTGAAAGAAATATTTTTCTAATAATATTTAATTAATTTAAGATTTATGTTCTTCTAACGATATTTAATTAATTTAAGATTTATTTTAACCGCATTAATTATATTTAACTTATTTCATATCATGTCTTCTAACAGAAAACTGATTTGTTTTATAATTTCATTATTACATAATTACATAATTTTTTATTTATTGCTGTTTTTATTTTTAAACTTTAGAAATTTAAAACGAGTGTAATTTGAATTATTTCTAATAATGAATAAAGATTCAATTACGTTACATTATTGCAATTGGTGTTGTTACCACTACAATTAGTCATGTATATATGTACATTGTATGTGTATAAAAATTTTTTACGAATATAATAAGAGATCAGAAGTCAATTTTAATAATTTCAGAATAATTTACAAATTATCGTGACACAGCATCATAATAGTAATAAATATTATTCAAAATAAACCATAGTCTACAAACTATCTCTAGCTTGATAGGAATATTATATTCTAGTGTTATTATTATTTTTATCTTTTTTATTTTCAAGAGCTTTTGTGTTATTATTATTATTTTTTTTTTTACTATGCAATTAAAACTGATTACAGAACAGAAAAAAAAAATTAAAATAAAATATATATTATTTAAGAAAACGATTATATGTTCAGTGTTTATTTAATTCCGCTACTGTTGTTTTATTTAATATCAACAGAAATTTTTATTCGATTTTTAATTGTTATTTTATTTAAAAATAAAAGTGAAAATTATATTTAAATAAAAAGAGATCATTGAAAAAAAAACAAAACATTTGCTTACATCTTGTAAAATAATTTTGTACAATGTGTATGAATTTTGCACTTAATGCAAATTAAAATTGGACCTTGATTTTGTTTATAATATTATATAGATTCATTCTACATAGATAAATTATCCAATTATGAAATATTTAAAATTTCTTAATTATCAAAAATACATATAAAATTATTTTTAACAGTTTTTGGAGTGAAATGTGATTAATTATTCCTAAAAATACAAAAAAAAAATGTTTTGTTAATTTATACACTTAAATAAATTTTGAATATTGAGTTAAAAAAATAAATCTAATAATAACGTTTTTTTAATTACAAAACAAAAAGCAAAACAAAAATATATATATAAGTACATATAAAAATGATCAAAATATCAATATTGTAAATACGTGTTGTTAATATTTATCATTTTATTTAAATTAAAAAGAAAGTGAAAATAAAAATGTTTTTATATTTGATTTTATTATTATTTTCAATTTATCTATTGGATTATATTTTAACTGGGAAACGTAAAAATTTAATTTCAAATATTTCGGGACCAAAATGTTTACCATTAATTGGTTCATTTTTACCATTTCTTAAAACAAAACAAATTGAAGGTAATAAAATTTTGAGAAACATTTTTTTAATTAATTTTAAATTTGATGTGAAAATTTTTATATTTATTTTTTTTTTAATGTAGAAGTTATTCAATTGAATAGAACATTTTTAAAGAAATATCATAAAACATATCAAATTTGGATTGGTAAACATTTAACAATAACAACATCTGATGTTAAATATATTGAAATAATTTTAAATAGTAATAAATTAATAACTAAACATATTATGTATGATTTGTTAAATGATTGGCTTGGTACTGGTCTATTATTGAGTACTGGACAAAAATGGTTTATACGAAGGAAAATTATAACACCTAGTTTTCATTTTAAAATTTTAGAACAATTTATACCAATATTCGATCAACAAAGTAAAATATTAATTGAAAAATTAAAAATTTTTGATGGACAAAAAGAATTTGATATACAAAAATTAATTACTTTATTAACATTAGATGTTATGGCAGGTAGAAATATACATCTTAAATCCATACTGAAAATTTTATCTCTTGATGTTTTTTTTTTTATTTTATTTTATTTTTTATAGAATGCGCTATGGGAACAAAACTTAATGCTCAAAGTTATCCAGATAGTGAATATGCAAAAGCAATTAAAGAGTAATAAAAAGCAAATCTCTTTGAAAAATATACTTTAAAAAAATCATAATTTTTATTTCTACTTATAGACTATCTCAAATTTTAAGTGATCGTTTTATAAGTATCTTTTACAGAAGTAAATTAATGTTTTCATTATTTAAGCCTGGATTAAAGAAAAGGCAGGATAAGGCTATCGAAGTTATTCATAATTACACGAAAAATATTATTAAAGAACGCAGGAAATTATTACAAGAAAACACAACTAATCATATCACTATCCAAGGTTGAAAACGAGATTTTAAAAAATTTAATTTTTTAATTTTAATTCATTTTTATAGGTGACGATGATATTGGCATTAAACAAAAAGCCGCATTTTTAGATGTTTTACTTCGTTCTACAGTAAATGGAAAGCCATTAACTGATTCTGATATACAAGAAGAAGTTGATACGTTTCTATTCGAAGGACATGATACAACCACTTCAGGAATATGTTTTACATTATATTTACTATCAAGACATAAAAATGTTCAAGAAAATGTTTACGATGAAATTCGTCGAATTATTGGCGATGATAAAGAAACTTCAGTTGGTTATAAAGAGTTGAGTGGACTTAAATATCTTGAATGTGTAATTAAAGAATCATTGAGACTTTATCCACCAGTCCCATTTATTGGCAGATTAGTTTTAGAAGATAACATCATAAGTATAAATAATCTTTATTCGAATTTTTTGAATACAAGATAATCGAAATTTTTTTTTCTTTTCCAGATGGTAATTGTATACCAGAAAACACAAATTTTTCAATATGTTTGGATGAAATGATGAGAGATCCAGATTTATTTGATAATCCAGATGAATTTCAACCAGAACGTCATATATTGGAAGAAAATAATAATAAAAATTATAATTCTTTTGCATTTGTGCCATTTTCAGCTGGTCCAAGAAATTGTATTGGCCAAAAATTTGCGATGCTTGAAATGAAAAGTACAATATCAAAAATCTTAAGAAATTTCGAATTATTACCAATGGGCCCAGAAATTCAACCAGTTAATTTTATAACGTTAAAATCAAGAACTGGATTTCATTTAGGCATAAAATCCCGTAATTAATTGATTTCTATTGATTCCGTTAATTATTAATTCTGTTGTGATTGATTTCTGTTAATTTCTATTAAAATAAAATTATAATATACAAAAAAAAAAATAAAATTGCAACTTACATTTGTTTTCCAAATAAAGAAATTTTGTTTATTCTAAAGAATTTTGTAGTTACTACAATAAAGGTAATTTTTTTTTTTTAAATATTTATGATCATTACTCGTTTATATTGAGATCATTATATTTTTCTAAATTAATCCCAACGATGTATATCTCCAGGTGTTGGTAATTTTGATTTAGTAGATACACCTTTTGCACCACTTTCTAATAATATTTTGGTTACATCAATTGGTGGTTGAACTAGTCGTCTAGGATCTCTTGAACAGTAATAATTAGCTGATAATTTATGTCCTGGACCATCTGGAATTTGTGGTGGTGGTTGTGTACGATCAGCTATACCATCTTCAAAACGTAATGCATTTGTATATTCGCGCTAAATAAAAGAATAAAAACAATCAAAATAATTATCACACAAAATTACATAATAATACATAATACAAGTATTTTTTTTTTCTTTTTTAATTAATTACTTACCCCTAATAAAAATGCTCGTAATCTTTGAAGAAATGGTGATATATCCCTTCTAGACATTTTTAATTTATATTTTTTAAATTTAGTTAATTACAAAATCATAAATAATTTTTCTTTACAATCAAATAATAAAATTTTTAATTCTTGTGTTTACTTCTCTTCTTCAAAATTCATTTATTAATCAAGAAATTGAATTTGACAATTGCAAAACAGATGATTTGAAATTTGTAAATAAATTCGGTTTTGTATGATTGTATTATAACCGAAATTTGTATAAAATTTTGTATTTAAAATTTAACCGTTGAAAAATTTGCAAAATTTATTTAATGAAAATTTACCACATATTGTTTTTCGGTTTTATTTCAAAAAATTTTAAAAAATTTGTAAAAAGTTTAATTAATTATGAAATTATGCGATGTATGTACACACAAAATACATATATGAAACGCTAGAAAACACCCTGTATCTTTTTACAGTTAAATTTTATATACATGTGTATATAAAAAAATGTGAGTAATATATGAAATGTTTTCTACAATGGTTTTACATATGTATACACAAGTTGTATAGCTTTTATCGGAATTCGGAAGATACATGGAAGGTGTAAAATACGTGAAAAATTAATTAACTCAATATTTCTTCTTTTGTTTTTCCATTATAAACTAACACCTTTTATTGCATATGTTACACAAAATAAATTTTAAACCTTCATTTCAATCACTGAAGTTGTATCGCATAACATTTTTAGAACAAAAAAAAAATGCAGATAAAATTTTTGATTAAAATTTTCATCCTACAAATACAAGTAATCACTTTAATGGCAGTTAATTTGAAATATCTTAAAAAAAGAGCATTAGCATTTCCAAAAGGAAGTTCAATTGGTGTAATCTTTGTTTTTTTTATTTTTTTAAATTTACATTTTATAAAATTAAATTCTAATTAAAAATTTCTGATTTATTAACTTTTTATATGTTTATTTTAGTATCTTGCAGCAGTTGCAATACCAATTGATTTACTATCACGGAATGTATTTTTATCATTTAATTTAGAAACAAATTTTGCTTTATTAAATAATAATACACATGCTAATTTAATTGAAAAGGTAAAAAAAAAAATATACATTTATTATATTTAATAAAATTTTTAATTTTTTGCTGTTTTTTTTTTGTTTACATTTTGTAATGGTTACACAGTGGAATTTAGATAGTGAAACAAATTTCGATTACAATAATGTTACAACAATAACACGAAGAAGTTTAAAGGAAATTTTTACTCGAAAAATATTTTATAAAACTGTAGAAGGACATTTAAATAATTTTGGTTTAAATGGATTTGAATGTTTATTAAAGATAATTTGTGAAATAAATGAAATGTATATATCAGAGCATAATGGTCTTTTGGGAACACTATTTCATATTCTTCTATCGTAAGTTCACATATGTATATATACATGACAAATAAAGGTAAATCAATATCACTCATACATTTTTTTTTTTTTTTTGGTTTTCAATTTAAGCCCGTCTACGTCCACCAAAGAAGAGGGTATTAATCCAGAGTATTATCAAGCTGAAAATTTTGGTTTAAAAAAACGGTGCTCAATTTATTATCAACAATGCCCAATTAATATCTTGGACATAATTACACAGAAATTTTAATATTCTAAAAAAAAAAAATTAATCGTAGAATCAAAAATTAATATTTACTTTAATTTTTTTGATAATTTTCAAAAATAATTTTTATAAATAAATAATAAAATTTAATAATTCAACTAAAAAATAATTTTATGAAAATTTATAACACAACTACGGTAAGTCTTCTTCAACGAATTAACGATCGATCAATTCGTTCTGTTTCATTTTATCGTCATCAAATCTCAACCCATGTTTTCATTTGTATTGTATTGTATTGTATTGTGTCGAATTCGTTACCACATTTTCAATTTAAAAAAATTAATCATTTTCAGTTAGATTAGCTGTATCTGCCTATTTGTTAATTGTTATTTAGTGATAAAAGTTTAATTTAAAAATTCAATTCAATTGTGTTTTATAACAAAATGTATTTTTTTTTTACACGTAAAGATAAATTTAAAAATAAAAAAATGGAAACATCATCAAAGGTATTAAGAAATAAACATTTAGATAATGTACAACAAATTAGTACACCATTAAAAATACCACCATCACCGCTATTGAAAAATTTAGGATATGGATCCGGTGTACAAGTATTTTGTTTAGAAAGATCACCAAGATTTGGTAAATTTCGTTCACCATGGGCAGTTAAAAAAATTTCTAAACTTTGTGCTGCATCCAAAAACAGTATCACATATCAAATAAGATTAAAAGAAGAAGCTGAAATTTTAAGGTAAAATAAAAGGGCAAATTAAAATTAGTAAATGGATGAAACCTATTTTCAACCATTTGATTGTCGCATTATACATTTTAGGAAATTGAATCATCCGAATATAATTGGTTTCCGTGGATACAATGAAACAAAAGATGGAATAGGTAGTTTAGCATTAGAATACGGTCACATATCGTTAGGACAAATTCTTGAAGAGAAATTCGAAAACAAGGAGGGGCCATTAGAATCTGATAAAATACTCAAGGTCATTTATCACAATAATTTTGTTCTAACATCTTGCTAAAATCCTTTTTTTTTTCTAGATGTCCTTTGACATTTTGAAAGCCTTGGATTATCTTCATAACGAAGCAAAATTACTTCATGGTGATTTGAAATCTTGCAATGTTCTTGTTAAAAATGATTTTGAAATTTGTAAACTTTGTGATTTTGGAGTTAGTTTGCAATTAGATGAAAACGGTTTTGTCGCCGATAATAAACCTTATATAGGTAAGTTCTCTTTAAAGGCTTTACTTTAAATTTTAAATGCAATTAAATTTCGTCTTTCAATTAATAGGAACTGAATTATGGTCAGCACCAGAAGTAATCGATCAAATTGAACCAATTTGTTATAAAGCTGATATATTCAGTTTTGGACTTATCATTTACGAAACAATCGCTTTGATACCACCACATACATGGAATATTAATAATGATGTAAACAATGATGATGACGATAATGTCGAAGATGATGAAAAATCTTTAGGCAAAGAAAATAATTCAAGTCTTCTAAGTTTAGAAGATGAAATTGAAGATGACGATATTGACTATGCTTTAGGGACTAGACCGCCATTACCAGAAGCATTGGAACTTGATGATAAATATAATAAAGTTGTTGAGATATTTTACCTTTGCACAAATGAATTACCAGAAGATCGTCCAAATCCACATGATTTGCTTCAGGCACTTACAAATAATTAATATGTACCTATTTAAATTTTTTAATCTAAACCTCAATATTTTTTAAAATATTTTTTATAATCTTATTTTTTATATCAGAAATTGTTTTTTAAATAAAATTATTACAATGCATGAGTCTAATAAAAGAAACAAATCTTTAACAATTAATTTATTCGTTACATTACGAGAAAAAAAGTTCATCTTAACACATTTTGGTATAGCGCTTTCATATACTTAATGATATCTTTATTATAACCTTCAAGCACTGGTCGTCCATCGATATAAGAACATTGTTCAAATAAATTCATATTGGGTAAATGAAACCAATAGTTTTTAATACCATCAGTATTATCTAAATCTAATGTGTTTAACTGATAAATTCCAAAATGAAATGTTTTACCATCAGTTTGAATACTTTGAACAACAATTGGTTTTGGTATCTTTTTTACATCCTAGTGTGAAGAAAAAAATAAATAAATAAATTGTTCATATACATATTTTACAAATTTATAAAGAAAATTCCTTACACCATATAATTGCTGTGCTCTTGCCGCTGATGTTGCAAATGCTGCTAAAAGTGTTCTCGCTTGAAATTGTTCAATCGATACCGGAATTTCACTCAAGCTCTTAACTTTTGTTGGTGAATAATATACAATTATCGTATGAGGATGTGAACATTTGATATCTTTTCGTAGTGCTATTTTTCAACAATTTCAATATAAAATTTAATTTTAATAGAATACTCTGTACTTTAGAATACGTTAACTTACGGTAGAAATCACTTGTTGGAATTTCTCTTTCTCGTGGTATCGATATTGTACATTTTAATGGAAATAAATCCGGTAATTCAGCATTGTATTTTTCCTTAAATGGTTCAATTGGCCGATCTGATGTTACAAGTACTTCAATAGGAAGATTTAATTGAATTTTACATTCTTCTCTATTAAATGATGTAATTAAGTTGATATCATCAATTATTCGACGTTTCCCACTCAATGTTTTTCCAACTAATTTTTCGCATTCAAATAATAATTTAGATACAATTGATGAACTGAAAATTAAAAATGTTTTTAAGTCTTCAATATGAAATATAAAACAAACAAAACAAATGGAAATTACAATTTCTTTTCATCAGTTATTCCATAAAATCTTGGAAGATTAAATGCTGGCCTCTCAGGTATTTTTACTTTAGCAAGTTTTTTTTGTTCAGCATCAAATACATTCGATGATAAAATTAAATCTTGAACATTCCTATCAACAACACTTGAAATTACATTTTTTTCAAGTGATTCTTGAATACGTTTAGGCATTGATGTTATTTCAATTGTATTCGTCAATACTCTAGCTTGTGTAAGTCCTTCAAGTAATACGTGTTTGTCTTGATAAACATAACACAATGGAGCATTGATATTATCCAAATTTGTGTCAACTTCTAAATCTCGTTCAAATGTAAGTTTTTCAAATTTTCTAGTTTTTTCATTAAGAATTTCTAAAGCATCCACAACTTTTATATTTTGTCCTTCAAGTATTGTTTTTGCTCCCGTATCAATTGGTGTCCTTTTACCCTGAACTTGCCAATGTTTTTTAAAATGCCAACCCAAATGTTGTGCTCGTAATATATTTGTTAATCTCATTTTTACTTAAATTTCTATTTATATTATTTTTAATTTATATGCGCTATGTATTTATTCATAAATCTTCCTGATTTCTGTTTTTGATAGGAAAACATAAAAAGTGAGGTTAAAAAGTTAATTTTATGGAAGTTGTCAAATTTTATGTTTGTGTAGAGTTAAACGTAGAGTTGAATCGAGATTTGAATTTGAATTTTCGGGTAGTGTAGATCAATGCGTATACGATGGATGACGATGATACATCCCAAACCAAGATCTTCCCAAACCAAATTCATGTGTGTATTTTTAAATTGTCTGAATGACGTACTTCCGTATTTTCAAAATATTGTTTCTTTAACGGTTACTTGAAAATTAATATTTTGTACAAGGTGTTGGGTACACTTGGTCTATGGGGTACATACATAGCAACGTGTTAGTATGGAAATCTCTGTTTAAAATTGTTTATTTGAAAACAAATTTATCATACACCTTTGATAATATTTTATGTAATTTTTGTTATTTTGATTCCATATAAAAATGTCTAGAGAGGTAATTTTTTAAAAACAAAAGAAAAAAAAAAAAAAAAGAAAATAATTTTAAATACATATATATTTTAGGAGCAAGCAATAAATATGCGAAAAAGATGCATTTTATATTTAATAGAAAAATATCTTATAGATATGGGATTTCAGCAAACAGCATCTACATTACGAACTGAAGCATATCTTTCAAATGATTATGAAATTTGCGATAATATCGATTTAGATACAATTTATTTAGAATATTGTAGTTATTATCATTTAAAATTTGAAAAATATCCAAAGATTTTAAAGAATATGAATAAAAATGAAAAAAATTCAAATAACAATGAAAATAAAAAATTTAAAAAGAAAAAATCTACTGAATTAGCTTTCACTAATTCCATTGATAAAAATGGTGATAAGGATAAAAACGAATTATCGGATAATTTTAAAGTTTTTGGGTTACCGACTACTAAAAGTAATGAAAGTGCATCAGATATTCAAAATTCATTAATTACTTTTGATCTTGATATGCAAGAGCAGATTCTATTTAATGGTGATAATAATTTCAACTCAGAATGGAAAGAATTGGCAAAAATTGTTTATCGGTACGTAAATTACATTCTACGCTTTTTATTTTCGTGTTATTATATTTTTCTTTATCTATTTGGTAGAGATCTAATAAAACATGATTTAAATTTGAAATGGGAAGATATTTGTGGTCATAAAGAGGCCATTGATTTATTAAAAGAATCAATAATTTTGCCATTAGAACATCCTGAATATTTTACTGGAATTTTAAAACCATGGAAAGCGATTTTATTATATGGGCCATCTGGTATAGTAGAGAAAAAAATTATATTTCTTGTTATTTATGGTTACTAAAATCTTATCGTTCTTGTGCAGGAACTGGTAAAACTCTACTGGCAAAAACAGTTTGTTCAGAAACATTTAAAAAAATGAATTTCTTTTATGTCCATTCAAGTACAATTGTATCTAAATGGAGAGGAGAATCTGAGAAAATGATTAGAGTATGTAAATAGCTGCTCATTTTGATTTTCCATTAATTTCTATCTATTTTCTGTATAAAGGTATTATTTGAAATGTCTCATTATTATGCTCCTTCTATAATATTTTTTGATGAAATTGATGGTATCACTTCAAAACGTGATAGTTCAAATGAACATGAAGCATCAAAAAGATTTAAAAATGAATTTCTATCTTTATTGGATAACATAGAATATGAAAATAAAAAACGTGTATTTATTCTCGCTAATACAAATATTCCATGGTAAATATATATGTATGTATTATTGGAAAATTAAATTTTACTTTAAGAATTCTATTTTTTGTAGGGATATTGATGTTGCATTTTTGAGAAGATTTGAAAGAAAAATTCTAATTTCATTACCAAATGTAGAAGAAAGAAAATTATTAATTAAAAATTTTTCATCAAATTCAAAACATTTAACAGATAAAATTTTAAATAATTTAGCTATAAAATGTGATGGCTTTACTGGTGATGAAATACGAATTGCTTGTAAAGAGGCTGCTATGAAACAAATGAGACAATTTCATAAAAAAGGCATTAAAAAAGGTGAGAATATTTTGTAACTTCTAAATCCTTATAATACTTAATCTAAATTTTTTTTCCCAGAATGTTCAGATATAAATTTACATATAACTGAAATTGATCTATTACAAGCATTTGATCAAATTCAGCCTATTGGACAAAAATATCAAAATAAGTACATTGAATGGAATAAACAATTTGGTATGAAATTATAAAATTTCAGAAATCTTAATTAAAAACGTAACTATTTATTTATTTTTTTGAAAAACGTAATATTTACTTTTAAATTACAAATTACAATTCATTTATATTTGAAGATGGAAAATAAATTAACGCTTACTTTTTACTTTAGTTTTGGCCATTTTTTGCCCCTGATATAGACCAGTATAATAGCCACTCATATACCATGACATCAGCATTGCTGATAAATTTTCTGAATCCTCATTTAATTCATTTAACATTGGTGGCATTGGTGGTGGAGGAGGTGGTAAAATTGATGTACTTTCAAACTGATGTTCATGTTGTCCACTACCACTACCACTTAAATTATGTGAACGACGCATCTTACTTTTTTTATTACAATTCATTTTCACATCATTATCACCAGCATCACCATCATCTGAATTTTCACCACCACTAACTTGTCGTGATTTATTAAATTGCATTCGTCGTGCTTTCTTACCCCATGATGGAACTAAATCACTTATATTAACTTCTTGTTCATTACCATATCCAATATATTTTAATAAGCATGTTTGTTTATCTTCATTAATAGATAGAATTTTTGCTTCATAATCAACACCATCATCATATGTTGCACGAATATAATCGCCAACTTTATAATTTTCTACTGTACTTGCATTTTTTATATTTTTCAATGAATTCTCATTTTGTTGTTGTTGTTGTTGTTCGCCCTGTTCATCAACTTCAAGGGTTACTGTAATTCCAGTTGTACTAGCTATATCATTTGTTTTTTCCTTTTGTTGTTGTTGTTGTGGCTGTTTATTCGTTTCTTTAGCTAGTCTTTTAGCAAGTTCACTTTTTGTTAATTTCACTGATTTATCATATGCTTTAATTAATAGCGTATCATCCCATATATTATCGTCTTCAGCAACATTTTTATCCTACGTACATATATATTAAAATGTAAGTATTAATAATTTTAGTTTTCGTTTTGATTACAATAAGAAATAAATAGAAATTTTATTTTTTACCTTTTCCATATTTCTTTGCATATAATTTTATTACAAATTTTACAATTGTACGTATTAGTATATATGTAATATATGTAAATCAATGTTTTATATATATATAAATAAAATAAATATATAAAATACAAAAAAATATCAAGAAAATAAAAATCTCCAAAAGAAATATATATATAGGTGCTTATTCTTATTTTATGTGTGCGTGTATACTATGTGTATCTGGCCTGGCTGTACACACAACAACAAAAAAAGCAAATGTCAAATTTTGTGTTTTTGTTTCTTCGTGGTTTTTTCTAATTTTTTATTTTAAATTAAATTTTTCTACATTTTGATGGTATAGCGCTGTAATCGATTGGTTGATTAAAACAACGCATCGTGAATGCGATGAAATGCGTGAATGTACTCAACACTGTGCGATATTGTGCGTTTACATATATAGCGGAAGAAAATAAATATTTAACGTTTTCTTTTTCCGGTATTCTCAATTCCAAGAATTTAAGATTATCATATCCTCAATACAAATTCATTGTAATAACTATAAATTTTGTTTAAAAATTAATATTTTATAATTTTCAATGAAGAATTTGTTTTTATAAAATATTAATTTAAACATAAAAAATTTTGAAATACTAAATAGTATCAATTATCACGTCTGTTACATGTCTTGTAATAATTTTAGCAACCATAAAAAAATTTTTTTTTACGCTACTACTGTTATTTAAAAATTGATGTAATAAATCTGTTAATCAAAACCTGTGTTGTTACAAAATTTCACTGTAAAGTGCAAAAATTTATAAAAGGTAAAAAAAAAAACGTAAGAGATTAAAATCTGCATACATTAATATGTACATATTTATTGTAAAAGTAGTGGGTGATTAAAGAGGTATACGAACGAAATAATAATGCGGTTATAAGGTCTATTTATTTTGTATTGTATATATACCAGATAATTTACATGTATTTATGTATTGTTTGTGTATACATTTCCATAAAATAATGTGATTGGCCTAACATTATATATTTACACTATACATATAGTATGTATATAATCTATTATATGCAGATGTTCAGATCCCAGATATCCGATTTTGATCAATTTAGTTTACCCGATCTGATTTTCGGTCATTCATTTTCAATAGTTTAATTGGCATACAAAACAGTAATAGAGGTAGTCTGTACAGGTCAAGTGAGAAATTTTCATGTAACGCTTTAAAAATTAATTTATTTAAAAAGAAAATAAACTTCATAATAAAATTTGTGAGAATAATTTAAAGTTTATATTTAAAAGTTAAAAATACAATTTATAATAATTAAATAAAAAGTCATTACATTAGAAATTAATTATGGGATTTTTAAAGTGGATTAAAAGGTAAGGCTCATCACTTTTTTTTGGCATATGTATATAGCTTATGTACCGGTCAGGTATATAAATTTGATAACATATTCATACTTGTATATATATGTAATTTGTGTATGAAAGTGACAAAAAAAATTATTGATATGTACATAATGAAAATAACGGAAAAAATTAAATTTAAATCGAAATATATTATGTGGAATTTCTAAAATGCAAAAAAAAAAAACATATTATTTGTAATCAATTGATATACAGATTTTTTTTTTTTCATTTTATTTAAAAAATAAAAAATTTTGTTTTAGGGATACGGATGCTTCTAGTTCATCACACAAAAGACGACAAAGTGAACCACCATTATCACATTTTATTAATAATGATAATCATACAAGAGATGAAGCTTATATTAGAGCTTTATCTAAATTCAATGAATGGCGTAATAAACAGAAATTTGCTAGTTTTAGTAAATCATCTCGTAAAAATTCTAAAAAATCTAAAAGAATTCCATTAGATGAAACAAAAAATTTATTTTATATGAATACAACAACAACAACAATGACATCAACTACAGAAATACAAAATAAAATAATTCCAGAAAAAGAAAATATTGTTTCTATGCCGAATTTAACAGGATCAGAAACAGAAGAAATTGAAATAGCAGATTTAAAAAATATTTATGAAGAAATTGAATACGTTTATAATGGTAGCATTGATTTAGATTCAAAGAATAACGATGATGGTCGTAGTACTAATCGTTGTAAAAAAATGAATACAACAATATCATCTATACATTATGAAAATGAAATTCAGAATTTTGAAAAAAATTATTGTTCACAAGGTGTACAAACAAATTTTCCAAATTATTTGAATAAATCAGATGAACTGATAATATCAAGTCCACCAATAAAATTTTATAAAGAAAATTCAATTCCATTTGATGAAATTAAATCACCAGAAAATTATATTGATAAATATTCAGTAATATATTCATCACCAAAGAAACCATCAATTCATGATAATAATTTAATAACTGATGTAAAACCACCAATTCGTAAGCGACGTAATAGATCTAAAACAACAACAGTATGTAATTTAAATAAAAATTACCAAAATTATTCAAATCATACAGAAATTCAAAATAAAAAATATATAAAAAATATTTCATTGCCAAGTAATTGTGTTGAAGTACACCGATCTAATCAATCATTGGATTATGATAATCAGCAACAAGAAGAAAATGATGATTTAATTGAATATGCTCAAATAACTGACAAAAATGAAAAACATATGAATAAATTTCCGAAAACTAAAGAAAATGAATTTCAAGAATACGTTGATAATAATTTTAAATTTCTTGATAATAATTCAATGATGACAACATTTAATGAAGATGAAGAACGATTATCATTAATGATTGATGCTGATACAAGTTATCATCCTCCACAAAAAGATGTAATCGTTACTGATTTAGATCAATCTGAAGGTAATACATCATTTGATTTTGAAATTAATTCAAATAACTAATTTACATGTCTATGCCATTTTTTTTTAAATTTTCTAGAGATAGAGGTGAACAATCCAAATGATGCAAAATTAAGTGATGAAATAATGGCTGAATTGAAATCTCTGGAATTATGGAGTGAAAGTTTAAATTTAATTCCAATTAATAATTCACCAAGATCTTCATTAAACTCAAAAAAGAAACAAATGGTTAGTTAAATTTTTTTTTTATATATTTTAAGGAATTGAAAATATATTATTTTGTTTTATTTTTTAAATAGAATTTATCTGGAACTTATTCTTGCGTTATGGATGATTTAAAACTGAGAATTTCACCATTTCGTAATAGTTTAAAATGCCCTATTGTATACCGTTCTGGTATATTTCGTAAAACTTCAGTTAGCTTGATTACATCATTTGATGAAAATCAAAAAAAAAATCAAATGAAATACGCTTTGCAAAGAAATTATTTGATACTAAGGTAAAAATAGAAATTCAGAAAAAAAAACTGACGAGTGCTTATTTCTAAAATTTATTTATTTATATTTTTTGTTTTTCAGAAAACTAAGACATCCAAATGTTGCATTATTAATGGCAATTTGTGTTAATAAATCCAATGATATAATTTCATTGATAACAGAATCATTTGAATGCACTTTACATGACGTTCTACATAAAAGCGTAAGATTTAGTTTTTTAGAAAACATAAAAAGACAAAATTTAGCAATATATTGTATCTTTTAATTTTTTTCTAGCGCATTGAATTGCCATTAAACGACTGTGTAGATTACATGATACAAATAATAAATGCATTAAAATACATGCATGAATGTAAAATGGTACATTCAAATATATCTAGTCACGGGATTTTAATTACCAATAATGAAAAGAATAAATTCGTTAAATTATCATCATTTGAAATGACAACAAATTTAAATTATCATAATATTAAAAATGAGTTAGCAAAATATGAAAATGATTCATATGTCAGGTATATATTACATATTGTACTTAATTATTTTTCATTTTAAGTAATGATTTTCATTATGTTTTTCTTTCCTTTTTACATTTCCTAGATTTGATCAAGCAAAATATTCAAAAGATTATCTACCATACTTAATTGAATATCGTAAACAATATTCACAACATCAATATCAGGCACCAGAATTAATTACTACTAAACATAAATCTGTTTATCCAACAGTTAAATCTGATGTTTATGGAGTAACTTTGTTATTATGGGAAATGTTAAACAATCATATACCATATGAATTACTCAATTATTTTGATCTCGAAAAATTGCATAATGCGAACTGCTCAAAATTGCCACTAATAAAAGCAGATCGTTGCGCATTATTTGAAAATATCATTAAGCAAGGACTACGTATTAAATTATCAGAAAGACTTGAAGATATTATTTTGATAAAATCTCATCTTGAGGAAATTAAAAGTAACATCATGTTAAAAGAAAATCAAAAAAATTCACCAAAAATTAATGAATCAGATAGTTTACTTGAATTTTCGAAAATATTAAAAGCACGAAATTTTGATGATGATTTGTGTGATCGAACAAGCACAGTAAAAAAACGAAAAGAACAAGCATTAAAGAAAAATCGTTTGTCCGCAAAAGAACTTTTCCAAGATGTAAATAATCATAAAAATAGAAAATCTGAGAATGTTTGTGATTCAAAAGCGTATAATGATAAAGAACAAAGTCTACAATTAGATGGAAATACAAGTAGAAATTTCGATTCGGGAATTGCCAGCAATGATATTAATACTGCGTATACAAAACAATCTGTGGATACATATCAACAAGATTACCATATTCCTGATACACCAATTGCTAGAAATAACAAGTTATTGAAAGTTGCATGGCTTAACGGCAATGATCATGAGCCGTCTTCGAATTTGAAACCGACCAATAATGACGATAATAATAGTGTAAGAATAATTGAAAAAAATTTCAAACATGATGTAATTGAAGATGATTCTCCAAAGAAAAAAAGACTTAATGTTAGCATACGTATAACTCATGGAATTGTTAAAGATAAATCGCTTACGAATGAACAAAGTCAAACTGAAGATTTTATGGCAAACACTTCATCTTTATCCGAAAATCACAGAAAGGATATTTCTGATCAAATTAAATATTGGAACAGTTTGACATCACCTTTAAGTCAAGAATTATTGGGTAAAGAATCAAATACGTTAGAAAATAACAAAAAGAATATTTCCAAACAAAATATTCCTGTTACCATGAGCAATACTACTAGTTCAAAAGGGAATCAAATTCAGAAAAAATATCAAGACGAACAATGTAAAAACAAATCATCTGAGATTTTTAATCAAAATTTCGAAGAGTTTTTCAGTAGATCAAGAATGAGTGACGTTAATTTTGAAAGTACTTTATGGAGACGTGAAAAAGAGAAATGTGAACAACAAAATAGTGCACGAATTATCTATGATGATGATTATGAGAATTCAGGCGAAGCTGGTGTAATAACTCCACGGAGAACGTCAGTTAGAGAGACCGTACATAAATTTGAAAATTATTTCAAATGTTTGTGCCAACCGACAGTATTGGATTTTCATGATGAAACAAGAGAGGCCGAGAAGGAATTAACATTTGATGGTAATGTAGCACGAATGATCGAAAGTGGAGAAATATGTAATATTAGTGAAGCCAGCACAAACATTGCATCGATTGAAATAAACGAAAATCAAGAGAATCAGGAGAATCATCAAGAAAATGATAACTCAGTGAACGTTTCTAAATTGGATGTAGTACTTCGAAATAACAATGAGAAAAAGGAAGAAGAAATGTTTTCTGAAAAACAAAATGTAACAGAAAAATCCCCATCTAGTGATGAAATCATTAAAGAACCTAATATTGAGGTAGCAAAGAAGACAGTTTCACTTTCCTCAATTAGTACGTTTACTAATCAACAACGTCCATTCTTGTTGGCATTAAATTTAAAAAAGCTGTGTAGACGTGCTTCTGATGTTGGATGTCTTACAAATATCACTACATTGACGCCATTACGAAAAAAGAGTGAAAATGTACGACATTCAATATGCGGAACAGAAGAAATTTTTAAACGTCTTGGTGAAATACCATTTATAAGTATTGATCGGTTACAGACTACCGATAAAAATTCACTTGGTATAATCACATCAGATGGAGAAAGTGAAAAACAGCAACAATTGGACAACAATTCTTCACGCGTTGGAAAATTAAAATGCTGGAATTGTGGATGTCAAGTGTTTTCAGTAAATGAAATCAAGGATAATTTATCAGAAAATTATAAAGACGTTGATATCCTATTACCACCACGCCAATCATTTGGTACTGTATCACAAAATGCTAAATCCGTTGAAGATCTGTATATTGATGATGATTTCAACAATGAACTAGGTGAATTATGTGCTAATATTGAATTAGGTAATGAAGACGATGGTATCGGACAAACAACCGAATTTTCTGATATACAATTTGATTTTGATATTCTGTCGGCTGAAATATTAAGTAAACTAAATTTGAGCTCGTAAATTTTGTTGCAAAATAAAAGACGACGATATTCATAAATTTATCAAAAAGCAAAAAAATTAGAAAAAGAAAATTTTCTAATCTTTAAGCCATCTTATATTTTTTATATTTTCTTTTTATATTACATGGAAGTACATAATATATTTTTTATTTAAAATGACTAAACATTTTCCATAACTATGTTTGGTAAATAGCAAAAATACTTTTGTGTGCCTTATAATTTGTAGAAGAATTCTCCCTTGTTTAAATAAATAAATCAAATATTTTTCATAGTATCATAAAAATCTTTTCCTTTATTTTATTTTTAAAACAATTATAGGTGTTGTAAAAATTTTGATATATCTGTTGCATTTTGTTTTTTATCAGCTATTTTTGAACCAAATTGTATAGCACGTTTTTTAAATTTTATACAATTTCTTAAGTTCAAATGATAACCACATAAACGTAGTAGTAATTTATCACCAACACCTTGTGCTAATTTAAAACAACATTTTTGTGATGGTTCAAGATTATTAATGAAATTTACAAGATCTTCTTCAATAAATGGTGTACGAGATGTTTTACCATGATCAGCAATTACACGATCATCACGTCCCAAATTTCTCATTGGTATACGATTCCAATCCATTTGTAATTCATTTTTTAATGATTCTAATTTATCGTGATGATTGCCTTTACAGCGTTGATAGCTATTTCTATGTCTTGTATAACCACCAAAAAGTTCATCGGCACCACTACCTACAAGGACGATCTACAAGAAAAAAATAGGTATAATTGGTTTTCTTTTTCAATAAAATTTTGTACTTGTGTAATTATGCTTACCCTGCAATTCGATTTATACGAAATGCCATTTACTGTTCCTATACCTCTAGTACCAAACCAAAATGCACATCCTAATGATTCATCTAATACCGTATTTAATGGATATATTAAATTACAAATATGATTACTAAGTTCTTCATGAAGTTCAGATCGGTTAATATTGATCTCTACTAAATTCCAAATCCTAAAAGAGGAAAACAAAAATTTTATTTTTTATTTTTATAATTGATTGAATAACTGTATTACCTTTTCGGATAGAGCCTTTTCAATTCCTCGTATGATTCTTTTGCTGATATTCTATCTGGAACGTTCCAGTTAATATCGTTGTTTTGTTTAGCCACACTTTCAAATGCCACATTAATTAAATCTATTGGTTCACATAAATCGACAAATTTGTGAGCTAAAGCAGCTATTATTGAACAATCTATGCCTCCAGAAAATAATATACCGATTTTACCATGAGCACAGTTGATATTAGGATCAATATTCGATGGACTTATTTCGAAATTTTTTTTTAAACATTCAGTACAACATTTTCTTGTATTGGTTACTCTTTCTTCAACTGATTTTTCTAACAATTCCAGAAGTTGATTAACAGCCATTAGCACTGATTCGTTTTTAATTAGCCTCTCAAAGACACTGTCATCAATCATTTCTGTTTCATCCAAAATATCATAGAAATCAAATTTTTCCTGTGGAAGTACGCAAATTGTAAATATTAAAAAGAAATTTAGAATTTGTATGTTATTACATTTGAACGTGTTTCGGAAGAAATTAACCATTCGGGATTAATTGATTTTGAAACGGTTAGACTAATCTGAAAAATATTCTCTATTCCACATAAACTACTTCTTTGTTCATCTTTTAGATCCTTCCACGGATATAAAATTAAATTCTTTTTTGTAGTGTTTAGATCAATTTTAAAAATTCCAACGGATGGTAATTCAATTGTTCTCGTTGACGACGACGTAGGAATTTCTAAAAATTTAAAAAAGGGGCTACATACATTTTTTGTTTTAGAAATTATTGTAACCACTAACTTACGAGAAACACTACAAATTTTCAAAATTTCATTATCATCATTTTCAATTAATAATGAATTACGTCCAAGTGAATCTCTTCCAAAATATAAAATATTTTTATCTTCTTTATAATACACAAAACTATAAGGGCCTTTAATTATTTGAAAAATTGATAATAATTCATCATCATTCTAAAAGGAAAAAATTGTATTTTTTAATAGATTTAAACCAGTTGAAAAAATTCCTTATTTTACCTTGCATTCATTAAGTTTTGCTAATAACCATATAGAATCTGATACTTTTATATTTTGATCCATATTAAATATATCACCATTAAAAATTAAAATTCCATTATTTTGCTGTAATGGCTGTATTCCAATTTCATTTCCTTGATGCCATAAAACAGAACCAACAAATAGTATTTCGTTATTTTTTGTAATTACCTGATTAAATTTATCAGGACCACGATTTTTAATTAATTGTAGTAATTTCTGAAAAGTAAATCAGAGATCTTTTATAAATGAAAATTTTTATGATTGCATTAATGCTTACAGGATTTAAAACGTCTATAACAGGTTTTGTTCCTTTTGATAACTTAAATACACATAATATTCCACACATGATTATAATAATAATTTAATTTAAAACAATAATTTGTTTTTGATCTATAAAAAAAAAACAAAATAATGAAATTTGAATTATAAATTGGTTAAAAAGTTAAAAATTTAAAGCATAAAAATCCAAAATGCTATAACATGGACATGTATAATTACAATAATGGAAACAGTTGCATTGATAGTGAGCATTTCCTCTACACTATTGTTTTGGGTTTAAGCGCCCTTTCGCTATAATTTCGTAGTTCTACATAATTACAAGATATTTAAGAGAAAAAAAAAATCTGAAATATTTCATTAATAAAAATTTTATTGTATTTTCTTATTAAAATAACATATTTTTAATTCCATTGTAGGTATTATACTGAGGATTTCTCTTTTTTATTAAATTTTTTTTGTAATTTTTTATTGAATTTCATTTTTTTCTTTGGATTTTCTTTTGAAGCAATCTCGTTTAAGTCATCAAGTCGTTTAATTCCACTAAAAGAAAAAAAAAAGTAAAAGTTAATAACAAAATAGAGTTATAAAAACAAATACAAACCTTTTAACAGAAATTAAACTTGTTGTAGTTTTCGATGACAATGCTTGCGCCCAATCCTCGTCAGTACCTTTAATTGCAAATTCCTCTAAATGTTCTTTTTTTAGTTTTTTCAATTCTTCGTTTTGTTTTCTTGCTAATTCCTAAACAAATAAAACAACAAATTATTTTCATTCATTTGAAAAATAGTTTTTCCATTACTACTCACTTTAGCATCTTCATTTAATTCATCATCAAATGATTGTGGTATTGCTATTAAATTTTCACCTTTGTTTAAATTTATATCTTTTGTCATTTTATTTTCAATATTATTCTCAATTAAATTAATCACATATTTTGTGATTTTTTTAATTGCATCATAAAATTTAGCTAATATTTGATTTGTTGGCATATTAAATTCCTCACATAAATTATCAACAGTTTTACCTTGTAAACCCATACCAAGTAAAATGGCCTAAAAAATATAAAGTAAAAAATTTAATAAAAAATTTGTCTTAAATTTTTCATCATACTTTTTGTAATGTATCTAGGTGAATATTTTTCGTTTTTCCATAAAAATAAAGACGTGCTATATCTGTTATTAAATCTGATATTAGGCGATAATCAACTTGATTTCTTGTGTATGCTTCTAAACGTTGAATGTCGTGTGATAAGAAATAAGCATCGATAACGGATTGATCTAATTCTGTAAAGAATTGAAAAATTACTTCAACTATACAGTAATTTCGAGAAAAAAAAAAGAAAAGCTCACCTTTTTCATCTGTATTTACTATTTTGTTATCTAAAAGAGAAAGACCAAGATTCGTCGGGAAACAACGAAATGCATTTCCTAGTAATTTAACAATTCTTCTACGGAAATCATTAAAATACAATGCTAGCCATTCGGTATTAGCATTTTGAAATGTATGCTTTTGCAAATTTGTTAACATTATACATGAATGTTCACCAGTTAAATCGTTTGCTTTTTGGCTTAAATATACTGGAACAAATTTTTGACTTTTCCAAAATTTCAATAATTCTATTGTTAAACCATACGATGTTCCAATATAATCAATTCTTTCTGCTTTTCTTTCATTTAATCTTTTCAATAAAGTTGGAACCTTTTTCCGCGGTGTAATTACCTCTTTCAATAAACCAATTTCATCTTCCTCAACTTCTTCAATACCTAGATTAAAACAAAATAAATTTAAAAATCTTAAAATGTTCGATTACTTTTTATACCATCTTGTTCATTTTCTTCAGCATCTTCTGTTAAATCGGTAAATTTTCCTTCATAATAATCTCGTAGTAAACGTAATGCTCTTTTACCATAACCCATCTGAAATTTAATACATCATTTTTTTAAATTTAAAAATGAAATACAGTTTTCCTCAACCACTTACACGTTGATAATTTGGATGGGTTGCAATTCGTACAACACGTAATCCAGCCAATTTTGGAAATTCTTTATCACCAAATTGTTCAGATATATTCCATGGTATTAAATCTCCACTAGCCTTTTTGCCTCTACCCAGAGAATCATGTACACTTTGTGATGATATTTCGCCTTCTAAAACGACTTGTAATACAACCAGTACTTCTGGTAATTGATCTTTTTTTGTGATTGGTCCTAATAAACAAAATAAATGATGCGCTGGTGCATCACTCATCATTTGTAAATCATTTGGACTATTTTTGTAATGTGATGAAACATAAATAGATACAAGACGTTGTAAAAATGATTCAGCAGCTTTATGATATGAAAATAATGCATCTCGATCAATATAATAGAGTTCACAAACATCTGGTGTTGGGCAACCTGAACTAATGTGTGGTATAATTGTTGCATCTAAACATAAAAGTGAAGTCAGCCATGCTTCAATTTCATCACCAGCACGATAACGAATCGATTCTTCAAGTTTTATCTACAATAAAAAAATTATTCATTTACAAATATTAATTTGATTTCTTTTTTAAATTATTTACCGGCGGCGGAGCATTGTTTTCCTTCTGCAATTGGGATATCAGTTTCAAACTCAATGATCTTCCAGTTCCTTCATAGCCATTAATAGTGGATGCCATAAAAATCAGATATTGTCCAAGCATTTTTTTAATTAAAGGTAATGGGATTGCAGCTGCCTCATCAATTATAAGTAAATCTGCCGCATTTAAAAGGTGTGCATCATTTGGTGAAATATATTGAATTGTTTGACGATTATTACGAGTAACATTGATTCGAATTATTGCTTTCTTATAATCTGGGTTTGTTGATCGAATTATTGTGTAATCGATGTGTTCTTGATACTCCAAAGCATCAAAACCTTTTAAAACGAATTCGAATAATGTAATTAAATTTTCTGGATGCGGTGACGTTACATAAATATTAACATATCCTAAAGCTAAAGCTGCAGCTATTGATAAACCCATTGCTGCGGACTTTCCTCTACCTCTTGCCGCTGTTAAAGATGTCGGTGGCCTGTTAAATAGGAAATCCAAGATTTTATTTTTTTAAACTCATTAATATTCTTTTAAATATTTACTTTAGTTGTTTTTCTGCTAAAGCTTCAATAAATTGTGCTACAGCTTTGGCCTGATCGTATGTTTTACATAAATTCACTAATGGTCCAGCTGGTGGAGTATCTCTTAAACTTTCTTTTAAATCTCGTAACAGTTCTTCATTCTCTGAAGCTTCTGTAACAGGCTAAACAATAAAACAAAAATAGGTGTTTAAGAAGAAATTATGCTAAGTGGGAAATCATTTTTAATCTCAATCTTACATTAACTGGTTTCACTTCGATTGTTTTCGAGCTTAATGGTAAAACTGTTAGATCATCATTAACAACAAGACATCTTTTACAATCTGCTAATGAAAGTATAAGTCTTTCATTAAATCTACATGTAATCGTTTGATGTGCTTCTGTTCTGTAACGTTTATGTACATCCATACTCATTGTATACAACTGTTTTAATGATTTGATAGATTTTAAAAGTAATATAATTAAACCACCACCTTCAACTGTTTCTACAGTACGTGCTAATAAATTTGGAGTAAGTGCTTCAAAGTCCTGTATTTATATTTATAAAAAATTTAATTAATTTTCATTTCCAATTGAAAATAAATAATTTTCCAATTGAGTAATTAAATGTTTACCTGTAAAACACAAACACCATATGTTCTACCTAAAATAGCATGAGTCTCAGAATAATAACGTCCATGTATTGTTGTTGAAATTCGAAATGTATCAAACATATCAGATTCATTTATATCAATTTTTCCGGCTTGAATCTTTTTAGCACGTTTTTTGCCATGACTAAAAATTAAATGTAATCAGGAAAAATTAAATGTATTTTTCAAGTAAGTTCGAATCTACTTTATTTCATACATACCTGGAAATTGCTTCATCTTTTGTTTTATAGCACCACAAAACTGTTGGACGTGATTTTACAGTCGATCTAGCAAGAATATCGTACAATATTGGAACCTTTAAAGATCAGGTGGAAAAAATCATTTAAAAATTAATTTTTTTTAAAGAATACATTGTACAAAGATAAATTACTTGATCTCTTGCTTTATCACCAATTATTACAAACATTGTACGATGACCAAGTTTAACTCCATTTTCAATTAAAACACGAATACGATTATCTATTTTCTTTTTCACCATTTTTACCAATATTTATTTAAATTGATAATTTTAAAAAAATTGCTAATACAAGAATTCAAGATCCTAAACAATTTGAGTTGTAAGTTGTAATATAATTCAAGCACGTGTACTTGTTGTATTTGTATTTGTTTACATTGCAATTTACAATTGTCAAAATTTGAGAATGAAATCGCTTATTTAAATGGGAAATGAAATTTTACAGCGAAAATTTATTTAAGCGAATTCAAACTCAAACAACATTTGATAAAGTGAGGTTAAATTGAATATTTATTTTTTGGTTTTGAATGATTTTGTGGGTAATTATTAATTAATTCTTCAAGTTGGTGTTTAAAATTTTTTAATAAATATTTGTTACAAAAAAAAAAAATAAAAAAAAATAAAAATAAATAAATAAATAAATTGTTTATCATAGTAAAAATAAACACATAAAAATGTCTTCTTGGAAAAAAGTATCAAAAACAAATCAAAAAATTCATCGTGAAAGACATCAACCAGAAAGTCGAAAACATTTAGGTTTACTAGAGAAAAAGAAAGATTATCGTTTAAGAGCAAAAGATGCCCATCAAAAAGAAGAAACATTAAAATTACTTCACAAAAGAGCATTAAATAAAAATCCAGATGAATTTTATCATCATATGATTAGATCAAAACTTGATGATGATGGTGAACATCATGAATTTGATCAACCTGATGAACATACAAAGGAGCAATTAGCATTAATGCAAACCCAGGATATTAAGTACATCTTGATGAAACGTACAATGGAAACTAGAAAAATTCAACGTTTACAATCAGAATTGCATATGATTGATGCAGCTAATGAAATTAAAAATAAACATATATTCTTTGTTGATGAAGATGATGAAGTGAAAAATTTCGATTTAGCTAAAAAATTTGAAACTCATCCAAGTTTAATTAATCGTAAAACGAATAGAATTAAAGAGAAAGATTTAGAAAAAATGAATATTGCTGATATTGACGAAGAGGTAATAAAAGAAGAAATCATATTATTATGAAAAGAAATATTAAATTATTTTTTGTTTTTATTGTACAGGTCCTTAAGGAAATGGCAAAGAAAAGAGAGAATACTTATAATGAATTGAGAAAACGTATTGAACGTGAAAAAGAATTAGCTGTAATACAACAAAAAATGGAAATCAAAAGAGCACTACAACAGAAAAGACTTTTAAAACCAGAACGTATAAAGCCAGGTACAAAAGATACTGCACCAATTTATAAATTTAAATATGAACGAAAAAAATAATGTTATTAAAACATTTTAAAAATTGAATAAATGTTTTCTTTTTTTATTAAAAATTTTTAAATTGTTTTACAATTAATTTAGAAAAAAACATAAATGTAATTATTTATTGCATTTTTCTCTGTGTTTAATTTACCTATTTATGTATCATTTATGATACAGGGAGGTGAACGTAAATCTTGGTCATAAAATACTTTTTAAAAACGATACACGAGACAATTAAGCTGTTAAAATAATCTTTAAAAAAAACGTTCTTTTAAATTTTCAAGTTTTTGTAATGGAACAACCTTTTTCTTACTTATGGCTTCTCAACCCTTTGCGAATTATACAATAAGTTCAATATAAAGTTTAAAAAAAAAAAAAAAAACGATTTAAAAAAAAATTTTTTTTCCTTAAAAATATGTATATACTATACATTAATTTTTTATACGATATTAAATGAATACACATAAAACTGTGTGTATGTACTAACGTATACATTATGTACTCGTATTTCCTACCATTTACCTGTCAATTATATGATTAAAAATTTGAAAGAGTAAATTTCCGAAAATCACATATCTCAAAGGAGAAGCACGTGTTATTTATGAAGAAATTTCAAATTCGATCTAAAGATATTTTTAGTAAAGGACTAAAATATAACGTATACGTATATATGTTTTATGGAAGAGGAGGAGGAACAAACAGAGACAAGAACGTTATGTGTAGCAGGCTATAATTTTGGTTGTATATCCGTATTTCATAAATATGAGTGTGACTGATGTCCTAATCTCAGCAATTCACTGATATAAGATACACGTGCTGGCACGTGCCTAAAGTACACGTGCAAAGTGTTTGAGAATAACACACAGGCTAATGTATACTTTCTTCCAGTATTTTGGTGTGATGTTGACTACTCATATTATTATATGTATTATATACGGGTATCTAACGTGCAATCAAATGTAGAAAATAGTAGAACATAAAAATCCATGAACCAATGGATAAGATTTTTTGCAATGGACATATTCATAATTTTAAATGTTATTTAATGCATAAATTATAGGTTTGATACAGTTTATGCAAACGTTGTACGTACATATCTGGTAATCATACCTAGATAAAAATTATTATCAGCTACTTTGTTTTTAGATAGGTATGTACTTTTATAGTACTTTTACATATAGAACTTTCGATGGAAAGATAAAATGGACTAATGCACATAAAACTGTAACAATGCAAGAGATTTTCCATTTAACATTTATATGTAATAAATTTTTATATCTACAAATTGTTTGAGATACAAAAAGCTGAATCAAAAATATTCGGATGGGATTGTATTTACATAGAAACAGATTGAATAAATTTAAATAAAAAAAAAAAAAAATTCTTACAAGATGATTTAAAAATTTTACCAGGTTTCAGTATCCCAATAAATAATTTATTTATGAAAATTATCTTTACTTCAAAAAAAAAAAAAAAAGGTAAAAGTTTTAAATTAAAACAAAATATTATAAATAATAAAGTTTTTCTTTAGCAATTTTGTTTTTTTTTTTCTGATCTAATTTATATACGTAGATATACGATGTACGTTACCACATTGTATCCAATATTAACTACATATTGTAAAAGTTTTTCAGTTTACCTACATATGTATGCATAATATTGTATAATTTCAAACTTTTGTAATAACATTAATAACAAAAATAATGAAGGTCAAACTAAAACCAATACAAAAGTATTTTTATATATATACATTTTTGTATCATAACATAAAATTTTCCTTTTAGATTTTGATGATGTTTCTATGATGAGTATCTACGTATATATGTATAATGTATGTAAGAAATAAAAACTAAATTTCGATCTTTTTAAAATTCTTAATAGGAATAGAAAACTTTTTAAACTAGTTAAAATATACGTTAAGTTCATATATAAATAACATTCTAATATCTGATATGATCCTTTCATCAAGTAAATCAAAAGTTAACTACGTACTATTCATACATAATACATGTATGGATATTGAATCTATATACAACCCCTTATAGTATTTTTTTTTTTTTTTTTTTTTTTTTTTTTTTTGTATTTAGAAACTAGTATATGTGTATATTCATCTGATTCATCATTCTAACCCTAATTGAACCCAAAAATAAAATAAAAAAAAAAAAAAATTGTTTTTTGTATCCCAAAAGAACGATTAATCTTAATGTTTGAAATCAAAATGTGTCTCAGAAAATTTTTCAAAAATATGTAACACAACACAAAAAAAAAAATGCCAGTAAAAATTTATTGTTGATGTGATATGATGAAGTGTATTTATTTATTATTATTTTTTTTTTTTAGCGAAAAAATAAAGATGAAAATCCAATGTTATAAATTTAAAAATTTTTACGTGATTTAACGTTTTT
This sequence comes from Anthrax anthrax, assembly GCA_963971155.1. Taxonomy (NCBI): domain Eukaryota; kingdom Metazoa; phylum Arthropoda; class Insecta; order Diptera; family Bombyliidae; genus Anthrax; species Anthrax anthrax. Next base: position 4,541,310 of record OZ020123.1, read on the forward strand.
CATGTGTAGAAAAAAAAAATGATTGAAAAAAAAAAAAATTTATTTTGTGTGAATAGAAATTCATCTATTATAATTCATTTATAATTTTTAAATTATTTTAAAATTATTCATTTAATACTGATGAAAACATATTTAATATACAGAAAATTACAAACAAATATCCATACCTGATTTTAAATTAACTGGTTGTAACGTATAGCTTGATGTATAGGCTATTTGGCTTTTTCAAAGTGTGTTTACCCCTTATTTATTCTTCATTTTTAAAGTTTTTTTTTTTTTTTTTTTTTTTTTTTTTTTTTTTTACTACTAATTTATGAGTAGTATAAAATTTACACAAATTCATTATTAATTGGTGATATTAGAAAAGAAAGCACTACAATTAACATTTTCCACATAAAAGGAAAATACAAAAGAAAAGAATACAAAAAAGAGGTAAACATTAATTTAAATGTACAACAAGTGTAAAATATCCATATATAAATAAACTTTTCATATAATAACGTATGTTTGTATATGAAGTATTTGTATATTCTATTTGATATGTATTTTTAAAATAAATTTAAATTTATTATAGATACTATGCCACACATTACACACTTATTATAAAGTAAGTATGTGTACTTGTCTAAATATATCAGGGCTAAATACTCATGTACACACATACATATATGGATTTTGTGTACTTATATATGTATAGGAACCCCGGTATATACATACGAGTATATAACAAAATTAAGTATATGGAAATTAAACAAGGTAATTTATTTTTCGAGGTCTATAATTTGTTAATTTTTAGGATGTTCCGCGATGTATCTTATTTTATTATTATTATTATTTTTTTTTTTTTGTTGATCTTTTATAGACATACATATAATACACATTCACGTTTATATAGAAATTATTATTATTATTATGATTATTATTATTATTGGCATGATTAAATTGTGAATTAGGTACACATCTGTCGTATAAATTGCAAACGTTTTTCATATTATATACATATGTATACGTATGATATACACAAAAAAAAAAAATTTATTGTAAAGGTTATATTACACCAGATACACATATACATGCAAATATTTTCAGCAACATAATAACAAATTTATTTTTACTGGTTATATAAAGGAGTCATAACTTCTTCATCTCTAAAATGAAGAAAAACAAAAAAAAAACAAAAACTTGTAAAATAGAGGGTGTTAACATTAAAATCATGTAGGAATTTTTCTTCTATGTAAGTACTTACAATATACAACACCAATGAAATACAATGAGTATATTTTATATTGTTTTGTTTTTTTTTTTTTTATTTTATATTTATATGTACATATGTATGTTTGAATTTTTTGAAATGATAACGATTATAACGTATATATGAAACAATATAGAGAAACAAAAAAAAAATTGATGAGAAATATACGAAATAGACAGATGGTGATTATATCAAGTTTTACGTATGTATGTGTGTAAGTTTGTTACATATTTTATAAATATATACAGAATTTAAGATATTTGTTCTATGTCAATTTTCTTTTCTTTTTTCTTTTTTTTATTATAGAATAACTTTTCAATGATGTTTTTATTCTCAAGGGCAAAAGCATGATACAACATATCATATATGAATGTACTAAATTGTACGTATGTTACATATGTAACGTACTTTTTAAGGTATGTATGTATGTAGTAGGTGTTTATCATCATTTTTATGATATATCATCATGTACATAAGACATATTTCGTATACATATGTGAACATGTACATATGTAGGTACCTTTTTATTTGACTTCAAAAATGATAAATAGATAGAAAATTTTCCTTTTGTTTTTCTGATTATTCCTTTTTGTAAAATTTTGCGAAATGAAAACTATAATGAAATCCTTTTTTTTTTTTTTTACTATTCAAAAAAAATTTCTTTTTTTTTTTCAGAAATTTTCAATAATTTTAAAATCAAAAAAATTTTTATAGCGCATTTATTTGAAAAAAAAAGAAAAAAGAAACATGTATGTGTTCATATGTATGTAGGTATATTCAGTCATTTACATGAAAATTATTATTAGTACAATTTTATAAAAAAATAACTGCCATTATTTTATGTACAAAATAAAATAAAAGTATCAACTAGATTTATTTGACGATTTTTAAAAACAAAAATAAAATAAAAAATAAAATATCATTTTTTTTTTCTACTTCTATTTTTTGTATTTTCACTTATTATGTATTATATGTATTTTTTTGCTTTTTTTGTCATTTTACTTTTGCTTTTATCACAGTCGTTTTTTTCGCGCCCTATGGATACTTTCATATCAATCAAAACCAAAAAAAAAACAAAAAAAACAAAACAAAAAAATAAAAATAAAATAGCATAGAAAAAAAATAAAAAAAATGAAAATGAGAGAAAAAGTTTCTAAAAAAAGAAGGAAAAATTGAGCTGGAGATTTGACATGGATCAGTAATCTAATACCAGATTACTGTTTAAGGGATGTTTGCTCCTCTACCACCCAACGTACATGCATGATATATACAAATGTATACGCAATGTTTTAGATACTATTTATACGTAATATTATTCATTTTGTATACAGCTGGATATGTATTATGCATAAAGTCCTTTTTTCATTTTTTTTTTGTTTTGTTTTGTTATCCTGTTGGTTGTTTGTTAACTGTTTTATATATGTATATATTATGAATGCTACCAGTATGTATTGTGTTGATGCCGTGTACATTTATACTGTTTTCTTTTACATGATGACTTATATGTATGTTTACTTATAGATGTACATATTTACGTACACAGATATATAAGTAATAATAATAATAATAATAATAATATTTTTTTCACTGTGGATTTTTATATTCTCATATATACGAGTATAATATCTCTCTCATATACATACCTATATAGTCGTTATTTTAAAATATTTTTCGTTACTACATATGTGGATATGTATGTATATAGGGATACATACAGTATATACAGTGGTTTTATGTATGATATTTTACATACGTACATAATACGTGAGCATAAATCCAAAAACAGTTAGATGTACATAGGGGATCCATATATACAATATTTATTTATGTATGTATTTTATATATCTTACAAATACTGTTTGTTTGTATGTATGTATATTGTAAATATATACATATGTACGTATCGTAAAAGTAGGGTGGCGTTCATTGTTGCAGAAAATAAGAATTTGCGCTTGATGGGTATCACAAATTCTGGAGCCTTTCATGACATGCGCTTTTTATTTTTTTTTTTATTATTTTTATTATTATTCCTTTTTCTTATCTTTATAACACAAATACATGAACATACATGTATTATATGTATATATATGTAAATGTCGTGTATTAATATACTTTAGCATGCACATAGATGTACATAAATACGTGTACATATATCTATGTACATAAGTACATACACTAAAATATAAGCTTACCTATTTGTGTGTTGTCCTTTAGGCTGATATTTTCCCTTTGGTGCACATAAAAGTTGACAGATCTGGATTCTTTGTATTTCTTTACTTTTCGTTTCTAGTTTTTCTTTTTCTTTTTTTTTTTTTTCTTGTTTTTTCTATTTTTTGTATTTTTTTCCATTTTTACAGGTCAAATAAAAAACAAGAGCAAAAACAAAAAAATATAAAAGAAAAAATAAATAAATAACTTGAAGATGAGAAAGAATGTTTAAAAAAAAAATTGTGTTTAGGTAAAATATAAGCAATCGAAAAAAAAATTGCCACAAATAAAACAAAAAATAAATAAAATAAAATATATTTAAAAAAAGTTGATACAGATAGCGTATGTATGTGAGTAAATTTTAAAAAATAACTATATTGTACATTAGAATGTTTGTATGAAACCATAGCATTTTCCTTATTTTAAAATTTAAAGTACTGACAGTTATGAAAATACACGTGTAGTAGTAGACATCTTCAGTACAAGGACTACATATAAAAGATCATAATATCATGATTTCATACTTATTTATGGATATTTGTAATTTTCATTTCTTTTATTCGTTATATCTGGTGAAAAGGCCAGTATTAGACACTTTTGGGTATTTTAGAAGAAACTTCTATCATTTGATTTTATAATGGTACCAAAAATGCAAAAGATTATCAAAAATGATCCTAAACAAGGCCAATAAAAATTAAAAAGTCGTAAACTATAGAAAAAATTAGGTAATGATAAATTTTTATCAGAGTTAATCTACCACAGGTGCCATGTACCAAAAACAAAGTTGATATTGTTTTTAAAAAACGTTTATTTGTAACGCTCTGCGATTAACAAATCAAATGAAATTATCGATATTGACAAGGTATTCAAATTTTTTTCTTATGCATTTCATTTTAACCGTTTTTTTTTTTTTTCAAAAATCAAATTTGTCCATTTTTTTTTCTTGTCTCATTTGTATTGACTACATTCGAAATAGGGTAATAAGTTACAAGTTACACATATGTATGTGGTATTATAGTCTTTTGTGTACATAAATATTGTGAAAGAAATCAAAGAAAAAATCAAATCAAAAATGTACAATTATTCTCAAAATCAAATTTTATGTATGTACATACATATTCCAAATTATGTGTCATATTTTGATTGTAATTCATAATTAGATGATCTAAAAATCAGCCGCTAATTTTTCCGCAATTTGCCCTTAATACAATAAATAGCATTCTAACATAATTTAAGATTATTTAGGGTGGTTATTATTATCATGAATGAGTGTGTAGTGCACACTTTCCCTATTTATAAAATATACATTACATATTACATTATAACTATACATCTATGTTATGCCTATATATGAAAAATTGTACAACTAAACATACTCATATGCACATTATATGAATTGTATATAATAAATATATTGCAATTACAAGAAGGGTGACTTGACCGTCTTCATATAAATATAAAAATCAACATAAATAAATTTTTTTGTATATATCAGACATGAAAATTATTGTTTGTACATACATATCTATGTATGTATATACAATGTTGTTTGACACTGTAGGTCTTCCTCAAAATTCGATTCACTTGCCTTTATAACGCGATTATCTGTCGATTTGATTTACGTTTCATCTTCATCATTTTAATGTACATACACATATGTACATGTAGTAACGTTCGCAAATATGTAAGCACATACATGTACAAACATAAATTAGATTTGTACCTTTACGTATTTATGTATCTAGAATCTAAAATTGCTAGAATATACAGTAATATAGCATACAAAACATATAGATAACAAGTTATATGCATTTTTCTTCTTTATTTCTTTTTTTTTTTTTTTTTTTTTTTTTTTGTAAAAGTACTTGTAAGGTTTTTTTTTTTTTGATAAGGTCATGGAAATCCTTTTTAAAACATCCCTTTGCAATATGGAAAACTGTTATAGATGTTAAAAGATAAATAAAAACGAAATATGTACAGCCAAAAAAAAAAAAAAAAATGAATTGTATATGATAAAGGAAAAGAATAAAAAAAATTTATTCAAAACGATTTTGTAGACATTGGATACAATTACAGCCCAACAGAAATACAACAAATCGCTATTTATAGGACGTTATACATGTACGTGTGATTGTACGTATATAAATCGAAATCATATAAGCTTATAAATGCAAGGACGACGAGATGATAACAGATGCGTCTTGTTTGACAAGATCCCTTAGGGAGTTAAAAAAACTCCCACTGAGATATTTTCATACCCTCTCACTTTATTTATTTATTTTTTTACTTTTTTGACATTATCATTTTTATTTTTATTTTTCGTTGTTTTTTTTTTTGTTGTTGTTGTTGTTGTACAATATCTATGAAAATAAATATAGATATGATTTTTATAAAGGGCTAAAAGTACTTTGAATGCAAAATAGTAATTCAATAAGAATACAATCAAACCTTTGCCATGTAACATACATATGTATGTACGTTTCTACGTCGTATACTTGTTTAGGTCTGTATCCTGATATGTGCAATAGATAACAAAAAATATAGTCAACTCTTGAACTCTTTCATCTGTTTATAGTTACGTCAGCTAAAGTTCGTAATGACATCGAATACATGATTCTGTACGTATGCTATTCTACAATTCTAGGATGTAATCGGTAATCAACATCCTTGTAAAAAAGCTCTCAATGTTAGATAAATGAAAAAATTTTGTAGTAACTGGTAATGGTATAGTCAAGTATAAAAATTTGAATTTAGAAATAAAATAAAAAAACATTAATCAGGTATAACAAAAAAAACACCATCACAAATCAAACTTGACTTTTCATATATTCGACTAACATTAACGATAAACCATAATGTAGTGAACCATCAACTATTGTACATCATCAGAATTTTATAAGCATTCTAAAGGTAAAGGTAGATTTATGCCAGTATTCCTACATTTTGAACATCTATAAGGTATACATATACATTCGTAAGTGCAATATAGCATCTTTATAAGATTTTTATCATATGTATTTGCTGTTTTTAGGATGTAAATCAGCGAGTTTAAAAAAAAATATTGTTCGTATTATTCAAAACAAAATGATGCTAATACAAAAAAAAAAGAAAAAACAAGAGAAAGAAGAAAAATGAAATATAATTGAAAAATAAAAAAATTGAGAAAAAAATTGAGAAAAAATAACGTATAGAAATGCATATTACAGAATATATATAGATAATACAAGTATAAACGAAAAATTGAAGAAGAGAGAAGGATAAAGGAAAATTCTTTTTAAAAGCAATTACCCAATCTTATATATGTACATAGCATCAAAAAAGTAAACTTAAATATTTGTTATTTACGTTATTGTATGAAATGTATACATAAATACGTATGGATGTATGTACATTCGTTTAGATGTACATACATATGTATATACGTATATTTTAATTCTTTTAGTCTTATTATTTATTTATTTGTGCGTATATATATGTATGAATATATGAATGTACATTATTTTATTTGATAAAATTACACTTTACCACTGAAATTGTGCATATATTATTATGTGTATGTGTACACTTGTATTCTGTATAGATATATTTAAAACATTATTGCCTGAAGGTGTTGAAATGAAAGAAAACATCAAAAATATATCTATATCTATAAATCTATACATATAATATTATTTGTGTATGTTTTATAACGAAAATATTGGGGTGAGGTTGAGTGGTTGCAAATTGTTTTTCGGAAAGGAGGAAATTCAGTTATGAATTCATTTCGAATCGAGGTAATATGATTACCTTTACATTTCAAATACAGTAAGTACAAAAAAAAAAAGAAAGAAAACAGAGAAAAAACAAAAAAAAAAGTTGAAAATAATAATAATAATAATAAAAAAAAAATAGCGATAAAAAAAAAATAAAATCCAACAACAGCATAGAATATATAAAGGGAGTTAACTGAAACGATTGAATATTTTTATGCACACCTCCTGTTGTTTATATCAAATGTACATATTTATATTAGAAATAAATGTAAGGACTCTTAAAGTACTTGTATTTTAATATAAAGTCATCTCATCTCATTTATTTTTCTATAACGTGTTTCAAATTGTGTATGTATACATAGGTATATGAACATACTAAGTAACTGTTCTAAAGGGGTCATTTAATTTCCCAATAAATATGAAGAAAGAAAAAAAAAAATTAAAATCAAAATAAAAAAAAATAAAAATTGAATAAAAATAACGATAAAAGGAAAATTATTATTTCCTTGTATATTATTTTCAATATGTCTATGGTAAATATCTAAATATATACGTTATTATATACAAATTCACATTCAACGATACAAAATATGAAAAATCATATCGACATTAGAACATTTTACAAAAGTATACAGGCGAAAAAATCAAATTTTCTTTTTTGTTTTGCTTTGAATAAACAATTTCAAATACTATTTGTTTTTCTTTTCCGAAAAGTAAATACCTTCAATATTACGAGCATTTATACGTTATTTACATCTTCTTTGTGAAGAAAAAAAAAAAAATTAAGAACAAATATAAATGATTATTTTTTATTTTCATGTATACACATCACATACAAAATATGTTTTTATGTTTTCATATTCGCATTTTTTTTTTTTTTACAAAATTAATTTCTATATTGAATATACACACACATATTTTGATATGCAAAAAAAAATTTGCAAAAATATTCTTTATATTATTGAAATATGTATTTTACATTTTTCTTTATTAAATTTAAATATTTTCTTATTTTTATTTTTATATATATATCATTTAAATTAAATTTTTGTAAATAAAAGGATACGAAAAGAAAATACGAGATAAACGTAAAACAAATTACATAAATTTATACATTATTTCAATGAAACAATTTTTGAAATGGTTTATTAAGATATTATTTTGTAATTTTCCTTTGTATTTTATGAAAATGTTTAATCGATCTGTTTAATCAGTAAAAAAAAAATGATAAAAAATTTATTATAAACCAAATTAGATAAATGTAATTAACTGTACGTATGTTCAATGTACAAATAATAACTTGTTATCCTTGAAAAGTTCTTAAAACTTTGCTGTCTGTTTTCTATATTTTTTTTTTTTTTTTTTTTTTTAAAAAGTTTCTTATCCATTTTCTAATAGACTCTGACTAATGGATTTTCAAATTTTCTCAAAACTTTTAAATCAAAAATTTAATATTTATTGAAAGTGTAAGTGAAAAATTTGAGAAAGTTCTAAATACATAATTTAAGTGCATATAATGAGGTCGTTAAACTTTTAATTTTTTTTTTTTTTTTTTTTTGATTTAAAATTTAATTAAATTTTTATTTATAATTTTTTTTTTTTTTTAGTTTTTATTCATTTTGTTTATAGACCTATTCAGTTGTACAAATAAAAATTAAATGTATTAATTACGATTAATGGTTTATGTAAATACATATTTTCCTTTAATGTGTTTCACATGAATAAAAATTTATCCTTAAAATAAAATGTATCATTTTTTGGAAAATTACATATGTATATAAAAGTACATTATATAAAAGAAAATGATCATAAAAATAAGAAGAAAAATTAAAGTAAATAAATAAATGTCCTTATTTTTGTAAGGAATCGCATCCTTTTATTTTATATGATTTTTTTGTTTTTTTTTTATGTATCTGAATATATATGTACAGAATAGAACATTTCATTTTTGATAAATATACGTTTAATTTTAGTTTTCTTTTTTCTTATCTTAAATATATAATAGAGTTAATTTTTATAGTGCACAATTTAAACGATATATAGTGGACAGCAGCTGTGTATGGTCACGCCATTTGATATATTATGGCTATACATAGTCAGTCAGATCTTTGACAATGTGTTATATTAAATGTACATAAGTATATGTCAGATGAGAATACAGAAGCATTTCAAACATCTATTATCATTAATTTTTTTTTTCTCCATTTGTTCTATTGTATTTTATTCATCCTATTGTATGTCCATACATACTGTGAAGTATCCTAGTTGATTGATAAATGTCCAGTTTGTAGATTCATTGCCTGTCATTAAATTTAATAGTTCTTATGACACTAAAATAAAATAAAATAAATGAAAAAATAAAATAAAATAAAACAAGGAAAAATAATAAAATAAAAACTAATGAAAATAATTTCGTCCTTGTTTTTGTCGTTGTTGTTGTAATACTATTAAAAACACGTGTATTTGTGGTTTTCAAGAAATTTATATGAAAAAAGGAAAATAAAATACAAAGTACATTTCACTACACACAACACAATGCTTATACAATAAAATCACGTGGTTAATTTTCTTTTCACACTATAATTACGTGTATGTTGTTATACACATAATACTTAATTATGTATGTACATATTGTGTATTGTTTTTTTATACTGATTAAATCAGTTAAAATGAAAATTGTTGAAATTTCCTGTGATAAAATTTATTTATTAGTATTACAATTAGTAGTATACATGGTAATAGGTACTCTTAAGATGATAATATACCTAGTTATAAGAAATGAATTTTTCTTTTAAGGACCTAAGGATGACGAAAAAGTAATATTAAATAAAAGATTTTTATTGTGTATTTGATTTGTTATTTAAAAATTGTAATTTAACTGATAATAAAAAAGATTCTTGTGTTTTAATCACATTTATACAATGTACGCATAGAATCAAATAATTATTATCATTAATTTATAAATAAAAACAAATTAAAGCCACAAATTTACTATATCACGCAATGAAATTTGATCAAATTTTGTTTTTTGTTTTTTTTTTCATGAATTTGAAGGTCTCTATATTCGTATATATTAAACATTAATAATGTGTATGTTTACATGATAAATTGTCGACACATGTATGTACATATGTATATACAAATTTTTTTTTTTTTTTGTATATCGTATAAAAATAACAACAACAATAGTACACATTATTGTATCTATGAAATATTGATGTAGCGTGATCTGTCAAACATACACAATCATTTTCTTTTTTTTTTTTGTGTTATATTTTAGATTGACACACCCTCGACAACAGAATAATTTCCAATCGTAAATTTTTTATTTAGATGTGTAAAGTATATTTTCCGATTTTATATTATTGTTGTTGTTAGTTTTCTGATGGGGCGCACATATGGTCAATGTGAATCACAACTATACTGTATATATGTATGTATGTATATACATTTATATCAAATCATAAAGCACATGTGTACGCACACATGATTAAATGTATGGATCATGTACTCAATACATTCTTCTTTAACAAATTTATTTTTATATAAAAATAGAAAATGAAAATTATGGTGTGAACTGACCACAGAGACCATTACAACAAATGTATACCTATGCATATGTTGGTATGTAGTATGTACATGTGTATATATTCTATGTGAAAAAAAATAACATTTATGTATGTATCCTAAAATTTGATATCGTTTTAATAAATTATTATCTCTTGTCATTCAATTGTTATAAATTAGATGAAAGGTGTTAACATATAACACATTACATGTTCATATATGGGAATCAAAAAAAAAAACAAAAAAAATTTTTTTTTTTTTATTTGATAAATAATTTATTACATTTTTGATTATTTGATCGATTAGAAATAAAATACTGAGAATTCGATATACTGAAAAGATTATTCTGTATGAATTTAGAGTACTCGTATTGCAGATTTGCATTTTTACACTTGAAATATTCATATGCCAATTGAAGAAATTTAGAATTTAACGAAATCAAAACGAAAATAAAATAAATTTAATTCGTTTTATGAAAAATTTGATGAATTCTTTATATAGCATGTCTTCAATATTTTATGTAATACGTATTTTAGGTTTATTTAATTATTAAAGAATAAAATAAATTGAAACAGGAAATATGCACAATTAATACAAATAAAACTTATAATGTTAAAAAGAAATAAAATAAAATAAATAAATAAAAAAAAAAAAAAATTCAAATTCAAAATTTAATGTTTTTCAGTTCTTTTATTAATAATTCTTTATATAAATATATGTACACGTGAATTACGTTACCATGTACTCTATAAGAATTCATCATGTAACATTATTTGTAATGTATGTATATTTTGCATAAAAGGCTGTATATATATATACTAAAAATTTTTAATGGATATTAAATATATTAATGTACAATATAATTACAAAATATATGTTACACTGTATGTACACATACATATAAAATTTTTACATACATGAAATTTATAAGAAGGAATAAACGTGCTCGTCTCTTGGTCAAACAAATTATTAACGGTTAAGCATGGGAAAACATGTTAACGCATATTAAATATACTTGCATGCAAGATTTACGCTCAATTGAACATAAAGCATGAATTTTTTTTTTTTTTTTTTGAAAAAAAAAGGATAAAATTTTTATTTTTCTGTTATAAGAATATTTATGTATCAATAGCATATCAAATTTTTGGATTTTTTTTTGTTAGCTATACACTCACATGTACTTGTAAATGTTAGGGTGTGTAGTGCAGTGTAAGGACGTATAACTATAAATACTATAAGCCAGACAGTAAATTGGATAACACATAATATACTTACATGGACTCCAAAAACTTTAAAAGATTAGAAAAAAAAAAATTTAAACTATGATTTAAAAATTAGTGATAATACTTCAACTAAATTAAGGTAAAAAAATTTTTTTTTATTATGTTCTATTTTTGAGTTGTCTGTGCTTTAAGTATATTTCGAAAAAACAAAACACTTTACCTCATTCACACTATTTAAATGTTACAAAATAAAATGTAAATTAAATAAATTTAAAAATGCAAATTTTTCTCTTTTTTTTTTTTAATTTGTTTATATTTTGATATATTTCTATTATTTTATTCATTATTTATATGTATAATTATAATTATATTAATTATAATAATATTTACAATACATTCACATGTTTTATTTTTTATTTTTTTGTTTTTGTTTTAATTTTAAACTTTTAATTTTTCATTTCTTTTTTTTTTTTGTTTTTTTTTTTAATTTTGTTATTATTTTTTCTTTACTTACTTTATTATATTACAATTACATTTTAAAGGCTGCATTTTTTTCATTTTCTATTTATATTTAATTATTATTATTATTACATAACTTAATAATTAATTTATTTTCATTTTATATTTTAATTTTTCATTTATTTATATTTATATAATTTTTTTGTTAATTTTGTTTTTCTTGTTTTCGATTTAGGACTTGCTAAATTTATGAATTTTGATTCGAATTTTTGTGAATTTTGTCATTTTATTTAAAAAAAAAAAAAAAAAAAAAAAAACCGTTTTTATTTTCCTCATTTTTGATTTGTTTTTTTTTTAAACGTATGTTAACATCTGTTTATTAAATTTTATTTAATTTTTTTTTCTGTAAATTCATGAATATTACAATATAATTCTACAATAATTAAATAATTATTTTTCTTTTTCGTTTTTAATTACCATAATTAAAATACTATAATATGCATTTCATTATTTTCCTTATTTCTTTGTTTTCTTTGTATTTATGCAGTTTTAAATTCATCAATTAATAAATAATATTATATAATAATTACAAATAACGTAATAAAATCATATGTTAAGTTATATAACGTATTTCATGATCTTTTTTATTTATCATATTTTATACCTTTGTATTTCGAAATTAAAATGAAAAATAAAATTGTTATGCAGATATTTCACATTAAGTTCATTACTTTACAAAAAACAAAAAAAAAAAAAAATTTGAAAATTTCGTTATTTTTAAAATATTCGAATTCACCTCTGTAACATAAGAATTTCTATTTAAAAAACTTAAATTATATTTTTATAAGGACGAATCTTGTTTTGTAAAATAAGGAACCTAATATGTAAAACCGCAAAGTATTTAAAAATGTTTTAATTTTTCTGTTGTATTTTATTATGACTTCATTCTAAAAATTTTAAAATAAAAATCGATTTCTTAATTTTTCATTCTACATTAAAAAAATTATAACGAATTACTTTAAAATTGTATTTTGTAAGATTTGTGAAAAATTCAAATTTTGATCAGAAGACTGTGTTTGTGTAGTACTGAATAAAAACAAACTAAATTCAAATATTTATAGAAAACCTTTGATTTTTATTTTCTTTTTTTACGAGACGGAAAAAATTTGAAAAAGAAAGAATCTTATTTTTGGTTTTCCGATATTTTTATTCTGTTGTTTTGAATTTTTACATTTTAATTTTGATGTATTTTTTTTTTTTTTTGTTTATGGTATTAAAATTGTCTATTTTGTTTTCTTTTGTCGCAAGTGTGCATAAATATGCATTACATATCATATGTAGGTATGTATACGTGATGTGTGTATAAAAAACCATTTACATTATTATGTATAATTTATATTATAGTATATTTTCAAGTCTCTTTTGCACATTAGTTAATTATATTATATGTATATAGAAGTAAATCAATATTTTCTTTTCAGTTTATTTTATACAATTTCATTTTCATTTTATTAATTATTTATTTATATAATGTACATTTATATATTTTCGCGTTTTTTTGTTTTTTTTTTTTCAATTTTCAGTATATCCTATTTGTTTTTTAGTTTTGTTCAATTGTTTATTTATTTTTTTTCTTTTTTTATTTCACTATCTTTTTATCATTTATTTGATGAAAATAAATGATGAAAATATAATGGAAATAAAAAAATATTTTCATATTACCAAACTAAACCTTCATTTTGCATATTTTGAGGTTCAGAAAAATTTCCAGAGCTCATAAATTCTGGTGAACCACTACGAGGACCTCCAGCACCCATTATATGTTCAGGACCAGGTGGACCAGTACTACCAGCATTCACAGATTGACCACCAGGTTGATTAATAAAATTTGATTCTGGTGTTAAACTAAATTCATTTACCATTGGTATTGGTCCAGTATGATCCATGGGACCGCCTTTTAAAATACAACATACAAATTATAAAATTAAAAATACTTTTCAAATATATTTCAGTGTATGTATGTATATATTTAAATATTTTTAAAGGTTAAAAATGACAAAACATAGAAGATTTTAATTAAAAAAAAAAAAAAAAAAAAAAAAAAAAAAAAAAAAAAAATTATTATTATGCATCATGATAAAGATTAAAAACTATTTCATTTTTTATGTTTTGTCGTATAATAATATATGTATTGTAATATATATAGATATAATGTACGTACATATATACATACCTGGTGCATTAAATGGCATTGGACCACCAGGATGACCTGGGAAAAATGGACTATCATGTGGATGAAATGGTGGGCCACCATAACCAAATTCAAATTTTCCATCAGCAGCAAAATATGGAAAACCTGGTGGTCCATCATCAAGCCCACCAGGTGATAAATTCATTGGAAAGCCACGCATTTTTCTCGCACCACCAAAAAATGGGCCACGTCCCATACTCGTTAATTGTTTTAACCGTCTCTCTTTTGATCTTTTATTTTGAAACCAAACCTGCAAAATAAACAATAAAAAAGAAAAAGTAAATATATAAAATAAAAAAATAACAAACAAATTTTTATGATAATTTACAAAAAACAAAAAAAAAATTACACATTTATTACATTAGCGAAAATGTTAATTATGTACACAACATTAACTAATTATGTCATCAATATAATTTTCAAAATTTAAAACAATTACAATAAATTATATAAAATTTTATGAGACATGGGACTATTTAATGAACAAAAATAATAATTTTTCTCATTTATTTAATAGATCAAATATTTTGCTTTTTTTGTTTTTCATCTATAGAATTACGCATATACATGAAACATTTTGATATTATGCGAATTTGAATTAAACAATAAATTCAATCATATACATATGTGATTTAATTTTTATTATTGTTTTGTCTTCTACACTTAGGCATTTTAATTTTTTTCATTACAATAATAGCATAGTAATTTACTAGAACGTAACGTGATGTATTGAATTTTTGTCCAATATAAATTTTTGCATTTTCTTTCTTTTTTTTTCAAAATTTATTCCAGTAAGATAACATAAATACATACGATGTGGTATTTATGAGAAAAAATTAAAATCATATACATGTATGTATTTTTTTTTCTTTACGTTTGATTTTATTTTGTTTCGTTTGTTTCCTTTTAATTGATTTTTCTTTTTTTTTATTCATTTTTTTTTTCCATTTTTATAATTATGTTTTTACATAAAATAGCACATTCATTAACAGTATTACAAACAAATTGTGCAGTCATAAAATAAATGTATTTATATTCGCATAATGCACACATAAGTACTTATGTATGAATTTAAATAAAAATGCATTATAAAGTAAATGTATACGTTATACATTATTCAATGCATACACGTACATTTTATTACTTCTATTTAGTACAACATCCGTTACAAATTTTAAATTTTTCGCATTTTGCAGTGAAATATTAAAATGTGAAAAATAAAAGAAGAGAAACTGAGAAATTCATTTTTATATATTTAATTTTCATATTGTTTTCAAATATACTACATTACCTATAAAATTTTATTCACATATTCATATTTATATTTATTTATTTGTTTTAAAGAAAATTCCCGAAACGAAAATGGTCTAGGTAATAAATTGTTGACGATTTAAAGAATTTTTAATATTTTATTCTTGAATAAAATTATTGAAATTTTTGTATAAATAATTTTCATGGGAAAACAAGATCTTGAGTTAATATTTGAAACAAAATTGCATTTCTATACTCTGTCTAATAATTGTATGCCAGTTAAGGCTTTATTGGAGTGCATTTGTCTTTTCTGTTCTCTCATAATTTCTAATTACAGTGTTTCACGAACAGTATAACCAAAATCTTTAAAGTTTTTCTTGAATATACAATGATAATGTAAAATGGCATAATTTTACGTAATTTTCATAAGGCCTTAACTGCGTACCTTTAGCACAGTATTAACGATTTCACGATAATGAATACTTGGTCAATGTATTTAGCGAATAGAGTTTATATATAGCAAACTCGTGTTCTAAAAGTTTAGAGTTATAACACAAACTTTTGTATATTAAAAGAAACAACATTTGCTTGTAGATTTTTGCATAGATTTTCTTTTTGGTATAACTGAAATTATAACCTAATTAATTTTTTTTTTCAACCTGCAATATATGAAAAACCATGGTATAAAAACTCTATTAGAGCTTTTTATACAATGATGAAAAACAAATAAAAAATGTCAATATATCAATTAAATTTGGTGTGCATTTATGTCAACTTAAGTATATCTGCAACATATGTATGTATGGATAATCCTTTTCTCTAATATTGAGAATGAATGCCTAAAATAAATACCTTTTTTGAATGTAGTACATGTATCTTTTACTACTGAATATGCTATACGTTATGTGATATGCATGCTTATGAATATACTCGTATGTATGTATGTTCACCTTCATGACCTTTTTTATATACAATAAGAAAATACTGTATTTGCTTAGGATAAATGACCTGTTATTTCTTTTCTTTTCTTTTTGTTTTTTTTTTTTATATTGAACTGTTTTATATTCCAATTTTCATTTTATTATCGTCATTTTCTTAAAAATAAAACTAAAAGTATATAATGCAGATAAAATAAAGAAAATGCTTAAAATATAAAGGTCATCAATGTGAAAGAACAATTTCCTAAATTTTTATAGGATAAACATTATTGTTATTATTTTAATATCCGTATAATATATGAAATAGTATATATATGTATATAGAAAAAAAATGTATAAATGTTGTATATTTTAGAATTTGATTGCTATCGATATTAAATTTTTGTTATATATAACACATGAAATGTAATCATCTACAAGATGATAACAGATATACAGAAAAAACAAAAAAATAATCAATAACGATTTGAACCTTCACTGAAGAATTCATTCATTTTAGTAAAAGATAAGATAAAGATTACATATACTTTAAGTAATAAAATTGTATTTACTTTGTATGTACAAAAACAAAATTAATAATAACAATAATAAAAGGCTTTAATACAAAAAAAACAAAAACGAAAAAAAAATTAATAACGATAAAAAAAAAAGTGAAAATACATAAAGAAAATTTCAAATTAGACCAATTTTATATGAATTTATCCGATCCTGTGTATGATTGAAGTAAATTTGACAGATTATGTCCAGGTATGAGTTACTTTATTATATACGGATATTCTTTCAATTTTATTTCCGCAACTCTGTATTTAAAATTTCAACACAACAAAGTATTTCTTTTATTTTTGTTGCAATTTTTCTTTTATATGTATGTATTTTTTAAACATAAAATTGTATGTAATACAAAAACAAAAGAAAAAAAAAACAATATTTATCAAAATTATATGTTTTGCTGACGGATGAATCATTTTCTAAAATTATAGTTAATTAAGGTAAACGGAGGCGCACAGGTTACATGTGCAATGATGTACACATCATCGAAAATTGCTGTAATTTTCAACTTTTTAAATTGTATACTACAGACAGGTACAGTGAAAAAAATATTTAAAAAAAAAAAATTTTTTTTTTAAATCATCAGAAAAATATATGCCATCATAATTGTTTTTTTTTTTTTTTTTGAGAAGACATAATTTTGTTATGTTCTAAAATAGAAATATATAAAATTGTACCTATGCTGGCTTTTTTGCAAAAAGTTAATCTCTTTTACCCTTCACTTAATCATCAAAAAAAGAATAAACAAAAAGGCTTAACCATCATGTTGTTAAATTGCATTAACAGTTGTTATACTACCCATTGTGTGCCATCATCTTTCATTACTGTTATATTGTATTTATTTTATTATTTCATATTTTTTCCGCTTATTATTATTATTTTCTTTTTTTATTTTATTTTCTATTTTTTTTTTTTTTTGCTTGTAACTGATTTTTCTTGAAGGAAAAATACTACCCTATTGCGAAGAAAAAAAAAAAAAACAAAAAGATAGGAAAATACAGTGCACATTATCAATGTTACATATGTTGTAAGTAGATGGACTTATTAACCAACAGAGGTGATAAAATTTAAAAAAAAAAAAAAAAGAAAATCTAAAAGACCCTGTAATAATTACAATATAATAATATGTCACTCTATGATGCTCTGTGTTTGCAAATAAAATAACAAAGGAAAATATAAGAAAAAATGGAAACATAAAAATTGTAATATAATAATACAATAATGTTATAATGTCCTTTTTCATATGCATATACATACGTACAAATGTAATAGAGATGACAGTTGCACAATTACAACATAAATACGTTCATATGCACTTGTGCATGTTAACCAGAATAATAAATCGTCAAGTACAAAACTGTAAAAAAAAAAAATGCAAAGTATCCCGTAGGTTTGGGGCGGCGCTTTACATATGTCACCAAAAGGAATGTTTAATTTTTTTTTTTCGTTTTTTGTGCATTTTTATTTTTTTCTCTACATGTTATACAACTATACTTAATCTCCTGCTGTGTATTTCAACCAACATATTAAGCCGCAAAATATTTATATGTATGTAATGTATGTGTATACATTAACCAAGAGATATATAGTACATGTTTTGTGCATATATACTATGATGATAAAAATTTATCTTTTGAATGCCACCAAATTAGTTGACATTTAAAGGTGAAAATATGACAAAAAAAAAAAAAAAAAAAAAAAATTGTGCATATTTTATACATGTGCCATAATGTGAACAAGGAATACAAATGTAAAAAAAATAAAATAAAAAATAAACAGCAAACATACCAAAACCATGTAAAAATATAAAAAATAAATAAATAAAAGGAATATTAACGTGATTTTCAACCACAACTGTGCATTAATTTACTATTTTATGGCTGTCATTTAGTTTGTTTTTTTCCAAATAGAGTGGAAAAATATAAACCAACTAAAATTAAAAATAAAAATGAAATAAACGTATGTGATTAACGTAAATATACTGTTATAACTTGTAGTAAATGTAATAAAAAATAAAATTATTGTAAAATAGTGGAAAAACAAAAACATATTGTATGTGGATATCAGTATAAAATAAAATAATTGCAATTTTCTTAGCAGGATAAAAAAACATATTTTCAATATAAGAAAATATTTTGTAATCCCATGTAAGTATGTACATATATAACAAAATGTTAACATATGTATACTCTGTTCATTAATTCGGTGCACTTAAAGCTTTATAGAAATATACATGTCTTTTTTCTTGTCTCATAGTTTCTAATAAGATCATCTCACGAGCAATGCTACCACAATCTTTAAAGTTATCATATAACACGAGATGAATTTTTTAAATATATAATATACAGCGATATAAAGTGGTACTATTTTATGTCGTTTCCATAAGGCCTTAACTGCATCAAATTAGTGAACAGAGTACATGCAATATATTTTCAATAATTTCATATGTATTATTTTAAAGTCTACATTAATTGAACGTAGGTGTACAATGTACATTATGTATGGAATATTAGAGTGCAATTGCAATAATTTTTCTTATACTTAATCGCTTAACTAACATTTTGTATCTTCGATGCTTGCATTTAAAAAAATAAAAAACTCATATATTAAGGATTAATAGATAAGAACAGTGAATTTAATGGGTAAGTTGCTTAATAACTTTATTTTAATGACTAATTATGTGTGGACTGTGAATACATGTAGGCATCTGTAAGGATGATGTTAGGCAACTTTTATGGAAATATCAATGGAAAATATCTAAAAAATGTTAAAAAATAAATAAATAAATAATAATAATTTACATACTGACATTTTATTCACATGCACTTTGATTTTTAATGCTGTTGGACATCACAAATCATCTACGATTAAACAATTTATTTCTATAAATATTATGGCCATATTACTTGCAACATATTTCACAGGGAAAAATGTGCTAATTATTTGTTTTAAAAGACATTTTAACCAAGTATTAGTGGAGGGTAGGAAGTTATCTGATGAATGAAAACAATGAAAAAAGAGTTTAAAAAATTATTTTTTCTACCAGAATAGTTTATAAATTCAGATTTTGGTCACCTTGATGAGTTAAATGAAAATTTTTTCGAAGATTTTTTTTTTTTTTTTTTGTAAAATAATATGAGTACGTTCATTTTTCAAGAAGCAATAATAAGAAAAAGAAAAAAAGCAAAAAAAAAAAAAAATGATTTCAACACCCCCTTTTTGACTTATTTAAATATCATATTTTGTTGTACGTATGTACACTGTTACATTCATGATTATTAAACAATAGCATTTTTTATAATCGTATATTTTTAATGTTCATTTTTTGTTATGTTTTTATTTTATTTATTTTGTTGATTTTTTTTTTTTTTTTTTTTTGTAATTTTAAATCATAGGTTCTACATTTTGTGAACACTCAAAAGTCAAGAGAGCATCATGATGTTTTTTTGTAAATGTTGAATATTCATATAACTTTTGACTATATACTATATATATGGATATAAACGTATCTATACATTTACGTATTTCTTGGTACGTAAAATATATTTCATAAAAGTTTTTTTTTTGTGCTTTTATTATTCCTTTTTTTTTTCCTTTCCTATAAGATATTATATCGCTGCTTTGTTGTACATATCTTTTTAACTCATAAATACTCATAAAAATGATTTTTTTTTTCTTCAAGATATTTTATTGACTCTTAGAATTTTTAATGGTTATCGGTAGATTATAAAAATGTTTTTTATTCTGATTTTTTATTTTTTTATTATTCATATGGTTATTGTTATTATTGTAAAGTTATATAGATTTACTTGTAACATATGACATCAACTATAAGCACTAAAAAAAAAAAAAATGAATTTTACACTCTATGTTTAGCATAGATATGGTTGATTTTTCATCGTTTCTATTTTTTTTTTTTTTTTTTTTTTTTTTTTTTTTTTTTTTTTTTTTTTTAATGGACATGAAAATCGACACATCAAACATAAAAAAAAGAAGAAAAAATTAAAATGGACAAATATTAACAAAAAAAAACAGAAAAGAATAATAATAAAAAAGCATGTGATAATGATAATAACACTGCTGACGAAGATATGACGAAAGAACATTAAATGGTTTAGACAAACTTTAATTTAACATTGAATTTATGAAAACTTCTTACAGAGATATATACAACTTTTTTTTTTTTTTTTTTATTATGGAATACAAGAAATAAAGTTTAACTGTTATAAATGATACAAATGTATCTACATAGTACATAATATACGTCTACAGGTATTCTTACATACACATAAAAATGTATGTGCAGAATAAAAAATGTGATCTCATAAAAATTTGCTTCTATATACTACACTGAATAAGATTTATGCTTTTATGTGGTTTCATTTTTATAGAGATCTCTTTAAAATAAGTATATGTAGGTATAACTAAAAAAAATTTTTTTTTTCTCATTTATGTTATTTTTATTTAAAAGAAAAGTCAGAAGTTCATATATTATATTTTTTAACATTATGTCTGACATATAGCTTCTTAATAGATTTAATATTAGTTGCTCACTTGAAATCTCGCTTGAATTCATGTGTAAAACATAAAATATTTAATTGTCGTACATAATATTTACGTATATGTATGTGTATGCACAATGCATACATTATACAGTTCACATATGAAGAATGCATCATAGACACATATTATACGAATGAGATGGTGATGGTATTTAAATTCATTCAAAAACATTAAAATATATATTTTTTTAAACAAAAACTAAAGATGATATTTGAAAAACAAAAAATAAATAAAAAAATATGTATATTGATTATATGCATTCCCTTAAAATATTTTATTTTTCATTTTTCTCTTATTAATGTTTTTTTTTTTAATTTTATTTTTAAATTTTTTTTTCTATTTTTTTTTTTTTTCTTCAAAGGAAATTTAAATTTTTACACAAAAATTCAAATTTACTCTATATAAAAATTTAGTAAGGTACCTATATATCATTAACGAATGGTTTGGGTTTCACACTTTATTCCTTTTTTTTTTTTTTTGTTTTTTCTATACATGTCAGTATTTGATTACGTGATACATTTTAATTTTATTTATTTTTATGTATATAATAATTTTTATTAATTTTTTAAAAAATTATTTGTCATATAAAATGTATAATAATGTTGATTTTATAGCCAACAAAAATTTATGTTTACAACAATGTAAACATAAAAAAATTGATTATCATTTAAATATTGAATTATATTTAAAAAAAAAAAAAAAAAGATATTTAAAAAGATGAAAATATGTACATAAAGTTAGTATGTACATAAATGTTGATTTATTTATTTAAAAAATTGTAATGTATAGGAATTAGTATATCCACACATGCAGTTGAGTCCTTGTAGGAGTACACGTGTCTTTATTCTTCTTTCATAATTTTTAATTAAGGTATTTCATGAGTAGTATTACCATAATCTTTAAAGTTTTTGTATAATATGAGATGAATTTTTTGAATATCAGTTTAATATGATGTAAAATTGTTTTTTTTTTACGTAGTTTTCATCATGTCTTAACTTCATATAAATTAGTGCAATTAGTATAAATAACATAACTGAATAATTTTTAAGAAATTTAATATGAGCCGTAAATTTTGAAAGTGATACAAGTTCGTTATTTAAAATTATGAGGTACTTTTTGTTTACTTTAAGCTCTTTCTCAATATCAAAGGACATATCCTTGTAACGCACATTATATGAAAATTTTAATTTTGAGAATTTTATTAGTCTTGCATACATTTGTGTATATTTACATTTCACATTCTGAAGAAAATTTCTAAAATTTTAACAACTTTGTATTGTTGACACAGTTTAAAAAATTGAAAAAAAAAAAAAAGAAAAAATAAATAAATAATGCTTAATTTACAAAATTCAAATTTAATTGAAAATAAATAATACACATTGTTTTTTCTCATGTTTTTTCAAATAATTTTATTTTATAAGATTTAAACCTTAACGGTTCTCATAATTCAAAAATATAATTTTGTTCTTTTTTAGTTTTAAACAATTTACCAATAAAATTTTTAAAATAAAAATAAAAGAAAATAAGAACAACACAGAAAGTATTGCAAAAATATATTAATATTATTATAGGATTCAATTTTTAATGACATTTATGAATAATAATTTATACATTTAATAGGAAACTTTGTAAATCATAATCGTTTTATGAATTAACAACATTTACATATGTATGTATGTATGTACATAATATGTATACAATATCATGTATAGGTAAGAAAAATATGCTATATAACATATTTTATGTCTGTTCAGAAATTTATTTAAGAGAAAAATAAAAAAAAAATAAAATAATAATAATAATAAAAATTCAGCATCTTCGGTCAATTTTTAAAAACTTATTTTTGTTGTTTTTTTTTTGTGTTAATTATCCTATAATAATTTTATATCAACAAAAATTTTATAGAGCGATCATCATCATTGTACATACATATATAAAAAATCATTTTTTCTTTTTGTTCTGCTAAAACAAAAAAGGATTATCATCACATTAAAAAGAATCAATATTTAAACAAAAAAAAAAAAAAAAACAAAACCAAAACAAAAAAATCGATTTAAGTAATTTGTAAATATTTCGTTATTTTATACATGAACATCCATAACGTATAAATACATGTGTTTTTTAGTTCAGGTATAATACATAACATTAAAAAAAATAAAAATAAAAATAAAAACGAAGAAAAAACCAAAATATGAAACTAATTTTGTGCAAGTTTGACATGGAATTCGACTAATGTTTGTTATTTATGTACCTTTTATGCATATATTACACAAACCTTTTGATTGTTATAAAAAATAAAGTTTTGTGTGCGCTGTTTTTTTTTTCTTCCAATGAAAATGAATGAAAAAAAAATATATTTTTTTGGTATTTTTTATTTTTGGGATTTTTCTTTTTATATGTATATATTTTTTTTATTTATGAATAAATCGGTAAAAAGAAGTTAACCGCAAAATGCGAAGAAAAAACATTAAATAATAATATTAAAAAAAAAAAAAAGACGATAAGCGCTACTCGTTCACAATAACCTTGCTGCCGCTTATACAAGAACTCCTACCTAGTATTCAACTTATGTAAACTAGCTAACTAACCAACCATATTATAACCTTTAAACTTCTTTTCATATAACTTTTGTAGTATGGTATAACTCGTATACAGATCTTTATGTACATGTATGAACATATAGTTATCATGTATATGAAAACTTTTGATTTTTTTTTTTTTTTATTAGGTATATGTATTGAATACGGTTCACAGAGGCAAAGAAAAAATCATAAATCATGTAGCCCTAACGTTTTTATGCATATTACAGAAACGATTTTTTATTTAACAGAGAAAAAGGAAAATTAAGAAAAAAAAAAAAAAAATGAATAATTTTTATTTTATTTTTTTAAATTCTTTTTTTATTTGAGATGTGGTTGGTCAAATTAGCTGATTTTTTAAAGATACATAGGTGAACGCTAAATAAGAAAAAAAAAAAAACAAATCCACGATGACGTTTTGTTTTTAAGAAAATATCTAAACAATAACAGATTGTTGAATTCACCTTTTGTATACAATATTATAAACATTATTGTATTTTTTTTTTTTTTTTTTTTTTTTTTTTTCATTCAGTCAGTCTTATTTATATTATATTATGATGAGATATGTCTGAAAACGTTTTGACCATTCAAATTACTTTTTGATAAGGTAAAAAAAAAAAAAAAAGTGCGAAGGCATAAAATATCATAATACATGTTTTCATGCATAGCTTTATGTGTATACATTTTAAGAAAGATTTTTGTTAGTGATGCTAATTTCATATTAACATTGATCATAACTGTACATACATTTAAAAATAAATGATGATTGTAATGATGATGACGATGATGATGATGATGGCAGTGGTATTCCCTGACGTTGTCTGGACCTCTAAACCTCAAATATCCCGCAGATTATATTTTCAGTAATATGCATTTTTTCAGTATCATGCCACATGTGTGAAAAATTGATACAAAAATGCCGAATGATTAAGAAAAAAATACAATTTTTTTTTTTTCTTCAATATTATGTATGTTACATATCTGACATTAGAAAAATTAAATGATCCCGAAAATTGTGAAAAAGATCATGAACATCAAATCAGAAAAAAAAAAAAAATGATTTATCCTAAAAATGTCTTCATTTCATTATGTAAAATAAAGTGACTAAACCGTAAAATACCTACAACAACTTTTCTCCCATGATCCATTCTACCTATATATTATAATACTCAGCTGCAGTCCAGTATACAGATACATCCACATATGAAGTGTATTTTAAATGATGACCATAATATCATTTTCCTTTTTCTAACCTTGATTTGATTATTTCTTTTTTTTTTTTTTTTTTTTGATATGCTTGTGCATGTTGTCATTAACATCGCTTTTAACAGAAGAATGAATCTAAATTCGAATTTGATATCTTTTCTTACACATACAAGCACACATGTCCAATACATATATGTGTATTTATAAAAGTATATTATCATGGATTTTTGGTGGTTTAAGAAATTTAAGTATGTTACCAAGATGTCATGTTATCGAACAAAGTAGCAGGTGACAGCGATAACTGATCTTCACACATTTGTACGGTGTCAAATGAAAAAAGTAAAATCAAAAGAACGCCAGGCAGAAGATTTAAATCTTTGAATCTGGACTTATACATGATACATATGAATTAATATGAATGAATTATAATCATAGTAATATTTATAAATGTACATATGTATGTATATACGTATATTATGTATGTGTTTGTATATTTGTACGTACATATATTATTATATGTCACATTCATGTGTGTTATATGTGTCATACGTGTAAGGTATTTATGATATTACATGCCATCATACATATTTGAATGTTTTAAAAAATATATTCTCATATTATTTTGTATTTTTTTTCGATATGATACATTTTTGTTTCTTGTTATATGTACATATGTACCAAAGCGATCGTCGCGCGGTATTTTATTACATTTATAAAAGAAAACATGATTTTTGATGGCATGGGTTGAGATTTCAAAATTTTGACACACGACATAAATTCCTTTTATCTTACCGCAATCTGGTTCTGAAATTGATCATTTAAGTTTCATTTTCTCTATTGGAGCTTAATGAGATTAAAGAAAAACAAAAAAAAAAAAAAAAAACAAAAAACAAAAAATTAAGAAACAAAACATCACTAAATTTCTTAAAACTTTTCTTAAAGAGTATATGCATAAAAACTTTGAATATTTTTAAATTTCTTGAGAAAATTTTAAGAAAACAAAGAAAAAACAAAAAAATTATTATTATTTTTTTTTTTTCTTTTAATAAAATGACAATGAATTGATATGTACATACATATGTGATGGGTGCTGTCAAGAACGTTTTTTTTGTTTTGTTTTACAGATAAAAGAAATTTCCTTCCTTTTTATGGTTTTCATAATTATTGTATTAAAACTTGTTTTTATTTATAGTTCTTGTTTTTGGTCTTTGTAAACATAAATTTTATGAGAATTATGCAAATTTTATGTAAAATTTGGCAACAATTTTTTTTTTTTTTACAAAAAGTAATAGTTACAAGTTACCGGTATTATTTCAGTTTGGAAAATTTACATTTCAGTACACAGAAAAGAAATCACAAATTTTTTTTTTTCCGTTTTTTTCGGGACATAAAAAATTTTCCTTTTAATTCTCAGAAAAATATGAAAACCAATTATATTACTTAATTATAATCTTTAAACAAAATGTTTAATTTCTGACAGGAAATGAAGATCCTTATCTAAAACACAGTTAAAAAATGAATTCGTTACAATTTAGATTTTAGATTTTTAATTTTATTATTAAAAATAAGTTTACAATGCACATTTTTTAAATGTTTTATTAGACAGGTGTATATCATTTCAAAATATTAAGACATCAAATAAATGTTCAGTTGATTGTTGACGCCCCATATATGTACATTTATAACATATATGATTAAAATATGTACATTTGTATATCGTGTATAGTAGTCATAAAAATTGAATTGGACAACAAAAAAAATTGAAATTTAGTTCCCTTTTCAAATTTTTGAATAATATTTTACACATACAATTTTGTATACAAATTTTTTAATTAAATGTCATCAGCTACTTAATTTGCGAATCATTAACCATAAATTAAAAGATTTATGAAAACGACACGCATATTAAAGTGTTTTGTGAAAATTTATGTTTATATTCATTTCATTATATGTTTACAAATAATATAATGATTATTATTGTCACAAAATGAAATGAATAAAATGCACAGTAGTAATATAAAATATATAACCAAAAGAGTTTAATGCTTATGATGACGATGATGATGATCATCACAAAATAACTTGATTTTATTACCTTATCTGCATTGTCATTTGTTTTTTTTTTTTCGTGTGCTGCTTTTATTCGCACCAGTGGCCACTTAACTAAATTTAAACAAGGTACTTATGATGCCATTTTAAATAACGATTTGTAATACCTACAATTTGAGGGTCCAATTTCCCAATAACTCTACCTATCTACATACATATATAAATTTATATTTTAAGGTATAGGCATTGACGAAGTATTCATTAAGGAAATCTTTAGTACTGTGGTATATAGGACAGGTAATTACTCTTTTTGTAATCTTTAAAAATTATAGTAGTGCAATATTTAACTCTATTATTATACTTTATTATGATTTTTATTTTCTTTTCATGATTTTCCCTCATTTACATACATTTTCTTCATACATATTTATACTCATATTATATATTAAATATGGTAACCATACTTATTTGTATTTACATTAATCATTTGTTGACGCCATTACAAAAGTTATATTTGTGTATTTTATCAAGAAATAACATGTCATGCTTATAATAAGAAAAATAAAAATGTTATACATGTAAATGTACAATGAATATCCTTGAATAGGCTATTCAAAAGTCTACAAAATTTTAACATTACGTGATGACATGGTTCAGGTGGATTATTTTTTTTTTTTTTTAAATATGGAAATCAGAAAATGACAAATCACCATGAAACTATCACGTCCTGTCAAAAGTCAAAGAAAAAAAAAAACAATGAAATGATATTGTTGTGTTGTGTTTTGTTTTTTTTTTTTCTTTTTCACAAAACATGCTTATCACTTTAACAAAATAGTTCAATATAATAATTCCTTGTTAAGTTTTCGACACATACCTCTATTACCTTATTCAATAAACTTACAAAATATACATATCTGTATATACTGTGTACAGGTAGGTAATTTCTACATTAACTCCCCTTTATTTTTAACCCAACAATTATTTAAGTTAGTTATACAATAGCCAAGGGCATAATAATAATGTACATCATCAGATTACGTATATACTTGTATGTGTACGTATGTGCAAAGGTGAACTTGAAGTAAACGAACAAATAACATAATCAACAAATAAATAGTAAGAAAAAAAATAATAAAACCGAAAAATCAAAAGAGCAACAAAATTTTCTACTCGCCATCGTCATCATCATCTTCGACGTCCATGAAAACCAATAGTCATAGTCTATGAATTAAAGTGAACTCATTTTCAATTTCGGATCCATTCAAAAACCGACATTATATTATTATACTGAATATATAACACTTGTATGTACATAACATAATTTTACATGTTAGTATTTGTACCTATATACATACATATATATGTATATTTCAAAAGTCTTAAAGGCTCAAAGTTAATTTCTATCGACAATGAAACCAATTTATGATGAACAGTTACTATTTTTTAAGGTAACAAAAAAAAAAAAAAAAAAATCATAATAATAAAAAAAAGAACCATTTCTTGCAATGAGGTTTGATAAGGTATGGCATAGTGCATAAAGCAAGAATTATATTCATATACTATGTGAAGTACATACATATGTATGTACATATATTCACATTTTATAGATTCAGGACAGGAGTTTAATTTTATGTATAGAACACCTATGTATTCATCATGGATAGCGTATAAATGTACTACAATTTTAAAGATTTATCGTTATTGAGCAACTTCCATCCATGATAAATTTTTGCTATGTCATGTTTATAAGTGTACAAAAAAAATAATGTATATAAGAAAAGCAATTGGTTATACACTGTCGACGCCACTTTCTTTCTTTATAAATAATAAATAAACTTGTATACATACATGTACATATACATATGTAAAATATATAATACAATAGATACATACATACATATGTATGTACTATTGAATGCATATATGACTTTACATGTATATATTACATACGTATTATATATTCGTTTGTTTATTGTTAATAGTTACAATATTTTGCTGAGTTTTCATTTAGTTTCGGCTTTTTTACTTAATTCCATATTCATGCGCATCATTTTCAATAGGATTTTCAATATATTATTGTACATGATTTAAAAATTCAAAAATAAAAAATAAATAAATAAAATATAAATTAAAAAAAAAAGGAAGAAAACTAAAACTTTTCAAAACCACATACAATTTTATCATGTTGCACACAAATGCATCACATACATACATAAGTATGCATTATATGTACATAAATAAAAAATTTATAAGTATATATATGCTAAAGGAAAATATAGATTTTCTTGTAAGTACGTACATAGTACATATATGCAGATAAAATAGAAAATATTTTTATGCTTGCTTACATATTTAGAGAGGATTTTATTCATTTTTGTATAGCATATGCATAGAAATATAACAAAAATTTTATCCCGAGTAAAAAATTTATTTTTTATATCATCATCATTATAATATATTTATACATATTAGATGCTAGATGATACTAGTCATGATAGTCCGTTTTTCTACATATCATAAAAAAATAAAATAAAATCATTTTATTTTCTATTCTCTTTCTCTTTTTTTCTGATTTATTTTTTTATTTTTTTTTTTTCCTTTAAAATTTTGAACTTTTTCTTAACCGCAATACAATAACATATGGCGGAACGAATTGATCTTGAGGATGGACCACCTCCTGGGTATTAGATAATTACAGTTTTTGTATATAAACAACAAACATTAGTTATAGAAAAAAAAAAAAAAAAAAAAACAAAGTAGTGAAACAAAGTTATAAAAACAAAATAAAAGCAAAAAGACGGAAAAAAATGAAAATGAAAATAAGATTCTACCGACGGAATTAATGTTATATATGTGAAAATTATGCTGATGTAACGGTAGATATACATATTCTATAATATAAAACATACAGTGCCGGACACTTGATTACCCTCACTTGAATTTTTTTGAATTTGTTTAATTTTTCCAGTTCTTTCTGAAAACTAATGATGGATTTTTTTGATTTAATCCATTTTCAAACATTTCGGGTGAAAAAATTTCAGAATTTGGAAAAATACCAATAATTATTCAAGTTTATAAAAAATTTACCTTCAAGCAGAAGGACACTTGTTTACCCTCACCCATTTTATTGAGTTAAAGGGTTAAAATAAACGGGATGTTTCAATGTTTTTGTTGTTATTTCTAATATTTTATATTCCATAAATTTTAACAAACTTTTGGGTACAAAATTATAGAAATTTTGAATAAATTCCAATGGAATTTCACGCCAAGCCTTTAAAACTGCTGTCGCCAGTTCTTGCTTAGCGTAAACGTGTCCCATTAGCGTAAACGTGTCGAGAAAGGTAATCCCATACGTTTTCAATGATATTGAGGTCGGACGATTCTTCTTTTCTAAAATCATGAAAATAATAATAATTTTATCTTAGAAAAGGTCTGGACCATGTCTGGTCCGGGCACATAGTGCTCTCGGGTCAATAATGGTATAGGGTGAAATTTTCTACTTTGGGATTGTGGATTTTGTCGTTTTAGAAGGCCGAAAAAATTCTGAAAAGTACTTAGAACTTCTGGATAATAAAATTGGTAAAATGAACCACATTTTTGAAGGTCAGCATTGGGTGTTTCAACAAGATAATGATGCAATTCACGCAGCTGAAAAAGAAAAACTCTTATTTACAATAAACAAAATTGAAATCCTTGAGAGTCCTGCGTTATCGTCCGACCTCAATATCATTGAAAACGTATGGGATTACCTTTCTCGACACGTTTACGCTAATGGGACACGTTTACGCTAATGGGACACGTTTACGCTAAGCAAGAACTGGCGACAGCAGTTTTAAAGGCTTGGCGTGAAATTCCATTGGAATTTATTCAAAATTTCTATAATTTTGTACCCAAAAGTTTGTTAAAATTTTATGGAATATAAAATATTAGAAATAACAACAAAAACATTGAAACATCCCGTTTATTTTAACCCTTTAACTCAATAAAATGGGTGAGGGTAAACAAGTGTCCTTCTGCTTGAAGGTAAATTTTTTATAAACTTGAATAATTATTGGTATTTTTCCAAATTCTGAAATTTTTTCACCCGAAATGTTTGAAAATGGATTAAATCAAAAAAATCCATCATTAGTTTTCAGAAAGAACTGGAAAAATTAAACAAATTCAAAAAAATTCAAGTGAGGGTAATCAAGTGTCCGGCACTGTATGTATACATGCATATACAGGACTGAATATACAGATCTGTATACATTTTTATAAATTCATAGCAAACATAAATATGTACATATGAACATGGGAATAGTATGACTTTCCAAAAGGATCAACATTATAACAACAAGCAAAATTTATATCCTCTTTCAGAAAATTAGAAAAATATCTATGGTAAAATTCTTCGTGAGAATAAAAATTCATCTGACATATTATTAACAATATTATATCCGTTACAGGATATTTAAAAGCTATGTGCAATGTGCATATATCCTTGAATTAAATATATTTATTTTTCTATAAGATGTAAAATAGATTTAAATATAGATTTTAAAAATTTATATAATTCACCTGTATCACTCTCATTGGTAATCCAGTTTCTTTTGCTAATTGTTCCCTTATATGTCGTGTAGGTTTAGGTGTTTGACTAAATGCGGTTTTTAATACTTCTAATTGTTTGGCTTTGATAGTTGTTCGTGGTCCACGTCGTTTTGAACCATTCGCACCATCATCTGGACTTTTATTTTCTGCTTGTGAATCACCTCTCCCATCTGGATCACCATCTAATGATCCCTATAAGAAAATATGTATTTTTTTTACAATACATAAAATTGAAAAATTCCATTGAAATATTTAAAACTTCTTTTAATTTTATTATGTACATATGTACATATATTTATGTAGATACATATGTATGTATATGTAAAGTATATATAATCACCTGATCTGAATCATCATGTGTGTTTTTACTATCTGTGCTCATACTTTGTACTGATAAATCTGATGCTCCTAAAGCTCCAGCTGAGTCAGGTCCATTAGGTCCCATTCCACTTAAACTTAATGCTGATGGGCCTCTAACATGAGGTTCATCATCATCTTCATCTTCACTTCCGGAACCCATTAACGAATCTGTAAATGACATCAAATGACATTAAAATTTTCATAAATTTTGAACAAAACCTATATCTATATACAAATATATTCATTTTTGTTGTATACCAATGCCAAAAGTGTATGTATTTATTTTATATGTATACATGTTAACTAAGGAAAATAAGGATGAGTGACTTACATATGTACATATAACATTATTTACTATTTAAATTAAATTTGTATTATAATTCTTAAAGTTAACGTATACAACAGTTTGTGCAATTAAGTACATGTACGTAATGTAATATCACATTAAAACGATAAATAAAAAAAAGGGTAATCACATGCAATATTGTACATACGTGATTTTTATATGTATGTATGTATATGTACATTTAAATACAGGATAAATTTTTTTTTTTGCTGGTGATGCTTAACTGGCACGTCACAGACCATAGAAAATGATAGACACGAGTTGGAGATTTGTGAAAATTGCTTGTTCTCTTCTTGAATTTACTATAATTTTGTATATATGCATTCATTACATGTACATACACGAATACATGCATACATTCACTAATATAAAGTGTACATTGGAAAATTAATCGCATTTTAAATTGACGCACGTTCAGCTCTATTCACCGTGAAAATGCTGAAGTTGGCATTTAAATAAGATGCGCCTCCAATATTAAGTGAACCATGCAACTATACGATATATTCAAAAAGCAAAACAATTCAGGAAAAAAAAAACAAATTACTCTTGGGAAATAATGTTCATACGTACATATATACGCTTATCTATATGCATGTGCTCATATGTATGTATATAGTTTAAATTGTACTTTTATAAATAAAAAAAAAATAAAATAAAATAAAAATCGACTACAACAGTGTTTAATCTGTTCATATAAAGTTGATTTCTATATACATGCAGGATATTTTTTATTTTTTGGCTTTTCTCGAGATGCAATCAATTGAAAATTAAATTGACCAAAAATGTATCAGGTACAGATATAAAGATAATCTAAAAACTCAAGAAAAATCGAATTGCCTATTTTATTTAAAAACTTTTTGATAAAAAAAATTTTATAATATGTGCAGTAATAAAATTTAAATTTACTTTTAGAATTTACCTCCCACAGGAGTACTTCATATTCTGTTTTAATATGTTTTAACTTGTGTATTTGATGCTTATGATAATCTAACAACAGTTTAATTTTTGCTCATTCAAAATTTATAGGGAGATTGTATATTACATATTGCATGTAAATAGGCAAAAACATTTTCAAGTGGTTGTCCTAACATTGTAAACTTGGGAACACTTTACATTTTATACATATTATAAATACATTCAAGTTAGTGCACTTGATTATAATAATATATATAACGGGTGCATATTTTATATTGGGGTGGATATGTATGTACAAAATATAAGGATGATGGTTTTGGCATTCCTTTCATCTATAAAATGTACACATATGATGTGATCTTATTGCACACATATGTGTGCGAATCTACACTAATATAAATAAATCGTTTTAAAATCGTTGCTGTTGTTTAATTTCATATATAATCTAACTTTTATACACAATATGTGTCCATGTAATATGAAGTGTACATACATACGTATGTACATATATTCAAGTACATCGCTTGTTGAAAACATCACTATTATGCATGTAAATTGTTACACGAATTGCCTTTAGGGTAAAACAAAAAAAAAAAAATCTTGTTTTTTTTGTGGAAAATGGGTAAAACAAAAAATAAATAAAAAAAATATCGTTTAAGGCTATTCTCCCTTATGGTTTTTATTTAGATACGCTTCACCAGCTTCGCAAATTCAAGAGATTCAAAAGTGCTTTCATTCAAATTCACCCCCTTTTTGTATTGTTGTTGCCTGTTTTCCTTGTTGATTACAATTGCATCTAGTATCCTTTTTTTGTTGTTGTTGTTGTTTGTTACTTATTTTCACATTGAAAAGTCGTCGGTTCTGGTTATTCATTTTATATTTTCTTTGAAATGAAACACTTGTTTTGTTTAGGAAATTATTTAAGTGAATAATATTAGAGGTTATATACAATGTAATATACAAACAATTGAGGAATACAAGTGAAAAACTGGTACTTTTCTATTTTAGAAAATGTTTTCATTGTCAACACTATACAATATTATCATAATGCATATAGTACAATATACTACACTTGTTTATAGTACGATAAAAAATTTGTTATAAAAAAATGTATCACCCCCCTTAATATATACAGGCACACATGTACATATGTATACAGTGTGTATTTTAAATTTTCTCATCTGTAAGGACATGCTTATTTGTTTTTGTTTAGAATATAAATTTTGAATGCATTATTTATTTATTTATTTATTTTTTTTTTTTTAAAATAAAATGTTAAAAAAATGAAAATATTTTTCTTTATTTTTTCTTTTTATTGATATTTTGTTTCTTGTATACATATTCATAATAGTGAAAACAGTTTGCCTTTATATAGTTGTTCATCTACACATACATACGTATATATTTATATCCTATACTCTGAGGTACATTAATTTCAAATTAGTTTTGCATCATATGTTACATGATGCGGAAATATGACCGTGAAGAATGCATACCATAAAGTGCTAGATCAGCATATTTTCGCAGAAAGCTTCTAACATTCCGAGTAATAAACATAGAAATTTGTAGTATGTATGTATGTATATGCATTTTTTTTTACGCGTACTATATTATTATTTGTTAGATTTACTGGTCCCTTCTTGATTTATAACTTCTCTTTTGGCTTTTATTTTACTTGATTTTTCTATATTCTTATATATAGTCAGTCATGTAATAAAGTAACTCAATTTAATGCTTATGTACAAATACACGTATGCATATGTTTATAGTCATTATTATATATATACATATGTACATATATAAAGAAAAATTAGCTACATGTTATGTTATATGAAATGGAAAATAGTTTATGAAACTTTCTCGTGGATATAAAAAAAAATGTTTTTAACCTTAATAATAGTTGTACATTGAAAACAAACGAAAAATTACTTTTATATGTATATATGGGAATTGTATCCCGGAAAGTATTTATAGGGATGCTATATTATGTACATAATAACATTATGCGAAATCATAGTAATGCTTGCATAATCATCATTTACAAAAGCGACAAGTAAATAACTTTCTTTTTTTGCTGCTACATATTTTATTTTATTATTTTTTTTTTTCTTCTTTTATTTTATTTTCACTTGTTTTCATTCTATACCTATACTGTATAATAAATGTAGTTAATTGCTTCCAAATCATTTCATTATTAACATGCATTTTTTCTATTTCTATTATAAACATTAATATTACATGTAACATGTTTCTGTTGTTTAAGAATTTTCATTTTGTTTTATTTTTACACGCAATTTTCCTCATTTATACCTGTTTTACAAATAATTGTATTTTTATAGATATTTTCTAGTATGTATATGTACATTTACTTGTATATATAGTTTTATGTTATTGTTATACTTGCATGTTCTAAATGTGTGCAATTGGCGTTGATGAACTTCTGTACTAAATTTTTCACATCAATGCACAACTTCTAGGGAAAATGGTACTACATATATATAAATAAATAAAAAATAAAAACAAAAAATTATACAAATCATAAGAAAACGATGGATTTTCTTTCCTGATTTCCTCATTATTATTATTATTATTTTTTTTTTTTGTATATTTTTCTTACTGGGTTTTACAGCATAAACATTTGTATGATTTATAATAGACCACAAAATTTTTTAGATTGGCACAATTGAACGTTATGTGTATGTCCTCTTGTTGTTATATATACATATGTCGGTTGCTGTATATTTTCACGTATGTATGTATTTTTAAACAGGAAGAAAAAAGTTTTTGGTGTTTGATGTATGTCAAGTTAAGAATGTAAAATTTTTGAAATTTTCTTCCTATTTAATATATGTATACAGTACATTACATTTATGTATATGTGTACATATGTGAGTATGTACGTATTAAAATCAAGTAAAAAATTTAAGGAAAAACGTAAGACATCAAACATTGTCTGAGAACTTCTATTTTGATATAGAACAAAATGTATGTATGTGTACAAAACATATTTATCAGTTATATATACAAAGTACAAACAGTTATATATGTACGTATGCATATAGTGGCGCCGTTGTGTTCTGATTTGTGTAAAATGGAAAATATTTACGTAGAAATTCTACCACAATTATACAATAATTTTCTCTTTTTATACTTTCATTTACCATGTACATATGTATGTATGTATGTATGTATGTATGTATGTATGTATGTACATATGGCTTTTCTTGTTTTCTTGCTTAATTTTTAAAACGATATCGGATATGTTTTGTTGAATCGATTCATGGGAAATGTGAATGTGAATGAATGTTATTTTTCCTTTTTTCATTTTTTTTTTTTTTTTTTTTTTTATATACAATTTTTCTGGTTTTGACATTTAATCGTTAAAATGAAATCAGCAAAAGAACGTTCCGTTTTGTTATATTATTATATTTTCATTATGTGTGTATATATATATATTCATGGTATATTTGAAAAATACAATGGGGGAATTTTATAAAAATTGGCATATCTACATACAATTCACATACAATTCACTGTTGTAAATATGAATTTGTGTTATATACGAGTATATACATATATACAAAATTTGTATTATTTTCAATGTGAGCTTAATGGTGATGCTATAAAAATTATTATTATTTTTTTTTAAAGTTATTATAATTATACAGTTTCATTGAAAAGAGTAAAAATTCTTTTATATTTTTATATGTTTCAACTCATTTCCAAATGAAAAACAACGGAAAATTATGTAGAGTTATTACAAAAAAAAAAAAAAAAATTTTTTTTTTTTTATGCACAAATGCAAGTTAATGTGGTATTCGTTTATGTGCTATTTGTACTTATTTTTTCTCTTTTCTTTTGGGAATTTTGGCCACCATCAGAGAACATATGTTTACAATGTATGTGTACATGTCCACTAATTCAGTTATTTGTTTAAAAAAAATAATAATAATACTAAAAATTTATTGAAATAAATTTGTTTTCTGTGTGTTTAAATTTTTATTATTATTTTTTATATTAAACATATTTGTGTAACTAGCCAAGACATAACATATTTTTAAACTCACTTTTATACGAAACAAAAAAAAAAAAAAAAATAAAAATTTAAAGAAAAATACAACAGAAATATTTACATGTTATTGACCATAAGTAATATTGTTTTGTTTACAATAATTATAATGTCTGTAGAAAATTAATATTGTGAAAAAAAAAAAAAAATGTTAATGATTCTATGAATTTTTCCTTTCATATAAAGCGTGTGCTATACATATAATTTATTTTCAGTTTTTCATAAATACAAATTCATAAATTATTTATTGGAAAATTCTGATTTACGAATGGTATAGGAATATTGTTAAAGTAAAATAACAATGTATATAGAAATACAAAACAATACATTATGGTATATAGAGAAAAATTTTATCTGTAAATTATTCAAATACTCGGATAAAAATAAATGCATTATATCGTATTTCATATTTTCAAAAAAAAAAAAAAAAAAAAAAAAAATGAAATAAAATGAAAGGATTATTATTTTGTTGTTGTTGTTGTTTTTTTTTTTTATTAGCATTAGCATTTATTTTTGTGTTTTCTTTTTAGGCATGTAAAAAAAATGCTTGTCTGATTTAATGTCTTGAATGTAAACCATCTTAAATTATATTGAAGCACACATTGTATGTAGGTACATATATATACTATACAAATAACGTATTATTTTAATATCATAACAAAGGACGTGTGTATTTACATCAGATTTAAAATAAAACTAGGATCAATGATACATATTCTTAAAAACCAAAATTTTTTGTTTTCAATTTCAGTTAAAAAGAAAAAAAAAAAAAAAAAAAAAACACGAAACATCGATAACAAAACCAAAAAGTCTAAGCTAAATTTTGATATTTTTGCACTTTCCTTATTTGCCTTACCGACTTCAAAAATAGGATTAAATACATATTCGGTAGCATATAATAATCATTCATATTCGTGTGTACAAAAAATTTTTACTTAACAAATATTTTTGTCATTTTAGTTTAAAAAAAAATATTTTGTTTTCTTTTTCATAGATAATTCAGAAATAGGAAAAATCATTTTTGTATCTTATATACGAAAAACTATACAGAATATAATCCGGATAAGTTAAATTGAAAAAAAAAACAATGTACATGTTAGAAACATATAATTCTGCTATGCTTATTCTTTTATGAAATAAATTTCCACAGAAACTATAACAGAGATCACATAGAGATTATACTAGCGAGTAATGTATGTACCTTTAAACTAAATTATATTTTACTGTTTTTTTATTGAATTGTTTCTGGTCGTGTGCAATGAGGAAATAAAAAAAAAAAATACTTTACATGTTAAGAACAATCAAACAAAATAAAACGATGTACATATTATAAAATTTTGAATTAAAAATAATTTTCCTATTGTAGTATTGCACAATATACTGATTTTACGACGATGGAATGTTTACGAAAAATTGTGCAAAAAATAAAAAATCAACATTAATTTTTGATTTAGTCTAAAATCTAAATTCTATATAGAAAATACATGTATATATACATATTTAGATCGGATTAGGGATGTTCAATGTTATGTTTATACTATTTATTTATTTTTTTTCTTCTTCTTTAAAAACAAAGAACAATCCTGCCCAATATTGCACACCTTTATGTAAACTACATTTTTATCTTTCTATTCATATAACTTTAATAATATTTATTTACCTGATCCTAACGAATATATCATACGTACACAGTACCATATATAGTTTACATAATCATACGTGTGTACGCAATGTAAATAAAAGGCGGCTGTTTGAAAGTGATATCCCGGAAAAGTTTTCATTACATTATGACACCCTTATTATTTTTCTTTCATTGCCTTCAATTGTTTATCCAAAACAAATGGATCGAATTCAAAATATACGTAAGTATATGTACATATGTATATGATATACGAAAAAAAAAATATATATAAAAATTATTATAATAATAACATTAACATTTTGAAAGTCCTTAAAGCATAATACAACATTTCCCTTAGTATTAAAATAACAAAAATGAAAATGTATTCCAAATCTATACCTTCCTGTGTAAACGATGATGAGAAGGAATTCATGTCGCGAATTTATGTACATATGTACGTACACTAATATGGAATATAAACACATGGATATATATATACTCGTATACAAAAGGAAAATTTTAATGGCATGAACGTGAGTAGATATGGTAAATGTACGTATGTATATACTTAAATAAATGTATACATGTACATTTTACGTTCGCTTGAATGATAAATAAAAATAAAATACTAACCAAAGTTTGAGGTTTTTTTTTTTCTGAGATCTTGTCATCAGGATCATTCACTTAGTGTTGTATTTTCAAAGGATATAATAGGTCCAAGGTACAGGATTAATTCTGATAAAAAAAAAAAATATATAACAACAATGTTTATTCATCTACACATACAATAATATACAAATAGTTGATTTTGGTTGGTATGTAAGAGGCTTATCTGGAAATGACACTCGGGTTCAAAACCATTGGCTGACATAACAACCGAACCGATAATGTCAGTTTTGTGTTGTGAATTATTTTGATGGGATATATTCATACATACATATATAAATGTGTGTATATATAACATGTTGTATGGTCTAACGCGTTTTCATTGATTTTGATATTATGAAAAAAAAAAAAAAAGATTAAAATAATACAATAGAAGAGGAAAAAAATTTTTTTTTTAAATTTATTATTATAATTTTTTTTTAATCTAAGATTGTGTGTGCAAATTTATTAAAAAAAAAACAAAAAAGAACAAGACTTAAAAACAAAAACTTCGTTTTGAATGATTATTCCTCTTAAAATAAGTACCCTTATTTCTATCTAAAACTTATCAACATAAACAAAAGCTTAAGGGGGAATAGTTATTAAGAAAAACAAAATTATTCTGTGTATAGCAAAAGACCTATACATACATACACATGCATATGTATGTACTTGAAAATTTTGAAACAAATGTTTTCATTTTCAATATAAATCATTTTAAATAAAGAAAAATATCAATCATGGGAAAATTTGTTAATAATTGAGTAAGAAGCCTTTAACAAATTTTAAATAATTTGAAATTTCCTTTCCTTAAAGGCATATGTTGCACAAGCAAGTACGTAATGATGCGTTTTATTTGTTTATATACAATAATTCTGTTTGTTATTAATAAAAAATAATAAAATAAAATAAAATAAATTAATAAATAAAAATGCAAAAAAAAAAAGAAAAGAAATTTTTGCAAGTTTATAAATTTTTATCAAACTAAATAAATAAATAAAAAATTAAGAAAAAAACATTGAAATCATTAATACATATAACGAAAAAAAATGATATAAGGATATATGAGGTATCTATAAATCCTGATGGTATGATACATAATGTGGCATAAATATTATTAAATCTTAAAATTTTCATTCATAAAAATTTATGTATACGTACGAGAAAAAAAAGAAGATTGATTTTTTTTTTTCAAAGCATCGTTTCTCATTTTTTTTATTATTATTTTTACACACATACACACATAATTATCAACGTACACATGTTATCGAGATACAATACATAAAAATTATGTACACGCCGTTTACCATCTGTATATAAACATCTGTATACATACATACATGTTTATGTACATATAAATATAATTTACTATATACATTTTTATTTTTTTGTTTGTGTTTTTTTTTATTTTTTTTTCCTTTACTTCCAATTTTATGAATTATTAGCTTTTTAAACTTCTTATAACCGACTACTATTTTATTACATTTTTATGTCATTTTTTCTACTCTAACACATAATTTGATTTAACAAAATAATTCTTTTTCATTTTTTTTCTTCATTTTTCTTTTGTGTCAACATAAAAGAAGAAGTTAAAAATAAATAATAAAAAATAAAATAAAATTTTTAAG
The DNA here is from genome assembly GCA_963971155.1 of Anthrax anthrax. Taxonomy (NCBI): domain Eukaryota; kingdom Metazoa; phylum Arthropoda; class Insecta; order Diptera; family Bombyliidae; genus Anthrax; species Anthrax anthrax. Next base: position 4,583,328 of record OZ020123.1, read on the forward strand.
TTTAAGAAAACAAAAAAAAAAAAAAAAACGATGAATAAAAGTAACTTTAAAGTTTAATGTTTTGGGATCTATACATCCATATGTACATCTATGTACATATATCGTAAAAAAGATACATATTTACAAACATAAATTTTGTTTAAAAAATATAGAGGATAAAAAAAAATAGTCCTTATATACATACATACATGTTGTGTACATAAATATGTACGTTTGAATATTTGTGTCAATCCATAGTACACATTCATTCTTTTACAACGAAACAATTTTATGTATAATGAAAACATTCATACATCTAAGCATTAATATACATACATATATTTACAAACACACATAAATTTCTATGTTATTATATATAAAAAAATATTTATGTATATATATGTATGTATATAGCGAACTAATAAAATATGAATCGTTTTTATGGTTTTCAGTCTTGGCTTACGACGCCACACTAATGTTTATTTGACAAGTTTTATAGTGGGTCCAACAATAAATTCTTTCTGGTCATTATGTATTATATGAAAGGCATTTGCAAAAAAAAAAAAAAAAAAAACATAATAATAATAATAATAACGAAAAGAAAAATGTAAAAAATGAAAAATTGTTTAACATGAAAAAAATAACGAATTTATAAAAGAAAATTTCAAAATGATATACATATATAAACTGTACGTATATATATGAAAATTATGTATTTTTTTGGGTTATATACATACATATATGTATATTTATATGTTTTCCAATTTGAAAATTTTGAAAGTATTCTACTCATTGTAATTTCTTTATGTACTTCTTATGTACTTATGTAGATTGTACTATTCAAAAATAAATTTATAAGAGCAGAATATAAAACAAATTTAAAAGAACTATAATAATCAAGTCGTAATGATAACAATTTAATTATTGATTTCTTTTTTTGTGATATATCATAGAATTCCTCAAAACGCACAAAAAGATTAAAAAATAAACAAAATAAACAAAATCAAATAAACTTATATTGGTTAAGTAATTGATGACTAAAAGTTAAAAACAAAAAACAAAAATACTGAACATAGAAAAAAATAATGAACTAAAAAATAATTTTAAAGTTATGGCTAAATAAATGAAAAAAAAAAAAACAGTTTGAATTTATTATTCTTTTTCATATTCAAAAATTTAAAATAAGAATTATGTATTTATTGTAAAAATCAAAAAAAAAAAAAAAAAAAATAAATAAATAAATAAATAAAATAAAAAACTATAATAAACGAAAATACTAAGTTAGGATAGTTAAGCTTCAAAAATATCCAACATTATTTATATGTATAATATAATTTAAAAATTTCTAATTTAGATAAGAAAAACAAAAAATTAGAACGGCACAATATGAATTGAATTTTTCTAAAATCTGTTAATTAAATTTATTCGATTCCTTTTTGTTGCCTTTTACAAAGTAAATAAATACACACGACATACATACATATATGTATATACTCTATAATATAAATTCTGATTATACACAAATTGTATATATGTACATATGAATATCTATAAGTATACATAAAAATAATAAATTCTCTGTTAAATTTGTAAATTTATTTTCACATTAAAATTTTCATCAAATTATCTGTTGACAAATTAATACAAACAATAATAAAATATTTTTATGTATATTTAACAAACATATATACATTAATATATATAATTATTATATACATACATATATAAACATTTTTATACCGATTGTCAGAATTTTATAAACTTGTATAGCTGCATATAATAATTAAAAAAATAAACATTATATATAATAACATAAAAAATTTAATAGATACATGTATTCTGATACATAAACAAATAATAATAAATAACTAGTTGTAACCGAAAAAATTGTGGTAAAATAAAAACATAAAATTTTCAATATACAAAATTTCCACAAATGATTACACATTCATGTAATGTATATGTACGAAAAAATATATACATATGTATATGCTTAATATGAAAGTATACAATGTATTATAACATTTTATTGTGTTCATAACAATTAATTATTTTAAAGTTGCACAGAATTCAATTTTATTAAATTTTTCAAAAAATTTTATACCTCTGCCAATACATACATACATATAAACACAATAGATATATGCTGTATAAAATTTTCAGTAAAATGCTGTGTTTTAATTGTATTATATTAAACATTCAATTATATTATTTTATTTACATGTTTATAAAATATGTATGTATAGAGTATTAAATAAATTTATGTGTTTAATAGAAATATTTGAGTAAAATTTTTTTAAAGAATTAAATAATTTGTACTTTAAAATTTTTTATACAAAATATGTACATAGAAGAAAAAATTCATTTTCAAAGCAAAATTTTCTGTTTTCATTTTCTTCTTCTTCATTTTTATTGTTTGCAAATGGCTTTAAACTCTAAAAAAGCTTGCAAATGTATGTATATAGATGTGTATATATATACAAAACATTGTGTAATACATAACAGCTATGTAAAAAAAAAAATGTACTATATGTATAGCACGGGGTTATATGATCATAAATAACCTAACATAAAGATGCGAAATATATCAGATACATACACTTATCATGTATGTAATCACGTGTATAGAAGCTAAGGAACAGAAAACTGTTATTAAAATTTAATGAACATACATACAGTATTCACAATGATATATGTATGTACAAATAATGAAAAAGGTACATGTATGTATGTAATATGTATGTATATTTACAATGTATTACATATATTTATTATTTATTTCACATATTTACGTGTAAATCACAAGGATTTTAAAATATATGTACATACATATATAATTTGTGCACCCTTATACATATTTCATATTCGACAAATATATGTACATACATCGTAGGTATTTAAAAATTTTTAGATGTGTTTGGAATAAACACAAAAAATTTCTCATATATATAATATATACTTGAAAGTATAAAAAAAAACTTTTTGGGGCTTTATTTTATTTATATACATATAAAATATGTATATGTGTACACATATTTATATCTAATACATACTTTTATAATCCATATGCACTACTACAATTACATACATATGTACATGTATGTACGTTGTACTGGAATTTTATGTATATATAAATATGTATATATGTACATATGTGAATAAAAAATTTTTCCTTTAGAACGCATGCGTTTTACATAATATGTATGTATATTTATGTATGAATATAAAATAAATAGAACATATATAAATAGGTCTAGAAATACATATATTTATATGTATCTATTTATATAAAATTTATTTCATATTTGACAAAATGAAGAATAAAAAATCAAAAAATAAAAAATGTTGGAAAATTTTTGTCGGAAAATTATCTTTTTTTTTTTTTTACGTATTTGACATAAAATCTACATACAAATTTAAAGGATTCTACAGTTTTGAATGTTAATTTTAAAACTATAATGAAAACTTTTAACTATAATTTATATGAAAATTTTATGTGCAAGTTGCATAGAGTTCTTTTTAACATTTTGCATATATAAATCTTCTATCTTCCATTTGATGTCTATTATACGTACATATGTATGTGCATTAAAAAACTATTACAATACAATGCAAAATGTACACACATGAATTACATTTATTTGTATTCATTGTACGTAAAATATGTGCGTACAATTTCTTATGTTTTTATTCATATCGTATTTTATGTCATGAGTCTTAAGTTTGTCATCAAACTATATGTAACACAAAACTATAATATATGTAGGTACATATGTTTTATATGTATGTATAACATAAATTCTGCATGTACATATGCATATGAATATGGATTTGATTCATTTATTTTTCTTTACTTCATGTACGTTTACTTTTCATTTGAAATTCATACAAAATTTTGGCGACATAAAATTTCAAACAATTCACGTTTATATACCTATGTAATAACCATACTATACATTTTGTACTATAGATACATATAAGTACTTGTATTTGAGACTAGAATATATAAATATAAAAAAATTATATGATATTTCATCCCTTTTATACAGACATATAAATTCCATTACAATTGTATATGTATCCACTTTTATATGTACACATTACAAATTTTCATTTGTATTCGTGTGTATTATATATGTATATGTTTATTTCTTTTATATACAATAGAACAGTCGGAAAAGAAGAAAAAAAAAACAGAATAAATGAAAAGGGAGTTCAAATGTATATTCATATATACTATATAAATATAATACGACATCTGTATATCTATTTGTACAGAAAAATATAAAGTTATCCCCTTGGGGGTCTTAGACGTGATATTTTTTGAAGCATTTTTAAGCATTTCCATTTTATCATAACTAAAGATCTTTGCTATTGGCCGTATTCAACCCCTATACTTTTATTATATATATTTGCTTGTTTAGTAATATACGATGTATATACACGTATTTATCTGTATCAATGCATATATGTACGGAAACATGTACATACATATATTTTACTACGTTATCATTCTCATTTTATTTTTTATTTGTTTGATTTTTATATAATATAGACGTTCATATGTATATAATGTACATTTACCACCCACCACATTCAATGTGTATACGTCTGCATATTCATACAAAGATTTTATCGAGTATTTGTTTACACACGTAAAATTCTTTTTAAAGCACATACAAAGTATTACAGGATAGAATCAATATGATATACTATTACAAAAGTATGTACATATGTACAATGTGCATACGAAAGATGTCCTTTCAAAGATCATAAAATAACTTAAATGCAGTACATAAGTATATAAAACACTGCACGTTGTAATAGTGAAAGGATGAGAATATTTCGAAGTACGTATGTATACAAATAATTATAATTTAAACATTTGAATGTATTTTATAAAAATTAAATGAACTTATTTCTTTAAAAAAAAAAAAAATTGCAATGGTTCTATTGTTAAAGAAACGTCATGGTTAAATGTACAGGTAAGTGGGCAATGAGTATAACAGAAATTTGTATAGTTATAGATCGTGTTGATGTCTGACTATGTCCAATATTATCGATGAAATATTTCATATTTTTTGTGTTAAGTTGCAGATGATACATATAAAATTTTTATCATATTCCTGTATCAGGATGTGATGTATACGTACGCACACAAACAGTGACATAATAAAACTTTGCATTATAATATCATATTCCATCTGAACACTCTCGTATACGCATATGCTGTGATTGTGAAAGTGATCTAAGTTTATTTACAATTATGCAATACTTTAAGTTTCATATTCCCATTCTCTACTAAGATCTTTTCCATAGAAAACGCTAATTTTAATTGCTATGAAATCTTTAATTTTTAAGTTTTTTTTTTTTAAAGTAAAATAATTTAATGTACTCATTTTTGAAAAAATTTTCAACTTAGATCACTTTCATATCTACCGTTATACATACACATAAACTATGTTATCACTTTCACAGGAAATTGTTTATTTTGGGAAACAGATAAAATATATAAATGAAAAATGGTAACTAACAAAACCAATGTCAAATGCATACTATAATTATATATGTATATGTACGCTAGTGCATGTACAAGTAGAAAATGCATTTATTTAGCATAGATTACACCTTTCAACAATGAAATGACAAAAAAACCCTTTAGGTAACTTAAAAGCGTACTATACTGTACTGTAAACATTGAAATGGTACAATATGTGTTGTAAGGATTTTGATCGATATATTCTCTGTTACCCCAACATATACATACGTATGTAATAAAGGATATTTGAAATATGGTAACAAGGCATTTAATGTAGTTGGTCCCAGGTGCCATTAATTTATTTTCACGATGAAAATCTGATATATTGAAATACATGAATGAGACACAGTGAGGCTTTTTTCGTTTTATGTGGCTTTATTATAGGAATTACATTTGATATTAATCCATTTTCATGCGTACGTACATACGCCACAAATATGTACATACCTATATACTTGTAAAATATAAAAGGATATTTTTTATCCTTTTTTTTTAAATATGTACATACATATATGTATGAAATCTAACGTTCTATAACCATAACTTAATGTATTCTATTCTGATTTATTTTAATTTACTTACCACTTAGTGATTGCTGTCCAGGGGCTTTACCAAGTAGATAATCGTCCTTGCAAATAAATTTATTGTCGTCTAATACATAAAGCTGTTCTCCTGTGCTCAGCTGTTTTCTACATATACAACATGTAAAACAATTTAGATGAAATACTTTATCTCGTGGTTTTCTCACTAAATCAGAAGGTGCTATTCCTTGACCACAGCCGCTGCATTTTGTTCCATATCGCCTATACATATACATATATACATAAAAAAATGTAATATAATTTTATTCATAATTTTTGTCAATTTTATTATCCTTATTTTCTATTCAATATAAAAATGCATAAAATAACACAGTATTTTTAAAGTTCTTCATACATTCTAAAATCTAAATGTATATACATCTTAAATTTGAATATCTAATCAATTTAATTTTTTATCTTTTTAATTTTGATTTGTTTTTCGTTACTTTAATTACTTTATGCTTCAGTTATTTGAAAAATAAAAACAAAAATTATAAAAAAATCTGATTAGTTTTGATGCATCAATGAATATGGTTAGCACGAATGAGCTTTAGTTCTGCTTTTAAATCTATATAACGATCACTATATATTGTGTAATTATTTAAAGAAAATACTAAATTATCTTTTAAGCTAAAAAACAAAAAATTTTCTTGTACTACAACTTTAAAAAAAAAAAAAAAAAACTTAAAATATTCCTAAAATGCCTTAGTCGTCAGAATAAAAAAAAAAATCTTGTAAACTAAAATACTATAGTGACAATTTGACAATGTTTTAAATTCTTTTTCCATGTTAAGAATTTCCTTGAATTGCATAGTCATTAATTTTTTTGTTATTTATCTTTATAAAAAAAATTGAAGAGATTGTGCCACGTTTTCACATTTTTAAAAGACAAAAAAAAAAAAAATTTTTTTTAACAAGGAAAAAATCGTTGACATACTATAAAAATTTTTAAATGTAAATAAATGAAAAATTTACTGTGAAATTCAGGAAAACTGTGAAAATTCCTACACGTGGATACATGTCTTAAATATAATTTTTGTTCAACTATTTAAAATTCAAAATTAACACAATAAACCTTGCTTATACGTTTAAGTACGAAATTTATCAAAATTATGAAAATCATTCTATTTAAATTCAAAAAATTTTAAGAAATTTTGATAATCCATTCACTTGTTTTATTGTATACAAATAATAATTTAGATGTAAATTTTTTGGTTTGTTTATTTGAAAATGTCTGATATAAAATCCGATCTGAATAAATTTAATGAAAAAAAAAAAAAAAATCAAATAATAAAATTTCATATTTTTATTTTCTATCATTAACCAAAAGAAAAAAATAAAATTCAAAATGATATGGTATTCAACATGAAGACATTTTGGCATGTTACATAATTTATGTGTATACATAACTCAATGGTACAACAATGGTTGTATATTTTTGTTAGCTGGTACATAGTACACGCCGATAATGTACATGTATCAAAAATAATATGCAATAAAATGTTCTTGGACTTTATTTTTCAATTGTAATTCAAAAAAATCATTTTGATTTTAATGTTATATTTTTTATATCAAAAAACAAAGAAAAAAAAAAAAAAACACAATATCTGATGTTTTCGATTACATCAGCATAAAATCTTATTCATTCATTCAGGATTTGTATTTTAGTATTACCAATTTTCTGTTTTTGTTAGTTTTTTTTTTTATTTTATTTTTTTTTGTTTTTTGCTTTTTAAAATATTTTGACTTCTCTTTTCAAAATAATGTTAACATGACGAAGAAGAAATAACAAATTGTACATTAAAAGAAAAATATCATAGGTTAAAATACAAGAATATGTATTTATATACGGGCATACTTTTACGTATAAGTAAGTATATAAACTTATATATAAATAAATGAATGAATTTAACATACATACATACATACATATGTTACTATTCTGATTTCTATTGTATAAATGTTATTTAAATAAACATGAAACTAATGAAATTTTCATTGTCTTATCGTGTACTTATCATCTAAAATTAGAGACCAGAAAGGTATTTTTAACTTTTAAATGCATGCATGTGTACCTATATAATTATATAAGATAATCACAACACGTATACACCTGTGTGTAAGTAAATGTGCAACAATAGACCACAAAGCAAAAATGAACAAAAAAAAAAATGAAAAATGTATTTAAAATGACTACATAACGATATCATTGTAAAAATAACATCATTGGTTGGTCAGTTATAATAGTTAAAAAGTCAATTATTGGTTGACGAGGAATCGTCAAAGAAAATTCATTTCTTTGTTATTTTTTTTTTTTTTGTTTTTTCACCATTTTCGTGTTAGATGCCATTTTGCGTAACTGTATAACTTTAGAAATGGATTTATCTTTATTTTTATGTCGTTGACTTTGAATGTCTATTAATTTCAATGAAAGTAGTATAATACTACAGGTATACATACATGTATGAAGTATAATTTTAGAGAAAAAAAACGAGATAAACATAATGCAGGCATGCGACATAAAAGCATGCATAGATAATTTTAGAAAAGAAAAAAAAAAAAAACAGAATAAGAAAACTAATTAAAGTTATTTTTACAAATACCCTAGATAAATTATTTTCATTAGATAAAAAAAGAAAACAAAAAAAAAATCTAGTATGTGCACATATATAACCAATTGATTGGTTCTAGTGTTTTTCCAAGGTCTTTGACTATTCCGAACAATATATTTTTATATATATCTAACGGATAATATATTCTAACAAATGTAAGTGGAAATCTTTTTTTTTTTTTCTTAAAGGAAAAATCACAGTTTTCCGGAATGTATGTGTTATTCATTGAATTAAAAGTGGTTATCGATTTTTATTTAAAAAACAACAAAAATCAAAAAGAAAATCAAATGAAACGTTTAAATGAAAATAAAAATAAAATCAAAATAGATACTTACCTAAAAAAATCATTTCTACAATAAAGCTTTGCTTCGCGACTAAAGCACTTATCTGTAAGTGGTTGAAGGCATTCACAGCATCTAACACAGGACGCATGCCATCCTCTTTCCAATACGTTTAATAAAAATTTATCTAATATTGGTTTATTACAACCCGCACATGGATCACCCAAACCAACTGATGGTTCTCCTCGTCCTAAATTTATGAAAGAAAAAAAAAAAAAAAAAAACAAAAACATCATAACATAAATTTAAAGTAAAGAAAGGATATTTTTAAAATAATTATTATGAATACATATACAATTAATCAAATATTGAAAATGTATAAAGTGAAATTAATGAATTGCTTTACATTGTTTACTTATATAACATTAAATATGTATATTCAAAATTCTAAATAAATTTCACATAATTAATTCGTACATAAATATGTGTTTTTTTTTTTTTTAATTTTTTCTTTTTATAAATAAAGAACTTATGTACAACAGAGAAAAATAAACAAACTCATCATTTCAATTTTCTTTAGGATATATTTAATTCAAATTTAATAACATTTCAATTTAAAATCTTAAAAAATAAATTAACAATAAATTTACCACGCATTCCGTTTGTTTACAATAAAAACGAAAAAAAATTCTTTCTTTTTTTTTGCTGTACATTTTCATGTATAATTGGAAAATTTAAATTTTCAAAAGATCAAATACTATTTTCATTAAAATTTCATTTTGTTAATATTTTTGTAAATAAATTTTAATTACTGTATATTGATACGCATATTTAAATTTTCAGAGGCATTCAAAAAAAAAAAAAAAAATGAAATAACAGGAAAAAAAATTTTTTTTTTGTCTTTTCGACGATTGAAAAATTGAATGAAAATATTTGAAAAATTTATTTGTTTCTCATGTATCGAATTACATTTAGTGTAAAGCTCCTGTAAACATTTTTATGAATCCCTACATCGTATTCAAGATATAAAGATGAAGTCATAAAATTCCTTTTTATTTAACTACAAAATACTCCCACTATATGATATTCTCTCACTACTGATATTTTTACTATTCCTATATAACAAAATGTTAGTGACAAGTCAATGAAATTCATTCATTTAAAAAAAAATTTTTTTCATATAAGATAGCTCATATCATGTAAAGGAAGAAAACTTCCAATAAAATTAACAATTAAATTTTTTATTAGTAAAAAGTACATATAAAGTATTTTTATAGGTATATGCACTATTTCGGATCAAAATTGTGATTTTTTATTTTTTTATTTTCTAAATTGTTGTAAAGAGAGAATTATATATGTATGTATACAACAGGTAAATCAAAACCTACATAATATGTGTGTAAGTAAAAATACTATATAAGAAAATATTTGTAAAATATAAGAGAATCATAAAAAATAAATAATTGATGCACCTGGAGTTTTGAGTAGGTGGCAATAAAAAGAAACAAAAATGATACCGCACAAATTATAAGCAAAGTAAATACATATGTAGGTGTACATATGTGTGTATACATGCAATCAGTCAGGATTTATTATATTTAAAGAAAAATATATGTACGCAAGCGTATACATACTTACAAATAAATTTAAAGTTAATGTATCAAATTATAAATAAAATTAATGCTATTAATCTTAACGCCTTGTTATCAATTTTATATATGTTTTATGTACATATGTTCGATTTGAATGTATTATTTACTTACATATATGTATGTAGAAAGGCTTCTGTTATTTTCCAGTAGTTTTCAAATATTTTGTATTTTATTGTTTAATTTAATTTTTATTTTTTTGTTTTTTTTCATTTTCAAGTAGAAAATAAAAAGAAAATAAAAAACAAAAAGAAAATAAAAATATTAAATTAATGTCTACATGTCAATAAAATAAGTCGTACTTGGTCGTACTTATTTTAAACCGTTTTTTTTTGTTTTTCAAAATTTTCTTTTTATAGTTTAATCAACTTAAAATTGGATTAAATTATAAAAAAATTGAAATTTGAATTTATGTACACGTAAAAAAAAAAAAATTCCTTCTTCGACAATAAAAACTCTGTCTCAGAATATACTTTTTTAAAAAAAAAACGTTTTTTTTATTTTGAATATTTTTTTTTTGAAATTTTATTTTCAAAATTATACAACATATTATTATCATTAAAGTATATTTAAGTAGATTTTTTTATATGTTTTGTATTTGTTGTTCTTTTTATTATTATAATTTTATAATCGTATAATCGCACGTAATTATGTTGTTCCAATGTTACATATATATATACAAACGTTTTATGAATACATTCATGTACCATATATATACGATATGAGTGAGGATCATCAATAATCAGTATATGAAAAAACTGGTTAAAATTGATACAACAAAAAATATTTGTCGAATTTCCTGAAAATCGATGACGATTATCATTATATGAGTAGTATTGAAGAGATATTTTTGATTTGTTTCGCTACCATATTATACATATTTAAAAAAAAATGATAATAATAACAATAACAATGTATAAAAACGGATCAATAATAATAATAAAAAAAAAATTTATAAAACTTATAATCATCAACAAGCAATCGATCATTAAAGTAAGTTTCACGTCTCGTTTGATAATCATTATCATCACTTATTACAATATATAGATAAATTCGATTGTATATATACGTGAGTGATGATGGTTTTGTTTTTCATATACCTACTTATACACATGGATTTGTAAATGTATTAATATTTTGAAGCTTTTTCTTTATTTTGATGTTGAAATTTACAAATTTGATGATATGTTTAGTAAACAAATGAATAAAATTTTTTTTTTTTTTAGTATATAAACATAAAACAAGATTAGAAACAAGAAAACTGAAAATCAATGAGTTTGTTTTATTTTATTTTTTTTAAGGTATCGTATAAGCTTTATAAAAACTAAATAGAAAAATATGAATTATTACTAGGTTTTATCTCATTAATAAAATGTAAACTACATGAAAACATTTGAGTACGTATGTATTTTAAATTGATTTTCATGAATTCTGATACTTTAAAAAAAAATCACTCTTTTATTCACGTAAAAATTTAGCCATGTTTTAGAAACATTGTTTTAAGTTATACAGTTTTGTATTTGAATGCACGAGAAATGCAAAAAATATTTAAAAAAAAAATTTTTTTTGTTTGAAATAAAACTTATTATATGTACATACAGGTACATGTATATACAGGTACATATACTATACAAGGTTAAAGAAAAATAATAATGTTAATAATTAAATTCTTATGTGAATTTTACGAAGCGTATAAAGTACATATTTACAATATTATCAAAAATTCACTTATTTATTCATGTAAATGTGTATATTCATATACATACCTTCATTCACATGTTTAAAAAAGATCGTTTCATTTCATCTAATGTATTTACGTGCATTGAATACACACATAATAATTACAATGTACAAGTCTTATCAGGGATGCAATTTTAAAACAGAAGTTGAATTATTGTAAATTTTTTACCATTTTTATTTATAAATATAAATAAATTTACAAACAAACATGTAAATATTCAAGTTATGCAATATGGTACATGCACATACATTTATGTAAGTGTGTACACAATATCTAACAAAAATACAGGTATAATTTGTTTATTTATTTATTTACTTTTTTTTTTTGTTTTTTCAATTTTATTTTATACATTTGTATTTAAACTTACAAAACTGTTGTGCATCAATGAAATTGCATTTTTATGTATTACCTATATGTTTTTAGCATTATTATATACCTGCATAACTGAAATTTTGCGATAAGACAAATACATCAATTATTGTACATGAACAGTTTTATGTGTGTTCAAATTTACGGGAAAATTTTACAAAATATAATATGAGTATATATGCGAAACATTTGCTAATAAATATGAAAAATGTTCTTTATATATTTATTTCAATTTTTAGCCATATATAGTATGTATACATATTCACACAATGTATACATATTTATATTCTATTTTCATATAGATATTAAAATTATGTGCATATATATTTTGTATTTTTCTGTATAATAAACTTATAAATATATAAGCACTTTATATTTTATCTAAAAAAAAAAAAAATTTGAAATGGCTGCTTGTGAATATAACAACATTAAAATCCGCCTTTCTTTAGCCACCGCATAATAATGATTTAAATTGATCTCAGTACGGATATTCAGTACATACAAGATTTTATACAGACAAATAGTAGATATATGTATATAAACCGGATTATTCTAAAGCGGTCTTTTGTGAATCGATCGTCTAAAATATTACAGAAACAGAACAAAAATATTTAAAAAACAAAAAAACAAAAAAAAAACAGGAAAAGTACAGATGCAAAGGCAAAGGCAAAAAGGCAACAAGACAAAGGCCATTTTGTTAAAAGAGAAATGCAATGTAATTTACCAACAAGGGATGAGAAATAAAAGATACATATACGTAAATGCGAATATAACATATATTTATCATAAATATAATGGTATCCGTATATCTGTATGTAATGGTATATAAAAGCCAAAACTTTTTACTAAGTTAGTTATTTTTTTGTAAGATATTATAACAATTTATTCATTGCAAAAACAAAAAAAAAAAAAAAAATTAAAACAGCCATCATCCATATATGCGCGATTTATATACCATCAACAAGAGATTATCATATATAAGTATATGAATATATGAATGTATGCGTATGTGTATATCATATATCATACATGAACAACAAATAAGTTTTCAAGTCAGTTGCAGTAAATATATATACAAAAATAAGTTACATTACGTTACATGGCTATATGTACATGATGGAGTACATCAAGGTCTTTTATCATTTAAGTCACGTTTATATGCATCCCATTGATAATCATTGTTTTTTGCATTAAAGATTGCTGTTTTTTTTATTTTGTTTTTTGTTTTTTTCAAACCAACACATTCATAGAGATTTGCGGCATACATGAAATGCACTTATACAAAACGTGAATAAACTATGATCTGTGTTTACAATGCATTTTATAAAGACAAAAAACAAAAATAAAAAGTAAAAATAAAGAAAAATCAAGAACTTGTAAAAGAAAAGTTATGGGAGGAACAAGGAAAATCATAAAGTCATACACAAATTATATATGTAGGTGCATACATATGTATGTATGTATATTCGTAGATAAATGCATTAGTATGTAATGCATTTTAAGTTTTTGAAGTCAAACTGTTCAAAAAGGAAAATAAAAGTTAAAGAAAAAAACCTTCAATTTAGAACTGCATTACGATGTAATGAATAATTTTTGAAAAACGCAATGTAATCCATTCATATGTATATTTACAATGGTATACATGTGAAGATGACGATAAAAGAAAAATGAAATAAAGTTGAACAGTAAGTTTAAGCATTAATTACTGTCAGAAGGTAATAATATGTATATAAGTATATAGTAATAAAACAACCGAAACGCATTTTTACATGTATACAACATAAAATTGAGTATAAATTGTATAAAAAAAAAAACTAAATAAATAAAATTTTCGTCCTTAAAAACTATTAGAATGTCTAATCCAATGCCACAAAACAATATGAAAAATCATGTACACATTAAAGTGAATGTTTGTGAACTTCTCTTGTATATAACGTGCTTATTCTGAGTACTTATGAGAATGATAAAATGTGGTAAAATTGTAAATTAAAAAGAAGTAAGTGTTTTGGTTTGGTATACTTTCATCATCATTATAATCCATTTGTATATGACCTTTTTTCTTTATACTAAAAGAAAAAGTACTTTTCTTGGGGCCAAGACACACTATACTTTATGTAAAACTGCTGCTGTGAACTATTGTATCATGTGCTTCTAGTTGGCTTCTTTTCTTTTCATTTATACCTTTTTTTTCTTTCATCATTATTGTTATTGTTTGAAAAAAGCGCACCTGAAAAGCAACCGATAAAATGCCTACTTTCATAGTATTTTTATTTTATTTTTTATTTTTTTCTTCTTCCCTCTTTGCATCATTCAAATTCGATATGGTCATATCTGGGTATATTACATATGAGCCTTATTATTGCTCATTAAAGATTCTCGATTTTCTAGTTTGTTATTTTGAAAATTTCTGTCTTCATATTATTATTATCATTATTGTTATTATTATTGTTATTACGTACATATATATAAACTTACACAGGTTCAAAGCTATATACATATACATATGACAGATCAAAACCTATGAACGATGTAATTAATTAGATGGGTCACTTCAAATAATCGCTGTATAACAAAAGATACATACATAAATATATAAGAAAAAAAAAACAACAAGAATGAAAACAAAAATGAAAATGGGAAAAAAAAATAAAAAGAAAACATTTATGAAAAATTAAGACAAAATCAACGGGGAGTATTTATGTGTGAGCGCATACTCTTTTTAAAAAAGACGATGAGGTAAATGAAAAATCATCAATAAAACGACTTATTCGTATATAGTATATATACAATTTTATACTCGTACATATAAAACAACACTATAACAAAAAACAAAAAAAAAAAAATAAAATAAAATAAAAATAATATAATGAATAATATAATGATGAACCCAAGGAATCTAAGAAGCAATTTGTTATAGATTGTCATCATGTTATTCTTTTTACCACTCTAATAATTATTGCGCCCGTTAAAAGTAATCTGTAAAAGATTAATCGATTTCTATAGCGCACTATAGTATATATAATAGCACAACTTGGTACTTTAATTTCTTTTTTTTTTTTTTTTAATTCAGCTTTTCTTTATACTAACTATACATGAAGAAATACAATAGATATAGTATAAAATGAATGAAATGATCAGAAGTTACATGCGTACAAGTAGTTAAGGTAGTTTTCAAATGTACATCAGATATTACATACTACATAGAGATATTATAATAACATTTTAATGATATCATATTCGTATAGTTTAAAATACAGTAAAAATTGTAAATTTAATTTCTTATCTAAATGCAATAATATGTATACACACATAAAACTACCAGTATGATGATTAAAATATTTGGAAAAAGACATCTAAATTTGAAACAAAAAATTGTTCAAATATTGAAAGTTCGAAAATGTAATAAAAATATTGATTAATGTAATCAATAATTAAAGAATAGAATAACACTGTGTACACATTCATTTAATGACTTAATTTAAAAGATACAAAAAAGATTAAAAAAAAACGATTTTTTTTTTTACAAAATTTATTGTCATTAAAATTATTTCTCTCTTTTCTTCAGCCATAGCTAATGAGGCAAACTAGGTAAACTTAGATAAAGATACACAAAAAAGACCAAAAAAATTAGGTGTTTATTTAAACAGTGGCACGACATCATTTTCATTAATATTAAGGGTGAGAATAAAGAAAAAAAACTAAAATAAAAAATAAATATTTTTGTAGAACACATTTGTATCTTAAATTCCTTGTTACTTATTCTACATAAAAAAAAGAAGAAAAAAGAAAGCATAAATTAAACAATATAAAAAGTCATGAGAGAAAAAAATAATAATTGTTTGTGTCATCTACAGTTTACCACAATACAATGCAGGTGGATGTCCATACACGTTCATGTATGTACGTATATCTGACAAAAAACGGTAGCAATTTGACGGTACATATTATAATAATGAAGTCGACAAGTTGACAAGTTTGAGGTTGAAAAGAAAACATTTAATATTAAATAATTGCACAATAAAGTACAGCGCACCGACATAATGTAGAATAGAAAACAGCAGCACTTACTTTGCATTTATATGCCTTACTTATTATTTACAAAAACAATTCTGTTTGATTTTTTTTAGACTTTCATGGCTTTTAAAACAATTTTTTATACTAATATTGAAATAAAAAAAAATATATAAAAAAAAAAGGATACAAAAATTTTATTGAAAATGGTGCGATTATTCATATATACGCGAATATACATTTAAAATTTCTGGAATGAAAAAATTTTGCCTCTTTTATCATTCAAATTAGCTAAAACAAACGCAAAAAAGACTTTTTATAAATAAACCAAGACATTTAGGTAAGCATAAATTTTACACAAATTTCTCAAAAATTAACATAAAAAGTACAAAGGTACACTGAGCTGAGCGTTCTAAACAACTTTTAGAATTGATTTCGATTTTTAAAAACAATTTAAATGCCTTGTAAGTACCAGTTCTTACTTTTCTTCAGCTATACTCTTCGTTAGATCTTCATTATGCAATTTAATTTTTTTTTAAATGCACTTTCTAACAATTTTATTTGTAAATTAAGAAAAAAAAATCATTTTAACTTCTTAATAGTAAAAATTTTTTTTCTTTTTTTTTTTTTTTAAGGAAGATACAAGTCTATAAAACCACAGTAAATCATTACAGAATGGGAATAAAAACCAAACTTCAGTGCATTTTTAATTTTGTGGTAAAAATATAAAACTACTTCCTATACCAATAAAAAAAAGAAAATACAAACAAATTAAAAATTAAAAAACCGAAGCAAAAAATAAAAAATAAATAAATAATAGTTAATACTAGAAATTACCATAAAGTGAGTTTACACTACTTGATTTGTCAAATATGATTTGATTTGATCTTTATCGAAAATGCTGTCATGTAGTGTGAAGTCGTGTGGGTATGTCATATCTTACATATCAATTTGATAATTGTCGAATTTGACAATTTTAAATTAGAACTTGTTCTATTTCAGTTTGATTTGTTTTTGATATAATCTAAAATAAAATTCAATGTTTTGTTTGACAAATCAAATAGTGTGAATACATACAAACAAATGGAAATGACACTTGTCGTAGCAAGTCATATATAACAACATTCTTATGTCAAATCATAAATCATATTTGACAAATCAAGTAGTGTAAACTCACTTTAGAATACTTGCATACTACCATCAGATATTACGTAGGTACTATATTTCATTTTCAAATATTCTTCATACATGAGAAATTAAAGTTCTGATCAATTATTTCATTTAAATTTTGAATTTTATTTATTTTAAATTTAAGAATTATTATGTAACTTAAATTTGATGAGAAATAAGGTAGAAAATTAAATTTAAATTTAAATTATTTCTTATTTGCATATACGTCATTAATATATTAAAATATGTTTACACATGTATCTATGTATGTATTTATGTTATATTTTGCAATTAATTTTCCTTCTGATAAATTTTTGTTATTAATTATTTAAATATTCATTTATATATACATATAAAATAAAAATTGCTTTCAATTTTTCTATATTTTCATGAAATTATATTTTGGAAAATTAAAAATGTAATGAATGAAGGCAAAGAAAACAAAAAAAACAGCCAAAAATAAAAATTCAAAATAAAATTTCCAATTTATATTTTAATAAAAAGAAGATAAGTTTAAATATATATTTTTCAAAATTTTTTTTTTCTTTTTTAGACCGTGTAATTAAACAATTTGACGCACAGTTTCATCAATTTGAAAATCATTTAACATACATATGTACATATAAAAAAAATGAATGAAACCGCACAAATTATATAGAAAATATAATAAATATACTCGATAATATATTATTCAGATGCAAACTGTGTATACAATACAAACTAGTTCAAATTGAATTTACATACGCTCATTTATCTCTAAAAAAAACAAAAACAGCAACAACAACAAAAATATATGTACATAGATATATTTAAAAGAGATTTACACTATAATAAACTATAGTCGATTTTTCAAAAATTAACATATCGGAAACGCCTTTTTAATATTCACAAAAATTAAGAATCGTTTATAAAATATATTCTTCGTGTTTTTTTTTTTACTTCTTCTTCTTCTTGTTATCTTGAGAAGTCGTTCACTATACACATTTTGGTACTTTTTTCTAAACATACAGAGATTCATATATACAATCGTATATAATATCTACATATATTGGATAATACACAAGTATACACATATTTTTAATATAAAATGTATGATAATAAATTTCTGTCAATGTTGTCATCAATCACCTGATACCATGGATCATGTTATGACGACGACTACCTTGATATTAAATCTAAAGTTTTTAACTGTAATAAATATTTAAAATAGATGTATATAGGTACTTATATGTTTATATGTTTAGAATGCATGTACATTTGAACTCTTATATAGGAAAGGTATAAAATTTATGTTTATAAAATGCTAAAAATCTAATAAAGGATATATACCTTCTAGTATACCTATATATGTGTGTATACTGAATGTTAATATATATTGGTAGCCATAATATCTACAGACGCATAAATTTATTCTATAATTATTACACAAATAGCACTAAAATTATGCATATATTATTTTCGTTTTATAAATTAAAAATTTACAATATCATGTATAAAAGCTATTTATATAATGTGCTGTTTTGATTATTAAAAGAAAAGTAGTAGACTAATAACTTTAAAAATAGTATCACATTTAGATATGTGTATTGTGTGTGTGTGTGTGTGCACTTATAAATATCGTTTATTAACACCTAACAGCATTATATTCAAAATTATATATAAATATGCCTACAAACATACCTACATATGTATGTAGGTATATTTTTATAAAATTTATTCACTCATTTCAATAATAATCTAATGTATATCCTATATACCTATTACAATAAAAATTAAGTTTAAAAAAAAGTATAAAATGTAAATAAACGCCACAACGTCTACGATTTAAATTTCATGCCTTTGGGCATTTCTCCAAGTTTGAAGGCAAGAGTTTAATCGATTTTAAAGGGAATTACAAAAAAAAAAATTGTTTATAAAATTGTTGTATTCAACCCATAATACATGTACATATGTACGTGTACGCATAATAAACAGAACAACAATCTAAGATGTTTTTAAGGGATTTTCTTTATTTATTGTAATATTTATAATATATTAAATATAGGGCTATCATGTATTGAGCTTAATATTATACCTAACTGATGATGATAATGATGATGATGACGATGATGCATGTGGTCTTGTATACTACTCATATGTATATACCTATACATTCCGTGTACATCATCGCATTTCTTAAATGCAAAATAAGTGATCCGATCATTTTCGTAACAACCTACCCCTAAGGTGAGAAAACACTGTTATTATTCAGTTGCACATATAATAATTGTATAACTTTTTAATTTCTGTTTCTTTTTCCTTTAAATTAAGAAGCTGCTGTGTGTTGCCTCAACAAAAATATTATTAACTCAAGAGTTAAGGTGTGATATACTTTGATATAGTTATGTTTATTTATTTTTTTATTTTTTTATTTTTGCTTTTGATTTTATTTTTCTCACTTCAAAGAATTTGTTCGACAATCGACATTGTACAAGTTTGACTGTGTGTGTATCTTCATATGGTATGTATATGGTACATACATTCATATCCATAAAATCATGCTGGCCAGGTGCTAATGACAGTAGGAGATATCAGTATTTAAATAAATGCATAACACAGTCATTCATGTAAAATAAAGTAGGTATAGTAAATGTAGAAAATAAAAATATAAGTGCACAATTAATCTGAATCAAGTTTTGCACGCAAATTTTATGTTTATAACGAGTTCACAAATCTCTAGATATGCAGTCTTTTTATTTTCTTACAAGCCAGCATGTTGTCGTCTTAACAGTAAAATAAGTTAGTTGGACATTTTATTAAACTAATGACGCATGCCGCTTTTGGAATTTACATCAAAATGTAAGTATATATACAGTTTTGTATAAATTTTTCGCATAATCACTGTCATTATTTTATAATTTCTGTACATTTTATTTTCTAATGTTATTTTTATATGTTGTATCTATTTGAAATTCATGTCAACAAAAAAAAAAAAAAAAAGATTTTAATTCACATTTTCTATCCTTTTTGCCAAATACATAAATTCTTTTTCAATTATTTATACATTTTATGACATAACAAAATAAGGATCAAGTATATCTAATATCATAGCCAAATAAGTGTGATTTCGTCCACGATAACATGTCATATGTGTACGTTTGTAACCATATTTGATACACATGCTTTTAAATATGCTGTAGTATAATAACCCCCCCCTCGTATACATAAAACAGTGTCAAATTCACATTTAAACTGTAAATATTTTTATATGTTATGTGGAAAATCATTTGGTTTGACTTCAATATATCTTTACTCACGCAACATTTAATGTGACATTTGAATGACTGTCAAAGTCCGATAGGATTCAGTTTATATTTTCCCTCATTTATGATAATAATCTTTGAAAGTTGAATTCAGTTACATTTTTAAGGTTTAAAAATGTGCATGTACATATTTATATGATTTCATTATCAGAATCCACCAACTATTTATGCTTTACTTTAAATCAGGATGATAATAAAGGGTCGCTTATCTAGACTTTGTTTCTGTTTCTTCTTAACATTGAACAATCATATCAAAATTACATGTATGTACGTATACAACAGTATAGAGCAGTTTCAATTGATGATGGTTGATGTGTGCAGTAAAAAAACATGTACATATACCCATTAAATAAAAATTCTTAAATAAAGTTTATTGTTAAAATTTAATCGTATACATATTATAGTAAAGTATGAGATGATGGCAATAACAAATTCAAAAAATCTGATAAGACATATAAAAATAAAACCAAAGCAGTAAATGTCGTTATTTTGCAAGATAAAAGAATTTGTTGATATTGGTACATGTACTATATGAAAAATGATGAAGTATCTGATATTAAAATACATTAAACAAATGCAGTATTAAAAAAAATTGTATTTCTATACACACGTGTGTGTAACTAAACATTCGTATACATACATAAAATATGGTCCTATTGAATTCTATGTAATGGGGGTACTTCTAAAAGGCTAAAAAGGTTAAAGTTTCCAAAAGAAAGTCAAAGGATACACATCTATTTTACTTGTACTAGTATTTAATATAAAAATTCAATATACTATATATATACGAAAAAAGGATTCACACATTATATATTTAAATTTAAGATTTAAATTTAACATAATTTTTGATCAAAATTAATTTTCTTGAATTTTTCTACATTTTTAAACAAATAAAATTTATAAAAAAAAAAATTAATCAATAAAATTGATATTATTACAAATTTAATAATATAATTAAATTAATGTACATATACAAATAGCATTTAATATTAATGATATCTATTAACTGATTGCTGTAATCAATATACTTTATACATTGTTAATTGCATATGAAAGTGAAAATAATCAAACTAATCAACTATATTGTAAAATAATAATTTTGTATAATTATAATGATTATTGGTCAATTAAGTAATTATAATTATTATGAAATAACAGTTAACCTAATTACGTTAGGCGCTTATTATGTTTTTTTTTTTTTTTATTGTTTTTTAAATTAACACTTTCATCGAAATATGTAGGTATGTAGGCAGGTATATTTAAAATCTGACACGTATAGGTTTACATACATGTGTTAACATATCTATATATGGGTTTCATATGTTTGAGTATTGAGTAGAAAAACGATTCAATTCGTACAGGTATATTTATAATTTTTAAATATAAAAGCTATAATTATATTAAAAAAAAAACGAGAAGATTTTTTTAGCATAAAAATATAGGAAACCAAAGTTAATATGGGTTTATGGGTTATTAAAAGAAATAATATCAATCTTGTAAACCTTATTATACCCAGAATTTTTTAAATCCGAATTTATGTTTATATGATATGATAAGTAAAAAGAATTTAGTAAAATGTTTTTTTTTAAATTTTATACTCCAAGATATTTAATTGATTGATTTATGAGAGAAAATTAAGATAGTTTATAATATTTAAATATTTTTGAAAAGAGCAAAAATTAAAAAAAAAAAAAAAAACAATTATTGTAGATTTAATTGATACGTCGAAATGTATACGTTCGTAACGAAAAGTTGCGACGGTTAATATTTAAACAAAGTATCTATAGGTAGGTACTTACATACATTTCGTTCGTTATTTTCTTTTTTTTTTTAAATATCAACTGATTAAAAAAGATTTTTTCGTTTTTTTTTTGTAAGCACATATAAAGAATTTCCATTATTCGAAATATATTTTTTTTTTCGAATTACAATTTTGGGTAAATTATCATATAAATAATTGATTGTGGACACAACTGTGCTAACGTACATGGATAGATTTATTTAAAAATTTTAATAAAAATAAAAACAATTTTTGTGTGAAATAAAAGAAAATTTATTAGAAGTAGTATTATAGAAAATAGATACATTGAAAAAAATGTATTTAAAAATTATAAAGTTTTATGAAAATGAATTTAAAATGTAGAGATTTTTACTGATTTCAAATACTGGATTTATAGCTGAAATTTTTGTGCTTTAAAATATGTTTAAATGAACAAAATTTTAATAGATATTTCACATATACATATGTATTTCAAATACACGTACATACATTTGCTATGCACATTATATACTATTTATCTGTTCATATTTCAGTATGTGTAGGTACATGTACATATATGTGATATACATAAATATGTGATATACCTAGTTGATACAGTTGATAAAGGTGAAAAGAAATGTACACATATCCTATATCTACATAATTGTTCATTTCAACGAAAGGCCTATATTCATTCAAAATGGACACTTAAATGTCCATATATTCTATATCAGCATTCAGCATTTACACTTTACATTTTTATACTGAGATTTATGTGTATGTACATATATATTTGTGTGTACTTATATGTATACATAAAGTATTGCATAAAATACTTATGTACATAGATTATACTATATGTAGGTACATGTCTCAGGTGTTTTATTTACCTATGTTATGCTGATTGTGCTGTAATACCGATCCAAATGCCATTAAGTCTTTGGCCGGTGGTGCGCGAGCACCCAGGGCGGAAAAGCCGTCCCCCAAATAGGACGCCAGTGCGACAGCCCTAGGGGGCGCTTTGGAACCTTCGGTCAAAATTTTGAGTTATCAATTGACACTTTTTATAATTTTGAACTTTTTGTATATCGAAAAAAGGATAATATCCTTTTTTTTGTATCACGAAAAATATTTTAATTTCAATAATTGTCACTTTTTGTATTATTCCCCTTTTGTGAAAAAAAATAAAAAATTTTTTTTTTTTTTTTTTTTCGAATATAAAAATGAAAAATATAAATCACTTCTTATCACAATCACTTTTCATCTTCTAATGCATAAATATATATTATATGACGTATGTATAAGCACGTGGTTAAAAATACAAATCCAACAGGTTTGGTTCCACAACCACATCAAATAGAAATTAATAATGAATAATTACTTGATGTTTACACATAATCACAATATTTAATATTAATTAATGCCAGTAAAATAAAGCAAAACAAGAAAAAAATAATAATTACAAATGAAATAAAAATATCTGTTGAATTAGAAACGGAAATCTTTTAATTCTGTTTTCCCGAAATAAGAAAAACGAGAAAAAAAATAAACTATCAAAGTAAAGTAAGGATATCCGTAATACAATGATCAGAGCCAAAATTGGAAAGCTGTGTTGCCATTTAATCACTTTTATTGAGCAAAAACACTCTTATTATTATTAATACAATATAACACACACGTTTCCGACGGATCTATTCAACAGTCAATCGGCGACTGGCTGAATTTTCTTGGCCTACGGCTTCGAATACTTTCCGAGTTCCGACATGATGAAATGAATAAATGAAAATACAGCAATGGAGGATATAAACAAATTTAAAAGAAAGAATGAAAAAGATTTTCCATTTTTATCAATAGTTGTGAAAGAGTCTGTTATAGATAATATAGGCGTTGCTAAGCAACATGTAACTGGTTTTTGGATCAACTTTAGCCAATCATGCAACATGCGCATAGTAACAATCCGCCCCTTTCGATTACCTTAACGAGGTGTGACTCTGTAAAATAAATACTATCAAATATATTGTTTTCAATATTATGAGAATATGAAAAAGCTTTTGTTTTTCATTTCACAGCTGTTTTCGTAGAATGCATAAGCGTAAAAACATGAGGGAGCTGATAAGTGAGCCAAAACAGTTGGTATCGGTTCGGTAGTATAGTATCTATATGTAGAATGTAAAGATATAACACGGTTGCCGGTTGGATATGTGGCGGTGGCAACTAGTAAGGTTTATATTTTCGCTCGTATTCGCGTAATATACAAAAGATATACATATATGCTTTTAGACTATTGAGTTGTTCTTCATGTTCTTTATCTTTTATACATTTTATGTAGGTGTGTCAACAAAGGGATGAGTTCCCCCATTGATCATATCAAGTGTTTTGGTTAAGAAGAATCAAGCAAAAAATGAACGGAAAACAAAATAAAAACAAAAAGAAATGGAAAAAAGTACAAAAACGACAAAAAATTTATATATTATTTTTTGTTTTTTGAAAAGAGCATTGACAAATGGTGCGGGAGCGGAATTTAACCTCCAATGAGGCGATGGATTGTGGGGTTGTCTTCTTAATACTGTATACAGTACATATTTTGTATGCGAATACAACGTGGTATACCATGTTATCTTTATTTCTGTATAACAGATAGGTACATATGATGTTACATATACCTATGTATAGTACAATATGTAAATATAGGTACATGTTTATATACATATGTAGATACCTATGTACCTATATATACTACGTGTGTATACATACATATGTACATATGTAACATGATGCGGTGTCTTCCGTTGTATGTCAAACATTTGTTGAACCAAAAAATAAAGAAGAAAAAAAAATTGTTTAAAAATAAGGAAAATAAATGAAAAAAAATTTCCCGAAGTTTCTATTTTTTTGTTTAAGGTGAAGGAGGCGTCAAAACCATATTTAAGTAGAAGATAAAAACTATATGAAGACGGAATATTATAACAAGTAGGACTCTTATACGTATGTATATGTATGTACATATAATAATATCACGTATATAATTCCTCAACTTTATACGTACACAATGTATTTGTACAAATGTAAAGTATCCGCAATCGCGTTTGTTTATAAGTGCATTTACATACATACATACATGTATGTATACATCCATTGATCCTTTAAGGTGCTTTGCTTTGAGATGCTTAACAGTCTTGTACGGTAGCAAAAATTTTAAGATGAAAATTTGCTTTTCATTTGAATGTATAAAAATATATAAAACAGACACCTATACGCGTATACGATGTATATAAATATATGTATGATATAGCAAAAAAAACCAAGCAAATAATTGGTATACACGTATAAGTAAGAATTTTTTCTGTTTGCCCTTAAATTGCAATTTCACGAAAAGTGCCTTTAGCAAAAATGATAAAGAAATCACAGAAAACTACAAACATGCACACGAGTATACTGCATATTGTTAAACTATAAAGGTATCGATTTATATGCAATGCAGTACACACATCCACAAAAATTTTCTTTTAGATGACAATTATTATTGGCAGGTGACTCTTGTCACAAAAAAAAAAATGTATATACATATATAACCGTATATATATCATCCTATCTAACTTTGTAATGTGTTGAAATTTATCTGTATAGGATATCACATGTGTAAGGGATCTAATGATAGTGTTATGTGTGAAAATATACGAGTATAGTACATACGAGTATGTGCATTAATAGGTACATGCATGTAAACTTGCAAACATATCACATTTATGAAAGTGTCAAACCTCATCAACAATTTTAGCAATCAGCAGTATGAATAATAATTACAAAACAGGATCATAACATCATCAGAACACACAAAATATATAGATAGCATATATACCTATAGCATATTTATTATTTGGCATCACAATTTCTTTATATAGTTATAGGACAGATATACATACATATAAACATATATAATCATGTTATTTAATATATAATTCATACATAGCCACTTTTAAATTTATATTGAAAGTGTACATTGATGACGAGGTCAAACCCGGTGAAAAAAGTTAATACATAATAATATGAGTGTGGGTGAATTGATTTTTATACAAGTATACATAAACATACATACATACTTATGTACCCATTTATTCGTTTCGATAAAACATAAAAAATAGATTCTTGCTGATTCGTTCTTATATATATATAATACACGTGGGGAATGTTTTTTTTATTTTTTTTATTATGCATAGATAGGTATACCAACCTATACATAGACAAATGTATGTTCACAATTTTCATTTTATATACAATATGCGACTTTTGAATTTATATTTTTAACAGAAAAAAAAAATACTTACTTTTTTTTATTTTATAAATTTTCGTGTAGATAAAAAGGATATGCAAGAATGTACATACACGTATCTATAATCAACATAATCATAAGTATATGTATAAAAAATTCACGAGAATATTGTGTATGAGTACACTTTAAGATTTTGTATATAATATGTATATCCTTCTACATAGTGTTGTGTTGTTGTTTTTCTTTTATATATAACAGGATAACGAAATTTTAATGAAAGAAATGTGTTTGCAGATTATGTCTATAATGTTAGATTTGCTTACGTATTCACATTTATACACACACATATCATTCAAAATAAAATCAACTATGTGTACACAGATTGACACAACACATTAATTCGCATGCAAAAAAAAACAAAAAAAAAAAAAAAAAAACAACAAATATCTACGTGTACATCATGAAATATAATTGTATCAGATATTTTCAAAAAAACAAAAAAAAAAAGATAAAATCAGCAAATTTTAACGCAAAAAACTTTTTTCTGTAAAAAGCTAAGCGTGTACAAATCCTTTTGAATATGAAGAAATAATATTCAAAAATGAATTTTTTTTTACATTTTCTAGCAGATATGTTCCAACTTTATTTTTAATGAAAATTGTTAATGTTTTCAGTTATACCTATTCACATTAATTACGTATAGGTACGAGTATATGTACACATTTACACATGCACAATGAACGAATTTTATATGAACTAAAATTTGTAATTTCGGTACAGTTTGATTTCATAAAATCAAGATTGTCCTTTCATAAGATTTCAGTTTTTTTTGCGCAAATTAATAATCAAAATTATGACCAGTTATAGGTATGTACTATTCTTGAGAAATTATTTTATCAGAATAGTAAAGGGAAAGCATATAAGAATTTGCCGGTTTTTCCAAACAAACCTTAATCTTTTTTGGATCTATTTTTACAAAAATTTAGAAAAACTATAATGGATATAAGCATCTCATTATAGAAATCAATGATTTTTCTAAATGAAAAAGTTTTCATGAAAAAGACCAACTACACATAATTTTCTTGCTACAGGTTTTATTGTAAAGGGATGTTTTTTTTTTTTTTTTTTTTTTTTTTTTTTTTTTTTTTTTTTTTTAAAAACGATGGCGTATGAAACTGATATATGGTTCCATTTTTTTATGTATGGTGAAAAAAGTTGCATTTTATACAGGTATCACATATAGAAATGCAAATAATAAATTATATGATAGCTTTTTGAAATTTAATAGATAAAATTGAGAAGACAATAAAATTATCTTTATATTAGAGAGCTACCGGTAACAATAAATAATCATGCATGTTACATACTTGTAATGTTTATATACAATGTACATGTGTATGTAATATGAAGTGAACCAAATACAAAATAAAATAATCATAATAAAAATTGGTGTATGAAAGATGAATACAATTGTTGTACTATATCTAAACATGTCTAAACATAAGAAATAAAAAAAATTAAAAATAGATTTAAATTTATCTACTTCATATATACGAGATACATACATGTAGGTGTGAACATTGAGTATAGGTGAAAGAGCTTTTAAACAAAAACTAATTCTGGATATTCTTTATGCACGTAAAATCTGTATACAAAAAGGATATACAGAAATTATATGTGAATGCCGATATTAATATGATACATTCGTGTATGCTTTACTTATATGTAATCATAACTTTATGATAAAACCAAAGAACATGTATAAAACTAGCTAACAAGTTATTCAAGTGTATATACACTGTAATCTGCAGTACTACCTTTAGTATAAGTAGTACTCTTTTATTATGTACGTACATATGTACATATATGTATGTATGTACCTGTAATAAATGTAAAACTACAAAATACAACTAGATGAAATCTAGAATCTCTACAGAACTAGAAAAAGTATTTTTATCAGAACAGAATCAAAATTTATTTCCCAAGTTTTCATACATATATGAAAATAACATTTTGAAATTTCAAATGTAATATTCATGCATGTATGCGTACA
Organism: Anthrax anthrax; assembly: GCA_963971155.1. Classification (NCBI taxonomy): domain Eukaryota; kingdom Metazoa; phylum Arthropoda; class Insecta; order Diptera; family Bombyliidae; genus Anthrax; species Anthrax anthrax. The sequence continues at coordinate 4,612,644 of OZ020123.1, forward strand.
TAATATGTTTTTTCTTCTTATATACGTACAAATGCACATATTGTATGGATATGTGTGTATACATGTATATATGCTAAATGTAAAATTATACGATCAGGTAATGATGATAGAGTTTTGTAAAAATCCCTGCGGAAAGGATACTAAATTTTATGATGATATGATGTGGTATATATGTATATTTTTGTGTACACATATTACATAAATATATGGATGTATATTATATGTGTATGATTGAACTTTTTAGTATTAAAAATATTTTTGTTGTAATTCATATAAATGCATAAAAGTATACTAATATTGGCTTCACGTTGTATATTCCATGCACATACAATTCGACCACAAATAATAATGATAATAGTAATAATGAAAACAACAACTGGAAAAGTTCTAAATGTAGATTTTAAATGTATATATTTAGTACGTATCCAGAATATTATGTGTTTTATATGCTACATACTGTATAATATATACATATGTATATATAAAGAAAATTATAATGGAAATAAGGATTGAGAATTGAGGATATTATATGTAAAGCATCATCATCATCATCATAGGAAAATGATGTGCGCACGATGTTTGTAATGCTATGTGTATTCATCAAAATATACACACAGGATCACGGTAGCATATATATATAATAAATGCATGTATATATGTATCTGTATGTACACATACAAAATGAACTGTAATCATAATAATAACACTAAGCTTATATATTTTTCTTTTCTTTATTTGTTTGTTTCATTTTTTTTTTTTCATCTATACCGAAGAAAATTTTTTTGTTTGTTTTTCTTTTTCATTTTATCCTTTAAATTTTCATGTATTTTTCTTTTATTTTTTTTTTTTATTTTAAAATAAAGGACTAAAAATGAAAATGATGATGATAAGAGGTAAAAAATAAAATGGTGAATAATAAAGAAAAAATAAAAAATAAAAATGAAATTCAAAAAAATTTTCAAACGATATAATTATAATACAAAGAAGTAAAATGTTGATGAGGTGAAGATAAAAAAAAAAAAAAAAATCATAAAGAAAATACGAAAAGTAACAAAACACAAAAAAAAAACACACCCTTGATGGTGATTCTCATATAATGCCTACATACTCGCCCTTTTTTAAAAATAACATTTTGTTATACTAAAAGTAAATGTGTGCACTGTGCATACATATATACATACATTTTGATCGAAACAAATTCCTCTAAACGAGTATTAGGTGACTCTGACTTTCGGTAGCGAAATCATCATCATCATCATCAACATGAACATTATTAGCAACAACAAAAAAGCTTATAACTATTCTATAAATTTTTATACAATGTATAAATATAATAAACATATAAAGGACTAAGTATGCGAGATATACAATATTATGTACATACATACATATGTATACAAAAATATATGATTATTCTAATAAGCTAACAATATTAAATATACAAACGAGTATATATATATTTTTTTTTTTTTGGTGTGTTTTATATACGAAATAATATTCATATAGAAAATTTGAAATTATGTTTATGCTGTTGTATTACTTGACTTTATAACGTATTATATAATGCTATGAGTTGTATTTGTTTTATGTACATACATATATAAGAATGTATTATTCTCTTACACAGTTATATGTATATATATACATACATTTTAATATATCCTTCGTCATATTACGATTATTATTATTATTATTATCATTATTATGATTATTATTATAAGGAGTTTTGCGAGAAATTGGATTCATTATTTACGGCTGAATTAGATATTTTCAAGATTATTTGTTTGAATGAATTTCGTGATAATATCCTCGTTTCATGATAATTGTATTCGTATACGTATATACGTACATACAGACAGCAAATACATCCTCTAATATTATGAATATGTTCATTGTTTGTATAGAATATATAACTGATTTAACATTCACGTAATACATACATATGTGATAATATCATTCATGTACATATGTATGTATGTTCGTATAGATTTTGTATAATATCATATTAAAAATACTATTTTGTTGGCGACTGTTTTCTACATTAAAAAAAAAAATTACATTCACCATATCCAGAAATTATTTTAAAATTACATAATGAAAATAACAAAAAAAAAAAAAAACAAATAAAAAAATATATGACCGTATTACATTGTACAGGATAATGTTGATTACATATATTGATATCACAGATGATAATATTTTTGGTTTTTCTCCTACATATACATGTAGAAATGCATTTACGAAGACAAATTTAAATTTAATTGAATAACGACGTTAAATTTAAAGTAAAATATAACAAAATAAGTGCAAATTTAATATTTCAAAAAAAAAAAGAAAATAATAATTAAAACAATAGGTATCTACTTAATGTCTTACAGATGATGAATGGCATATTACCAAATATTTGAATTTAATTTTAGTTAAAAAAATTAAACAAATAAATCTGTCAATTAGAAATAAAGGAAAAAATGAGAAATATTATGTAATTAAAAATGCAAAAAAAACAAAAGAAACTACTTTTTGTTTTAAGCAAATCTTTGCAAAATTGTTATATCTTTTCACATAAAAATATTTTGTACCATAGATCGTAAAGCGATCACTATACCATCATCATCATTAGTGTGAAATCATTATTGTTATTACTATTACTTCTGTACTAAAAAATACTGCTGCTTGTATTACTATTATTATTAATATATTATTACAACAATATTATTTTTAATGATATGCGTTATTTATTTATTTTTTTTTTTCACCTGCCGTACATATGTTTTACATATTCACATACATACATACTCTATTTTGGTGTGTTACTGCTTTATGGTGATGATATTGTTCAATCAGCAAATCACTAAAATAACTAAAATTATTCGGTAAATATTGTACATGAAATGAATTGTATTTGTATACACATCAAAATGTTCACGTACGGTACGAGTTTTTTCCTTCTTATTTTTATTTTTATTTATTTATTTTTTTTTTTTTTTGTAATATAAAGTGCTCGTATATTTAAATTTAAATTATGTATATTTTTTATGTACATATGTATGTATATGCATGTAATGTTATATGTATTTGCATTAAATGCAATGGATTAAAATCTGTATTTTATTACATACGAACATAGAATATTCTCATACATTAAACGATGTAGTAGCCACTGAGAAAAATTATTACCTGTCGACACTGTTAAGGTTTTCATATACATACATATATTTTTTTTTTCTTTCCAAAATATTTATTCACAAACACGTACAATATACATAATATCCATATAGTTATGTATCATATACGTAATCTTTTAAGGCTAAATGTACACGTATCCATAAAATTGAAATAATGTTTATATTTTTCACTACTACTAGAATGTGTACGAGATGAAAACTTTTATTTTTCCCAAATTGCATATATTGCACTGATGTGCACTTACATGCATGCATATACATATGATGATGTGTGTATAATGTTGTTATGTTTTATAAATCAACCATCATTCAAATTAACAACCACCCAGTTTTTTTTCAAAACTGTATGCATGTACAAATACTATAAAATGTACAGCCCATTTACCATAAATCATTTAAATAAAGTATTTCTTTTCTTTCTTTTTTTTTTTTGTTTCTAATATTTTTTATGTATATACATACATATAATTTATATATTGTATTTATTTATAGGATTCATCTCGGTAAGAAAATGTTGCAATTGCAAATATGAATTATTATATTGTTTAAAATACGACGAAAAAAAAAAAAAAGAAATGAATAATTTATTTCTCAATATTGTATACACATTGTATATACCCATGCAGTGGTTTGGGCACAGTGTCGGATTTTCCTAGGCTTCAGCCTAAGACCTTAAGATCAAGAGGGGTCTATACTCGAGTTAATAAAATTGACTATTAAATTTTACGCTCAAATATATGTGCCAATGAACATTCGAGAAAATGATTCATTCGTAAAAATACATTTTGATGAACTTTTGGAAAATTTCTGTGTGAAAAACATTAGGGATAAATTCTTTTAATTGACTATTTTGTTTCAAATAAATTCGATCTAGTTTATTTTTAGTATAAATTAAATTGTTCTGGATTGAATTTGGTTTATAAAGGAATTTATATGTACAACTAAAAGGTGGGGCTGAAGGACCTCACAAGTGAAATAGCTTTGTGCCTCTCTTCAACTAAATTCGGCCCTGCTTGTGTATAATGAATTTTCCTATATTTTAAATTGATGTAATGATAATATGTAAAATTATACATAAAGTAAAATAGAAAATATATTTTTTCTTCAATTTCTTTTTAAGGACTTTTTTTTTTTTTAATTGAGATTTTTCCATATTTAAAAATGTTTCTATATATAGAAAAATAAATTGAATATACGTCTGTAATCTGTATAAGCTACATGTATAGTGTATCACATTATTTTTTTTTTTTTTTCATTTTAGAAATAAATCATTCAACAAAACAATTGTATAAAAATTTCCTTAAGATCCTTTGAAAATTTATTTTAAATTGATAAATTTCAAATATAACATGTACACGTTTTTAAACATTAAATTTTTAAAATAGAAAATATATAGTTGAACATGTATGATATTTACGTTTTGTAATCATATTACGTAAACTTGACCTTTTAAATGTTGTCCTTTTTTCTTTTTTTTAATTTGCACACAGGCATGAAAACTCCCTTAAAACTTGTCAAATTCAGAATATAATTCAGAATATAATTTGTTATGTTAAATAACATGAATCTTAAAGTGCATTTTTTTTTTGTTTTTTTTTTTTTTTGAGACATAACATAATTACTTTTACTTTTATAATTTTTCCAGGAAATTAAATTTATAAATTTTATACATTAAAAGAGTAATAAAAAAAAGGGTCAAATTTAGATGAATGAATTTTCTTATGTATCAGAAGCAACAAGTAATTTTAACATGAGAGAACACTATAACCAACTATAACTTTGTAACATAATTATAATATCAACTTTAACCATCCTTTTCCCTTTTCTCAATTTTCATAAAGATTTTGTTTGATTTCAATAAGTGTAATTTTTTATATTGTATAAATGTATATGAATTTATAGTATATAATGAAAATCACATAAAATGTTTATATAAAAGATTTTTTATTTTTTGTTGATTGAACAATAAAATTTTAAAATGATAAAAAAATTGAATAAAAACAAAAAAAAAAAAAAAAACTAATAATGAAAGAAACTAAAGAAAACAAAAAATGAATGAAACAGACATTATTGCGGTTAGACAATGTAAGAAAATGTATTGCAGTAATCAAAAGACAAAAAACAAAAAAAAAAAAAAAACAAAAAATTTAGCGTATACAGATATTATTATGCGGTGTATAAAATTGGACAAAATTTTCGATAAAATGATAATAATTTGTGTAGAATGGAAGCTAATTCACTGTCAGTGAAATAATACAACTTGACGAATTTTTTTTTCTCCCTGTTTTTTTTTTGTATATATATACGCTATACAAAGAATATTGTATTTATTTTTTTTTTACAGTTTTTCTTTTTTCAATATGAATTTAAAGTTTTATGTGAGAGGTCAGACAGGAAAAACCGCTAAATATTCTCAGGTTTTTAATTCTTGTAAAATGTTTGATGTATCTATAAAAAAAAAAAAAATACAATACGATTTCTTTTTATACATATGTATGTATATGATTACAATTAAAAAAATTTGTATAATGTTGTATATATGAATGTATTAACAAAGTAACAGCAGTTATACAATAGATATCAACAATACAAATGGTTTTGGTATAAACAATGAATAAACTCTGTTAAAGTACGTTGTTATATGTATATGTATGTATGTATGTATTATTATCTTTTGTTGTATAATATGTATACATGTATCAATTTGTAATGCTAACCAATTCGTAATTTTTTGTGTATAAAACACAATATGAAAACATCAAATCCAGAGTATACATGTACATATGTATGTATATGTATATGATGAGCAACTAATGATGACGACGTGATAATGTATAAAAATTATATATACAAAAAATCAAAGAATAACCATCAAAAGTTATACCTGATGTGCTGGTACATCAATATGTCTACAGGTTATATATATAGTATTGAATACATGTATCTTTTGAATTTAATATACCGATATATATATATTTATTAACATTGAACAAGAAATAAAATAAAATTCAGTACGTAATCATCATGATATGAACAGTAGATGAGAAAAATAATTTTGTTTTTTTTTTTTTTTAAAAAAGAAAAATCAAATTGCGGCTACTCATCATCATCAACATCATCGTCGTCGTCATCGTCATCAATAAATATCATCACTATATGGTATCATCATCATCATCATAATAATCGGCAATCCAACAATATCATCATATCATCATTATTCGATTTATCTTTATAATATTACATACATTCAATAATTTTATAAAAAAATTTTTTTTTTTTTGTTTAAATTTTATAAATTGTATATGTACGTATACTGTATACATAAAAGATAAACCGCAAATATCATAAAGTATCTGGTATATGTATTTTACCTCAATATCAAATTTTTAATGAGATCATGTATTGCAGAAGCTGATTGCTGATGATCATTATGTTTTCATGCATTTATCTTACAATGTAACACGTACATATATACAAATACGTATAAAATATGTAAATCATTTAATTAACAAAAAATTGAATTTTCCTTCCAAGAAAATATTATTTACTTTTATCACTCTTTATATGATTCAAAATTAAAATAGAAAAATAGTCATCAATTCGTATTAAAAGAAAATACTATTATAGGCAAACAAAAATTGTGTTTTTCCTTTTTACAAAGGACTATTAAGTAAAAAGATTATAAAGTGTTTGAATATGTCATCATCAATTTTTGTGATATTATTCTAAATTTTTATCTTTTTTTTTTTTAAATCTTAATAAAATTGAACGTTTCGAAAGTATAAAATCTAGAAACCATTTATTTGCATAACATTTTATGTTTTTCATATAATATTTATATTTTTATTGTTTTTCTTTTTTTTAAATATTTTTATGATAAAACAAAAAAAAAAAAATTAACTTTGTTTATATAATTTTTTCCAATTATTCGCTACTAATTAAAATTACAAACAAATAAAAAAATCTTTCTTATTTATTTATTTATTTGTTTTTTGTTTTCTTTATCGATAAAAAGTAATACAAAGTATAAAGAAAAGGATTATCAATATATAAAAAAATGACAAAAAAAAAAAAAAATTGTATTTACCATCAATTTTATATTAGAATATTATTCATATCGCTTATCGACAATACATAAATTTTAAATATATATTGTATGTAAACAATTCTTTCTATTCTTAAACTTAATTATATTTTTCTTTCATTTACATATTTAAAATATTCAATAGATTTTTATTTTTTTTTTTTTTTTTTTTTTTAAATACATTGTAGATTTTTCATTTTTCCTGTTTTACATTGAAAAAAAAAAAATTCAGCCACGTAAAAAAAACTAATTAAATCACAAAATTCACTTTTCAATGTGTATCTAATATAATTTAATTTGTATTTTTTGTTGACTTATTGTTCTTTTGTTTTCAGTAATTATACATAAATGGTGTGTAATTTAATATGGCATTAAAATGTATTACAAATAATCGTCTATATGAAAGCCTTTTACTAAAATTTTTTGATGGCTAAATATACAAATGATTTTGAAAAAATTAAACAAATCAAAATTTCATTTATACATAGGTGTTACTACTGAACACATTTAATTGGATAGTTTGCATTTTTTTGTTTTGTATTGATCTTACAAGTCCAGTGATGCCAGATTGGAATTTACTTTTCGTAAATTGGGCTATATTTTTCTTATTTCTGTGGGTAAATATTTTGAATTGGAGTCCAAGACATAATTGAGTTCCATAAAATTAAATTCGATGATTTTTGGGCTTCAATTAGATTCGGTAATTTTTTTTACATTTTAAAAAAATAAAAATTTTTTAATAAATTTAATTTAAAAATTAATAGGTGTACACTATGAAAGTTTGAATTTTTTAAAAATAAAAAGTGGCACAAATCATTAAATATTTCAGAAGGATGTCATGATTGTTTTTATTATACTATTTTTTATTATTAATAAAATAAAAAAATAAGTTTTGAAAATTTTCATCGTCTTTGTTACTATTTCTTTTGTTTACACTTGTTTAGGGCTCTATTGAGCTATTCGGAAATTGGGCTACGTAGCATCCTCTGTATCTGGCATCATTGCATTTACAATTTTAATTTCTTGTACCGTCCTATACGATCAATAAGGAACAAAATAAATTTCATTTATTTGATAAAACCATAATAATGTCCATACGTACTTCACTGGGACGAAAATAACATATGTATGTATGTGAAATGGCATTGAATAATTTTGTACTAATTTATTTATTATTATTTTTTTTTTTTTTAAAGTTTTATTCATCCAAAAAATTACATTTCAATTTATAAAACAGACAAACTAGACAAATAGACAGACAGATGGACAGATAAATAGATTGATAGGTAATAAGTGTATAAAAACACATAGAAAAAATGAAAAAAAAAAAAAAAATATTTCTTCATTAGGAAAAATTTCTCATTTTGTCATGATTTCCCTAAACTACTGAAATTAATTTTTCATTCAAAATTGAACTAAAATTTGTGTACAATTTAATACTTATAATTTTCTTCTTTTTTTATATATATTTAAAATTTAAATTTTGTTTGTTTCGTTTATTTGTTTGTCATTCATTTCCCAATTTACTAAAAATAAATGTACAATTCACAATTATACAATGTACATATGTATGTGAATTTTTTGTATGAAGTGTGAGATAGAGCATCCAGGATTAACGTGTTTTTAGTGTGTGTATGTTTGTGATATTATGTGATATATAAAAAAAAAACGTTTTTTATACTATATTTTCTATAAAAGTACATCGTGTATGTTTATTTCCACAAAATTCACTACATATGTACACATAAATACTCAAAACAAAAATATTCCCCATAGAAAATATATACATACTAAATACAAGCTTACATATTAAGTACATGTGTATGTGTAACATTGCAATATATGCTTTTTTATATTCGTTTTATATACAATTTGTACATATGTATTTTAGTCTCTGATAATTAGTAAACTGACAAAATTCCGAAATTCCACAAGAAATTAGCTGTCGTTTGTCATGTTGACACTCCACGCATCGGCAATTTTAGAAGAGAAATATATCATGTGACAAGCCATCTACGTAACTATATAGTGTACGTACGAAATGTATAAAATGACTGAGCTACTATACATTTTATATAAATGTTAACATTTATGTAGGACATTAATATTTCAATGTGTATTCGTTTACCCACATAAACTCATATATTTGTATCCATTTTACGTAATATTCAAAAAAAAAAAAAAAAAAAATGTCCTTTTACTTATACGATGAATCCTATTTGACTAGATGACTGACTGAATAGATGACATTTAACAAGACCGACATAGGAGCCTTTTTTCCAATAAAAATGCAAAATTTATACGGATATACTACACTGAATGATGAATTATTTACTATATAGTATGGAAGCTGATAGGTAGGATGTGTAATACTTTCAAGCTAAAATATTTTACATGTGATGATTATGTACATTACATATTTAGGATAAACAAGGAGAAGTTATATTTTATGTTCATAGCTGTTACATTCACATGAAGATTTTCGTAATACATGTATTACTATACTGAATTGCACTTTGCTTATTATACATATTACCACAGATGATTAAGATACACGATGATGATGATGATGATGTTGATGACATTTGACCGTCATGTCTGTCTCTATATACTTATGTACACATTAAAATACTTATACTACATATTTTTATTCATAATTCACATGTGGTTAAATTGAATGTACGTAAACACCAGATCCCATTCACGGTCTCGTTAATTTTTCTTTGAATAGATTGACAATGTTATTAAAATATTGTAATAATGTTCAATATCGACTCATAAACACTGTATTTGAAAATGTCTAAAATTTATGCTTAGAAAATGCCATTTATTTTAATTTTCTATCAAAAAAAAAAAAAAATCACACAACGAAAATTTTTTTATTTTTAGAAAATGATGATATTATAAGTGACGGTTAAAAATGTAAAAAGAAAATGTTTCTTATTTTTTTTTTTTTTTTAAATTAAAAATTTGAGTTGTAATGACGATCGGGGGCGGTTTTCTATTATTATTTTATTTATATTTTTTGTTTTATATTTTCATAGGAAAATTTAATAGAATCAAAAATAAACAGAAATTTAATTTAATTTTTTTTTTTTTTTAATTTACGTTATATTTTATTTTGGTTTAAAACAGAGCCTACCTACCATAGAGCCTACTCGTTATAGTGACCTTTAACAAAACATAAAAAAATATTTTACACTTTTTTTACCAATTTTGTTTTTTTTTTTTTTTTTTTTTTTTTTGTTTAAATTTACTTTTAAACTAATTTATAATTTTTTAAATTTGTTTGTTTTTGTTTTTTTTTTTAAATCTGTTTTTGTAAATTATATTTTAAATAAAAACTTTCAAATGAAAATAAACATTTTGAATAAAATCATTTCTATATAGGATGATCTGCGATGAAATCTAAAACTGGTATACAAAACATATGGACAAAAAAAATAAAAAAAAATAAAAATAAACCAAAAGATTATTCGTAAATATACAAAGTTATGTATTTTACTAAACAAATAAAATATCATTTGGAATTATATAATTAAATGAAAAAAACAGTATGTATATATATAGGCTTTTTCTATAAGCGTATTATAATTGCAAAATTTTAATCCTATATACACGTCTAAATGTAAAACACATTTTACTTACTGATGTGTACATATACGAAATTAAAAAGATATTTTCCTTAAAAATTTTCTTAAAAATTTTTTAATCCTTTTGCAACACCTGCATATTATTATTTTAAATGCAAATGTATCTATGTATCTGTATATGATAAATACAAAAATTGAATTTATTATGTCCAATATTGTAGAATTACTCAGTCATTCCAATATACACTATACCAAACATAGTCACACTGTAAGATGGTTAAATTCTTTAATAGACTTATTACTTGGTATACTTACTTACTTATTTGCTTAAAAGTTTTTTTTTTTTTTTTTTTTTAATTTCATTAATCTGAAACTGTCAAAATAATGCAATTGAAAAGATATACAGTATTAAATACATTATCAATTCTGTGATTTTAGATAATTCATAAAATTTTTAGCTTATGCGTATACTTTATATGTATATAAACATACACAATTTTTTTATGTACATATCTTCCATTCTTATGAATTTATAAAATGATGAAAATAATGTGGATGATGATGATGAACGTCTGTCTGACTGTCATTTTCACAGGAAATAGACATTTCATCTTTAAATCGCTTTATGATGATGATAAGGTACCATTGTCCGTGTACAAGTTCGTTCATGTATACAAATATAAATTTTCATATGAAAATAATTTATCAATGAAATATATGATTTTTGTGATATATGTACACATTTACAAATCCTGTTTGTATACCTGCTTTATAACTATGTATGTATATATGAATTGTTAGTTGTAGATACGACACTGAAGATATGCTAATGAATGTACAATACTCAAATGCAATTGTATGTATGTAAACTGAAATGTATAATTGTGCATGTAAATCAAAATCCAAAAAATAAAAGAAAACAAAAACTTATCATATAAGTCATTATACTGTAAAAGGTGAACGTATGTATATAGAGTACAGGCATACAGGATATGATAAAATACAAACGATACGTTAAATCCTAGTATGTACATATAAATGATTTTTTGTGATCCTTATCACTGTATATTTATATGAGCTACCACAGAAAGATTAAGTATTTAAAATGTACAAAATATCTTACTTATATACATATGTACATGTACGTAAATACGTAAACCTTAAATCATTGTACAATGTATGTATGTATATAAACATTTCAATAAAGGCATACGTATGATGCAGATAATTTAAATTTTTATGTATGTATGTGTCATACATAAATGTAGGTGCCTGTATTGTTATTTTAATGAAAGGTGAGACTGACTTCTTAACATACACTCTGAATCGTATACTTATAGATATTAGATAGATAAATTTGACGACAAAAATAACAAAAAAAAAAAAAAAAAATATTAGAAACATATAGGTACTAAAATTTTGATCTGATGTCTGTTTTTATAAAGTGCTTTTTGTCAATTTAAAAAATCTCACTGTAAAAAAAAAAAATCTTTTTGTAACAGTAGAATAAAATACAATATCTTAAATTTTTCATTCGATTAAAGAAAAAAAAAAAACGATTTTTTGTTCTTATTTTTTTTTTTTTTTATAAATGAAATCACAACAATAATGTCACAAAAATCTCGTTACAATTCCACATACATACCTATATCAGACTCAGAGGTATATGTATTTCTGATATGTGTGTATGTACACAAAACAAAGCATATACATATATGCATATCGCCAACATCACAACTACAACTTCATATGTGTACAATATATATACTTATTAATAACATTATAATTTTGTTGTATAAAATATGATTTCTTTCAATAAATGCAAATGTTGTTATTATCCAACTTAAAAGGGTGTGGGTGGGCATTTTATAAATATGTAGACACACTGATTTGTATTTTTCATCTTTCATTTTTCTTTCTTTTTATTTTTTCAAAAAAAAAAAAAAAACAAATTTCTGTTTATTATCGTATCATATACACATATAAGCATATTACATTGTTTGTCAAGTTACCGGAATTAATGGCTAAATTATGTATGAAATTATGAATGATATGAAATTGTTTTTTTTTTTTTTTTTTTTTTTTTTTGTTTTTCGTTTGTTATATAGTGCTTTATATACACTTAAACATGTGTGTATTATAAAATATTTTGATATACATAAAGCGATACAAATTTAAGGTGAGGACAAAATCTTATTTATATTCGATATTATATTTTTAAGCCGAGGTATGTTTTTGGTTTAGTAGCAGCGTAGCGTGTATTGTATTTATTCATTTGCTACTGGTCTTGAATTAAATCTCTCATTTGAATACTCAAATTTTATGATCTCAAATTTGATAAAATTTTATTTGTTAATAAATGAGGTAAAAAAAAAACAAAACAAAAATGCAAATCATTTATTTTCAAATAGTAAAAGAAGGAAAAATGTAAGAAGGAGATTTGTGTTATTTTTTTTTTTTTGTTTTTTTGTTTGTGAAAATTTTAAAAATGACAAAAATTATAAATAAGCGCCAAAAATCTTCTCACGTTCATAAACTGTAAGATAATTAATTGATTCACGATTCCATTATGTTTAAAGATAAAATATTTTAAATAAATGGAGGTGTCAAATTCGGTTTTTTTTTTTTTTTTTTTTTTTTAATTAAATTAAATTTCATAGTTTTCTTTTTTCAACATTGCAAATAATAATTTGTAACATTTAATTTTCATTATTTCTATATATGATTCCAATGAAAAGTAGTTTTTTTTTTTTGTTTTTTGTTAGCTCAATTGTCCTTAATTTCAAATAAGTGCGTTTCTATCAGATAACACAAAATATAATTAAATTCTCATATACAATATTTTGATCATTTCAATGATATTTTATTTAGTTATTTTGAATAACACAAAATTTTCATATTTGAATTTTTTTTTTTTTTTTTTAAACAAATTAAATTGTTTAATTTTATTCATAATTGTTCTAGACATTTTGACTGTTCACGCGATACCAATATAAATTCTCACATAGGTGTATTGTGTGCTTCTAGAGATACATATCATCCAATATCATCCATTGTTGTTGACCGTTACTACGTGAATATTAGTTTCTCATTACATAATATGGATATACACTAATTTTTCGAAACATGAATTATATTTTATTCTATTCATTATAACACACATGAATATATGGTACCATTGAGAAAAATCTATTTTCATTAATTTACCATTAAATATATAACACAATGGCAAATTTCTATTAAAAGTAATTATAAACAATAGATATAATATTGAAAGTTTATGATAAACTTTTCAAGGATATCATAAATACACATTTTTAAAAATTAAATGCATTTTATATAATAAAGCAATTTGAATAATACATGAACAATTATGATTATTAAAATTTTATTTAATGGATTATGATTTATTTGTTAAACTCATAATTTAAAGAAAAGAAAAATAATAAAAATTATTTCAATACTTTGAAAATTTTCAAATATTTTGATTACTTGAAAAATCATAAAGATCTGCATTAATTTGGGTTTTTTGGAAAATTAGTGTGATGTGAATGCAAATTTTGATTAAAAATTGTTTTGCAATATTTTTATAGTATGATGTCAAGGAAATATTTTTCAATAATCCATTCAAAAACTATACTCAGTCCACTAAGTGTATGTCCTTTTTGGCTTTTTATTCTTTTATAATTCTTCTCTTCGTAATTTCTAATTAAAGTGTTTCACGAGGAATATTTTCACAATCTTTTAAGTTTACATATACACCATGAGATGATTTGTTTTCATACAATTTTTGAATATGAATAGAAAATGATGTAAAATCATAAAATGGTATTACTTTACGCAATTTCCGTAGAGTCTTAATTGCATTTAATTAGTGGACAAAATATAATTATTTGCCAATTTGTACGAGAAAATTTTCATATATTTTTTTAGTATTGTACATATATGTACGTACATATGTATGTATACTATATACGTATATAGAGGTGTAAATTAGGCCTGAATTGTGCTATGTTTATAATATATATATATATGTACATTAAATTATCTGTTGTTTAATAAAGTGTTAATTTTAAATAATTAAAATAAAATTTACTTACGCATACAAATAAATTAAAAAAAAAACATTAAATTTTCGTTTTTATTAACATTTCAGGTGGACAGTCAGGTCAGATCAGACAGTCAGGTGAACATTATTACCACACTTGGTATTTCAAAATTTTCAAGAATCAACTAAAACAAAAAAAAAAACATTTTTTTTTTTACAACTAAAAAAGGATAAAATTGTAATATCGGACAATATAATAACAAAAATAATTTCTAAAATTATGTAACAAAAGTGTGTGATGTAAACAAGTTGCAAATACAGAAAATTACAGGATAATTTCAAATGAATGGATATAAATTCCAGATCCTCTTAAACCTCCTACATCTGTGAGTATTTTGAATTTTATTATTTTTTATTTTTTATGAATACAACTTTAGCCGATAAAAAAAGGCTTTATAATTATTACATGTATACAGTCTGTAGTATATTGTATAGTCTGCACACAACATACAGGATTTATACGACAACAGTAGTTGGCTGTGGTTATTATGTATTAGCATTAAAAGGCAGCTATTTCACCTCCGCCCTTTTTAACTTTTATTACTGTAATTTTGTTTAATTACTCACATAAAGTTTTTATGAATATTTTGTTGTTGTTGTTGTTGTTGTTGTTATTGTTACATTCGTACGTTCACAAGGGTTTTATACGTTATATGCATGTCATAACGTATATAACATATCGTATACAGGCAGCTAATGAAAGAATAAAGTGGGCGGCTGGATATGCACAATTTCATTTTTATTTTTCTTTTGCTCTTGTTTTGAAGGATATTAAAAAAAAATGTATTTCTTTTTTTTTTTTTTTTAATTGAGACAAGAAACCAGTACCTACATGCATTTACCTGATATTTTACAAAAAAATTAAAAAAATTAAAATAATTTGATCCTTTGCCTTTGCGTTATTTTTAATGCTGATATGCATAATAATATATTGTTCATATTATACATAATGACGAATATTTTAATTGTTTTTTTTTTTTTTTTAATTTTTTTAAAATAAAATTCATATGAAATACCTAATTTCTAATGTATATGCAATAAACAACTTCAGTACCGCCATCAATCATTTTGATCATCATCGCATAACATAATTTTTGCTGTTCTGGTTTTTATTTTATTTTTATTATTTTAATTTTTGTTTTTTTTTTTTAGTTTTTAATATTTTCCGCATCATTTTATATTTGACCGTCTCAAAGCGTCTCTCTTATAGTTCAAATTTATGTTTTTTAATTCTTCTACTATTTTCTTGAATTTTTTTTTCCTTAAGATTTTTTTTTTCTTTTTTATTGTGATATGTGTTTTATATGTACATTTTTTAATTTTTCGTATTTTTTTATTTATTTATATATCTTTCACATGAATTTATACATACTAGAAGTTTTATTTAAAATGCTTTATCATCATTGTTTCAACAACATACAACCACGATGGCGATTATAACGTATATATCTGATACAATTTTGTTGTGTTATAATTTTTATTTTCATTTATTATAATTTTTTTAATAGATATATAGATAAAAAGTAAAAAATACACAATACAATAATAAAACAATTCATAATAATCAAAATATAAAGAAAAAATGACTTTATATAATTTTCATGTTGATGCTTCCTTTTAATATATGTATATTAAATATCATATTCTTTATAATACATGTTAATTTTATGAAAATCCAATGAATAAATATATGTATCTAAAAATTTGATGTATCTTAACAAAAAACAAAAAAAAAAAAAATGATAAAAAAATAAATAAATGAAAAACATAAAACAAAGTAAAAAATTTACATTTGATGGCAATAAACCAACAATAGTATATATAGTAAAGTAACTTCCATCCTATTGAGAATATCAAAAATGTACCATTAAAAAAAAAAAAAATGCAAAACAAATAAAAATTCAAGTTGAAATGAACCAAGACAATTATCTTTATCGCACATATTATACAAGAAATGGGGTATGCGTATCGAAATGATGTAGGCCGTAGACAGGACGTAAAATGTGCATTGTACAACGAGGTAAGCATCAAATATAACAGAAAAACAAAAAAAGCATACATTGTACATTTAATTTTTAAAGTTTGACTTTATGTATAGCATTTATTTATATATTTATATACGTATACGTATATTATATGAAAAGGGTCCATTGATATGCATATACCCATTCGTACTTATAAAATCGACGTAGTCTGTAGAAGATATTCGATATGAATCTTTTTCTTCTGGATACAACACAGGATGATATCTCGAAGACAGCTCCCATATTCTTTTTGTCTGATTTCATTTGAATTTTTTTTTTTTTTTTCAAATTTTTCATATGGAATATCCTTTTCCATATAACAAAATTTTACGTTCATATATATAAAAATTTGAACCTTATGAAACAGATACCATGTGTCTCAAATGCACGTATTTGAAATGATTTTTATTCATTATCGGTGCAAAATATTTTTATGAATGAGTTTCATTCTTCTTACATATCACGTACATACATATAAATATACGCCAACATTTATATATACATATTTATCAGATTTTAGTGTTTCTTTATTTTTGCTTTCCGTTTAATTTCGTTCAACCAAAAAAAAAAATAAATAAATAAAAAAAAATTTATTTTTTTTTTATATGACTGAAACAAATTCATTGATAATTTGAAAAAGTGAAGAAAAAAAAAAAGGATTTGTTTTTTATTAATTTTATTTTAGTTTTAATTTAAAAAAAGCGAAAATTTTTTATTAAATATGCGTAAACAAAAAAAAAAAAAAAGATAGAAAAAAAACCAAATATAAAACTGAAAAAAAAAAAAAAATAAGAAAACTTTTATTTAATGGGAATTTGTATCTGAAAAAGTTTTGTAAATTTATTTATTCATTTATGTATCAATATTTTGTTATGATCTCTGCTCCTAAGATGATTAGATTGAACAAGAAAAAGGAAACAAAATAAATAAAATTGAAAAAAAATCAAAAGTAAAAAAAAAAAAACAAATTTTTTGTTTTTTGAATAATTTCAGCAGCAGGAAACCACAAATCATAAAAAAGGGCTTTTGATTAATTTTTATATTAAAATACAGAAAAAAATAAATAAATAAATAAATAAAATAAAAATAGGAAAATAGGTAATACAGGTATAATATCCCGATTAATCTACTCTTTTAGTTATGTGTATATGTGTATATGCATTCATCGTAAAGAATTCATTTACGTGCAAAGTTTTATAAGCTTTTTCCACACTAATAACATGGGATAATAAGCTACAGAAAAAAAAAAAAAAAAAAAAAAAAAAAAACACGGAATAAAGAAAAAAAAATATGATGAAAATTTATTTGAGGTCTTAAATGAAAAACAGGAAACGTTATATGAATTCATAATTTGTTTTCTTTCTAAATAATCTTATTTTTAAAAAGAGCAATTTATACATAAAACCGTCGCAACGTACATACATATACCAGTGAGGAATACATATGTATGTTTGGTACAATTATAAATGATAACGCATCACATACATTTCTAATATTTTGTACCAATTAAATATTTGCACAAATGAAAAATATCATATCTTCAACTCCGTTTAATTAACTTCTTTAACTTTCATATATATATATAGATTACTAACGGATACAGAAATTTTTATAAGATAAGAGAAATGAGAGAATAAAAGAAAGAAATTTGTTTTTTATTTTTACATTGAAAACAAAAATGTAGTAATAATAAATTTCTTATTTTAAATTCTTTAAAAGAAAATTTTCTTAAGTTTCCCATTTAAGAAACAACTTGTTGCTTCCGTTGGTGTCTACTCAGTATACATATGAACATAATTTTAGTTGCTTGTGTAGCAAATTAGAAAAAAAAAAATTAAGAAAAATTACAAATCATTTAGAGAACATTAGAAATGTTTCTAATTTATTTTATTAAAACCTGGAGTTATATTCAAAAAGAAAAAAATAATTTTTTTTGAAAATTTAAATTTACAAAAATTTGAAAATATGAAAATCACTAGTGAAATCTAAAGAAAAATTTTTTTTTTTAAATAGTGATTGGTTTATTTTGAAATTATTCGATTTTTAATTCGAAAAATTCAAAATTTTTTACGAATTTACCAAATTTTAACCGTTCCTCAACGGTTAATGTTTTCAATTGAGAAATGAAATTTATTGCATATATTTCAACTTTTAATATTTAATCTTTCTTATGAACCAACGGCGAAAAAAAACTACATTTTTGCTGAATATTCATCGAATTTTTGTTTGAAAATAAACTACAAGAAATTCGAATTTTTAATATAGTTTCACTGCCATCTACATAATGGGAAGGAGATTAAACTACATATGTACATTAGCTATATATTCACATCCGTTCAACGATGATCTTTTTAAATAAGGAAATGCTTTTTTTAATTAACTTCCTTCCCACTCAATTTTCCAAAATGATTGCATCCAAGAAACTCAAGATACAATTTCAAACATATTCAAATGAACTGATAGATCAGAGGATACATACGTTAAATTTTAAACAATAAATTGTAATAGTTAAAATTAAAATAAAATAGAAAAAGACAAAAAGTATTAATTTATGTAATAATGAAAGCTGCATAATAATATATTAGCACCTCACATAAAGAAAAGCAATTTCGGTCTGAATTTAAAGTCTCGAATATTGATAATGTTAAGCCGTAGATATACATATAACAGCCTTCTTTGAGGTATTTCAAATACCAATATTATGTGTTATTTGAAAGTTATTTTGTTAAAATTTTATTTTATTAAAATCCATTTATACGTGGTATTTGTATTCATCTTACACATTGATCACAATACTTTCTTTCATAATAGTAAGGTGTATCTGTATAGTATTATGATACCATTTAGGTATAAACAAATCAATTTTGTATAATTTTTACAATACAATCATTTATTCCTACGTAATGTCAACGATTGTGTTGTATGAGTATACAAAAAATTCATGTTATAGGCTTAAAATTGAGTTATCTTGTTATTTAGACATTTTTCGGTGTACACTCCTTTTTTTGAAAAAAAAAAAAAAAAAACAAATAAAATGATTAATAAACATGATATGATCATATTAAGATTTTGACATAAATTTTTTAAATATAATAAAAACCGTTTAATAAATTATGAAAAGTCATAGACAGGATCTTTTAAGGAAATAACCTCGATATGAACTGAAATTTAAAAAATATTTTATGTTAATATTTACGAGAATTTACGTCGTTTCTTTAATTTATTACAAACTTACACATGTATTTTTTAAAATTATCAGTAATACAACTTTTACATACGATATGTCTATCTATATTTACCTGTTGTATACTATTTATTTACCTGTTGCAAATTAGTTATGATGAATCTTTTATTCTTCAATAAAAAATTGTGTACAAAATATACAAGTGTATCTATTTTGTTGATGGGCACAAATCTCAAATGCAAATGTAAACTGGTAAAAGTCTATTTTAATCTAACTAATCTATATTTACACTTGTTTTGCAACTTTTCTACAATCTTTTCATTTTTTTTATATTTTTACTTTTTTTTGTTTTTGAAAAAAATAAAAAATAAAATTTTATTCGTTGTACATCTTTTCCAAAAAATGAAAAAAAAAAAAAAATAATAATTTTATATGAACATGAATAAATACAATTACAATGTTGTGAATCGTTTATATTGTATACGAGTATGTACACACATTCGCACATACATATTATGTATATGATGAAATAATCAAGATTTTCAAAGCCATGAAATGAAAATTTCTTCACTTTATACAATTTTTTGATATTTTATAAATTTTCCTGAATCTGGTAAAATTTTAAAAATCATTCATTTGTACTATATATCACTATATATCACTATTAAAATAAAAATGCATACTAATAAAGATACATACATAAATGTGCATGTATTTCATTTTAATCGTATTGCTGTAATATATAGTAAAATTAATCATTTTTATATATTTATACTAATATACGAACAGGTTAAACATAAAATGTCTCAAATAAATTTTATCAATATACGTAACAAAATATTTAAAATAAGATGAACAGATTATATGAAATCTACAGAGCATTTAAAAAGACTTTAAACATTTTTTTTTTTTTTTTTTTTTTTTTGTTATTACTGACAATCTTATCTGAAAACAAGCTCTCATGTGCAAATACACGTAAGTATAATATGTTGGTATAAAAAATGTATTCGTATGTAAATGAAAATTTATTATAAACCTGATTATTATAGATGTGTAATATATTCGATTTGAAACTCTATACATACATATAGGCCTTCACTTTTCCTAATGTTTACTCAACTATCACATTAATTTTACTCATAGTAGTGTACAGTTGTTTTTCTTTTTGTCGCTTTGTATTATCTACTTTTCTATAACTCCCATATACTAAATTTTAAAATGCATACAAAGAACAACAACTACAAGATCCCAAGCCATAAGTTTTGGTTGGAACGCGTTTCAGGTGTGTTCAAAATATTGTTTTTAGTTTTCTTCAACTTACTTAAATCATATATTGTAGGGTAATTCCATATTTAAAGTAAATATATGTATGTACATCTTTTTTATATAAATTAACGAATTTTAATTTGAATAAAATTCGTTTTCGTCTGGATTCTTTACAAATTCTACAAGATCTTTTAAAATTTCAAGCATTTTTTTTTATTCTGTAAATATTTCCAAGAATTTAAATCTCGATTTAAAAATTAAAAATTTAAAACTTCGATTTATCATGACTTTACCCTTATATTGAAATTTTTTAGCCGAATTGTGAATAAAGCAAAGACCCATTATGAAAGTTGAATGAAGTGGAGCTCAAACATGTAAGCACTAAGCAGCACCAAAGAAGTTCACCTATACTTCAATATATTTGATTGTCTTTGCTCGTATATATAGTAAATAAATAACAAGCATAATGTGGAGTGTGGAGTTCAAAGCATACAAATTACATATTATACATTCATGTGTATAAGTGAATGTAAGTTTTAGCAATTTTTTAGAAGACTATCCACTACTACAAGAAGTTAAACTTTATTTTATAGGAATACAACAGATATGTACAAACAACAGCTTCATCAGCTTTACCCATCACTACCCACTAGTATGGTGATATTCGTCGCCGTATTAAGAAAATCATTGTTACTAAATACTTGAAAATTCAGTCAATTGGATAATTTCGAGAAGATCGGGCGAATGTGTAGTAAAAAATAATTGTTTTTCTTCTGGACGATATAATTAGTTTTACTGTAAATAAATTCGAAAAGTTTTTTTTTAATTTTTGTAAATTTTTTTTTTTTATTTTTTTAAAATTATAATTAAAAAAAAAAATTTGTTAATTATTATTTTTGATTATTGGTGTATTAATATGTTAAATGTGACATATAGTACACAACGTCCGTAATATGTTCACAATTGCGGTCATTGAATTTCCGACTTTCAAGTTGATGAACTAGTTTGTCTTTTTTCTTAACAATTTTTTTTTTTTCAATTTTATTTTATTCCGTTTTTGTAAAATTATATTTCTCCTTTTTAATATATACACATTCGACGTGATATTTTCTTATAGTTTTTGTTAAATGGCTGCCGTATCTAATTTCGAGAGTGTTTCTTGAAAAATAAGAAAATAAAAAATATATATAGTATACGTATCCGATATAAGATGTTACACCAATGAAAATTTGTAATTTAATTTGAATAAAATTTTATTTTCTTTTTTGTATCGTGTATCTTCTCTTATGAAACTACATAATTGTATAATTTAGAAGACAAAAACAAAAAAAAAAGTATCACAATTATCTTGTGCAATAATAATTCTAATATCAATTATTACAGTATATATGTATGTAATATAAATTTCTCAAATGAATGAATTATAAATGATAAAAGCAATTAAATAAAGAAATAACAAAAAAAAAAAAAATAAATCAACTAACTAAACGACTTTTTGTGTTATCCAATCGTTTTAACGTTAATTTAGTTCTTTTTTTTTTTTTTTTTGTAAATAACAAATTTAAAAAAAAATAAAAGAAAATTTTATGTTTTTATAAAAAGAAGAAAAGTTTGTAATGACACCCTAAAAAAAATTTTTTTTTTTTTTATTTATTTACTTAACGATAATAAGGATAATTCATATACAAATATACTATATCTGTGTATATTGGATATCAATGGATTTATCTTTATCAAGAAAACA
Source organism: Anthrax anthrax (assembly GCA_963971155.1). Taxonomy (NCBI): domain Eukaryota; kingdom Metazoa; phylum Arthropoda; class Insecta; order Diptera; family Bombyliidae; genus Anthrax; species Anthrax anthrax. The sequence goes on from OZ020123.1 coordinate 4,635,832, forward strand.
TCATTTATACTGAATATTATTTAGTTTGTGTACATGTGTATACCATATAAAATTTCTACCTTGATAACATAGTACATATATTTATTATATACACAAAAAAAAAACAAAAAAACAAAACAACATCTGTAATGTACATATTGCAAAAAATTTAAATGCATCAACAATAACATCAACATCAGCAATATCACCAGCACTACCAGCAGCAGCAGCAACAGCAGCAATAATAGAAGCCAACATTAACAGCAAAAAACAGAAACAGCACAAGAAAATATCAACAAATTAAAGAAAAGAAAAAGCTAAAGTGCTTCTATATGTATAAGATTTTACATTAAATAGGTAGGTACATATACCTTAAGCCAATATGTAATCTCATCGTCATCATTTTATAGTAGGTACATTCATACATGCACAAACTATATGTATGATTTAAAATAAAAAAGATATGAAAAAAAAAAAACAAAATTCAAAATAATTTATATGCAATCAGATACAAATAATATAAAATACCACATATACAGGGTGCGGTAAAAATTATGAAAGTTTTTTGTTTTTTGTTTATATTAAATTAAAAATGATCAAAAGAAACTACCAATAGTACGTATTTGTATAGTTTGCATGTTTGCAAAAACACAAAAAAAAAATAATTTTTTTCTTTTTTTCGTAATTCATATCGTTTTCGTTTCTAAGAAAGAAAATATATAAGTCAGCTAGATATACACTTTTTATGTATTTATTTTTTGTTTTGTATTGTTCATAGATAAAAGTGAAACACCCGTAATTTATGCTATTTTCGATTTTTTTTTTTTTTTTTTTTTTTTGTTTTTTGCATTATTATTACCAACAACTGTATTTCGATTTAACAAATTTAAGGTGTGATTTTGAATTTGCATAAATATCAACGTGATAAAAGTATGAAAAATTTCTATCATTTTTATTTCATTTTTCTTGTTTGAAAATTTAGACATTTATTTTATTCATTTATAATTTATGTATGAAAGTTTATGATACTTTCTATTATTATTTACAAATGAAATTTTAAATGTTTTGCAAAAAACAAATCTGCATATATGAAACATGAAAGTAAAATTTCACAAAATGAAATAAATTGCAAAAAATTATTTACATATAATTTAACGATTTTCTTCAGGAACATGTACATACAACATTTATAGGTTTATAATTATATCTGACATTTTAAATATTTAACCTATAAAGTACACAATAAATTGCTACAGTAATTTCATTCATTATTGTTAGGAAATATTTTAAATTACTCAACTCATATGGTTTAATATATGATATTTAATAGTAAAATTTATAATTCATTGCTTTTAAATTGCTGTGAAAATTTTATAAATGATGTATAGATACATTGTAGATATGTAGGTAATTAATTGAAGACCATTATTCAAGAAAGTAACATATTTTGTTAGCAACCATATTTTTTTCTTTTATATTGTAGTTTATTTTATACATCCTTTTTTAAGGACTTTATTGTGTATTAATGATATTATTCTTAATGTGATTCAGATTCTTTACACAAAACCTTACAAAATCCATTAGAATATCATACCATAATATATTCAAATTTCTATGATGTGTAATTATCTATTTTCTGTTCTTTTAGTTTTTTCTTTTTAAATTATTTTTAAAAAATTACTTCGTAAAAATTTAACATCACCCTACCTTTGTATATCAAATATGCTTTACATATGTACATATGCGTATACATTATTATATGGGGAAAATAACAAGCACAGTACCATTATGGGGTATTTATATATTTGTATTAGCATAAAATAATCTTAAATATAGTATCTACCTATATAAAGTCAATATAATACATAACAATATGTCTTATATGTACACAAACAGACTGCACAATTGTATGCATTCACTATAAAGGTATAGTATATGTATGTATATTATTGCAGTGTATACAATCAGATCGCGATCGAATCTCAACAGGTTTTAAATGTAATACGTATGTATAGTACGTATAGTATCCACCTTATAAAATGGATCTGTTTCTTTAATTTTATTTAATTTTATTTTTTTTTCAAAATACTATTTTTATGTTTTTATAATGTATATGTATTATAAAAGACTATCTAAAGTCATGGCAAACAAGTCACTCTTTTTCGTTGTATGCATTACATATGTACAAATTTTCATATATACATACATATATACAATTTACATAGTTACATGGTACATATTAAATGTGATATGCGATAGGTACCATTTATACATATGTACATATGTTGTACAATATATATACATTATATCGGTATATACTATTATTATAATAAAAGCTTAGTTATGTAGAGTTATTTAGTTCTACATACAATACTACAGTTCTTTTATAATACTTTCAATAAATTTTTTTTTTTTCATTTTCTATTTCTTGTCGAACTCAATAGCAATCGAGCCGTTCTTAAAATTTTGTTTTTTTTTGTTTTTTTTTTATTTTTCTTAAATTATATATGGGAGTATACAGGAATGTCTATTCTGACTTGCCTACCCACTGTCTATTTAAAAATCTATAAAATATATATCTATAAACCTACATTATTTGTACATCATATATTCATGTAGTAATTTTGAAAATAAAAAAGAATTCATAACTCTATATACATATAGTACATGGTATCTATATACTAGATGTATATATCAAGTAATCGTATAATATATATAAAAAATTATTTTCTATATCAAATATATTGAGAGTATGTGTACGTAATTTACATTGTACAGAAAAATATATGTACAAATATAACAAGTTGCAATTTTTAAACTTTCTACACCGCAAGCAAAAACGAAAATAATAAATTTAAATTTTTTTTTTTGTTTTTAAACAATTTTACAAGTACCTGTACACAACATTTAAACAAACATGTTATAATTGATAAAAACAAATATAAAGACATGTATGTATGTATATTGTGCTTTGCATGCATGCATATATTCATAACGACGACAATGATGATGATGATGATGATGATGAGAAGTATAAAATTTGTAATAAAATTGCTTTTACTAAAACACAACACTTTTAAAAACATGAATGATTGTCGCGAATTATTATCTACCTATCTACATGTATACATAAAGGAATATAAAATATCTGTAATGAAAATTTATTTTCAAAAATGCAATTTTCAATTTTACAAGAAATTTTCATTTTTTTTTTTTTTTTTTTTTTAAAAGCATGTACAGTGCACATGTGTTTTATACAGAAAAATTCAAGTTTCAAAAAATTACAGATTAATTTATTATATTTCTTTTAAAAATCATTTAATCGTTCAACTAACTAACTTACCTCATAACCTCAATTTTAATAAACACTAATATTTTTCTCTTATATTATTTACATTTTAATGATTTGTATATGTTACAAACTGTATTTGTATATGTATGTATGTATGTATATACACACGATTATATACACGTAAGATCGAATTTCCATTAATAACATCAAAAATATTTTAAATAAAACTAAAATAAAATAACGAATAAAAAACATGCAAGAAATAAAATAACAAATTCTTTCGTTGTAACAATTATAAACCATTTGGGTTCCTCTTCATCGTCAAAATGATTTTGAATTCTTTATTTGTTTTTTATTTTTTTCTTTCTTTCTTTCTTGATTTTCATTTTTCTCTTCCACAAACAGTAAAAGAAAAAATAAAAAAAAAAAACAAATTATGCTATGTAGTGAACCACTAAGTTTGACACCGTCATCATCATCATCATCGTTGTCTTCACTATAATAACAACAATAACATTAACAGTATAACAAAAAAGAAATAAAAATAAAAGAAAAAACCGACCGTACCATTTTAGGTAGCCCATTCTTTTTTGATTTTTTACTTATGTATACAATATTTTTATCTATGATATGGTCATGAAGTCATGAACTCGAATTACACACGAGTCGAATACAAGCTTTTATAAATCATCAGCGTGTAGGTATATTAAAAAGGTTAATTTTTTTTTTTTTCTTTTTTCTTAATCTACCATTTTAATCCGAACAACTATTTAGATACTGAATATCAGTTTCCATTTTGCGCAAAAGTTTGTGCAAAAACAAAAAAAGAGTAATATCATCTATGTCGGGTGCCCAGAGGGTTTTATATAACTTATTTTCCATTTATTATTATTATTATTATTATTATTATTATTATTTTCTTACTACCATTTTGTTACTACAAGTTTATGAAGATGATCGTATTGTGATGATACAAAAATCTGTAACATAGTAACAGATTTGATTAAATTTATAATGCTTTGGGTCTAGTCACAGTAATTATATGATTGGTCAAAATCATACTATAAAATATTTTCTTTTTTTTTTTTTTTCAAATTATGTGAAAGTGTTACTAGAAGGTATTATAAAAGATGTTTTTCAATTTTTTCAATTTTGTTTTTTTTTTTTTTTTTGATTAATTTCAATATCAAAAAATTTCTTTACAAATAAACATGTAGTAAAAAAATTGAATTTGTACACATGTACATACATATGTATATGTATAATAATTTATTTAATTTGCAAACATTAAGTGAAAACTAGTCCACATTTTATTAATAATAATTTAGTTATACGAATATGCAAATGCGTACATACATATGAATAATATTAAACACTTGTTCACTTTATGATACATGCCATATACATACAAAAGGATCCAAAAGACAATTTTTAATTTATTTAAAAAAAAAAAAAAAAAAAAATTATTATTATTATTATTATTACTATTATTTGTAATTTTACTCTTTTAAGATAAGTAGAAAGTTACCTTCAAAAGAGGTTGACATCAATTATAAAGAAATATTCAATAATAATAACGAATGTGCAAGTTAACTTTCCTTTCAATATATCGTTATTTTACATGTAAATGAGAATAAAAAAAAAAAACAACAACAAACCTACATACATATACAAATTTTTATATACACGTATGTATATAAATACATTTTCTCTATTTCTTCTTTTTAATCATCTACTGCATGTATACACATGTATGTACGTATGTATATACATGAATGCATTTTCTTTTTCTTAACATAGAAGTAGTTGCAATCTCATGATGAAATTTCGATTTATCAGATATCTTATTATTGATCATAAACTACATACATATGTACATACGAGTAAATATACATAATATTTATATACCGAACATTAATATTATAAATGGTGCTATATTACAGTCAATGAAAAATGTATCATGTACACCGTACACGTATCCCACAAGTACAATGCAATGTATCATAATATTGAGTATATATTTATGTTTCTGTGACACATCCTTGAAAGACTTTAATTATATTATATACACATACTAAAATATTGGTTTTCTTTTTTGATTATTCTACTTAAAAAATAAATATTTTTATTTAGTTTATTACATTAGTAGCCTTGAACTTTATTTTAAGATCTGCTAAAATTTAACATTTCATTTTTATACGTGTTTTAACCTCACATGACCATATGATAAATGAAATAATTTTTCTTTTTCTTTTTCAACATTTCCTGGTATACCATTAGTCTATTACTTTTATTTAAATTAAAAAAAAAAAAAAAAAAAAAAAAAAAAATGAAAAACCATTTTTATTCAAGTAATTAGTTTCGCTGTATAAGAACCCTCATTCATTTTCATATATGAATATGTTGTACAGTATTCATATACATACGTGTGTACGTACGTATACATAATGTTTGTATACGATATATAAAAAAATTTCCATAAAATCAAACATTAAATTTTCTATGCTTTAGGCAATTACATTTAATATAACATTATAACGTTTAACCAAAAGAATTCTGTAACTCAATCGTTTATCTCTCATATATTATATATGCATGTTTTTATCTATATAAATACATATATGACTGTATATGCATGTAAACTTTTATTCATACAAATTTTTCATATGAATAAAAAGTTACTCGCTTAAATCTTTTGTTTTTTGAGGTAAGAATGGCATATACGTATAGAATACACGTAATGATGATACGTCTATTTACCTTTTCTGGTATACATTATATACATAATATGAATGTATGTACATACATATATACAAATATAAACATGTTTTATCGTCAACCTTGACATAAAAGTTATTTATTATTTTGCTTATAAAGGCGTGAATATTATTAAATTGTAAATTTATTAAGGAAAAAAATAAATAAATTGTTTTTTGTATGCCTATAAGATCTATCTTGACAACAAATGTAGTAGTACAGGAATATTTTTATAAATACAATACTTCATTTTTTGTAAATTAAAAAAAGAATGAACACAATAAAACAGGTATTTTTTATAAATAAAAAAAAATAAATAGATACTGTTAAAAATTCACAAAAGCCATAAAAGAATTGTTTGTACGTACTTATATGTATGTATATCGAAAATTGTGACAAATCTTTCAAGATTGGTTTGATGTTTTTTTCGTGATTTTCATGTTTTAAATTTTGATATTAAATAAAAATATGAATCTCAGTAAATTTAAAAAATTGAACTTCGTTGTTTCTAACTTTCTTCTAAGACACATGTATATACTATATATACATGAAATTTTAATTAAAACATCGGTTTGTCAAAATTAAATTCAATTTATTTATGTGGTAACTTAGGCGACTTTCCCACACATTTAACTTTTTTTCTTTTTTAAAAAAAAAAAAAAAAACAAAATTATCTATATGGCCAGATAAATAAATTTATATATTCTTTTTATTATTTGTTTTTAATTTATTTTGAAATTTTAAATTTATGTCAACAATAATTAAACAATGTTCTCATATATGCAAATTTATAAAAGTTGTTAACATTGAATCTGTATGCAAAAATGTTGTATATTGTTGGTATATACATATGACATATTTCTCTGTTAAAATTAAGGAAAATAATTGTGAAAACGAATGGCTTTGTTTAGATATATATATTTTTTTTTTAATTAAAAAAATAATGTAAGAAGGAAAAAATAAGTAAAATTAAAACAATGGTTTTTTAAATATGTAATTTCACACATTGTTTTTTTTTTTTTCAAACACAAATTCAAAAGAAAATCTATTAAAAATTATTTTCTTATCTTTTATTGTTTGTTTTTTTTCTTTTTTGTCATTTACATACATTTTCCTCTTCGTTATTTAATTTAAAAGTTTTTCTGTTTATTTATTTTTTTTTTCAAAATTTTATCTGTATATAAATAAAAAAATACAAATTAAATGATTTCTTAATCAAAATTTTATTTTAATTAAACATACTACTCCTTCCCTTTAATGAACAAAAGTTCCAAATTATGAAAGAGAGGCGATCAAATAGATATTTTCATTTACAAAAAAAAAAAAAAAAAAAAATATACATACATACATAAAACCTAAGATATATGAAAACGATGTAGAATTAGAAGGTTAAGGGTAATTAGATATTCATTTAGAGATACTTCGTTAACACAAACATTCAAATCAAAAAAATCATGTTAAAAATAGTTTAGTTTTATTTAATTTACAAATTTTTTATAATATATATATTTTTTTTTCTCTCTCTCTTTAATAACAAAAACTTTGTAACTATATATTGAAATGATATATACTTGTATAATATAACTCTAAATCAAAAATACAAACCAGTAAATTTTCATTTGTATTTGATATCTATACTATATGAATATATCTGTATAATAATCATTGATTTAACAATACAAAATAAATGTTGAAATAAAAAATGTGGTAAGGAAAAACAACTATAACAAAAAAAAAAAAAAAAAGAAGAAGAAAAACAAAAACGATAGATTGAATGCCAACAACATTCAATTCATTGAATGAGCTACAAAAATTCACACTAATAGTTGAAATTAAGCTATAAATTTATACAACATTAACTATATAGAGTTTTTTTTTATTGTATATGTTCATCGAATTCAGTTCACCTCACTTCTATGTGGAATTTTCAAAAAGTATTTCAATTTTACATTAATATTTGAACTAAAATTTTAAATTTAAAACCATACTTTGAGTTTGAGTATATTACATATATACAATGTATGTTATTTTAATGAGTTATTTTATAAATCTTCATATACATGTGTGAGTTATGCCATGGTATAAATAATTTTCTTTTTTTATATTTTAACAAAAAAAAAATTTGTACATACATACATATATAGAATTTTTGTTTTTTACCTTTAAATGGAATTTTTAAGTCACTCCGAATACCCGTTAAAATGCCTTTAACTACATATTTCATTTTATAAATAAAAAAAATTTGAAGAATTCTATGGTTCAATGCTCACGCAACTACTAAAGTATATTTATATGTACATACATAAGTATTTTAGTACTAAATTTAATTTAAATCTTAAAATCCACCTTTATTAATGTTTAAATCCAAATTAAAATTATCCATAATACGTTCAATAAAATGTGATATAATTAAATTTACAATACTTGTTTTTTTTTTATAATCTCGTTTTGCTTTTTTAATAAACGAACAAAATTTAAAGAAGTTTTTTTTTTTATTATTGTATTTTATCGTTGTTGATTACTTTTTATGCGGCTTACTAGACAAAATCGATTAAAATTAAAATCAAAAGACAAAAAAAGAAAACCAAAAGTGAAAAACAAAAAAAAACGGAATATATGTATATACAATAAAATTACGTGTACGATGTACCACACATTTTATTTATACATTATTTAAAGGAAAATTTATTGTATCTGTTCATTACATACAACACGGGTACACAAATATCTACAGATTAATGCATGTAAGTCTGAAAGTAATTTTTCTTTTATTTTATTTTATTTTATTTTTTTTTTAATTTACGTATAGACGACATATTACATTTAAAAACCTATACCTGTTATAAAGTAATACTCCCTGTTCCTCTTATATTCGAATACTTACTTTATTTTTATATTGTATTACAACATAAAATAATGTTAAATACCTGTTAAGAAAGAGATGGAATACATTTTTTTTTTAAAATGCATTTTAATTATAATATACTTAATATATTTGTACTTACATTCATGTAAAACTCTATCAAATTGAATTCATGTAGTTTAAGTTGGTTTACAAGAATTGCAAGATTTAACTCATAAAACCAGCAGCAAATAACTTTAACCATATATTATACAAAAATTATATTGAATATATATTTTACATGTTTCATAGTACATACATACATACATGGTTATAATAGTTCGATAAATTCAATACATATGTACATAACATATACATATGTCTGAAAAACAATCACCAAATAGATACAGACATTTATAGAGTTAATATAATGTACCACATAGTGTGTACATTTGATTTAAAAGCTAATACATTTTGCTTATTATTTTATATCTATGTATGTACATATACTAATACTTACTTATAAATAAAATGAACTGCATATACTGCATAACTAAATAATAAAATTAAATATTCTTCTACCTTCGATTTCTCTCTTTTAAAATAGGACTAGTCTGTCTGGTTTTCCTACTTTGATTTTCATTGTGATCAAATAATTCGTGATTTTATCCAATTCAATTTTTTTTTTATTTCAAACAAAATACCTTCATGTACTACTTCTACTATGCAATACAATCTAGTTACCTACCAGTATCTAATGATTATAGAGAATAGTGCATCAAATTCAATCTTTAAATTAAATTTGCAACTACACAACATTCATTTTTTTTTTTTTTTTTAAAAAGTAACGTTTGTACATGAATAAACATAAGGCTATGGACGCATGGTGTAGTTACATGATTTAAATAAGGAAGAGAAATGTTATGAATTTTTAATAATAAAATTGTGTTAATTTTAATATTTTATATAATCAATTGACAAATTTTATTTTAAAAATTTTCATTTTATCATAATTTTAATAAGAAAATTTTTACTTATTTTGTACGTTTTTTTTTTTAATATGGAAAACATGAAAACTTATAAAGTCTGAAACTCATCAATGTACTAAGCTAATGAATGTACATTTAGTACTTAATAAATGAAATACTTTTAAAAATGATTTATTTAAAAAAAAAAAAAAACAAAAATTAACAACAAAACCTTTTTGATCAATTTTACTTGATTTAAAATCAAATTGTAATTGACTGATGACTGACTTGTTTATGCTTAACTTTATACGGTTAAAGTAATAGTTTAATTTTTTTTTTTTATTTCTCAACTTCTACCCAGTAGGAAAGGAATTAGTTCAGAATTAGTTTCAAGTCGATTGTTTAAATTCCGAATTGATTCCACTTTAGATTACCAGCCACAGGGAGAATTAATGATTTTTACATGGGCATGTCATAGGCGGTAATGAATTGATTGCCACCTGCATAACCTGTAATCAATTAAGAAGCGATGAAACAGAATCTATTCTAAATTGATGAAAAAGAATTTATTCTGAGTTGACAAACAGTAATGTATTTTGAATTCATGAAAAGTAACGAATTCTACATTGATGAAAAAGAATATATTCTGAATTGAAGGAAAAGAAGTTATTCTAACCCGATGAAAAAGAATCAATTTTGAATTGACAAACAGTAATGTATTTTGAATTCATGGAAAAGAATGTAATCCGAACCGATGAAATTGAGTTTACTGAAAATCAAGTGAAATGGGTAAATAAATTCATTTATATTCGGCTGTTACAAAATTGAAATATTTATTTGTTAGTTTTTTTTGTCTCTTACAAAACTAGTTACTTAAACGCAATTTCTCTCTATCTACAAATGCCTTTTTGTTGATTCTTCCTTTGACACGGTGGAAAGAAGTTCGAATAATTTTGACGTAGTCGTTGCCTTCATGAACTTCTGAAAAAAGGGAATAAAAAAGTTTTAAAGTTTTGGTTAAAGTTTTAAATGTTTGAAAAATTTCTTACTTGAGAACAATTTATTGATATTCACGAAACTTTTGAATGGCTGTTTGCCATGACCTCCATCATAATTATACAGGACGATAAGGTTTTCATCTAATATTCTGTCCAGTGATTTCTCTAAATTGTATGGAAAAATTATTTTTCTTATTAACGACAACTGGAAAAAACAAAAATAAAAAAAGAGTTTTAAATAATTGTTATGACTTATATATGCACTTAAGTCTTACATAAAATTCAAAATTTTCGTCATTGATATCCTTTTCAAATTTTTCGAGTTCTTCAGAAGTTCTAATGGGAAATTTCATATTTTCTTTGTTATTAAATTGCTCTTCGCGTATCAAAATGTTTTTCATTAAAGCCGCATTTGTGGCAAGGGCTTCGACAATTCCTTTATTTTGTTCAATTATAAATTCTATAAGGACGAAAAATGAAGTAAATTTTAAATAATAATTACAAACATATATGACTGTAGGTACCTTTCATTTCCATAAACTTTTCATCGATATATTCTTTTGTAGATTTGTTCAAATTTGCTAAAAAAAATCAGATAACATAATAGAAATTAAATTGAATTTATTGATAACAAAATTTGAAATTACTTAAGTCAGATGAATAAAGACTTTCTCCAATTACAGCATTACACCTGCGGATTTTTCCAGGAAAATCATCTTCTTCGATAAAACTTCTTTTTCCTTTATTTTTAAACATTTCTGTTGCTTTTGAATCAAAATAAAATTTTAATTTTTCAAACTATATTTTTCAAGTTTAATTTTAGGCATTTTATTTTCAAAAACTTACCTTTTGATTTATTATTGTTAATTGTTATTGTTATTATTTATTATTGTTGATAATTAATTGAAATACTTTTTTTAACACCTTTTTTTTAAATAAAATGTGAGCATATAATATAAAATTTATTTATATTAAATTTTTATGAAATATAATATTTATTTCTGTAAATATTCACTTGCACTGACATTACACTTCGAACAATCTTTGTCAACTGTACAGTGTACTATAAATGAGTAATATTGTTTAATTTGATTAATTGCAACTCGCAACAATGATCTCATAATTACCGTTAAAACAATGGCTTTATTACCAAGAATGAGAAATAGAATCAATTCATTCTTTTCTGCATTACCAAGAATGAGAAATAGAATCAATTCATTTTTTTCTGCATTACCAAGAATGAGACATACAATCAATTCATTCTTTTCTGCATTACCAAGAATGAGAAATAGAATCAATTCATTCTTTTCTGCATTACCAAGAATGAGACATAGAATCAATTCGTTCCTTTTTGCATTACAAAGAATGAGAAATAGAATCAATTCGTTCCTTTTTGCATTACAAAGAGTTAGAAATGAAATCAATTTATTCCCTTCTGCATTACAAATAATCAGAAATAGAATCAATTCATTCCTTTCTGCATTACAATGAATGAAAAATGTAATCAATTTATCGCTTTGTAATATATTCTAAATTAATTCTTGTACGACTAATTCTATTCTTCACAACTGGGTACACATTTGAAACATACACATACAAATTATAAATATAAAAAATAAAATGCAATGGATGTATGTGATAGAATGCAATATATTACTCTGCATACATACATAAATACATGTATATCTGGTATTAATATGTTGCGCTTACATTGAATACCAAATTCAAAAATAGTTTTGCCCATACCATAAATATACTAGTTATTCTGCATTAGAAGGAAAATCCATTATAAAACAACATATTAAAAAAAAAAAAAAAAAATTGAAAATTCTTTTTTTTATCTTTACATGATTTATGTATGTATACAAATGAACGATAGAAAAAAAAATTTATGATAAATTTTTATTGATAGGTATGTAATTTTATTTTTTTTTGATTTTTTACTTTCAAGAATTTATTTATAATTTAAAAAAAAAAAAAAAAAAAAAAAGAGAGAACCTGAAGAATAATAAAATAAGACTTGTTTAATGGGTATACCCATCTAATATAAGTATGTTTTCTTGTTTTATTATATAAATTGTATATGAAGTGCGTTAATCTATCTATGTACATATACTATACGTGTATACGTATAAAATATGTAGTTAAAACATTTTTCATGTTATAAAGGTATGTCTTTGATTTCTATTGTCTTTATATCTTTTAAAAAGGTTCAATGAATTATTTCTTCTTCATATAAATAAATTATTATATGTATGTATATGTAAAACGATTATCTTATAAATAATCGTACACAATTGAAATAAATGAAAAAAAATTTCAAAAAAAAACAGCATAAAGAAATAAAAAATAAGACAAATAACAATATCACAAATCTAAATGAAATCAATAAATAAAAAAAAAAATATTTTATAAATGAAAAATAAATCAATTTATGATTAAATTTTCAATACATTATAATCAAATATATGTTAATGATGATGAGTTTGAAGACATTTTTTATTTCAAGGAAAATAAGAAAAAAATAAAATAAAATAAAATAAAATAAATTTATATAAATTTTTTCAATTAAAATTTAATTTTCTCTAAATTACATTTGAACAAAAAAAACAAATTTAATATGAATAAGAAAGAAAACAAAAAACGAGAATATTAAAAAAAAAAAAAATTTCTATAAAAGACAATTATAATAATTTCATCAAGTTATCACTAATGATGATGATGATCAGAGAATTATAATTTCAATCATTAAATAATATAAATGCATATATTACAAATAAATATAGAAAAAAAAAAAAATATTATGTATAGATACATTCAGAAAAAAAAAAAAAAAAAAAAAAAATTAAATTGAACACCTTATAAAATATTCAAATTTGACCTTAAATTTAATTATAATATTATCCTCTATATCAGCATATTATTATCATCGTCATCGTCATCATCATCAAGTCATGCAATAATAATAATTTTTGTTTATCATATTCAGATTCATAATATGTACTCGTATGGATACATATGTGAATACAAAATGACTCAAATTTATATCATGTCTTTGTATATTTTATTCATCCATTTTATATTTTAATAATATGGTTATTTAAGACTTTACCATTATTAATATATAAAAATTAGCCTTGAAATTCCAATTCCATCACATTAAATAAAAATTTATATTTAAAACAAAACAAAAAAAAGCAAGAGTATAACAAATACAAAAAACAAAAAAAAAATTAATAATAACAAATTAACAAAATTTATGTAAAACCTCAAATCTGTATGTTCGAACATTTGTACATACTTAAGTTTCATTTGTTTTTTTTTTTTTTTTGTAATTTTTTTTTAAGCAGTCTTACATATGTCGTTGGTTTTATTTTTTTTTTCATTCGATTTTAATTTTAAATATTAAAATATAAAAATAACCATGATAACTTAATTATCCGGCATTCAATCTTGTATGTACGTTCATGTGTATCGTACTCGTATATATGCACATATTTTTGTGTTAATAATTTTTTGTTTTCTATATTATGTCTGATAAAAAAAAAAAATCGAAACATCAGAAAAACAAATATGTATGTCTAAGTTTAAAAATAAACAAAAAAAAAATATTTTAACGTTTTTTTTCTCTTTTACTTTGATCACGTAATAGAAAATACGCTAATTGAATATAAAGTACGCATGAAAAGTAAATACTAACAGTAATTATATTAATAAACTTTAGATAATAATTTTAATTAATAATTAAATCGTATAAAAAAAAATCAACTCGTATTTATAAAAGAAAAATCTAGCATGTAGAGAATCTGATGGAGGATCTGTACAAGATCTTACAATGATCGTAAATATTTGTATAAATGGTCATTGATAAATTCGAAATTAATAATTATTATTTGATAAGTTAGATAATTATTATTATTTAACTTTTTATCATTTGCATGTTTAACAAACATGCATGTTAATTTCCTTGTCAAATGGCCACAGTTTTTTTTTTTTTTTGCTCTTTGTAACATACCAATTTCTTTTTTTTTTTTTTGTATTTTTCATGGAATGATAATTGATTAAAAAAAAAAAAAGAAAAATATTTACCTATTTTTTTGTAAATTATCATTTTATGAATAATATTCGTGAGAAAATTGTTTTTTAATGGAAATATAATACATGAACAAAAATTACGTCATTTAATCAATTATGCGTTTTTTTGAAAATAAAAAAAAAAAAAAAAATGTTATTGAACAACTTTTTTTCACATTTTGATAAAACGGATTGATTTTTTTTTTCAGGTTGATTAAAAAACTTGAAAATTTAATGAAAAAACAAAATTTTTTTTTTTTTTTTCAAAATATCACTTTTTTGTTTATTAAAATTTTAGAACAGGAAAATATTTACCAACTATTATTCGTTACTTAATCTTTTTTAAATAAATAATAATTCATACCTTATATTTGACTTTGGACAGAATATTAAACCGAATATTTATTTTAATCAAATTTTCTTGAAAAATTATGAAAAAAAAATTTTTTTTTTTTACCTTTTTTTACGTTTTACCTAAAAAATGTTCTTGATACTAAATATAAATATCAATATAACAATAAAATCTTAAATAATCATTTTATTTTAGTTTTTTTTTTTTAATTTCCTTCTAAATGATTATGTCAATTTCCATAATTTTCAAATTTAAATCTGCAATGCTAATATTTTTGCTTTGTGATCATATTAACATTTTTTTTTTCTTAACTAAATTTAATTGACAAAACCAAAATAATATAGTAATATGTACATTATATATGTATAAAGTAAATTATTAAATGGCATAAAAATTCTAATTTGAATAAATACTATAATACCAATATAAAATGTCTAAACATTTTATCAGATTGTAAATAATATAATAAAAATAAATTACATAAACATTTACTATATAATCTATGCGAATAATCATGTGTATTACGTATACTCGTTTATACACACATATGTATGTTTGTAGATGAAAATTAAAATGAGATATAACAGTTAAATTTAAACCGTATTAAGAAAAACAGAAATAAAAATTAAAAAAAAAAAAAAAAAACGTGCAAAAATTTTAATGCGAATAATAAAGCTTTAGATTATTATTACTGTATTCAAAATAAGTTTTGATAAATATTTTCATTTCATGTAAACAACTTTTTATAATGATCATGAATACATTTCTCATATAAATTTTTCATCTTTTGTTATAATTTTGATTATGATTTCGTGCTTAATAATTTTTTTTTTTGTTTTTTTTTAGTTTTCATAAAATAAATTTTAAAATATTCATAAAATTTTGTTGCGTAACATCACTGTGTGAGTGTTTCATGTGTTTTTTTTTTTTTTTTTTTAAATAAAACGAGAGATATTTTTAACAGGCCGTTATGAGTTGTTGTTCTAATTATAAAATTTCAAAATAACGAATTTTTGATTAAATTTGAAAGCAATTAGTATGAATGCAGACTAATTATTTTGATGAAAATATGAAAAATTAACTTCAATAACATCCTTAAAAAGAACTAAAACTTAATTTTTTTATCGATATCTTTTTGATCTGATATTGCTATTAATTAAATTACTTTTTTGTCAGAAAAATATATTTTATGGTCAAATTTAAAACAATAAAAAAAAAAAAATCAAAGAAAATATTGTAATACATCATTAACAAAAATGACGTTCCAATGTTTTCACACTCTTAAGCAGATAAATTTATAACATGAAAAAAAAAACTGTTTAAAAACTATGTTAAAGTGTTTTTCAATTTCAATGCCATAAAATATTAGGAAAAAAAAAAGAAATTAGTAACAATGTTTTAGAGGTGTTAGATGTATGCGTAAAAAATGAATAATGGCTTTATTCTCAATTTTTTTACATTTAAAACTAAATAAATGAATGAATAATGGTTCACTTTCTTTAGACTTTAATTGCATTTTACACAATTTTTAATTTAATTTGGAATTAAGTTTCAGGCCAAATTCATTGTTTTTAATTAAATTTCTCAAGAAAATTTGGCAATGAATAAGAAATAACCTCGTTGAACGAAATATTGTACAAAATTTGATTTTTATTTATTTATTTATTTTTTCTCTCTCTTTTAAATAAAACCTTTTTAGCAGTTTACTTATTGAATTAAAAAAAAAAATAAATAAAATAAAATAAATTACTTTTATTCTCTTTTCAGATGTTTACATTAGTTAAATTAAATTACGATAATAAAAAATATGGCATTACGGCTACGTCGTGATGTACAAAAAGCATCATATTATGTATGGTTTTTAGGAGCTGAAGAAGCAAAAGGTTTACGTGGCATTCATGTTATTAATCCAGTTTTACCATATTTAATTGAAAGATCACAAAAACAGGAGCCACTTAAAGTAACATTACAAGTATCACATAAAGGAATTAAAATATTACAGGTAACATATTTATATGAAAATAAATATTGCAAAATATATCTATAGATACTTGTATTTGACCTAATTATTATATATTAAATTTGAAATATATTTTTTTTTTTTTTATATGTAAAAATTTAGGAATCTTCAAAACATTTTATACCGCATAGTGCCATAACAAGTTCTATACAACGAGATGATATTGTAGCATGCGTTCTTTTATTATATAATCCAGCTACAAAATGTCCAATACATGTTCATGCATATCGTTGTGATTCAGAAACAACAGCTGAAGCTTTACATCAACAATTGCAAGTTCTTATAAATCGGCCAGATAATCAAAAACGATTTGCTGAATTAGAATCCAGGTAATTTATTTTTGTTTTGTTTTTTTTTTTTTTTTTTTTTTTTTTTACTTAATAAAAATTGTTATAAACATGAAAGGTTTTTACTGTTAATTAACTTATTTCTTCATAATTAAGTATACTATCTGATCTGTACACATATTACAGTTTCTTGTGCATATCTTGATAAGATAAGAAAATCTTTACAGAAAAAAATAATGAATAAACAGCTGACATTTAAAAATATTTTTAAATCTGTTATTTTTTTTTTTTCTCTTCATTGCTTTATCTTCTAGAAAATCTTCTATGACTTTTTTATGCTTCTATTTTATTTAATTTTATTAAGAGATTAAAATCAAATATTATAATATTAGGTGGCAAAAGTGCATTTTCATTTGTTTTCTTTTAATATGAATGATACCACTATGTATGTATACATACGTACGTACATATATAAACAATTTATCTAATGTTAAAAATCTTAAAATTTCTTCATCACCATCTTGAGTATATCTACGTAGATGACAATGTAAAAACGAAGAACAGAAAAAACAGGAAAAAAATAGAGAAAAAAAAACAAAATTAAAAATGGAAATAAGGTGTAATTAAATTATCTGTTACTTGCACCTACAAGATTAAATCTCATGAATGTAGGCAGTAAGGTACATACTGTGCATTATTTCGTATTAGAAAAAAAAACATTTTTTTTTTTTTATCCCATATACATACAGAATACTGAGATTATACAATGAATGAGGATAAATGCACTGATTAATGATAAACAATTGTTTCGTAGGTGACTTCCGAGCACAACAAATCATTTTTGTTTTTATTTTACGTTTTTTTTTTTTTTATGTAGTGCAAATCTTTCGATGGGAAAATTCTTCATTTTTGAGGTCATCATCTGGTACCCAAGAAATACAAAAATAAAAATTAAGACTCATGTACTCATAGTTTTTCCTGTATTTTGTTTTCTTATTTTGATTTTTTTTTCTGTTTTTCCCTCTACATATAATTTTTTTTTCTCGTATTTGCAATAGATTTTTCTTATAATAAAATAATTTTATAATGATAACAATGAATGAAAATAAAAACGCACATAATAAAAGAAATACGTTTTGTGTACTTGCATATATCTTTCACATATGTATATAATACACATTTTATACATTTATGTGTACGTACATGTATGTAAAACGTATATTAAGGTGAAGATAAAAGAAAAACAATTCTCACCTAAAATTCACATTACACATAACATACTTATGTATGTATGTATATGCACATACCAGCTAGGTCGTCAAGGTATCACATCATAGACATGAATTTTTCTTTTTTTTTTTTTTTGCTTTTGTTATTTTTGTTTTTTTTCTCTTTATTATTTTCTGTATAAATAATTTGTACTTAATGATGATTTTTACAATAAAAGTAATGTACAATTCATACGAGTATGTATGTACTACATATGTATGTATGTACATAATCATGTGTAAATAAAATAGCATATTTACTTTTCTATGTTTAACAATGATCAGATAATATTTCTATTTATTTATTATATGTGAAATGTGCGTATAAATAAATACAAAATCATATATGTATATACAATGCATATATAAATAATGTACACATACCTTTAAAGAAAATAATGGTCAATTTTCCGGCTTCACTTTTCCATTAAAATGGGTCAAAAAGCAGTATATATAGCCATATAATATAATTTAATATACATATGTATATTTATATTGATACGATTATATGTGTAATATTGAGGATTTAGTCGGTGAAATAGCAGTAAAAATCTCTTGTTCATTGAAAATTTTTCATAAAAATAAAATAACATAATTATATGAATCCATTATAATAAAATTTATACATATGTATGTATGTATATCATACAATTCAATCATATGGAAAAAATAACAATTTTTTTCTTTTTTGCTTACAATTACAAATTACATACATACTTGTGTACTATATAGTTACAATAACATAATAATTTTTCTTCTTTTTTTTTTCTTTTTCTTTAATAATGAATGAATAATAACCTAAAATCTTGTGTATATTTATATGTACATGAATACGACAATTATACGAGTACAATATCATTACTTAATATGTTGCAATTTTCTCATAATTCAGGGTAATAATAATAATTTGCAATTTCATACATTCATAAATTTTTTTAAATTCTTTTGTTTATATGGATGGTATGATTAATTTTTTATAGATTAAAAATGAAAATTCATAAAAATAAAAATTTAAAAAAAAAAAAAATCATTTAATTAAAAAATATTTCATCTGATATAAAATACCAACATATGCCAGTATTATACCTACATACATAATAACAACCTTCCAAAGATATTAATTGTTTATTTTATTTTATTTTATTTTATTTTTTCTGTCTTTAAAATTCATTGAGCATAAAACCGTTCGACTGTATAACGTATATTTATACATATTAATACATTATATCATAATTGGTGTTATGTAATTTCGTTTATTTTATTTAATTTTATTTTTTCATAATTTTTAAAAATTCAAAAAATTATGTTAGAATGCAATTTTATAAAAAAGTGGAAATTTTTAATATTTGACATCGTTCTACATGCATATGTACATATGTATATATGTATATACTGATGATATACTGATGTATAACAACAACCACAACAAAATTTGCAAGCATGTCATCGACCTACACACTAGATTGTACACATTTTTCTATATTATACTCCATACACTAATTCGATGCAGTTAAGGTCTTATGGGAATGTATGTGTCCTTTTCCTTTTCACGTAATTTCTAATAAGATCATCTCATGGGTAGTGTTACCACAATCTGTAAAGTTATCACATAATACGAGATGAATTTTTTTTAATATCAGTAAAGTAAAGTGGAACTACTTTATGTCATTTCCATAAAACCTTAACTGCATCGAATTAGTGTATGAAGTATAATTTTTAATAAACCGTATACTCTATACATATTTTTTAAAAGCATTTTTAATCGTTGCACATACATATGTAATTTATATGGTTCTCATGTATAATTCATTAAATTTCGAAATGAAAAAAATAATAATCGAATACGTATACAGTATATAGTATACCATGTAATATGACTAAATTTGTAATTTAACTAAAATTCATATGTATAATTAAATGTTATATATGAATTGATCTTATGGTTATAATTTATAATTTAAACATGTAATTATATATTGATTGATTTGTTCAATGTCTAATTTCAGAATTATAATTTGAAGAGCCTAGAAATGATATTAATGTTTAAATAATCATTGAAATTTGTACATTGTACATACATGAAAGTGAAAGTTAACGCATATTACTTATTATATGCAATATTACAATACTATAAAAATAATCAATAAATAAATCAATACGTACGTATATGTGATTACTTGAAAGTATACACACCCATCAGTGTCATTCATATAAAAATAATAATAAATTACAAATAAATCTATATCAATGATTTTTTTTTTTACTCCCTTACAGGTATATTAAATTAGAAAAGATTTATTGAAAAATTCAAAACTATTGTGTATCTGAAAATAATAAAAAAAATAAAAATAAAAACTTTTACTTTCAAATAATGAACTCATATCATATTTTTTATGTGTTTCATGTAAACATATAACATACTCGTACATACATATATGTACATAGTTGCGTATTTTATGAATTTTTCAAGTAAAAATTTTCTTATAAATACCTTTCACTTTCAAAAAAAAAAAGAAGAAAATTCACGACTATATAAAATATAAAATAATTTTAATGAAGATTTTTTTAATTAATTAAAACGTCCAATAATTAATAATTAATTTATGTATTACAATAATTTTTTCAATATACGTGTTTAAAAATTATATGGTCATGATATTTTGTTTTTTTTGTTTTTTGGCGAAAGTTTTGCATTTAATTGTAAAATTTCATTCTCTATGCTATTATCTAGAACATCAATCCGATATTTTGTATTTAACCATGCAATTGGATAAATCAAACTATGTAATTTGCTTTCTTCATTTTTATAACTTATGTTAAATATAGTTGGCTAGCTGGCTGGCTGGCTTTCTTTTCCATTTCGAGAGCAAACGCTTTTACCAAGGAAAATAATAAAAAGACTTAGCCTACTAAACCTGTAATTGAACCTTATCATGTAACCATCATCTGATCTTTCTAATTTTCTACTAACATATCAGTTTAGATAATTTTTAATTAAATGCAAATATAAACGCATGTATCATGTATTTTACATTCATGTTTATCTCTTATAAACCTATAATATTCTGTGTGTGTTTTTTTTTTTATTATTAAATTATGTAGATAACTTTATTGTGTGTAATTTCACATAAATTTCATTTTATTAAAATCTCTTCATCAGAAATTGTATACATATACGTAGTTCACTAGAACGCATATAATAAGCAAGAAAAATGCATCAAATCAATCTTGTATTGTTTTTAAATCTTTATGTTTCATTATACGTATGTATACGCATATTTCTATGCACATCATCAAATGGAAAAATTTTTCTTATTATATACATAATACATATACTTACATACATAAATTATTATAAGAGTATAAATCTAATTTTAAATGCAAATTTGATGTAAACAATAATAAGGAAATTATGATATCATGTCGAAATTCTGTATAAAATATGGTACTAGAGTACATTAAAAATACAAAAATGCTATAGATATTACAGGGAAATGCATTGATTACTGTGTATACGTTTAGATACTCATATATGTATATATAATTTCAATTGTATGCGTATGAGAAAGAAAATATATATTATCAATGGAATTTAAAAAAAAAAAAAAAAAAAAAAAAAAAACAGCAAGTCTTTCCTGTTAGACAGAATTTGGAATAATTTTCTTATACATGCAACAATATGAATTGTACATGCGCATTATGCAGTACATGCTACATAATAAGTACAATGAAATGGTGTAATATATTTCATTTTAAGAAATGATAACGCCCGGAACAATATTTCACCGGAAAAATTTCTTTGATTTGCTATTTGTATATGTAAGCACAAGTACATTATACATACAGACTTATTTTTTGTCCAATATACTATATTTTCTCCTTTTCATCATTCTTTAGTTTTCTATTTGCAAAATAATAATAAAAGTACCACAAAAAAAATTTTTTTTTCAAGAAAATAGCAAATACTAAAGATATACCTGTATGCAATGCATGTATAAATTTTATTTTTGATTATATTTTCACTACCTCATTTCACTAATATGGAAAAAATACAACATTGAGAATTTGTCTTTCATTTTATTTTATATAAGCGTGCAGACATTAAAAATAAAAATAAAAATATACGAAAAAGAAGAAAAAAAAAATAATAGCAAAGCAAACCAAATAAAGTAAAAATTGATGATGTCGATGATTATAATTTATAATAATTTTCATGATGAGGATGATGATTATAATGATGATGCCATATTTACTTTTTCTCTATACAGCACAACTACCTATCTGTATTTATTGCACAGTATATTCCCTCAAACTTATTTTTAATTTTTTTTTTTTTTTTTTTTTGTATTATTGACGGAAGTTAAAATATGAATTTAAAATTTTTACATAAAATAAATATACAATGATGAAGAAGAATAATAAAAAAAAAAAATTTAATTTACCATATATGATTAGTTAATTTTATTAAATTTCATAATCATATCGTCAGATTAAATACGTGCACGTGAGTAGGTACACCGTACACATACATACGTATGTTCATATATGTATATATGCTTTAACGTGCTAATATAGGAAAGGAATTAATGGACCTTCTTTTATCATCATCATGATTATCATCGTCATCATATCTTTCCGTATTATCCATACTTTTTTATTTTGCAATTCAACATTTAAATATTTACAAAAAAAAAATTCAGTAAACATCAAACATCAAGCAGTTATATATACAAACGTGAAAGTTGTAATTAAATAATTAAGTATGTCCGCGTGCTATATAATATGTGTAGAAAAGCATATATATTTATGTATGTACCTTATACATGTGCGAAATTCAAATCAATATCGCAATCATTTGATGACTATAAATGACTACCTGTACCCTGAATGTATACTGTATACCCATCTGTACTACTAATGAATCAGGTGAAAATTATGAAAAAAAATAAAAAAAATGTTTCAATGGCTATTAACATTATATATTTGCGAAAAGTGTACGTATTACCATGTATTACGTACTTTTGCGAAAGGAATTTTTTCTACATATACAGATATTCATTAAAATTAAATTTTTACATATTATGCATACATAACTTTCTTATAAATGTACGTATATATTTTTTTTTTAAATTTGTACTTTTACTTCGATCCGTATCTATATACGCAATTCATGGGTATTTTACAGACAGAAAAAACTGTATACCTATATATACATTTTTAATAGTTTTTTTTTTTTTTTTAAATATTCATTGATTACATTTTATATTGCATATTTAAACTGTTTTTCTTTTCTTCTTTTTATCTTTCACTTTATTTATTTCGCTGATTTTTTATTTCTTAATTTATACATTTTTTTTTTTTTCATTTCTTGAACTAATCAAATTACAAAATACGATTAAAATTTCAAAATAAAATTGAACTAAATTTAATTGATATGCTATACATACACATTATACACGTATGTGAATTTGTATATACAAATATCTGTGTGATATATGAAATTTGCTATAAATTTATTTATCGTATATAAACCACAATTTGAGAAAATTTTATAGAATATAAAATATAATTGAAATAAATTAAAATAAAAAATAATAAAATTAAATGTTATACAAAACATTAACAGAATAATAAAAAAAAAAAAAAATAATGATAATATAATTTCACAATCAAAACAAGTAAGCAATAATAATCAGTATGTTATATATCAATCCAATTATTTATGTACCTTATGCCGTATTTACAAATGAAATCTGTGTGAAAATATTTTGTAAATTGATATACACATAAAAGGAACTTACATTTTGAAAATCATCCAAGTGAATGTGCATTTTATTACATTGAATTAAAATTTATTTATTTATTTAGTTTTTTTTTATTATTTTTATTTTTTTATTTTGTAAACATTTAGAGCAAACAACATGCATTCATGTTTTTTTAATATAAAATTTGTATTCAATTTTACAAATTTTGTAAAAAAAAAATTTTAAAATTTTTATATACATACTACTCGTATGTAGCGTACTTTTTAAAAAAAAATCAATGCAAAAAAATTTTGTAATTCAATAAACTTTAATGTCTAAATAAAGACGAGGTTATCATATAAAATCTATTTACCATTTAAATTTTTCGTAATATACATAAAAATGTATACGAATGTATGAATGTTTTTTTTTTTTTTTTTTTTTTTTTTTGAAATGCTGGAAAGTTGATACATGATTTTCAAGTTTTCCTTCTTTTTTTGTTTTTTTTACTTTTCATATTTTATCCATTTTATATTTTGATTGATGTGAACGATCATTAGGTACATATTAGGACAAATCGTTATAAAATTATTGCAAATTTTTCAATTTCTATACAAATGTTGTATATTTGGCGTAACTGACCAAATATAAAAATAACAATTTTAATATATTCCAAAAAGAAAAATTTATTTATTTTGTTTTACTAAAGTATACGATCGTTTATCTATCATGATAATTTAAAAAAAAAAAAAAATTAGAAATAATCTATATTCCATACACTAATTCGATGCAGTTAAGGCCTTATAGAAATGACATAAAGCGGTACAAATTTACGTCGTTGTATATAGATAAAATAAAAAAATTCATCTCATACTATATGAAAACTTTAAAAGTTATCTAACATGCTCGTGAGATGATCCTATCACAAATTATGAGAAAAGAAAAAAGACACATACAGTCCCATAAGTCCTTAACTATATCGAATTATAGTATGAGTATAATAATGTATGCATTAGCAAAATTTACGGATTTAAAAAACAAAATAGACATAATCACGTATTTAGAACAATCAACAAAAAATTCTATAAATTCACACTTCAATATTATATTTCAAATATTCAAAATTTTATACATTTAGTTCATTTGAAATTCATACTCTGTACATGAAACTATGAATAAATTTAAATTTTATTCACAATTTTGAAAAAATTTAAATTTTATTCACATTTCAGTTATTTTTCATTTTTATTTTCTTTTATAAATTTTATACGCATATTGCTTAAAATATAATTTACAAATTTAAAAATTATAAATGCCTTTACAATTAATATATAATTTCACGTGAGATGATTATATAGTATTTAAAATAATTTTTCTGAAAAGAAAATGATGAATATAAGGGTTGACCTACAAAATGATGAATGAAATATGGATATTTAAATCTTTTACATAAATCCGTATTAAATGTCTTTTTATACTAAACATTATTATAATATCAAATATGAATGAAAACGTGAAAATGTTTTCTTTTTTGCTCTCAATAATAAATGATTTGCAAAAAACAAAAAAAAAATTCAAATGTCTATGTTTCATGTATACTTGCCTAGCATTTCCTGTTTGTTAATACACACATATAGTAATTATATTCAATAGAAGTTAAAAGTTCTGCATGCATACATATATTAAAAACACATACAATACATACATATGTTAATGTGAATTTTCATGCGAGTATGTTTTTGTACTATTTTTAATAATATCAGTGAGATTTTTTCACTTATAAATATTTTTACACATTTTTTTTTTTTTTTCATTTTTGTAATCGTATATTAAAACCGCAAAAGTTTTCTTAAGCATAAAAATGAGAACACAACAAAATATTTTTACTTTTGTTTAACTTATACTTTATACACTAATTCGATGCAGTTAAGGTCATAAGTGGAAATGAAATAAAGTAGTACCACTTTACGTCGTTGTATATTGATATTTAAAAAAATTCATCTTGTATTATATGATAACTTTACAGCTTGTGGTAACACTACTCTTGAGGTGTTCTTAATAAAAATTACGAGAAAAGAAAAACGACACATATTATACTCCCATAAGACTTTAACTGCATTGAATTTGTGTATGGAGTATAAATATAATTTTATTAAATTTATTTTATGATTTCATATTATATACATATGTGGTATGGTATCCAAGTTATTTTTGATTTGATAATAAAATGTAAACAGGACATACTTACATATTTGCTGTATGCTGTGTGTTCATTTTTTATATCACTCAAAATTGAAATGATCTGATGCTACAGGCTACAGGCAATATGTCTATATATACACCTTAATATATATAAGAAAAGTATTTTATATCATATTTTTAACACGAAAGCACATTAAATTGATTGAACTTGTTGTAATAATGTCATTTTATATATGTACATATGTACATATGACATGTCATTAATGTGCATAATTTTACGCGACAAGCGGTATCATTTAAAAATTTTTTAATATACATATCAAAATGATTACATACCTATCATACATAAATATAACCTTTAATACTTGAACAAATTATATACTTCGTACATGTTAAATATATTTTGAATAAAAATGATCAACCTGCCATATGAAATTCAAATGAAATATGTACATACAAGTATGTGAATAAACTGAAAAAAAAAAAATTTCAAAAAACAAAAATGTAAAGAAGCTCATACTTCTTCTTGTTGACTGGTGAAATCTTTTTTAAGTGAAGGTAAAATACAAGTATGAGCACACTCAATTGCAATTACTTATACAGACACGTATGTATGTATAAAAAATATCTTAGTAACATTTAATTTTTTTTTTTTTTTTTATTTAAACTCTTATTAAACTGGGACAATTATTTAAAGTCAACTGTCTGTGGATATGTTGTGTGTGTAATAATATTCGATATAGCATTTTAAAAGCCATCAACCAATTTTACAACAAAATAATATTAAAAAAAAAATAAGATTTTATATGAATAATGTAATATTGGTATACACCATCATTCTAACTATCTGCACATAATGTCTGCACATAATAATGTCTTTAAATGTTTAAAATGAAATTTATATCATATGCATATGTGTTTAGGTTTTATAATATTATGATATCAGTCAATGATATTTTATAAACCTCACCTTACTTAATGTACATAATATATTTACACATAAATTACAATTTAACAGATACACATATGTACATAATTCAAGTGATCAGGTATAATTTTGCCTTAGGCGCCAAAGTAAAAACAAAAAAAAAAACGTTTGTTTTCTCATTACAACGATGATATGGATACGATGATCATGATTATGATGATGATGATGATACTTAAAATATCCATATTGTATGCACAATATGTAAATAGAAACTTTTAAATTAAAAAAAAAAATAACAAAAATATAAATAAACAAATGCATATCTATGCACTTTACACAATCTTCAATATTTTGCCAATATCAAAAATATCATGCAAAATGTTCACTGATTTTTTTTTTTTCCTTTCATTCATATAAGAGAATACAAAAGTATAATAACGTTAGCAAAATTCAAAATAAACGTTATTTTTTCTTCTTTTTTTTCGATAGATAATAAAAGATAGTTGTATGTACAATTAAATGTTTTTTTTTATTTAATCTTCAATTTGAAAACAAAAACAAAAGAAAACAAACTTAATATTTTGGAAAATGACATTTTAATTTTCACACACGAAATCAAGAAAAAGAAAAACTAATAAAAAAAAAGAAAAAAACGTTAATGAACGATCACGTAAATGACCTTTTAAAGAAGATGCACAGTTACATTGAATGCTCATCATTCATTCATTCATTTTATGGGGGAGTCAATTGATGTCGTTACAATAATAACAATTTAAGTACGTTTCACCGCTAAGTACTTAAATGTTTATTTTTACTTATTTTTTGTTTTTTTTTTTTTTTCCTTTAGTTAGTTACTTTAATTTCATACAATGACTTTTACAATTATATTTTACTTTATTTGAGAACATTTTTTGGTTTTTTTGTTTTTTTTTTTAATAAAGTCATTTAGAAGGAAAAATAACAATAAATAAATAAACAATAAAAAATCAAATGTTGTTTACTGAAATGCTATTATTATTATAATTCTGTTGTTTTGTTTGTCACAGAAATCATTCACATATTCACATGCATTTAAAGAAGAAAAAAAATTTTTTTTTAAATAGGTACTTACTGTACAAGAAGTAAGATCAGAAACTTTGATTAAAAAATGAAAATCAAAACTTACGAAAACTGAATCAACAAAAAAAAAACAGTAATTCTGTATTAAAAGAACAATAATCATAACCTTGAAATTTTTTTTTGTGTACCAGAATATGAAAAAAAATTTTTTCAAAAGTTAAAAAACCAGCAGTTAATTCGTTTTTTGTATTTTTTGAAGGGTTTTTCCTCTTTATTACTGTTATCACTTTATATAAGTACGCAGTATTTTCCGCCTTTTATTTATTTATATTTATTATTTTTTTTTTTTGTAAGGTAAATGACTCAATTTTAAAATTAATATCTTAATAATTTCAAAAAATGTCTGACATATACGTAATTTTAAATTGAATTTAAATTTGAAAATTTTATAATTACATTTTGTTGTGTTTATAAATATATTTTTTTTTTTTTTTTTTTTTTTTTTTGTTTTTGATCATTTCAAAATTTTAAATCAATTTTAATGTCCTCCGTTATTAAATATAATTTTAAATTTGAAAATGTTTATAAAGAAAATTCAAACAGAAGTCGCATAAAATATCTTAACAGTGGTGTATATGTAATCATAGTTTTATATAATTTTTAACTTTCTTTCAAGTTTGAAAGAGAATTTCAATAAAATAAAAATAAAAACGATAAATATATATTTGAATGATAGAAATGCTGTATCCGAACAATAAATATACAATTATTGATGCAATTACCCTACAAAACATATTTTTTCTTATATGTATATTCATTTTTATTTTAACACTTTATTCATGTGTGATATTACACATATGGTATATGTTGTTGTTTTTTTTTTTTTTTCATTTGACCTTCAAAACAAGATAACGGAAAAAAAATCGTTATTAAACTTAAAAATATGTACTCAAGACAATTACATATAAGATACACACATGCATATATTATCAATAAAATTAATGTTAATTTTATTTAGATGGAAAGGAAAAAAAACAATCGAAATTAATATTTAAAAGGAAGAAAAAAAAAAAAGAATTTTTGTTTTTGTTTTACCTTCATTTTGAATACCTGTATATGTACAAAGTATGTAACCACTAATCAATTGAATAAAACTACCGAACATGCAATTTAAATGAGTCAGATTTAAATTTATATATACCTATTACTTTTTATAAGATATATTTATTATCATATAAATACCAATAATTTTATATTTTTTATTATTTTCTGTTACTTTACAAGATTTAAAATGTAAGTAACAATTTATACACGTGTAAGATACGTATTATATGCAATTGTACAAAATATGCTATAAGCAATTGTAAAATCTAAAAAAAAAAAAACAAAATAAACGTGATTAAATAATTATAAAAAAAAGAACAAAAATACGCTATACATAAAAATTATGCACAAATATCATTTTTTTTTTTTTTATTATTATCTGTAGCTGTAGCCTATCATACAAATTAATTTTAATTTATGTACATATATATTTGAATTACTTTGAAAAAATAACTGCATTTTTTTTTTCTCTGATTGATTGATTAATAAATTTAATTAAAATTTATATGTTTGTATGTAAGATATTTATGTTATATTCAAATATTTTATAAAAATTTTGTCATTGAACAAAGATTGAAAAATCAGACAGGCAGGTACCATTATATCAGATTAAATTTTAAAAAAAAAAGAAAAAAAAAAATATATCAATAAATTTAATAATAGACAATTTCAGTTATTTATTTATTTCCACTATAGATTTCTAATATTTAGAAAGATATTTTGAATAAAAAATTTTCAAATAATTTCTGAGTACAATAACATGAGTATATATATTATCATTTTATCAGTACATACATACATGTATAATAGTTAAATTTTACCTGATTTTACTCAGTCATGCATTTCACTTTTTCTTTTATTCTAAAAATTGGTAAAAAATCATGTATATGAATGGAATTAAAGAAACAAAAGTAAAAATAAAAATAAATTATAAAATAAAATTTTTGTAAATACTTGTACATATGTTAAATGCGTATACTTTAGCTAAATAAAAAACTTTCATTTTGAATTGACATCATAGATATATATAGATACATATGTTTTACTTGTACCCGTATTAATACGCTCATATAACATGCGTGCATATATGCATCATGTAAATTTTCGCTTTTATATAACATATTTTAAAACCATCAAATTTAAAATAGAAAATACATAATTTTTTTTTTGTTTTTGTTTTTCTTTATTATTTTTTTTAAAGTTTTTTTTTTTTGAATTTTTGAATTTTTTACCATTGCATTACAAACATTATTGAACGAAATTACCTATAGAGTTATTAGCTGTGTAATGTACAATCATTTGTTCAATAAATAATCAAAATGAAAATTTTTTTTTTTTTTTTTTTAATAAAATGATTAATTACTTATCATTTAGAAAGAGATAATAAAAATTATTATATTTTAATTTTTATGTTTCCTATTGCTTTTATCTTTTATTTATTGTCTAAATTGGGTATATATATACATACATACGTGTATATATACCTGAATAATGTGTGTACACGTTATAGGAGATTTCAAAAAAAAAAAAAAAAAATTACAAATGATTTTTTTTTTTCTTATTATTTAAGCAAATTCAAGTCATTTAAAGTAACCATGGTACGTACCACATACAGTATATTATATGTACAAATAAATATACATAATTGTATGCAGACTCTTTTTTCATTTAAATAATAAAATGAAAAACAAAAGGTAACCAAAAGAAAAAGGAAAAGTGAGTTTAAAACGTATGTAAAAAAAAAAAAAATTGTACATAATATTATTTATTAGTATACACGAGATGAATCGCTTTTGTATTGTGTAACATACATTTTTTTTTTCTGTTTTGAATTTTTGAAAAGAATTTCATTTTTATTA
Organism: Anthrax anthrax; assembly: GCA_963971155.1. Classification (NCBI taxonomy): domain Eukaryota; kingdom Metazoa; phylum Arthropoda; class Insecta; order Diptera; family Bombyliidae; genus Anthrax; species Anthrax anthrax. Next base: position 4,667,565 of record OZ020123.1, read on the forward strand.
TTATTATTTTTTTTTTTTTAAATGAACGTGTATAATATACGTTATACAATGATATCATTTTAATCCTGATCTGATTTATATTTTATACAACGATATGTTTTGTACGTATGCTTTGTATATACATATGTTATTTTTTGATTACCTATTGCTTAATTTAAGATAATTTAAATTATCTCTATATATTGTAAGGTAATACGACACGTAACTTGAAAAAAGACAAAAAAAAATTGTTTCTTCATTTGTTTAATTAAAAAAAAAAAAAACATTTTAAAAAAATAATTCAAATTAATTTTAACAAGTAATCATAATTTTGATTAATAAATGAAATTAATTTTATCTTTTTTTTTGTTTTTTTTGTTTTTTTAATTAAAACGTATACATTAAAATGAAAACAAAAGGTCATAATCAGTCTATTTAAATTTAATTTTTGTTAATTAATATATAAATTATTGATTTTTCTTTTTATTTCATTAATATTTGAAGATCATTTATTCAAAATTAAATGTAAATTAAATATTGAATTTTTTCTATACATATAACGGATAAACTAAATAATAGAATTTCAAATTTGAATTTTAAAAAATTTAACGTAAAAAGAAAATGAATTAATTTAAAAAAAAAAAAAAAAAAAAAAAAATTTAAAATCAAAATAATTTATTATAAAAATCCTTCATACAAAAAAGAAATAATAATAAATTAAAAAATAAAATTTGTACTTATAGCTACAGATTCTATTTTTTAGCTGTATGTTAGACACTGTGGTATGTTAGATACAACCAATGTAATCATGTACATATGTATATTGTATTTTTTTTTTCTTTTTTTGTAAATTGAATAAGACTTGACACAATATGTCATTAATTTGTGGTTATAATAAGCAGTTACCTTTTTTACTGTTTTTTTTTTTTAAACTTATATAGTAAAAATTAAAATTACATAGATACAATGTATATGAATTGTACCCAAATTGATGAGGCCAAGGACATAACCTTTTCTTATATTATTCATTTAAAAAATGAAAAAAAAAAAAAAAAAAAAACATACAATGTTGTATAGGTACGTCTGATGATATTAAAATGCAATATACAAATTTCAAATTTAAATTAAAAGTGAAACTTTAAATTACCATTGAATAAAGGCATGTATATAAACACAAAGAAAACAACAAAAAAAAAAAAACAATTTATGGTAAACATAAAAAATGAAAAATAATTTTTAACTATAAATAAATAGATTTAGGTAGTATTTGAAAATTGTTGCATTTTATATAATGCAATCCTCATCACTTTTTTTTTATTAAATAACGAATTTTTAATATTGTTTTTTACATTTAAATATCATGCAAACATAACGTATACAGAAATATAGTACTGATGATGATGATGATGATGACATATTCTTTTTTTCTGCAACTTACCTACAGCATACTTTAGAAAGATATACTCTATTGCATTTTAGCAAAACTGTGCAAAAAAAAAATAAAAAAAATTACATCACGAATTACTACTACCATTTAAAAATCATAAAATGTTAAATATCTTTTTATATGTGCACAAATATAATAGATAATTGCATTTATAATGTGCATAAAATAAAATAAAATCATAGAAGGTGTCTGTTGTTGATATTTGTATTTGTTGGATAAAATTATGAAGGTGTTTATATTCTGTTTTTTCTTTCTTCTTCTCATTTTTTGTTTAACTTGTTTTTATTTAGCAAAAAAACAAAAAAAAAAAAAATTATTAATACAATAAAGCAAACCACAAACCATATTATAATGTCATCGATTTATTATTATAAAATGTAATCATCATTTTAATTATAATAATAAATTGGTGGCCTTTGACATAATTCAACTTTAAGACTGTTAATGTTAGATTTAATACAGAATGCAAAAAAAAAAAAGATATTACATAAGAATTAAATAATTTTTATGATTATATCGCGTAATATATTATTATTAATATTTTTTATAATATACATATGTATGACGTATGTATGTGTGTAGAAGCAAAGGCATGCATCAATATATGAATAAATCCGTCTGGATCGTACAATTGGTACACCGTTACATACAGCGAAAAATAAGAACAACAACAAGGTGTATCGACTCCCATCCATAATTGAATCAGTTATATATTAGTAATGTTATTATAATTTATTTCTTTGTGAATTACACAGATTTTAATACATTGTTAAATAACTGTGATAAAAAAAAAACAAAGATTTTTTTTTTCTCAATTGGTTATCCGCATTTCTAAGTAACTTTTTTTTTTGTTTTCTTTTGCTTTTCTGATGCAGACATACAAAAACATTGCATTGATTATCTATTAGTATTATATGTACTTGCAGATTATATTCATTAGATTTTATTTAGATACACAAATACAATGTATATATAAATTATCAAAATTATCTCCATCTAACAGTCTATCAGTCCATAATGATTAATAACTAATTTGAATTTGTACTTACCAAGCACTCATATACCTATATTTAACCCATTTTTAAAATGTAATTTTAATTGTTGATTAACAAATCATGTACATACTCGTATATTTATGTACTATACATTTTTGTTGTTGTACCATAACTATATAGTATACATTTAATTGTATAATGACATAATTTCCGTCTACATTATATGTACTTACGGTATGGTACATAATCTTAACATAATTTCAGATTACCCAATATCGTTAAAAATGAAATACCAAAAATATCATTTAAAAATAATTTTTTCGGTTTTTATTTGATTTTCATTCCATTTACTATTTAATTTTTTTTTCTCTACTTTTTAATTTGTAATATGTACATACACATACTGTGTACATTCATTGTGTATAGAATTTTGTATTGCATAATTGTAAATATACACCCAAACAATTAAAAATTCGGTAACCAATAATTTTCTCGTTTTTTTCTTTTTTTTTTTTTTAAATTAAATAATAATTCGAATGTATTACAATGCCAAATATTCGTAAATATATTCATTAGAAATCTCTAATTTAATTCTACCAAAGAAACATTTTTAGCCATTGATTGAATACTTGAAAATATATAAAAGACTTTATGCACAAATTTCAATTATTTAAATAATTCAATATTTTGATTTGAAACGGAAATTTAAAAAAAAAAAAAAAAAAAAATTTTTTTTTTCTTGATTATTTTAACTACAGATTTTGACTTTTGAATGTAACATTTAATTGAAATTGAACGAGAAAATTTAAAATTGTTTGTATCTAATTTTAAGATACATATCAACAAATATTCGATTATTTTAAAAATTTAAATAATATCATGAACTATACAGATACGAAAAAAAAATAAATAAAATTTAAATTAATAAAATAAATTTGATAAAATCATTAAATTTTTTTTTTTTTTTTTGAATGCACAATAATGTATTCAAAATTGAATACATTTATTTTCTCATTAAATTAAAATTTTCTAAAAAAAAAAAAAAAAACAAAAAAAAAAAGATTTTTATTATTTTCATAATGAAATGAATGAATTTATGTGGTTCAAGGGTTTAATGTATATACCCTTATTATTTTTTGTTATTTGTATTCTGTTTGTAATACTACATGTAAAGTTCATATACATGTGCTTAAATTCAAGGAAATACCATAATCATATTTCCATAATTTAGCTTCAATTATTCAAAAAATAAAGAAACACGAAAAAAAAAAAAAATAATAATAATAATAATGAACAATGAAGAAAAATGATAAATTTGACTGATTTGTCTATGGGTATATCTCTGTGACGATCCCATATATATATATTTTTTTTTATATATTACTTCTATGTATGTAACTATTTTTATTTTTTTTAATTTATCATTTTTGAGTTTATTGTATAATAAAAATAAAAAAAAAAATTATATATGATTGAAAGTCATATACGTTGATTACGAAGTTACGTATATGAAAAATGAAATTTTCATAAATATATAATCTGAAGAAAATTTTAAGAAAAAAGAAAACAAAAATAAAAAAAAAACAGAAAATTTCTCGTTTGTATAATACAAATATGAGTATTACATTCTTATGCAAATACAATTGTCTTTTTAAATAAAACACAAAATTACTAACAATTATACTTATACATTTTATCTACAATCATACATATTTATGTAAACGTTCATAATATATTTAAAGAAAAAATAGCAAAACACAAATTCAATTTTTTTTTTTTTAATTTTTTTTTAACCAATTCAAATACAGAGAAAAGAAAATAGTATGATATTTAAATTTTCTTTAAATTTAAAGAATACCTACCATATACTTGAGCATTGTAATTCATATAAACAATAAAACGGAAATTAATTAATTTAAAATTGAAAAAAAAAAAAAAAAAAAAAAGTTTTTCTTGTACAATGTTCAGGTATTATTTAATGATAATAAGAACAATTTATTATAACTGTTTCGAATAAAATTAATAGGGCGATTAAAATGCATTTTTAAATAGATATCACGCGTTTATTAAAGAAACGAGAAATTTTGTTGTTGTTGTTGTTGTTTTTTTTTTTATTTTCTTCTTCTTCTTAAATTCTATTTCTAATGTTTTAAATTTCTCCTTTTATGTGTACAATTGAAAATTTTTAATTATAACGGTATTTAAAAAAATTTTCACTTTTACTCTATAAGCCATTTTAACGTTAATTTAAACACTTCATGATGAATTATTTATTTATTTTTTTTTTTTCAAATTCTTTGTTTTGTTTTTCTTTTGTTTATATGTTATATTGACAACCATGTAAAATCTACATTCATTTAAAATTGTACACATGTACATACATATGTGGCTATTTTCAATATGTATATCTTGTATAATGTAACATTATATTTGTAACTGATAGCATTTTAAATTAAAAATTAAAATTAAATTGAAAAAAAAATAAAATAAATCGTGTATTGGCCTAACATATCCTCATGAATTTATGTACTGTGTTTTTTTTTTTTTTTAAATTTATTTATTTACATTTTATAAATATAAAAAAAAATTCATTTTTTAAATCAACAAATATTATTTTAAATTAGATACTTTCTAACTATACTGCATGAATATAATATTAAATATCCATTTATCTATTTTAATTTTTTTTTTTTTTTCTCGTTAAAATCCATTACCTATTGACCTCATATACTCGTATATATGTATATACTTATGATTGATATAAAAATTTATTGTTAATAAAATGAACACTTTTTCACATGATAAACAGACACATAATTTTATGTAATCATGATTAAAATAAAATCACGAAATAAAAAATACAATATGATTTAATTTAAATTTATTTAATTTTTTTTACTTTTTTTTTTTTCAATTTCATTTAAACAAAAGAATAACAGAAAACAAATAATAATAGTATCGATATACAAATTCAAAAAAAAAAAAAAAAAATTTCCTACACTACATACTTTTAATTTAAGTAAGTAGGTGGTATATTGGATTGATAATTGTGTTTTATATCATGAACAAACAAAAAAAAAGAAAATTAAATTTTTGTAGGTATTTAAGGTATTTAACATTTTAATCAAATGCGATAAATGTATACATGAAAAAAAAAGAAGAAAATATGAAGCTATAGACGAAAAAACAAACGAAACAGTTTTGTTTTTTTTTTTTTTTTTTTCAAAAGTATGTAATCATATTCGTGACCAAAACTAAACAAAAAGGTGTAAGTGATATATTAAAATGTTTAATTATGCATTTAATCATTAAAAATAGTGAAAACTACCGTTGATAAAAGAATAACAATAAAAATTTCAAAAATCATACGTTACATTGCATGAAAAAAAATTTAACAAGAAAATCTGATGAAAGTTTTAACCACAATGTAATATATACATATGTACATGTATTTTATGTAAATAAATAGTGTATATGCAATTACAATGGTATCTTTATAAATATCGTTAACTGAACTGAAAGTACACAATAAAATGAATATGTACATGTAATTTATGTACATATGATGAAAAACGATTTAATTTGCATGTAAAATTATTCACATGTGTGCATTACATTATGTGTATGTACAATGAATTTAAATAAAAAATTATTTTTATAGATATAATGATGATGATGCGCTTTGATTACTTAAAATGATAAACACATGAATATTATATTAAAGATTTGTAATACATAAACAGTAACCAAAATAATTTAACAAATATTTTTTTAAATATATGATGGTTAAATGATAAATATCAAAAAATACGTTTTAAAAATTAAAAAAAAATTTTTTGCATCATAATGATAATTTTTATAGCGATTTCAAATAATCTATCGTTAAATTATAAATTTTAATTACTTTATTTTCTTGATTTCTATTAATGTCAGCATCGTTATTTTGCGAAATTATAGAAAAATTTAAAAAAAAAAAATAAAATATTAATAATTGCAATTTTTTATGCATTCAAATTTTCACTAATTTAAATTTTATTTAATTTCTCTTTTATTTGTTTCATTTGTTTTTTATATATAGACTTGGTCTATCACAGCAACAGACATCAGTAAATTCTTTGACTTCACCATCAAGACAAAAACGTATACCAAATACAAATGGTAGTGGTATACGTTATGAAAGTAATAGATTTATTTCAACATTAAGTAGTGATACTGGTATAAGTACTAGAGAATCAGAAGGTAGTGAAGATCATCATTCGATATCACCGAAATCACCTTTACCATTACCAAAGCCAAAAGGTGATTTATTTGATTCTTTAGCTGCTGAATTACGTGCAAAATTAAATGGTAATGGACCACCATTATTATTACCACCACGTGATTATGATACTGTTCATAGATCAAAGGGTAATTTAGCTGCAATTGAATTACGTCGATGTCAAAATAGTATGATAGTTGGAGCCACAACACAACAATCACCCGGTTCAGGACCAGTGCCTACTAACACAACAACAACAACATCATGTTCTGCAAAACAAGTATCATCTAGAGGATCATCTGGAATAGGATCTGATTTAGCACCAAGTCCAGAAAGACAAGATGATCGCACATCTAGTGGTTAGTTCAATTTATTGAATTTTTAACATAATATACACACGTATACTTATTTTTCTTTCTTTTCCTTGTGTAGAAGAGGATAATTGGTCAAATGAAGCTGATAATTCTGTAGATGCCTTAAAAACAGCACCAACAAGACACACATTAATTAGACGATATTGCGATGATATCAGTGATGATCACCGTAAAGATAATTATTTAAGAGACTTACCGTCAAAAACAAATCGTCCAAAGTATACGAACAGAGATTTAATTGATCGTGAATGGAATCGAGAAGATGAAATTCGTCCAAAACTTATACGGCCAACAAATAAAAATTGGGATATTGAAAATAATAATAATAATAATCGCCATCGTAAAATAAAGCCAGGAAGTGGAGATGGAAGAGGAATGATAACAAGAGGACCATTAGATGATGATGATGAACCGCCATCGTTACCACGACAACAACAACAACAGAGAATTATTAATAGTTATTCAGAAGATTATGATATTCATCATCAAAATAAAAAGGAGACTCCATATAGAAGTAAATTTCAACGGCATCGAGAATCATATGATGATGAATATGATGTAGAAAAAGATATAATAGAAGAACGTAAACCGAATTTAACTGATAGACAAAAATATCAAAAAACGTATAATCATAAAATTGAAATTCGTGGTGTACGAAAATATAATGAAAGAAAAAGTCCTGATAATCATCGAGAGATACAATCAAAACCGATACGACATAATTATTACCCATCACCGGATAGAGAACCTCCTAGATCAGCTGATAGATATCGTTCATCAATTGTTATAGATGATGAGCCTTATTCATATGATTACGATAGAAATCCATACAAGGAACCAGAAAGTTTACCATATAGAGAAAGTATAGAAAAAATGTTAAGATCACCAATTATGCGATATAAATCATTCGATGATTGTGGTTATAATAGTAAAATTACATCAGATCATTTAATTGATGATGGTACACTAAATAATACGAAAATTGAATTACCACGTAGATCAAATTATCGTGATGAAAATTATCCACATGATTATCATCATGATAATTTAAATGACAGATCATCATATATGCAATCATCTTCATCATTATCATCATCAAGAAAACATCCTTCTCATCCAATTATTACATCACATTCTGATACACAGCAATCTCAACAAGATAATGGATTAAAAGTGTCATTTAAGGAACGTTTTCAAGAAGCTAAAGAAAAATTTCGTGCTATGGAAAAAATTAAATATACAACAGAACAACAAATCCCATTATCATCATCACAAAATTTTCATGATTTACCACAATATGGTAAGGAATACAATAATATGTGTGAAACTGATTGTAATGATAATAGTAACAATTGGAGTGATGAAGAAAGACATTTAAATCGAATTCCCAGTAGAGGTGTATCAAGAAATTTACGTCGTAGTGAAAAACGTAATAAAGATGATAGCAATTTACAATTACATCATCATCAGCCATCACCAATTGTTAGTTCAAAAAGTTTATCAAATTTAGTTAAAGGTTATAGACACAGTTATGCAGAACCACGTCCAGCATTACCAAGATCAAGTGGTCGTGTTGGTTTGGCTGCTGTTAATCCATTTTGAATATAACATAAATTTTGACCGATATATGATTATGATTTTCAGTATAGTTGTATCTAAAAATAAAATCCAGTAATTCAATTTAATTTCATTTTAAACGCTGTATTCGATTTAGAGCTTGAATTTTTCAAAATTGCATTTAGCTTATATAGTCGAAATTGGGACTTCCTTTCAACTGTAAAAAAAATTTTTAAAAAAATATATAAATTATTTTTTGAATAGTCTCGTTAATTGTAATATTATCCCAATATGAATATGTATAGCATTTTAAAATTATGTATGATTACAATTTCATTAATTTACGCAAAATATTTAAAAAAAAAAAAAAAAAAAAATTAAATATCTACCTGTAATATATAATTGTTACGCATATACAATGCATCAGCGATATTGTTGATTGATTTTTTTAAAAAATATATTATGTACACATAAATAACGAATATGCATACATATGTATATGTATATACATATTTGCACGTATATTTCAAAATTAAATGAAATAAATGAGAAACTCATGAATTCATTTTTTTTTTTTTTTTAAGATACGTATATGTACTATTTAAATCAAGTAAATAAAATATTCCCTCAATATACATATACGAAAATTTTTGTTTTTTTATTAATTAAGAATAGTACAATTTTACATGAAATTTTTAAAATTAATTAAAATTTGATCCTTTTTTTATTTTATATTTTTTTTTGTACACTTGTATATTGTGTAAACTACAAAAATTCAAAAAGTAAATAAAAAAAAAAAAATATTACAACAACAAAAAATTTATTTATTTATAAATAAAATAAAATTATATATATATATTTTTTTAATTATTTTGTTTTTTACACGTGCCTTTTATAAAATGTAATCGAAAAGAGAAAAACGAAAAATTAAATACAAAAGAAAAAATATTCTTTTTTTTTTTTTTTTCGTTTTATTTCTCTTAAATTTATTAGTAAAAATAAACTTTATTTTTAGAAAAAAAAAATAATTGTTTTATTTTCACATTAAATTAAATAATTAAATAAAATAAAGTTAAATTTATTGAATATTTTTTATTTTTGTTTTATATTGTTATACTCACCTTATAATACAGGAACAGGATATGCTCTTTGATTGAGATAATTAAAAAATCAATAATAATTTTGAAGAATTATGAAAAAATTGGAAATAAGCAGATACAACTTATTTTTATTAAAATTTAAAAAAAAAATAATAATAATTTACATATTAAAATAAAGGAAAACAAAGTATTTATTTTAATATGACTTTTTAATTTATTTTCAAAGTATTAACGAAAAATAAAACTTATCACAATTAATATTAGATCTTATTTATTTTATTTTTTCTCACTTTTTTATTTATTTTTATTGTTTTTTTTTTTTCTTCTTTTTTCATTTGCTATTTACATATTTTGTAAAATGATTCTTATGAAAACACAAAAAATAATGAAAATAAACCTACATACATGTCAATTTGAATGAGCAATTAATCAATAATCAAATATTATACATACGTTCTGGTATCTAAAAAAAAAAAAACTAAAATAAATTAAAAGCTATGTGGATGATTTTTTGTTTTTGATATCTGATAGCACCATTAAGTAGAAGATAATTCTCGTGTATGAATAATTTAAATAATGGTTTCTTTGCATGCATATTTATATGTAGGTAATACAAAACGTATGCCACACAGTATTGAGTTATTTTAACTGCATTCAATATTTCATTAAAGATCATCAGCTCATTCAATATTTTAAAAAAAACTAAGACTAGAAAACTAATTCACTTTTTCATTATTTTTCAAAAAAAAAAGATTTTTACAACCTTTTACTTAAAATAAAATTTTATCTTTCAGTTTTTAAGAAAAATAAATGATTGAAAAACTTAAAAGTACTCAAATAAAAAAACAATTATGTGTCCAAGTTGTCAAATGTAGTAAAATTAAATCAAAATATTGAAAACGAATGATATTTTTATCAATAAAATAAAATTTGTTTTTGTAATTGGTGTTTCGGAGGCTATCGATTTTTTTTGCTTCAATTCTTTACTGTTTCTAGTTTTGATTTTACATTTTTGCTTTTCATTTATTTTTTTTATACCCATTCAATTTTCTGCTATGACCGTTTTGCAGTGAGTAAAGGAGTATTTTCAGCTACTTTGGGTTCGACTACAATGTGATGTAAATGATGATCACCTGTGGCATTACCACCTCCACTACTTGTTGATGGTTGCCTTTGTTGATCATAACTTGTTGGTACTGATGATAATGATGATGATCCACCATGGCGAGGTAATTGTTGTGAGTGCCATTTCTGACTTTGAGCTAAACGATAACTTTTCTTTTGAATCTACAAAAAAGAAAAATAATAATAATAAAAAATACGAAAAAAAAAAAAAAAACAAAAATTATGAAATTATTTGAAGCAATGCTAAAATCACACCTGTCTATGATGAAGTTCGTGTAAATATAATGTACTTAAACACATGTCTGCAGTCGTAATATCAGTAGGATCAACTTGTATATTTGGCTGATTTATTCCATATAAGCTATAAATTAGATTATAAATTTAGTAATTTTACTTAATATTAGGTTTGGAAAAACTTTTGTGTACTAATTACCTGTATAATAAACTATCTTGTGGTCCTTCAGGTCGACCTTCTCTTTTACTTACACCCATTTTTCTAATGCTTTGCTCCATTGTCGGTAGTGAACTAAATGTTGGCTGTTCTTGTTGCTGTTGTTGTGATTGTTGTTCAGAGCCATCTGGTAAATTTCTTGCATTATTCTCATTCTCTTCATTATCACCTTCTTTTATATTTTCTAAAAATCCACTACGCATTGGATATGATGTACCATCATATAAATTTTGTTGTAGCATATGTTCAAAATCATATGCATGTCCACCAGAAATATTTGCAGTAAAACTACTTTGAGGTGGTGAAGATACATTTCTAACAATTCCTCCACCTGCTTGTCCTCCTCCTATTAATCTTGGATTATTTATGAAAGGTGATTGAAGACCAATTCCACTAATTATACTATGATTTTGTAAAACAGATTGAGCAATTGAAGAATACTAAAAGAAAAATTTATATGTTAAATTAAATCACCGAATATTAAATGTGCCAAAAAACTTTTAGAATACTACTCACATCTTCACCAATACTTCCAAATGACATTAAACTTTGCGTCATTGCCGTATTTGGCAATTCATTACGTGCAATTGTTTTTGTACGATTCAAATCTTGTATTGCGTGCTGTTTAATTTCGTGTATGAAATTTTTAGCTTCTGGTGGCATTTTCCATTCTGGATTTGTTAATGTAAAATGTATTAATGATAGTTCAGTTTTTCCATGTTCACCTTGAACAATATTTTTTGGTAAATTTTCTTTTCGATTTGTGGCAGTTATATGAACCTCTTCGATGCTCTTATTTGGTTGCCAATCAGGATTTCCATGTTTTCGAACATCCATTTGTGCAAATGAGCATACATTACCGACACCAACAACTGATACCGTAAAACTTCTAAAGAAATCTACAATATCGAGAGCACGTGGTCGAAAAACATACAACAAAATAAATGGTGTAATAATTGGACTTATTAATTCGTTAAGAAGATAGACCTGAAAATATGGAAATTCAGCTAGATAATAGAGTCCATACATAGGTGTTTTGTTTATTACTTACAGCTTTAAATTGAAAGAAATGTCCAAATTCATTACGTACAACCGATGTATGAGCTAAACCACGCCATTGTGTTGGCAAATAATGTACATGAGCTAAAACAGCAGTCATTAATTGTTCTGGACACCATATTAAATTTTCGTTTGGAAGAAGTACCCTAAAAGTAAAGTGAAACAAAAACAAACGTTTATGTTTCATCTATATCTTTCATTTTTAAATATTTACCTGCAAACAACTCCAATTCCAGTTAAGATAGTTGCTATTGTTAATACGTGATCGACTTGAAATACATGCTCTTCATAAATACCCAATCCTAGGATAACTAGTAAAAGTCCACCACATATAAATAACACATTTCTGTTTTAAAAAAGAAATAAATCTAAAATAAAAAGTTTTATTGAAAATAAAAAATATTCTTACTTGGCTATCACAGTCATTAATGGTGATGAAAACGAACTCATATATCTGTCTGATGGTTCATAAGCACGATTCAATCGTGCATCCAACTCATGATCAAGTTCATTGAAATGACGTAAATATAATTTTCCATAATTCGACCACGTACGAACACCTAAAGATCCTGGTTCTCGTCTTAATATCTGAAAAACATATCAAAAATTTACTCAACTTTTTTTCTTTCTTTTTAATAAATAATTTATTTACACACCGTTGCATAACTAAACGATATGTATGTTAACTGCCATAGAAACACAAATGGTGATAATATAAGATTAGCTGCAGCTACCCACATTATTTGTCTTGATAAACGTTTTGCTAGTTCAGTTCGATTACTTCGTACAGCTAAATCCCCTCTAAGCTGCCAATTATTTTCAAATGGTGACCATGGCCCACCTTTAAATTAACAAGACCACAATATTATTGCCAATTTAAAATTTTATATTTTTCGAAAATCTAATTTGTACTTACGAAATAAAATCAATTCAATATTATATAACAAACCACGACTAAGTGATACAACTTCACCAAATATAGGTATTGAAAATCTAACTGGTAATAAATTTTTATTCATTAATGCTACCATGTAATTTTTGAATCTGTAATTTAAAAAAAAAAAAAAAAAACAATTAACATATAAATTTAACTCAAAATGATGACGATGATATACTTTACCTTAATATTCGATGATAAATATCCAATTCGGTTAATTGTTCTTTATGAATGCACATTTGCTCCTCTGATTGAACTTCACGAATTTTCTTTTGTACTTCATGCCAGGTTATATTGTCTAATTCATTCTGTAATTAAAAGACAATTATACTAGTGAAAATAATTTAATTAAATTAACATTTGAGAGTATTTTCCAATTAAATAACAAAACCTTACATCATCGATTTTTAATGCAGTATTATAGAATTTTTTAATATCCCAATATTGTGCAATATGATATAGTACTTTAAATAATCTTAAAAGGAATAATAAACTAGCTGCTATTAATGCTATATAAGTGAATACACCAAAATCTGCAACACATTCACCGGGTGAAATGAAGACATCAAATAATGTTACTTTTGTATGATTTGTGCTTGGTGGTACTTCACTAAAAATCAAATTTTAAATTTTTTATCAAAAATTTTAAAACAATTTAATTTTTTTTTTTTTACCCAAATAAGACTGGATAATTAACGCAATGTGTTAATATAGTTAAAAGGAATACAACAAAAGCATATTCTCCTAATTGAAAACATTCATTTAATACGATTACTTGAAAACCATGTTTCTGATGATAATAATACATTCGTGTAAAGAATGAATCTAAGTCTTCGATATGATTCCATCTTGCTAAATAAGATAAAAATAAAAATAAAATTACAAAAAAAAAAGAACAATATAAACAATTTTAAAGTGCATATTTGATTTTTCATCTATTACGAATTGAAAATTATTTATTTTAATATGTACACAGTATAAACTTACATTTACTTGTTTCAGGAACAACATGAATCATAATACCACTATTTCTTGGTGTATCTTCATTATCCATGTCTAAGGTGTTCTCATCATATCTATCAGCATTATTATTAAAGGCAGCATCACGAAAAGGATTTCCTTCATTTGTCAATGAACTATAATTTACATCTTGTTTGGTCATTTTGGTTGCAGATTTTTTTTTTTTTTTTTTTTTTTTTTGCTTTTTGTTTTTCTTTGTTATCAGAAATATTAGATAATAAAGGATGAATATATCAATTTCTTTTATTTACTTATTTATTTTATTTATAGATGTATACACAATATTTTAAGGATAATTAGAGAAGCAATATGTGCATGTATAAGTGATAAATAAAATCAGAAAAAAATTATGTATGTATTTTAAATTATATTTTTAAGCATTTTACGTTTTGATTTTTGTTGTTTTTATCTTTTTTAGATTTTTTTTTTTCTATTTTTAAATTTTATTCTACGCGTGTTATGAAAAATATGCAATTTCCTTATATTTCATAATTTATAAATAAATAATTTTATTTTATATGCACTATATATTTATTTCTTTTGAATACACGTATGTACATGTATCCTTAGAGATTTTTTTAACTTTTTGTATTATACTCGACTCGACTCGTATACGCACTGTGTACATACAATGTATGTTTATATTGTGTGTGCAGGAAAACACCTTCACTTTTTCACTTCTTTTTATTTACCTTTTGCGTTGTGTGATGTATATTATGATGATTACAATTTGTTACAATAAATCTTCAAACAAAGAAGTGACAAACAAGTACAAAATTTTCATATAAAGGTAGATAATTTTTTATACACAAGAAAAAAAAAATTTTTTTTTGTACTTGATTTTCTTTTAAGTATATATATATACAATATATTATAAAAAAGGAATATTTAAGATCTTAAAAAAAAGAACTTAAAAAAAATTCACGAAATAAAATAAACTTAAAATTAGATAAAATTTTTAAATCGAAATTAAAAAGCGTTTTTCGTAATGTACTACTTTATAAATAAAATTTTTTGTTATGATAAATTCTTTGTAATGTATTATTTTATATTATTGAAGTCGTATATACTGCGTGATTTGACAGTTTAGAACAGATGGAAAAAATTTATGGAAACGAAACTGTGGGTGATATAAATAATGCAATGTACACTGTACATACTACATACTTCTGTGCACTTACACAGCGTGTACCAACATCCTGTACATATATAAGTTTTTTTTGCATATCGTGGAAAAAGAAAAAAAAATTAAATTTGAATGCAAAAATATAAGAGAACATGAAGCCAAAGCCCATTAAAGACTACCCCCCCTCAAGCCGCCACAGGACCACATAAGAATAAAAGCGTAGCCAAAATATCATCCAAAAAATTATTATTTAGTTATTAAAATACAATTAATAATAATACGCTTTTTTTTAAATTTAAAAATTTTCGTTTAATTCCATTTACACAAAATCAAACGATGGATATGAACTTCGTTTTCAGTTTTCAACTATGCAATTGGCATTTGGAATTGGCAATACTCATTTTTATTTTTTATTTTTATAAGAGAGTTTAATTTTTAGTACTTTTTATATGAAAAATGATAAGAAGAAGATAAATAAAATCAGCTCGAATCAGCTGTCAATGTGTCAATGTCAAATCAAATCAAAAATAATACGTCCTATTTCATCGTAATTTTGTAAATAAAATTAAAAATTTATTTTTTTAAAATATAAAATTGTAATAATTTAAAGTTAGTAGCAATGGATCAAAGCCCTGGTAGTAAAGCATTAACTGTTATGAAAAATCTTCAAAATTCTTGTATAGAATTTAAAAAGCCTGATTTGCCAGCAAAGAAAAAATCAAAACCAAAAATATTGAGTGAAGAAAAATATATTGAAGTGAGTGAATAGATTTTTTAAGAAATCATATTTTCTTTACCTTAGTCCTTATTTCAAATAAAATATAAATTTAAAAAAAAATTGAATATTGATTTTTATTGGATTTTGTATAAAAAATATTAATATTATTAATCTAAAAAAAATTTTCTTACGAACATTTTTCAGGAGCTATCAAAAATAATACAAAGAGACTTCTTCCCAGATTTAGGTAAATTGAAAGCTCAGAATGAATATCTTGATGCAATTGATAAGAATGACATAATTAAATTAAGGGAGATTTATTCAAAGTACAGTGGTAAAAAACCAAGTAAAAATGGGAGTGCCAGTAGTAGAAGTAATTAATTTCATTACGAATGTACTTTTAGTTGTATTAAATTTTTCACTAAATTTATTTTTTATATTTTTATTTCGTAGGTCAAAGTCCAGCCACCTTTGAAACACCAGCAAGTAGCGCTAATAGTACACCATGTTCACAAAGTGGGACAAATAATTTTGATGGAGAAAATACTACAAGTTCAAAGACTGATAATAATCCATCATTATCATCTGCGTCATCGTCTTCGTCAGAAATTGCTGACAAATTAAGTTTAGACTCATTTCTACATAAATATACAAGTGAAGATAATTATAGTTTTCAAGAAATAATTGATGTTGCTGAAGCAAAATTAAAACAAAAATTCTCAGTTTTGTATAATCATGAACATTTATCAGCTGATAAATTAGCAAAAGCATTAGCATTACCATCAATTGAAAAACAATTTAATGATACAGACTCAATAAAATCAATTGAGACATGGACATATAAAAACAAAAATTACATTATGTACATACCAGACGGTGTTGATTTAACTAAAGAAGAGAAGATGGAAATGGCAAATCGTAAACAAGAAATTGTTTATTCAAATACACGATTACACAAGAATCCATTTAATGAAAATCAAAATAAAGAAGCAATTACAGAATTAGCAAAATCACAAGCTAAACATTTAACTGGGAAAATTGGTGTTGACGGAAATGTATTACAAAACGGCAATAGTCCAAAAGTTGGTGGTTTTAGTTTTGTAAAAACCCCATCACCATGTCCTGGTGAAGCATGCAGTCCCTTAATGACATGGGGTGAAATTGAAGGTACTCCATTTAGATTAGACGGTAGCGACACACCTATAAGACCCTCACCTGGGCCATCATTTCGTATCAACGAAACTTCACGGAGAGAAGTATTAGCGCTAGAGTTAGCTGAAAAAGCTGGTGAACGAATGAGATGTCAAAAACAAAAAGCATTAGATACAGCTCGTCGAAATATTGGATCACCATATTTAAGATCATCGGCTGAAAGATTGGCTACAATGTCACCTGCAGCCAAACGTTTAGCAACAATGAAGTTAGGTTTACGTTCCTCATCATTAACACCATCTCCAGCTATATCAACGAAATCATCATCACCAATGGTTAGAAGGAAAACACCGTCTGCAGTTAACAGAAATATTGAAGGTTTAAGTAGAAATTCATCGTCATTATCGGATACAAATTCAACTAACATTGATCTTACTGATGATTTATTAAAAATTCCATCAAAAAGACCAAAAGCAGCAGATTTCTTTTAGAATTTTAAGGTATAGTTTTAAAGATAATTTTAATAGATTTTATTGCTATATTTAGTTTTTTAAGTATGTACTGTAAAGTAGATAATTATACCTACATATTTACAAAATTAAATTTATTAAAAATTTTGAAAATGAAAACAATAATTTTTTTCATTTTTCGAAAAGAAAAAATTTTTATTTTTTAAAAAATCACAGTAAAAATATAAAAATTAGACAAAAAAATTTTTATCACATTAATTTATCATCATCATCACATAATTTTGCAAGGCGTTTAATTGATGATTTAACACGATTCGAAAAGTAATTATCAAGATCACCAACAACATGTATGACTTGCATAAATTTTTGCAATGCTTGACTTAATTTTTCTGATCTTTCAGAACTACTAAGTTCTGTTTTTTTCTGTACTGAGGTATTTTCTGTTTTGAAATTTTTCATAAAATCAATATTTGATGCTTTAAGATTTGAAAATGTTGTTTTTAAATTATTTCTATTTGTAAGTTTTCCAACGAGAGATCTGTGTTGGTTTTCTTGTTGCTGAGGCTGTTGTTGTTGTTGTTGATATTGATTTGGTTGAATTTCTGGATTTGGCATCTTATGTTTTTGTGGTAATTTATGTAGAAGAGTCGGTGATGACAGATCAATTAAAAGAGGAGGTTTTGATTTGGAAATGATAGCGTTATCATGAGTTTCTACATCTGCATCATGCTGATTATTTGGAAAATTAAGTGGATTCATAGTGGTTTCAATTGAAATTGGATGCAAATCGATTGACGGCTCGAGTTTTTCTTTTGAATTTCTCAAGCTTTCTTTTGAATCCAGATTTCTAAAATTTTGAGCATCGTCGACTGTAGGTATCATAAGATCTGGTTGTAAAGGTGCAGAATTTTCAATTTTCAATTTATTGTTTTGATTTTCAATATTCGAGTGTAACGGACTTTCATTTAAATTTGTTTTCACGACTACAAAATCCTCCTTTGTATTCACGGGAAATGAATTGTATAAAAATTTGCCCGAATTCCCTTCAGAATCAATTACGGTGGAGTATATTTTTCCGTTATCTCTTTCATATCTAATTTTTTCCATTTTATTAGTATCTTCATTTGGTGGATTTCCTAATTCGATAATCGGAAATCCTTTTTCCTCTTCTTCATTACGAATATCATTATGAGGTAGACCTGATAATTCTTTATATTGTCTTACAATATCATGTTCATTGTCTAGATTTCTCATTGTAGATGTAATCATAGGTGCTACATTCTGTTTAGAACTCTGAGATAAAGTCGTCATGGTTATTTTTATGGGCATTATTGGCGTTACTGTTGCCGTTGTGGATGTCGTTGTTGTCGGTGCCGTTGTTGTTGATGCCGCTGTTATTGATGCCGCTGTTGTTGATGCCGCTGTTGTTGATGCCGCTGTTGTTGATGCCATTGTTGTTGTTGTTGGTGCCGTTGTAGTTGTTGTTGGTGCCGTTGTAGTTGTTGTTGATGCCGCTGTTGTTGTAATTGATGCCGTCGTCGTTGTCGGTACCGTAGTCGTTGTCGGTACAGTTGTCGTTGTCGGTACAGTTGTCGTTGTCGGTGCCGTCGTTGCTCCTGTTGTTATCGTCGTTGGTGCTATAGTTGCTTCCGTCGTTATTATCGTAGTCATTTTTGTACCTGTTGGTATCGTTGTTGGTTCATCGTATATTCTGATTGGATTTATCGTAGTTGAATGTTCAAAATGTGTTGAAGTTGAAGCTTCTTGCATACCATTTTCTGCCTTATGGACTTCTGCCAATGTTGGACTTGTATTGATTTCTTTTTCTTCTGACTGTTCCGTTGTTGAAAAATTAGACTGTGTACCTTGATTTTCTTCAGAAATAATTTTTTCATATTTTTCTTGTTTTTCAATTTCATAATCTGAATTTATCTTGTTAATTACATTTAAATTAGTTAATGTCGTATAAATTTCATATGGTGATACTGTTGTACCTTGAACTTTCATTTCATCATTATAATTGGGCTGCTCCTGAATATCCTCATTTAAATTGTGAACATCTTCATTCTGATGATTATTAATGATATCTCTTTCCGGGTTTTCATATAAAATTGTACTATTATAATTTTCTGTTACACTTTCTTGAGTAGTCGAAATAGTTTGTGATTCCATTTTTACATCATCGACATTTGTATCTGTAGCATTGAAATTGAATTCTTCAACAACTTCTGTATTCTTATTAACATCAGTACTATTAGTAATCTTCTCATTGGAAAAAATTTCTATTTCATCTTGTGATGTATTCAAATCAATTTTATCATTAATTTTCTGTGATTTTAAATTTTCATTTATTTTAATTTCATCAAAATTAAATTCATTTTTATTATCATCTAAATTATTATCATTAATTTGTCTATTAAAAATTCGTTTATCTTTATTTATTAAATCTGTTTCATATAAATTTTCATCTAATTTTTTTGAATTTTCATTTGAGTTAGAAAAATTCATAAAAATCGAATCATTTTCAAATTTTGATTTTACATCAAGAATTTCTGTTGTAAAAGCAATTTCAGTAGTTGTAATTTCTGTATTATTTAATACAATTTCTGTTTGATTTGAATTTTCAAATTTACTGTTAATTTCAGTGTAATTCATATTTTCTAATGATTGATCAAAATTTTCTACATCTTCATTAGTTTTACTGTGATCTAAATTATTATCGTTTATTTTCTTATAAATGACTTGTTTTACTGTGTGATTTTCAAAATTTGTATTATCTAATTCAGTTGTATTTTCAAATGATCCATCTGTCGTAGAATTTAAATCAATCTGTGCTTCAGTTGTTGCAATAAGATCTTCCAGTTCCGTAGTAATAGATTTTAAATTCAAATTTTCAATAGTTTCAGTGGTTGTTGTTAAAGTTGATTCAAGCTTCAAAGTCGTCAAATTATCATTTTCTATTGAATGAATTTCTAATTTTTCCTTCAATTTATTTATATCATTTTTTTCTTCATTAATATTATGTTCGGTAAATTTAACATTTTCAATTGATTTTGTCTCATTTAATTCATCATTTAAATCATCAACATTTTTTATTTCATCTAAATTATTATTATTAATTTGTCTATGAAAAATTCGTTTTTCATTATTATCACTATTTTTAATTATTTGAAAATTATTATTTTTATTTAATAAAAATTCTTTATTATCATTATTAACATTTTTTGTATTTTTTTCAATTTGTAAATTTGTTTCATGCATTAAATTATCAATTGATTTTGTTATTTTATTAGTTACTTGTAATATATTATCATAATTATCATTATAATAATCATCTTTATCATCATTATTTGTTTTTAATCTTTCAGCACTTGAATGAACATTATATAAATGTAATTTATTATTAGTTGATGCAGTATCTTCTAAATTAAAATTTTTCATTTCTAAATAAAAATTAAAAAAAAAAAAAATTTAAAAAAAATCCGTTAAAATAAATTTAAAGAAGGTACAATTTTTTTAAATATAAATTAAAATCAAATTATTTTTTTAATTAATTTAAAATTTGATTTAATAGTGTGTTTTTAAAGCATATAGGCACGAGTAAATCATACAACATAAAAATTTATGTTTATAATTTATGTTTGCTCCCGTGTGGCTTTTGTTGTTTACATTTATAAAATGCAGTAAACTAGCAATGTGGTAAAACTGGCGAAAAGAAAGAAAAATATGAATTTATACAAATTAAACGCAAAAGAATAAGAACAAGTACCACTAACAATAACATAAGTGCCTATGTTATAAAAACACACTTACATATAAAATATTATGTATACCTGATAAATTTGCATTTAAAGTATTTCTCCATTCTTTTGGTGTTATCAAATAAAATCCATTTGTTTGAACTAATACAACCTATATTAAAAAAAATTAAATAATAAATTTAGAAAAAAAATAATGTTAAAAAGATTTTTTTTTTTTTTTTTTTTTTTTTAAATTAATTTTAATTACAATAAAAATATTTCCAATTAATAAAATAATTAATAAACAAATGAATGTATTCGATAAAAAAAATTCTTTTATTTGTAATTTTAATTCATTTAAATTAATTCGATTTAAAATCATTATTAAAAATGAAAATTAATATTTTCAAAAAACAACAACAAAAAAAATTAATTTTAATTTAATTAATTTGAAAAAAAAAAAAAAATTATTTTACACTTGAATTATTGAACACAACAATTAAAATACAAATAAATTAAGAATAAAATTGAATATACTAACTGATATTAAGTAATACAAGTAATAATATAATTTTTTTGGTATCATATTTTTTTCGTATATATTATGAAATTATTTAACAGTTTTCAACAAAAAAAAAAAAAAAAAACCAAATAAAAAATTATGAATTAACGTTTTATATAATATTGCACTCGTATTTATTCTGTAACACACAAAATACTGGCCGTTACTTCTTTACAATTTCAAAACTAATATGAAACTAAAATGCATATAAGATAATTTTTTTATTTTCTTCTTAATTTCTTTTTTTTTTTTTTTTGTTTTCTATATCAAAATTTCTTTAGTCATCAAAAAATAAATAAAATAAAAATATTTTATTTCAAAAAAAACAAAAAATTGTTTTTCATATGTAAAATAATAATTATCTAATTGTTATGATGAATCAACATTTTTAATATTTTACCTTTTATTGTATACTCACTACCTTAAATTTAAAAAAAAAATTTATGCTGGTTACAGATTTATTTCATTTCTATAACATTGTACATCTTGTAAACTTGCAAAAACAAAAACCATTGCACAAAAATTTGTGTATTAAAAAACAAAAAACAAAATTATGCATTTCAATAGATACTTTTGTTTTACACGCAAAAATAAATTTTATGCGTATATTGAAATTTATGTAAAAAAAAAAAAAAAATTGTGAATTTTGTGTTTTTATCTTAAATTTCTGATATAGTGAAAAATTTAAAAAAAAAAAAAATCTGCAAAAAAGATCAATTTTACAAGGTTACTGTAAGTGCAATAGTGATGATAAGCGGAAGTTTAAATTGTGTAATTGTATGTTTTTGTGCATCGTTAGTGAATATCAAAGAAATATTCTGCATGTGAAATTTTTTTTTTTAACGGTCATTGGTAGATATATGTATATACAAAAACACTTGAGTAATGGATTTGGTGTTAAAATGTTAAAAGTGTTAAATCAGCGGTTTTAATTTTCATTATATCATAATTGTGAAACATACTTACCCTAAGAATTTACTGTACCACATACCATACCCTAACTTAACTCTTACCATTGACAAAGTATTCATTATGGAAATCGTTAATACTGTGCTCTTGCCCAATTGATCAATGTTTAATACTACAAATCGATCGAATAAAATATGATTGAATTATTTGATGTAATTTTCAGTTAAAGTAAACCATGGGAAAAAGATACATTTTTCAGGGATTTTAGTGATAGAATATCCCAAATGATTCAGATAAATTGATAGTGTCTGGATACACTCTGTGTTTGTTCATAGTGTCTTATTTTCATTGTATTTATTTATTTATTATTTTTGATATTTTTTATTTGTTTTTGAAATAATAAATTTGTTTCGAATATTTTGTATGTAAATAAAACTGTTATTAATCTTTTAAAATAATTTCATGTAACGGATCAGAATGAGCAGAAAATACCATTTGAAATACAAAATTAATAAAAAATAATAAAATAAAATTTTTATTTAATTTTTTTCGATTTTTTTGGTTCTAATTTATTTTTCTACAACCACATTTGACCTGGTTTAGTCACGTTGAATAAATAACAATGAGATCTACATTTTCAGTGACTGTATCTCATTGAATTCTAAGGTGTAACTGAAAAATGCATTTTGTACAGACATTACCAAATTTACCTGAATTATTTTGTATTTTTCACAAATAAAGTCTGAAAATATTTTTTTATACAATTTAAAATTCATTTCAATTAAATGCGTATTTTTTTTCTTAGAATATTTTCCAAACAATTTCTTAAATTCAAAATTTACGCAAGTGTTTTTTTTTTTTTGTCTTTTCTTAAATTATAGAAGAAAAAAAAAATTTTATCAGCAATTTTGTCATTCAACGATTAATCGAAAAACATTTTAAAAAGGTGATGAAAATGTTAATAAATATTATAAAAATAAAATTCTATTTATAAAACGGACGTTTTTTGTTTTTTAAATTGTCATAATACAAACAAATGAATATTCAAGAAGAATTTCACACTTTCAGTTTAACTCAATAAAATAAACGAATGCCTTATTTAAAAATTTTTCAGTAAAGAATTTTATTGCAATAATATGTTTATTGTCATAATATAAAAATGATCTTTTGTTTTTTAAATAAACAAAATAAATACAAAAAAAATATAATTTAGGTGTTACGCTCATTAATAATACTTATGTATGTATGAAAAAGGCAAAATATGTAACACTCGTATGGTCGGTTAAAACCAGAGTACTTAAAAACTCTTTTGAAAAATAATGTATTAAATCAGATTTTATAATAATAATTTTACAAAATCCTCTAAGTAGTGGTACACACATCATAATAATATGTAAGTACATGAGTACATCAAAAAGAAAAGGCATACGCCATAATCATACATATATAAAGTATATAGTAAGTAGCAATAATATTTAATAATAAATGCAGCCGACATATCTGTCAATGCTTACATCAATTGACTTCTTCTCACCCTGTTAAATATTAATGGTAGTTTGTGTATACATATATTAAAAAAAAAAACAACAAAAAAAAAATGAAGAAATTTATAAAATTTTAAATTTATGGTTTTTATATTTTCCAAACACATTTAACACAAAAATCCAAAACCGTGTATATATAGTATATACTCACTATTCCAATTTTCATATATGAGCACACATGAGTGAATTTTGAAAAAAACATAAAATGTGCCTTTTTACAAATCTGTTAACAGTTTTCTTTTTAATCTTTATTTGTTCATGTATACTATATTAAAAATTTTTAAATAATTTTTATTTTTATTTTATTTATTTTTTTATAATTTCTCTTTTAATTTAAATATGTATGATATACAATTTGTATTTTATTTACAAGTTCAAAGAGGTCTTGTAAAGGAAAAACAGTCATACATATATTCAAAAGAGTATTCTCTATGACTAGATATACCAAGAAAAAGGCAATCTAAATGCATATACGTATATATGATGTCATTTGAAACATTAAATTTTAATTTCTCAACACTCTGTTAATTTTTTTAGATTTTTATTTTCTGACTTGGTTTTTGTGTTTTTTTTTCTTCATTTTTATTTATTTATAATTTCTCTTTCAGTTTTAAATTGCTGATATTTTTTTTTTCCATATATTAACTTCCGATTTCCTATCTAAAATGCACAATATATAATAATATTAAAAATGTGTAATAATGCTAACGATATATATGTCATCAGTTATCTTTTAATGTTTTCCTTTTTGGAAATATTTTTTGTTTTTTTGTTTTTTCCTGTATATACATTTGATTTAATATTTTTCTTATTCATAATATACTATCAATTTAACTGTATAATAAATATTCTGAAAAAAAGAAATTGAATTGTATTTTTATTGATTTTGAATTTCAAAAAAATTCAAAATTTTATGATTTCCGTTTCTCTTGAAAAATAATAATTACAATAATATAAATTAAAAATTGATAATATATTTTATTGATGTGTATGTCATCCTTTATCCCGGATTTTGTTCATTACCTTGGAAATGAATTTTTTAATAATTTTTTGCGTCATACACATACGGATATATAACATGTTTAATAAACGTATTTTAATAGGTACTTACTGTGATGATGATGATGTTAAGTGTTAACCAAATTAACCCAGGAACATAGGTTTTCTATGAATGGCTTTTATCCTGGTCTGACTCTTGTCGTCTCTCCAATCCATATTTTCTGCTTCTTTTAATTTTACCCTATTCCACATATTTGCAGGACACTTCTTACCTTGAGGATTCCAAATTTCCAGAACAAGACTTCGTGACTCTGCTGTTTCGTTCAATCTGGCCAAATTTTCATTTCTTAATTTCTTCCTGGATTTCACGCTGTTTCATGATTCGCCACAATTACTGATTTGAGATGATCCTGGACAATACCATAATTTTAGAATGTGTCGCATACATCTGTACACGAAACTTTGCGATTTACCTTTACTTTGACTAGATATTTACTATATCTCTTGAGCATTCATTATAATACAATATAACAATTTTTTAATTACTTGTGCATTTTCCATTATGATTTTTTTTTTCTTCTTAAATAAATAATGAGAAAGACATGTAATTACATATCTATGTATACTATACTTACACTTAAATGATTTATTAATTTTTTTCTTGATCCGAATACATACATGCATGTATCTATCACAATATAATGTTTTTACACATGGAATTAAAAATGACATAAAATAGAAATATGAATATATAATGTCATTAATCTATTTTCTTTTGCTTGTCTACAAAAAAAAAAAAAAAAAAAAAAAAAAAAAAACAAAAATATAAATAAATAAACATTATGAAAAATAAAAATAGACAGAGTGCATCGAAGTGCGTTATATGTCCATATAAGTATATTCGTACCATATAATAATCTGTTTTCTGATACATTTTTAAAAGACTCAGTTAATTAGAATAGCATCAATGGCAACAAGTCGTTTGTTATATGATCTGATTGTCAATCATTTTTGACACTTTTTTTTTCCTATTTTTCTCTTGGTTTTTCAGTTTTTCTTTTTCCGAAAAGGAAACTCTTTCTTGAACACATTTGTATTGCATACAACATATGCTTACATTATAGTTAATAGTTTTATTGTCGACCTATAACTTTGTAATTTGTTTCTACATTAAAATCAATTATAAAAAATGAATATAATTGAAAAAAAAAAAATAAAAATAAAAATAAAAAATTATGAAAAATGAAAAATAATTGAAAATAGAAATTTTAAAGAGCAAATAATAATACAAATTTCAGTACAAATTATTTTTTTGTTTTTCGTTATTTTTGAAAAATTCTAAAATATTTATGTTTAATGAATTCAAAAGCAAAATCATGTTTTGTATCTAATTTCAATAAAAAAAAAACAAATTATTTTAAATATAAACAATTTAACCTTTTTGAAGGTTTTTCCTTTTTTTTTTTTTTTTTTTTAACCGCAATATTGTAATTTTATTTGATTTCCTTTTAAATCTGATTTTGTAAACATTTATTTACAATTCAAATTTAAAATTATAGTATACGTGTATGTGTGTTTATATAACATTTGCCAGAAGTAACGCATTTTCATTATCTGTTTTAAATATCCTTTAATTTCAAGTACCTTAACACTTGAACGTATTGTACCTATAAACAAAATCACATTTCATTCATATAAATATCATGAAAATATACTATGTATGATTTGTTGTTATAGTATATTGCTTTTATTATTGATATACGTACTGGTTTAATGTACATATGCATTTTCATTTTTAAACACGATCCTTTCATATTAACTAAATTATACCATATATAACGTGTACAGTAGAGACCTCACACACAAAAAAGTAATTAAAACCCAGCAGGGCGTAACAAAAAATTAATGTTTATAGAATCCTGTGACAAATGACTTAAAAATAAACATAAACAAACATTTTTTGATATATACTATATGAGTTCAGAAAACAAAAAAAGGAAAAAAATCAGTTCATAAAAAAAAAAAAAACAAAAAACATTTAGGAAGACAAAATTTGGGTAGAAACATTAAAGAAACTGAAAATATATAGTAATAAATAATTAACAAATAAATTTTCCTGATTTTCCACTAAATGATGATACATTTTGTATAAAATATTATCCAGATGAAATAAATATAAGAGTAATTTTAAAATAGGGTATAGATACTTTTAGTGTGTAGTTTTATTACCATATTTCTCACATTGAAAATCAATTAATATATTCATGATCCTTTTACTCAATGTGAACATTTAGAAAGGAGTAAAATTAACACTAAATAAAAAAAAAAAAACATGAACATTTCAAGACATAAAAAGGATCCAAGGATCCATACTAAAAGGTGTGAAATAAACTGGAAATTCAAATATGTCGAATGTACAAGAAAAATTTCACTCAACATCCTATTTATCAAGTGCTGAAAAAAAAGTTAATATTTTCCTTATCACAATATCCTTTATTTTTTATTATCGTTTTTAAATTTATCTTTTACATATACATATTAAAATTTTAATTACTTTTTACTTACATTTAAAATTCGAATCAAATTTCTAAATAATTTCAAATAATGGCCAAAGAAAATATTATTATTTAATTCAATTTAAAACAAAATGTATGCATTGTATGTACATATTTGGTATTCAAAGCTAAAATTCATATATATGTAAATTTATCTGTATATTAATTAATTTATAAATACATTTTAGATATAAATTTACTGTGCACCTGTCTATGGAATAATAATACTGCAAAATATATAATATTGTTTTTATATTATTAAAAATAAAAAAGAAAAATTTTTCTTTTTCTTATTACGTAAGCATGAAAATAAAATTAATTTTAATTACTCATAATTTGAATTTATAAATTTTAAAGAAAATAAAAAAAAAAAAAAAAAAAACGTTAAGAAAAATTTCAAATTTATAAATAAAATTTCACCTTGGTACCACATCAATATAATTATTTGTTCGAATTTTATGTGCTTCATAAAATGATTGAGGATGATGATAACTAGCTGCTCCAGTTGCATACGGATGTGGATGATGTGGATGATGATGATGATGATGATGATATGTTGACTGTTTTATAATATGTTGTCCTGTTGTAACTTTTATTTTATCATATGGATTACCATAACCACTATGAGGTGATAATTGACTATGATGATAAATTGGACCAAAACTACTAGCTTCTGTTCCATATGGTTGACTACTAATTGTACTATAAATTGTAGCTGCTGCTGGATTTGTTGCTACTGTACTTAAATTTTGTTGATTTATATTTGATGATGTTACATTTGGTATTGTAGTTGTTCGTGATAGATAATTTTCACTAGTAGCTGATGTTGTACCAATTAAATTTAATGATGATGTAGGTGAATGATGTTCAATTTCAGTTGTTGCAACTTTTGCACAAAAAAAAAAAAAAAAAAACAAATCAATTAAATATTAAAATCAACACAATTTATATAGTATTCACCTGTATTATTTGTATCTTTATTATTTGAATTAACTGTTGTTGTTGTATGTTGCTGTTTTAAACGTAATTGATTATGCTGATGATTTAAATTCATCGAATTCATCATATCTTGAGATCTTGTACGCAAACGTATAACAAAATAAATTGAAAATAAAAAATAAAAAAATAAAATGAAAATTTATAAAATATTTGTTTATAAAATTTTGAATTTCATAAATTTTTTTTTTTTTTTGTTTTAATAATTTATATATGATGGAAAAATTTACGTTAGAAAAAAAGGTTATTTATGATTATGACTTGAAAAAAATAATTCTTCGATTTTAAATAAACAAAATGAAAAAAAAATTGTTTTTTTTCTATTTTAACTTTAGTATTCTTTTTCTAAAGATTTTTTGGATTTTATATGAACATTTTTCATGAACCAAATGGTTGACTTAAACTACTAAATTGAATCACGTAAAATGAATACAATGGTTTTAATTATAATACTTACGTAGAATACAGTAAATTTCAAAATATAAATAACTTAAAAATTTTTACATTTTTACAAAGTAAAAATTAACAGATTCTCCAACGATCTAAATTTCAAAGTTGAATTTCATTGATAAAACATTTTCATTCCCTTACATGTTAATTACCCATAGATTTATCTTTCTTGTCCAAATGATTTTACTTATCACTGTATCAAAATGTATGTTCCAAATCAAAAATCAAAATAATACAATTAAGTAGTAATACGGAACTTTTTTTTTTCCTTTTCAAAATGATTCAAATCAAAATGTAAATTTAGTTAATACGATAATGATGATGAGATATTCGATCAAAAAAAAAAAAAAAAAACAACAAAATGTGAGGGAAAATAATGAAAATTATTTGGTAGCCTGATGTAACAAAAATATTTATAACATATGTACACAATACGAATAGAAGAATGTAAATTGTAACATTCTTTATGTACGTTGGAATATTGTTTATATCATAAATTATAAAAAAAAAATATGAAAGCAAAATGAATATTAGAAATTTAAATTTAATGTGAGATTTTTTTTTTCTCTTTTTTTTTTTTATTGAGAAAATAATAAAAATAAAAAAATTATTTATAATTTTAATTTTACAAAAGAATCATTAACAAATGAATTGTACACATGTTTTGTAAAACGTATACAATTTTCAATTTATTTAGCTATATCGGTATATGTTGTCGTTGCATCTGAATAAATGAATCCAAATAAATATTTATTTATTTATTTTTTTACATACACTTTTCATCGATTTATGATAATTGTATTAATTTTTATTTTTATATGATTTTATTGATATAAAGCCAAAAAACACAAAAAAAAAAAAAAAAAAATACAATTTAACAAAGTAAAAATTAAAAAATAAAAAAAATAATTTAAATTTACGCATGTACTTACTCATCATTTGCATCACTATCACGAAATCCTTTGGCAAATGGATTACTAACAATTTTTAATTGTGTTACCTGTTAATACAAATAAATAAAAATAATTCAACAAATAAACATTAATAAATGTAAATTTGTTTTTTTTTTTTTTAATTTAAAAAAAAATAACGATCAAAATAAATGAAATGTGAAAGAAAAATGTATTTCAATTAAAAATTTTGAAGGAAAATCTTATAATGAAAAATAAGAATAAATTAAAATTAGAGGGGAAAAATACGCTATTCTAAATTATTAATTTGCGATATTTCGTAATATAAAAACTGTTATACATATAACCTAATGGTTAATAATGTATGCATAGTATATGGGTTAGTAGCACTAATATAAATAAAAATAATTATGAAACTTTTGGGACTAATAAAATATTTAAAATTCTTGCGTAAGGAATTTTTTTTTTTAAATTTTATTTTTTTTATTTTCTTGGTTTTTTAATTATAACTAATAAATAATTTTTCTTTTATTTTTTCTAAAATATTAAATTTCATTGGTTGTTTTTACATGTTTATGTAAGAACCAACATATGTTTAATTAAACATTAAAAATGATATACGTATTATAATTAAAAATGAAATAAAAATACAACAAATAAAATACAAATAAATATGTATATATTCCATTGGGAAATTTTTTTTCAAAATTAAATAAATATTTAAGGAAATAAAATAGAAAAATTATATAAAAAAAAAAAACTACAAGTAAACAACAACAATAAAGTGTAATAACATGCAGAAAAAAAAAAAAATGATGTGTCGACATTTAAAATTTTTTTATGATAGTTTATGCATGTTTTAACGATTATAATTTTCATTTCATTCATTTTCTTTTCTGTATTTTTTTGGTAAAAAAAAAAAAAAAGAAAATTTATTTTTCTTTCTTTTTGAAATTTTCTCTTCTTTATGGTTATTTTCTATACAGATGGTAGCCGAAAAATATAATATAAAAATTTTAAAGGAGAAGTGGTTACCGTCTGTAATAACCATGCTAGAACTAGGCATCATAAGAGTATACAAAAGTATAAAATTACAAATAAGTGTATATGTATAAGATTTTGAAGCAAAGCTATGACATCAAATACAATATGCAAATGTATGAATGTATAAAGGAAATAAATAAAAATATTTGGATATATAAACATAAATTTTGGACCTGTTCAAATTTTCTCATCTGATTACAGTATCCTATATACATATATGATACAGTATAAATGTACAGATATTGTGTATGTATAAATCATTCTTTTGATTTTTTTTTTGTTTCTTCCAATTTTCTTTATTACATCTTTATTTTTTTTATTTATTTTTTTTTTACAATATTATTTTAAGAATTTAATGTATATTCATGTAAAATTCCATACATAAAATACATGCATGTGTAAAATCTCATTTTTAGTGGCTTTTTTGGTTTTTCATTTTAATATACTTTTTAAATTTGAAAAAAATATATCATTTTAAGACATGACTAATTTATGTCATTTTGATGTTGTTAATGTCACAATAAAGCAGTAGATCATATCATGCAGAAAGAAAATAAAAAATAACCAAATAAATAAAACACATAGTTCATACGTAATATAGTGAGTAGGTGTTCATCATCAAATATTTTGATACATTTTTATACATATATTTTACACTATTCGTATTTATCTATTTCGTTATTTTAATTATGAATGAAAATATATTTAAAAAAATAAATAAATAAAAATAAAACATTTATTTTATGATAGTCTTTAATTTAATTCTTTTAATCTTTTTTTATAACTATAACGGATTAACTTAAAATGATTTTAATGATTATTATCATCTCTTTTATCCTTATATACTAATATTTTATATTTATGATATACATAGATGTAGTATATATATAATAACTTACCCTCTGATTTTGATATGCTGTAACCGCTGTAAATGATGTCTCAGTAAATATGAATGTGCGAAAATGATTTGTATGCTCTTGTTCATCTAATGAATTATTTTTTGGTGGTAAATAAACAATATGAAATCTTGGCTGATATCTATGCATTGAATTTAATATGATCTAATTCAAGAAATTGAAAAAAATAATAAAATAAAAAATTATATAAATTAAAAAAATCAACATAAACGTAAAACATGAATGAATTTTTTTAATAAAATTTAATAAAATTTTTTTTTTGTTGAACATACATGACCATTCTCATCCAATTGATTATTTGTTAATTTTAATTTATCAAATGATATAACTTGTTTCATCCATGATGCGCCTGGTGCTGGTGAATCTGGATGTACATGAATTCTTGGTGGTGATATTGGATCTGCCTTTCCTGCCACAACCCAACTTGAACTTTTAAAATGAAATCAAAAAAAAAAAAAAAAAAAAAAAAAACAAAAACAGAAAATCTCATAATTCCTTGAATTACAAAGTATATATTCTGTACCTGTGGAATGCATAACGATAACGTTTATCATCGACTGGTACAAAATCCATCATCATTATATATATTGATTGTGGATCTAATCCACCAATTCGGACTTGAAATGTTGGAAACATACGTCTACCAGTTTTTGTAACAATCATTTCAGTACCTTGCTCATGAAATTTGTCCCATAATTGTTTTGTTTCTAAAATCACAACCGCTTGTGATAATGATGAATGTATTGATTCTGATGACTAAATGTAACGAATAAATCAAAATTAAAAAAAAAAAAAATCATAATTTTCCTCCAATATTCAAAAACACTTTTAAAAAATTCTCTTACATTTTTATCATTTTCCTTTTTTTGTTTACATTTTTTCAAATTTCCATTTGTTTGATTATTGTTATTATTACTACTATTATTATTATTATTATTATTGTTGTTGTTGTTATGAATTTCATTTTCTCCATCACAATTTAAATTATTTCTATCATTTGTAAGTTTTTGTTGTGACGAACAAATATGATCCAATGGCTTATAACATAAACGATCCTTTCCAGCTGTTTGAATACATGCTTAATGAAAATTTCAAAAAATATGAAAATAATTTTGTTTTCATCAATTTACCAAAAAAAGAGAAAATAATAATAAAATAATTATATAATATAAAATAACAAAAAAAAAAAAAACCAATTAATCATATACATATTACGCTATCTTTTTAAACACGGAGCCAATCATTTTGTAATTTTTGCTTCTAATTACCTTCTATACATAGATATGTAATATTTGTATTAATGCGTAATTTTAGTGATTTTTTAAATACCAAAAAATTATAAATTTTTTTAATATGGTATTTTAAAAATAGAAAATTTTCAAAAATGAGTACATGAACACAAAAAGAGAAGAAAAAAAGAAATTCTCTAAAAGAATAATTTTATATATAAATTTTTAGTTAGAAAAAATATCATAAAAATTTATGGTGAAAAAATTAATTTCTAAAAAAATTAAAAAATTTTAATAATAATTTTTTTAATGGAATTTACAACTAATAAAAATGTTTTTTTTTTTCATGTGCATTTTGATAGATACATAGTTTTTAAAAAAAAGTAATAAAATTTAAAATTTTAAAAATATCGTGTTGTTAATTTTTTTTCAAAAAAAAATTTTTTTATGTAACACATAATTACATTTGTATAATAATTATAAAAAAATACGTTAAATTTCTATGACGATTCATTTTGAAGACATTATAATTGGCAATATTATGAGCTCGTGGAAAATTTTTAAAAAATTATTGGCTAAAATTGAATACTCGTGTCCTTTTAACATGTAATACATATATTTTATTAGTTAAAAAATTTACGGCAAATCAAACAGAAACAGAAGCAAAAACAAAAGGAATAATTTTTTTTCATTTTTTTTTTTAAATTAAATTATGTGGGTTTCAATTGGTTACGGGTAGACCAATAATAGTATATGTAATTAATGATTCAAGAGTATGTATGTATGTATATGTGTCAATTTTATAGGTACGTAATCATCTCATAAATATTTATAGAAAAAAAATTTTGATTAATATCCTGAATTGAACAAAAAAAAAAATTATTTTAACATTTTAACAATCAATGAATTTAAAAGTAAAAAAACCAAAAGTAATGCAAGAAAAAACAATAATTTAAATATAATAAATTATTATTTTTTTATACATTATTTTTAACATTTTTTATTTCATATACGTACATATATCCATTTTAAATTTATGTATCCAATATTCGTGTGTATGTGTGATACATATAATTTTTTTTTAAAAAAACGTTCTATTTTCAATAAAAAAGTAAAAAGAATACATTTAACAAAATAAACAAAATAATAAAGTGGAAATTTCTTATGATCTATTGAAAGAAAAATTGGCGCCGTATATTCACATGATATATGTGAAATACTTGAGTTATATACATATGTATATATTTTTTAAATATATCTTGTTGTAATAATATGTTTTTTGTGTTTTATACACAAATCCATACATACATATATAAAACAAACACTTGTCATTGCGAAAATTTTAATAGTCACTCATGAATACAAATGAATTCAAGTGTAACTAACTAATCAGCGCGAATTACATATGTATATAAACATATGTACATGGTGTACATGGTGATGATGATGATGATGGTACTGGTTTACTCGTCTGCGTACTTCTTTATATGTATGTATTTTGTATAAAGAAAAATTCTTCATTTATTTTTTTTTTTCTCTCATTATTAAGAAAATTCAAATAAAAAAGTACAAATACCAGAAAAGTATACTTAACAAATTTTTTTCTTTTTTTTTTTTGCATTTTATTTCATATAAAAATCATAATTTATTTTATATCAAGTGAAGTCTGATTAATTGCCTCATTTTGCATAAAATTTATAATTTATGATCAGAAAAAAGTAATTTTTTTTTTTTTAAGTTAGAAAATTTATTTCAATTTATAATATAACATAATTGCATATATGTATAAATGCACCCACATATGTTATACGAGCATATCATATGCATACCAACGGAATCTTATCGTCATCATCCTTATATTATTTTATATTATTATATTAAACATTATAAATACATATTTTGGATCTAAATTTTCTCAAAGAATTGATATTCATCATACATGTATGTATGTATGTATATAAGTGAAATTCTTTTTCCTTTTTCCTTTTTCCATATGTACATGTTAACTTTTTTATAATTCCTGAATATGATCTATTTCCCTGAACATATTTTACATTTTACCAAATGCATTATAATGAGTATACATAAAAAATTATTAAATTAAGATTTTTGATACATACATATCTTACTTAATGCATGAATTTTAATCCACACATATGTATACATATGTTTGCATATGCATCATATACGTATCAAAATACCAACGTTAATTAATATGTCAGAACTCAGAAGACAACAACTAAGGAAGGTATAACATTTACATTTATTACTCATTAATTATATATTTAATTCATATTAAATGAAATTATATATGCACAGCATACAGGGAATAGATGGTATTTAATATACTAAGTGTACGCCGTGTACAAGAGTGTACTTATATGTAGGTAACCATAAAAAATAAAAATGAATATTATATGATCATGTGTGACATATTATTTCTATTCTAAAATACAATTATGACGATATCAATCATCTCTTATGTTTTGATTTTTAATCATTTTCCTTTATATCATGATATGTAATTTTAAATTGCCTTGATGTTGAAAATTTGTTTTTTTTTTTAAGTATAAAAAATATTTGTTAATTTTTTTTCATGAAAATTTG
Organism: Anthrax anthrax; assembly: GCA_963971155.1. Classification (NCBI taxonomy): domain Eukaryota; kingdom Metazoa; phylum Arthropoda; class Insecta; order Diptera; family Bombyliidae; genus Anthrax; species Anthrax anthrax. Next base: position 4,703,796 of record OZ020123.1, read on the forward strand.
ATTTAATTTTTAATTTACCCTTAAACTAAAAATAAATAAAATAAAATTATACTGATGATCTTCTACAATTTAGATCATTTGAAAAAAAAATGAATTTTATAATTTTAATTTAATTTTTTAAATGCAAAATTAAATTAATTTAGAAAATATAAAAATTTTTTATTTTTTTGTCTCCTTTTTATTCAAATTACATTTATAGAGTAAACCTTTAAATGTATACGCGGTATGTAATAGAAATTCTAATGCCGTATTTTAATCTATTTTCAGATCCATAAAAAAAAATTTTTTTTCAAATAAAATTTAAAAAATAAAAAGTATTTTATCTCCCTTTGTGTTTCTGTACATGTATATGTAGAACAAATTTCTTACATATGCAATTTTGTTCGTACATATTGGGGAAAATTATATGTATATACTATACTCCTTTGTATTTAGTCTTTAAATGACCCATAGCAGGTCGGAATGCCATCAATTGTCTTTAACAAGACATTGGAATTTATTTATCAGTTTTCTTTTAAGATTTATAAATATTCTTCAAGAACATTTAAACATCATTTTTCTTTTTCTTGTTTTTTTTTTTGTTAATGAGAAAATATTTAATTTTCAATTATGTATACATGAGATCGTATAATATCGGATATTATATATGTACATGTAGTTAACAAGATTACATTTTACACATTCTTACATAGTATAAAATTAATTAATATATGGAATCTTTCTTTTATATAATATTGAAGAGGAAGTCATACCTGGCATTAATGGCGTTTAAATTTGGATCAATGTTTTATTGAATTTCAATTATAAATTTTTTTTGATTTTTAGATTTTCTTTAATTACGTCATTTAGAAATTTCAAAAAGTCTTTGCATCATTCAATGGAATGGGGTTTAATATATTTGAAATTTTAATAAAATTTTGAAAATATGTAATATTTTATATCTATACTCTGTCTACTAATATTATGCATTTAAGGTCTTATCGAAACTACTTAAAGTGGTATCATTTTACATCACTATGTATTGATATTCAAAAAATTCATCAGATATATAATAAAAGCTTTATGGATTGTGATAATACTGCCCGTGAAACAGTCTAATTAGAAATAATAAGAGAAGAAAAAAAACATATCTACTCCCATAAAACCTTAAGTGCATAATATTAGTGGACAGAGTATAAGTATAAACAAAATTTTTTCTACTCCAATAAAAAATATAAATTTGTAAAAAAAAATTTAAATTTTTTAATATTTTTATGTACCTTCAATTTGTTTCATTGGATTCATGCTATTTACATATGCGTTATTCCAATAATCTGTTGCATTATAATAGCAATCATTTATACCATTTATGTTACCACAAATACCATTATTATTATTACTATTATTGCTATTATCAGTTGAAATTTGACCAGATGTTGGCATTAAAGCCGTTTCTGTTGTTGGTATCGTTTTAAAATAATTACTAGTATGCTGCATTATATTGTATTATCGCTGTTTATATATTCTTATCGGTATATCTGTGTATAATATGTGTGTCACAAATATTTCTTTTTTTTTTGTTTTGAATATTTTTCACTCAACAAGATATTCAACATTTAACATATAAGTAATATACGTTAACAGAAAATTTCAAACAATGAGTATTCACAATCACATACACATATGTACATGTAATTAAAAAAAATTACTAATTATTTTATTACACTGTAATTAATTGTATTACACTATTTTTTGAATTGTTTATTGCAAAAATTAAATTTTCAATTTATATCTTTTAACAGTAATATGTAATATATGAAAAATTTTGTTATGTAAATAATTTTATTTTATTTTGTTTATTTTTTCTTTTTCTATCTCTTTTTTGCACCAAAAATATAATTTCATAATATTACCATTTAACACTTAATTTTAATTAAACAAATTGTAAAATTTACACAAATAAATTCAAAAATATTAATTTTTTTATTTCAAATAATATCAAGTTCAAGTAAATATAATATAGGTATACTATATAATAAAAGAATTTATTTAAAATTTCCCACGCTTTTCCCAAAGATCATCGCATTATTATCATCATCATGACCATCATGATCCTAATCATCACTTCCTTTTTATCATCACCTTATATTATTTCGCACTTTCACTAATAAATATACATATACATATGTACATACTGTACATACATACATATATAAACTGAATATATGATGTATGTAATTTGTATAACGGTACATATAATTCTTTAAGACATTTGCATATCAGCACAATAACCTTTTTAACATATTAATTAAACTTTCAACTAAAGTATTAAAGATTACTATAGATTCTTTTCTTCACATATGTATCTTGCATTATTATTGTTTAAATGCTATAAAGACATATGCCAATCTTAAAAATCATCAACAACAAATTAGGTAATTATTATATGATATAGCAAAAATAAAATTTTTCAAATTCGGAATTCCGAAATTGTATATGACTATAATTTAAAAAAAAAAAATAACAAAAAACACCTCTTTTCAAACAAAATATTGTACACAATGCACACCATTTAAATAATTCTATATAGCTTTGTATGTGTGTAAAATAATTGAAATCAGTATACAATAATTGATCAATAAAAGAATGAAAAATCAATTGAAAATTAAAACATTAAACAGATCGATCGTCGTAATTTTCCAATTGGTTCTAAACAAAACTCACTAATACTATTAAAATTATAACGGAAATTGTTTAAAACTAAAAAAAATTATCTTCCATATTTTTTTCTAACCCCGAGAATGATACCGAAAATCACGAAATTTATTTTTTTTAATTTTTTTTTTTTAAGTAAATTTTCTTTTCGTTTCAATTTTTATATTAAAAATGACTATATACATCGGAAAATATATTGATCTTATCGGATGAAATTTTTACAATCAACTAAAATAGGCGAGAATTTCAACAAATGCATACTGATTTTCTTAAAATATTTTTAATTTACTAAACGATTGTATAAACAAAAAAAGAAAATTTTTTTTTACGAATACGTATCAGAATGATCATTGATCTGATTTTCGGTAAAAGAAATTTAGTTTTCTTAAAATAGAATTTATAAGAATATGTTGATTGGATATTTAAAAATAAATTTCATATTGAGGGTAGTTACATTTCTATGCCACTCCCTCAACCAAAAGTAATAAATAAAATTAAAGATCAAAATTAAAAAAAAAAAAAAAAAACGAAAAAAACAAAAAGTTCGTTATAAAGTATCTTATACATGAAAGTACGGTTTTAATTGTATATATAAAATGAAAATAAATGGTTATGATCATCATATGGCATTTATGTACACATACTAGGCAGGTATATATGGTACTTTATTTTTTTTAATTCAAACAAAAAAAAAAATTCCTTTTTTATTTACATTTTATACAATTTTAATATCCAATCTTTTTAAAAGTATTTTCAATTTTTATAAAAGAAATTTTCTGATTCTGTTTTATTTCAGAAAAATATTGATTTGATTTCAATATTAATTTTTTTTTTGTTTTTAAACGTAAAATGTGTTTGTTACTTTTGTATAAGTATGTATAATATTTTTAAAAAAAATTCAAATTTTATTACTTTCAAACGTGTGTAGGTTCGTTATTAAAAATAACAGATTTATAGATACGTAATAAAATTGTTAAAGTAAATTATTAAGTAAATGCATATTAAAAACAAAAAAAGTGAAAATGATTTTTCCAATTTTTCTTTTAGTTCAATAAAATTTTATGTTATAAACACGAAAAGTAAAATAAATAAAATAAAATAAATTGATTAATAAATTTTTATGATTAAATTTCAGATACATGACAATATCTTTTGATTCTATCCTATTGGATTATTTATATTTTTTCTTCAAATGATCCTTAGGTTTTTCATAAGAGACTGATCATCTTTGAAAATTCGAATCAATAATTTTATTTATTTTTTATTTTTTTTAAGATTTTTTAATGCTCCATACATTGTATAAAATTTTATGAAAGTCTCCAATTTAAATTAGAAAACGTAAGCAAAAAAAATCTAAAAAACAAATAAAATTAATATCTAAAGAGACAAGGATATCTTAAAATAAATTCGTAGCAAAATATTTCGAAATATAAAAAATAAAATTTATAATTAAAAATATTTCGAAATATAAACGTAAGAAAACCATCAAAAAGATTTTAATACAAATTTACATGCTACACATGTAATAGATTGCATCCACTCGTGCATGTAATTTACACAATAATAAATTTCGTTTTTTTATTATATTTGTTTTCTTGTTAAGTTTTTTTTGTTTTCATTAAATTTTCCTTTTCCTTTGATATTACACATACTTTTATAAAATATTCATGTAACATTTCAATTTATTAATTATTCATCTTTTATCAAATTCATAAAGTTAAAATCAAGTAGACAGATATTATAAATTCGTGTGTAACATATACAATAAGACAATGTACACACATTTTAATGGCAATGATAAAATTTTCTATTATTGTATGTTGTAATCATTTCATTCTTTATATTGTATAAATTTAATGGTATTTTATATAAAAAAATAAAAATAAAAAAAAAAGAAATAATTAAATTAAATTGAGTGTGAACATTTTAATTTATTAATAAAAATATGCATTTTTTTTACATATACGTGTGTGCACACATATGTACCAAATATGTGCAATATGTCTGTACATGCACATAAGCCTATATACACACATTGTATTTCATAAAATGTTTTCATAATAATTTTTAATTTTATTAAATAAGAAAAAACTAAATATTTTATTTTTGATAAATATGATTTTTATTCTGCATATAATATGTATATGTAACAATTTTTAGAATTTTTCAAAAATTTAAATACCCATATGTTGTATTATTTACGTATTATATAAACATTTAAAAATGATTTCTTAATTTATAATGCATGTAATGTATTTATTTGTATTTTTTTTTTCAAATTCAGTTAAATTTCATGTAAAAAATTCAGAAAATTCTTAATTCAGAAAATACAATAAATATTCAAATCGTTATTTTAAATTAATTCAAATTAAAAAAAAAATCGGTTAAATTTTAAATTCAAAAAAATATATATATGTATTTGAAAATATTTTTATATATTGGGTATGTAATTCATTTAATATCCATTTTGTATTTTTATATTTTTGTTCATTTAATATATTTTATTTCAATTATATAAAGGATAATTATATAGAAATTTCTATGTATATATTTTGTAATAATAATATTGTATATGTTGGTGTATTTTTCGTTGTCTTATATTATTTTCTGTAACAAATCTTCAATTAGTTTTATTAATATTGCTTTTCCATATTTTTAAATATTTTTTAATTATTTTTCATGAAATTTGAAAAAAAAAACGGTTTTCCTTTATTATTATTATTATTTGATTTTATATATGTAATACATTAGTATATGGTATATGTGTAATATGAACAAGTTAATTCAATACTTTTAAACAGGAGCAAATATTTATGTATGTATATGTTTGTATTATAATTAATTTCTATTAAATAACTAAAATCCTTCTGATTAGAGTATATTTTAATTTATTGCTTATTTTCATTTGTAATGCCTTTTTAATAATCTAATTATAACAATATAATTGTATAACACAACTCTTTTTTGTTAACTTCCTAACACTTATCATATCAGGTCATTGCAAATCACAATTTACAGGCTTGAATTAACCACCATTCAGTATAAAATTTAGTCCAGTGGTAGTGAATATAAGTTGATTTACTAGCTCCCAATTAAAATTAATACTGAATAGTGAATATAAGTCAAAAATGTAAAAATAATTTTAAATTATACATATCCTTATAAATTGTAATCGTTTTTATTTTTCAAACAGTTTAAATTCAGTCCTGTTGTAGATTGTATCTGATGAACTATTATTAGTTTAAAATTCTTATAAATTTTAACTAAGTAACTTGGATTTAATTTTTATCTAAATATAAAGAAAAAATAATTATACAATTGAACATATTTAACAAGGATAAATTTTAAATATGATTAATAAAATAATAATTTTAAATATAACGTATGATATGCCCATCATATCATTATGTGTGTATACTTAATTAATTAACATGCAGCATTCATAAAACAAAACTTATAATATGTGTATATATTTTAAATTATAAAATAATTTTTCACATATTATTTATTAATAGCTCTTCGCATTTGTTTACTTTGTTCAGACATTGATAATTCAGCTTGATCAGCTTTAGCTATAAGTGCATCTAATTTATCTAAATGTGATGTCATCTTTTTCTCAATATTTAATGATTTATCTTTTGTTGTTGAATTAACATTCGTATTCGCTTGTATTTTTTCCAAATTATTTAATGCATCATTTATATCACCACCACCCTTGCTACCATCATATTCATTATTTACATTCGTATTGGTATTATCATTATTTCCTATTTGAATATCTTTTTGATTTGTTGTTGTTTCGGTATCTCTATCAAATGATCCTTTGAAAACACTTGAAAAGCTATCACATGCTGTTTGCTAAAAATTATATTTTCATAAATTTACACATTATATTATTTAATATATGTACATGAAAATGAAATTTAAGTATAAAATATCAACCTTAAATCTGTTTAATCTTTTCTGTGTCTTTGATAGTATACTATTTAATTCATCTAATTTACCTCCAGTTTGATTCATTGATTCTTCTTGATTTTCAAGTTTCTTAAAATAAAATTTAAAAAAAATATATATATTTTTTGAAATATAAAAAAATAAAATAAAATAAAATATTAAATTTTCTCACTTTAGCTTCTTCGTTTTCTAGAGTTTCTTGTTCATGTTTTTTTCTTTCAGCTTCTTGTAGAAGAAATTGCTCTTTATCTGGTTTTTCTAAACCCAATAGCTCAGCTCTCATACATTCCAATTCATAAGGATCTGTTGCCATTATTATTATTTTTTTTTTTATTTTTAAATTAAATTTTATTCCTTATTTTTTTTTTTTTTTTGAAAATTCACCTGACTGAAATCACTGTAAGGTTTCTTAAGAAATGAAAATTTTGAGATCGATTTTTTTCATAATTACGACTGAAATACAAACTGGCTTTATTATTACCATTGCAATGACGTACATTTGTACATTTCATTGCGCAGTTACAAACAAAAATTTGAAAAAATAATGTCTATATGATATGAAAACTGACATACATATATGGGGCATAATTGTATCTGATGGTGGCCAATTTAGCTGTTCTCTTTTAGAATTAAACTTCCTACAATTTTCTATATGTAAAAGGAAAAAGGGTTAAATAAACATATGATGATAAAAAAAAAAGGGACAATTTTATTTAGTAAATAGAGGACTTTTTTTTTTTTTCTATTTGAAGATTTTGTAAATTTAGTACAGGAGATTGTTTAATATCCCAGATACATGTAAATATGAAGTTAATTAATTTTTTAATTTTTTATGAATTTTCTTTATCCTTTTAGACATCATACATTAAATAATCTTCAAATATACCTACTGTATACAATAAGAAAAGTGAGCTCAACAAGTTACATGTCTAGCTAGAGGTAAAATTAAAAAAAAACAAACAGATATTCAAAGTAGAATGACCTCAATGTTTTTTAGAGCACGGTAATCCAGCGGAAAAAAATTTCATAATTTAAAATCATACCTAGGAAAAATGAAAGTAAACATTTTCTGAAAAAATAAATACACGTATGTATACATGAAAAAAAAATCTTATATTTATTCAAATGTTTGTTAATTATTATTATTTTTTTCTTTTTTAAATTCTACAAATTCTGAGTAAACACATAAACTTATACAAAAAAAAACTATATTCATAATATTAAGAAAAAAACAAATATTTTTGATAAAATTCATTATTATTCGCTTATATTTAAATGAAATAAAAATAAATTGAGGTAATAATTAATAAAATTTTTGAAAATACAAATAAATTTCCATTATTTGGTATTTGTGTTGAATTAACATGTAAATAATTACATCCATTACCATCACAATAATAACATAATTTTTGTGTTTTACATAAATCTTTAACAGATGATAAACAATCACGTTTGAATTTATTTTGTTTTTCTAAAAAATACAAAACAAAAAAAAAAAGAAAAATTATCATTTCAATTATGTACAAAAAAAAAAAAATTATTTAAAAATTAATGAATAACTAACCGCTTTTATAAATTACACATTGATCTCTTTCATCGTAAATAGGACAAATTACATCTCTTTGTTGAATATCAATAGCACACGAATCATTCAATGTACCCTCACATCTTAGACATTGTAGACGATGCATTGGGAATTTCTAAAAAAGAAAAAATTATTTATTTAAAAAATAAATTTAAAAATAAATTTAAATATAAATAAATTTTAAAAATTTAAAAATATTTCTGACCTGAAAATTACAACCTGGTATTGTTGAACGACATTCTAAGCAATTATTTTCTTCCTTACATGAACCAATCTCAGTCTGTGTTAATTCTGATGTACAACCCCTTATCGTTCTACCATCTAAATTAAAATTTATTTAAAAAAATACCATAAACTGGACTGGAACATACAAAATATGAAATATTTTAAAAATATCCTTTACCTTTAATTCTTGTGTAACAAGTTGATGATAAATTTTGGCAATCTCTAGCCAATATTTGGGTTTCTAATGTAACACAAGCTTCTAAATTTGATGAATCACATTGTATACAAGAATCTAAAAATGAAATATGTGAAAATTTAAATTTCAAATTAATTTTTTGTATTTTCAGTTTTTATTCGATCAAAGTATCACAATTAATGTGTGTATTTGTAATTTTGAATTTTTTTTTTTTTTTTTTTTTTTTTGTGTACATAAATCTACGCATAGATATCGAATTGATAGAAATATATAGAAATTGATAATCAAATTTCCCGACAAGATAAGATTAATAAAAAAATAAATAAAAATAAAAAAAATGACATCATCAACAAGACAAGCGTCTCTACCAAATGTTCCTACAAAAATTATTTATAGAAAAATAAATAAAGATATCGAATTTTCATACCTTCATTTTTACACATTTTTATTATTTCCCAGTAAAAATTGAATTCTATTCAATTTCGTAAAAGAATAAAATTCATTTTTATAATGTACAAAAAATTAATCATTTTATGTTTAAAATTTTCTAAATGAAATTTTAATTTTAAAATAACCTCCATAATAATCATTTTTCTTTGAAAAAATTTAAAATTTTGATTTAAAAAAAAAAAAAAAACGGTAAAATTTTGTATTGAAATTTCTAGAAAACGTTGAATTTCACTTCATGTTACAGTGCCTTAATTAGAAACTTTTTTTTCTACTACATGTAAAAATTATGATTTTTTTTTTTTTTTAAATATTTGAAATTATTTTACAACATGGTAAATAATAATACATATATTTCCCATGCTCTCGAGGAGTAAAAAGGGAGATCATGATGATTTACAACACCGTTGTAACAGTTTAGATGTTACATTCTACCATTCTAGCTAGATGTAATATGTACACAAATTACGAAATAAAAATTATTTTGTGATAATTAAAATATTTTAACGATTTTTAATAAAATATTATAGAAAAAAAAAATTATATACATACCAGCTTTTACACTAAGTATACAAAATAATAAAGTCAAGTATCCAATTTTGTCCATATTTTCTATTTTTTAATTATACTTTGTCGATTATTTATTTTAAAGTATCACAATGTTATGGCCTGAAATCGCAAAACGATACTAATTACTCAATTTATTGAAAGAATTTTAAAAAAAAAATATATATTTGGTGATAAAATAGTCCATATACACATGTACACTCTAATACATCGTGTTGAATATATACTTTGATACCTTTACATATACATATGTAGTTGACTAGCATACGCATTCAGTATTATTTCTTATCTTATCTAAGTACTTCTAATAAAAATGAAATCGAAAATTTTCTCACCTGAACTATATGTTCATTATATTTTATTTTTAAAAAAATTGTTTAACATATGTACTTATTCACACACATACTTAGATACATACATATATGTGTGTCAGGTATACACGTTGATTAGATATTTTGGCAGACTTTATCTTTATTACAAGAACTTCACAGTTTCTTTAAGATTGTTAGAGTATAGTACGTACATATCAGATATCAAACCGATATACACAAAATAATTTTTTTTTTTTTAGATAATTTTGAGCATAATATGTTAACACAATACGAAGTATTATATGTATGTGTACTATCATAAAATTCAACTTATAGGTAAATGAGAATGGGAAGACTATATCAAAATCGCTTACACATCGAAAAATAAGAAAAATATTTTTGTTTGTGAAAAATTAAAATTTCACAGAAAATATTTATTACACATAAATTTTCTATAAAAATTTAAATTAAAAAAAAAAATGTATTTATTCGTCATTTATTTACAATAACATTAATATAAAAGAAAACACACAGACCATACAACAACAAGAAATAATAAAAATTTAAACAAATAGGTATGGTTTTGAAATACCTGCCTGTTTATTTAAAATTACAGTAACTTTTTTAAAAAATAATAAAAGACTTTTATGTACACTGAATTATATTTTTCGATATAAATGTTTCTATTCAATATTAATATATGATATAGGAGTTGGTGCTATATATATGTACATATGTATGTATACATGTACGTTAATTGATACAGAGCTTACTCATATCGATTATGTAAATATCTTTACTTTCTGACATAAAATGTAGATATATATGTATATATGTACCTATATATACACTTACTTGGTAACATATGTATGTACATATGCATAAGTACAACATATATGTACATGAATAGATGTACATATGTATGTACACCTGTATATATACTTGTATATGACCATACTATAAAAATAAAAATGTAAACATTGCTTATTAATTAAAATTTGCTGTTTTTTAAACATATTATGTACGTACAATTTTGCTCATTACAAAAAAGAACATTTTAAATTAATAAATTTTGTAGAAAAGTATTCTTAATTTTTTTTCTTTTTGAAATTTTCTAGTACCTACATACATTCGTATACATGCATGCATATATGTATGTATGTACACACACCGCCTTTCATACATATATAACGTTATGCAATAAATTTCGAATAATTTATGAATCAGATGAGGTAAATTTTTTTAAAGCAAATTTTGGCAAAATAATATAAAAAAATTTAAGTTTCGTATTGATTATCACTGATAATCTATAACTTACAACATATGTATATAATTGTGATTGCAGACTATGATTGCAATACAATGTGAATCACATATATGAATTTTGAAAACTAGTGAATAATGATAACTAATTTTTCATAAGATCATTAAAAAAATCATAGAAAAAATCACATTTGGATAGAAATGATAACCACTTGAAATGATATACATGTATATTATAGTTTTAATCATACAAATCAAATTATGATTATGCAGTGAAACCGTAACATTGGGAACTGTTCAAACGAACCTTTTAAGAAAAACGAGAAAAATCATATCATAAATTTTCATATGTAATGTAGAAATATCCGTTAAAAATCATTCATGAAATTTTAAAATGTTGAAATCAGAATCAAAGGAAAAGAAAATGATCATTTCAGATACCTTTCGAATTAAATATTTTAAACCCATTTTACTACATAGTTTTCTTAAATATGTATTAGATAAAATTTTGCTGCTAATATCTTTTTCCTCAGTTATACTATTGAGCTCAATGACTGTCTTACAAAGTAAATTTGAACTAAAATTGTTGAAGCTGAAATTATATAATTTTGTTTTATAAATTTAATAAAATACTTCAAAAAATTGTAATTAAATTTCTTTTAGATTTTTTATTTACTTTATCACAGTGTTAAGTTTTATCTTTTATTTGGATATAAAACTATAGTAAATTATTTCATTTTAGTTTTGTTTTAATTTATTCGATTTACGTAGTGAATATGAGTATTGTAGTTTTTGCCATATACCCTCACACATTTTAATTAACCTATGATCGATATCTTTCTGTGATTTAGCAAAATTATATTGTTGCTGTATTAATTTTGCTGCCATTTTTAAATTACCAATTTGTATTAACGATATACTAAACCAAAGTTTACATCTAGCTTGAATAAATGGATCACCAATTCTCATACCCAATGTTAATTGCTTAAGTGAAATTTTTCCAGCCGTTTTTGCCTACAAAAATAATTTCAAAAAATTAATTTGGTTAATTTCTAACCTTAAACAAATAATTCTTAGGATAAATTCACAAATGAAATGCATACACAGTGCGTAAAATTGTCTCCTAATGCTGAAAATCCACCACCTAATGTTGATAACCATGACATCATATTTTCAATTTCAACCTTTTCCCAAACTGTCTGAGATGCCATCAAATTTCTAAAATTATACAGAATAAAATTATTTTAATTCAATTAAAGAAATAATGTAATTTTTATTCACTTACCCTTTATAATCTAATGGTTCTCTTTTAGGTTGTACAATTTTAATAAATAAATGATTTGTAAATTTTGATTTTGAATATTTTGCACATAATAAATGACGATAATTATTCAAATTGAATATTTCCTCTATAAAATAATATACTTCTATACCATTGGCTTCATATTTATCTAATTTATAATTTTCTAGAATTTTATTATTTAAAGGATTTCTATAAAATGTACCACTTTGTTTTGAATTTTTTAGTTTACGTTTAATTAAAAATACTTGAATCCATGAAAAATAGTCTTCAATATATAAAATCATACTCAGAATTATTTAAATTTATGTAAAATTTAATTTTTAAATAAAATAATTAGGTAGTTAGTTTAAAAAATAAATTATAATGAATAAAATACGGTTTTAATTGCTTTTAATTTGATATTAAAAATTAAAACAAATGTCATTCACAATCCATGTTCGGATTCCATAATTTTCAATTTTATGTTTTTCATCAAACGTCAAAACTACTATTATGGATCTTGTACTTTGTTTATTAATGAATATTGAATAACACTTTTCACTGCATGCAATTCGGGATTTGAAATTATTGAAATTTGAAATTGGGAATTGGAATTGTGTGTTTACTCATATTTTATTTTCATTTCTGCAAAGAATTTAAAAATTATGGTGGGATAGACTGCATAGTTGGATTTGAAGTAGTAGGATAGGGTAGAACTGTAGGAGTAGGAATTTAGGAAGGAAGTACAGTATTCATTTGTTTGTTAAATAATTGCTTATTAGTTATTGTTATTGCTTAACTTAACAGATCTCAGCTTCTCAGCGATCTATTCTATTATCATTTAATTACCTACATTTATTTATCAGTTATTGTTAATTGTGCACAAACAAAAAATTACGAATTTTTATTTCTCTTAATTTATTTCTGTGTTTATATTATAAAAAAATTAATAAAAAATCATGAAACCTCCGTATAAAGTAGGTAAGTTGTATTGCTAAAATTTATTTCTATCGTTAAAATTAAAATATTTTAATTCAGCCACATGGTGCATACAATATTGAGGTTAAATAATAAATAAATAAACATTGGATAAAACAAAATGAAAATATAAAAATTATTAAATTTTATAATTTTCAGCTGATATTAATTTAGCTGAGGCTGGACGTAAAGCAATTATAATTGCAGAAAATGAAATGCCCGGGTTGATGGCATGCCGTCAAAAATATGGTCCAATGAAACCATTAAAAGGTGCTCGAATTGCAGGATGTCTACATATGACAGTACAAACTGCTGTTCTTATAGAAACCTTAATTGAACTTGGAGCTGAGGTACGTACATTACATATTATTATATGCAAGGAATTCATGTGTTAATTTTTAAAATATCTTAACCGGTTGCTATACAACTCGTACACTACTTATCAATTATGTTATCAGTATTTAAAGTTGACCTTAAGATGAATCTTATAAATCATTAGCATGACAATGCAACAAAATCTTTAAAAACTTTTTTAATCATGTTACTAAGTTTATTGACGTCATTGTTATGTAGAATTCTTTTTTCCATTGTATTTTTTAGGTTCAATGGTCAAGCTGTAATATTTTTAGCACTCAAGATCATGCGGCTGCGGCAATTGCAGCTACGGGTGTACCAGTATATGCTTGGAAAGGTGAAACTGATGAGGAATATATTTGGTAAACACAAACTATTTTGCTTTATGTTTTATGAAATACACTTAATTTAATGTTGTATTTGTTATCCAGGTGTATTGAACAAACTTTAATTTTCAAAGATGGTCAACCTTTAAATATGATCCTTGATGATGGTGGCGATCTAACAAATTTAGTTCATCAAAAACATCCTGAATATTTGAAAAGTATTCGAGGTCTTAGTGAAGAAACAACAACTGGAGTTCATAACTTGTATAAAATGATGAATGAAAATCGTTTAGGTGTACCAGCATTTAATGTCAATGATTCTGTTACAAAGGTATTAATAATGATAATTTAGATCTCCAATTTTGTTTTAGTAATCAAATACATTTTGAAATGAATTTTAGAGTAAATTCGATAATCTTTATGGATGTCGTGAATCATTAATTGATGGCATTAAACGTGCTACTGATGTTATGATTGCTGGTAAAGTTTGTTGTGTAGCCGGATACGGTGATGTAGGTAAAGGTTGTGCGCAAGCATTACGTGGATTTGGTGGGCGAGTTTTAATAACTGAAATAGATCCAATAAACGCGCTACAAGCAGCTATGGAAGGTTACGAAGTAACAACTATGGAAGAAGCAAGTAAAGAAGCAACAATTTTTGTAACAACAACAGGTTGTGAACAAATCATATTAAGTGAACATTTTGAAAATATGAAAGACGATACAATCGTATGTAATATTGGACATTTTGATTGTGAAATTGATGTTGAATGGTTAAATAAGAACTCAATTGAGAAAGTTAATATAAAGCCACAAGTTGATCGTTATACATTGAAGAATGGTAATCATATAATTTTATTGGCTGAAGGAAGATTAGTAAATTTGGGTTGTGCACATGGACATCCATCATTTGTAATGTCAAATTCATTTACAAATCAAGTACTTGCACAAATTGAATTATGGACAAAACCAGGACAATATCCAATTGGTGTACATGTTCTACCGAAAATTCTTGATGAAGAAGTAGCACGTTTACATTTAGATAAATTGGGTGTAAAATTAACAAAACTAACTGATAGACAAGCTAAATATTTGGGCATTAAAAAAGAAGGTCCGTTTAAATCAGACCATTACAGATATTAAAAAAAGTACACATCAATGTTGTGTGCATTTATTTTTATTTTGAGTGACTTAAATATGCTTTTGTTATATTGGAAAAAAAATATATAAATAAAATAGTAGAAACAAAATTTAATTTGTAGTTATTATTGTTGCCAAATTTATCAAATCCAGCATCATTTATTTTCAATCAACAAATTTTTGTTGGAAATCTAATTGAAATCCTAATAAATGATCCTTGAATATATTGTAGATGTGATGAGAAAATAAATGATCGCACTTTGCCTGTGGGTATGCAATAATTTGCTTAAAAAATATGTGCTTTGTGAATTGTAGTATGCGTTCGACTATCATCAACGACAAACAAAAAAAAATAATCTAAATTATAATAGAACAGCTAAATTTAAATATTCATATTTAAAAAGTATTTCTTAACAATTTTACATAAGTTTTTCCGTTAAAACCACTGAATTTTAACAGAATCAAAATTAAAATTCTGAATTCGCTCAACAGATTTAAGTGAATGTAGTACGACTAGTACGAATACAGTACGTCCTAATTTCTGATTGTTGTTAAAATGTTTCATTTGCCATATTTATTGTTTATTTAAAAATTTTTTGAATTCATTCATATGTTTGTTCGTTTCGTTTTATTGACTTTTTCTTGAATTGAATCTATGAAAATATGAAATATAAAACATTCTTTGAAACATTTTTAATAAATAAAAAGGGGAAAACGAGTTTACTAGGAATTTTAGAAAATAAAAACTTAAGGAAATATGAAGATTTCGGTTAAATTAAAATTGAATGGGAATTTCAAAATTTGTGTGAAGTGAAATTGAAAGTTGTCGCCTGTCGGTTGTATATATATATACATATATACAATATCACACATAAATATAATATCCAACAAATGTGTGTGTGTATATATAATAACCATTAAGTAAAAAATATAGAAATTATTGGATTTGTGTTGTGTTTTGTGTTTCGCTTGTTCTACTTTTTTATTTAATTATACATCACATCCATACAATTTTATTTGGTGCTGCTGGACCCTGGAGTTTTTTTAATAAAAATTTTATATTTTAATTTTCGTTGTAATTTTAATATTGAGAAAAAAAAAAGTGAAATAATTATTCATTTAAAAAAATAAAATGCCTTCAAGTAAGTTTTATTGTTTTTTCTAAATGTTAAATTGTCTTTTAAATTCGTATCTTTTTTTTTTTGTTTGGAATTCATTCTAAAAAAAAAAAGATTTTACTAAAAAGTTACATAAAAATGTAAAGAATGTGAATTACTGTTTTAATTAAATGCAAAAAAAGAAAAGGGTGATTATATACGATGACTATATTAAAATTGTGTTTTGCATAATTCAGGTTTTCAAAAAAAAAAAAAAAAAATTCCTAGCTTAAATTTCAATTTAATAATTATTGAATAAAATACTTTTTTCCATGTCTAATTTATCATGTACCAGAATCTGCAAACAAAGAAAAATGAATATTAAAATCATGTGAAAAAAATATCTAACAAATATTGTGTCGTCAGCGAAATAATTGAATCTTTGTTTTATATCTTTTATATACTAATGAAAATCATAGTACATACTTACATACATCTACGTATTTAATTCAATATGTCTGATTTGACCTAATTAAAAGATAAAGTAATAAAGATAAAGTTTCTGCTATGCTAAGATATACATATGTATGTGGTACTGTTTGTTGTTTGTACCTAAAATACAGGCAGAAAGCAAGAGTGCAACAGTAAAATACAAAGAAATAAAATGAATATCTCCCGATCAATATATACAATGATATAGTGAATGAATTACATATACCTATTCTTTTTTCTTTATTTTGTAATGTTGCATTACAAAAATAACAATCAATATTGTAAATATATGCCCAGAAAGATTTTTTTTTTTGAATTTTTTATGTTTATGTTTCTTTCTTATTTTTTTTTTTTAATTAAAAATTTAATTATTTCCTTTTACAGCACCAATTAATACTGAACAATTAGAAAAATGGAGAAAAAATTTTTATAGTGAACCAAAAAATATTTTAGCCCAGAATGTATGCAGTAGAAATGATCCATATGATGTTTGTGTATCAAGAAAATCATTAGAGAAAATTAATCATGTTTTCACTTATAAGGTAAAATTTTACATAATAAAAAAAATTTTTTAAATGTAATATAACAAATAATTTCATAATTTTGTTTGTTCTTTTTTTTTTTTAGGTTGAAAATGAAGGTAAACCAGTAACGAATCAAAAAAGTTCTGGTAGATGTTGGATATTTGCTGCATTAAATACAATACGTATACCATTTATGAAAAAATTAGAATTAGATGAATTCGAATTTTCACAAGGTTATTTATTTTATTGGGATAAAATCGAAAGATGCCATTATTTTTTAAATAATATTGTAAATACATTACAAAGAGGTGAAAAAGTTGATGGAAGATTAATGTCATTTTTATTACAAGTAAAATATGATTTTTAAAAAAAAAAAAAATTATTTTACAATTTTATGTTATATTAATTAAAAATCTTTGTAATTTTTTAGGATCCAATAAATGATGGTGGTCAATGGGACATGATTGTTAATTTAATAACAAAATATGGTTTAATGCCAAAGAAATGTTTCCCAGAGACATTCTGTTGTGAAACAAGTTCAAGAATGAATATGTTATTAAAAACTAAGGTAAAACATTAAGAATATCTTTCTAAACAAACATTTGGTACTTAAAAAAATTTTTTTTCTTTTTTTATATATTTTCTTCAGCTCAGGGAATATGCAAAAATTTTAACTGATAATTATTTGAATGAAAATGCTTTATCAAATATAATCAAAGAACAAATGAGTGAAATTTATAAAATAATTGGTATTTGTTTATCAATACCGTCTGAGACTTTTGTATGGGAATATTATGATAAAAATAAAGCATACAATTCTGTTGGGCCAATATCACCATTGGATTTTTATAATGAATTTGTAAAACCGTGTTTTAACGTAGAAGATAAAGTAAGATTTAATTCTTTAAAGCATTTTCAAGTTTTGTTTTATTTGCTTTCTAATCAAAATAATAATATTTTTAGGTTTGTCTTGTTACTGATCCACGTTCAACAAATCCATATGGTAAAGCATACACAGTCGATTGTTTAGGAAATGTTGTAGGCGGACGTCCAGTATTATACAATAATCAACCTGTTGAAGTTTTGATGGATCTTGTCACAACTGCCTTAAAAAAAGGTGAAGCAGTATGGTTTGGTTGTGAAGTGAGTAAACGGTATTCATCAAAACAAGGTGTAGAAGACTTGGAAATGTAAGAATAATTATTCAAATGATTATTAAACAACTTATATTAATTGATTTTACCTTTTTTCTTGTAGTCACGATTTCAAACTTGTATTTGATGTTGATTTTCAAGTATCCTTAAACAAGGCTGATCGTTTAATTTATGGTGATTCAGCAATGTCACATGCAATGGTATTTACTGGCGTTGCAGTTGATGTAAGTGCAAAAATTTGATACCTTTAAAATGTTAAAATTTTAAAATTACTTACTTGATTCTATAGGAAAATGGCAAGCCAACAAAATTTCGTGTTGAAAATTCATGGGGTGAAGAACGTGCCGAAAAGGGTTATTTATTAATGACCAGTGATTGGTTTAAAGAATTTCTATTTGAAATCGTTGTCGATAAAAGCATTGTACCAGATGATATAATGCAAGTATTTAAAATGAAACCAGTTATACTTCCAGCATGGGATCCAATGGGAGCTCTTGCAAAATGAATATATAAAAACAATTCTTTTTTGTTTTTTTTTTTTATATCACCTTTCTTTTTTTTTAAATAAATTGATATAATTTCTATTATAAATTAATTAAAAACAAAAAATTGTTTATCATCATCTAATAATATAAAATTATTGATAAACAATTTCTTAATAAATTGAAATGGGTAGTTAATCTACGTTACTTATTAAATATATACTAATTCTAAATATTATCATGTAACATTAAAATTTTTAGAAAAAAAGACTTTTTTGTACATGAAATTATGATAGTATCAAATAAAGTAAAAAAATTACAATTTTGGAATTCCTCTTTGTTTCAAATTTAAAATCCTTTATTCATTTTAATGGTCAATTAGAGAATTTTTGTTAAAAAAAAAAACCAAAACCTATTACGAACTCGAATTTCATTTAGATATCATTTTTGGAGTTCTAAAGGAAAATAAATTTTCTGGACTATACAACTCCGGAACTCTACTCCCATTTTTTTACACCATTGCCCTTCGTCATACGATACGACGTATGTATGTACATATGGCGTGGCGGTACGACGAACTAAAAACGGTTTAATTTCGTCCTGTAAAAATTATTTATTTATTTATTTATAAAGGTTAGAATAGTAAATGAATTTACAATCCTAACAGGGGGGGAATAGCACTGACTACAGAGGTCTACGGCTATTTGGGAAAGTAGTGTCAGACTCATACCCGAGGTGGGATTCGAACCCACGGCTGTTGGGGTCGTAGACCTAGCACACTACAACTAGGCTACACAGCTGGTGTAAAAATTAAAATTGTGGTAACACTAGCAACAATGAATATTAAAATCAGACATAACCTCAAATTAAAACGTACATGTCAAAATTAATTTTGAGTTGTTGTATTTAATATTTATATTGTGTTAAATTTAAATAGAAGTTGTACAACAAACAAAAGTCTTAAATTTATTAATTAAACTTTATTTTGTGTGAAATTTGCATAAATTATCAATAAAAATGCGTGATAAAAATGAGAAATCTGTTAAATCATCTGAAATAGAAAACAATGCAAAAAAGCAAAATGTGAGAAATTTGAAAAGAGTTACAGAAATGGATGATGAAAATATGGATGATCCTGAGACAACATCACTAGAGCCGTCATCTAAAAAAGTTAAATTATTTGGCGTTGAAGATGGTAGATATATTGAATTTTTCTTTTTTTCTGATTAAAAATTGATAAAATAAATTTTTAATTTATTCATTTCAGATTCATATACACCATCTGCTTTTAATCCAAAATATCGTGTATGTCCCTATTTAGATACCATTAATCGACCAATATTAGATTTTGATTTTGAAAAATTATGTTCAGTATCATTGACACGCATTAATGTTTATGCATGTCTAGTATGCGGTAAATATTTTCAAGGTAGAGGTACAAATACCCATGCATATACACATTCAGTAGCTGAATCACATCATGTATTTTTGAATTTACAAACTTTACGATTTTATTGTTTACCAGATAATTATGAAATAATTGATTCATCATTAGATGATATAAAATATGTATTAAATCCAACATTTAATTTAAATGATATAAAAAATGTAGATAGTCCATTAGTTAAATATTCTAGAACAGTTGATGGTACATTATATTTACCTGGTGTTGTTGGTTTAAATAATATAAAAGCAAATGATTATTGTAATGTTGTATTACATGCATTATCGCATGTTGGTCCATTACGTGATTATTTTTTAAGAGAAGAGAATTATTCAAAGATACCACGTCCACCAGGTGATTCGATATTTAATTTGGTACAACGTTTTGGTGAATTAATGCGTAAAATGTGGAATCCAAGAAATTTTAAAGCGCATGTATCACCACATGAAATGTTACAAGCAGTTGTATTATGGAGTAATAAACAATTTCAAATAACTGAACAAGGTGATCCAATTGATTTTTTATCATGGTTTTTACATACATTACATCGTGCATTAAAAGGTACAAAAAAGCCAAATTCATCAATTATATATAAATCATTTTTGGGTCATATGACCATTTATACAAGAAAAATACCATCAACTGATTTAGATGATACACAAAAAGCATTATTATTAGCAACTGAAGAATATCAAGAAAAATATGAAACATCAAATTTTTTATATTTAACATGTGATCTACCACCACCACCATTATTTACAGATGAATTTCGTGAAAATATTATACCACAGGTTAATTTATATCAATTATTATCAAAATTTAATGGTATCACTGAGAAAGAATATAAAACATATAAAGATAATTATATGAAACGTTTTGAGATAACAAAATTACCACAATTTATAATATTGTATATAAAACGTTTTACAAAGAATACATTCTTTTTAGAAAAGAATCCAACTATAGTAAATTTTCCAATTAAGTAAGTAAAATAATACAAATTTGAGTGAATTACTATACTTCGTACTTTAAATATTTTCACTACAGGCCTTATGGAAGTTACAGTGATACAAAGTGATACTACTTTTCGTAGTTTCCATAAGACGTGTAGAAATTGAATTTAAGTCTCTACTTCAACAAACTCAGTGGTTCGCAACCCACGTTAAATTGTAAGTGCACGTATGATAGAATCGTCTCGAAAAATCATCGTAATGATGATTAGGCCCAGACTCACATCGAGCTGTTGTGCCGTTGATAATGATGATAAGGCCTGTAGTGAGAATATTTAAAGTACAAAGTATAATTGAGTTTTGAATATCACTCAAGTGATCAATTACTCATTTTTCTTTTTGTTTTTTTATTTTTCTAATATAGAAATGTGGATTTTGGTGATATATTAACACCAGAAAATCGTAAATATCATAAAAGTACCAAATATAATTTAGTTGCTAATATTGTACATGATGGTGAACCAAAAAAAGGTACATATCGTGTTCATATATTTCATAAATCAAATCAACAATGGTATGAAATGCAAGATTTACATGTTACCAATATATTACCACAAATGATAACATTAACTGAATCATATATACAAATTTATGAACAAAGTAATGATTAAAATTTTATATAATTAAAGAAATTATCTTGAAATTTAAGTATTCTCTAATATTTAATTTAAGAATGTATAAATTTATATAAATAAAATATTTTTTTGTTTATTTAGAAAAAAAAAAACAAAGTTTATAATTCGAAGACTTTTATCAGTTAAAATTTATAAATAAGTGAAATTTAAATTTTCAGAAAATTGAGAAAAGAAGCCAGACAAAAATAAAAATAATTTTTTTTTTTAAAAACTGAATTTAATAAATACTTTTTCTCTTGTATTTTACATAATAATTAAAAATTTTCAAATAATAGAAAAGAAAACAACAATAAATGCCGTTTGTTCAAGAATTCAATTTTAATTTGGTTTCTTAACAGTTGCTTCAACATCAGCTGCTATCTTTTGTGCTGCTTCACGTGTATCCTCATAGATTTTCTTTAATACAGTTTCAACTTGTTGTGATACTTCTTTACCTTGTTCCTTTAATGTAGCACTATATTGTTCAGTATTTTGTAAAACATTCTTTAATGATTCTTCGAATTTTTGCTTTAATTTTTCAGCATTTGCTGTTAATTCTGGATTTTTAGCTTTTAATTCTTCAATTGTACCACTTAATTGATTTGTGATACCTTGTAAAGCTTCATCAGCTTTACCAGCTTGTTGTTTAGCCTAACATAAATAAATATAAAAATTTTAAATAAACAAAATGAAAAAAAAAAAAAAAAATCTTCACCATTTAACAAAAATTTAAATAATAAATTTTTTTATTTTATACCTCTTCAGATAATTGTGATACTAATCCTTGTAAATTTTCAGCATATTGTTTACCTTGTATTTGAACAAGATTAAGTAATTCTTCATCATTTTGTACACCAACCAATTTTAAGAAATTTGAATGTAATTCACCAATTGCAGTTTCAGCTTGTTTAGCTAATTCTTGTAAATTAGGTGTTTGTATTTCACGTTTAACATAACATGTAGCAATCTTTATTTAAATATGAAAGAAACAAAATTTTAATTTTAAATACACTATTTTGTAGAATTTATTTATTTATTTTTTCCTTTCAAACTTTACTTACTTGGAATACACTAAGTGCACACAAAACGTACAATAATTTTGCCATTTTTATTTAATTTTTATTTTTATTTTTTTTTAAATTCAAAAAAAAAAATTATTTAATTTAATTTGTAAACGTTGTTACTTAATTGTTAGATGCTAACGAACTAAAAATGAAAATGAATTGAAACAATTATTTATATCTGACTGAATGCAAAAAGAAAAAATAAATTATAACATAAATTCTGTATTACAAATGATTGTATTAGTCAAAATAATTATTTTAAATATATGTAGATTATTTCAATTTCAATTAAAATAGATTACAAATTATACAAAAATAAAACTAAAAAAAAAAAAAAGAAAAAAAAATTGTTATGAACCAATGAAAAATAAAATATTCAATTTTATCTGTTGACAAAGCAAATTTTGATATCAATTTATACTACATGTATAGAACATTTACATATGTATGTATGTGTTTCATAAATATATAATTTAAATTTAATACATGATCAATATATAAAATCTCAAAATCATGTATACATTTAGAGATGTACGGTCAAAGTCAAAGGTTGCGGACAAACAACATCATCTTCATCATATCATCAACATCATCATCATCATCATCATCATCGTCATTATTGCTTGTATTATTATCATAATTTTAACTTAGTAATGATATTCAATTCAGTATATTGAATACATACAACGGTTATAATGCACATTCACACACAACTGCATATATAATTTTTACTAGACTTAAATACCAAACATATTTAAATATATGTACATATGTATGTAGCCATTATCATTTCATCATGTATTAAACAAAATATGTTATGTATTTTTCAAATTTTTTTTTTTTTTAATTAACGACAATTTTGTAGATAAAAAGGAGAATTTAAAAAAAAAGAAAGAATAAAAAGTACAATTTCATAATTTGTAATTACATACATGAAAATTAATTGATTTTTCTTTTTTGTTTTCTTATTATATTTTAAATGAGCATAATACACCTAATAACGATTTTATTTTTCAATAGGTCAAATGATAAAAGAATTATTATTTAAGGGGAGTAAATGTTGTCTGAAAAATATTTTATAATTTTAATTGCACCAAAAAAAAAAAAAAAAAATTGTATTTTTTGTTGTTGTGCATTATCTTATCATTCTTAGAAAAATTATTTAGTACTCTTAATGTGTAATATCTGTTTTTTATAATTCATGAATTATCCGTATAATTCAGGACAATTCAAAGGACCTAACACATGTTCTAGAAATTAAAAAATTTTCCGTTAAAATTCATCTAACTATTTTTTTTTTACCTATTATCATTATTATAACGATTATAAATTACATTTCGAGAATTTACACGTGCAAAAGAAAATAGCAAAACCATTTCCTTGTTCTAACTTTACAATGGTTTTTTTTTTTTTTAAATTTATTTATTTATTTTATTTTTTTTTTAAATAATGACCTTTCGACTAAATTCAATAAATTAATTCTTTCATTAATAAAAATATTTATACTTAAATGTGGAAAATTTTTTTACAGGAAATATTAAAAAATAATAATTTAAAAAAAAAAAATAATAATTAAATTATAAACAGGTTCAAAGTACAACAAAAAGGTGTTTATTACGTATGTGAATAAATAATTGTAAATAATAAAAGGAAAAAAAAAAATTACAAAAAAGATATAACATAAAGGAGTCCTAAACAACCCCTTATCATGATAATAATAATAATAATTCATTAAAAAATTTTCCAAAATAAACAAATTAAATAAAATTACACAAAAAATTATATAATGTAATAAAAATAAATTTGTTTATTTGATTTTTAATTAATAATCATTCAGAAATAAAGATTTCTACTAAATATAAGTATACGATGTAATACAAAATACAAACAAAAAGATTCATACTTATAAATTATAAAAAAAAAAAAAAAAAAAAACGTTTTGTTTATAATTTAAAATAAAATTAAACCAACTAGAAAAAAAATTTTTTTTTAAATATTAGAAAAAATTAAAAATTACAAACAAAAAAAAAGCAAAATATAAATTATGAAATTATCTCATTTAAAAAAAAAAAAAAAAAAAAAACTTTATTTTTGTTACAAATTTGAAATTTTTATAAATTTTAGTTTTCTACTTTTCGTATGGAAATTCATATAAAAAATTTTACAATTTAATTATTTATTCATTTTATTTTTGATTAATCTAATATTTCCAAGGAAAATTTCGTAAAAAAAAAAAAAAATTTTATGCATTGGGAATTGTTGATAATTTTTCTTAAAGAATTAATTGAAATAGAAAAAACATACAAAAAATTATGTAAAAAAAAAAAAAAAAAATAGATAACCTTTTTAAATTTTCAGATATGATGTGCTCGTTATGTTACCCAAAAACGGAAATTATCTTCTTTTTTTTTTAAATTATTTTTATTTTTTGTACACAATATTGAAATTATCAACATGTACAAGTATAATATGAATAAATTTCAATTAAATTGAGTCATTTAAATTTGAGAATTCAATTTGAAATTTTCATTTTAATTTGTAAAATAAAAAAAATTTATTTAAAATTTTATTTAAAAAATTAATTTTAAATAAAAATCTTTTAAAAAAATTTTCAACACATAATTTTACTCGTATATAAATGAAATTTTACAAATTTCACATGAAAATAAATTATATATATACATGCAAAGAGAACGTTATCTATTTTCAAATAAAATTTTGTTGAAATCATAAATGCATACATACATATATGCAATTATCTGAGAATCTTATTGATTTATTAATTAATCGGTTGTTCACACTGTTGATACAGCACAAAATGCAAAGAAATAAAAAATAAACATATTCAAAAATGCATTCATGACCGTTTTAAATTTGTAATTTATGTTAGCAATATTCAAGGCTTTTGGAACGTTTTTTTTTTTTTTGATTTTTGAATTTATTAGATTTTTTCAATTTTTATTATCAATAATATTAGAAAAATAAAATTCAAGTTGTCCAACTGACCGCTATTTGAAAAAAAAAAAAAAAAATTATTCTTTTCGTAAGTAAGTGATTTATCACTTTATGTGAATAATTTTTTTTTTTTTTTTTTTTTTTTGTAAATTATATCAGCATGTATTTACATATAGAAATAATTTAAACAGAAATAAATAAAATAAGTTTAAATATTTTGCGTTGTAATCAAATAACAGACAAAGGTCATTAAAAAAAAAAAAAATACTGATAATAACCGTTTTATATGTACTATATCCCCTTAGAAATTAATCAAAAATCTCACATATGTGCAACATGTACATAAAAAAAAAATATTTATATAGATTCATTTTATATAAATGATAGATAGTTGTCTTGTCTGTTTTTTTATTATTATTATTATTTATTTATTTATTATATTATAACTAATAAAATCTTGATCATGAAATTTTAAAAATGTTCAAATACATCATTTAAATTTAATAATTAAAATCAGTATAAAATTTGTTCTGAACGGCTTAACATATAAAATTCTTTAAAATTTAAAAATATATTTAAAAAAATTTTCTTAGTATTTTTTTAAAAATTTTAAATTTTCTAAATAAATAACAAAAAAATGGCAAAAATTGCATTATTATTCGTTTTAATTTTCTGTATTGTTCAAGTAAGTTCTAAATAAATAAAATATGAATATGTATGTAGTATACGTTTAAAAAATTCATTTATATAATTATTTCTATTGTTACTTTTATTTAGATATGTTTATCGACACCAGTTAAACGTGATACTGAAGCACAACAAGATAATACACTTGTTAAAGCAGTTGAAGCTGAAATTACTAAACTTAAAGAACAATTAGAAACACAATTTACCAAAGAAAATGTAGATGTAAGTTAAAAAATTTACAAAATCAAAAAAAAAAAAAAAAAAAACCATTTTATTATACGTTTTATTTTCTATGTATTTTTTTTTTTTTTTTTATTATTACAATGATAAAATTTTCAATTTATTTACTATAACGATTTTGTTTTCTTTTATATGTATGTGCACAGAAATTCACAAATCAACTTATGGAACTTGGTAAAAAACTTCAAGAGAATGCTAGTGAATTCGTTAATAAAATTCAAGCAGAACAATCAAAACCATCTAGTTAAAAAAAAAAAAAAAATGTAAATTAAAAAAATTCTAAAATATTTTTTTGTTTTCATTTTTTTTATTAATAAAGTGTACAAAAAACATAATGAAGTGCATATTATTGAAATAAATAAAAATATTTTATTAAAGACAAAAAAAAAAAAAGAGTTGTTTCTTCTTAGCCTTGAAAAACTAAACAAAAAATAATATGAAAATGAATAAAAACAAAATTACAATGAAAGTACATTTTTCTCTTTCAATTTTACTAGACTAGTCAATTTATACAAATTCTATTAGCATTTCTATCAGTAAATTTGTATAAGAAAAAAAATAATAATAATAATAATAATTATCAATCCTTGCTTTCTATGCACAATTTTTAAAATCTCTGATCGATTTTTTTTTTTTTCATTTTCATTTTCAATGTAAATCATGATTGTAAATATATGATTTTTCAAATTTATATAATCAATACATTTAGAATTTGTTTTTCAAAAATATTCTATAATTTTTCCTAAATTTTTTTTATGATTAAAAGAATTGTAATATTTTATCTAGTTACAAATAAAAATTGATAACAAAAATGCATTATCAGAAATTATTTACATACATAATACATACATAATACATGTTATTATGAAACTTGTTTTTGAAAAGAAAAAAAAAGTTCATGATTAATGGGTAAATCTAGATTAAAATTTATTTGTATGTGTATGTACATGATAACGTTGGAGAATACATGACAATTCATACATATTTATAAGCAATTCCATATTTATTTTGTAGATCAGTAAAATGGCATAAAATTCAATTAAAATATAAATTTGTGAACAAAAACCGGTTCATTAAAATCAAACGCATTGAATTTGTATTAAAAATTATTTATGTTAGGGAGATATACAACATACATACATATGTGTAACTCAAAGTAAAAATAAAAAATTGAATTTTGTCCTTATTAAAAACTGTATACATATATTTCTTAATACGTTAATGAAATCAATTAAACGAATTTTTAAAATTAATTTTAATACTTTTGAAATGTTCATTCTAAGAGATTTTTTTTTTTTGCATAATACACTGGTATCAGGCTTAGATGCAGTCAATTTGATAAAATCGTTATGATAAATATAATGTTAAATTAAACTTTGAAATGAATGAATCTATATAAAACTGCATTGTTTTTGTTCATTTGTGTATGTTATTCATTTTATTTGTACTTGAAATTTAATTGTATTCTGATTATTCATTTTATTTTAACAAAAAAAAAAAAAAAAAGTACGTTATATAACGTTTTTCTTTTTTAAATTAAATTTTTTACTTTTTTTTTTTTTTTAATTAAAAACAAATAGAATTGTTTACAAAAATGACTAACGCATAAAATTATTAATTTTCGTATTTTCTAAAAATCAATTTGAAAATTCCATAACACTAAAGAAAAAAAAAAATTATATTTTTATTTTTTTAAACAAATCATTAGATTCTATTTGCTTTTGATTTTATTTAATTATTTATTTTTAATTTTTATTTTAAATTAATATCATACGTAAAAATATAATACAATAATTAATAATTATTTTTATTTTACATACATTAATACGAATGAAATATTTTATTTAAACTATATATCTTAATTGTTTTTGATAAAATTCTTTTATAACTTAAATGACTAAGAAAAACAAACAGGAAAATTTTATTAAAATAATTATATATAGTACTAATAATAATAATAATAATAATAATAGTAACCAATTATTAATAATTAAAAATTAATAATAATTAATTTTTTTAACGAAATAGATACAAATTACATTAAATAATAATTATAATAATAATGTTACATGTATTTTGGTTTAATTTCATTTTTTTTTTTTTTATCTAATTTTATTAAAGTGATTTTATAAATATACCTTGTTCTTATGTGCATGTATTCACGCTCAACATTTATAAGCAAAAAATAATAATAATAAAGAAAAGAAAATAATTTTGAAACTAGATTTCTTTTTTGTTTAAATTATGGTATTAGTAATTAAAAGAACAATTAGAATAAATCGTGATAATAATTAATTAATAAAAATGTACAAATATAAAAATACAATTGTAAATACATATGCGATTATATTATTTAAAAAAAAAAAAAAAACAAAAAAAAAAAAAAATATATATATATATTTCCTATTCCTTTTTATGTACGCACTAAATATAAATAAATAAAATTTATCTCCACCTTACAATTTCTTTTTCTTAATTTGTTATTTAAAATAAACACTGGTTCTTTTCTCAAAGAAATATAAAATGAAGTGTGATAATTTATATTTGCATACGTACTTTAGCTAGACAGGAAAGAGATTTATTTAAAATAAAAAATAAAAAATTAAGCTGATACGAAGAATTTTGTTTTAATTTTTTATTTTTGATGGACATATAGATTTTAACTTTTTCTCCTAATTTAATATTATGTATATATTTCTTTATTTTTTATTTTTTTGTTTTGGAATGACAAATATGTATTTTGCAATATTTTAAATTTTCCTTGTTCATTTTATTTTTTTTTCTCAGTTTTATTTTCTTTTTAATTTTATTATTTTTATTAGAATATTCAATCATTTAAAATATTTTTTTATTTGATGTTAACGTTTATTAAATATTTTTATGTATAGAATTTCTATGTCAATTTTCAGATAATTTATTTTTTATTGAAACATTATTCATTTCTGTATATAATTTTTGAATTGATGATAATTCATTATCATTATGATTACCGTCCTCTTTTTTATTATTCATTATTGATGTACTATTATCGCCACCGCCACCACCATCAATTATTAATTCAGATGATTGTATTGGTGTTGCTACTTTAATATTTTTTTTTGGTGTACCGTTTGATAATGGTCGTGAATTTTCTGAACTATCAGATATATCACTTGAACTTGAACGAATATCACCTTCCATCTAAAAATATCAAAGTATAAAATATTTTATAATTTTGTTTATCTTATTTTTATATATATATATATTTTTTTTTTAATATTTACCTGTCCAACTTTAATGGCATTGTATGCAATTTGTAAAATTAAATACGTCCAAGCAACATGTAATAACAGCAATAATATTAATAAACTGTTAAAAATGTAATAAGCTGGAAACATTGGTAATATACTAGGAGCCTCAACTGATGAACTGAGAGTAAAAAAGAAAAAAAAAATGCATATATTCAATTTGATCAGATTTTTTTTGAAATTTATAGAGAAAAAAAATTAGTAATAATTATACCTGTAAATAATTCTTGGATAGAAACCAAGTCTTGTGATTATCCATACAATTGTAAAAATGGCAAATATTGTATCGCATAATTTTTGATAATTCGCATATTTTGTTATTTTAGCTGCCTATAAAAAGCAATACAAGAAAAAATCATTAAAAAAAATTCATAATAAAGTTTAATTATGAATAATTAAAATAAGTTCATGATTTTTAATTAAAAAAATTGAAATTTACCTCCAAAAATATATCTGCACAATCATGTACAACAAGTACTAATGATCCGACTCTATGTAAATTGCATACCCAACTTAATCCTATTAATAATAATGTAACCATATGATGTACAAACATTTGCCAAAAATCTTTTCGTTTAACATCAAAAAATTGTGATGCCGTTAATGCCCAATAAAATGACATCGATACCATATAATACCACCATATTTCGTTATCTACAGACTAAGAAAAAAAAAAGAAACGTGTAAATATTTTATGTTACTTAGTAACTTTATTTACTAACCTGATGAGGATAACCATGCCAGCATTGTTTCACATCCCAAAACCATGATTTATCCCATAATACGATTAAACCATATATAAAACTGTATGTATAATATATGCATCGCCATGAATTTTCACAAAATTTAACTAATGTTGATGGTTTATCTTGTGCACGTCTAAGACGCCACCATCTTTCGATTTGTCGTTGTGTTAAATCTGTTTGCTTTGTTAATGCGACTATCTGTAAAAATATAAATTGTTCAAATGAATTAAAAAGTAATCAAATACATATTTAGACAATAATATTTACTCTTTTGTGTGTTATCCTTGTATTTTCAGCATACGCATTTTCCAATATTAGATTTGATGCAGCTTTCTTTGGTCTAGAACTTTTTATACCTAATGACTTACCTAGTGGTGCTAGCCAAAATCTAAAAAATAAAATAAAAACAAAAACATGCATGAGTAATTTTTTAAAAACACATTAAATTGTTATCATTTCTAAATTTTACATATGTATGTATGTGAGAATATTTATAAAAAATATTTACTTTAAAATGAAAATAAAATTTTGATTTTGTCAATATTTAAAAATTAAAATAATACAAAATTATTTTGGTAATTTATTTATTTACTAATCAAAATTTATGTACAAATTGCATTTCTATTAAGAAGATTGCTTAACATTTTTGTTATTACACTTGACTAAATTGGCACCTATCTTTATTTGTAATTTAAAAAATTAAATAAAGAAAAAAAAAAAACAAAAGAAGCTAAAATTTGTTTTAATCATGAAATAAAAGTCTTAAAAAGAATTTTTAGAAATTTCTGAATCATAATTATTTTATAGATCTTGATTATTTTGACTCATTAAAATTAATACATTTTCGTTGAGCATTACAAGCTTGCATGTACCCTACATACATACTTAAAAATATTCATCAATTTGACATGATTGATAAAAAAAATTAAATTGTAATAAACACATAATAATAAATATCTGAATAAATCGATAAAAAAAAGTGTAATCATTTCCTTTAAAATGAAAACAATATAAAAAATGATTATAAATTAAATGAAATACTATACATGTGTGGTATTAGAATAATCAGATGAATGTAATAAAAACGTACTATACTTAAATTATTTTCAATCGCGTGATTAGATATTTTAAAGTAGTAGAATACTACACAGGTTTTATTTATACAATTTATATGACAAGCCGATTTAATTTACACACATATGCAGGTACCTACATTGTAAAATTTATAATCAAAAATTTGTATGTACTTTTTTTTGCAATACGTTACGTAGCTACACAAAATATCAGCTACGGTTCTTACTATCATATCATAGGTATACAAAAAAAATAAATAAATGATATATGAATCTGATATACAGAATTCAAAGGGGCATTCGTACGTACATGTGATGTATAAAAATACATTAATACATATAAAATTTTTTAAATTCCTAAATAGTAGATAGATATCATTGATTATTTCATTCCATTTTTAGATACAATCTTAATTCCCTCTAACAATTAAATTACTTATAACAACAAGAAAAATTATATGAGTGTAAAATAAAAATAAAAAAAACATCTCCAAAATGCTACTAATAAAATAAAATTAAAAAATATTAAAAATAGAAATTTTATTCTATCTCACCCGCATGATATTTACTTTACTTCAGTATGTATGTACATAATACACACCATTTATTTTTCATGTGGTGGTATCACGTTAAAATTGAAATACAGATATTTTGACTTTTTCTTTTCTTTTTTCATAAATTTTTTTTTTTTAGTAATTTTGTATTTTGTTTTTTTTTTTTGTATGATTATAATGCCTACACAATTAAAATCAACGATATATGTACCCTATATACAAAAAAGTGTGTAGTCTTTAAAAATAATGATCATTATAAAATGACCTGTTGTTGTAATCTATGAATCATGTCATGTCGTTTTTTTTTATTATCGTTTTATTTTTATTTTGCTTTTTCTTTTTGATATGTGTAATTCTTGTTATTATTTTCTTTTTTCTTTTTATATATCATCTTGCAAAACAAGATTAACCGCTAACCTTTTTATCTTATAAATCAAAAAAAAAAAAAACAAAAAAAAAAGATGCTAGTTGAGTAAATAGAAGATAGTACTCATGTCCAACTAAAATTTTTCTTGTATTTTACTATTTACAAATAGAATCAATTAAAAAGATTTTTTTTAAAAAAAAATGTTTATTTCAAAACATTCGTTTACAAAAAAAAAAAAAAAAAAAAAAAAAAACAAAAAAATTCGTGGTCACGTTGTTTTTCTTCTCCAACTGAATGAGTGCAAAATAAAAAAAAAATCGGTCTAACTAAACCGAATGCAAAACAGGGCAAGGCAAGGCAAATTATCTTAACAAGCTATCACATCAAAAATTGTTACATATTTCTAGATTAGAATCAAAAATGTTTGTAATTTTCTAATTATTATTAATTAAAACTAAAATTATTCCATTAAAGTTTTAAAAAAAAAGAAGTTTTTTTTTATAAATTTACCTTTCAAGTGTATATCGTAATGCCAACATGAATAATGCCAATGGTAATGGCCATATTAAATGTTTGTAATTTGCATGATTAACGTCTGGTCGTGATCCTGGTGCAATATCTTCCCATGTTACATTTGGTGGTAACCAAATTTTTGTTGACCAAAATGTATTTGCGATATCATTTAATAATTCCATTATCTACACCTTTTTTTCGTTGTCAGACTTCACTAATAAAGTTTCTTTAGTTAAATTGTAGTTTTTTTTTCTCCTAATTTTCTTTAGGAAGTCCCCCTATTTCTTTTTTGTATTTTTGTGTAAATTTATAATTTTTTTCAATTAATTTTTAAATTATTATAAAAGAATACACATAATAATTATGATTTTAATTAATTTTTAAATTCTAAATACTTTTTCTTTCAATCGAAAAGTAAATCATCTTTTTCACACCGAGTGATTAAAAAAAATTTTTTTTACACACTATGCAAGAAATACATACTATGAAAATGAAATATGATTATCTAGTATCTATATCTATATATATACATATTGTATGTACAACCTTGATAATAATATAATACACATACCGACACCATTCATACATCGTAACACACCATACCGTCCATCCATACCCATATTTATATACATAATACATATACTATATGTATGTACGAACGAACGATTTATATATGAACTCAACGCTGACACTGGTGACAGCGGCCAAGCCAAGACCCATTGATCTGGGTGTGTTCAAAATATTAAAACTTCTATTGCCGATAATGCCGATTTGCCGATTGCCGTATTTGGCACTTGACATTTCCACCTTCAAGAAATTGCAATACTATCAGTTCTATATACTATATATTTTTTTTACTCGATTTTATATGGTAATGTCATAAATAACTAAAGCCGTAACCGAATGAGGTATTGAATGAAGTTTGAAAGTAGGCTTTAACATACTCGACAAACATAATGTTAACCATGCTCGTGCATGACGTCATACAAACCCTGCACTGCAAGACCGTGAGGCCTAAGGCGTCGCCGTTTCGAAACGTGTTATTAGCGTATTAATATATAGTAATGCAACTAGTTCTGAAACGTCGAGTGTCGACTGAAACGGATGCATTGTCAAAAGTTTCGAACGAAACGCATCGGTTAAACAAAATGCATTCGAAATTTTGTAAATACATATGTAAATGTCAAACATCTTTTTACCATATTTTTACCACCTATGTTGCTGTTTTGCAGTGAAATATCGTTTTTAAACGTCAAAGGAAAAAATATACGCATTGGATGCAATCAATCAATAAATTCAAATTGTATCAGAAAACAGAAAAGTAGTGATACGGATACCGCATTAATACAGTATTTTTAAAGTTTAAGAAATTGACGGAGAATTTTAAATCAAGGATTAATTTTTTATTTTTATTACAAAAATGTCAAAAGCACATCCACCAGAATTGAAAAAGTAAGTAAAAATACTATAGATAGACTCATCTTACCTTAATTTAAAATTATAAATAAAATATGTGCATAAACGTTTGTAATCCAATTAAAATAAATTGAAATATTTATAAAATAAAATAAATAAATTAATTTTGTTCTCCTTATAGATTTATGGATAAACGAATGATGTTAAAATTGAATGGTGGAAGATGCGTATCAGGAATATTACGTGGTTTTGATCCATTTATGAATGTTGTCATTGACGAGACTACAGAAGAATGTAGAGCTGGAGTTGGTACTCGTAATAATATTGGAATGGTTGTAAGTACATACATGCAAAAAAAAAATAAATAATTAAATATGTAAATAGATTTTTTAAAATCAATTTGAATTCAGAGTTAAAATTTTAATTTATTTTTAAAAAATAGGTTATAAGGGGTAACAGTATCGTAATGGTTGAAGCATTGGATCGAATCTGATAAGGACTTCATATTTTTATATTTATAAACATGTATTTTTAAGAATTTAAATGAAAATAAATTTATATTTATGAAATAATTTGTCAATAATTTATTTCTATGTAAATTTATAGATTTTAGAAAGTTAAATGCGAAAAACGATTTCTTTTTTGAATGAAATAAAATTGATTCTTATGAATTAGAATTTTGAAATGATAATCGTTCTATTTAGATATAGGTAATTTCTTTATTTTGAGCAAGCAAGAGATTTACGTATATGAATTATAAAATGTTTTAAATATTTAAAATAATTACTCATGAATTAAAATTCTATTTCAAAACAAACCATTGTTAGATAACAAATTTCTTGTTCAATTTTATTCATTAAAAAATTCAAATTATTTTTAGATCAATTTCTGTAAAATTAAATGTTGCATATGATTGTATTGCAGTCGATACAATCATCAATAACAACATACTACATTAGTTTATGTTGGTTTGTTAAAATTAGTTGTTGGTATCTAAAATTAAAACAAAAATTTATTGTTTGTTAAAAGTGCTTTAAAAAAATTTAATTATTTGAACTGATTCAACGTTATTAGGTTTTTCAAATTTCACTTTACTTATTACTAACGTCATTAAAAATATTTATTTTATTGTCATTATCTGCACCATTTTTCTGCAATTTGAAAAATTTTAGCTGAACGGCTGAACCTGGAATCGTTATAGTGGCCATCGATATTGATTTAGCTATTATCGTCATTTACGAGTGCAGTTTGTACTGTTGGTATAACATTTACCGTTAATTGAAAATTTTGTGGAATTTTTGTTGACGTTATCTTTAATTCAGATGAATACGATTTTCCACCATTTTTTGAAGTCCTTCCACTTGTTTCTGTTGTTCAACAGGTGTAACAAATTTTTTAACTCGACTTATATGCGATTCTACATTAATACCATGAACTTTAAGTTTATGTTGCGTTAAATGATAACCTTGGATAAAATCACTGTCACAAACATCACATTTAAATCTTTCACCAGTATGACGTCTTATATGAACTTTAAAATCATTTCTTTGTGTAAACGATTTTGAACAATGTGGACATTTGTACGGACGTTCACCGGTGTGAATTCTAGTGTGAAGTACTAGATTATATGAAGTTGTAAATCCTTTTCCACAAATTGTACATACATGGCTTTTCTCACCAGTATGATATCTAAATTTTATTAATAAATAAAAATAAAAAGTTCATATTAAAAAACATCAATTATAGAATTTTTTCATACCTTTCATGTACTGTTAAATCTGAACTACGTGGAAAACCTTTACCACAAAATTTACATTTATATGGTTTTTCACCTTTATGTCGTCTCATATGTATTACCAAGTTATGATTTCGTACAAAACGTAAACCACATTCGGAACATAAAAATGGTTTTTCATTTGAATGCATTTTCATATGATCGGTTAATGCAGATTTAACATAAAATTGTTTATCACAATGTTCACATACGAACTGACGTTCTGTATGCGATTTAATGTGTGTTTGTAAATATTTCACGGAAAAATAACGTTTACATATTTCACATTTAGTTTTTGGGATTGGCTTTTTGTTACTATGACGAGTATCTTTATGCTTTTGTAAGTGTTCAGCACGTACAAAACCACGATTACAAATATCACATGCAAATGGTTTTATTTCGACATGATTTAATTTATGTGCTTTTAAAATATAAGGTTGTGTGAAAGATTTATTGCAAACGTCACATGTGTATGGCTTTATACCAGAATGTATCATTTGATGACGTCGTACGTGTGTTGCACGTGAAAAAGTTTTATTACATGTTTCACAACGATGTACTTTTGGAGTTTTCAATGAACTCGTTGTATTTTTAGATTTATCGCCTTTAGATGGTGACTTTTCAGTTTTAACATTTTTAATTTCTTGTATTTTTTTATCATCTGCTTTATTTATGGCTGTAAATGAGATTTTAATTAAAATCTTTACAAAAATAAAAAATAAAAAAGTATTGATGTACCAGCTTCAATTTTCAGTTGGGCTAGAGGCTTTTTATCTTCTTCATCTGTACTATCACCATTAACATCATTGTTACCATCATCATAAATATCATTGTCATAATTAATGTCATCATCATGGACGTCAATAGTAGTGTCATGAAGATGAATATCATTATCGTTAACATCATCATTAACGTTCTTATCGCCTACATTAACAGGAACACTTTTTTCATCTATATTACGATCGTCATTAATTTTAATTTCGTCATCTTCAGTACTTATTGGACAATCGTTTTCTTGTTGTAATTTTTCTGTAACTATTGATTCACATAATGCAGTAGAAGTTGATGAATTACAGTTCTTTTTCTTTGATCTAAAAATGCGTTATTGGTTGTTTATACTAACTTACAAATTCAAAGCAACTTAAACTCTTTTTAAATTTATTTTGTTTTACTTACTTTTTATCATTTTCCTTTTTACATTTATGATTCTTATAATCGGTTTCATTTTTGAACGACTTTTTACAAAATGTACATAAAAATTGTTTAATATTTTTGTCATTTTTAACCACATCAATTTTATAATGATGATTTTGTAAATGCCTTCTTAAATGTTCAGGACGTGTATAACGTTTATTACACATTTTACAATCAAGAACTCTTAGAGTACTTTGTAAACCAATTTGTGGATGTTGAGCAGCAATATGACGTTTTAAATGTGAAATTTTACTGTAAGTTTTCGAACAACAGCGACATTTATTTACGCTACCTTTGTGCGCAATTAATCGATGCGACTTAAAAATAAGATATAAATATCGAAATTATGTACTTGTATTTAAAATTGATAGTAGTATGAAATTGATTGATACAATAAAAAAAGAAGAAGCAAAATGCAAAAGTATACATATTATATTTACCCTTAGTAAATTGTAGTCTAAGAATTTCATATCACATTTTTCACATGGGTAAAATGATATTTCATCTGTTTGTATACATTTCTCTGTTGGTGGTAATTCATCTTCATTATTTGTTTTTTCTTCAATTGCTGGTAGTTCAAATAAAAAGTCTGTTTTTATATCGTTATCGATGCCTCCATCGTCATCATCATCATAACCATCGTTGTTTATTATAAATGCCTTTAATGAATTATAGGAATTTTCACTTTGTCTACGAAAATTGTATGCGATTTTAACATCTTCAATACATTTTAAACAGATTTTCTTTGGAAATAAATCATCTGATTTCACCTTTGAAAATGATATTTTAATTTATAAATTTATTAAATAAAAACTACAAGAAAATAATTATAATTGAAAACTTACTGGATGTATTGTACATTCATTTATCATTTTAACTAATGAAACACCATCAAATATAGATACTTCTTCACCATCCTGGTATATTGCTACTAATTCATCGTCATGTAAACAAGTCCTACAAATATTTTGTTCAGTCTCTGAGTTTTCTGTCGAATTCATATTTGTTTTATTTCAATTTATTCATTTATACACATAATTCACTTTCTTTTTATTCCATCGAAGTCCGTATTCATTATTAAATATTAAATGTTTATTTTTTATTATTTTAAAAATGTATGCAGGTATGCATGTAGGCAAAAATGTATGCTGGCCTGCATTAAATTCAATCGATTTAAATTTGGTTTTTTTTTATAGGTTGTATATTGGGTTGTAAACAAATAAGTGTCAAAATTTAAATAACTATATATAAATACATAGCCAACAACCATACACAATGATATATATGCAAGTGGAAATGCAAAATTTAAACAAAAGCGTTGAGAAAAAAAAATATGTAAGTGTCGTATAAAAATAAAAAGCGCTCTTTTCAAGTCTTCTTTCACCAGAGAGCAGAGTTTTTTTTCCTAAATTTTTGCTAAATATTTCTAAATATTTCTTTTTCTTTGTTGAGCGATTTTTTGACAACATTTTTTATGAAATAGTAACGGTACGGTGCATATACATACATATGTTATTTCAATTTTTTTGTACACTTGGCAATGCTCTTAGAGAAAAAACTACTTTGGTTGAAATTGGGTTTTGAAATCCATGTTGGAATTTAGATTTTGAATCCACAAATTACGATCCACTGACAGCTATCGACATTGATTTGTAATTTTTGACATTTCTCTTTTATCATGAATTAAATTGATATTTGAAATTCTTTTCGTGCTTCTTTCCGTGAAGACAGTATATTGTGAAAATGAAGGTACGAAATTTTCAATAAAATATTTATGTTTTTATTTCAAGTAATTTAGAAAATAATAAATAAAAATATAGTGAATATGATTTTATTATTTTTTTAATAAGCCGATTACGGATTACATAGATTTTATTTGAATATTTTTGTTAGGTTTATCTTAACCTTCCATTTCATTTTATAGCTCAATGTGTCTTTTCCCGCAACGGGATGTCAAAAATTATTTGAAGTGAATGATGAACATAAACTTCGTATATTTTATGAAAAACGTATGGGAGCTCAAGTTGAAGCTGATCCTCTAGGTGATGAATGGAAAGGATATATCTTGAGAATAGCAGGAGGAAATGACAAACAAGGTTTCCCAATGAAGCAGGGTGTTTTGACTCATGGTATTAATAAGATGAATTAATGTTCGATGAATAATCAATAATTAAATAAAATTTTATTTAAGGACGTGTCCGATTACTTTTGAAAAAGGGACATTCATGTTATCGCCCTCGTCGTACTGGTGAAAGGAAACGTAAATCAGTCCGAGGATGTATTGTCGATGCTAATATGTCTGTATTAGCTTTGGTTATTGCTAGAAAAGGTGAAAAAGAAATCCCTGGTTTAACTGATACAAATGTTCCAAGACGTTTAGGCCCAAAACGTGCTAGCAAAATTCGTAAATTGTTCAATTTAACAAAAGACGATGATGTACGAAAATTTGTTGTACGTCGCCCACTACCAGCTAAAGATGGTAAGAAAGCGACATCAAAGGCACCAAAAATTCAAAGGCTTGTCACACCAGTTGTTTTGCAAAGAAGACGTAGACGTTTAGCATTGAAAAAGAGACGTCAAGCAGCATCTAAAGAAGCCGCAGCTGAATACGCAAAATTGTTGGCACAACGTAAGAAGGAATCAAAAGTTAAACGTGAAGAAGCAAAGAGAAAACGTTCAGCTTCTATAAGAGAATCAAAAACATCAGTATCAAGTGAGAAGAAATAAAAATTTGTAGATGAACAGCAGAAATGATTCAATAAAATAAAAAACAAATGATTTTTAAAAACAATCCAGTTTTTTTATTATGGAAAATTGGTTTGGCGGTTTGTGGTTTAAAAGACTATTTATCTTGATCTTTTTTTATTGTATGCTTAAAAGTACATCTTAAATTTAATCTTAAAAGTATGAATATTAATATTTTTTTAAAGTAAAAGGGTTATTTATTTCTTAGTAATTTCTAATTCAGATTGATGGTGTCGTACTAAATGATTTCGTAAACTTGCTTTTTGTGTACAACCTTTATTACAAATATTACATTTAAGTTGTAATTGTGGATCATGTATACGTTCATGTTTACCTAAATCTGATGAATTTGTAAATCCCTTATTACATACCTTACACATGTAATTACGTTCATTTGTATGCGAACGTATATGAATTTTTAATGAACTCGATTGATTATATGATTTTAAACATAAATCACATTTATATGGTTTCTCATTTGTATGTATACGTAAATGGGTTTTATAATTAGCCGATTGTACAAATGATTTTTTACAATATTCACATTTATATGGTTTTATATTAGCATGTAAACGTAAATGATCAACTAAATTTGATTTACGTAAAAATTTTTTCAAACATACATGACATACATATTTTTTATCTACATCTGAAAATTTTTGTCGTTTTTTATTTAATATATCTTTTTTTATTTTATCAATATCATAATTTTCTAATATAAAATCTACAGCATTATCATTAGATTTTGTTGTATATTTTAAATTTGTTCTTGGTATAATTTCATCAGTTATATATTCATCATTAGAATCATCTGTATCATCATGATCTTTATTATTTGTTGTGACATTTTCAGAATCATCAATATTCACTTGATCTTGATAGTTATTAAATATTTCAATTTTGATCTGTTGACGATTAATTTCATTCATCTTATTCCTCTGTTCCCTAAAAGAAAA
Source organism: Anthrax anthrax (assembly GCA_963971155.1). NCBI lineage: Eukaryota > Metazoa > Arthropoda > Insecta > Diptera > Bombyliidae > Anthrax > Anthrax anthrax. The sequence continues at coordinate 4,745,505 of OZ020123.1, forward strand.
GCAAATTTTTTTTTAATTTTTAAGAAATATTCTTTATGTTAAAAGATATTACACTTAAAATCTCAGCGAATATTTATTATCAATGATAAATAAAAATATTTTCGTTATAATTGATCAGTAAAAAATTGTTAAAACAGATTTTTTTGCTCAGTTGTATGGTTTTGCTTTTTTTGTTTTATTGTTTGATTTGACGTTTTCTTGTTTTTTTTTAGTTTCCTGTTTTCTTTTCGTTTTTTGAAAAATTTTCCAGTTTTAAAATTAAAAAGAAAACAAAACTTTCACCTTTGACATTTTTCTTTTACTTTTAAACTGTAACTGACAACAGCGACACCACATCAAATTGTTTGTACAATCGCAAAAGATTTAACAGTTGTCAAAAAACAAAAATTTTTTTTATATTTTATTTGTCTTGTCATTTGATCGGATTTCAACTTCAATCAACGTCGTCGAAGCGAGGCGAGGTATGCATTTGGTTGGTTGACTGGTGATTAATTCTTTTTGATAACAAAGATTTTTCTATAATATAATAAAGTTTAATAATTGACGAAGAAAAAAGAAACAAATCAATTCGGAAATAAATTCTACTTAATTTAGTTTATTTATATAAAATTGTTAAAGAAAATCTTAAAATAAAATTTTAATTAATTTTATTTTTTTGGTGAAAATTTAATTTTTAGAAGATAATAAATATAAAAAATGTCTGGATTTGAGGATAATCCATTTGGAGAACCAATTGTTGATAATCCTTTTGCTGTATGTACTAATTTAAATTGAGTATTAGATAATTAAAATATATTTAAAAAAGTTTACAAATATGTGCTAATTTGATTTTTGTTGTTTTTGTTTTTTTTCGCTTATTGTTTTCAAATAAAATATTTACAATAGGATCCATCTGTACAACAAGTAACTAGAAATACAGCTAATATTCAAAATTCACTTGAAGAGTATAATCCATTTGAAGCTGATAATAATAAACCAAAAAATCAAATACCTCAAAGTAGTCCAATAGTACCGATACAATCATCAATACAACATAATACAATACAATCATCAGGAGGTAATGCTGGTATAGGTGGTATTGGTGGTGGTGGTATTGGTGTCGGTGGAATTAATCGCAATGCTACGTCAGAATATTCAACGAGTGGTGTACCACAAATTACAACAGAAGAATTACGGGTAATGTAATTAATTTTATAATACGTATTTTATATTGATATTTATGTCGTTATCATTATCATTATTTTCTTTTTAAATACAAAGAAAAAATCGATGCGATACAATCATATAAAAATAATAAGTACTTGATTATTGATTTTTTTTTTCTTCATTTTTGTTGTTTTCCTTATTTTCTTGTAATTTTATAATGTGATATGTGAAGTAAGATCAAAAATCATTCATGCAAAAATATTATGTACATATGTATGAGCACATATGTTTGGTGCACATTAATGTACATAATATACGCGCATTTTTTGAAATGATATTCGATATCAATTATTAGAAATTGTAATGTGTAGGATGATGAATGTTGAAATTATACACTATTAAAATGTTATTGACTTATATTTTTTTACTTTTTCCTTTTGATTTCTTATTTATTTATTTTTTCAAGTGTGCAATACGAATACAATGTAATTCAATTCATTTCACAATTAATAATTTCTATATATATACTTTTTTTTTCTTTTAGCGTCAAAAAGAAGAACTTGATCGTAAAGCAGCTGAATTAGACAGACGTGAACAACAGTTACAAGGCAATTTACCAAGATTAAATAATTGGCCACCATTACCAGATAAATGTTGTTTCCAACCATGCTTTTATCAAGATATCAATGTTGATATACCATCTGAATTTCAAAGGATTGTAAGAAATTTATATTACGTTTGGATGTGTGAGTGATCAAACAACTGGAAATTATTTTTCTTCTTTTTTTTCTTCGGAAAATTTATTTACAATTTTTTATTTGCAGTTTACACACTTACTATGTTGGTTAATATAATTGGAGGTATTATAATTATGTTTCATTCTGGAGATTTTACAACATTTGGATTAGCACTCTTATATGCTTTCCTATTTACACCATCATCATATTTATGTTGGTAAGTCAACTTAGCAAATTGTAAAAGTCGTTATATCTTTTTTTCAATACATTCCAAAAGTCTACCAATCAATCAATCAACAATAATGTAAAAATTAATGTTTACATATTACTCGAATGTATAAAAATCTTTAATAATCCACCGTCTTCATACGCACTTTCATTCTATTTATATCGAGACTACTTTATCGGCAGAATATAACAAGCCGAAAATTCTTATCTTGAATTTATGCAACTTATTATTGATAGTAATAACTTATTCGTTTTTTTTATTTTTATTTTTATTACATTTTAGGTTTCGTCCTGCTTATAAAGCATTTAGAAGTGATTCAAGTTTCAATTTTATGGTTTTCTTTTTTGTATTCTTTTTTCAATTTATAATAACAATATTTCAAACAATTGGTTTACCAAGTTCTGGCTATTGTGGTTTTATATTAGCGCTTAGCCAATTTGATAAAACAGCATCAGGAATTATTGTAGGTATATTATTATTATTAATTGCATGCTGTTTTGGTACGTGTGCTGCTGCTGATTTGATGCTACTAACTAAGGTAAAAATAAAAATTTCATGAATTTATGTATGATAATTTAAAAAATAATTTTTTTATTATTGTAGATTCATGCTATCTATCGAAGTAGTGGAGCTAGTATGGCTAAAGCACAAGCCGAATTTACAAATGAATTTATGAGAAATCAGCATGTACAACAAGCAGCTGCATCAGCAATGTCATCAGCTGTTAATTCTCAATTGAATAATCGATATTAACATACATATTAAAAAATGCATCAAGAAATGCATTTCAAAAATTGATAAATACATACCCAAATCCATTAAAAAAAACGAGTCAAAAATTTTAATAAAAAAATTTAAAGGAAATTAAGTCAAAAATAATTAAAAAAGCTAAAAATTATAATTTAATTGTATTTAATAGAATCAATTATGAATAGATAATGGATTAATAAAATAAAAACGCAAAAAAGCAAAATTTAGAGACTAATACTACTACTACTACTACTAAAAGTATAATACATTAAACTGTAAAATAAAAGGAAATATAAAAAAAAATCATTAAAAATGAGTATAGTGTCTACATCATGATCTTTAATATGTTTAATGGAAAAGAAATGTTTTACTTTATTCAATAAATTAATTTATAATGAAGAACAAAATGTGAAAAAAAATTTCTATCACGTATATAATTAATTATCTAATCATTAATTAAAAAATTTACGTCCAAAAACAAAAAATTAAATTTTTTAAAAATCAAGTTATAAATTAATTCTTTAACACTTTTCAAAAATTATAAAATAAAAAGTAATGAAATAGTACTGTGTTATTTTTTCCTGTTTTTTAGACTTATTACTTTTAAAGCAAAAAAACTAAGAATATACATATTCATTTTTTTTTTATTTTCTTTTCGTTTTGTTAACTTTCCTCATTATTATATTATTACTTGATTATATAGATTATTATATTGTACGATTTTATATTATTACTATTATTAATTATTATTATTATTATTATTATTATAAAATATCCAAAATAATTTTCAATAAAAGAAAAACAAAAAATCAAAAAAATAAATATGAGAATAATGTTGATACACAAATAAGTGAAAATAAAATAAAAAAGAGGAGTAATAAATGTGTTAAAAATAAGTCAAAATGCTTATTCTTATATCTAATATCAGCTTTCTAGAATTTTTTTTTTTTTAATACAATCAAGGTGAAAACAACTTTTATTAATCTAATTAAATTTTTAAGCCTTGATCATTTGAAATGAATTAGCCAATCGGAGCGTATGCTGTAACAATTGAAGGATATACATATATGTATATATACGGTATTTTGAATTGATCGTAAATCGTGAATAATTTCAAAAATCCTTAATAAACTCTCATCATATAAAACGAATTAAAATGAAAAACAACGAAATTATAAATTATAAAATTAATTTTATATTTTATCCAAAAAAAAAGAACAAAACAAGTAATCTGAATCTTGAGTACAAATCTTACGACAAATTACGTAAAATATGATGTTATTTTTCGAATAATTTATTTTTATTTTTATTCTTTATAATTCATATTTTATGCTTGGTATGTACTAGCTGATACATTTCCTCCAGTTCCAGTCCAATTTGTATGTACAAATTTACCTTCTTGTCCCAGCAACTCGTATGTATGAGCACCAAAATAATCTCTTTGCGCTTGAAGTAAATTAGCCGGTAGTCGTTTTGAACGGTAACCATCATAAAATGATAATGCTGTCGATAATGCTGGTACGGGCACTCCCCATAATATAGCTTTACTAACAACTTGACGCCATGAATCTTGTCCTTTTTCAATTGCCTTTTTAAAGAAATCGTCCAACAAGAGATTTGATAATTGTGGATTTCTGTTGTATGCTTCTTTAATGTTACCCAAAAACACACTATAAGAAAAAAATTATTAAATTAATATTTACTTCATTTTTCAATTTTAATAATGCATACCTTCGTATAATACAGCCTCCACGCCACATTAATGCGATACCACCGTAATTTAAATTCCAGTTATTCTCTTTAGCTGCTTCACGTAAAAGCATAAATCCCTGAGCGTACGAAACAATTTTTGAACAGTAGAGAGCATGTTTGATATGATTTAAAAATTCTTTAAGATTTTCAACTTTTGGTTTACTAGATGGTCCATGTAACTTTTCACTAGCTTTTACACGTTCATCTTTTAATGCAGACAAACATCGAGAGAATACTGCTTCACCGATTAATGTTACCGGTACACCATATTGCAATGCGGCTATTGCTGTCCATTTACCAGTGCCTTTTTGTCCGGCTGTATCCCGTATTCTTTCTAATAAATAACCTTTATTATCTTTATATCTTAAGATATCACTTGTGATTTCAATTAAAAATGAATCTAATTCTTCCTTATTCCATTTTTCAAATTCATCGGCCATTTCAGATTGTGATAAACCTAAATTTTTCATTAAATCATATGCTTCGCATATCAACTGCATATCACCATATTCAATTCCATTATGAACCATTTTAACAAAATGACCAGCACCACCTTCACCAACCCATTCACAACATGGTTCATTGTCTGCTTTTGCACAAATTGCTTGGAATATAGTTTTAATTAAAGGCCATGCTTCTGGATGACCACCTGGCATTAATGATGGACCATGACGTGCACCTTCTTCACCACCACTTACGCCTGAACCAACGTATAGTATACCTTTAGCCTTTAATTCATTACAACGTCTCGCCGTGTCTTGATACTCTGAGTTACCACCATCAATAATAACATCTCCAGGTGATAATAATGGCACCAACTGCTTAACAAAATCATCTACTGCACTTCCAGCTTAAAAATAAACAAAAATTTTATCAAATTTAAATTAAGACCACGTGATTGTTAGAAATTTACATTGATAAAATAAACGAAAGTGAATATATGTACATACATATGTATGTTAAATAAAAAATTTAAAAAAATTCATTCGATCATGCATTTATAATTTAGAAATTTTCAAAAACAAAAATCAAAAAAATTAAAATTTATGACTAAGCAATTTATGACCTCTAAAGTGTGTATCAAGTTCAAACAACATGAAAAACTTTTACTACGCTATGCAATACACATATAGTACATTCTCTTGCCTTATTTTTAAATGAAGGTAACCGACTTAATCTTCTATTACTCGTTTTTTTTTTTATATTTAAAATAATAAAAAAAAAATGATCTACTAATTATATAACAGATTACCTACAGACTACATTATTTTACAAGCAATCACGCGTTTTAAATGCATAAACAAATATTAAATAATAAAATTCTAATGCAATTAAATGATTATATTTACCTTTAACCAATAGCATAACTTTTCGTGGAGTCTTTAATTTATTCACCATATCTTGTAATGATGTTGCACCAATCACTTTAGTGCCCTTAGCCTCATTATTTAAAAATTGTTGAACCTAAATAATGCATACACATGAATTAAAATTCAAATATAAAAAAAAAAAATTTTAAATGAATGTTACGTGAATGATGATATGGAAATTTTGAAAATAAATTATTTGTAAATATTTTTACCTTTTCAACAGTACGATTATATGCACATACAACGAAACCTTTAGAATCCATATTTAATATAAGATTTTGGCCCATAACAGCCAAACCAATTAATGCGATATCAGCTTTTCTGTTTAACATTTTTTTTTTTTTTAATTAAAAGGAAAATAATAATAATAAATTAGTTAAAGATCTTAAATTTTAAATGTAAAAAAATAAATTATTAATTTACCCGGACATTGTGAAGAAAATGCGTTTGTGTGTATATTTTTAAAAAAAATAATAATAAGGGAAATTTCTGTTATTCAAAATCGTCCACTAATACCTGTTGCTATTAACTGACTAAACTGAGTGAGTACTGATACTGAACGAGAAGTAAGAGTACGTTTATTATGCTGATAAATAAACAGAAATGAATGGAGTGGTGTCTGGGTTAGTTGATGGTATGATGATAAGTATAAAAGTAAGCTCCACTACAATTAAACCTGTTCCTCAAATTTTACCCTTGCCGCGACGAAGTTATCTATACATATTCGATTGTATAAATTGTTCCTCTTTATGATTTTTAATTCTACCGCGATTACAGATATATATATATATTTTTTTTTGTATTTTATTTGTATTACTTTCAATCACGTCTTTGATGACTATTAACTGCTAAAAATCATACGATCAGAGAATGAACCAAAAAGTTAATAAATACATGCGCATAAAATACAATGATAATTTAAATGTATATACATAGTTAACATTACCGCTGTACGTTAAAATTTGAATACAACATGCTATTGAAGTAATGGAAATACTATGAAAATAATGATAAAGAGTATGTAATTATAAATTGATGTATTGTAATTTAATATGTATGCGGAATGTGCTTTTATTTAAAAACTAAGAATTAAAAATTTTAAAGGTGCATAGGTACCAATACCCGTTGATTTTTTTTGCAATAAATCCACTCTCCCAGTATTTGAATCATGGATAATTTTCTTTTTAATTGAAATTTTATTGTTATCTAGACTTCAGTTAAAAAAGCTCAAAATTGCAATGATTGATGATAAATAGATGAAGATAAAAAAAAAAATTACGAAATTATTGTTACGTCCTTAGAATACTATTTACATGCACTTCCTGATACATGAATATGGACTTCCTCGTTCGGTGGCAATTCGTTTTAGAAAATGTAAAACCCATACAATGTATAATGATGGCACATTATGGTAATGATAATCCAAAGTAATAATCTTTCACATTTCTTTTTTCTCATATCCAAATTCCAGATGATTCACTAAAATGATGCAAATAGATTTGTAAGACATTTTCAATTTTATGTTCTTTTCAATGGTTTCAAAATTAAAAACAGTGAAAATCAACCAGAATGAGGTGTTTTCAATCACTTACCACTCTACAAGCTTCTTTTTATTGAACGTTTTATAATTTTTATTTAATTCAATATTCATTATTCAATTAATTAACTCAAGCAACAGTCAACGGACAAAAAATTAATCGCGGTAAAATTTTACATACATACATCATGAATCATGATAATTATGTACCTTTTGTTATCAAACTAACGTATAACAAAAAAAAATCGTTTTCATACAATTTTTATATAAACAAACTACTTTCAGCTGAGTATGTTTTTTTATTTTTTTTTTAATAAACATTTTGGATTTGGACAATTTTTATTTTTACATTCTGTTTTTTATTTTTAAAAAAAAATCTATCTACCAATTTATTAATGATTTTTAAATAGAAACGGTAACACTTGAAAAAATTGATAGAATTTCAAAAAAAGTTGATAAGAAAAAAACACGAAAAAAACATATGATATTTGACATTTCATATTTTGCTCAAAAAAAAGAAGAGAAAAACAATAAAATAACCACAAAAACAAAACGAAAGACATTATATTAGAATACAATTACAATAAATAACATATAAAAAAAGTGAATAAAAATCATTATTAAATAATATATTAATAATAATATAGAATTACAAAATGAAAACACTTATTTTATATAAAACATTATTACGTGAAGCAGAAAAAATTCCTTCATACAATTTTAGGTAAGTAAACAATGAATTTCACAATTGAATAAAATGAATAATTTCGGTCACGGAATTTCGGTTATGTTTAAAACAATTTTTTTTTTTTTTTTTATTATTATTTATTTTTAGAATGTATGCATTAAGACGAGTTAAGGATGCTTTTAAAGAAAATAAAAATTTAACAGATCCTGAAAAAATTAATCAACAAATACAATTTGCACACAAAAATTTGGATATCATAAAAAGACAGGTATGTATTTGATTTTTAATTAGAATACATTTTAAAAAAAAAAAAAAATATTACGTACGAAATGGAAAAATCGTATTGCAAAGAATTTTAAAATGGGTTATTATCACTTTGGAAATATTTAAACGTAGTCCAACTTTTTAATGGTGCGATTGGAAAATCCTTAGCATTAATCAAATCTAACATTAGATTACTCCATGTTTTTTCCTACTGTCTAATCATGATTTGGAAAATAAAATTCCTTTTTGCCTAAATCCATATATCTACATGTACCTACCTCGAAATAGATAAATGATCTCTATACATGGTTATTACTCTACAAATTTTAGGCTAACGACGATCTAATTTATTTTTATACCATACAAATTTAATTGATTGCTAAAGTTCGTTCGAATACCAGGCTTTATATGAATTGGCAATTCTTTTATTTTTAATTCAAAAAATGAACAAATATGTAAATGATGTAACTAATTTATTGGTATTATTTTGCAGGTGATAATTGGTGGCCTCTATTCAGTTGAGAAATTAGTAATTGAAAAGCAACAACAAGTAACATAAAAACTGGTTATACTATTAGTACAAAAGTAATTATATATTAGTTAAGTAAATTAGAATGGTATATTTATTATTAGAAACATAAATTGAAAGAAAAATTTTTTTTTTGTTATATGTAATATTCATTAAATAAATAAACATATTATTTTTAGAGAAAATAATTTTTTAATTACAATTTGATTTTATAGTTCCTTCAATTTTGTATTAAATCAAAAAACAATTTTATTTTTTATGTGACATTTATTTTAATTTTATACATAGGCACTGTACAAAGTGCTGTAAATATACATAATGTACATAATATATCCTTTACATGTTACAATTTAAAATTACTATTCCATTTTTCAATCTAAAACTTTGTATGGATTAAGAATATTATTTGGATCTAAATTTAGTTTTAATCTTTTCATTAATTCAATTGCTTCACCTGATTTAGAAAATTTTAAATATTTGGTTTTTAAAAATCCAATACCATGTTCAGCACTAATACTACCATTTAATTGTGATGTATATTCGTATACAAATGGTTCGATACGATGATAGATTTCTTGTGTAAAACGTTCACATGATACATTCAAATGTAAATTTGAATCACCTGTATGGCATTATAATAAATATTAGGTTAATATTAAAATTTCAAATATGTATTTAAAACTAAATACTGAATGTATATTTTACCTAAATGTCCATAACCACAAACTCGTTTTGCTAAATTTCCAACTCTTTCTTCAGTCGCTGGAATTATATCATAGAATTTTCTTAATGGCAATGATATATCATATTTGAAACAGTATCCATCATTAATTAAAGATGTTGGTACTAATTCACGAATTTTCCATATATCCTGTATGTAAAAAAAATATGGTTAAGTAAATTATTTTCGATACAAAAATATGCATTATCAAATATTAAATTGTATAATATTATAAATCTTACCTGAATTTTACTTGGTTCATTTGTAACGGTTCCATCACAAATATCACCTGCTTCAATACCTTTTTCAAGGAATGTATTAATTTTTTCATAATCATGATTAGTATTACTTCCACTTGATTCTATCAACATATAGAATGGGTACCCCTCAATTGGTGCACTATATATACATGAGTAAATTAAAAAGAATTAAAAAATAAATAAAAATAGTTTTAAAAATTTACTTTAATTTATAAGTATTTATGCTACAAAGAAAAGCTTTTTCATCAATCATTTCACACGATGATAGAATTTCTCCTAAATCTCTTTTTGCACGTAAAAATGTATTTAATACAGCATCAAATGATGGAAGACCTTAAATATGAACAGTATAATAAATATATATAGTTAACAATGAACTAAATTTTTCAAAACAAAATTTTTGAATTTTATTTCACCTATAAAAGCCACATGTACTGAACGTGATAATGGTGGACAATGCATAGCCACTTTTGTAACAATTCCTAAAGTTCCTTCAGAACCAATAAATAGATGTTTTAAATGATATCCAGTATTATCCTTTTTAAAATTTGACATTAAATTCATAATTTCTCCATTTGCAAGAACCTTAAATGAGTAATTAAATGAATAAAACAAAAATTATAGAATGTGATTTACGTGTGTAACATGTGTATATAATTTTATATTTATATATATATATATATATGTATATGCAATACCACTTGTAATCCTAATACAGAACCATGTAAATTACCATAACGAAGAAGTCTTAAACCGCCAGCATTCGTTGATATATTACCACCAATATGACATGATGATTTAGCACCAAGATCAATTGGTATTATAAGACCATTCTTTTTAGCTTCATTTTCTAAATTTTCTAATATACAACCAGATTCACATATTATAATGCCAGTCATTTCATCAATATTTTCAATTTTATTTAAACGTTGTAATGATAATACAATTTCATCAAATACTGGCACAGAACCACCAACTAATCCAGTATTACCACCTTGTGGGCATACAGCTAATTTTCTTGTATTACAATATTTTAGAATTGATGAAATTTCTTCGGTTGTTTTTGGTTTAAGAACAATTTGACTATTCCCTCGAACACTCCTTAAAAAATCAACATTATATCCTTGAAGTTCATCTGGATCAGTTACAACATATGATGATCCAATTAATTGTTCAAAATGATTAACATCTTTATCCTCTAATTTTGAATATGATCCTCTTTTTACGTTATAACGAAACTATACTTGAGATGTGTATGTATACATAAAAAAAAATATATATAAAAAAAACAAATTGAATTTTCCACCAACGATTATAAAAAATTTATTTGTATAAGCAATTTACATGCGATGTACAACAAAAAGATAAGAAAATCCGAAAAAATGTCGCATTTATTACGTATACACAAAATATTAATATGTACATACATGTAGAGATAATATAGCTTATTGTTATTAGTAATTGATTTTGAAAATTTATAAAATCGTAATGCGTAAACATGGAGTTAAAAATAATAAAATGAAGTCAAAACAAGATCGACAACAGTGTACTAGTATATGTGTACGTATGTAAGGAAGGAAAGTATGAACCAACATAAATATTGTATAGGCCAATGCAACTGAAAATTTGAATTTATAAAAATATAAAATAACAAAAAAAGGATGTATTTACAAAAATCAACCATTTTATCAAATGGAGGATAAACTAATATCGTTTTTGTTTACAATTTCTAATCTCTGAAGGTGCTTAAGTATAGATAGATTATCAATTACTTATACTTTTATACATCGTACAAACGTATATATATATAAATATACATACAGGTCCATACATATATACATACCTCAGTTAATTCAGGAATTTTTCCGTTATCGTGATAACATCTTTGCAAAAAATTATTTTTATAAAATGGAAATTTCAAAATGTTACGAATATTTAGTCGCATTATTATATAGATATTCGTGTTCATAAATGTATCATACAACTTTATGTATCTGATATTTATCCTTTTAATATATCTGAAAATGTAAGAAATCATGTTTGCATTAATAACGTATAAATATTGGCAATTTTATCTTTTTTTTTTTGTATACAAAGTTATTAAAAATGATTGATTATGATTATATATAAAAAAAAATTTGCTCCTATACTCGTATATAGTGCATATATGGGTGCTCATTAAAATTAAAATAAAAAAATAATTAAATATTCCACAACCTATAATTTTTGTGATTTTGAAGTAAAATTATAATACAATTCTGTTTTAATTTTATACCGAGGTCACTAAAAGTAGATTTTGGAACACCTATCTATTAAAAACGCACCTAAAATTATTTCTAAGAGTCTCAAAATCAATTAAGTTCTTTGATATTTTGGAAAATTCTACATTCAAAGTAAAATTTTACATTTTAATAGGTTTTTTCAAAAAAATGTAGGTACATTATACACATATTTAGTTCATAATCAATTATGTATATAAGCATATATAAGTATATAGGTATGTAAGTTCCCTGTCAACGTTTTTAAATGCTGTAAATTTCACGTAAATCGGAGAATATCATATCATAAGATGTTTGAAATTTTGTGTAATTTTTTTATTTAAAAATATATAGGATGAAATAGCATTTCGAAAAATATCTTTTTATATTATATATACCTGCATGTATATAGAAAAAATTGACACAAAACATCAAATATCTCATGCTTAAGATAATATCTCTCCGCCTTACGTGAAATTTTCAGGGTTTGAAAACACTGATGAAGTGATGAGAGACAACTTTTTTTTTATAATTTGCATAAAGTTTTTCATACAAAATCAAACGACATTTTTGAGTTTTTAACTTTAATAATTTTAGCTTTTCTCAATCACCTCTATAATGAGTTACGTTTTGTTGAAAAGGTCTCAGATTTATTAAAATTAAATGAGTGAAATATGTATAAGATAAGGTCGTTCAAAAAATAATGTCGATTATACCACATGCTTGAAATTTCTGATTTCCCACATTTCAGAAAGTAGGTACCTATGACTTTAAGATAGGAGGCATGAACCAACTTTAGTTAGAAATAGTCTGAACTATGAAAAAAACACACAAATTTTGTCACCTTTATTTTAGGGTTTGAACAATCTGTATGTACAATATTCAACGATCCTTCTTCTGGGGTAGACATTGTTCAAAACTTGTAAGATGAATATATATATGTATGTACCATATATGTATATGTATGTATACGATGAAGCAAATAAAAAATTATACCTATAGAATGTTTTAAAAGATCGTGAAATAAGAAAAAAGCAAAAATAATACAGAAGCTATCATAACATCAGCTATAAATAGTCTATAGAGCTTATAATTTATATATAATAAGAATCGAGCTTTTACTGGACATTCGACTGATTTGGGTTTAAGTTGACTTTTTTTTCCACTATAATTGTCGTAGTTATTAATAACATTTTGGATAAATTGTTTTCATTTTTTTCATGATTTTTTGGTTCCGTATTTCAAAAAGTGCTAACAATTTTGAAAAACGGTAAAAATAATAATTAAAACAATGACGAGCACACTGTAGTCTTCATGAGCTAATAAAAAATTTGTAAAAATACGAAAATTTCCCGAGATAGGTACCTATATACTTCATTTTGAACATTTAACTTCGCTTTTTTTCCATTTGAAATTTCAAGTTTAAAAGTTTACAAAAAAAAGCTTGAAACTTATAACAAGCCACTTAAGACTTACGTTGATTTTGCACTTGTTGCAAAGCTATATAACTCCATTATGTACTTCCAACATTTCATCAAAATAACATTCATTTTTAAATTCCAGACGAAATGCAAAAAATGCTTAAACGACCATAGTCGGAAAAGAAGTGTAATTATACGTATAGGGTATATAGGATGGAAATGTACATCTAAGAAGAAACTGGTGTGTATGAATTTTTTTCATTTCTTGCCATATGCGCATATGACCTTTTTATGTAAAGTATATACAGATATTGGGGTAAAGATTAAATACTTTGATGATAAAAAACTGATTTTTATTATATTTTGTACCAGAAATGGTATTTTATTCAATCGATATATCTAGATATCTACCCAAATAAATAAAATTAGGTACCTAATTTGTAAATTTGATAAATTGAGAATGTCATTCAGTTCATATATATACGTAACAGAAGTAATAAGAATTCTCGAAAAAGTTTATGTGAATTTGATAATAGGTTTTATTTTAAATAAAAGTTTGAAAGTAAATTCTTTTTTTAAACAAATAATAGGACCTCCCTTTTAGTTTTATACATGAAGGTACATATCACATATAGACGTAAGTATAGGTGGTTGAGTATATTAATAAATTCTCAACAATTTAAAATACATTCATATCATATAAAGAACAGTACACCTATATATATCTGATGTATGTACATGTATTTTATACATCCCTATACATATCCATATATACATACATGCACGTGTATAAAAAATCCCTTTGTAAGTATCTATTTTTTATATTTTTATAAAATGTTGATACAAATTTGAATAATTCATAATACCCTATACATGTACGTACATATATACATATATAGGCATTATATAGATATTATAGATATGAAAAATTCTATTTAATACTATCCCATCCCCACTACTAATATTAAATCAACTCAAAAACTTTTTTCAATATAGACTTACATATATCTACTGTATTTATACTGCACATATGTAGATATATATATTGGTATACCAGTATATAAGGTATATGTATGTAAGTACATTTTATAAATAAATCTTTGGAAGGATATGTAAGTCAATTAAGACAAACCCTAATCACCCCTTAGATATTTTTCTATAGATATCCTTTTATTTATTTTTCCCTTTTTTTTGTAAGGAATTGAGTAAGATCAAAACATTATTATGCTTTCAAATATTTGATTATTAGTTTTAGAGAAAAAACATACACATATGTATGTATACATGTGTATGAAGGTGTACTAAAAATTTGTACGTGAAATTAAAAGAAAACACATTTGGGGTTATCACGATTTATAATGAGTATAATAAATGTACAAATGCATACGCATAGGTACCTACATACGTAAAAGTTGATTTTTAATATACCTATGTGTATAAGTATACCTATAAGTATGTCATATGAGTTTTGAATTGAAACCGATAATAGCACAAACATTGTATTCAAATGTTATTTATAGTTAACCGACGGATAAATTGGATATCCTATAAATTAATTTCCAAATAGTGGGAGTTTTCATGCAGACACAAGTTTTGTTTTTGTTATCTTTCTGTATTTTCCAAAATTTGTTCTTTTCATTTTTATTATTTTTTTTTTTTTTTTTCAAATCAAACTGTACATTTTTCAAGTCATTTATAGTTTACATCTCACATCATTTCACCCTTTTGATTTTTTTTTTTTTTTAATTTTTTTTCTTGATTGATCATGTTAAATGCGATTGCGTATTGTTTCAGATAACGTTGAAGAAATTTATAAGTAGGGTAGATTGTTTAATTTTATTTTTTTTTTATTTCTACATCCATATGTACATACATGTGTATATTGGTCATATTTACACAATTTCTACATTCATGTATTCATATATATACAACATAGTAACAGCTGCGCTCTGTTAAAAATGTCTGGCATTTCATTATTATTTATCATGTATCTCTTTCTATAATTAAGTATTAAATTATTTGTTTGTCACTTTCTGTATACCATTTAATCCCACTCTTGAAAATTCTTATAATTTTTTCTTCTTTTTTTTTTTATACAAATAAAAATCCACATAATAATCGTCTGGCTGGCTTTGTTTGATCGTTTTTTATTCCCATAACTCGAAAAAGAAAGAAAAATGTTTTTCAACTTTTTCTTGTAATCGCAGATATTGGTATATGTATAGGTATTAAATGAACATCATGATTTTTAAAAAAGAAATGAAAATAAAAGAAATCATTCATTTTTTTAAACAATTAATGCCAATGTGCATTTGTTTCCCTCTCCATTTAAAACATATTAAGTATTTTTTTAAGTAATAATTTAAATTTTAATGTGCATGTATATACATACCTACAAATGTGTGTACATGGGCATAGAAATAATAATAAATTTTGTAAAAAGATAAAAATTGTATACTATGGGCATTACACAATATTATTTTATTGTTCTAACGCCATTTTTGACCTTTTAAATAATTGTAACTTTTTTTTTTTTTTTTTGAATTAAAAATAAATGGTGTCATATCAACAACAAATCTATACTTATAGGATATTGGACGTATGATAATTTATAGCAGCTGCTAGTTGCTAGTTCATTAAAATGAATGATCTCAATATATGACCCTATTGAAATTAATACCCTATTCTTTATGTTTATTTGTTTGTTTGTGTATACACATATGTTTATCCTTTCAGTATTATTATTCCCTGTGCATGGACATATATATAAAATATACAGATACGTACATATACATATGTAGATATGGACCCTTGAAACATTCAAATAACTTTTTATTCAAATAACATAACAATCGTGAGTCGATTTCTTTTGATTATCCAATTCACGTTCGATTTGCATATGGATATATCATACAGCTATATGCACGTATGTACGCATGTATGTATTATACATATAATTGTTTGTCTATTAGTATGATGAACATTTTTAGTTTCAGGGCATAATTATATCTATACTTTTACCACTTTTCATGTATTTTATTCTATGGGTAAAAGAAATGATGTCGCTATAATACCTACTTATTTTTTTAAAAATAAATATAAAAAAAAATTATACATCTTTCTCATCATTAAATATACACTCTCTCTTTTGTGTACACATGCGCAAAACGTAATAAAATAAAATGGGATGTTTCCAATCATTCATATTATTATCATTTGTATTTCTTGCTCCCGTAAATGTTAAAATCTATCAACCATATATATGAATTCCCTGCCATTTTACCCCTCTCCAAATTTTTAATTTGTTGACTTTCAATTGGTTGAAGATAATAAACGAATAAAAGTTGAAAATCTTTTATTATATACGATAGTAGGAACAATAAACGGGTAGAAGGGTGTATAGTATTATAAGTTTTGAAATATTTGAATTTATTTCAAAGGCCATAAAAAACATAAGTATACATACAGACAGCTGCCTACATAAATTTTATGTAATATTAAAAATATATATCTTACATTGAAGAAAATAAAGAAAAAATAAAAAAAAATAAAATAGGTAGGTACCAGAAAATTAAATCTGCTCGGTTGCTTATTTGTTTTCTTGGTTATTTTACTGTATTGTACTGTTGTAGCTCACAGGGTAGGCTAACAACAGTTGTAGATAAAAGTTTGTGGTAGCCAAAAGTAAAACATACAAAAATAAAGACAAAATTTTCTTTTTGACAAAAAAAAAAAAAAGAAAAGTGCTTGTGAAGAAAAATAATTCAATACTGAAAAAAAAAGAGTGAAAAACTTAAAAGAAAATAAATTATTTTTAAATAAACTTAAAATTTTATTAAGAAAAAATTGCTAAAAATTAAGTTAAATTCTTAGTTTATTTTTGGAAATTTGTAAAATTAAAGTATTTTTCAAAAAATATTTTTCATTGTGGTACCTAATATATTTAAAATTATTGTAAAAAGTAAGAAAATGAAACAAAATCTTTTTTATAGTGATATATTATATGTGTAGTGAATATATTAACTCTGATGTGAGAAAGTGAAAATTGTTAATTGACGGCAATAACAAGAAAGAAAAAAAATTTTTTTTTTCTTTGAGTGCCTATACCGCTTATTAATACATTCAAATAAAAAAAAAAAAAAACTGTTCAAAGTTCATATACGCATGACTGCTAACTAAATACATTTCAACATAAAACATAAGTACTACATGTGAATAATATACACACATCTAATTTGTTTTTAATTCATTTTGTTCATACATATACATATGTACATATGTACATACATATAACAAACAACATAAGAGCAGCCATTGGAGGCCGCCATTATTTATGCTATACGGTCGATACCAAATTTTTTCATTTCTATTAAAACTCCAGTAAAATAAAATCGACAGGGTTTTCTGCTTTCATTGAAATTTTCGATTATATGAGAATGATATATGTACACAGTACACAAACAAATACTGAATAAAGTATAAAAAAAAAAAATTTATGTGTACACAATTTCGACTCAAAAACGTATAGAATTGCACATATACATGAACATTAGGAATTTTTATATTTTTTGACACGGTGGTGGCCATAAAAGCAAACGTTGCAGGTATAAACAAAATATACATTTTTATCATATTTTGTTTTTGTGTTTTTGTTGTTTTTTTTTTTCGAACAATAGACAATATAAATTTTCGATCCTTGCTTTTTTTTTTTTTTAGTTTTTATTTTTTATGTGTATACGTTATAATGACGAATTGTAATATGTATATATTGTATCAACTATATGGAATTCATTTTTCTTTTCTCCATTTCGACATTTTTGTTTGATATACATAGTTTTTTTTTTTTTTGTCTTGTTTTATCATTATTATTAATGTATCCATATATATTGTTGTTTTTAAAATCGTATACAATATGTCGTGTAGTGTATTAATTTTTTTTGCGATAATAAAATAATATATAATTATATGTGTAGGTATAATATTGCGTGCGAATACAAAAATGGTGGATTACATACATACATACGTAAACATTTTTTAATGGCACAATAATAATAATTAAATAAGGAATACCTATCTATATATTCACTGTTAAATATCTCAATAACACACTTGAGGAAAATTAAAAAAAAAAAACAAATAACGTAAAAGAGGTAGGTGTTTATTTATTATTTATAAATAAATTTTATTTCTATTTGAAACACAATTTTTCTTTTTAACTTAATTTAGTTCATTATTTTATATTATCATTTTAAAATTAAATATTCACAACTTAAATATTTTTTGATAAGGCATGCAACAAAATACCTAATTGGTTTTGTTTTAAAAATATATAGGTACTCATATCATATTTTAGATATCGAATTTCGAAAAAAATATACTTTGTACAGACATTTTTTTTCTAATACTAACCACTTTATTATATGTATGTATAGATTATACATATGAACATGTATGAATTTGATTGTGTATGATTATGAATAGTCGCATATCTCCAGCTATCCATGTATCTATATATATATGTACTGTGTATGTAGGTGTATGCATGCATGTTCAATGCATTTTCGATAATTTGCATCAGTATGCTGTTGATATTACAACAGTAAGAAAAATTATACACTATGTAGATATATACCTACATACATAAGTAGATATATATCTACATATGAAAAACGAGATTTCGAATATAATTATGAGATGCCAAATTTCAAATTAAATTCCTATACTTTTTTCTCAAAAACATTAAAATACTTATCTAACAAATGATTATTTCAATTTTTTGATATTCTAAATTATTAAAAGTAAAATTTTATTTTTTATAATGGGATTTTTTCAATGTCCTTATACTGTACTTGTACGTTAGTGTATGTAAATTTGCTTGTGTTCAAAAATTTAAATGGGTAAATTTCGAAATCTGGCAACATAACATTTTTCATTGTTTTTGTTTTTCTCTTTTATTCATATTATTTTCATGTTTTATGCTAACAGCATTTACTTTGCTGTACGTCACGTTTTCTCTCTTCGTATAATTTTATATTATTTTTATTCGAGTGTACATTATACAGCTTTTTTCTTTTGCTTTCAAATCCTTTAAAGTATAAGAAATGAGTACCAAAGGACTGACTGTTCCCATAGATGTACAAAACCGTTTGCTGTATAACATAAAACAGCAAGAATAATATATATAGGAATACTTTATCAAGTATTGTAATAAATTACAAGTTTTAAAAGAGTGTATACATATAGGAGTATATAGTGGCTCGCAATCGCAATAAGTTACAACCATTGCTAATATCCACCTATATAGAATTGCTTAGGCTTTATTTTATAAAAGGAACATACATACAATGTATTTATGTGTATGTATATTATACTTATAGATCGTATGAATGGCGTGTTGCTCTGTATTTTTGTATGTACATGTATAGGATTAAGGATCATCAACCCCTGTTGTTTTTGTTCTGCCTATAGATATAGAATTTTAAGTTATATACCCATATCTATTGCTTTACTACAGATTTTGGGTAGATATACACACATACCGACAAATGTATTATTGAACTTTTATTTTAATAAATACATCAAAGATTTCTATTTTCTTTTTTGTCAAAGAACAACAATGATCTATTTATTTGTTTGTATTTCCTTACTTTCTTTTTATCATTTTGTCAGCAAATGGTTATCAGATAAAATTTTTGGTAAAGCAGTGTTTTGATTAATTGCGATTAGTAGTTACTTCAAATAGATATTTTTAAAAGTATATGTATAAATAAAAGTTATACAACCGGGAATAAGTGGCTTTAAGAAGATGCCCTTTAAAAATCGCAATTTTTCTGTTCTTTAAGTACTAGTAATATATTTTATAGAACCCTTTTATAAATACATATAGGTACACACATGTGTAATATGAATTTTCTGCATACTCCATAAATATAGATAAAATTTTGAATTTTCACTTAATTTTTTATCCTTCCACGCATTCTTGTATATGAATACGGAAAAAATGAAAAATCAATAAAAGTCATTTCACATTTCATATGTCTGCCTATACAATTTTTGAATAATTTGTTCAATTTTCTGTCACTTCAATCTTCATTTTAAGCTGTTCTAGGCATAGGCTGTATAACCTATACTGCATACAGCGATGAACATGAATCTCTTTTCTGTAAAAATGGTAAAGTGCGCTTCAAAAACTCGTATGTGAAAAAAATAAAATAAAATTGCAATAATTAGGAAATATGAGAGAAGGGTTTCCTGTTAATTGAACTTCACATCAAAGAAAAATGAAAAAAGTGAAATGAATGCAAAATGCATCAGACAGGAAATGATAGATTTTTCATTTGAGTTTGAGTTAAAACAAAATGAAGAATTGAATACTGTAATAGGTAATACTGTGAAGTGGATAAAAATATTGGCTTTAAATTAAAGTCCAGACTGCTAACTCTTTTTCTCTTGAAAATATAAGTACTTTTAATTTTTAAATGCAGATTCCATATACCTTTCATTGTTTACATGATTAAAATGTGTTCCATATACCTAGTTCAATAAAATGACAGAATAATCCCTTTTTACAAATCTCAGTCTAGGTATGTACCTATATAAATTTGCACACTTCTGTCGAATTTTCGAAAAATTGTTGATTAAAGAATCGTCCATATAACAATTTATACAACTACTATAATTACCTATGCGTTTATTCTGAAATGTGTGCTCCAGATAGGCATACAAATTAAAAAATATTTGAAGAAAATAAAAAATTATTATTTTGGTTTGGTTTATTCACGTGATATACTTATATTGCAAATATATATATGCTTGTATGTGTATACACAAAATTTAAACGGATGATCGAGCTGAGTGCTTTACAAATCAACAGATTCAAAATGTATGTATATACATACCTACATAATGCATACAAAAATCAAATAAGAACAAATGTTCTCAAATGATATTTCATTTATTCAATTTTCGTATTGTGTTTAAGCATAATATACCTACATACATATAGTATTTATAAGACTTGTTTCTTCTTTTAAGTTCCTTTACCCGAATCAACTTAGAAGAAACCAAAGACAAAAAACATATGATGTTTTGTATGTTTGCATATGATAGGTATATAATTTCACACAAGATCTTCAGCATTGCATTTATCGTACGTCCTAACATAATTCAGCAATATATATGTACGTATATGTATATGTCGTGAATATGTCATACTGAGTATATATATATACATATATGTATGAAAACCGTACACCAGTTTAATGTAAACTAAAGTATAAAATGTACATCAGACGACACTTTGAAGAAAAATATGCTTACAGTTGATCTGATAAATTTTGAATTGATATTGAATTTCTTCTTTCGTATTTTATATTTACAAAAAAAGAAAAGAAAATAAAGAAACATTTATATAGGTACCTATATTTGAACAGAAAATATACATATGTATTCATTCAATATTAATTATAAATAATGTTACTATATGTGTGAGTATAGATCCCCATTTATTTCTTTTTTTTTAAATAAAATTAATATGAAGATATTTCAAGGTCATTTGTAATTATACAATAAACAAAGAAAACCTTATTCATTACATTAACTATAGAAAGTATGATACATAATGTAGTATATATCTACCCGTACAATTTAGAACTGATGAAAATAATTTCAGAATAATGTTTTATGCATGTTGGTATACACCAATGTAAAATTAGTTAAAAACTAGAATTTTGTTATAATTTTATCAGTTCTAAAGTCATTGATCTGGAATGAAGCGCCCAAGTAATAAAAAAGTGGTCTATAACCTATTTTAAAGGAATAAAGGATAATAAGAAAAAAATACTGAATGGAAATAAGCGATTGGCATTATTGGCGTATATGTGATCTTAAATTGAACACATTTAAAAAAATATTTAATATTTCAAATTAATTTCTATACTCACAGTATGTATATTTATAATGTCTTATAGTTCTATTATAGAAGCAAATAACACAACAGACTATACAGAGTCATGTTAAATTTAATTGAAGCCTTTCTTACAATCATGAATATTTAACACCCATAAATTTGCACCGTTTTTTTTTTCTAGCCATGTATTGATTTAAT
The DNA here is from genome assembly GCA_963971155.1 of Anthrax anthrax. Lineage (NCBI taxonomy): Eukaryota > Metazoa > Arthropoda > Insecta > Diptera > Bombyliidae > Anthrax > Anthrax anthrax. The sequence goes on from OZ020123.1 coordinate 4,768,273, forward strand.
TTTTTCAAGTACGTACCTATTAAATATAGGTACCTATATATACAAATTTAAATTATAAAACTTTATTACTAAATCCTAATTTTCCATTACATGTATAATTATAAAACGTTAAAATTTATTAAATTAAAAATTCAAGTAAGTATACAAGTCACGTATACTTACTTCTAATCATGTACACTGGCGTGGAAAATTTTCTAAGAAAAATACCTTATATTTTGTACATTTTTTTTTATCGAAATTTCATGTCCAATGTTGAAAAACGTGTAGGATACATATTGTGGTGTCCATAAATTTGATTTTATCTTTTGTGCAGGTAGATATGTATATAAAAAATTCATGATCATATATAATTTTCTAATGGAGTTCATTAAAAAAAAGGAAAAAAACTTTTTAAAATATATTTCTGAAATAAATTTATAGTTATGTAACTTATCATGTTTTATAAATAAAACGAATGAACGATCTAAAGTCTATACATTTATGTAGGTGTATACATTCATACATATACGTATAGGTAGTTGAAGGATTTATAGTCTATACATATGATGTAAATTAAAAACATATAGGATCCATAACTCCTGTGAAAAAATTTCATTAAATTTGATTACTTCATGTCTATTGCACATTAAAACTAACTTTTTAACCATTTTAATCGTGTTATATGAAACAATAAAAAAAAGGTTTCAGAAGATCAGTTCAAAAAAAATAAGAACAATAATAAAAAAAGAAAAATAAAAAAAAATTCTTTTCGAAGTCTTGAAAACATTTGTGTTGGAAAATTGGGAATCTTATAGTGATGTATATATAGAAAACATCATAATTATAATCATTAATAATTGTTAGCTTTTCAACCTCTATTCTTATACATATCATTGTTTTCCTAACAATAAGGTTGTATTAATTTAAAAATGTATTGAAAGTAATTATAGGAACTTGATAAAATAATCTACAATAAGTGTGAAATTTAGCGTAGAAAGGTATAAATAAAATGCAGACCACCTACAAATTTATATGTCATCTGTTTTATACAGGCGTGTTCAAAAAGTAATCATCACGATGCAGTGTTGCATTTTACAACGTTTTGACGATTGTGTTGCTTTTTATGAAAATTTTTTGTCATTTTAATGCAAAAAAAATTTTGATATCAAATATAGTCATTGACTCATTGCATTTCAACATCGAATTTTATGTTGAAAATGTTATAGTTGGTTATAGCTTAATGTTAAGGCAGTGTTACTAATATGTATGATGCAAAAATGAACAGATCACTTTAGTCATGATTACTTTTTGAACGCTTGACAGTGCAGTGTTAACGTAGTGTTTGTGCAGTGTTTACTTTTTGAACAGGCCTTAAATTCATTCCACGAACATATACATATGTACGTATGTACATACCGGTATTAAAACTTAATATTGACTGATTGACAATTACCATAAATACACAACAACTTGTCAATCATATGTCATAAGCTTCTGTAAGTTTTTATTTGCAAACACATACCAACACATACATACGTTTGTGTTAGATACTTCTATTATAAAATTAAATAAAAATTGTACATGTGTATATTGTATGTTATGTACCTATGTATATTATATACATATTTATATGCAATGTAGAAATTATTATTTACCAGTAGAAAGAGAATTTGCATAATTTATATTATTATACATGCACCTGTGTGTATATGCACAGTATGCTATTTTGTTTGTACTTTATAGATTTGACTTTTTGTTACTTATTTAAATAGCTTGTACCTATATGTTACATAAATACGTGTAGTGTATTACTACAAGCGATTTATTCTATCAGTATAGGGAAACCCGAAAAAGTCTTATGTATCCACTTACAAACAAAAGAATATACCTAAATATTGAGTAATTATTTTCCCCAATTTTCTTAATTAGAAAATTTGAGTAGAAAGTAGAAAAGAAAAAGTACTTTTCACATGCTAATATGTTATTTTTTTTATGTTTTTAAAAAAACACGGAGTATGTATGTGTAAAATAAATGCAACACGTTTCGTGGCTTTTATTTTTAGTATAAAAGAGAAAATAAAGCAATTGTTAGAGCATTTTCCAACTTTCTATATTATCCATCCTTAAACTAAAAATAAGGATTTTCTTGTTTGAAAGACGATGATATGAAATATGTATATGAGTAGGTACATACATACATTGTATATGCATATTGGCGATACGGTATGGTATGTATACATACATACATACATACATACATTTTCTTTTATTTGCTACATTTCTAAAATGACAAAGAAAATGTATCAAGATAAAAATAAAAAAATAAAATGAATAATGTGCATGAAATCTTTAAACCTCTTCTTGATTGTTAGAAAACTGCAGGAGACTAATGTCCTCTGGCTTTTTAACATTTCGTATATAACGGTATATTCAAAATGAAGATAATATTACATATAATGACCATGTAAAATGAATAGAAACTTGTTTTAGCTTTTTGTTATTTTAGTTTTTTTTTTTTTTCGAAATCATTTTAATATTTTTATGTTAATGACAAAAATAAAAATAAAATTTTTTTTTCTAAATAAGATTAAAAATTAAAAATTTTTGAAATGTGTAGGGATTTTTTCCCTTTTTTTTTTCAAAATTTTAACAGTTTTAAGATGCGATGTCTATACGACTACAAACAAGTAAGATAGACATATGTATGTAATTATAAAGCAAATTTGTGATTTGGTTTTTTTACTCAAATTTGCGTAAAAATCAGAAATAAAAATAAATTATACCTTATATGTAGGATGACTAAGAAAATTAATATATTTATAACAATTTGTAAAATATTAATGACAAAAAATTTATATAGGCTTTGACTCACATTATGGCCAGAGAAAGGAAAGAATATACCTATGTACATAATCATACAATCATATAATTATCGTAATTATATAAATGAATGTCTGAAAGAAAACTTACAAATAATGATTTTGATTACCAATTGTAAAAGTTTTTATTCGATTATTTAGATAAAAATCTCTCGTGATTTTGCTGATGGGTAAATATGATCAAATGAAGTAAAAAGCAAAAAATAAATTTTATTTTTAGAATAAAAAGTTTTCAAATTATGCACCGTCGGTATGAAATGTTGTTTTTCTTCTATTATTTTGGTTTTTGAATTTCATTTTTTTAAATGTAAACTATACAACTCATTTCCATGATCTCAATCAATAAATTATGCTTATTAAGTGATATACATACATACATGTACATACAAATGTACCTTTATGGTACCAATTTGCAATTGAAATTGACATATGCATACATATGTACATATGTATGTATGTGCACAAAATATTCAAATTTATGCTGACTTAAAAAAAATCTTTTTTTTCAATGTAAATAAAAATATAAATATATACATACATATATGTATGTAGATACTTATATAGATGATTAAATTTTCTTTATGTTGATAGTATTCTGAATTCATAAAAGAATTTTTCTTCAAGTTAAGATATATATCTCAGTATCCTATATTTATACATACATACATATGTGTACTTACGTATAGTAGTACGTGATACTTGTATATGGTAGTACCTATATTTCACACAATAATTGATGTAAAATGTAAGGAAATATAAAAAATTTCTATTTTTAGTTTAACAATTTCATTTTATTGACTTTCACTATAAATTAAAAAAGAAAAAGATTATTCGTTTTTAAATTCAACAATAATAACGATGTATAGTGTATAATATCCCTTTTTCATTTTTTTAAATTGAATTTCTTTGGAGTGTAGAGAATACGTTAGAACCTTATTAAATTGTCATTAAAATAATTAAAGTTTCTAAAGGTAGAAAGAGGGTATTTTTAAAAACGATAATATGTACTTAAACACATATTTTATTTTTCATTTTAGTTAAGTACCTAGGTAGGTATTTTGTATTAGAAAATGACTTTAAACGTGTTGAATGTAGATACTGTTCATTATATGAATAAAAAGAATTTTCTGAATTAATTTACACCTACCTATACACAGAAATATTAATGTTTTAAAATTTAATAACTTTTTGTAGATATCAAATATGTATATAGATACCTACATATTCACTTAAATGTATTCACGCAACTTTTGTCATTTTATTGTTACTATGCAACTCATCTACAATACTGTAAATAAAAATGATAATTATATCCAATGGCTAATATTTGCCAGGAGCAAAGTACGTACGTATAGGTATATACGTTAATACCATAAAATACAGTCATATAAAATAATAAATATAAATTAGAATACCTAGATAATTTCATATAACTACCTATGTATAGATATAATTAAAATCATATTTATTTTTGTTTTCAAATTCCAATATATGTATGTATGTACATACATACATACATATGTATGCAGATCACAGCTAGTCATACATATTATTATATTATAATGCCTGTCAATAACCTCAAGTTTTGTTTTATATGTATTTTTGTATATAGGTATACATATTTATAAAATGTACTCAACATTTTAACAATTATACATAATTGTGTGAACACAACGACGACAAATAAGAAATAACCATTATTGTAGACAATTTCATAAGAAAATATGAATACTTTATTTTTTTTATAGAACTTTAATAATTGTGGTAACACTGCTCGTGAAATGCTCTTATTAGAAATTATGAAATAAGGCATGTACCTACATGCTCCAATAAAGCTAGTAATGAAAATATTTAAAAAATAAAGTACCTATATCTAGATGCTCTACAATTTCGACAGACGAATTTTTTGTCGTTTGTCATTGTCGGTATTATGTTTACGTTATAACAGCACAATGCTTTTTTAAAATAAAATTTCACATACCTTTCATTTTATTAGTGCTTTTGTGCGCTTACGCGAAAATTTTCACGCAACTAAAAGGCTAAACATGGGGTTACATACTTATATGTGTATACATATGTACATAGGTACTATATATTGTATTTACGAGATTATAAAAAGCCTATCACAATTATTTTTTTGTTTACATTTTTATGTAATTTTTCTTTAGTAATATCGTAATATGAACATATATTATATAAAACGAAAAAGTAGTTTATATGTATAGAGATATATACATATGAATAGGCATAATCATCACCTGTAAAATTTGACCGGGTATTATAAAATTACTACAATTACAAATTGTACTAAAAATACTTTTATTTTATATATATACCTATATGTAAATCGTACATATTTTATTCTTATTCTTCCATTTATACACCTATGTATTTAAGTCTAGATATGCTCATTTTGATGTATAAAACGAGGTCATTAGTGAGGAACACGTTTCTCATCAGATGTTAAATTACCTCATACATGTCTTACATTTGATATCATTATTGTACGTTTTGCTTTCGTATATGTATAATCTTTCTATATACATATAAGTAGGTACATAAATTTTTAATCAACATTAACTCAATCAACGATATATGTATGTATGTATACATACATACATATATATCTATGTCGATTCAATTAATATGTCTGATGTTTGCCCCCCATATTGTAGGCATATTATTTATGTTTTTCACTATTTCGTCATCATAATCATATGTTGAGCTTTTTTCATCTTTTATCTATTTATTTATTTTTTTTATATATAGGTACATATATATGTATGCTTTCGACGTACCAATGCCACCTATATACATACCTACATACATATGTGTATTTCATATTTTATGTTTTCAATTTTTTTGCAAATGTGAAAAATACATACATGTTGGGTTTGTACATATTCATACATTATAGGTACATAACAATCAACATCTACAATAATAATGCGTCTGCGTCATGATTTTGCATTTCGTACATACCTACATACATGCATATTTAATAAGTAAAAATAATAATATATTAAATATAGTAGGTATAATGGTAAAAGAAAAATAATAAGAAAGGCCGGAGTTTCAATAAATGCATAAAATTTTTAGCGGCCGTGGGGTATTATTTATGCACATGATGTACCTACATATGTATATAGGTACATACATGTATACGTAAGTATATATATAAACAAATATGTACCTATGTTTGGAACAACTTTTTTTGTACTTAATTTACAATGTAATATTAAAGTTGCTCTATTTTGCCGAAAAGGTTGATTTGAAATTTTTTAATTGTCTCCGGGTGCTATAAATATATCTATATAGATATCTATGTATGTATTTAGAATCTTAATGCATGTTCATATAGGTATATGAGTAATGGATAAGGGACAGACAATTAGAAGGATTTGTTTTATTTTAACTTTTGTTTTAAGGATTTGTTTTATTGTATTATTTTAACTAGGCAAATATTTCACACTCTATATTCCTGGTATTTAAAAAAAAAAGTTTATAAAACAGCTTAGAAATTTATTTAAAAAATCTAAAAATAATTTGCATATCTAAAATTTTCGCTGTGAAAATTATTTTAATTTAAGAGTAAATCTCTACATTTAATTTTTAAATTTTAATTTACGGTTAACGTTAATAAGGAAGAAAAAAATAAAATAAAATAAAACACTTAAACGTGCACAGATGTTAGAATGTTATTAAAATATCGAAGTCCATAACCTTTTTCTGTTTGCTTGTTCTATATTTATAAAAATTTTTGTTTTTTAAAACATATGATAAACGAATTAAATTTATCACATTCACAATGCTCTACATTTTTATGAAGACACCTATACATTATCAATAAAACAATATTTTCACATCATACATTATTAAGTAGTTTTTTTTCCAAATAACTAATAACAAAATTTAATAATGTAGGTAAATATTTGAATTGCATTTCACCGGCGGAACTTGACAAAAAAATTTATTTTCAGATTTTTTTTATTATTATTTTTTTTTAAATTACATATTTTTATACTAATCGATTGCTTTTGTATTAACTATAGAATTTAATTTAAACTTATAATGTTATTCTTTTTTTTTTAAATTACCCAAGAAAATTACGTACCCAAAAGAGGAATCACCGGTGATTAATTTAGTTGATAAAAACTTTGTCTATACAATTAAAAATTTTTAAGTTGCTAGGTAACTAATTAAAATATAAAGTATATAAATTATTGATATTATATAGGTATAAGTGATGCTACACTAATTTATTTCGATCAATTATTTATAAACAATAATATACTCGTATATATAGGTAAAATAGAAAAAAAAAATATATATTTATTACAATTTTTAATTTTTTATTTTAATTTCTTTTCTTTCTAAATTTTATAAATTATTGAATAGCACTAACAGATATTTTTATAAATATGTATAAACATTATACGTCGAATCACAATTATTATAAATTAAATAATTTTTACTCACAAACATTACAAAAATGTTGAACTTGACTGATTTTCTTTCGAATATCGAAAAAATTAAAATGATAATGAGAAATATAAAAATATGTTTGTATATGATGATAACGATGTTATTTTGATACAAAACTGTGAAAAATATTCCGAGTCATGGTATTATAAATAAAATTATAATGAAAATAAAAATAAGACGAGACGATTATTTTATTTGATAAGACAAAAATATGTAGGTATTACGTGTCGTGTATATATACATATGTATATTTAAAAAGAACATGTGGAATTGTTTGCTATATCCATACAACCATATAAATACACAGATGCATATGTATATATATATATATATATATATAATTTTACACATGTATAATTTATATGTGTGAGATATCATATATACACATATGAATATATGTAGATATATATTTATGTGTTCAGTTCAGTATGCGCAGTATTATATATATGCCTGCTTATATAGTGTTCGTATTTTATATACATACATAAGTATATAATTTTTTTATCTATACATATACATAGGTATGATGGATTGTAGGGTGTGTACAGTCAACGTATAAATAAATTAAACCTGTTCTGTTTTTAAAGAAGTCAGAGAGCAATATAAATAAATACATACAAATTCATGCATATTCATATTGTGCTTACAAATTATACATTGTTTATTGTACAAACATTTTTCTCTTGCAATTATATGTACATATGCATGGATTAGTATTTTTACCTGGATAGAAACAAATTCCCATTTTTTGTATAATTAAAAATGATGGATGACTTATGAGGTATCATTTATCCACATGTGTGTATGTAGCTAAGCTAATTTGTTCAGTTTCGAAAAGATTTCGAAAAAATGAATATAGTGTTGTCTCATAAGATGAGATGACTTCACTCACTCACTCACATTAATTGTGTTGAAAAACAGATAACAAATATACACATGTACTTACATTACATAGTGTATATTTGTAGCTATATATCTGCAAAGTGCAGATATGTACATATAATGTATATGCATACATTTACTTAATTGTGAATTCGCAAATGCAAGCTTACAAAAAGTGATAACTGGAGTGGCGATTTTTTAATAAAAATTTTTAGACATAAAATAAGAAAAGTGATGGAAAATTTTTCTTACTTGATTTAAATTTGTATTCACCCACCATGTCTGCAGATTTTTTAAGTCTGTGTTGTACCATGTTGTACTCTGCCACCCATTTCTATCAGGATTTGTTTGTTTTACATTTCTTTGTGATGGAATATGAGATGCAATGCAACTAAAGAATTTCGAAAATAAGGAGTAAGGTAATAATGATTAGTGATATGGTAACTCTTAGCTATAAAGCATTGCCAAATTAATGATAAAAAGGAGTAAAAAAAATGGAAAATTTAAAAAAATATATATGCGACTATGCGAGTAACTTGTATGCATGTAAATAGCAACCAAAAGAATATAGATACTAACGTACAAGAAGAGAAAGATAAATTAGACTAAAAAAACCAAAAGAGATGCTGATATTTTCCTAAGAAAAACACAATACATAAAAGCATTAAAAAACAAAAAAAAATTCACTATGAATGCCAAAATGTAATAGTTCTATATATCCCATTTGAAAAAAAGAGAAGAAAACAATCACTCAAAAATGTAGAACCACATGTTTGTTGTATTTGTATTAACCACGTTTTCCTGGAACTCCCTGGTGTTTTAAAATCATATAAAATTTACCTATCCGTATACGAAATTTGAAGTTCTTGGAACTCCCTCAAGTTTTCAGACACGTGAAAATTTGATTTTCGAACAAGATTTTTAAATGAATATTACAATATGTTTTTTTAATTATTTTCACATGACATTAGATACAAACTATAACACAATATCTAAATATTCAAAATTATTGATTAAAATTCATATCGCACACGATAAAAATATATTTTTCTTCAAAAATTGTAAACACAAAAACCTCCATACAATTCAAAATTTTATTCAATAATATTTTAATTAAAACTTTTTGATTCGTCAAAAAAAAATATATTACAGTATATCTAAACATTTTCACTTTAAACAGATATTAAAATAATTGCATGACATTATTTATAAAATAGAATAAATTATTTAATTAGACAAATTATAAAGTTTGTTTATAACACATTAACCCAACAACACTTAAGAATTCTCAGAACTCCCCGAGAAATTGTATTTTTGTAAACAAAATAATTCTCGAGACTCGCTAGCTAGATTCGAGAATGAAACGATGTAGTACATGCGGTCTATTCTGTACTTCGCGACTATCCTTTTTCATATACCTCTTTTTCTATACGCGGTCTACTTCTTTCAAAATGAACTGACCTGCACCAACATTGCATTAGTATTGGTGCAATTTTATGTTGCTTATATGTGTTAGTTTTGAATTTTGGCTGCACTCACTCCCATACTGTGCCCATTCTTGTTTTAATCTCTATTCTTTTGTAGCAACCATACAAAAAAAACTTATTAAAAAATGTGCATGGCATTTCTGTTTCTATTTAAAAAGTATTTATAAACGTCCTTGATGTCATTTACTTTGAACTTAAACAAATGTCTCCAATTACTAGACACTAGCCAGCGCAGTAAGTCTACACATTTTTTGTATTCATTCAAATTTTCGGTACTGTACTATTTATCTCATTTCTACATGATTTCTACCATTGGAAAAAATTGTTTTCGATTGTACTGTTTTCCCTCGTTTTATTTTGTTTTGACTTATGATTAATGTAGTTATTGGTGGGGAAAAAACATGTTTTTAGGCATTTGTTTGCATGCATGCTGCATGATAGAATTGCACACATTTGTACACACTTTAAATGAAAGCTGTGCAAAAAAAAAACAAATGGTGTGCAGTAAAAAAAACGTGTTGATGTACTCCGGTCATACCCTCCCGCTGTTGTTGAGTTTATTATTTCACACACATTTGACTTAGGTTTGTCGATATGTCGATTTTATATTAGTGTGTCGGTCAGTATACATATATGTATTTGATACGATACAATTAGTGAATTGCTGAATGTTTAACCAGCTGAGTATTTTTTGCAATTTTGTTTTTTTTTTTGTTTATTTATATTTTTTAAATGCTTTTTGCTCTTATATTAATTTGCAATTTTGTTTTTTTTTGTTTTGTTTAATTTCATTTCTCAAAAAATTCCAATAACCAACCCACAAACCCACAACCCACAAACAATATATTTATACGTCGTTTTATAAATACTTACATACACACGTCCATATATAATTTAACGTACTTTTTTTTTCTTTTGTACATTACATCTTTGTTTTGTACATATAAGTACTATTTTGTAAATTTTCATTTTTCATTTAAGCTTTGATCAATTTCGATGGAACTTGATGTGTAAAATTTTTTGCAAATTTTAAAAACTTGAAAAGTTTTAAAAATAAAAAGAAAAATTCCAATAATAAAATGATATTTGAAAGGATATGAAACAAAAAATACAAAGAACAAAAAAAAAATTGTTTTTTTTTTCAAATTATTTTACTTTTGTTTTTATATTGTGTGTATATGTACAGTAGATGTGTGTTTAAAAAAAAAAAAACAAAAACGTAAAAATTTTGTATAGTGTGAATATATTGTACATAAATATAATTTTGACGTGTAGGATTTAAATAAATAAAAAAAAAAAAAAACAAAATTTAAAGAAATATGGAAATCCCAATTGAATACTAAATTTATTGGCAGTAATTTCAATTTGTGATTGTTTTATAAAAATATATTTATATATGGAATAATTGCTAAACATATAAGAAAAATAATGTGTTCATAAAAATTCAATTAAAAAACTTGTTTTGTATTAATAAATAAAAAGAAAAAAAAAAAATAATCTCAATTGAAAATCATGTCATAACTTCAAAGAAAAACATCTATAAAAAAGTTATTCAAGTGAATTTTTATTTTAATTTATTCTCGGTTTTTTTTTTCTCTCTCTTTTTGAATTAATTTTTATTCATTTAATTTTAATTTTTATTTAAACAAAAAAAGAAAAATTAAAAATCAATACAACTATAACGATATTTTTACATGTTTAATGCTTTGAATTTGAATCGTTGTTTTTATTATATCGTTCTGTGTATATTATGTAAATTATACTATGGAACGTCGTACATATAAATTTTTACCAAAAAGGTATACCTTTACATATTACACTATTCTAATTGTAAAAATATATAAAATACACCAATATCAACATTATATTAGCTTCTCTACCACTTCAACAAAATTGTATTAAATTTCAAAAGAAACATAAGAAAAGAAAAAGAAAAAACACTTTTTTTTTTTTTTTTCTTATAAAGCTTTTAGTTTTTATTTTTATTTTATTTTCTGGTTTTTTAAAAGTAGAATTTTGCTTTTTCTTTTATCTTTTTGTATTTATTTATTTTTTTGTATTAGAAGAAATAGGTAATTTTTTTTTTTTATATAAGCAAGCAAGCAATTATGTACATGTATTATAGGAATCAATCATATTTAAGCAAAAAATACATTCAACATCATCAACACACTTCACTTTTTTTTTGTATGTAATTACCTATATATGCAGTAATCCTCAGTATACACGGTATACCCACAGTATACTAACCAATGTGATATGCCTATATACAATATTATATTTTTAAAATCCTTTTTTTTCTTGTCAGTTCCTTAGTTGTTTGTGTTTTTTCAAACTCATCTATACATTCATATTTTTAATTTTTTTTTTTTTATCAATTTTTTTTTATATATTATTTTCTTCATATTATAAAATTTTTCACTTTATTTTATTTTAATATTTAAAAAACAAAAAAAAAAAAAAATGAAATAAAAAAAATGTAAAAAAGACTTAAACCGGTTTTTTTTTTAATCGAACGAGTCACACTGTGTGATAAAATCAAAGAAGAAGGTTCGTAATTTAATACACCTATAATTGTATATACCTATATTTGAGACAATTTTTGTTGTTGCTTTTGTTTTTTTTTTTTTTTTTTTTATTATTTTTGTTATTAAAAATTCAAATTATATACAAATATGATATGAACTTACGTGTATGTACCTATATATGTATATTGTATCTGTAAGATGCATGGAAGTGTATTTTTTGTATAAACATTTTTTTTTTTAAATTTATATTTACACGTATACGTATACCAACGAATACCAATTTATTTTTTTTTTTTGCAACAAAAATCAATACACATGTATGCGTGCTGTATTAAAAAAGAGGGAAATTTTAATGCAAAAAGAAAAAAGACAACATACAAAAAAAAAAAAACCAAATCAGCACACGTTGAATTACAGCTGGTAGAATAGATATATAGCGAATAAACATGACATTTATACTCTCAACCCCAACTTTGAATAACAGAATAGACATCCATTCACATATGTATGTATGTACATACGAAATGTATGTCTGCATGTAAGTTTGAAAAAATAAAAGAAGTAAAAATTCAATGCATATACATTCTACTTTATTATATTTGCCGGTCCGGTTTTTCTTTAAATATGTGAGTAACAAAAACAAAACAAAAAAAAAAAAAAAATAAGATGAAAACGCACATACAATTGTACACATGAAAACATACAATTCATAACTAGCTGTCACACCTCCCCGAAATGATGGTTACTATAGCAATAATATTTTAATAATACAAATAAACACTCGCCATTTTATTTTTTTCCCCATACCCGCGAGTGTTTAACGAATTTTATTAACAACAAAATCCACAAGAAAAAACCGTATAATAGTAAAACAAAAAAAACTAATCCTATAGTCAATATGGTCATACAATACAATATACACAATACACATAAATGGTTCAGGAAAAAGAGAAATTTAATATTTAACAACAACAACAAAAAACAATTGCTGAATTGTAGAATAAAAAATGGCGAAAAAACAAAACCAAGTTGTTCCTATTAAAACGGAACAAAATGGAACATTGCTTAATGTATCTTGTTGTTGTTGATGTAGTGTATAATTTACGACATACGACAGTTTGCTGTAAATTTCAAATATCTTTTGTATGGTGGGGTGGTAATTTATTGTTGTCAGTTGCATTATTATAATTATATATGCCCGTATATATTTATGAATTTATATTAGGGGAAACTTGTTTTATTATATGGATGGACATTCAAGCGTGTATATTTAAGTAGATATATTGTAGGATTATGTACATATGTCTGTAGGTGTGCAGCATTTTTTTTTATATTCATGTGTCTATATATATATAATTGAAAGGCTGTCAATCAACTTGCTTTACTTACATACAATATACAATACACAATATAGAATATAGCCTTGTAAACAAAAAATAATGAGTACAGGTTGTATTTTGTTGCATTATTGTTGTTGTTGCTATTGTTGTTATTATTATTGTGTTAGAACTACCGCTGATATTATAATTTATAATGTAGTTCATATGCATGTAAAAATTTATGGGTACTTCAAACATTTTTTTTTATTTTTTGGTTTTTAGTAAAAGGTCTTCCTGACTGAGTTAGAAAAGACCCCAAATTGAATTTTCATTTTAAGTTACCTTATTTTTATTTTAGAGGGAAATATGTAAGTAAGTACACAAATACCACAAAATGCAATGAAGATTTACAATATGAAATTTCCAAAGGGATTGTTGTTATTTAAGTTATTTTAGAAGTATATTTGAAAAAAAAGGGGAAAAGTATTAAATTTTGAACAAGATAATATTTCATGATTATGAGATAGGGAATAAGAAATTTTTATGTGTAAATGCAATACAATCTGTATAAATTTTTTTTTTATTTTGCCTAAATGGGAAGGTTTCTTTTTCTTTTTAACTTTTATTTATTTATTTTTATTGCTTTATGTTCTTCTATTTTGCTTTTATATTCTTCTCATTTACGTAAATGTATCTAATGCCTATTCATTTTTTTTTTTAAAATATGTTTGTCAAATAGAATAGAACTAAAAAGTAAAAACGATCGAGTTTTGTGTTAAACAAAGTCATCACACATCATATACATAATTTAAATAGTATAATGTAATAGTCAAATACCTACAAATTGTATGGTATGTATGTGTGTATCGTGAGATTGTTTATAATGAATGCATATTGTATTTTCATTGGATAATTTCATCAAGATGACTTCCCAATTTTCTATTATTTTTTTTTATATCGGTCTATAGTTTTATGGTTTTATGAGTCGAACGAAAAAAAAAAACAAGAAAATATATAATACCTATTATGAAAAAGAAAAATGTCTTCTATATTCTTGTGTAACTCCATATTGATTTAGGTATTTTGAAAAATTTTATGATTTAACTATTCCTCATATTTACGCAAATCTAATTCAACTTGATCTTATATAACATGCATGAAGGTATCTAGCTTACCTATGGACGTGTAAGTTACTTATTTGAGGATAATTTAAAAAATGATTAGAATTGGAACTTATTTTAAAAATAAAATTTATATAAAGTAAGAATTTTAGTTTTTGTCTCTAATTAAACATTTTTGATAAAAGGTATGATACCTAATTAACGTAGATATATACCTAAATGTTGCATAAAGACTATTGCTTTAATAATTATTATTTTTTAATTTTGCAAGTTAATTTATTCAGAAAATTTGCACGAAAATTAGGTAGGTACCTACTTACTTGAATAAATTTGTGTTTGGCTGCATTCATATCTACCTATATGTGCATAAACGTATAGGTATATACGTACATATGTAAATGCATGTGCATATGTATCTCTTTTATTTTCCTATACATACATTTTTATTTATACTTTTACGTTTTTAATTTAGAATTGTGTCCGTTATTTCTTATATCTACAATTTCAATTATACATGAGTCTAAAAACATATAAATTTATTTTGATTTGTTTTTTCCTTTTAGGTCAGATAAATTAGATACTCAAAAAGAAGAACAAAAATCTAATGATATCAATCAAAAATTTGAAAATTTAAAACAAACAACAAAAAATTGCCCAAATAATAATATTAATAATAATAACAATAATAATATTAATAATAATAATAATATTAACAATAATAATAATAATAATAATAATAATAATAATAAAAATAATAATAATACTCAATATTGTAAAGTAACAACATCAAATGAAGTAATAAATACAAAATTAAATAAAAATAATACGAAGTTAAATTGTACAGCTACATCAGTTTCGGGATCAGAATGTCAAGTTGTAAATGTAACTACCGATAAAAATTCAATAAATAATAAGAAAATTATTAATAGTAATAATAGTAATAGCAATAATAGTAATAATAGCAATAATAGAAATAATAATAATAATTTGATTAATCATCACATTGGTAATAAATCAGTTGAACCTAAAACCATTTCATCAAATTCGGAAAGACCATTAAAGTGTTTGGAAACACTTGCCCAAAAAGCGGGTATAACGTTTGACGAAAAATACGAAGTAGCAAGTACACTTCTAACACTGGAGAAATCACAGAGTCCGGCGCAGGTGGCAGCGCCCTCGGCGGTGCCTCTGCAAATTTCTCCTGAACAGTTGCAACAATTACAGCAAATTCAACAACTTCAACAGGCGCAATTTGCTGCAATTCAAGTAAAACAAGAATTCCCAAATCAAAATCAATTGAATAATGCTGGTGGAATGACAGCTGAGTTAAAAACTCAAATGGTAGAACATAATCAAGGACAAGTACAACAAATGCAAATTATTGAAGGATCACCATCCAGTCCACATCATACACCTAATAGTACAGCAATGGCAAATCCACAAACACAACATTCAACTACAGCTATAAGTACAATGTCATCATTACAGCTTCCCACTGGACAAGTTCCAGCCGATTGGAGCCATGGAAGATTGCAAGTTTTGCAACCTTCAATATCAAATCAAGGTTACTTACAACATTTATATTCACCCGTTTTAATGTCGGGAAATTTATTACATTCGGGATTAGGACAACAACCGATTCAAGTAATTGCATCTGGAAAACCATTTCAAGGAAGTCAATTAACTCCACAAATGTTAACGGCTACTCAAAGTAAACCGATGATTAGTGGCACAGCAGGAAGTTTTAGTGGTGCATATACGTTGCCAACTATACCATCGAGTCAATCACAAACTCTTCTGTTCAGTCCAGTTAGTGTTATTAGTTCTCAACCGCAACAACAGCAACAGAATATTTTGCCAGCAATGGCAGCACCAAATAATAAGGCTACACAACAGGAAGTTCAAAAAAATTTACAGGGACAGAAAGTGCTTCAAAAAGTTTCATCTACTACATCAATGCAAAATTCGCAGAATTTGGGTGGTGCAAATACAGGCAGTCCTCAATCAGCTCAACAATGTGTACAGGTGTCTCAGGCAATGCCGACTGCCCAAATTATAAGTCCACTTCAGCAAGCTGGTTCACAACCAATGCAAATAACTGCACCATGGTTGCAGAGTGTTCCACAGTTTTGGACGAATGGAATTCAACCGCAAACTCTTCTTGCTCCAAATCCAATTATCATTAGAGGTACTCAACCTGATGGAACACAAGGAATGTTTATTCCACAGGCTACAACCCATCAACCTATACAATCACAACAGCAAAACCGTAAGTATTTTTAAATGCAAAAAATCTAAAATATCAAAACAATTATATGTATTTTTGACTTTTTATTTTCCAGAAACTTTAACACTACCTACCGCTGCTATCCAACAAACTGCTGCCAAGCCTCGATCTCAAATTGAAACACTTGCACCAAAACAACAAATGAGAGCACCACCAATACTTCCTCAAAACGGGCAACCAATTCGTCCAGCAAGTTCCGTTTCAACTCAAACTGCTCAGAATCAGAATTTAATTAATCAGAAACAAAATAAAATGAGAAGCAAACAACAGGCAGTTCGGCCGGCTTTGTCAGGAGTTAAAACTGATGCTTCAAATCAAACAAAGTCTGGTGTACCACAAATGCAACAACAACAAACTATGCATCAGGTTGTAACATCAGCAGGAAATAAGTAAGCTTTTATAAATAATTTCAAAAAATAATTTTTAACAATAAAATTATTAATTTTTTAGGATGGTTGTAATGAGTACCGGCACTCCAATAAACATTCAAGGTGGTCAAATAACACAAAATCAAAATCAAGGAGAGAAACAATTTCAGATGCAACAGATAAAACAACAACAACAACAGCAACAAACACTTATTCACCAGGTATACGTTAAATTGAAATTTTAAACGGAAAAAATTTTCGATAATATTTGTGTTTATATCATAGCAGCAATTATTGATGCAACAAGCTCCGACCCAACAATTGATACCTCATCAAATAGCTCAACAGATTCAATTACAGCAGCATCAGCAGCAGGCTCAACAGCAGCAAATGCATCATCAATCTAATTTGACACAGGGAGCGCAACAGGCACAATTTATAACTCAACAACAGCAACAACAACAAATACAAAATCAGCTGATGCAACAACAACAACAACAGCATCAACAACAGCAGCAGCAACAACAACAACAACAACAACAACAGCAGCAGCAGCAGCAACAACAACAACAGCAACAACAGCAACAACAACAGCAACAACAACAGCAACAACAACAGCACCAACAGCAGCAGCAACAGGCTCATCAACAGCAACTTCAACAACAACATCAACACCAACAACAACAGCAACAACAGCAGCAGCAACAACAACGGGATGCTCAAGGACAACAGCAAAATATTGTTCATCAGATTGTTGTTCAACAGCAGTCTATTCCACAAATGCAATCGGTGCCAATATCTGTGTCATCAAATATATCTAATATACAAGGAATAACACTTCAATCCAAACAATTAGGTTTATCACAACCTCTTGACAGACAAACAATGGTGTCAATTGCCCCATCACACTCACAAGCTGTAGTCAGTCAGACTAATGCTTCTTCTGTTGTAACACAATCACCCAGCAGTTTAAATAATAGTGTAAGCACTAGTCAACAAACTTTGACTAATTCAATTACATCAACGACATCACTTGGCATGCAATCACCTCAAAATCCAATATTGGCAATGACTGCTTTGACTGCATCGACATTACCACAACCCTCAAATGTTGTTAGTACATCGTCTAGTGCAAAATCATTAGAAGTGAAACAGACTTCTGTAGCTTCAGAATCTACAACATCAAGTCTATCTCAAGATTTGAAAAATTCGAATACAGAAAATAAAAATTCGAGTTTTAATTCAACTCAAATAAATCATTCACAGTCTATGGTGAATGGTGATGCAGAAGAGAAAAATGATTCATCGGCTACAAAAGGTACGGAAAATAATACACCTGATTCAAGTAAAATTTCTTCACAATCAGCAGACACTCAAATGACTGGTATGTTTGAGTCTTATTCTATATTTAAAAAAAAAATGAAAATTAATTAAAATGTGTCCTTTTTATTATATTTAAGTTCAAACATCTACAGATAATCAAATACAGTCAGGCGCAAGCGAAGATAAAAAGGCTGAATCGGAAAATTCAAAATTACACACAGATGATAATTCTATAAAGAAGAATACAAATAATACAGCTAAAATTGAAAAAGATTTGCCTAAAGCCATGATAAAACCGAATGTTTTAACACATGTTATTGAAGGTTTTGTTATACAGGAAGCGAATGAACCATTTGCAGTTACCCGACAAAGATATTCTGAAAAAGATACAATTGGAGAACCACCGAGTAAGATGCAATATTTTATAATTTTTTATATCAGTGTTATTTAATTAAATGAGTTATTATTTTTATTTTTAAAGAAAAACGTATTGCTTTAGAAGAGACTACAAATAAAGATGTTTCATCAGATTTAGCTGCATGTGAGCACTGTGGTAAACAAGAATTAAAATCAAAATTGAAAAAGAAACGATATTGTTCGTTAACATGTGCTCGAGCACCAAAATCAACATCACTTGAACAAACAACAGAAATTGGAACAAATTCAAATCAAGAAGACAATGTTACAAATAATAAATTAAATAATGATATTACAACAAATAATGTACAAATGACTGAAGAGAAAAATCATCAGACACATGAAGTAACGTCGAAAACAACGCATACAAGTACGCAAGAAGAGGTACCATTAATGGTTGAATGGACTGTATCTGATGTATGTGAATTTATTAAAAATTTACCAGGCTGTAGTGATTATGCTGATGATTTTGCAATGCAAGAAATTGATGGACAAGCATTATTATTATTAAAAGAGAATCATTTAGTTAATGCAATGGGTATGAAATTAGGACCAGCATTAAAAATTGTAGCTAAAGTTGAATCAATGAAAGAAGGTAGTGGTTTAGATAAAGAATCACAATAAATTATATTTTAAGAAATAAATAAAAAAAAAATATATATAAGAATGTACATGAATTTAGTTCTTTTTTAAATATTACGTGTTAGATTATTATTTATAAGTTACTTTTAATATTAAAATAAATATTTTCTACGTATTAATTTTCATCTTATCAAAAAGAAAATATAAAAGAAAAATAAATAAACATATAAGAAATGTAATTTTATCATTTATTAATATAAAAAAAAAAGAATATTTTTTTTTTTTTTTGCTAAATTTAAGATTTGTAAATTTAAAAATAAATTCGAAAATTGGATAAGAGATGTGTATTTTTAAAATAATGAAAACATAAAAATAAAAATATATATATAGGTATATATATTATATGAAATTAAATATAAAATATTTTAAATTTAGAATTTTGCTGCTAAAAATGAACTGCCATGTAAATATTTTTGAATGAATTAAATAAATGTAAGCTCGTATTTTATATTCTTATAAAAAGCACAATTTATCGAAATTAATTTCTATACATACGAGGAGAAAAAAAAAAGAAGAAATTTTTAAATTAAAAAAAAAAAATATAAAAATAAAATGAATGCAAAAAATAAAATCGAAGACTATTTATATATACATATTTAGACATTTAAGATTAAATTAAAAAACTGAATGAAATAATAAAAAAGTAAATTTTCGAATTTTAAATTCTTAAAATTTTGTGTTTTATTTACCTTTTTTTTTCTTCTATTGATGAACACTAAAATGAATGAAACCTTATGATTTCATCAAACCGTTCAAGAGTAATATTTGTATGGACATGCTAATAATTTAAATTAATTCATTTGATTTCAGTTCATTTGCTGTTGTTTTACGTAAAACATATTCAGTTAATGAGATGAATATGCCTGTATTTGGTAAACCACAATTGTATATGATATGGCATTTGCTTCTAAATACATATACATATCTACAACATAAACCACACATTTATATGCACATATACAATTTGTATTTGCAATATAATTTTATGTAAATGATTATAATATTACAACTTTCTTGTAAATGTTTATGACATAAAAGTAAATTTCAATAAAATGTTTCAAATAAATCAAAGATGTAGTAAAATTAAAAGAGAATTTATATTTAGATTAATTGAAAATCATAAAATTCCAAATAATAGAGATTTTGTGTGATTTACCACAATATCAAGTATAATTTGTTTTCAAATCAAAGATTTAAAAAAAAAAACGTAAAAATTAAACAAATTGATACAAACATAAAATACATCTCATGAATATAAATCTTCTTTCAGTATAATTAAAAAACAAAAGTGATTTTTTTTTTTTTCTTAATATCAAAGTAACTATTATTACCAATTTTTATATGACAAAAACAAAATAATTTGTTTGTTTAATAATAAAAAACAAAAAAAAAAAAAATACAAAGAATGAAAATTAATGAACAAGATCCTTTTTCATCTTAATCATGTAATGTGGAAATAGTTAATACGTCTGCATCCTATTTTTTGTTTATCATGAACGTTGTTTAATTTATTGAACGTGAGTTCAATGATCTGTAAGAAAAGTGTAAATTTTTATTATGAACACTATAAAACACACTTGACGAAAAATAAAAAAAATAAAATTAGTTTTTATTTTACGAATAAATTAATCAACTTTTCTGTTCATTAAAATGTAAAGTACGTGTGCATATAATACATACACGTATATATACACGTACATATGTATATATGAGTATGTATATACTATTTTTAAATATTTCATAAGAGATATGTATATAAAACATTCATTTTGTAATAATCATTATAATGTGAAAATTTAGTGACAAAATATCTAACATTGTTAGATAAATATGTGTTTAGAAAACTATGTCCTTTGTTTATTCAGAGCGTATAATGTGTATATAAATTTCTATATATTACTTGCATGTGAAAGTTTTATGCATGAAAATATACATATATGTATATGAATACAAACATACATTATACTCTTGAATTCCCTTTCCGTATTTGTATTCTCATTAACGCAACAAATAATATAGACGATAACTAGACAGACAATGTCAAATATACGAGCACTTATATACATAATTATAAATAACATATAAAGTGAAAATCCTTATTACTGCAACAGTATTATTATTATTATGTTAAATATATAAATTTTATGTGTATCATAATATTGAAGTACCTATGTACGTAAGTATTTAAAAAAAAAAAAAATAAAATAAAATTGCTATTTTGAATGTTTTATTGTTTTTCATCAACATCATCATCATCGTCATCATCATCATTATACTTAGTGCATCCGTTATCAATGTAAGTAAGTAATTAACGAAAAAGGAAGAAAATGTACGTATACATGTTGTACATATCATATAAATATGTACGAATACAAGAAATACATACATACGTACGTGTATGTAGTATGTACCTATATATACCTATATACATATGTACATACTATATATACCATAAAAATGAAAAGTACCATTTGGTACCATTGATCTTAAAAGTCAAGTAAATTTATAAAGTATTCCATTGAATTATGCAAATAGGAAAAAAGGTAAGTAATTAAAAAACAAGGATTTATTTATACACTTAAAAAAAAAACAAAAAACAAAAATAAAAATATGTAATATATGCAAATGAGCTAACCGTGTAAGAAGAATACAATGTTGAGTTGAGAGTATATTACACTCAAAATGCAATACATACATATGTAAAATACATAATGTTCATAAGGAATAACATAAGAAATTAATTTCGCTTCATTTTTTATATTTATTATTTAGATTAAACAGAAAATGTACGTATGTATGTGTTTATATGTTGTTTGTACGTACCTATCTGCGTAAAGAATATTTTATAAAGCCTTACAGAAAATTTAAAAGTTTAAATTAAATTCAAGTACATATGCAATTATGATATTTGTATGTATACGTACGAGTAGAAAAATATTTTATATACTCATACATATACCATTTAAATATACATATATAACTTGTAAATAAATAATAATTTTTTTTAAATTATTTAAATATTTTTTATTTACACAATTCGTATATTTTTCTGTCTTTATGGTGTACCTATATACACAATTTATTTTTTATTTCTTACCCAATTTTAATTTGCATTACACTCTGTCCACTAATATTATGGGATGGGAGTACATACATATATTTTTTTCCTTCTCTTATTATTTCTAATTAAACTAGTTCACGAGCAGTATTATCACAATCCACAAAGCTTTTATATCAGATGAATTTTTTAAATATCAATATACATAGTGATGTAAAATGGTGCCATTTCAAGTAATCTCCATATTAAGACCTTAAATGCATAATATTAGCGGACAGAGTATAATTTTATATATACATGCATATTTATATATATAATACAACGCGTGATTTTTAATAAATATTTTAAATATTACAAACATACAAAATTTATAAATACATAATATATTGATAAATATGTATGTGATGCGACTGTTCAACACGTATAGTAAATTACATATGTACGTACATGGTATAGCCTACGGTTATTAATGCCAAAAGGTAAATATCAATATTTACTAAATAAAACCATGAAATGATTAACTTTTTATTAATAATTTTACATTGTGCATGTGTATATTGTTACCACCTATTACACATGTTTTATTGAAAAATAAACTTCAAAAGGATAAAAAACTAATAATTTTGGCATTTTTTAATTTTAATACATTTCATGTTATTAAAAAAAATTTTTATGTACACCGGTCTAGATATGTGTTTTTATTGTAATTTTTTTTTTTGTTTTAATACAATTATGTATCAAAAAATTTATATTGTCGTTTAATTTTATATTTTCATTAATAATTTTTGATAGTATTTTTAGTAAAACATTAAAATTGATAAAAATTAAATATAAATTATGTATATAACATGTAAAAGGATCATTTATCCAACGGTAAAAAGAGATAATTATATCACATCTGTTTAATGTGTTTTAATACGTTATAAACTTTTTTTAAATTTAAAGTTTTTTTTTTGATTTTAAATACGATGATAAAATTAAAAGGAAATAATAATAAAAAAAAAACATGTACAAAATTAATAAATTAAAATGATTTTGGTTTTTCGGTTAAAAAAAAAAAAAAACGAAATTATTAATTTATTAAAATTGAAATCAATTAGATGTGATGTTGTTTTTAAACAAAAAATTATTTTATTTATTCATAATTTAATTTAATTTATTTTTGTTTTTTGTTTTTTGTTTTAATTTTTATCACCGATAATTGTGTAATTTTTCCAAAATTTATGCATTACGCAATTGCATTATGTTACACATTATTGTATGTACGCATAATTTCAATTAATACCACCCTCTCGCAACCATCCTTAATATGTAGACCATCTATATAAATTACATCTGCAAGATATGATGGAAAATTTCACGTAAATTTTCACATACTATAAACATTGTATTTAAAATAATGAAAGATACTTTATCATTTTTTTGTTCTTTTTTAAATTATAGATTTATAATGTAAAATGATTACTTATGAGTTATGAGGTTCCTTCAAAATAAGATCATTTAAGGAAAAACTTCTGGAACGAAGATTAAAATGGTATGGGCATGTTAGCAGAGGAAAGGAAAATTCTATGATGAATAAAGCGTTAAATATAGCTGAATAAAAAGGAAGGCTTCCTGGTAGACCACGCTTAACATGGAAGACGAGAGTGGAAAAAGACTTGAAAGATCTAGATATGAGTAAATATAGACAACTCAAAACAGAAAGACCTGTCGCATAGTGACTAGAAGGGCCGACTCTAAATAAATAGGATCATGATCCACTAGAAGGAGAAGAAGAAGAAGAAGAAGAAGAAGAAGATTACATACATACATACAGAAGGATATTCCATAACAAAGTATATACGCATATTAAATCTTGAATGATGTTGTTATTGACATTATTTAACAGGATATTAGAGGTTTAATTTTTATTATTGCGTAATAGATTAAAGAAAATTAATTATAATTAATTATATACGAGTATGTACAGTGAATTTAGTCAATAATTAATTACATTGAACAGAATGTATTGTATAATGAGGTTTTGGAATATAATAAATTGAGTTGTATAGTTTATACATATTCAATTTATGTAATTTAATTTAAAAAAAAAAAATATTTGTATTAATGTAATAATATGTATAGAGATTTTCATGGTATTTATAATAGCACGAGTAATTAATTAAAAGAAAACAGTACATTTCACATATTTTTGAAAGAAAAGAAAATTTATAAGGAAACTTACATTTAAATCATGCTTAGAAATTTTATACGAATGGAAATTTTATCCTTTTAAGTATGTATTATTGTATTTCATATATTTTCCTTTTCTTTTATGTAAAAAGGAAAAAGTGAAATTATTTTTATGATATGTTATGCACAGATGAATTATATCTATTTGATGTTCTTTTGATATATAGTTATAGAAATTTTTTAAATTTACATACATATTGAAAATTTAAAATATTTATCATTAAAAAAAAAAAATCAGATAAAAAAATTAGTACGTAAATTTCCAAAACATTAAGATTTCAATATATTTCTTTGTTAATGTATAACGTTATTTTTGATTTCCTCTTTTTTACTCTGATACATATTTTTTTGTCTATTGCATATGTATTCAAATTTTTATTGTGTTTAAAAAATATATACATATGTATTTCCTGCATGCATAATTTGTGCATTTGAACAGAGATGTGTACAAAAAATCTTAATAAAATGAAATTTAAATTAATAAAATTCAATTTATACATTGCATATAACATATGAATGTATCTTCTATATCTCTATGTTTGTACTACATATTATCGTGCTATACATACATACATACACAGAATTATACAATAAATGTTTATGATATTCATAATATCATTTTCTAATTTGTATGGAATTGATAGTATGTATTTCGTTTTTATTTTAATTTTTTATTTGTTCAAAAAAAAAAAAAAATTTTTTTTCTATTTTGAATTTTATTCAAATAATAGATATAAACATATTTATGTATTTGTATGTCTATATAACATATGTATTATATTGTTGACATCAATTTTCTATCTTTATTCTTTTTCAATTTTTTCTTTTTTTGATTTGTTGTTATTTTTTGTCAATTTATATTAAATGTTATTGATATTGATACATACATACGTATGCATATATATTGCAGGAAAACAGATATTAGAAATACTAAACAAAAAAAAAAATAAATAAATAAAATCCTTTTCATATTTTCATTTTTTGTTTTGATATTTTGATATTTTTATCATTTTTCATATTTATACATAGTACATATAAAAGGATAATACAATGTCTGGTATAAAAACTATAAGAAAAATAAAAAATTATTGAAATAATATGAAAATATTGTATATATACTAGATGTATGAATTATTTTTAATTTTTTTTTTGCGAATGACTGCGTAATGTTTTGAAAATGACCATTTGAAAGCAAAAAAATAATGTATATCATTGAAACATTATCGAAATTATTTATACATGTAAAAAAAGAAAAAAAAATTAAAAAAAAAAAGGAGAAATTGATACGAAAATCATTATAAGATATATATCATATTATTTTGTATACATACATGTATATGTTTGCATGAAAATGTATGTTTATGCATTTAAAATAAATATTTTACTATATAATGTATTTAGTTACAAAATAAAATAGATCGATTTCAATTTAAAAAAAAAAATAAAAATAAAAATTCTCAAAGGATAAAAAACTATTGTATATGTACATATACATAAGAAATAAAGTAAAGAAAAATTATAATACAAATTTAATGTCTTGTATATACGTGTGTATAGGAAATGTTATAAATATGCTATATGCGTTGAGTACAAATGTATATGTTGAAATACTATACAAAATACATATATACAAAATATGTAAACTACTGTAGTTTGTATTTTTTTTTATATTTATTTCTATTTTTACTTAAAATATGTTTAGCAATTTGTCCTAGATTATCATCAAGAAAAACACATTGAAATTGCATTAAAGAACATATAATATGTATGTACATACATATGTATGTATGTATATGCATATACCATACTTTATATATTACTTATACATAAATTTTGTACATTATGCATGTCTAATATTATAAAATGCTTGTATATTATATTTTAATCTTTAATTTTCTATATTTATAGCAAAGTTACATGCATTACATACATACACACAACATATAGTTTATGTATATATATGCACATCTTGTTTATGAACGTAATATTTGCTTACACATTTTCTTTCATTTTATAAAATATTTTTTATTTTTTTTTTTATATTATTGAATACACTACATACATACAATATGTAAGTATCATTTACAGGATATATGTACTGCATATTTTAATACATACATATGTATGTATGTATTATATGCATGCGGTTTGTTTAATGGCTTTCTATGGTATATATGGTACATGTCACAATTTTGATTTTCTTAAAATGTTGCAAAATGCTGAAATTGAAGAAATAACAATTTTTGTATACGTACATACATATGTATGTATATACATAAGAATAATATTTTTACGTAAAATGCATTCAATGGAGATTATTATTTTTTTTTTCATTTCTACAAGGTAATAAAAAGATTTAAGTTTAAATTAAGTGAAATTTCATAATAATTTGAAAATAAGTTGAAAATTCAGGATTTAAATTTATTAATTGAGTATATCATTGAAAATGTGAATGACTTATTTATAAAATAAAAAAATAAAAAAAAAAAATCCATGTTAAATAATTTATTTAATTAAAAGATGCTGAGGTTTTCCAATAAATTCTTCTGGTTTTTCATGTTTTATAGATTTTTTTTCACTGCTTTTCTTTTTTTATTCATTATAAATTATTTGTTAATTTATTCGATTGTTCACCCTAAAGACATGAGAAGCTTCATCAAGTTAGTAAATTTATGAACATGTACAATATATCTGATGTGTGTGTGTATACAAGGAAAGCCAAAAGAATGTTCCATTAAATTTAATGTGTAAATTTAATAATAAATCGTCTAAATATTTTTGCTATGAAATTTTTATTTTTTTTTTCAATTTTCAAGTTTTAATCGAAGGCTTTTTTTTTGTTTTTGCTTATGCAAGCATATGAACAACCATGACAAAATGAAAATTTCCCATACACCAACTGCGTATATATGGCTATATACTCTCATAAAATACATATACATATGTATATCTACATACATAAATACTCGTATTTTGTGAAAGAAAAAACAATATTTTGTTTTTCTTTAATGAGAGAAAAATTGCAAAACGATACATGGTTCGTAATAAAATTATTTTGTTATTTATGATCCTTTTAAGATGTACATATACTGGCTTTTTTTTTTTTAAAATGAATTTTTTATGGCGATAGATTAAATTGAAATTTTAATCGATTCCATTTAGTCTTATACAATAGATAAAAAATTTTTTTTTGTTTTCAACAATGTGACAACAATTTCTTAATTTTTACAGCAAATACATACATATATGAGCTGTTTAATTTGAAAGTGGTATAAGTCAATTTCATGATTTTAGAGATATTTTAAGTTTTGTGTGTTTGCGTTCCCTATATCAAACTCCATTAAAAACAATAACTTTATTTGCCAAGAAATCGGTCGTTTTTTCTAAATTTTCCCATAAATTCATCACGAATATCAAAATTTACATTCTTGCAATGAGGATTATCTGAAAATCTAATTTTTAAAAAGTTGTAACTTATGCCACTTTCAAAATAAACGGCTCATATAGTGAATTTAAAAAAAAAAAAATCAATCTCTTTATGTATTTAATGGTATTTATTATTTTTATTTGTTTTTTTTTTGTGGAAGGAAAAAGAACACAAAACAAAACACTTAAACTTAAATTTATTTGAATAAAAAGTTCTAGAGGAAAAATTGAAAAGTTTTAATAATGGAATTTGACCTTCTATATATGATTTTATTTTTTTATTTTTATTTTATTAAGATTGTAGTCTTTGTTAGATATTTAACTTTTTCATTCATTGAATTTCAATTGCTTATTATATTCAAATTTTAGATAACAAACAAATAATAAAAATATTTTTAAACTTTTTTTTTTTCATTTTTTATTTATTATTTTTTTTTTTGTAAATATATTTTTTTTTATATTATTTTGTATATAATGTTGTTCTCCTTTAAATTTTTATGTCAATTTATACATAAATAAATACTAAAACTTGATAATACATTATGAACTTTAAAATTACATTTTATATTTTTTTCACAAATTCACATTTCACGAAAAATAAAAAAAAAAATATATAACAACAACAACAACAAGATGAAATATACATAATAAATAAATCTACACCACTTTATTAGCATTTCGTTTCTAAATATAAATTTTTTTTTATTTTCTTTTAAATGTTAAAAAAAAACAAAAAACAACAAAAAACAAAAATGTATAGTATAAAATGGTACTGACAATGTATACAAAAAAAGTAACGAAAAAAAAAAAAAACAAAATAGGAAAAAAAAATGATAACAACAAACAGTATAAAAAAATAAAAAGTTTAATGCAAATAAGTTGTTGAAATAACCCTCGCGAAAGCATCTAGTACACATAATGAAAAATTATATATTATGTATAATACAAAAAAAAAAAAGTAACTGAAAAGTTTTGTATACATATATTTTTCCTATGGTGTTTTTTTTTTTCTTTAATGATCTGTTTTTTTTCTTCTTTTTTGTCTATATATTTTTGGTTTTTTGGCTTTTAATGACACATATAGTAACACTAGAGAATTTATAACATAAGCATGAGAATTGTGTAAAATTTTTTTTTTTTTTTTATATACATAGAATTAAAAATTGTATCTATCAACCACAGAAAAATTTAAATTTTTAATTAAAATTACCAAAAATAAAAGAAAAAAAAAATATAAGTGAAAAGAAAAATGTAACAAAATTATGTAAATGATTTACACGAGTTGTATTAAAATTTTTACATGACACTGTATAAATTTGAATTTGAAAAAGTTCTCATTTTATTTGGTTTTATCTCATTTAAAAGGGAATTTAAAAAAAAAAAAAAACCGAAAAGAAAAGTACACGTACATACTTTCATAGTTGTATGCAAATATTTAAAAAAAAAAAAAAAAAAACAGAATGTACTTTAACTTTGATCATTAATTACTTAAATTTTCATTTTTAATCTGTTTTACAAATGAATACAGAGGCGTTTATTGTTTTTTTTCTACTTTTATAGTTACTTTTATAATTTTCTTACTAATAGGGATTTAATTTTGTGAAATACCCAATAAATTTCAGGATCATTTATTTTCTTGTAAATTTTCTTTTACGTATACTTTTGATTATCATTCTCTCAATTGATTTGAAATTTTTAAACGTTAAATGTTCATTTTTATACATTTTTCCTTTGTAATTTCATTTATTTATCTGTTTCTGTTTTTTTTTTTATTCAAAAATTATGTTTTTTTTATTATTATTATTTTTTTTTTTTTTTGCCAATTTGTAATACTTGTATACCTAATAATTTAAATTTAATAAAATTTATCAATTTGATTTGATTTATAATAAAATGATATATTCTTATTTAAAATGATACAAAAAAAAAAAAAATAATAATAATTTTATTAGATTTGTATTTTCATCAATATTTATCTAAAAATGAACAAAAATTTACAAATTGAGCATAAAATGAATTGAAATATTGAAAATCAAATAAACTTAAATTTATATATCTATGTATAATAAAAATCATCCTTTTTAAGCATTTATTTGTAATCTTTTTTATTGATCTTTAAAAAATAAGAAAAAAATGAAAAACCCTCAAAAAAATAAAAGATCAAAAATAAACATAAATAAAATACAAAACGGAAAATTTTTGAAAAGAAAAATTTTCTTCCAAAAAAAAAGTTATTTTGTTTTTTTTTTTTTTAAGATAATTTATAAAAATATATAACAAAGTATATATATTAAAAAAGATTTAAGTAATTTTTCATTGAAAAGATTTATATGTATGTACTATATAGAAAATGTTAGGTGATTTTATTTTTGTTTTTTGTTTTTATTTCTTTGGTACCATACTAAGTATATTTTAAGAACGATGTTTTATAGATATAAACATTTTTAACCTTTTGGTAAGATGAATGTAACAGAGATTATTTGAACATTTCAAGATGAATTATTTTTTTTTTTATTTTTTCTTTTTATTCTTGTTTTATATATTATACAAAATATATAAATAGTATATTTTAACAGATAACAATTTTATGTATTTTATTGTAGAAAGAGAGAGCAAATCATACATATTTAAATTTATTATTAAGAACATAAAAATTTTTAAGATGAAAAACAAAAATTCATAGCTCTTAAGGCAAATCGACCTTAAATTCCAGAGATGTCACTATGTTATTATATGTATAAATACAATATTTGTGAACTTGTACTCGAATACTAAGTTACGAAAACACATAGCTATATATGTGTATATAGATTTTAAGACACTATATTATTTTGTATAAACTCTTAATAAATCCTTGTACTTTAAAATGCTTTTTGATATTTTAGAAAATATGTGTATCCTTACACAGGAATATAAAAATAAAAATGTCAAGTTAATACACATTTTCCTTTTATATTTTATTTTATTTTTTATTTTTTTTAAAAGGATTAATAGCTAATAGAAAGGGTATACAAGATTTTCTCATGTATGTACAAGTAAAATATTGTAACAAAAGAAATTTGTGTTAAATTCATAAATTTATTTTGAATAAATAAAACAGATTTTTCAAATACCACAAAAAAAAAAAAAACAAATTTAAAGAAAAACAAAAAATTTCCTTTTTATACATCTTTTTCAAAATTATACGTTGTTATATTGAATTGATATAGGTAGGTAGGTAGTTAGGTAGGTATATATGGTTTGATTTTATCTAAAAATTTATGAAAAGTTTTCATATAATTCTCATTTTATATGAATTTTTATATCTACATATATACGTATACCAGTTTTGGTAAATGAAAAATTATAGGAGTAATTACTTTCATATTAACAATAATGATTTAATTAGATAATTTGTAAATTTGGTTTAAAATACAAATATGTATATGCTATGTATAGAGTAATTAATTGTTAAATTGCTTAAAACCATAACAATAATTAATCAATTATCTAAATTAAGTTTCTTTTATTTTCATTTTATTTTATGAGTTTAAAATATTCCAAAAAAAAAAAAAACAAAGAAAAGAAAAAAAAAAGGAAAATGAATAAAATTCAATTTTTTCTTCTTATATAATTGAGTTAATTTTTATGTTAGTATACCGTATATAATGTATGAATGAATGCAACTGAAATAAAAACAAAATTTTTTTTTTTTTTTTTTGTTACAATTTGTTATATAATTTAACTTGTGTATGTACAGAAAATTCTTGAAACTCAATTATAAATTTTTTTTTTTTACCTCATACATATGTACATACATATATAATATAGTTATAAAATTTAAGTAATAATTTATAACTTTTTTTTTGTCGGTACATACAATATCTGCATCATGTACATGTACCTATATATGAACATACATGTATCAGACTTATCACACAGTGTACATATTTTTTTTTTCCATTTATGTTCAAGTTAAATTTAATATCAATTAAAAAGTTAAACTTTTCTACATCAAGGTTTTTTTGTTTTAACATTTAACTTTATTTCCAATATGAAAAAAAAAATGAAGAAGCAGATTTAAATCAATTAATTATATATACATTTTTTTTTTAACGGAAATTTATTTATGAATTTTTAAAAATGTGTGAAAATTAAATTATTGAAATTTTTTGAAAAATCTTAAAAAATGGAAAATGAGGTTGTTTTTAATTTATTTTTTTCTCTTCTTTATTAAATTAAATGTACCTTCATTGATATGAAAAATGTTGTATGTGTACACATGTGTATGTTGTATATCATGCACATTAAGTTTCATGCAAAAATGTTTTATTTTTTTTACATAAATAAATAAAAATAAGGACTGACCAAAAAGTAAACATATGTACATATATAGTCCAAATAAAGGATAATGATTTTTTTATATATTTTGTTTCAGATTTTTTTTTTTTTTTTTAATTAGCCCATTATTATCCTATAATTTTATAATAAAATTCTCTTGAAATTGTGATTTTTAATATTATTTCTCTTCCGGTTAAATAAATTATACAAATAATTAAAAACGTATGCAAAAAAAGCATATTCCTACAAAATATTAATGAACATTCCTATGATTATGTATTATCTGTCTGTATTTTATTACACATGAATATATGTATGTACATAACTGTATGTATAACAATCTATATTTATATAATTATGTATGCATATTTAATCAATTGAGAATTGAATTAATTAGTTATACTTCATCAAATATAATAATCAAATAAATATATATAATTGAAAGTGTATATGGTTTGGTGGAAATGATGAAAATTTACCCAAATAATATAGAAAGTATTAGCGTGTATTAGTTAAAATAAATTGTATATATTTGAAAATGTTAATATAAGTGTACATACATATATCAATTATCATAAATGCAATTTGTTCTTTTTTCATATTATTATTTGTGTATTTAATTAATTATAATTGCATAACATTAATTTGTTAAATTTCAAATTACAATTAGAGCCTATACTCTACCACGTGTACGTATATGTACTTCCTATAGTGTTACATAACGTTTTAAATATAATTATTTGTAAATTTGTATTTTATTTATATAGTACTTAATATTAAATTGTTGATTATTAATTAACTTATTTGTTACATTATTACAATTTTTATTATAAATAATATGGGTAAGCGTATTTTAATGTAAATTACGAATTAGTTAAAATTATTATGAATTACGATAAGTCTTAAAAATTTTACATATACAAATTAATAAATATATAGATAAATTTTATTATATATGAAAATTAAATAATTACCTTTACTCCATACATTAACTCGATGCAGTTAAGGTCTTATGGGAGTATATGTGTCCTTTTTTACTTTTCACGTAATTTCTAATAAGATCATCTCATGAGTAGTGTTATCACAATCTGAAAAGTTATCATATAAAACGAGATGAATTATTTTAAATATCAATATACAGCGATATATGGTGTTACTACTTTATGTCATTTCCGTAAGTCCTTAATTGCATCGAATTAGTGTATGGAGTATAGTTAATTATTTTATTTTCATATAATAAAATTTATCTATACATTTATTTATTATTCAAGATCAAGATTATTTTTGAATTTTACTTAAAATAACTTTTTTAGTCTAATAAAATATGTAATTTGTTTTTTTTTTTTGCGTAAAAAACATTCGTAAACGTAAATTTTTAAATCTGTTGAAAAAGGAAAAAAAGAAAATTGTATGTTTCAATTTGTTATTTTGATTGTTGATAAAAAATTAAAAATTTAAAATCTATAAAGTCAAATTTATAATACTTGCATGCTATAAATACACAAATACGAATAAAAAATAAAAACCAACAATCAACAAGTTTATTTTATCAGTTAATATCAAGTGTTATAAATTTATAATGTCACATATAAATGTTTAAAAAAAAGTTTTTTATTTTTGTCGAATTGGTCTGGTTTTTTTTTTTTTTTTTTTTTTTTTTTTTTTTTTTGTAAATGTAAGTGTTAAAGATGTGCTCTTTCATTTTTCAATACTTGTTTAACTTTTGTAAACGACATCAATGTGTACCTTATAAGTATGTAGATACAATGTCTATAGTTTTTTTGGGGTTTGTTTTTTTTTCTCATCCCATACCTTTTTTACAAAATTTTCTTAAAGAAACATTTTGCTAGTATTTGTTATTTTACTTTTGATTTTTTTTTTATGTACTTTATTGTAAACAGAAAACTTTATTTTATTATATTTTATTTATTCATTTATTTATTTATTTTATTTTTTTTTTCTCATCTTTTTGGAAAAAGAAAATTTTTACTTGTATATACAAAAGAAATTGATTTCTTATTACAAATTGTAGACTGACGTGATATATATAGGGTGTTTCAAATGAAATGTGTCTAAGTATATTTTTGTAAAAAGTATACTTACTTATACCTGATCTAATTCCCTTGAGATTCATCCTGTTCGAAATATACGGGATTGAAAGTTTTGAGACATATATAAGTACAATACATTTTCAACTATTTTTTTTTTTTTTATTGTGAGACACCCTATGTATTTTGTATATGTCTATAATTCTAGAATGTGAATGAACGGTGAAAAAAATCAAATGTATAATTTTATTTCGTAGACATTCAGATAAATAATTTAATAATAAAATTCATAGATACCTACACACATGTTTATATGTACATATGTATAGAGAAAATCTCATAGATATACTACCGACAAATACTTTAAGAAATGATATTTCATCAATACTAATAAAATTAACGTAATCTAATCATTGAGAGACGAATTGAGAATTTCATTGAAATAATCATACATCGTACATGTTACATAAAGACATACAGTACTATATAAATAAATGAAAATTATTATGGATGAAATATTTTTATTTTTTGGGTGGAAAAAACAAACCAAAAAAAAAATTAAATTTATATATTTTTGTATTTTTTTGTATTTTTTCTAAAATTATTATATTGATCAAAATTCATGTAAAATTTAATTTTGATCTGTTTAAGTAAAATAACAAAATTTATTTATTTAATTCTTCTAAGATACATGTACAGATATGTAGATATTATGTATAACATATAAAATTATCACTTAAATTCGATTTTTTTTTTTTTTTTTTATTGTTTAAAAATAGAAATAATGAAGATTATTTGTAGATGATGGATGGATAAAAAAAAAAAAAATCTGAATTATTATAAGAAATATGATAAATCAAAATGATTACATATTCCTTTTTCTTAAAATTCAAATGAAAACATCTTTGATTAATTCGATATGCTTTTACAAATATCCAAATGAATTGCATACTTAATACAAATACAAGTACATTATATATAAGTACGCACATATTATCATATCCTAATTCTATTATTATTCTATATCAAGGGTACATAATATGTACATATTTTCTATACGTTTTCATATATGTTCATATGTTCATATTTTATAAGATATTTTACATTGTATGTATGTACATATAAACTATCATTAATTTGTCTATATACATGCAAATAAATAAATATGTATGTAAATAGATTAAATTGAACATGTATTAATAATATATGCTCATTTACTTTATGTTACATATTATTACTTACATTAATGATATTTCACACAATACGTAATAATACGCATATATAATAAAATTAAATACATACATATGTATATTTATTTTCTATTGTAATTTATAAGGTATACTCTATAGAATTATAACTAAATAATATTTTGTTATGAAAATTTCATTTATATATCTAGATAATTAAATTGATAACAATTTACTTATACATATAATTATGTATGTATGTATAAAAAAGTTCATTCACTAAATTAATTTATCTTTTAGATTAAAATGTAATTTTGTATCAATATAAGATTATCACTTTATTCAAAATGTCGTATACATACAATTTGTATATAGATATTTCACATAGACATATATCCATATATGTATGTTGTATAACATTTATGTATTAAAAAAAAATTTACATTGTATATGATTGATATAGTAAATGAATGATCTATATTTACATACATAACTTTGTAAATTATATCCTTTATGTTGTTGATTCGAATTGTAAATGCTTTTTTAGGTTCTTTGAAATTTGTATTACAAGTACCATTAAACTTAAATATAATTATTTAAAATTTCTATTTATATAATGTACATACATACATATGTATGTATGTATATGTTTCTTAATTTTGAAATTTTCATATACATACTGAGAAAATTTTGAAATTTTAATGAAATACCAGAAAAATGTTTTGATGTTTGTTAAAATAATAAATTTTGCTAATAGAAAATCAAAATATAGCTTGTGGTTATTGTTTTAGAATTTTAACTTTCATTTACAATATCATTAAAGTTAGTAATAATGAATAATTATTTTTTTTTTTAAAGTTAACTTGTAATAAGAATTAATATACAAAAATGAGTAAATTTTGATATCCTTTATTCTTTAGAGATGGAATCATTGAATCAAAACAAAACCAATCTTTTACAAAAAATTAAGATATTTAAATAAACCCGATCTATTTGAACTTTTCATCATCAGGCCTTTTAGCGTTCCTCTTGGGAATATATGTAGATAGGTAACATCATTACGACGAATTTTATACGATTCTATCATACGTGCACCTACAGTTTAATTGGGTTACGAACTACTGAGTCTGTTGAAATAAAGACTTAAACTTGCTTAAACTCAATTTTGTATGATGGGGCTTAGACCAATAATTTTGTTGTTTGAGGATTAAAAGGATTTATTCATGGAAATTTTATATTTTACTATTGAACTATCCACCTATGTCATAGTTTACCTAATTGCCTAAAAAATACATTTTTATTAAAAACGAGCTTCAAAATTTTGTAAATGAAAGTACATAATAATAATTTTAATTTAAAACATAAACATATGTACGGTTAGGAACATGATATTGGAATTAAGTAAAAAATAAAAAATAAAAAAGAAAAATTTACAACGTTCCTAATTAAATATTTTATACCTTCAGATAAGAAATTAATTTTTAATGTTTATTAAACGAAATTTCTTTAATTTTTCAGAAAAGAGAAAAAAAATACAAAATACAAAAACTTTTTTCCTTACATTTATTTATTAATTTAAAATGAATTTTTTTTTTTGAGAATGATGCTTTGCAATGAAAATACATTAAAGTAATTTTTCGGAAAAATTAATGGAGTAAAAAGGTAATACACAGGTAAGTCCAAAAAAAAAAAATTTAAAAAAAAAATTTAAATAATTGAAAAATAAAATGAACAGCCATTATTGTATCATTTAATGTTTTCCAATTTTCGTTATATTATTTTTAATGTATTTTATATTTTATTTTATGAATTACATATTTCGAGGTACGTTAGAATTATTTTTTTAAAATAAATTTTCAGGACTATATTATTCTCTCGTCAATGATAAAGAAACGTGATTTGATACATAGATATTTTTGTTTTTATTTTTTAAAAGATTGAATCTTTCTATTGATAATCATTTTCATGAAATTTATTTATTAACTATTTTTTTTTTTAAATTTATAGTATAGCATGTTATTTGTATATTGATTTTCTTAGATGATATATTTAAAAATGAATGAGTAGGAAAGAGAAAAATTTTTATGCAGATAAACTTAACAAAAATTACAGAAGTATCGATTTCTTCAATTTAATGATGAAAAATCTTCGCAAACACATACGAATATACTTACACTTAATATTTTATTAAATTTTCAAAAAGTTTTTCCGGTTATTATACAATGTTTTTTTTTTTTTTTATATTGATTGTATTAAAGAAAAAACAAAACGTAAATGTAGAAAAAAAAATAGATATCTGTGTGTACTATGTACCTTGTGTAATAGATAAGAAAAAAAAAATTTTTTTTTTCATCAACCCTCAATAAAAGGAATTGAATCAATCCCTTGCCGTTTCATATATATTCATTGCTGTAATCGTTTCATCATCATCATCATCATTATTATCACTAAAGCTTAAAAAGGTGTTTTTTTTATGTTATACTTGTAATTTACTAAAGTTGAAAAATTCACTTATCTAAACAACTCAGTACTTTTCAATGATAAAAAATAACATCAGAATTTTACGCATTCCACACATTATGTGTACATAGAAAGAAATGACAAAATCCGGAAATTCAAAAGCACCATTCATACAAATACATGTATGTATACGCATACGAATTTAAATAGAAAAAAAAAATTCCTGTTCATTGATAAATTCTTCCTTTTTTCACTTTTTATCCTTACCTTTATTATATGTATATTCCTTAAGTTTGAAATTGTGCATATACATAAACAACTCCCCTCAATTATCTTAAAATATTCACATATTTTTTGTTTGTACATTATTTGCCAGTCATTGCTACTTTCGTGTATTTTTTGTTTTTAGTAATTTTTTTTTTGTGTGTTTTGAATGAATGAATATGTTGTGCCTATTTCCAAGAATGAGTATGCGAAAATTCATCTAATGAAAAAGGAAAATAAAGGTGAGTAACGTACAGTATGTGTAACATGAAATCTTTAGATTTATCTTTCACGGTATAGGTCCTACATATAGATATGATTTTTTTTTCTTTTTGATTTTTTTTTTTTTTTATTTCATTAAGAAATGCTAATTAAAAACCTAAATTTAGAAGAAAAAAAAAAGCTATTGCTTGTTAATTACATTGCCTTATACCATTTGTTTATTTTTTTTTACATTTTTGTGTTTTTTTTTTTTTTTTGGTGATAAATTTTCTATGTATTTCTTTGTTTATTGTATTTTTACGTGAATTGAAAATTTCCTTTTGTTTTTATTTTTAATATAGATTATTTACAGGGTGTTTTATTTGAATTATAATTTATACACTTAAAATCATTTTGAAAATGAGAATAAAGAAAAGTATAAATTAATGATCCACCATTGGGATGAAATGAAAAAAATTAAGAATATTTTAAGAATACCAACGAGTCCCTATTGAAAATGCATATATTGTTTTAATAATTTTCTCATTTTTATGCTTATAATTTTATTTTCATGTTCAGAATTATATATGTACATATGTTTGATATTGCGAGTAAACATTAGAATTACAAAATTTATTAGACAACAAGGATTACCACGTTTCTTGTTTACTTGTGTGTATCCATCTATGAATATGTATACAAGTAGTGCGTGTACAAAATGTACACGGTCTAGTGATGACCATTAATATACATATATAAGCATCATGTATTTATGTATGCGTATCATTTATATACACATATAAAAATATGTCGAAAACATAAGACCAGAAATAGTAGATAACGAAGTAGATTAGAAACAGTCCTAGAAAAATGATGTAGCAAATCATCAGCAGGGATACAAACAACAGAATTTATGAGTTGTACTTAACAGTGACTTTAAAATGATGTTTCATGTTTTTACTACACATATATGTAAATATCCGTATCATACATAAAGATAACTGGTGCCAAAAATAATCAATTTTATTTATTGGTAAAATTGAAATATTTTCCAAAATGTTTACAAATCATTCAGTCAATTTTTGTGAAGAGCAACGTATACATTCTTGAGAAATTGTTAAAGTTCATTTTTTCTTTAACGTATGAATTTTTTCTATCTTTAATATTTGTACGTTTATGTATAAACTTTCAAATGATGCGAAAATAAAACAAAGAAAAAAAATAAATAAAGTTAATCAAATAAAAAACTTTAAACCACTTTTGGGAAATGTTTTATATTACGATCAGTACTATTTTGAAATTTGAATACAATATATGTATGTACATACAAAAAGGCAAAAAAAAAAAAAAAAAAGAAAAAGAAAAATTACTCCTTGATGAAATATGATAAAGACAAGAATCAAACATATAAAATACTTAGACCTAAGGTAACAAAATTCAATCGTAACGTAATACCACGTTATACATAAATATATCAGATACATAACATAAACATATACATATGTAAAATGTGTACGTATAATATCCTTACGCATATTTTCAAGGATATTTTTTCGGAGTACACACAAATGTAACGTATATTAAGGGATATTTATGTTGTTGCATGTCCGAAGAAAAAGGAAATGTATGTTCTTAAGAATGAAGCTTTTTTGTTTTTGTTTTCTTGTTTTATTTTTATGTACATGTATGTAACAAAAATATGAATATGGGAAATTTTTAGATACGCAAACTCAATTTTTAAGGATAATAATATTTAAAAGTTTTCCTAAAATGATATCTCCTTAATTTTAAGCAATATAAATTTTAGATTAAAAAAATTCAACTAAATGTTACAGTCAATGAATGCTGTTTGTTCGATTATGTACATATAGTAGGGCATAGTAGGGTAAATATTATAGTAATTTACGTGATTTTGTAAAATTCTATGACGAAAAATAATTCTGTTATAAATTTTAAGTTTTCACCACAGCCTATATTCAGTTTCAGTTGTATGTAAGAAAAAAAAAAAAAAAAAAATATCTGCATAATCTAAACTTAATTTAAAACAACGAAAACGAAATTGTATACATATATATATTTTTTTTATTTCTTGTGTTTCATAATTATAAGCATCATAGGTTAATAAATTTACTTTAACTTACGTATATATGCCCGGCAATATACAAAGGCATTAGGTATAGAAACTGTAATAAAAATAAAAACAAATTACACAAAATAAAGGAAAATAGAAAATGAAAATATATACATATATAAAAAAAATCAAAATAGTGAACAAATTATCATAATGAAGTTTTAATAGACGGTTTTCCTTTTTATTATGTGTATGTTATTATAATTCACTTTATTTCATATTTCATGTTGAGTGAAAATTCAATTTGTACATTGTGTTTATTATAACAGACGCATGTAAAGTGATAAAAGATTTTTATTTTTTTGATAAATTTATAAATTTGATTACTCTTCACATGGATAATAAAAATAAGAAAGAAAAAAATAACAAAG
Source organism: Anthrax anthrax (assembly GCA_963971155.1). Lineage (NCBI taxonomy): Eukaryota > Metazoa > Arthropoda > Insecta > Diptera > Bombyliidae > Anthrax > Anthrax anthrax. The sequence continues at coordinate 4,809,688 of OZ020123.1, forward strand.
AAAAATAAAAATATTTTTTTTTTTATTTATTTTTATTTTTGTGTGCCAAAGACATACATTAGGTACACATCCAAACACACATTAAACTAAACTGATGTAATGTATGTATAGACAAAAAAACAAAAAATAAAATGAATTTTTAATGTTTTTCTCATTTATTTATTTGTTTATTTTTTCTTCTTCTTAACAACTTGAAATTGTAAATTTGATTTTTTTCTTCAAATGTGTGACGATGTGATGGTAAAATAGGACACAAATAGAAATGAAGAAAATTTAAATAAAAAACAATAACAAAAAAAAAAAAATTAAAAGTAACATGTATAAATGTAAATTTTTTTTCTGGAAAATTGAAGATTGAAGGGAAAAAGCTATCAAAAAAAAAAAAATCACATCGATGAACAACAAATGAAACTGAAAAATGCCAATGGACATTCGGTCAATAATTGGGACGTGTATTAAACTTATACATGGGATGTGTGCTTATATGCCAATGTGTACGTGCAGGTTTTACATCAAAAGTGTGTATAACAACACAATCTACAAATATAAATGGTAATGACTTCTCACATCCGTTACATTGACTTTTTATTTAATTTATCAAACTAAATAAAAACGAATTATTTGAGCAACTTATTTTGTTAGTTTTTTCATTTGATATTACATTCTTTTTTGTTTTGTTTACAGGTATTTCTAGTTTTTGCTTCAGGAATTGTATGTTCAGTCATTGTCATTTTTTTGTCATTTCTTTTCCTAACATTTGTAATATTTGACAAGCAATAATTCATGAAAAAATTTGTTTCATACTACAAGTATTCGCTTTATATTGCATTGGAGGATTTTAGACGATCGGACTTTTATGAGACTAATATGGATAATTGTCTTATGAGATACAGGATGAAAGAAGTGAGGCGTGTATGAGGTAGCATAGTACCTATGGGGTACTTGATAAATGCCTCACTTCCTTCATCCGTTACACTGGAAGTATTGGAAAGTGTCTTTTCATGTAAAAACCCTAATTTTCATTTAAACAATCCTTGAAAGGTATTCTGGAATTTTAATGATCTTCACAATTAAACCGGAAAACTTCGAAGATTTTCTTTTTCTAAATTAAAACACATTATACATATGTGATTTTTATTCCTTTTTTTAATATGTTGTCATGCACATTCAAATACATTTTTGAAAATATGTTTGATTACTTGCTTTAATATTTAAGCAAAAAAACATTTGAAAAAAAATTTAAATTACTATTCACATACATATGTACATATTTTCATTTTATTTACCAAATATTATCAAATCCTATTTGTAATCACATTTAATGTATTCCAATTTGACCTAAACAAAATTAAATTACGAAATGTAGAAATTGAACGAGACATTTAGAATTCGATTATCGTATACTATAGTATTCGTTGAAAAAAATTAAGTCTATAAGTTATCCTTCAATATAAAATGAATTCATATTTTATCCTTCTTTGGTGATATGTACATATAATATTTTTTGGTTCTTTAAACTTTCTCTTTCTATATTATATTACATAAAATTTGATACCTATATCAACCATAAAACTTTAATCTTTGTGTAATCTTCGATTGATTATATGTGTCCAAAAATATACATATGTAGATGTAACATGTCATTATTATGTTTGTATATGTAAGTATGTAAGTATGTAAACGCATATGTTATATTCATTTCAAATAATCTTTTCATTTAAGTAAATTCCTTTACCTAATCATTTCATCAGGATTTTCTTTTGATACCACATTTTTACAACCCAGTTTATACACACATACGTTCGTGTATGTATAAATATATACACATATGTATGTATGTAATGAATGTAATAAAAGTATATGTAGATACAAATATATGCTTTTATTTGTAATCATGAAATTCCAAAATGCTTATAACGCTTTATCTGTAAACACATACATGAAATTTTTCATTTAGAATTTTTATAGTAACAAGAATCATAAAAAGGATATTGGCCACATAATAGCAATGTTTCTCATTTAATTATTTGTTTCTATCGAATAAAAAAACAAATATTGTATGGAGATAACGTATAAAACGAATATTTGAAATATTTAACTTAGTATTGTAAAACAATGTTTAACACTGTTGTTTTTCATTTAAAAATGCTTCTTTACATGTAAAAGAAAACAAATTTTTTGTATACCTATGTTACAAATAAACAAAAATTCACACGAAACTTTATTATTTCTATGTAAACATGTCTTACAAGACAAAAATAGAAAATAGAAAAATTATCAAAAAAAGAAAAAAAGAAAACATGGAAAATTATGTTTACATTCGTAATAGGAGTAGAACAACAAACAGATATCAAAATGATGTTTTCATACGAGATGAAAAACATTGAAGGACAACAACGACATATGTACTTAATATGTAGGTTCTTGATCCTCTTCAGACCCTTTATCCTTTCTTTCTGGAAAACATTCCAAATTTCTAAGGATACAATGTATTAAGCAGTTGCACATCAGTACAATAGGGAATGGAAATCCAATTATTACATATTTGCTTGTGTATTAACGTTTTGTTATGTTTTTGTTCCACAGTCGCAGTTATTTAAAGTTTTAAAGGGTATATTTTTTTGGCGACAACAAAATTACCAACAACGATGCTACTACCCCCGTTTGTTTTGCAGTCGTTATTCTTCAAAATCTCTCTATGATATTTACGTAACCCAAATTCTGGTGACAGGGTAGTAATAGTAGAGATGTGAATATGAGGTTGTAAATTATTTATGGTATTCGTTCGTATTCGTTTTCTACCAACTATCGTAATGAATGGTGGTACATGATAACAAAAGCACAACTAAAATTTCTTTCTTTCTTTTTTCAGTCAAATTGTGTTCTTTACACAAATTTTTTTTTCTAATGAAAGACACTTGTACTTTTGCCCCTATTGTTTTTTTTCATCTTTGTTTCATTTTAAATAGGAATTTGTTGGGTGGTTATTTTTTTTTTAAATTTTCATAAAAACAAAAAAAAAACATGAAAAAAAAAAATTCAAAGTGGTTTTTATAAGCACAACATAATGAATTGATAAAGATGAAACTGAAAATATAGCAAAAATGTACGAGTTTTGTTTGTTTTTAAGAGCTTAGTTAAGTTGTTAATTTATTAGTTAATTTCTTTTTTTTTCCCAAAAGATATCAGAGCAGAAAAAGTTACAAAAAAAAAAAGTATTTTTTAACTTTTGATTTATGATAATTTTTTTATCATTTTTTTTTTTTTTTGAATTTTTATTCCCAACAAAAACTTATTAAGCGAAAGTTAGAAAAAATTTGAAAAATTTGAATTTATTCTTCACATTTTTAGAGATAAAAGAATAAATAAAATATTTATATTTTTTTTATTAGAAATAGGTTATCACAATTCTTGGAATTTATATAATCGAATTAAAATGTTTAATGTAGTTACAATTTAGATATCTAGATAATTGCTAGTACATATGTATCCCTATCTTCAAAAACGTATCACTGCCTATTTAATGCGATATTCAGCTTAAGATCATAGTACGCTATTTGATGAGTATCGCATCAAATAGGCAGTGATGCGTTTTTGAAGACAGCCTATCTGATATGGTAATATTATCGTATTCTAAAATAATGATGCAATTAATGTTGGATTTTAAAATTCAGAACAATGATAGGTATCTTAAATCTTCAGAGCCAACATTTAAATCCTGTAATTTTATATGTACATAAATCAAAACAAATGAATACCAATGAATGAATAGTAACAATTTTTCTCATAATTTTTTTCAAAAAAAATTTTTTTTTTTGCACAACAAAAAATCAGAATATAAAGTAAATATGGAATCAAAAACGAGTTTTTGTTAAATTTTGAATAGATTTTAAATTAAAATTAATAAAAAATTAATTTAAACAAATAAAAGTACAAACACTATTAATTTGAAACGGTGTTAAAAAATTTAATGAAAATTAAAAGTACTTAAATATCCTTTGTAAAAATTGTAATTTTCTCTTGAACAAATGAAAGCTTTTGTGATATTTGAAAAATTTTAATGTTGATTTATTTACCATTCAAATATAATTAAAAAATGATTATAGCATAGTATATTGCATTAGAAAATTTTTTTGTGTGTTACACAAATAAAACAGTCGTTTTAATACCATTTAACATATAACATACAAAAGATTTAAATAAAAGACTTCAGCTTACTAAAAAGAAAAAAAATTAATTTTCTTCTTTTAAATAAAAATATGTTTTCTTTTAAATTTCAAAATAATTCAGTTTATTAAGTAAAAATCCCTAATGAATTAAATTGTACAGCATGCGAAGCAAGAACAAAAAACAAAAATGATATTATCACAATGTAAATAAGTACAAACGTAAAGATGAAGAAATAATATTTCTTATCTAAAGTTAAATTTTTATTTTATTTTATTTTTTTTTTTTTGTAACTATAATGACAGTATAAAATTTTCATTTTATGATATAGAAAAAGTAAAACAACCAAAAAAAAAAGAGATTTTTACATAAAAATTTATAAATTATAGTACAAGTTGCAATACAATATCGCAAGGTATCTAAAATATAATATCAGATAAAAAGCACAAAAAAAAATTTATGCAACACGTATGCAGAGTACATGATATCTTGTAACGGAGTTGTATGGAAAAGGATAAGTTTTAATTGTTTGTATGCGTTTATTACACGAGTAATATGTAACTTAACATTCAAAATTCATATATATAGAGAAAAAAAAAAATATTTTTTTTGAAGAAACTTTTAAGAGTGTTGTTACATATTCGGGTTAAATTATGAATTCAGAATAAATTTTTACCGATTTAAAAGTTTTTTGAAAATGTAAAAAGTGCAAACATTTAAAAAAAAAAAAATTATTTTTATTTTTTTTTTTATTTGAAAATAGACTACTATTTGTTGTATCATTGTAAAATGAAAAAATTATAAAATTTTATGAGGGAAATTTTTGTTTCTGCTTATATAGAGTATTTCTTTGTATAATGTAACAATATCGTATGCAAAATGTAAAACTTAAGAATTAATTTTATCTATTATCTAAAGAAAGAAATTTAAAATTAAACAATTTCATTTTCAGAAAATAAATTCTGAAATATTTTCATTATTTATTAATTTCCATTATATATGTATGTATAATATTATCATTCATTTTATTAAAATTAATTAAAATTAAATTTTTGTATAATATTTTAATTTAATTAATTTCTTTAAATAATTAATTTTTCAATAACTTGAAAAAAATTCTTGTCGTTTAAAATTTTGTAATTTTCTTTTGTGTTTTTGTTTTTTTTCTTCTATTTGTATTTTTTTAGGTGAATTTTAAATATGCATGTTCGTAAAATGAGGAAAAATATTTTACAACAATTATCGTTAAATTTAAATTATTTGAACGCAACAAAGCACAATTTAAAATCATAATATTTCATTAGAAAATTCAATTTGTATTGTATAATTTGGTTATTTTATAACATTTATGTTGTAATTAATTTAAAAATCAATTTTAAATTAATTAATTATACGTATAATGTATGGATATGTGTATACTTCTGTAAATTCATATATTATAACGTATAAATGTGTTTAAATCAAAATTTGAAATGAAAATGTATTTGATTATGATTAATTATATTATATATAAAACCTGAACAGGTAGGTACGATATTATATATTTGAAATGATTTTAATTTGAATAAATTTAATTAGATTACAATTTGTGGTCAATGTAGTATAAATCATATAAAGAAAGAAAAATATGTATGTATAAAATGTGAACAGATTTTCAAAATATTTTATTATTAGGGAAAATAAATTTGTATCCTAATTAGTAAAATTATCATGTACGTTTTTTTTTTTTGTAATTTGTATATCTAATAAAAAAAAATTTAGAAACAACAATAAAATGCGTTTATTTTTCATTTGGAATAAAATTTGTTTTTTTTTTTTTTAAATATACCTTTATGATAAAAGGGAACAAAATTTCTTTTGGTAAATGCTCACTTTTACTTACTTCATCTTAAACCTTGAAGGAGAAAATACAAATCTTTTTCATTGCTATATTCAAATTTTTTGAATTAAAGTTAAATAAAATTAAAAAAAAATTGAAAAATGACCGTTGAACTGTAATAATAATCAAAACGTTTTTTTTTTTTTGTAAAATTCTTTACAGTTTTACTGTATGACTATTTAAGATTTTATTTTTCATTTGTATTTAATTACCTTAAAAAATTCACCGTTTTATAATAAATTTTTAATATAATTTTTTTTTTTTTTTCACTTTTTCATCATTTTTGTTTTTCATTTTTTGTAGTAGAAGTAGTCCAAAATCCAATATAATTCAAAATTAACATAAAAAATTCAACACGAAAATTACATATAAAAGAAGATTTAAGTTACGTTGTTTTTATGTGTTTTTCTTCTCATGTTCTCTTTTTTAATATATTTTTCGTTTGTTTGTTTATTTGTATGTTTTAAATGACAACAGAACTTTTTCCGTTTTGCAATATTTATATTTCATGTAATATACGCGTAATTGTATTTAGTATATAACTGAATGAATCTATAATTAATTTTGTTGGCATTTTTTATTTCCTTCATATTGTCCTTAGTAATCTGTTTTTTTTTTTTTTTTTTAACTTTTTGTTATGTACATATGTGCAATGTTATTAAAACATTTCTAAATACATAAATACATATAACAAAATTTATTTTCCATTAATCTAATAAATTAATTTGAAATATATTCTCTTGGATACATTACATGGAGCTAGGGAAGTACAGGAGGGATTGAATTTGGAAAAAAACAGTACAAACAAACAACACAAATGCAAAAGGAAATGGATATACAGTGAAGAAGGATAAAATAAATGAAAAATTATAACGAATATAAAAATTTTATAAATGAAATAAATAATAAAAGACAATGTCACCATTATTTTATAATATGTTATTTTTATTTTTCAACATTTAAAACGACTTATACAACAACATTTTCTCTATTGTTTTTTTTTTTTATTATTTATTTTTATTTTTTCTTTTGCTTATAATATTTTCTTGATTTATTTATTTTCTCATGTATTATTTTTTTTTTTTTATCTTTCATTTTGTGTTCCTTCATTTTTATATATTTTCTTTTTTTTTTATGATTTTATTTTTTGTTTTAAAAAGATTATAAGAATTATGTAAAGTTTTTTTTTTTTTTTCTTCATAATTGTTAGGAATTATAAGAGATATTTGTTTTGTATTTTGGCTCCTTTTTATGTTTTTTTTTTGATTTTGTTTTGTTTTGCATTTCTTCATATAATAATATGTATTATTAAATATGCATACATAGAAGTATTTTCATGTACTGTTTATTTAATTTTTTTATTTTTATTTTAAATATTTTTTTTTTAATTTTTTTAATATTTTATTTTATTTTTTATTATTTTACTATTACAATTTTCTTTATATGTATGTGTATTTGATCATTTTTGTGCAAATTTTTTGTTAAATATTTAAAATTTACATATGTATATGCATATGTACATATGTAGCTAGTATGGTACATACATACATACATACATGGTCATAATATGTATTTCAAATAAATCAAGTCATGTTTATTATACGATTTAATTATTTATTTTATGTAAATTGTTTTTTTTAAAAAAAAAATAAAATAAAATAAATAAAGAATATAATTAGAAATTTTCAAAATATAATTTACAATGTGTGTACATATCTCTCGTTTAACAAAAAAAAAAAAACAAATCGTAAGTATATTATGTATTCATAATTTTAATTTAGTAGTATTGTAATTGTTAAAGTATGTATGTACATAAAATTTTCTATGCATGTATTCATATTTTTATTTCTATTTTTTTTTTTGTTTATAATTTATACAATTTTTTTTTCACAAAAAATTTTTTAAATATTTTTTCTTTTTTTTAATAATAATAATTTGTTTTCTTCAATTATAATTTTTATATATATTTTTTTGTCATTATTTTAAATTTAATATTTTATTTAAGTAATGAAAAATGACTTATAAATTATGCATGTACATATGTATCTATAATTTATTGTCCATTTATAGATACATATATGTAAGATATACATTACAGATAGTGAGAGAAGAATCAAATGTATTTGTATATTGTACAATTTTAGTGTTGTAATATTTATTATTATTTTTAAATTTTTTTTTTGTTTTTAATTTCATTAATTCTAAAAGTTTAGTATAATGAAAAAATCAATGAAAAATAATGATATCCTCGTATTAGATTTATTATAATTAAATAATAAATTATCATTGTAATGAAATTAATTTTTGAAAATAAATTTAAAGAATTATTATGTTGTACAGCTGCTGGCAATTCACCTGAAAATTACAGAAAATAAAAAGAACAAAAGGAAAAAAAAATTATTTTATGATTTCACACACATATTTTCTTTTTTAAATTTTACCTGTTAAAATTTGAACTTGAACTACCGTTTCATATAGTTTTGCTATTGAACATTTATAAAGTCCATTATCTAGGAAATTAGCATGAGGAATGATTAATCTTATATTTAACCATTCTCCACTATGACTGAAAATAAAAGAAAATCAAAATAAAATAAAAAAATTCAAAATTTTTAATAGGTCAAAGGGAAATTGAATATTTTTAAAAACGAAAACAGTTTAACATTTTGATGCAGTTCATTTTTAATTTTGCTCTAATAATTATACTGATGAAAATTTTTTAACAAAAAAAAAAAAAAAAGAACATTTTCTGTAATATGGCAAACGATATTACAATCATAGATTACAAAACAAAAAAAATTTTTGTTGGATTCATTTTTAATAATAATTTGAAAAAGTGTGCCGCTATGTCAAAAATGAAATAAAATAAAACAACATATTTTATTTTCTTCAATTTCTTTTTTTATGCACACACATGCATGACGAGAATGTACATATACGAGAATATTCAAGTGCTTATGTATCAGTAGTGTATTTTTTATATATTTTTATTTGAAAATTCATCATTTATACATATCTTCTGGCAAAATATTATATATATGATACGCCCTGAATTATACACATTATATCTATTTAGTATTAAAAGTTGGCAGCATATCCTTAAATTTTATTTTTCGTTTCCCGTTGAATTAAATAGAATAAAAACGAATAAAATACAAAACAAAACCAAAACAAAAAAAATACCAGAAAATAAATTCGGAAAAAAAAAGAAGAGAAAAGGCTGACATATAACAATTTCTGTTATTTAACGAATACAAAAATGTGTGTAGATGAATTTTGTTGTTGTTGTTGTTTTTTTCCTCGTTGTTTGTACGTATTTTTCAAAAATTCATTGTTTTTATTTCTTTGTCTGTCTTTTTTGTTTGTCGTATTTTGTTTTTGTATTATTTTATTTTATCTTATCGTTTATATTATTACACACGTAAAATATACGCGAATATTCAATTCTAAGGATATAACTTATCTCATATAAACAAAACAGCTTACGATATATAGAGATACATAGATAGTATGATCTTACAATTATTTTTGCTTTTTATTTCAATCAAGAATTTGAAATTTTCTTTGGAACGATAAGATAGATAATAAAGAAAAATATATCTTTATTTTTTTGTTCATTTTAGAAAACAAAAAAAAAAAAAACACTTTTTTTTAAATTTCTTTTTGCTCCGTCATTTCGTATCATTTTGTAATGAAACAACAAAAGAAAAAAACAAAAATTGAAAAAATACAACAAAAGGATTCGAATGTTTAAATCAATTTTAATTTTTGTAAATACATTTTAATAATAAATAAACAAAAAAAAAAATGGTATTTGGTTGTATTGTATTCAGTGATAATTAATTAAATGACATAAAATTTCATTTTTGAAAATTTTAAATTAATTATGATATTTTTGAAAATGTAACTGACGAATTAAATTTGAAATTTTTAAGAAATTTTTATCAACTGAAATATAATTATACTTTTCATTTGAACATATCATTTTTAATATAATTTTTAACAATTTAAAAAATGTTTTCTTCTTAAGGAAAAATTCAAAAAATATTCTGTTAATTTGATATTACTATATATAATGTAGGTTATATAAAAAATGTCATAAAAAAAATATCAAATAAAATGATTAGTTGAAAGCTTTTTTGTCACCTAAATTATTTTTATATACATACATATGTATTTTGTAAATTAAATAAGACATTTTACATAAAAAAATATATATGTATATAAATTTGTTTACATTTTTTATATGTATACGTATACTGAAAAAACAAGGTATATACAGTGTGAGTAGATTGGTTTATTGATAACAACCACTTTATATATGTGTATATATATTTTTTTTTCAAACTCTGATTACCAATATTAATGACTTTTATTGCCATTTTAACGAACATAACAGATTTTTTGTTTTTGCTTGTTTTTTTTTGTATTGTTTCTATAGCAAAATATTCATCTCGACTACATATAATAATATATAATACACATAATAATATATCATTGTAATCGTTAAAATTAATCTTTATTTTTCGATATGATTAATTAAAATTATACTATACCATCTATATTGTAGATATTCTGTATTTGATATTTAATATAATTAACTTTGTTCCATTATTTAATTATTATTATTTGTTATTATTTTTGATTATTAGCATTATATATGTATGTATATGTATGTGTATTCTCATATTTGTATATATACATTTAAGAAAATAAAGTAATTATTTTCATTTTATGTTAAATTACATCATCAGTATAATATCTATACTGTATTTTGAATAAGGTTCAATTAAAAAAAAAAAAAAAAAATTAAAAAAAAAGAAAAGGGAGACAAAATTAAGGACAATAGGTTAATTTTTTAATTTATTACATTTTCATGTATTATAAATGATATTGAAAATGATGTATGTATATTAACATTTTTTCATGCCTTTATTATTTGTTTTTGTTTTTGTGTCTGTTTTTCATTATGGAATTTATTTTCATACGAATTTTAATGTACTTATATACCATATACAATAATTCTGTTAAAATAAATAAATTCAAAAATTTTAACGACACTAACAATAAATGTAGTTAATTATAAATTTTTTTTTTTTTTTTTTTTTTGTAATATGGTATGTAATTTTATTTTAGGCTTTATTATGAATTGATTACATCATATCTGCGTATTATAGTAAAATTTCATTTGCCTTCTCATTTATGATTTTATTTTTATTATTATTTTTGTTTACTATTTTATAATATTAATTTTCATTGAGTAATTATATTTTGTTTCAGTGTTCATTTGTATGTATGTATATTCGTTGTAATGAAATGGAGAATTTTGTTTTTTTATTCAATAAAATGAATAAAAAAAAAATTTTCATTATCAAAAGCGTTATTATCCAGGATTCATGAATTCACTATAGAAATTTTAAATATATAAAAAATGAAATTTTCAATACTTCTCGTTATATTTATTTTAAATAGATTTTATTACATATTTCGCACTGCAGAATATTACAAATATATTAATTATATTTTAATTAATTAATTAATTACACAAATATTGGAATTTACATTTTATCATGTTTTTTGTAATATGAATATGATATTTTCATACATATCCGCCAATAGGACCTGGCTGGTTGTGATGGGGGCAGAAGTGTGGAATTTCACTGCTCATTTACATGTAATATTCGACAGTTTTTAATTATATTTGGTATTTTATTTAAAAAACCAAATTCTCTTTGGTTACACTTTTAAAGTGTAAATTACACTGTATGCAATTGTGAAAATTTAAAATGAGAAATAATTTTAATTAGTACATGTTTTAATCATTAATACGAAAGACTTTAAATACTTTGTGGGTACATATGTAGGTGGATAGTGGGTACATATGTAAATAAAAATTTTTAAAATTAAAAAAAAAAAAAAAAAAAATTTTTTTTAATTAAGTAAAAGTGTATGAAACACTTATGATATATTTGCATTTGTTCACAATAAGTAATAATACTTATGCGTTTATTTATTTTTTTAATTAAAGGATGTTTTATTTGTATATAACGTATATTTAAAAAAAAAAAAAATAATTTAATTAAATATCATTTGAAATTTTTATTTAGATTTATTTTTTAGTTTTTTTAAATGCATAATAAAGTATTTTACATACATATATGTACATACCTTTTATTGCTTACTGCTTCACCTTTAATTATATCGTTGTCCTTTTTCCATGTTATATACTTAAGAATTTCTATTCCTGTTAACTCATTTTCATTTAATTTATGCCCCATCCTAACTAAATTTTGTTTTAAATTACTTTTTTGTAATTCAATGAAATATTTATTTATTTGACATGTTAGATCAATGGTACTTCCAGCTTTATAATATCTATCATGTACATTTCTTCCTTTTTCATCAATTACACGCATTGGTGGATCTTATTTGAAAAAAAAAAAAACAAAAAAATGTTAAAAACAACAAAAACAAAATGTAAAAAGCAGAATATTTCAAATAATAATAACAGAAAAGAACAACAAACAAGAGAACATTTTCAAACTGTATGATGTACATATACTAAATAAAAATGTAATGAAAAAATATGCACTAAAAGAGTTATATATGTACATATAGTACATATATGATGTGGCAATAGTGTATTCCTTTTAGTCCTGTTTTAATTCTATTTTACTGTGTAAATTATAATGCTCATATATGAAATAAACACCATTGCAATAAAATGGATTTTATGTGCAGATATGTTCATTATTTTGACATTGTCTGTCTAGTTGTCGTTTTTATATGTACATATGTTAGTTTATATTTGATATGTTAGCATGTATGTATGTAATTTTAGATGTATTCGTATAGTAGAGATTTAGAAAATGAGTTCAAGTATAGTTGTATGATTACAAGTTGATTTTCATGAGAACGTTCAATAATGAATGATATATAAAAGTAATGCTAATACATATGTAGTATATGTATTTATTTACCTAAAACCGTTAGATTTGTTATAAATAATCTTGGTGGATGAGTAGATACTTGACACATGTAAAGACCTGCATCATCTTTGTGAACTGGATTTATTAAAAGTCGCCAATTATTCGGATATTGAAATTTAACACTTATACGAGGATCACCACTATATGTAACATTACCAACTGTTAATAATGATACTTTTTCAGTAGTTCGTCGAACCCACATAACCTTAAATGACATAAAAAGAAAGAAGTTAAAAAAAAAAAATAAAAAATCTTCATATTATGTACATGTAAGCAATTACGTGTACAGAATAATCTAGATGAATGTGAAATGGTTCATATACGCGTACATATGCATATGTGTAATCTCACATATGTACTATATTCATGAATTACACAAAAGTATTTTTTAATTAATTTTCTTTTTTTTTGAAACATTTAAAAAAAACTTTTTTTTTTTGTATTATTTGTTGAATGGTATTAAATAACAAAAAAATAATAAAGGATAAAATTGTACATAAACCATTTTTATGTTTGTAACTAATGAATGTGTATGTATAATTTGTATACATACACATTTAAATTTTTACTTACAGTTTTATCTTTTAACATTCCTACTCTACAATTGAGTGCAGCTTCTGTTGATAGATGCGTAACTAATTGTAAAGCGCCTTGACTTGCATTTAAAAGAGGCTCTTCAAAAAATGGCCCCCAATGATGTTCATGATGATGATTATTTTTATAGATTTGACTTTGAGTAAATTTTGATTTTTTTGATGAATCTATATGTAAATTTATTATAAAAATAAATACAAAAAAAAAAAAGGAAAAGAATATAAAAAAAAATTTTTTAATGAAATTTTTATTATTTTATTTTAAAATTTACAAAAAAAAAAAAACAAAAATAAAATAAATAAAAAAAAAAAAAATGGATTAAAACGTTTAAAAATAAAAATAAAAATGTAATAAAAATTCTTCGTATAAAATATTAAAAGAAATAGCAAACTTAAGTTAAAATAAAAAGAAAAAAAAAAAGAAAAAAGAAAATCAAAAGAATAAAAGGATTTCCTTTTCGAATAAGCTCTAGGATTGTAGGACGTTGATAATATAATGCTGTTAGTAACGTATACGAAATTTTCATTTTTAATGAACTATCTTTTATATTATTCATTTTATTTATATGCTACACATACACGTATACATATGGATGTACTTTGTACATAATTGTGTATGCATAAAACATTTTTTTATGTAAACAATTTTTTCTGTTATTAATCCATATTTTCAAAAAAAAAAATTTGTTTTTTTTTTTGTTGAAATTTCATTTAACCTCACTCAAAATTTAAATACATGCTAAAATAAAAGCCTAAAGGTCAAATACAGTGAGTTGAATATTATTCATTTCAATGAATGTATTATTCCTTTATTTATTTATTTATTTTTTTTTTTTCGCTCTCTTATTCTGTTTTTCTTTAATGTTTAATTCTGGTCTAATTATCTGGAAAGTTTTCATTCTGTGTAGATTTAATATGAATAATTTTGTTTTTTTCATTTTTTTTATTATTATTATTATTTTCATTTAATTTTTTTTTTTTTACATGCTCTGTATATACAGAATGTGTAATATGGTGTAATGAAGTAAATTTTGCATGTAATATGTTTTGGTTATCTTTTTTTTTAAATCTCTTCTATGTATGTATGTGTGCCAGTTTGTTTTTTTTTTTTGTATTTGTTTATCTTTATTTTTTGTTTTCCTCCATTTAAGAATTTATTTTGTAACATCACTTGAAACATTTGGTATCTAAATTAAATACAAATTTTGGGAATACATATACATATAATGTGGATACGTTACATTACATTAGATTATATTTCACATGTATGTATACATTTTATGCGATATTATCATTTTTTTTTTAAATTTTTTTGTTCACATATACAAACAAACAATGTTATAAAAAAGATATGTGATAACCATACAGTATTATACATGTTGAATAGAATACATCATGTTTTATGGGTTGCGGTTTTAACCAAAAATATCAAATAAAATATACCAAAAAGACGAAGGATGTGATACATTTAGAGGCACATACGATATATACATGTATGTATATACTCTAGAGAACAAATGAGAGGTTTTATGAATTAGAATAATTAATTTGAATTATATGAATGAATTGTAGAAAATTTTCATAAATTTTATATGTGTTTCAGTTTGTTTTTTTTTTTTTACGTTGATAATATATACAAATTAAATATGATATTTTCATAACTTTATAAAGTTCAACATAATTTAAAAAACAAAAACAAAAAAAAAACAACACCTATACACATATGTATGTACATGAAACTAAATTTTAATGAATAAAATGAACAATATAATGTATGAATAAATGACATGAAAATTTTAATAACCATAGAAAAAAATTTTTTTTTATTTTTTATGATAATAAAAAAATTTATAATATTAAAATTTAAAATCATAATTTTATGTAATATATAAATTAAAATATAAAATATAATGTACACAAATGTTAATAAAATTGTGCATATTTATGGGAAGTTATTAAAATTTTTTTATGTAAAATTTCGAAATAAATTTAATTTGTCTATAATAATGAAAAATTCAAATAATAATAAAATTCAAATATTTATTCATGTTTGATAGCATTTTATAACAAAATTGCTATTATTACTATATTATTAGTTTTTCTTTTTTTTTTTTTTTTTTTTTTTGTAAATTATAACAGGATAAATAAAGGTTTCACGCTTATCAATGAAAATAATACAATAGAAATATTTTTACTTCATATTTATATGATAATCAATAAAATATTATTTCGAATGTATAAATCTGTATTGTTTACATATACTGAGGAGTATGGAATAAATAACAAATATTTTTTTGTTTTGTATTCATATGAAGTAGGAAATTTTTTTTTAAAAGCTTTTTTCTGTCATTAAAATCATTTATCATTCACATATGTATACATATTTTATTAGAATTATGTACAACATAATTTTTATTCAAAACATTATCCTACAAAAAAAAAAAAAAATCATTATCCTTTATCACAAATATATTCATATGTTTTTTATATATAATAATTTTATAGCCACATCCTTAATAGACTCTATTATCATATTATACTCGTATATGTCTGTACCTATGTACATAGACAATCCTACTGTACACATACAGTACCTTGTATATAGTAAATCATTTTTCGTTTTAGCTTTATGGTTTTGTCTAATTTTGTTCAATTTATCCTTTTCACTACAAAAATTACTCATATTTCAAAATTAAAATTTTTTTGTTAAATCTTTATCGATTGTTATATATGTATGTATGTACGTATAAATGAAACATGAAATATTATTATATGTATACGTGTAGAAAGAGATTACGAATAAAGACCATTTGAAACTTTATTAGTTCTTATTACATAGAAATTTTAATATATGTACATACATTCCTTGTGGGTAATATATTACTCATATTTGTATGGTATTATATGTACAATTTTGCTGTAATAATTTTTTGAATTTTTATGATTTTCTTCAAATGTTATATGAATATTATTTGTGTTCATTTAACATTGTGAAAATTGATTCTTCCTTTAAGGCATTTTAATAAAAGCATTTACATAACGAAAATTAATGAAAATTTAAGGTTTTCTTTAATTAAAATGAAAATTATATGGTCAAATTTTCAATTTTAAAATACATAATTCATATAATATGAACTTTTAACTATACATACATACAAAAAATTTATTCCATAAAATTTAACTTTTCCTGGTAATCTGGATAATATATGGGTATATGAATAATTTTGAAAATTTTTTTTTTTTTTTTCAAATTAGTTTTCATTATGTGTAAATGAATTAATTTGATGTAAAGGACCTTTGTTTATCATTCTCATTAATATTAATAAAATAAAATTGAAAACATAATGTTCAATTCAACTACATATATAAATAATTATTTTAATATATTTTTATACTAATTTGTCTTTTTTGTTTTGAAGACATTAAGAAAAAAAAAAATCAAAGGTCCCTATAGACCAGAGTTTTCTATTATGTCTTCTCTAAAATTAATTAGTATTATTTTTTTTTATTTTGCTTTTTTATTATATTTGTTTCAATTTCTCTTAATATTAAAGAATTATTTTACAAAATGAAAATAAATAAAATAAATGTACACTGAAAATAAAAAAATAATAAATTATATGAGCTTGATAAAATTATTACCTATCTAGAATTTTTTTTTAATTTTTTGTTTTTTTTTTAAATTATGTTTATTTAACCATTGAAATTTAAAGAGAATAAAGGAGTTTCTGTTGTTTAAAGTTAATAATATTAATAAAATACTTTGTTATAATTCCATATAGAATTATGAATTATGAAAGATTGGGAAAATAGCAAAGAGAAGGCAGAAAATTTTCAAAAAAAAAAAAAAAAAAAAAACAAAATGAAAAATAATAATAAGAAAAACGAAATATTTTAAATGAAATAAATTCATTAACTTTTAACTTTGGTACACATTAAGGCAATAAAATACAACAGTAAACAGCCTGTGATGACATAATTTAAATTGAATTTCTGTTCAAATATTTAATGATAAGCATAAAATAAGGTTATGTACATATGTATATAAATATGTATATGTATACATAGAGAGTGTTTCTCGTAAAAACAAAGATTGCTGCCTGGCTACAGATTTTTTTTTTCCTTATAATTCAGTTAGTCGGGTTTGTATGGGTGTATTTCAGAAATGTTTATATACGTATGTATGTATGTATATGAATTATTATCATAAAATACAACATATAATGTTTTTTTTTTTTTTTTTTTTTTGAAAAATTTTAAATAAAACTTAGTATATTAGAGGCAATATATTATTTTTCTTTATATTATTACCTTCATTTTTGGTCCAATATTTCCTTGAGTATATAACCTCACCCGTTGAAATGCTACTACTGCTACTACTAGTACTAGCTAAATTTGTTGTTTTTGTTGTTGTTTTAGTTGTTGTTGTTGTTGTTGTTGTTGCTACAGAAGATTGTAATGGTGTTGTCTCTGTAAAAGATGTTGTTGTCAAAATTGTTGTACCTTGCGATGATAAAATCTCTGTTCTACTATTTAACATCGTTTGCATATCGTTATTTTTAAATTTTAATGTTTTATTATTTGTTATTTGTAATGTACTAGTAGTTGTTCCATCTAAAATGAAATTAAATAAAAACAAATTGTGGTTTTTTTTTTTATTTCAATAATATTTATAAACATATAAATAATTCAGAATAATTTATTTGAAATTAAAATGTTTTGATTTTTTTTCTTTTTTGAAAAAAAAAAAAAAACTAAAATATTCGTTATTAAAGTAGAAAGGTTCAACAGTCGAATATCAGACATAGCCTTCTAAAACTAGAATTATCTGTATAAACTCGCATATGTATAAACAAGAAAAAATTTTAGAAAAATTTACAAACTTTTTATTGCATTTTCATATTTTCCACTGTTATCAAGCCATGGTATGATGCATACTAAAACCCATTTAAATATTAATTTTTTTTCCCAAAAATTGTATATCACAAAAATGTTTCAAAAAAAAAAAAAAAGATTTAGTTCAGAAAATAAAAACGATAAAAAAACAATAGGATCAGAAGTGCAAGTATCTTCGAGTTGAGTTTTTTTTTTTGCAAATTTCAGTGAACTTTTTTATGCTGTAAATTATGTATACAATTTGACTGAAAAAAGAAAGAGAGAAATTTTAGTTGTGCTTTTGTTATCATGTACCACCATTCATTACGATAGTTGGTAGAAAACGAATACGAACGAATACCATAAATAATTTACAACCTCATATTCACATCTCTACTATTACTACCCTGTCACCAGAATTTGGGTTACGTAAATATCATAGAGAGATTTTGAAAAATAACGACTGCAAAACAAACGGGGGTAGTAGCATCGTTGTTGGTAATTTTGTTGTCGCCAAAAAAATATACCCTTTAAAACTTTAAATAACTGTGACTGTGGAACAAAAACATAACAAAACGTTATTACACAAGCAAATATGCAATAATTGGATTTCCATTCCCTATTGTACTGATGTGCAACTGCTTAATACATTGTATCCTTAGAAATTTGGAATGTTTTCCAGAAAGAAAGGATAAAGGGTCTGAAGAGGATCAAGAACCTACATATTAAGTACATATGTCGTTGTTGTCCTTCAATGTTTTTCATCTCGTATGAAAACATCATTTTGATATCTGTTTGTTGTTCTACTCCTATTACGAATGTAAACATAATTTTCCATGTTTTCTTTTTTTCTTTTTTTTTTTTTTGATAATATTTCTATTTTCTATTTCTGTCTTGTAAGACATGTTTACATAGAAATAATAAAGTTTCGTGAATTTTTGTTTATTTGTAACATAGGTATGCTGAATTTGTTTTTTTTCTCACGTGTACAAAACGAAAGTATTCAAAAATAGAAAGGTGTTCTGTTTATCTTTATAATAATAATAATAATAATAATAATAATTTTGAAATTTTGTATATCCACTTCTTCTACTTGTATACTTCAATATTTACATTTTTTCTTGTTTTTCATACATTGTTAATTCATTGTATTTGAAGCATTTCAAACACTTATGTTCAAAAGCAATTATTTTCTTTATTATTTTCTACATATAACAGCTGTCTTAGCTCATCTTTCTATACTTGACGATAATGAAAAAATACATATTATCTCGGATTTTAATTATTTATATGAATTAATGTATGAGGGTGTAACAATTTTAATGAATTTAATTATATGAATGTGAGATTTTTTTATTGATGTAGTGATTTTTATAGGTACATACCCATTTTAACCTCGATATCCGTGTAGTATATTTATGTATATCAATGTTAGTTGATAAATTGAATAATTTCTTTTTATCTTAAAGTGAAGATAAGAGCCATTTTAATCATCAGTATCATTGAAATGTTATTTAGATCATATAAAAGACCATTAAAATGTATGAAATATTGTCTATCTAATATAATTTCTAAGATCTTTTAAATCATAGAAATTTCAACTCAAATACATGGTTAATATATGTATGTATGGACATATTTATATCATTTATTTTATAA
Source organism: Anthrax anthrax (assembly GCA_963971155.1). NCBI lineage: Eukaryota > Metazoa > Arthropoda > Insecta > Diptera > Bombyliidae > Anthrax > Anthrax anthrax. The sequence continues at coordinate 4,829,850 of OZ020123.1, forward strand.
GCTGCAGTAGAATATATATTTTGGGATTTCATGACTATATAATTAATAGTGACATCATTGGACAAATTATATGTACGTATATGTGAAAATCCACATATGTTTGGGCATAGCAAATGTAGTAGAAAGAAAATCCTGATGAAATGGTTAAGTGACAGGATTTACTTAAATGAAAAGATTATTTGGCAAAAAACAAAAAAAATTATATAAGGCATAAATACACGTATTTAGTCAAAAGTCCATCTACATCTACAAATTCCGGACACATATAATCAATCGATGGTTAAAGTTTTGTGGTTGATATTAGGTTTCAAACTTTGTGCAAAAAAAAAAAAACATAAAAGGATAAAATTTAAAGATCGAAAAAAAAATTTTTTTATTTTATTAAATTATAGATTTATTTTGTTATTGAAAGGTAAATTTTAGATAAAATAACACCAGCATACCCAAATAATAAAATTCTTGTTCAATTTGTACATTTTATATAAGTTTTTCTTTAGCATAGGAAAAATCATATAGGTAAAATTGAAACACATAAAATGTGATTACGAATCGAATTGGATATTATTGGGTAAATAAAATGAAATGAATGTGAATATTTTGGTAGTAATTTAAATTTTTGATTAGTTTCCATTTTCTACGTATTAAATAGTACCAATATATAGTAGATAAACTTAAGTTTCCCACAAAACTGGAAAATGTTTGTTTTTTTTTTGTCATGTTCAAAATTTTTGGTTTCTAATAGAAAAGTAGCATATTTTCTCGATAAGGTCAAAGAGCTCAAAAATATTGATTATATATTTTTTTTGTATTTTCTGTACTTATAACTGCATATTATATTCAAAAAGAAAAAAAAAAAAGAAAATGTAATAAATAAATATATTCAAAAATAAGATGATCAAAACGTTTTACCGGTATTTTACCGGTATAAATGTGCTTTTAGTTAATCTGTTCATGGTTTATTAAATTTAAGAATTTGAATATCTAAATAATGTAGAAGATTACAAATACTATACATAAAATAAATTGCATGCAGTCTTCTATCATATACAAACAACGATTATATGATATGTAATACCTTTATTTTATGTACTGAGTTTATACCTTTATATTATGTATGTTAAAATAAATTTTGTAATAGGGTAGATTTGAAATTTTACTTGATTATATGCTTGCAATATGTATTTTGAAAATAATGAAAAATTTTTTTTTCAATTAGATTTTATTAATTTTACAAGAATTTATTTTATAAATAATTATATATGTGTGTAAGGTTTTCATTATTGTTATGTACTTGTTACATAAATGATTATGTAGAATTATATTTTGCCTTATTTGTAAAATTTTTTATTTTAAAAATTTTCACATTTAATTATTATGTAAATATTCAATATGAAAATTAACATAAAATCAAATAAATTTTTCATTTATATTAAAATTTAAATGGAAATTTATTTTTTTAAACACCTTTTATTTATATTATAAGAAAATTTATTTATTTATTAAAACTTAAAATAAACAACAATTATTGTATCTAATTCTTATGTGTAAATGCATATTCTTTAAAATGAATATTAAAATAGAAAAGAAAATATTTTATTTGTACAAAAATTTTATATGAATAATTTTATGTGTTATTGTAGATTGTAGGTATGTATATGTATTGTATATAATATATAATGTTTGGATGGGTATACATACATATACATATATAGAAAGAAAATGTAATTTATGTTTATTAGTATATCCACAAAGTAAACATAAAAACATTTAACAAATTGTGTTATCCATGAAAACTTAATTACAAGCAATAAATGGTTTTAAACTAAATTCCTTTTTGTTTTATATTTAATCCTTACATAACAACTTCTATGGTTGCTTATGTAGGTAAAGCCTTTTTTTTTTTTACCTATAATCTTCAACAATAACAATTTCATATATTTTCACCTTTTTGTTATACGTTTTTGTTTTTGTTTGTTTTTTTTTTTTTTTTGGTTTTTCTTAAAATTATAAAATAAATAAAAAAAAAAATTATGTATATGTACATAACATGTAATATGTAAATTTACAAAAGTTATTTATGTACATATGTAGACAAACATAACTTACCTATAAAATGAATGCATATTGATGAGTGAGAAAATTATTAAAATAAACAATAAGTCTCACAGGTATATATATAAATATAATGTATGTATATAAATACGTTATGTATAAATACATTTTTGTACATATAAGCATATATACTCGTTTGTATGTATGTATATAAAAGCCTTGAATAATCGTGTAAATATAAATTTATTTTATCGTTAATCGCGAATATGTTTTATTTGTTGTATACTTTAACGTAAATTTTATGTTTATAAACATTATTTATCTGTAGACACATTTACGTGTGCTCTTTGTAAAATTTCAAAATTTAAATCTTAAATATAATAAAATTATTTTTTGTTCTTGTGTATACATGCTTTAATATTTACTTTGAAATTTTCATTCCTTTGCCATTTTCGTTTTTGTTTTTGTATGGAAGATATTTATCTTTTAAATTTGTAAGTTAATCATGATCCTGATTTAATATAAAAAAAAACGTGATTTCTACAAAAATTTCATCTTATTAATTTTATTCTATTATAATTTGTGATATTTAACATGTTTATGTATTCTCATATTTTATGAAATTTATTACGGCAATGATTTTAATTTTTCAATGCGTAAAATTTTTCCTTTTTTTTTTTTGGTTTTTATTGAAAATTTTTATTGTATAAAATTTTTTTTTAGAGAAAAATTTACAAATTTAAATTTGAATTATTTCTATTTTACATTTCACCACTTGAAAAGTATAATCTGATTTAAATTGAAAAGTTTATTTGAATATTACAGGATATTAATATAGTACATGAGTACACATAATTTACCGTATATACCGATGTTTTAATTTTCAATTGTTATGCTTTCCCTTGAAAAATTTTCATTACTTTTTAGTTGAAGTTCAATTTTTTTTTTTTTTTAATTTGAAAATTTCAATTTTTATTGTAACGATAAAATTACACACTTATGTTAGTTTTTTTTTTTTGTTTTAAGGAAAACTTTTTCAAGGTTTCAAATTTTCTATAAAACATAATTTTGATAATAGATATAATATTGATTTTATTAACTAAATTTTATTCAATAATCATGGGAAAAAGAAAATTCTTGATATGGGGGGATTTTTGTTTTTTTGTTTTGCAAATACAGCAAAATTAATAATTTTGACAAATTTTTAACTAATTGAAAATTTGTACACAACAAAAATAAATTTACGAATTTTTTTATTTTTATTTTTTTTTTGTTTTAGTAAATTTTTTTGTTTATCGATTTTCGTTTTTTTTTAATTACCCAGTTTTACAAAATAGTACTAATTTGTATGAGTATGTGAAAGTGCTTGTATGTAAGCAACAATAAAATTGTGGTAAATAATAAAAAAAAAAAAATGAAAAATAAAATTTAGATTAAAAAAAAAATAAATAAATAAAATGTAATTAAATTTGTATTTATCTGAGGTTTTTTTTTTATTTTGTTTTTTATTTTTTACTGCAGGTATTCATATAATTTTTTTAGTGTACATTTTATATACACCGGAATCATATTTATATTTTTAAAGTAAACCTTAAATAAAATTACAAATTCGATGTATTTCTGAATTCCCCATAGATATTATTATATACTATTATGTATACATGTATTTAAGTATGTGTATGTAAGTTCATACGTGCATATTATACAATATTTGTCATTCGAATGCACACGACTAAACACACTCACATGAGTGCATTTTTTTGCATGTATTGCATATGTATATTGCATATGTATATTGCATATGTGTACATATGTGTGTATATTGCATATGTGTATGTACATATGTATATATAAAGTCATTAATAATATATGTATCTGCAAAAAACAAGGATAACCAAAACCAAAACATAAATTGGGACAAAAAAAAAAAAAAAACAAACAAGGAAAAAAAGAAATTGCACAAGTGTAATACATTTTTTTTTCTATATTATTTGGTTTTTTTTTTTCTCTTATTTAATTTTTTAGTACTAACATTTGATAAATATCTAGTTTTCGAACATTATTTGTTATAGGTACTACAATTCAATATAAACAGAAAAAAAATTTTTTTTTTTTTTTTTGTATACATCTACACACATTCAATTTGATATTGTGTGTACACATATGTGCATATGCTCGTTTGTTTCATAAATTTTACTAGAAATATTTTTTTTTTTTATATTTTCTGTGTACATATTTGAAAAATTCGATAATAAAATTTACAGTACAAAGTCTTTTAATATTCACATGTGCATATATGTAATAATATGTATCTCATGTACTGTATAAATTTACGTCAATATTTGCACTTACATATTGTTTTGTATACTTTATTATTGGTTGTTTGATTAAGTTAGGATATTTAGATGTACAGAAATCGATTATATTTTGTTTTGCTGCATTTTTCCGAATAATAAAACTAAAAGCAAAGTATACATAACATATGTATATGAAATACACAAAGCAATACACAAAAAAAAAGCAGATGGGAAAGTATATTAGTTGGATTACACAAAAATAAAGACATGACAAAAAAAAAACAAGAAATAAAAATAAGTAAAAATGCAAAGTTAGGCAAAATTTATGAAATTTTTATTGCACATTCAAATTGAAAAAACAAAATAAAAAGAAAATACGAAAAAATTAAATACAGTACAGTAAAATTGTATAAAACGGAAATAATAGTCAAACTAAACGGACCAATGAATTAACTTTTAATAAAACTAATTTACAAAAAAAAAAAAAAAAAACAGAAAAAAAAATGAAAAGAAAAGAAAAGGCAAAAAAACAAGGAATTCTCTGATTTTTTTTTATTGTTGTTATTGTATTTGAATTAAAGTTTTTCTTTTGCTATTGTTAAAGTTGAAAATATGGTATATGTATATGGTACATATTTTATGTCCTTTGTTTTTTGGTTTTAACTCAATGCCATTATTTGCATAGGGTGAGTAAATTACATATTTTTTACTCACTAAAGGTGGATGTACATACATACATGCATGTTATATACACATCAATGTACAATATACACCTATATTGCTTACGTATGTATGTGTAGATCTCTAAAAAAAAGGTCAATTGGGAGAAAATTTAATAATGCCTAAATATTGTAACACAAAGAAAAATAAAATCATCATTTTTAGTATGGTTAATGAAAATTTAGGTTATCATGCTGTCGGTGCTATGTATGCATATGATATTTTTCTGTGTGTATTTTAGTCCAATCCAATATTGTACTAATCCACATTTTGTGTTATTTGAAAAAGAATTTTTTTTTTTTAATTCAATTTTTCGATTTTTTTTTTGTTTTTGTTTTCTGTTCTGGACTTGAAAGTTCATGAAATTTATCCACCCTGCTTGACCGCACAATATGTGCATACATATACATACACATGTACAATGTAAATATACCGATACAAATTTATATTTGTATGTATATAAAAAGAATTTAAGCTTAAACTGGAAAAGTTTTTCTTTTTTTTTTTAAAGTTTTTATGATTGTGAAAATCACCATCGTTATCATACATAATTATATGTATTTGTACGCATTTATTTATATACATACAGAATATTGTATAATTTTATCAATGTTAAGATAATTTAAAAGTTATGTAATGTAAATCAGAGTCAAATTTCCATTTTTCACAGCAGATATCAAATCTACTGAGTACTGAGAACGGTTTTGTTTTACATATTTTTTTGTTTTCTTTTTTTTGACTTTTTTGGTTGATGTAATTTCGCCCTTTTGTTCTTTTTTCTGATTTTTATTTTTTTTTTTTGGTTTTTTTTTCGTTATCAAAATGATACAAAATGTACATATTTGCGAACGAAAGATAAAATTATATCTTTACATCCCAAAGATAATTTGTACATCGTTTGGTTATTTTTTTATTTTTAAAAATAAAAAAAAAACTTAAACAAATAATAATAATATAAACCGAAAAAGTACAAAAATAATGTTAACCAAAAAAAAACACAAAAACAAAAAAAATTATAGTGATATATTTCGTATAATGTATTCATAATTTCTTATTTTTTTTTTTTTTTTAAACAAAATATTTTTGTTGTTGTATCTGTTTAAATTTTCTTGTAACTGAATAAATTTGAAAAACAAATTAGTTTCTGAATTTAATAATAATAATAATAATAATGACTATTGCTTTTTGGTGGTTTTATTAAATATACGATACAATGATATATCATGAATAGTGTAATAGTATATATAGTAGCGGAAGAAAACATAGAAATTATTTTTATTTGCAGGAAAAATATAGTTAAAAATAAAAAATAAATAAATATAAGAAAATTACCATAAAAATACAGATACATTGAAATTTATTTTTGATTTTCTTTGTTTTGTATCTATCAATAAATTTTTGTTATATATAACTAGACATTTTATAATTGAGTCTTTGTAATCCCTCCCTTTCATTCACTTGTTTATATGATTTCAGTATAGTATTTATTTTCTGATATCTTAATTCAAAATAAAATAAATCTTAATACATACATGTGTATATATATTTTTGTTTTCTGTTTGTTTACTTCTCGTCTTTTATTTTCTCAAAGAATGCATGCATTTCTTTTGTATCCCATTGTCAGTGTTAAAAAATTTATATATGTACATATTTCAAATGTAGTTAAATTCGTAATATAAGTAGATTGGTTTTTTCTTCATATGAAAAATCAAAATAAGGGAAAATCTATAGGAACAAATATATCTGTGTTAGGAAATTACACATATGGTATGACCGTATGTGTTTAAGCACACATGTATTGCGGCACAAGGCAAGCATATGTATATATAGTATGTATACTAATTTATATTCTTGGTTTTATATAGTATTCACATTGTGTTACTTCAATTTTCTCAAAATTTTATTTCATTTTACTTTCCGCCTTCTTTTTTATTTCAATGAAAAAAAAAAAAAAAAAATAAAAAAAAATAAAAACGAGCACTTTTTCCCATTTCATGTAAGGTATTTTTTATTTTCACATTTATGTAATTTAGTCATTTATCACTTTTTCGATAGCTTGTATGTGACATGTGTTTAAAGTTAATTTATTTTCACAATACATAAAATGTGTAACACATTTACTTATATCAAAAGCCAAATATATGTATGTATACTGTACATAGAGATGAAGTGCAATGTAAGACTTAAATGTAAATCATTTACATATACAAAATGTAACAGTTCGATCTCTCTTTTTTTAATTCAATATCGTTCATTGTTATTGATTGTTGCTCGTCTATTTCCGGGTTTTGTATCCTTTCTTATTTTGATTATGTCAAAATGTTTACTACACATGTGTTACGAAATCTTTTTCTTTTTTCTTCTTATTTTGTTATTTTATCAATGGTTAAAAAAATATAGAATAGAAAAAAAAAGGTTTTAAATATTTTAGCCGTTTTTTTTTTATCTCACAGATCATTCAAAAGATTTTCTCGTATTTTTCACAAAAATTGAATATTTTAGATTGCAATCAACAACCTATTTTGGGGTTTTTACTATTTTCTTTTTATTTTTATTTTTATTTCGACTTTTCTTTTTCTTTTTGGTTTGATAAAATTTTGTGGAATTTTTATAAAATTTTAAAATAAAATGGTAAAATAGAAACGATAAATGTATCGTTACGAAAATGACGGTTTTAAAGGATTTAAATTTTCATCAAAATTAAAGAAAAGGAAATTTTGTAATGTAAATTTTCTAGTTGAAAAAAAAAAATTTTTTTTTTGTTTGTTTTTACAGTATCTAAATTTTTTCTATTTTTTTTGTCACTATCTTTTAGTTATTTTAACAGAAATTACAAATAAAATCAAGAACAAATTGTTGCTATTCATACATTTAAAATAATGAAATAAAAGAGGAAATTTAATACTTTGAAATTTCCTTAGTAAAAAAAAAAAAACAAAAAAAATATAAAATAAAAGTAGAAAAGTTCTTTTGAATAATTTATAATATTTGATAGCATTTTGAATTATTCTTTATGTGAAAATCTTGGAAAATCTTTTATTTTTTTTCATTGTATTCATGCATTTGTAAATGTTTATAATACTTAAAGAATAACACGCGTACATATAAAATTATCTATACTCCGTACACTAATTCGATGCAGTTTAGGCCGTATGGAAATATACATGTCTTTTTTCTTCTCTCATAGTTTATAATAAGATCATCTCACGAATAATATTACCACAATCTATAAAGTTATCATATAATACGAGATGAATTTTTTTAAATATCAATATACCAGCGACGTAAAGTGATACTACTTTATATCATTTCCATAAGATCTTAACTGCATCGAATTAATGTATGGAGTATAGAACATATATAAAAGTGTTACATATAGCGTACTTAAAACATGTACACGTTACCAAGAAGGAAGAAAACATTTTAGGTAAATTTTGTGCAATATAGCTTTTAAGTGTTATATTAAAAATTTACCAATATATGTACATATGTAGGTATATTATAAGCATTTAATGTTATTAAATGAAAATTTATCGTTTTCTATTCATGCACGTATACATACAAAAATTATATTTATATGCATATATGTATTCATTGTACATTTTATATTGATATAGGAAAATGAAGTTAAATATTTTAGTTTTACTTGTACAACTAAAATAGATGTTTATATTAAGTGTTCTAACGAGAAAGTTTAAAAAACAAAACAATATAAAAAAAAAAAACAAAAGAAAATTCGAAGGTGATGGTATCGTAAAATCTGTTTAAAATAATGGTAATTTTGTATATTATGTACGTGCAAAAATGTTTTGATGAGAGAAAATGAGAAAATTAAAGCAAAATAAATTAATCTTTAACTTAATATATTGAGAAAATTTTAAAATGTAAATAAATTTTTTTTTAAATATTCACACTTTAGGCTATACGATATTGTAGAATATTTGTCATCCGGTAAAATTGAATTTTTTTTTTTTTTTGTTGGGAAAAATTTTGTATACAAAATTGTCACAAAAAAAAAAAATTAAAAATAATTGAAATTATTTATTATTTTGCAATATGTTCATATAATGTAAAAAACAACGAGAAAAGAAATTTATTAAAAATATAAAAAAAAATAATAATAAATTGAGAAAAACATGATTTCAATCAATATCACTGAAATTTACATTCATACAAACATATTAATATTGTAAGATTGAACATACATTTTTGTGTGTACTATATATTGCATTTAATGCGGTTGTCATGGAAAAATCTGTTTCATATAATAAAATATCAATTTTTTAAAAATCAACTTTTTTTTTTCGATATTTTTATTTTAATTTTCAGAAAAAAAAAAACTGATTGAAATAATACAAATTCAGTTTTTTCTTTTATAACAAAAGTCAATAAAAAATTTAAAAAAAAAAAAAAATATCAATACATAATTGCACGTACGTACATACGTACGTTAGTAAATGTGTACGTATACATATGTATATGAGTATGCAAACATTTATTACGTTTATTAAGAATAATGTTGAATCAAGTCAAGTCAAGTATACATACTAATTTAAATTGAAAACATTTCTTTTTATTTTTAAGGTCAAATAGTACAAAAAATAGATAAAAAGTTCATATACATATGTATTGTGTATATGTATTTTCATTTGTTTGAATATAAGTACATTTTGTTTTACTTTTTTTCAAAAAAAAAACCGAAAATAAAGTAAAACGACAAAAAAAATTTTTTTTTTCCAAAATACAAAATTAAGTTTGTTACAATAAATACATTCACATATAATGTACGTGCACATATTTTTATATATAAGTTAAATCCCCTTTATAACATTTGATATTGTATTATTCTGTATATATAAGAATGTTTAAACAATATATTTTCTTTATATATTTTATATATTGTATACATATGAAAATGGGAAAATATTTACAAAATTTATAGAAATATGTACATAACACATAACGAATAATAAAATATATAATTTGATATAACTTTCTTTAACAAGTCGTATGTATGTATGTATGTATATACAAAAGTATGTATGTATGTATATGTTCATATTTATATTAGAATTGATGAAAATATACAATAAAATTTTATGTAAACCATCAATGTTATATACATATTAGATTTACTATACGAGTATATAAAGACATGTATATACAATTTAGTTACTTTTTTTAGTATACATACATATTACATGTGTATGTAAATAAGTTTTAAAACTTTCATTTATACTAATCACATTTTCTTATATATATATACATACATATATGTATTAACTTTTTCAATTCTATGTGTTGTAAAGGTGTTTATCATTATAATATGTACTTTTACACACTTGATGTACCTACATATGTATTGTTTAGAATATGTATACGTGATATTAAAAAATAACATTTGCGTATATTACCTATTTTCAGTATATGTATACATATGAATGTATTAAAATTTTGTTATTAAATTTCTAAAACTAAATAAAAGATGTAAGTTTTTGATTTTAAACAATAAATAAGAATTTATTTCAATTATAAATATATGATAGAAAATTTTTTATATAATAAAAAAGTTGATGAATTCACATCTAATGTATGTATGTATATTTGTGTATATGAAATGAAAATTATTATAAAATGTATATGTGTGTAAGTTAAATAAATAAAATATCACACAGTATATGTATAATATATTATACATTTGTGTACATGTATAAATTATAATCTTAATGCTTGTATAGTTTTACAAAATATTATTTGTATAATCATGAGATATTAAAGAAAAGAGAATATTTTGAAAATAAAATATGAAATATAAATGAAAACAATTTTATCTAAATATTAACGAAAATCATCTCATTGGGAAATGAACATCAATATCATTATTATTTTATGCATTGTTTTACATAAAATTTAAATACATACCATAATGATTATAATGTATATGTTTGAGTATGTTACTATATGTTTAGTTGTATCTTGTATATATAAACATTAATGAAATTTATATCAAAGTTTTTCAAATAAATTACTTGCATTTGTATTTGTATGTAAAAAACGAAATAACAAACGATTTTATTAAATTGATTCATTTAATTTACATCAAATGTATATTATATACGATATATAAATATGTATATAGTTTCTATTTTATATATTGTATACATATCTCGGTTGTATAAACTTTTCAACATTATTCCATATAAACCATAAATTGACTTTGATTGATTTTATTTATTTTTGCATTTAATTATAAATATAATTTTCGATCATCAAAGCGTAGTTTTTTCTTTTTTTCAGTAGTTTGAATATTAAATTAAAAGCTTTCAAACAGATTAAAAAAAAAAAAAAATAAATAAATAAACATTTTTGTTTTTTTATGTACAGTGGAAAAACTAGAACGCATCTATTCTACACCTGAAAAACTCGTAATGTGTATTGAAAAAAAAATAAAAAAAAAATAAAATTGTTTGGTTTCACTAACAAATTGATTTCTTACTTTCCGTATAATTTTGTCCTACATATTTCATTCTTTTTGTTTTGATTTTTCGTTATTTTGTTGTTGACATACATCTTGTTATATCGTCAAATAATTTTGATGAAATTCATTTAGTCATATGATTTGTTTTTTAGATTTTTGATGACTGATTTTGTTTTTCTTTATTTTCTTTTTTTAGCAATGATTATTCTTCTTATTTTTTTTTTTTTTAGAAATTTAATGGACTAAATTTACATATATCTTTTATGCAAATTCATTTTTGTTTATTTTTTTATCTTTTGTTCAATTCTAGTCAATGCCACAATGTTTAATGTGCATACATTTGTAAATTTTTTATTTTTATTTTTTTTAAATGTATTTCCGTCTACATAACACATTTAACTTGAAATATGCATGTATTACAAGTAAAAAAAGGAAAAAAAAAATTTTCATATGCAATATTTGCATATAAGTATATAAAAATTCATATAAGAATGTATATAAGAATTCTTTTGATAATAATCATGGAAACTTATATTTTATCTATATGCACACATAAAAGCACATATGTAGGTATGTACATGTACATATGTGTATATATGGCACATATTGTATTCTACCATATTCATATGATATGAAGAAATAAAATAAAAAAAAATATTTTTCTTTTTTTTTTTTTTTTAAAGAAAAATTACTTTATTTCATGGTGAATGCAAAAGATTCAAAGAAAACTTACAAAACTTTTTTTTTTTTTTTTTTAAAAAGTATACAGAAAAACACATATACACAAATACTATATACATTTTATAGAATGAAAAGAAATTCGACAGTAAAACTTTTGGGGATGATAACAAGTAAAATTCATATGCATACACTTTTCTCAAAAAAAGAAAAAGAAAGAAGCAAAATAAAGTAAAGGACAAAGAAAATAGAAGAAAAATAACAAAACCACAAGAAATGTATTGTACTTTATTTGATACAGATACATATACAAGAATGTACATTATATGCAGATGAGAAAAATCCTTTGGGCTACTTTACATAAATTTTTAAAAAAGTATACATTGCATTTTCTTGTGTTTTTCTTCTTCTTCTTCTTATTTTTTTTATCACGTCTAAGTTTAAAGTTGTGAATATCGATGAAAGAAATGACATCAAACGATTATTACAAAATATATACATAAATATGTATCTAAAAATCTAGCTTTATAATAGTAAAAGTTAAGGTTGAATTCATTATAAATATTAAATTCACATGTATTGAACGTGATACATATGTACATACACATAAATATATAACAAACATTTTTATACAATTCATGTATTTATCATTTATATTGTATACATACATACATATATTTTTGTTTTATACACCTACACATACATAAATATTTAAAATATTTTTACAGATACTTTTGTACTTTAAAACGTTTACAGATTATTTAAGATATGTGTGATATCAATTTTAAATGTGTATCCTTTTGAATAAAATATACAATTTTTTGAAATCAAATAGCTTTAAGTAAAATATGTTCACTTTCATTATAAGCTTACTTTGTAAATTGGATATTATTTAATATTTAAATATTTAGTAAAAAAAAAAAAAAAACAAAAATAAAAAAAAAATATTTTCACTTTTGATTTACAGTAAATATACAGCCAAAAAATGTGGGTGAAATAAAATATTACACGAAAAACCTTTAAAAAGAAAATTTAGAAAATTTTTTAAAGTAAAAAACTATTCAAATTTTAATGAATTTTTGGAAAATAATAATAATAATAAAAAAAAAATTCTTTTATCTTTTTTTTATGTACCAAAATAAAAATCTAAAGATATATTACATTTTGTATGTTTTCATGTATGATGAAAAGTATTCCAATAAAATATATATTTTCTTTAAATTTTTGTATAATTTAGTATAAATATTTGATATTTGAATTTCATTATTTCGTATATTATTATTATTATAATTCTATTCTAGTAAGGAAATTCCCTTTTTTAATATTTATTTACATATGAACATCAGTATAATACAGTTGTATTAACATGAATCGAATACACAAGGTGGATGAAAAGATATTATCAATTGAGTTATGTTCAACTTAATAGTGTAGACAGATAGCATTAGTAAACCATTTCATATCCTAGTTAACTGAGATAACCGATAAAAATGTAGTTTAGTTTCAAACTACAGGAAAAAATGACTAGTTAACTGACGTCAAACCATTGAACATGGATCAAACAGAAGAACTTCTTGTCAAAAATTAAACATATGATCGAATTAATGTCAATTGTAAAGTTTAAAATGTAAACAAACACAGAAAATCATCAGAAAAAAATGCCAATGTCAAATAACTAATTTAACCGGTGTGTCATGATTTTGGTTTGTCTTTAGTTACAAACTAAACGTTTTAGTTAAGTATGGCTATCTGTCTACATTATAAGTGTTTAGAAATTTTCAATCTAAATTCTGTCTCGAAGAAAAGAAGAAGAGCTAGGAAGGAAGAAAGGAAGGAAAATGTTCAAAAAAATCGTTTACCAAGAAATAGTCTGATTTAAAAGAATAATATTATGTACACTTTGTGTCATTAATTCTGATTCATCCTGTGTAATATACAATGCCGATGCATTTCTAAAAGAAATTCCAAAATCATTTTAAAATTTATTTTTATTTTAATACGAATTTTACTATTATTATTTTTCCCACAAAAAAAAAAAAGAAGAAAAATTGGAAAAAAAATAGAAGTCAAAAACATAACGACAAAATATATAAAAATGATTTATCTTCGACTTACATATACGTACATGTATTTTTATCGTATCATTTTCTGTAGAAATACGTACGTATTTGATTTTTTTTTGCTTATATATCATTATCAATTTCATATGTACGATATTTTATGTTCATATATAAATATTTTGAATGTATGTAAATTGCATTCAAGTAAATAACAAGTTTTTCTTTTTAAATGAAAAATGAAAAAGAAAAATGAAAAAAAAAAAAGAAAAACAGAATGAAAAATTCTTTTCTATGTAGAAAATTTCATTTATCAGTTGATTGAATTTATTTGCTTTACTTAAAATAAAAAAAATAAAAAAATTCTTTCTTTTTTTTTTTTTAAATAAAAAATTATGAACAGAAAGGAAAAATATGAATTCAGAAATTTAAATTATTTTACCAAAAAGTAGAAAAAAAAAATAAAATAAAAAATACATAATCAAATATATAGAACACAAATTATAATAATAAGTATAATGAAAACCTTAATTTAATCTATTCATGATGACCTAATTTACATAAATTGTAAATTTTGTTGTAAATCTTATTAAACATGGTATACATATTTACTGGGCGAAAAAAAAAAAAAATGAATAAATCTTTTAAATGTTTTTCATGTAATCCTTTTGTCTGATTATATACCTACACACAATATTTTATTGTGTATACGCCTGATATCATAGTGTGTTTTATCCTTTTTCCTTTTTAAATTAATTCCTTTTTTCGTGCTTTCATTTTGTAATGGACGCACAATTAAAATTAAATAAAAAAAAATTTTTTTTCGCAATTTCTTTTTGCTGGTTATCCGACAAAAAAAAAAAGTGGAAAATTGCAAAAAAAAAATGAATTTACAAAAACAAAATTTTTGAAAAAGAAATGAAGAAAATATGTACAATGACTTTAATATAAAAAGTTTTATAAGGTGTAGTCATAGTACATAAATGATATGGCTCATACATACGTGTAATACAGATACAGACGTGTAAATATGTTAGACGGTATGTAATATATGTTAACTTTATAAAGTACAGACCACATGATTTCTTCATTAATATTTTCACACGAAATCTTTTTTATGTGCGATGTTATTTCTTTCTTTTTTTCGGTTATAATGGAATGGGATTACGGTGTATGATAAATGGTTCTTTTCAACATCATACAAAAAAAAAAAAAACAAAAAAAAAATTGGGGGAAAAAATGCCCGAAAGATTTTATTTTCATTTATTTTTTTTTTACTTTATTTTTTTTTTACTGATCCCTTTTTATATAAAGTTATATTTTTATCAATTTTATCCTCGATAGATTTGTAGGAAAACAAAAAAAAAAGCGACACATAAAAATAAAATAAATCTGAAGATTGCTATTTTGCTGCCGATATATCTGTTTAATTAAAGGGAAAATAAGAATCTTTGTACTATCTACTTGTAATGATTTGTAGTGTGATACAAATATGTTTGTGTTATGTGAAATGAAGAGAAAATGTTAAATTTTGTTACATTTTTAATAAAATACCCTTGAGTATTATAAGCTTAAAATTTGATTTAATAATTTTAATATTTTCAATTTATTAAAAATTAATTTTATTATATATTGTTATATAATTCTTTATATATAATTTAATATTGAACTGTACATGATCATGTATCTTTTTTTTTTTTTTTTTTTTAACATTTAAATTTTTATCTCATGAGAATTTTCTTATGGTAAAATATCAAATATTCCACATTGTACATTGTGTTATAATACAAATAACAGAAATATACATTTACAAATTTTTATACATATGTATGTACGTATGAATATGTAACGTCTGATTGTTTTAACAAAAGTTCACAAAATTGTGATAAAATGTATACATATGTATGTATGTATATAATACAATTTAAAATTTTCTACCAAAATATGTTGAATATGTCAACTTCTAATTGACTTTAGAGAAAATTTATATTTTCAAAATACTTTTATGCAAATTAGAAAATTTTCTACATATAGTGTAGTACATGTAGGTGTTGTAGTTGTAATACATGTATGCATGTATGGTAGTAGAAGACTAATAAAAATTCTTGTTTTTGCGATTATATCTTTGATTTTGGTAAATGAGAGAAATGAAAATTAATTTAATACTTTATATACAATTTTCTTGTTTTGTGTTTTTTCATTTTATGTAATACAAAAAAAAAAAAAAAAAAAGAAAAGAAAAATAATAAAATAAAATAATACAATACTCGTATATGTACATATGGTTAGCAACTGTGTAAAATGTTATTTTGATTTTTGCTTGCAAATCCATTAAATGGAAATATATGATGTTCCATTGAATGAATTTCACAAGTATTTACGTAATTGTATTGTATAACACCTTTATATATACAAGTATATACATTTTCTTTTTTATATGGATAAAAGACACGTTTCAATGAATTCTTACAAAAATTTTCCATATATTTCATTATTATGATTATTATTATTATTTTTATTTATATACATATATTTTTTAATATTTTGAAAAACCACAAAATTCTATTCAAAAAGTGAGTGCTTTTCACAATTAAAATGTCAAAAATTCGTTATAAAATGAACTTTCTATATAACATTTACGAGCACATCTATATGGTACTTGAGAAGCAATTTTTTGAGATTTATTTTTTAAAATTTTTTTTTTAATTCAAAAAGAAAAAAAGAAAAAAATTTCCACACAAATACAATATAAAAAAAATCAAAAGAAATGAAAATGAAAAAAAAAATAAACGAAAATAATAAGAAAAACATCAGGTACTAGTAAATTGAGTATCTTACATAATAAAATTTCAACACGTGTATTTTGTACCATTTTGTTTGTATGTATATAAAAATTTTCCGTCACATATGGAATTTATAGCTATTCAAAAAATTATGAAAAGTAAATTGTTCAAAATTTACTTGTACATTTCTTTTTAATACATTTTTTTTTATTTTTCTTTTTGTGTTGATCTTTTCAAATAGAAATAAAATATGGACATATTCATATAAAATATACGTTATGTTATACAAGTATGTACATACATATATGCTTACAAAATGATGTAATGGGAAAAATATAAAAATGTTTCAACATATTATATTTATGTATATGTTTGCACATGAAATGTAAATTTACATTAGCATATAAAGAAAAAATAAAAATTTTTGGGTTGTAGAAAAAAAAAGGATTTATAATCTTTCAAAAATTTCACAAATAAAGTAAAAATAACATATATACATATAAGTATACAGGAACATTTATGGTATAAAATTTTTAGAAAGCCTCATGTATTATGTACCCATTACGTTGTTATTATAAATACCTACCGAAAAAAAAAAAAATTTTTTTTTAAATAAAAAAAAAAAATTACTTAACATGTTTTTTTCACGTTTATATAATATATGCACATTATTATTACATACCATAGCATAGTTATAATGTAGAAAACACATCATCAAATTTTATTCGCTTAACTTACTTTTAACTTTTTAAACATGTTTTCTACATTTCTAAAAATTATGAATATATAAAAAGTACATGGGTAATTTTTTTTTTTGCTTCTTTTCATAAAAAAGGAACAGGGAGAGAGAGAGAAAAAAAAATACAACTGTTTGTAATAATAACGAATTTTTTTTTTTTTTTTTTTTTTTTTGTTTGCTACACACATTTTATTGTACAAGTAAATAGATTGTATATTTGCCTGCAGTTAAAATGTATTACGTACATATTTTTGCAATTTCATAAGAAAAGCGAAAAAAAAAAGTAAAGCAAAAAAAAAAAAGAAAAAGAAGAAACAAAACAGAAATCATGTAAAAGTTAAACAATAATAGTAAAAGAACTCAGCCTAAAAAATAGAGAAAAAAATTTTTTTTAAAATAAAATATAAATACAGGAGTAAATTACAAAAACATACAAATGCAATTTTAAAAATTTCTCTCATTTCCATATAAAATTTTTCTTGGTTTTTTATTTTTTTTATTTTATTTTTTTAAATTTTATTTTTGGTCTTTTATTCATGTTTCGCATTATGATTTTCTTTTTATTTCATTATCCTATATTATATTTCATGCACATGTATTTACAATAATTTTAAAATTTTAATTTAAGTTGCAAAATAAAAAAAAAATTATTTTTTTTTTACAACAAAAAAAAAAAGAGAAGAAAATTACATACGAGCTTTATTTATTATTCAATTAAAAAAACGAAAAAAAAATTTTAAAAGAAAATTTTTTTTTTTTTTTTGAAACAAAAACATGAAAGATTTAATGGAACGCTTATCTAATGTATTATGAAAATATGAAAAACAAATGAAAATAAATAAAACACTAGAACATATACAAAAACCATCAAACTTTTCTTTTTAATGCGAATGTAATGAAAGAATAGAAAAAAAATAGAATGTAATTTTTATTTTTTTTTTATTTTCTATTAGTTAAATACGATTAAAAAGGTAAATTCATGTAAAATGTATAAATTCTTGTATTTTGTTTTTATTTTCTTTTCACTTGTGAAAATAATGCAAACGAAAAATGAAAAAAAAATTTTTTTTTCTTCTTCTTTTAAATATATAATAAAAATCTTAGAATAAAAATAAAAAAGGTTCAGTTATAATTGAAAATAAAGATGAGAATTACAATTTGAAAATTGAAATAATAAGTATAAAATAATAAGTATTATGAAAAGAAAATTGTATTGTATTTTTTTTTTTTTGTTTTAATTTTATTCTTATTATTCTCTACTGGGTATGATATGATATGGTATATGGGTGTACACACTTTTATTGTTTTAATGTACATATATGTACAAATATACATTTGATACAGACCAGAGAATAAAAGTGTAAGTGTAAGAAAAATAAAAAAAATATACATACATACACTTTATTTGTTGATTTTCTTTTATTTTCATTTGTTTTGTTTTTGCCCTTTTTAATTTAAAGATATGCATTTTTTGTATTATACATACTTATGGGATTATATTGTGATGTAAAATATATGATGATTTACAGGGTGATATAAACATGAAGGTATTAAAATTGTTTTAAATATATATACACGACAACATAGGAAAATTGGATTAAGTTGTAATTAAAAAAAAAAAAATCTAAGAATTAAAATTATTAGAAAAACAGAAGATAAAAAAAAAAAAATTAGATATGATGATTTTCTTGATATTTATGTATATTATTGTTTTAATGTTGCAGTATATCAGGTTTATTAATTAAAAAATAATTAAAAAATAAAATGTTTGTTGTTTTCCTTTATTTTATCCTTTACAGGGATTAAATAAAATTCGAATGAATTATTAAATTGTTAACAGTAATTGAAAAATTTCAAATTAAACTCGTATTTCAAAAAAAAAAAAAAAAAAAATTTTTTTTTCTTTTTCACTTTTCATCAATTTAGCATTATAAATTCACATTAATAAAAGAGATTATTTAATTTATATTTTTATTTTTGATACAGATTAATTTTTTTTTTATATGTTGATTATTTTCAATTTTTCATCTAATTCAATTTGAAAGGGATAATTATGAAATTCTGGCTGTGAAAAAGGAAAGGAAAATAATTTTTCAATTCAAAAGAAGAAGAAAATGAGCAAAAAAAAAAAAAAAGTAAGAAAATAAGAAAATTTCCATTTCAATATTCATCCTTTATTCTATAGAATTCTAGAAAAAAAAAAAAAAGAAAAAAGAAAAAATTATTTTAAAGGTGTGTATACCATGAACGTATTATATACATGAGTATAATCAAAGATAAACGTGATCAGAAATTATTTTCAGTCATGAATTCAAAATAAATTTATATTATACTCGTATACTATATAGAATTAATTTAATTTGTTTTTTTTTTTCTTTCTTCTTATTTTTTATTTTTTTATCTTGAAAATTTATATCATCAAAAATGTTTTATTAAAGATAACAATTAAAAATAGATAATGATATAGTACAAATTGAAAAATAGATGAATTGAATAAAGGTTATTTGTCTTAAAATTAAAATGAATATACATATATATATTTAAAATCGGAAAACAGATAAAAGATTAAAATATTTATAAGTTATTCATGCTTTTTATTATGTAGCACTTTAATAAAAATTTTTCAAATTATAATATACGAGTATTACATAAAATATTCAAGGTATAACTAACTTAAAAATTTTCTAATATTTATAAATTTTAATAATCATCATTTAATTTTAATTCCATTTTATTGTTTCTTTTTGGAAATTTATTATTATTATTATTTTTTTTTTGTTAATTTTAATTTTGAAAAATATGAAATTTTCCATGAAAATGTGTTTTTTTTTTTAACCAGTATACCTTTAGAATATAAATATACATATATTTTGTATATGCTTTGAACCGTAAAAGCTGATTGTAGTAATATTAAATTTATGATACAATTAAATTTACCAAGTGGTTTAATATATACGTTGAAAATATTAAATGAAGATAGAAAGATAATATTTTATGAGTATCTATAATTTAAAGGATTTTCATATTTAACTTAAAAGAGAGATTTTTGTTTTTTTTTTTTCATTTACAAAAAAAAAAAGCAAGAAAAGGAATAGATAATTTACAAGAAAAATGAGTTCATGGAAAATAAATTCTCATTTAAAATATACACCCTGTTTTAATGCAAATTGAAAAATAAAGTGGATTTTCTTTTCATTTTCTGCTTTTTTTCATTTTTCTTTTTTGTTTGTTTTTTTTTTTTTTTCAATTTTCATAATACAAAAAATCCAATTGTATTTACAATAATTATTTCTTATTTGCATTTATTCTTGTTAAATCTAATTTTTGTTGTTTTTTTTTTTTCTTTGCCTTTCTCTTGAGTTACAGCCATGTTTATATGAATTTAAATATTAACATTATTCTGTTCGTTTAAATTTGAACATATAGGTACTCTAGAGTTTTAACTTATACAATTTATTTCTTTTAACAAGTACTAATATAAATTACAAAAAAAAAAAAAAAAAAAATTTAGAAATAAAATTTGAATTTAAAATTAATTTGGGATTTTTACTCATTTTACATCTTCACAAAAAATGTCCTTTTCGCTTACTGTTTTTTTTTTTTTTTGATAATGCGCATATATTTGATGACATTTTTATCCTTTATTTTTCAAAACATTTTCAAAAACAAAAAAAGTTATGCATATTTTTACCATTAAAATTCAAAAAGAAAAACGAAACAAAAAAATAAAACATATAATAAGAATAAACTGTACTTACTTAGCGTTGCAAATGCAGTTTGTATTAATATCACAGCACCAAGAAAATAATTAAGGGTAAAATCACGGATTTTTGCCCTCATTATTTTTTCAAAATTAGCTACATTGTTATACAATTTAATTGTAAATAATAAGTATAATTTTGTTGTTGTTATTTTAAATGTGTGTGTATGTTATGGTTTTTATTTTCTTATTTATGACTTTGTTTTTTTCTTTCTATAAATTTTCTTTTTTTAATTTTCTTATAAATAATTTCCCTTTTTTTTTTGTTTTGTTTTGTTTTGCTTTATTGTACAAAGCAAATGTGTGCAACTTTTTCTTTTGTTATTGACGGTCCAAATATTCTTTTGAATAGAACCTGCAAAAAAAAAAAAGAAAAAAAGAAAAAATTAATAAAAATAAAAAAAAAATTAAATGTAAGTTAACAGAAATTTTTACATTTTCACATTTTCATTTTGAGAAAAATATTTATATAGAAAAAAAAAAAAAAAACAAAATAATGTAAAAAACATTAACAATTTTAATAATACTAATAATTACACATAAAAATGAAACATAAATTAAAAGTAAAAATGAGAAACTTTTTTTTTTTTTGAGAAATATTTTCCTGTTGTTTCAAAAAGAATATAAAAAGAAATAAAATAAAAAGAAATATAATTTATTATTACAATATGCTCTATTTGACTACTTATATACACATTCTTCAAGATGAAAAATTAACATAAAATTTTAAGGCAACATTTTGTATTGTTCTATATACATAGTCAAATTATTATTATTATTATTGTTATTATGAATACAATTAAAAAAGAAAATATATAATAAAGAGAAACAGAAAAATGAAGAAAATACATTCGTTTTATTTATTTTATTATTTTCTTTTTTTTTTTTTTTTACTTAAAATGTTTTTCATGCATGAACATATGTGTATAATGGGGCTTTTATAAACTCTTACACATATACAAGTAAAAATTTTGATGTGATGTGCATACGTTACACAAAAAAGGCATAAAAGTATATAAAATTGAATTAATTTTTACAATATGTATGAATATAGAAATAGAAAGTATAGAAAGAGAAAAACAAAAATGAATAAATACAAGATATAAGGAAGAGAATTTTCATTAAATGAAAAACATTAGAGATCATTTAATGATCCATAAAAATTTTAAAAATTCTTTGGTTCATTGCTTAATATACTTTTAGAGAGGATGTGTGTATTTTTATTATTTCATTTATTGTTGTTCTTTTTTTTTTTAGTCAGAGTACATTTTTTTTTTTTTTTTATTATTGAAAAAATTGCTTTCAGGTGTGGTAATTTGTATTTGAATATATATGTACTTATATACGTTATGTTATATTTTATGTTCATATTATTTGTATGTACATACATATATTTTAAATGCTTCATATAAGGAAATATATTGAACGGATTGAGTCTATAAATATGGGCTATAACTTTTATTTCATATTATAACATCTATATATACACAAATTTATATATTTTATGTGATAAGATAAGAGAAATAAGTAAAATTGATTCTTAAAATATTGTACGCCTTAAGGTACTATAATATAGTGTATGGTATAATAATGATGTGTGTGTGTGTGTGTGTGTGTGTGTGTTTAAACAGATACATACCAAGAATTTATACCATGTAACATGAATTAATGTTTATCCCACAGATTTCATAGTTATATGTAGTATATAATAATAATACATATATATACGAAAATTTTTACTAAAGATACTTAAAATGTTTTCTTTATATTAGAATATATACTATACAAGTATAATATGTACATACGTAAAATAAAAGATGAAAATTCTAAATTCTACACTTTTAGAATATATTCATGTATTTTATATATATATAAATATTTTATAGATATATTAAAAGGAAAATTTCTTAATACACATCATGTTATGGTTTGAATTCACTTTTAACATATACATATATATTTACATACATATACATATGTATGTATGTACATAAAATGTAAGTGTTCTTATACGAAGAGAAATTACTATAATTCGAATACAAAATGACAATGAAAATGATAAAATATCTTAGCTACAAAAGATGAAGATAAAATTGCCGATGATAAGATGTACATACTTCATTTGTTCAATGTACATAATATGCATGTTATGTATAACCTTTACCTATATACATACATATTCATGTATGCAATTTATATATAATATTTACATACATAAATATAAACAAAGCACATGTACTTGTATATTAATGTGTATTTTCTTCAATGAACAAAAAGTCAAGACTATAAAAGAAAACCTCCATTGTATGATGATTTGATGAAAAATAAATGAAATATTTAAATGCGTAACGTATGCTACATAAAATAAACATTTTTTTTTAAAAAAAAGAAAAGAAAATGATTATTGATATCATATTTTCTTGTAAAGAAAAAAAAAATTGTTTTTTTTTTGTTTTGTAAAATGTGAATGAATAATGTATGTTTGACATCATTACGCATATGTGACACAAATTCATGTATTTTTATGTTCATATTCTTTTCATTCAATTTTTTTTTTTTTTTACAATTACCTGGATAAAAATAAATTTTAATTTTCTCATATATAAAAGTATCTTGTTTCTAAAGTTGCATCTAAAGTAAAAAGGTTTATAAAGCAATATAACAGGGCTATACAAAAAAAAAAAAAAAATATAAAGAAAATAAGAGAATATCATATTATACGTAATTCTTTTACTATAGAAACAATTTCTTATTAGTATCATGTTATACCAATTTTAATTCTTTTTTGGTTATACATTATATAACCTTTTTAACATCAGAAAGTTTTCAATTTCAAATACTCATATGAATTACATTTTCACACACACACACACACACACATAGAAGAAAATGTTTAACTATAAAGTACATCTAATTAAAGAAACCTTGAAGGTATGTTATTTGCATTTGAAATGTGTAATAAAGTTGAATACGAAAGTTTTCTATTTTCTGTTTTTTATTTTATTTTTTCTATTGTGTATTTAATTTCAAGTATTTGCCTTAAAATATGTATGTACAACCTTTCATCAGTGTATATACAATATTTATATTTTGAAATTTTCCTTTTATTGTAACACTCTATGATGCACATGTAGGTGCATATGTATTCCATATAATGCAAAATAAAAAAGAAAAGTTAAGAAAAAAAAATAAATAAATAAACTCAAAATTGTATTCATGATCTTATTTTGTTGTGGTCGAATAGGTAATTAGTACAATTTCAAGTTTTTAGTTCTGTTAATATTATTATTTTCATTATTATGTTTTTTTTTTTTTTTAAAGTTTTTCTTTTTAAAATTAGTTTTAAGTTGAAAAAGTTTCAATTATATATTTGTAAATTTTGTTTTCTTTTTTTTCATTATTTTCTTTTCCTGTTTTTAATTAATGTTTTTTTTTTTTTTTTTTGGTTTATTTGTAAATGAAGATGAAAAAAAATTTTTCTTATAAAGTCATTTTATTTAATTTTTATTTACATTAACGTGTATATTTGGAAAAAAAAACGAATATTTGTTTTTGTTAAATTTAAAATTTAAAAAATTTTGTAATTAAAATAATCATTTTAAAAATTAAAGTTCAATTAATAATGGAACTGACTGTAATCATACGGATAACACGTATATTTATATTCACATATACATATACGGTTTTGTATTATATCTCTTGAAACAAAAATTTATCTTTACATAAATATCCCATTAAATCACTTATACATACCATTTATATACATATAAATATATCTATAGAGCATAAACGATTTCTGTTTGTATTTTTAGGTATGTATGTACGTATATTTTAGTATCTTGTTAATTTTATATATTAAAATAAATGAATAGATCTTTATGTCTGTATATTGTCCATTATTGTTTATCAAAACCACAAAATAATGTTTGGTGATATGTGAAAATCATATATGTAGTTAAATGTATATTTATATTATAAATTAATAATATTTTTGGTCTATAATAGTTAATTTATTCAAAATATATATACTACTGTATGTACATATATAAGAAAATTGACATATAAAACCCCAAACAGAATAACATGAAATACATTGAATTGTATTTGTAATCAACTTTGATTTTACCAAAAATATTTGTTAAATATATATTGTAAATATATTATTATATGTTTATGTGTATATGTGTGTATACATAAATTGTTATGTATTATTTCAAGATTGTCATAATAAATCTTTGAAATACATAAATATAAATTATTTTACAAGAATTCTTAATAAAATTGATGATTTTCAAGTAAATACCATTATCACTTGTACATTTACATATTTCCTGTTTTATTTAAAGTATATCCAAATGTATATAGAAGAGGTATTCTAAATATAAATTATAACGAATTTTTATCATTTCAAATATATATATTATTTTTATGTTTAAAATAAAATAAATCAATCAATCAAATAAATAGATAAAATAAATTTTTAAAAAATTTTCAATTTATTTTCTTTAATTGTATTTATCAAATTTTACCTGTTAAAAGAAAATTGACAAAAAAAAAAATAAAAACCAGAAAAAAACACTTTTCTTTTACACATATAATACTCGTATATTAAATCAACCGTTAAATTTCAAATACTTATTTTTTTTTTTTTTAAAGTTTCTATACAATTTAATAGATAGTTCAATACAATTTAATAAATATGGGTATTTAGAAAATTCTCTTTCAATTTAATTCTTATTGTATAAACGATTATAATATTATGTATTACTATACACAATGTACAAGGAATACTTTTATAAATAACCATATATATCAATTTATATTTTCCTTTCTCTTGATATACAATTTCTACTTAGTGTATAATAGATAAAAGAAAGATTAAATTTTCATTCGTTTAGATATGAAATTGTTCTATTATGTATATAACACATTTCTAATAGATTTAACTTTCGTGAAATAAGATATCAAGATATAAAATGTATGTATGTATATAAGGTACATAAACATATCTCAATATAGTATTGAAAATAACATTGAATAATATCAAAGAAAATGAAAATACCATAAATTTCTTGAATTTAAATTGTGAGAAGGTATTTAATTTTATTGTAATTGTAATTGTTTCAATTTATATATAAAATGAATATCAAAGCATTTTATATAATAAATTCATTGCATTTAGAATGCATAAATATACACAATAAATTATTATATACATACAAAAATGTATGTATGAATTTATATCTAATTTGTCTGGAAAATTTTGTGTGAAAATTTCTCGTATGTATATGTATATAAATGTATTAAAATAATGAAATACGTGAAGGTATTCAGAATTTAAAATATACGAAAGGTACAAATTTCATGTTGTATATATACAAAATACTGTATACATATGTATACGAATAGCTTATATACATACATTTTGTATATTGGTAATCCTTTCAATACAAATCAACAAATCAACAGGCACAAATGATGAACATTTAATTTAATTGGTTTACCAATTTTTCAGTATTATATTATTTAAAATAATTACTTAATTTACATATACAAAAAATTTCTACCATCACGCATTTATTCGTATTGTTTTGTGTTGTTGTTTGTTTTTTTTTTTTTTTTGAATTAATTTTTCAAGTTCGATTAAATTTATGCAAGTTCATCAATTTAATTTAATTGTGAGATTATATTATATTGAAATACATTAAAAATGATTTTTTTTTTAATGGGAAAATATAAAAGAAAAGTAGGTAAAATATAGAGAAAAATCAAATTGTGAAAAATCAAATAATAGTTTTGTTTTTTACTACCTTTAATTTGAAATTGAATACAAATGAATAAAAAAAAAAGAGGAAAATAAAAAAAAAACAATAGAAAGGGTAAAATTCCAATAAAATAATTTATTTAATTTATTTTTAAAGGTAATATTCATTGAATTGAATTAAATTGAATTTTCGATATTTTTATGTTCTTATGAACTTTGAAATTTCACAGGTAAAACGTACGTTATATAGATGTGATTGTATAGTTGTAAAACTATTTGCACATAAATGTAAAGTGTTTCTTTATACATGTATTCATGCATTCATTACATCCTTTTATAATTTCCATTAAATTTGTTGAAATTTTGTTATCACAGCAAAAACACAATTTTTTTTTTTTTTAGAATTTTATCCTGGTACGTAATACCTGCATATTTGAAAATTATTTTGAAGTTTTTTATTATTTTTATTTTTTTTTATAGTTGGTAAAATCATATAAAAAGTTTAAAATGTTTTAAATGACTTTGAAATAAATAATGTGTTTTGTTTTTTATTTTATTTTTTTTTTTTCTAAAAAAAACTTTTTTTGTTTTTTTGATTACTGAATAGTTTTGAAAATTTTTTTTTTATACAATATGTTCGTTTTTTGTTTTTGTACAAATACATACCAAAATGAGCATTAGAATAAATTAGAAAATTTAATTTACATATTGTATGTAAATTTTATATGTATTACCTGCAAAGGATAAATTACATTGTATGCAGATACATTTAAAATAGATATGCAGTATTATTTGTATAAAATTTATTTGATTAAAAGGAATTGAATTTTGAGATCAAAAATAGCATAATAAATAAATTACATAAATTACATTCAATTTGTTACTAAATTTGAAATTTATTTCAAAATAATCATTTTGAATCCTTTTTTCTTTTTGTAGTTATTCAAGGAAATATTTATTTAAAAAATTAATCGAAATAAAATTAAAGGAAATATTTAATTAAAAAAAAAAAAATTAAAGGAAACAAAATCTGTCTTTTTGTTTTTGTTCAAAAAAAAAAAAAAATTAAGTTTTCATAAAATAAACGTTACAAATTTTTATTTTTATATTGTGACGCTATGACATCAACTTAATACAGTTTTGGTCATTTCTCATTTCGCCTATATAAAAACTTTTAAAAATAAAATTTAAACTATTATAGGCTAATTAAAGTTTTCCGGTATATCGTATCGTAAACGTGTAATCTGATATTTTTTTTTTAAAAAAATGTTAAAATGTGAAAAAAGAATCCAAAAACTATTTGAAAATTTTTGATGCAATGCATCTAAAATCCATTCTTAGTTGTTGTTGTTGCAGAATTATCAAGCGAATTAAAAACTTGCATGGTTGTATTTAAAAGAGAGAATTTTCATTTTTAATTTACTGAAATAATGATATAACGTAGATAAAATTATACGTTACATTCATACACGTTACATATCAATGTTCACATATATGTACATACATACGTACAATTACACATCAGATAAATTTAGAAGAATGATAAAAATTTCAAATAAAATTTAACGATTCATTTTTAATTATCTTTTCGTTTGTAAAATAAGAAATAAAATTTTTTTAAATATTTTTTTTTTTTTTATATTTTATCAAATTAAAATGAAATTTAAAATGCATTCGATTTCAATCTTCTTTTTTTTCTGTATAATTTTTATTTTTATTTTAATAAAAACTTTTAAAACGAGAATTTAGATAACAATCAAGGAAAAAATTTTTTTTTTATTTTTTTTAAATTTTATTTTCAAGGAGGAACCAAGAAAAGTGAAAAATGTGAAGGGTAATTGAGATCTATAAATTCAAGTATTCGTGTAATTTTATATTTTCTTTTTCATTTTGTTAAGCATTAAATTCAAGAAGTAAAACAAAAGAAAAAAATAAAATGAAATCAGAAATTAGATAAAAAATTACAAAGATCCTCTCTAAATTATTTGTTATCAAACTCTTGGATGATTAAATTAAATAATAAATAAATATAAATAAAAACGATTGTATAATAAAACAAAAACTTAAGTAAATATTAAAAGACAATATAATATAAATCGAAAAAAAAATATATATTTTTTATTTTTGTTTGGAAGAAACCCTATGAAAATAATCAAGCAAAAAAAAAAAATAAATAAATAAATAAATAAGAATCGAAGAAAAAGGATATATGTGATGAAGGAAAATTTTGATTTGTTGTATGTACATACATGTATCCAATCTTAAAAATTAAAGATAATAACAAAATAAATATAAACAGACGTACATGTATTTACGTGCAATGTACATACACATGTACATACATATGTATATTAAATTCAAGGATAAAAATAAGAAAAATCACAACATCGAATCCTCATTACAGTCAAATGACAAATAGAATAATCGATTGATTCGTAAACGATTTCATGGAAAATTTTTTATTGTACATTTTCATTTCAAAATATACGTACATACATACACATAATGTATAGTATTTATATAAAAATAAATATGTATTGTATGTATATTCATGTATACATATGTTGTTAATACTGTGTACATATTTTAATAATCATAATAATAATAATAAATAGTAATAACAATAATTTTAGAGATTTGTTCTAATGCATTATAGTAAATTGCAAAAGTATATATACGTATGTATAAAGGAATATAAATATGTACATTTGTTTGTACATTTGTCCTTTTAGTTATACAATACATACTGTATAGAATAATTTTTTTATGGTATACGATATCCTTAGATTTTCTGCAATTTCTCTGTATTATTAAAATATACATATGTATGTAATGCGCGCATTTATACGTATATAATTATACTTGTGTATATTATATACATATATTACGTGTGAATGTTATCTACGTGTAATTTAAAAAGTTTTTATCATTTCATTTACAGTCATTGCGATTATTATTACACTAAGACTTATTTTATTTGACCTAGTTTCGTCATCATTTTTTAATGTTTTAATCTAAAACAAAAAAAAGAAAAAGAAAAAAAAAAGAAAAAGAAAAATGTGCAAATAAAATAAAAATGTGAACAAAATGAAAATGAAAAAACAACAACAACAAAAAATGATGTTTAAAGAAAAAGTTTAGATTATATTCAGGTTTTAATGAAGTCAAATTCTTTTTAAGTTAATTCTTAGAGAAAATACTATTTAATATTTACGACATCATTCTGTAAGTTGAATACATGCAGACAAAAAAAGAAAGGAGAAAAAACAAAGATTGATGAGGGTACTAAAAAAAAAGTAACGCGTGAATTAAAATATTGAAAACAAAACTATACTCGTATGTATCTATATATTAAAGCAAAAAAAAAAAAAACAAAAAAAAAAAATTCTTATTTACGAAACCAATCACAATTAAACGCTAATTAAAAATTCATCACCACTATAGATGTTGGATCGTGTCTAAAAATTAAAAAGGAAAATAGAAAATAAAAATTTTTTTTTTCTACAGAAAGTTGGAAAAATATAACATTTGTTATCGGTTTGAAATTGTTAAATAAAAGTCAAAAAAGTCTGTAGAAAAAAAATTATTTTTTCAGTTTTTCCTTCAGATTTATTAATGTTACGCAATCACAGTCTTGCAAACGAAAAAAAAAAACACTTTTTATTACCTAAACTTTCCGAAATTATTTTTGTGTTTTTTTTTTTTTTGTTCGTCTTACGTAAGTTCTTTTAAATTTTTTATTTTCCTAATGAGCAAATAAAGTTTCTTTTTTTTTTTTTTTATACATAAAATCATAATTTCATATTCATTTTTTTTTCTTATTTTCTTTTTTCTTTTTAACATACATACATACACTTTTATATTATTTTGCAATTTTCATTAAGTACCATAACAAAAAATAAGAAGAAGAAGAAGAAAAACAAATTTTATTTAATGTAATTTTCATTTACAAAAAGTTACAATAAATTTTACTAAATCAAGTGTACAAAATATTTTTGTAAAAGTTTATATTTGAATTTCCTATATTATTTTTATTACTTTCATAAATAAATTGTATGTACGAGTATATCTGCATCTAAATTAGTGTATGTTAGGTTACCTAAAAAACAAAAAAAAAAAAAAAAAAAAAAAAAAAAATACAAAAATTGGTATGTAGGCATTTGTAAGCATTTATGTTGTACAATATCATTGGTAATATTTACAGAATTGTTTTGTATATCTGTGTGTTATGTACTTTCTCATATGTATGATGTGTATGTAGAAAATATTATTTTCAATTAAAACTTTTATATGAAAAACAAAATACTAAAATCAAGAAAAACTTATGAAGCGTAAAGATTGAAAAAAAAAAAAACAGAAAAAAAAGTTATTAATAAATAAAAGCAAAGAAAAATGAAAGAAAAACCCCAGCAAAAAAAAAAAAACAAATTCTTATACAAGACCATGAAGAAGGCAAATTTTCTTGTTGGTTTTTTTTTTTTTTTTTTTTTTTTTTTTTAATATTTTTATGATGGTAAAATGTTGATTACACATGTATGTATCACACATTCATGTATGTAAACAAAAAAATTCTTATATATTATAAATACACAATAAAAATTGAATTTTTAGTTTTATTATAATATATAGAATAGAAAAACTAAAAATAAAATAATTTCTTGATCAATTTTTTTTTTTTTTTTTTAGTTTTTTTTATGTACTTCTTATTTTATTTTGTCCTTTCTCTTATATTTATTCTTCTTCCAGAAAAAACGAAAATATACGATGACATAAGCAAATTTGATATTTAAAAAAAAAAAAAAAAACAAAAAACAAAAAAAAATTATTATTTTTTATTCTTCACAGTTATTCTGTGGGTTTTACAAACTCAATTTAAAATCCAGTAAAATAATACTTTTATTTTCAATAATTTTCTTTTTTTTTTGCTTCTTCTTTCGAAACAATTTTGTATTCAGAAAAAGTTTCTTTTATGTGTATGTATTGTATACATATGTAAATGTATATAATAATATATTTTTATATAAATAATAATATATAAAACGATTGCTGACAGTTGAATATGTGAATAAAAAAAAAAAAAAACAAAAAATTGAAGAAAAAATAAAGAAACTTAACAAATCCTAGAAAAAAGGAAAAGACTAAACTCGAATAGTAATTTATCAAATTTTAAATCCTTTCTTATTACATGTACTAGTATATATATATTATTTTTCTTATATGTATATTTTCATTCAAATATCATATACATACATACAACTTAGTATGCAATATATGTGTTTATAAGGGTTTTTTTTTTTTTTTTTTTTTTTATAACAAAAAGAGATTTTCGTAGTTTATACATTTTATATACATACATACATATATTATATAGTTTTCTCCTACACTACATTATAGAATTTTGTTACAAAACAAATAAAATTATGACAATTATTTCAGAATTATGTCGTCGTTGACTATATCAATATTTTGTCATTGTCATACTGAATTATGTATACATACATACATACTTTCTTTTATTATATATATATCATGTATTATCCACGTTTGGTTTGTGTATGTATGATACACACGAAAATATCACGTAAAATTTTCTTAGTTGACATCCTTTTGTATACATCACTGTTTCTATTATTGTCAGTCATTGTCTATAACATGCTATGACTCTCTACATAACAATGTTTTCTTATATGATGATAATAGAATTTCATGTATATATAAGTACACACACCCACATCCACAAATAAACCTTTGTGAATATAAATGTATATTTTTATTTTTATTTTTTTTTTATCAAATAAACGAATATGTAAATGTGAATAATCTCAGGTAACACTCATAATAATTAGGAATTATATAATAATAAAAATGATCATAAGTATTGTATACGAATATGTAGTTACATAACACTTAAGATGTAGCACTTATACCTAATTTAAATGATATTTATCATGTAAAATATCTAAATATTAATTAATAATGAATTAATTTAATTATTTAAATGACTTTATCTTTTGTTCTTAGTTTAGTTTTTTTTTTTTTTTTTTTGTTTTGTTTTCAGTTACCTGCATAATACATTCATATACATACATAAAAGATAATAATTTTATTTATGTTATATGTAAAGTCTTTTTTTTTGTTTTTTTTGTTTTTTTTTTGTATTGTGATCATCTTAAGTGTATACATTTTGTAATTTGTATATTGTGTTCTGTACATGACATTATTTGCATATAAATTTGTATATTATTTTTAATTTAATACTTTATCGAAACAATTTTAACCCTCTAAATGGCTCTTATGTTATATTGTGAGTGGATTGAATACATGGTTTATATACATATATGTAATACATGGTAATATACATATATGTATGTATACTGTAGTCTACAATAGTTTTTCGTATACGAAAATATAGATACATATGTATGTATGCAAAAACATCATATATTGTAAAATATGAAATCTTACATTTTTAATAATGATCATATACTACATAATATACATATATGTAAATATATATAACATACATAATGTATGTATAGAATAAACTTTAAATATACTCAAAAAAGGTGATATAGATAATTTTCTTAAAATGAAGAAAATAATTTAAAAATATGTACATACGTATTTATGTAATACATAACATATTGGTCTATATGGAATAGATATACACATACATATGTATATATGTATGTATATACATATAATAATATGTTTGTGTGTGTATTTTAAAATAGGATTATATTATACACATATACATATACATATATAACATAGATATATGTACGTGTTATTCAGTGTCATATACTTGAAAGCAATCTAATAATAATTTTATATACACGTCTTAATATCGTTTTAATTAAATTTGTTCAACATGATAAAGATTATTTTTCTTCCTTGTATGAAAATACTTATGTATATATCAACGTGAAATAGCTGTTTAAGAAAGAAAATATGAAAAGTAATGTGAATTATATAAGAAAATGATTTTTCAAAAATTTTTTCTCATTTAACTTTAATTTTTCTTTTTTTTTTCCATTTTTTTCATTTAAAAAAAAAAATTACTATGTATAAGTCGATACATATCTAACATAAAACGTCCTATATTGAAATCATACAATGTATATCCGTATCAATATGTTGTATTTCGGCATAGATACATGCTAATACTATGTATACATTGAACATGTGCTGAAGAAAAACCAATTGTTACAATTTAAAAGTTCATTCTTATATATGTATATTCTCATTTTTTTTAAATGTATTATTATTGTAAATTCAATAAAGATGTTCTTGTTATTTCTATGCGTTACAAAATTTTCTAAAAGTATAGCAGATATACAAGTATATGTACATACATTTATGTATTTATGTAAGTTCAAATTTATGTAGTTGTAGTCAGTTATTCAAAAATCAATAATGATCGTTAATGGAAAATTCAAATCATAGACAGAATTCAATTCAGTTCTTTTACCATTTTTTTTTTTTTTAAATTTTTCTTTTCTTTTTTACATTTTACTGAAAAAACATTATTTTTCATTTCACTATAAAAACTTTCCGACTTTTTTTTTCATCTTTTATGTCTTTTTTGTTTCTTTATCTTAAATGCATGGTGTTTCTTGAAAGGCAATTAAAAAATTTGTTTTTCATGCCTTTTTAAAGCTTTTAAGTTTAACATTTTATATTGACTTATTGTCTATTTGCATTTATATGAATGGTTTATGTATTGTGTCATTTGTTCGTATAATGCCATTTGCCTTTTATCATACGGAAAATTTTTATGTTATATACAATACATATATAAAACTTGAATTGTCCTGATTGTTCATCATTTTACTATACAGTAACATATTCCCAAAGGAATTTTTTTTTCCCATGTTGCTATACAAGTATTATGTATTAATACACATATATATACATGTGTACATTTAAAACAATACGAATTTATGCAATTTTCTGATTTGATATAATACAATTTGTTGTTGTTGCTACTATCATATAATAGATTTTAAAAAAATATCTAAATATTGTACGTTTATGTATTGTTACTATTATATATTATGTATTAATACAATTATTCAGATTCATATTGTTACAAGTAATTGTATTATTTCTTATATTAAAAATTTATATAATATAATTTATAAATTGTACTGTACAATATATTTTACTATTTCAATTTTAATAAGAAAAAAAAAAAAAAAATTAAATAAAATTAAATCTAAATAAATTAAATTAAAATATACAAAAATTAATTTACACTTGAGAAAATTTTATTTAAACAAAAATTTTAAATAAAATTTTTTATATAAAGAATAAAATGTAATTGTATTGTACTAAGTATAAGATAAAGAAAGAAAAAAGAATTAATAAAAATAAAAAATAAAAAAATAAAGAAAAATACAATTTTAATTTAAAAAATTCTTTTCAAATCATTATTATCACCCTACATTATTTGAAAAATTTAAATTATAAATAAAATCTATTAAATTGAGAATGAAAATTATATAGATATTATATAGAATTATTGACAATTGCATTTTAAAATTTTATGTGTTTTTATCTTGTTGTTGTTATTGTTGCTATCAACAGAAAATACAATAAGACAATAATAATCTTATTCTTATCATTTTATTTTCTTTAAATAATAATTGACATTGTGTCACAAATATCTTCCAATTACACAATTGTATACTTACATTTTTACATTAAATTCTAAATGTTTTATATACAAATATGTACCGGTATATGCGTATATTATTATTATTCATGATACAAAAACAAAATAAAATGTATTAAATTGTCTTCTAATATATATATAATACTAAAAGGAAATGGTTTTCTTATATTACATATACAAAAACACAATAATGCCAATTAAAGTCTATGTATTTATTGTCTATATACGGTAGATAAAATCTTATGAGATGACAAACTAAATAACAAAATCATACATGTGCTGTATCTATATATGTATGTACATGTATCTTGTATGTAATGTTTTGTATTATTACTTTTAGAACTCTACTACTACTCTATTACTATCCATTATATGCTATACTGTTTGGTATTGTGTTGGTATATTTATTGGTGTTGCTAAGGATAAAATGAAAACAGCTACACGAGATATTCCTTAGGTCTTTTCGGAATTTTCAAAATAATGATAATAAGTAGAAAATTTTTTAAGACAAGAAAAAAGACAAAAAAAAAAAAAGAAAGAAAGAAATTAACGAAATTAAAAATTTTCAAAACAATTTTCTTTGTATATATCATTTTTCTTGAAAAAAAAAATAAAAAAATTTTTATTTTCTTTTTTATGTTAAATATTTTGCATTAAAGTTTTTAATTGTAAAGAATTATAAATATAATAAATTTTTGCATTTTTAATCTTTATATAGTACTTTTATGAGAGTGTGAGAATACGTATATTAAATATTATATCTTATTCAAATATAAACAAATGTATAATTCTCATGATAATTTTATTATTGTAATACAAATACACAAAAAAAAATTTTTTATATAGTAATAAAATATGATTTTTCATGATTTTCTATTTAAAATTAAATTTCATTGTGTTCTGTTCTATTTTTCAACATTCATATATATAAATACATATACTTATATTTATATCATTTGTATATGATTATTTTGCATATTGTATGCATATAATATAATTGTGTATAGAATTGTGTATACAATTGCATACTTGTATAAATTTATTATTATATGGGTATGTGAAGATTTTTTTAATTATATTACGAAAATGAAAAATAAGAAAATACAATAAAAAATAAAAATAAAAGTTATAAACTAAAAATAGAATAGAAAATCTTTTCAACATACCCACGTACTTCGTTAGTTCATACATATTTGGTTATAGTATACAAGAATTTCGTGTTAAAGGATAACCATGAATACACACACACACACACATCCATTATGAAAAATGTTGATAATATGTTATGGAATTTTTATCATATTTAAATTATTATAATTAAAATTTAGAAATTTATTTCTACTTTTTATTTTTTGAATTTTATTTAAAAAAAAAAATGAAAATGAAAATAAAACTTTTATTCATTTTATTTAAGAAATTCTTTTCTGTAAATGTATTTATTTTTTTTAATTTTATATTTTTCCCTAAATTTGTTGAAATTCATAAATGATTTGTATATATACATTAAAATGATAATCAAGAAATTATGCTGTGAGTTAAAAATAATAAAAAAACATAATATGATGATGATTATGAGAATATTGTAATGATTTTTCCCTTTTAATGACTGTTTGATGGTTATAACATATAACGTGATTTAAATAATTTTTTTTTTTATTATCCTTTTTTCTCATTTTGAATATTAAATTTTCGTGTTCGTTTTTTCCATTACATCTGTTTATATGATAACATTAAGTTCAATAATTCGTTTTTATGAATTTAAGTCATATGTACACATGTAAATATACGTTAATTATAGGCATAAAATATTAAAAAATCTTTTAGTTCTTTCGGTTTTAAATTAATTTGATTTTAAATATATGAAAAAGCAAAAGTACACACATACATAATATTTGCTTTGAAAAAAATATAGACATATGTATGTATGTACATATTCATTCGTTATTTATAATCTAATTTTATATATTAATAAATCGAACGTTAGTGTTTCATGTTGATTTTCATTTTATTATTATTATTATTATTTTTTTATATAGTTATTTTGCACACCATACATACACATAAACATAAGTACTGGTGTGTGTGTGTGTTTATTTGAAAATTTTGTTGATTTTGTCAAATAAGCGAATTTATTATATATTTATGTGAATATATAATTTTTTAAATAAAAATATTGGAAAAATGATTAATGGTAGAGGAAAACTATTTTTATTACACATTTTATGTAGTACATGAAATATTATTAATAAATAAAATAAAAAAAAAATTTTTTTTACAATATGTATTATTATTAGAAAATGAAGAAAAAAATTATTTTGCATACATATATGTGTTTTTACTTTTTTTTTGCCATATTATAAATACATTATTATTAACACACGCATATAAATGTATGTATATAAAGTGCTATTTAGCCTAACAGGCAAATAGTAAATTTCAGTATATATTATAAATGCATAGTTTGTATAATACGAGTATATTAAAATGATATGTATTGTAGATATACTCGATTTAAAGTAATAATTTTAATTTCCGGTTGATTACTTTCAACCACATATTGAATATCCTTTATATGAATATATATTTTTTTTTTTTGTTTTTGTATTATGCACCGTTAAATTATATCTCATCTTTATGCATTATAACATATTCACATAATATGGTGTAGATAAAAATACATATTATGGTACTACATGCCTATTATGCGGAAATACGTATGATATAGTATATGTAACATTTTTAAAATTATAGATGCGTATCATGTGTAAACGTGAATGCACATAATATGTATGTATGTATATGACCTATTGAACAAACATCTATATACATGTTATGTACATTTTAATTTTTTTTTATTTTTTTATTTTTCTAGGTAAAATATCATGTGATATATCCTTCAATATATTAATGTATTGTGTCATGTATTTTATATTCTATGAATGCAAGTATAATACAAAATACAAAATTAAAAAAGATTTATATATGTACATACTCTTAAATGTTCGCTCAATTCTGTTTCATTTTTTTTTTTTTCAATTTTTTATTTTTAACGGAAGAATAATATAAAAAAGATGTGTTCAGATTTTTGGATTTTTTTTTTCTTTAGTTCGTGTTTTGAATGGATTTTTGAAAAAAAAAAAAAAACAAAGATTTTGTTTTACATATACTATAGATGTACGTAGTACAATATTATGAGGGCAACATAAAACAATAAATACAAGCATATTATTTTGTAATTTTGAATAAAATGAAAATTTAGTTTGTGTATGATATGCATTTGTATGTACGTATGTATGCGAAAAATCATGTTGTTGTGCAGTTGGAGAGATAAAAAAAGAACGAAACAAAATAAATAACAAGAATTATCAGATGATGATGTAAGGAAATATTGTAATATTGTGCTGTTGTACATATAACAGATGAGTATTCATATACATAAAGTGCATACAATTTATCTCAATTTCATGCAGTATAATTTACATGAAGTTGTAAACATGTATGTAGCCTGTTTACATTGCACACACACACATACACAATAAACATTTTCAGGAAATACCACATATACTCATGTAAATATACATATGTATGTACAATGTATAAACACACACATTAAATCCACCCATACATGGAACACATAATATATTCTTGTGTATTAATTATAATCATTATTGTCTATACAAAATCTATATATCCACATTATATAAAGCAATACATGTTATTTTTACTTTGTTTCTTTTTTTTATTTTTATTTTTAATTTATTTTATTTTTATATTCTTTTATATTTTTTTTTATTCTTTTCTCTTCCTTTATTTTATTTTATTTTATTTTTTTTTAATATTTTCATGAATTGGAGTAGAATAAATTTAATCTGATTTTTATTGAATTCATATCCTTTTTAAAATGCTATTTAAATAGTTTTTATCTTGATTGTTTTCATTTTAAATTCATATATAAAGTACATACATACTAAACTTAATAAGAATTTTGTTATTAAGTCGAAAACAGAATATTATTGCAATATAAATCGTACATTATACAATATACATAAAAATAAATTGAAAAAAAAAAAAAAGAAATCTCATTTCCTTATTCATTTATATTTTACGAACATTTATATGATATAATTAGTATATTTATTATTCAGCCGTTCAGTTTTAAATTTTTCTACTTAATTTTCCTTCATAAAAATAACTGAATATCGAAATGCAATATTTAAATTTATACTTGTGTAAATAAAAAAAAAAAAATTACACATACATACATAATATGTACATACATATATGTATGTGCTTTTATCATTTGCGCTAATTCAGATTTTCAATATAATTTTATCCTTTTTGTTTTTTTTTAAATATTTTTATTTTAAAGAACGTTAACGTTCTTTATGTGCAGTTATTGCATGAAGTTTTTTATATTGATTTAAAAAATTTAAAAAAAAAAAAAAGTTTCGTTTACTTTTCTGACAGTTAAATTTATTTACGTATGTTTTTTTTTTTTGGAAATCAAGGACTCAT
The DNA here is from genome assembly GCA_963971155.1 of Anthrax anthrax. NCBI lineage: Eukaryota > Metazoa > Arthropoda > Insecta > Diptera > Bombyliidae > Anthrax > Anthrax anthrax. The sequence goes on from OZ020123.1 coordinate 4,870,370, forward strand.
TTAAAAATAACAAAAAAAAAAAAAAAAATGTAAATAAAAGGATGAAATCTATATTCCTATATTGTTTATTTTTATATTGTTTATATATTAAATTATAAACTTATATATTTATTTTATTTAAAAAAAAAAAAAAAAAAAAAAAAATTTAAAAAGTTTATCTAGAATGACAAATAATATGTTTTTATTTTTATTTTTGTTTTATAAATACGTGGAGAAACAATAGAACTTTATGAAAATATAAAACTGTTTTAAAGTCATTGTATGTATGTGCAAAATAAACTTAAGACAATTTGTTTTGTTTTTCCTTTCTTGTTTTTGTTTATTTTAAAGAGCTCATGAGAATTTTCCGAAGAAACTCACTAATGTGATCGTTCTAAACAAAATGCAACAACAAAATATATTGAAATAAAAAACAAAAAAACACAAAATTAAATAAAAATTCTTCTATGATATCTATAACAGAATTACTTGTTAGTTTTTATAGTGTATCGATAAGAATCTATCTCATGTTTTTCTTTTTTAAATTTTCTTTACTCATTTTGTGATTTTTTTCTTCTTGAAGTTTATCTTCTCTCGCTTTAAGAAAAAAAAAAAAAAAAAATTTATATATGGTTTTATTGGAAATCTCCTAAGAATATAAAGCTAGAACAATAAGGGATGGAAAGTTAATTTAATGAAATAAAAAGTTATGCATTTTAAAAAAGCATAACAGCAAAAACAGATTATAATAATGCAATATAGTGTTTTCATGACTTTACATAAAAACAAAAAAAACAATAAATAAAAAAATAAATAATTAAAAAAAAAATGAAAAAAAAATTGAAAAAAAATAATCACAAATTTATTAATACAATTATGCAACATTCACTTTGTTGTGTTTAAATATTTAAATAAAACGATGTAGTGGCAGATTTTCATTTAACAAAAATTTCATTTCAGAGATTTTCATTTAATAAAAACAGAAAAAAAAAATCAAAAAATTCTGAAACCTCTGGTTGTAATATCATTTTTCATATTGATAAAGAAAAAATCTGAATATGCATTAAATTTACGAAAAAATTTTTTTTTTTTTTTTAACCATTTTCGTTTATTAGTTATTTTCTGAATTTTATTTTACTGAGACATGTGTATTCAATATGTAACATACATATAATATAGATGTGGTTTACTCGTTTTTAATCAATAACACCGTTAAGTAAGTATTAAGGTATTACATATGTATGTTATTTACTTCGAACGTTAAAAAAAAAAAATATTTTATTTATATTGAGATCTGTTTGTGTAAAATAAAAATTTTTTATTTTTTATATATTGAACTTTTTATTAAAATTTCTTTTTTAATTGTATTGAAAAAATATAACTAATAAAAAATGAAAACCTTTCAAAGAGGAAATGAAAACAGGATAATTAAATGCAATAAGCTGCACACATTAAACATTCATGTATATTCATGCTTAAAATTTTAATTAATATATGTAGATACATACATATGTACATACATACTTTTTTTTTCAAGAAAACTAGGGGGGTAACCCCTGTCCGACCAACAGTTCACCAACCTCCATTTAAAAAATTGTACAATTGATAATTTAATTGGACTACTCGTTTCTCAAAAATACTGTAATGATGCAGTGTTATTACTTTTCTGATATAATTATGATATAATTTATGAATCACACATTGTATTAAATGCGTATGCTTTTTCCTTTGACTTTTATAAACGATATTTCATTGCAAAACATAGGAACATACATAAGTAAAAACCACGGCATAGTAAAAACATGTAATAGAGAAACAATGTTTAATCTTTAATTTCCTAAATATATGCAAATATTAAATAAAATATAGCAAGGTCACTAAATATTTTTTTTATAGAGATATATTTTTTTTTTTATTATTTTTTTTTAAAGAAAATTTATTATTTTTTTTAAAGAAATTTCATTACAATTCATAAGTTTGTAAAAACTATGAATAAAAAATTTATTGTTTGAATTACAAAAAAAAAAAAAATATCCATTGAATTTTATAAATTTTTTCTTTTATTTATTTTACCATACAATTTCTATTTATTGATTTCAATTAAGTATGCTATTAAATAAATTCAAATTTAAATTGTTACAATTTATTTTAATAACGTATATAATTTCATTATGAATTATAATTGAGCAATTAATAGAAAATTTCTCAATATTTTCATTCATATTAACTAAGGAATGGAAAATTTGCTCACTACGACTGTACGTATAAATATATGTTAAAATTTCTAAATTTTTAATATATTACGAAATATGAATATGCAAAATATTTAAATAAAATTTATTCCATGTACAGTGAAATTATGAGAAAATAAACATTTTTTTTTTTTGCCAAAAAAATTTATTCAAGCATAAATATTTTCATTTAATCTAGTGTTGATTTTAAAATTATTATGAAATCTTATATTTTACATTACATAAATTAAATATATGAACATGTGTATGAGACACATTTAGTTTGTTTAACATTATTGTAGAAAATATAACATTGTTATAAAAGATCTACACTTATTCAACTTTATTATTATTATCATTACTATTTTTTCTTTTTCTTTTTGGGTACTTGTTTATATGGTTCATGTAGATAAAATAACGAATACATGTCGTACATATGTGTACAGATGAAAAGTATATATTTAAAATTTTACTATTTTGTATTCATGTGTTTATTTATGACCAGGTATATTATATATTTTTGCAAATGAATGTATGAACTGGGAAAACATATGTCTATGACACACATATAAAAATACAAAATTCAGAAGAAGAAAAAAAAAAATAAATAAATAAAAATTGTATATAGTCAGTGGGTGGTGTAATGTTATAACTTTGTTTATTTTATTTATCTTTATTTTCACAATTTTCATTCTTTCATCTTTTTTGTGACATAAAAACTTTTATCTTTGTTAAACATGGTTTTTTTTTTTTTTGCTGTTCTGTTTTCCAAAACATTGGACAGTTCGAATTATGTATTGTATAAAGTAAATTGTAACAGTTTTTTTTTTTTTTGTGAAAAATGTTACAATAACATATGAACATGAATATATGTTACACACATGAAAATAGAAAATTTTATTTGAAATAGAATATACCTACAAGCGAATGTTTAGATTTGTTTTCATTTTGTATATTTGGTTTTTGGTAATGTGATTTTGTTTTTTTTTTTTTTATTTTATTTTATTTTATGTATCCTTCTAGATTATATTGTGATATTACATGGGATATGCGTATACATGTAAGTACATATATGTATATATAAATTGTTGTACAACAAAACTTTCTAAGAATTAACTAAAGGATACACATACATATATAATACGTTTACATATGGATATGTAATCATTTGTATGTTTACGTAAAACGATATATTGCATGTAGAATTGAAATAAGTTTTTTTCTCTGATAAAATTACACTATGACTTGTATTGTTAAAATGATAGTAAATCTGTGTAGATTGAAATCTATTCTATGTATATTTGCTTATTTATATACGTATACATATTTATACAAAATGTATGTTTATTTGTGAATGTTTAGATACATTACTTATTTTATAAATAATACAATACCCCTTTAATACACATAAATGTATGTATAATGTATACGTCAGGGAAATGATTTTGAATGTTAAATCCATTTCAACTGTAAAAAATAAAGATTTTATGTGATTTTGAGGTTAATTAAAATAAGATAAATGTATAATCAAAAAGACAACAAAATTGCTAAACCAACATTTTTTTTCCTTTTCTACTGTATCAAGTAAAGTCTAAGTGTATAAAATACTGTCAATTCCTTGATCCTTATATTTAGATTTTTTTTTTTTTTTTTTTGTAATAGCTATTTTACATTCAATTAGTTTCATTAAATTTCATGTTCTTAACGAAATCCACAGTATATTTATTTAAAGTAAAATAACAATGTACAAATTGAAATAAATTAAAAAAAACACGAAAATAAATAAATATCTGTAAATTTTTAAAAGAATATGAAAAAGAAAAGCAATTAACTAAATACATAATTTTTTTTATTTATTTATTTTTTTTTTATTTACTCAATTCATTTTAAAGTGTTATTTATTGACAATAATTGTCTGTAATTTACAATACACATTTAATTACAATAAAATTGTATAAATTAATTTATTAAGGTATTTGTAATACCCCATTGTTAGGTAAAATAATCGGTATCTTCCATATATGTACACATTTCTTATTTATTTATACAATATAATGCCTTGGGTGACTGCCAATGCCAATGGATAATTCTATCGATTATGTCATGTAATTATTATCATTAACATTTAACCAATATAATAAATATGATAAAAATTAATTATTGTAAAATTTAAATGAAAATATGTAATTTAAAATGAATTTAAATTTTAAATCAGAATTTTAATATTTTAAGCATTTTTAAATTATTGTTAAGGATTTATTTAGCATAAATAAAATGAGAGTTTAATTTTCTATACATATTACTGTCTTTTACTGTTTATTGTATGTATCAGCTTTTTATATTATAAAATATACTTTGTTCATTAATTACATGCAGCTAAACCCTTATTAGAGTAAACAATGTAATTTTTCTTCTTTCATGTAACTTTTTATTTGTGTTTTTTTTTTAAGCAGTGTTACCACAATCCGTAGAGTTTTCATAGATTATTAGATGAATTTTTTGAATAATAAATAATATAATGATAAAACATTGTTTTATTTATATAGAGTATGTGCAAAATTATTGGAAAAGTTATCTAAATTCCAAGTGGCTAAACTATTTTCAATAAAATTTAAATTTAGTATTTAACACCACTTTGATGTGCAGGATGGCTAAATTGTTGACAGTTTTAGTTTTTCATTTTTTCTATATATTTTTACGTTTCAGATTTCCATGTGATTTTGAAAATTCAAAAATTCATATTTTTAATTATTTTAATAATTATTAAAAATTTGAAAAGTTACTGTCGAAAAATCACAAAAAATATGTAAAAATCAAATTACAGACAAAAACCATACATTACACTTCATACATATATGTATGTATGTATTATCATTTCATACAAAAATAATGAATTTACCAATTTAGCCCGATTTAGCATACTCGTCGAGTATGCTAAAATTTATTTTACTGATTTTTTCCAAAAATTTAGTTATTTAGGCATTTAGCCGAATTTAGCCAAATTTAGCCATCTTCTCACACATACTCATAACTTCCATAAGACCTTAACTGGATATAATTGGTAGATAGAGTATAGTAATTATTATTGTAATTATTACAATAAATTTAGTCAAATTTAACCACCTTCCACATATACTTATAACTTCCATAAGACCTTAACTAAATATAATTGGTAGATAGAGTATAGTAATTATGATTGTATTCACTTAGTTAATAATTAAATAAAATGTAATTGTATCATAATGAATTCACATTTGTGTAGCCATTTTTTTTTGTTTAAATAAAAACATAATAATTATAACACATTTAATTAAATAATTATTTTGTTTTATAATAAAATAATGTAGGTGTTCATATGATTTAATTTGATAATTATCTGAAAATAGAAACATGAAAAATGAATTTAAATTTAAATCAGAAATCAAAAAAAAAAAAAAAAAATTTATTTTGAAAGAGTATAATTTATTTTTATTTTATTTTATTATTTTAATTTTTTTTTTTTTTAAATTTATTTATTTGTTTATTTTTTGTGTGACAAATAATTTACATTTTGGTTTACACGTGCACTGTTTTCATATGACATATACATATGTATCTAGAACAATATTATGTAAGTACACATATGTACGAATATGATATGTATGTTTACGTTTATAATTATTATGAACAAATGTGGATAATTACCGCATAATGTAATTTTTTTTTGTTTTATTTTGTTAATTCATCAATACTGGTATAAAGTAAAAATGTTTGTTTTATACATTTTTTGTCAACAAATATTCCTCTTTAAATTGAAAATTACTTTTTTTTTTCATTACAACAGAGATAAAATGAAAATTAAAAAAAAAAAAAAATACATGAAATCTTTGTTTGTATTTTGTTGAACATTTTTTAAATATATTACATTTCTGTTGACATATTTGTATTTTTTTTTTTTTTTTTTTGTTTTTGTATACATATTATTAAATAAACAAAGAGACAAATAATTCTGATGTGATTTTTGTTCAATTTTTGGTGAAAATTTAATTTAATTTATTTTTATATATTTAATTATATATCTTTCTGTAAATTGTAGCAAAATAAAAACCGAATAACGTAATAAAAACGCAAAAATTTTTGTTTATATTTATTTTATTTTTTTTTAAAAAAAAAATTATTACATAGGTCGTTTTCATAATTTTAAGTACAAAAAACAAAAATATACCATCGTTTATTTTGAGTACAAAAAAAAAAAAAAAAAAAAATATATCCTAGAATAACATCACAGGGAACAAAAATTTGTAAAGGTTTATATAAGGTATGTAAAACGCTCAAGTAAAACGTTAATTTTATAGTTAACGAAAATTTATTTATTTTATATTTTCGCAGCGCATATTACACCATTTACTCTAATAGTTAAAGATATTTTCTATAAAATAATTTATGCGAATCGTTTGTTTGTATTTTTCATTATGATAAAGTAATACTATTAATCTTATCAAATATCTTGCATAGTAACGAGAAATTTAAAAATTTAAAAATTTAAAAAAAAAAAAAATGTATAAAAATAAATTAATCAATATTTTACGATTTGATAATGATAATAATGCTGTTAAATATTTTTTATATTATATAGTATATATGGGTAGAAGAAAAATTATCTTTTGTTTATCTATGTTAATTAGATCGTATAAATGAATATGAAAAAGTTTAAAGGTGAATATATGTTTTAAATTTTATATTTTTACCTTAAGGAAACCCATCAAGAAAACTTTATAGAACTTTATAATCAAGAAACACTTAAATCATTTAAAAATTTAAATATATACATTTACATAAATATATAAATGCATGATTAAATGTTAAGTTTAAACAAACTTTTATAAAGGATTAATATGTACATAGTGTTACAAGTATGTATACAAAATACAATGTTAGATATTTTACATTTTCTATACACTAATATATAGTCATAGATATTTAATTTATAATGTATTGAAAAATTTTAGAAATTTACAAGATGTAATTTTAGTAATAAAATAAAATTTACAGTTAAAATTTATAATATAAACAATTTTACAATTTTTATTGTAATATTAGTTGAAATAACAAAAAATGAATACTTTAAAATTATCTATGTATGTATGTATGTATTTTAGGTATTAATCGAAAAAGATACAAATGTACATACACGTAATTTTATATATACTACATGATTAACATTTATAATTTATGTACATAATTATTTTTGAATTTAAAATAGAATTTTGAATAATGTATTACTTTGAATATCTTATAGATTTATTTTATATCAAATTTGTACATATGTACATACATATGTATATTTTATAATAACATTCCAAAATATATTTGAACATTTATTTAAATAAATGAATATAAGTTGAAAATTCAATTCATGTATTATATAAATTCTAAATGTACACAGACAGATATTTGATATTTATTTCAAATGTTATTGTAAGTTATATTGTGTTTCATTTTAACTAAACTCTCATGATATATGTACATCTTAAATTGATAAATCATTATTCTTGATGGCTAGTTTAATCAACCATGTGTATTATTAATCAATGGCAAGCAAAGTAAATATTTTATATAGAAACAATGTAAAGGTAAAATATATTTCTACATTGATAATATGTAGGATTTTGAAGAAAAAAAAAAAAATAACTGAAATTTGAATAATAGAATTTTAAATGGAATATAAAAGGAAATTTGCAAAAAAAAAAAAAAAACAAAAAAACAAATTCTATTATATAAAATTTTTAAAATATATCCTTTAAAAAAATTTATTATTTAGATTTCGTCACGAAAATAAATATACATTTTTATTTTGCATTTAAAATGTTTGTCTTATAATTTGTTTGTTTATTTATACGCTTTTAGGTATATACATGTCATGAATGATTTGAACAAATTTATTTAATTTTTTTTCTCATTTTGATGAGAAGTATTTTTAACAAAATAATTTCAAAAAAATCATTAACTTTCTTTTACTATCTTATTTATGTACAAATTAAATACACATAATAAAATGAAAATGTTTAATTTAATTAATTGTTATATTGACATTATATTGCCATTTTTATTGATGTTATAATAGAAAAATAAATTCTATTTGAAAAATGTATTTTAAAGATGTTTTATAAATTATGTATGCAATCTATATTGATTATTTTTACTTCTTGAAATAATTACTTTTACCCTGATTTATATTATTGTATGTTTTTTTTTTTTTATTTGTGAATTTTCCTTGTAAGGATTATATTAATCACTTTAATTGATAAAAAATAATCTTCAAATTTTCCTTTTTATTTGTGTTGTTAAATAAAGAGAAGTCTTTATTTCAATTATTTTTTATTTTAAACTTGAATTTGTTTACTTTTACGTATATGTAAGTCTTCAAAAGCTCATATTTTATAAGAAAAAATTGATTTATGAAATATAAAAAAAAAAAAAAAAACTGAAATTAATATAAAAGAAATTTTTAAGAAAAACTGTTTTCATAAATATTAGTGAAATTTATTAAAATCACCTTTCATATGCATGCTATAGTAGTTCAGTTTAAAAGCACTGATGTAGTGTGTTTAAGGAAAAAGGCATATTTTTCTGTTGAAAATTTAAAAAGAGATTTATTATGCTCGTCTAAGAAAATTTAATTCAAAAAAAAAAAAAATAAAATAAAATAAAATAAAAAATAAAAATGCATATCCATTCAAAGCATAGAAAATGCTATCACGTTGTATGTTATATATTAAGACAAATTATATGCGCAAAATTTTCTTTTTTAAAAAATAATGCATGTGTTACATAAATATATTTCAATTTTATTCATAAAAATTTTTTTTTTGTTTTCGTTATGAATTTGTATAAGTTATCATAATCTATTTTTCATAATGAAATTTAAAAAATTTTTCAATTTTTATATTTTCACGAAAAACAAGTGAAAACCCAAAAAAAAAAAAAATGCTTTTTCTTGATTAATATTTACTCAGTAATTTTTATTAATAAATGAAAAAATAAAAGAGGATGATAACAATAATTATTGTAATTAAATGTTTTATCCCAAATAATTCAAATTTTATTAAAATAAATTTATTAAAAAAATTTTTTTTTTGTTTTATTTAATTGTTATTTGTTGAGGTCAAATAATTAACAATAAAAATTTTCAAAATAACATTTCTTTTTTTTTTATATATGATTTTCAAAATTTTAATACATTTATCCATAATGAATTATTTAATTTTTATATTATTTGATTAGGGATTAAAATTAAACTTGTAAAATATGTTTAAATAAAAAACAATAAATTGTTGTTTTGAAAATTAAAAATAAATTTTTATTTTTTTCATCGTGTAGATATTTACAATGTTTACAATTTTATATTAAAATTCATATTCAGTATTTTCATGAATTTATTTACTATATTTTTGTTTATTATTTAAAAGGGAACACAAAAAAAAAAAAACAAAATAAAATAAAATAAAAAGTTTTATTATAGTTATGCTGTTATGAATTCAAAATAAATAGCACGTATAATTTCAACACATACTCGTACATATACATATGTATGTAATAATGTACACATTTGTGTATATATGTATTTACCATTTACAAAATATTCATATGTTTGCTACATATGTAATAATTAATTGAGATTAATAAAGTACAAATCTGCTAATAGAAATAAAGGATATAATAGAATACAAAAAAAAAAAAAGGTTATGGTAAAAATAAATAAAACATTTAATGCTTACTAATTAGGAAAATTTTTACTGTAATCATTTTGTTACAATATTTTATATGTATGTATTTTTTGTATATATATCGTATGGTGAACAAATGTAGAAGGATTCAAGATCTATATTATAGTAAATGTGTGTATGATGTGAATATGGAAATATATTTTGGGCAATTTAATCTCATAAATTTTTAAAACATTTTTAGTTCTCTATTTTTATTTTTTTTATTTTTTTTTCTATTTTTATTGTCATTGTTAATGTTCAACACGTATTATTTATGAAAGTAGATAATTTTAGATACACATATAAATGTTGTGAAAGTTTACAAAAAAATATAATTTCGTATTCAAATTGTGTTACATAACATTGTACTGATTTTACATTATAATACATTACGAATACGAATCTATTTAAATACACAGTCAAGGTTGCTTAAATATTCATTTTCTTTTTTTATGGTGTTACAGTCCTTGCAGGATTCTAGCCTAATCATAATTACGATGATTTTCCATGACAATTCTATCAATTGCTTAAATATTAGTTTATGAATTTTGTTTTTTTTTTTTTAAATTGTAGAAATTTTTGTTATTATATGAAATGAAAATGAAAAATATTTTTAACTGAAATTCTTATGTATCTATAAATGTACGAATGTTAACGAAATTTTGTTTTTTTTTTTTTCAAATTCCAAATTATTAGATTTTCTTATCAAATTACAAATATAAATATGTGAAATTTAATTCATTCAAGTTTCCTAATGTAAATTTATTTTGATTATTATTTTATATGAATATGTATGTACATGTATGTACAATAAAATATTTTATATTCGTGTAATCATACATATATATGTATGTATGTATGAATTCTATGAATAGTTAACTTATATGTGTTATTAGTTATATAATTTTCTATGAATTCTGATCACAAAATTCTATCAAAATTGCTAGATATCCTCTATAAAACATTCAAAAATTCCCAAAACATAAATTTTCTGATTCTGATGTACATACATAATATTTTATGTAAAATATATGAATACATACTTATAAAATATCCATGCGTAAAAATGTATGGTATGTATTTATGTACGTATATATGTGTATATGTGTAAGAATATGTGGTGTGATATGTTTATATAATATTTAATGTATATGTACAGATATGTTATATCATGTGGAATAAATATGTACATATATGCTCAAACATAAAAGTCCGAACATGAAATCACGCAATGAAATTTGATTTAGAATTTTGTTATTATTGTTGTTTTTGTTTCACACACATAAGTATGTACATATGTACAATACGTTAAAAAGATTCATTCTTATATTATGATAAAACTTCAATGTTATGTACAAAATATATAAAATGTATTCATTTACACATTCATATGTTATACATATATGCGGTTATATATTCACTTTTACAATTTCAATTTTGACCTCAATTTTTCTTTATATATTCATTTTATTTATTCATTTTTGTGTTTTATTATTTTTACTGTATATTTATTCTTTCCTTATGTATCTATATATGTGTATTTCCTTTTGTGTTTTTTCTTTTATGTATATGCATTTATTTACTTTATGTAACAACAAACATATAATTTTTTTCATTTATTTATTGTTTTGTTTTTTTATTATTTTTTTATTTTTCGAATATAATGTTGCAAAATATTTAAAAAAGGATTTCAAAATAAAACACAGAAAAAAAAAAAACTACAGTAAATAAATAAATAAGAGAAAAAACCAAACAATGCAAACGGATAAAAATAGAAAATTTTTACCCGACAATATATCGATATTAATTTACTTTTTACTTTATGTTATACGCTATTGTAAACTTTAAATGCTTATATTATGTGTTATGCGTAAAATAAAAAAAAATTTAACTGTAATGTTATTGAGAAACTCAATGTAAACAAACCATACGTTGGTTAATGTACATTTATGTACATATGAATACATGTGATTAAAAAAAAACATTAATTATTTTTAAAATGTTAATAAAACTCCTTTAAACAAAAATGTATATGTATGTATGTGAATGTAACATATAAAGGATGCTCTAATTAGCTTACTTATAAATTTTTGTATACATTAAATAAAATGTTAATTGTTTCCTTTTCATATACACTAATATATACATTATATCTGTTCTCTTTTTATTGTTGTGGGAAATATCATTTAAAAATTTTCCTTGAATTTTTTTTTTTTTTTTTTTTTTTTTTTTTTTGAAATATGTTTATAATGGTTACCATACTCTAATGAGGTCAACAATTTTTAAGGTACATTTTTCATTTTTATTTTTATCTAATATCAAAATAAGAAAAAGGATATTACTTGAGATTACTCTTATAATTTATGTTATATACATATTTATTTAAGAACTGTGTATTTTATGTACTCCCACATATTTTATTATAACAACTATAGCTATATATAGCATTAAATATTTTAAGTAAAAAATAATGACCAAAACTAAGTTAAAATAAAACATAAAAAAGGATGCACAAATTAAAATGAAATTTAAATTTAATTATCATTTTTCCATTGTGAATTTAATTTTAAATACAAACACGTACAAATTTTATAACGTTTAGGAATGTTGGTATTATCTATAGTTTTAATCACGTACAAATATAATTAATACATGTAGTTTATGTACGTACATACATACATACATATATAAATATTCATGTGAAATATAAAACCATTAAATATTTGATAAATTCTTTTTATAATTTATGGAATATTGTTTAAAAAAGGAAAAATTCGCTTTATTTTTTTTTTTTTGTTTTGAATTCCTTTAATTTACACTGTCATAAAAAGATAAAAAGGAAATCGTTTTTTTAAATTTTTTCCCTTTTCTTTTTGTAATAACATTATACGACTACGTTTAGAATTTTCCTTAAATTTTTTTTCTATGTTTTAATTTTTTGTTTTTATTTATTTATTTTTTTAATATTCAAAAAAATTAAATTATTTTCGTATTGTAAATATGTATTCTTTTATTTGAAAAAAAAAAGGAAAAATAATAACGCACTGAATTAGTACTTAATCTTTTTTTTTCAATCGAATAGGATGTTCTTATGTTTAAATTCATTTTTCTTTGAAGGCTTTTTTTTGAGTACATACTTGAAAAATCTTCTTACTTTGGTATATTGTGTTCATGTTTTGGCTTAAATATCAAATGATTTAATCCGTCAAGTGAAAAACAAAAAAATCAAAAAAAAAAATAATAATAATAAGAATCGAAATGGGAAAACAAGAAGAATAGAAAAAAAAACAGAACCAGGAAAAGATTTTTAAACTTTGCAACTGTATCTATATTCCTATACTTTATTTTTTTATATTTTTTTTTTTTTGTGTGTGTGACTTTTTAAAAAAGCACAAAAAAGATACACACAAACGTAAATTGAATAGAAGACGAATACTCATTCATTCAAATTGTTTCCGGAATTATTATCCCATTTCCCACGCATGATATGTACATATGTATATACATGATTATAGATGATGAAATGTGTGTGCATTTGTATGTGAATACGTTTTCATCATTTTCATTATTATATTTTCTGAAGGTATACATGTATACTCGTAATACATAACCAAAATTCATTTTTTTTTTCTTTTCGTTCGTTATTTTAAAATAAGAGATAATTTGAATTTCATTTTTTGAAGTTGATGGCTTGTTAGACACCAAAAGAATATTTAATGCTTATATGGCTTAATAAATGATTTCACATAATTTTGTGTACCTACATATATATGTTATACATACTATATGATACATATATAATAAAATTCACAAAATTCTGTATGGAGATGTCTATATACACATACAAGTATGTACAAATATATAAGTATTTATTTGCATACTTATGTGTTTATCAAGAAGTAAAAGAACCGTGAAAATGTAAAAGTATACCTTTTATATTGTTCTAGTTTTTTATGTATTGAATTAATTTTTTTTTATTTACTTATTTACTTGTTTATCTTATCAAAAAATTTTAACATTTGTATACGTAAAAAATGAAATAAAATACAAAAAAAAATCAAAATTTCAATTTTTGTGAAATGTTAATAGAAAAATATACAACAAAAATAGAAATAAAAAAAAAAACAGGAAGAAAAATTTCGTTTTTATCGTTATGTAACATTCGAAAGTATTAAAATTTGATTTTGAAAAAATAACATATAAAATGTTGACTTTATATGAGATATTGTATTTTATTTTTGTCTTCAGGCTTTTTACAAAAATTAGAACGTTTTTTTGTTTTTTTTTTAAAGATAAAAAAATGATTTTTGTAACGTAAGTATTATTGTTTTAGTATACAAGCGTACATACATGCATATATGTCTGTACTTAAATTAAATACGATATTGTACAAGGTATCAGGGAAAATAAAAAATAGGATTTTATTATTACCGATTTGAAATGTTAAAATCCTTTTTTATATTTTTTTATGTTTTTAAATTTATAATTTATTTAGTATAATTTATCAAATTTTGATACATATCATACATATGTGCATAATATACAAATGTGCCTAATAACATAAATTCTAAAATTATACATTTAATACACGTTATGTGTACAATATATGTATGTATGTATAATATCTAAGATAAACTTTTTCATGTATAATGAAATCAACTGAACGTATTGCATGAAAAGCTACATACATAATATTTATTATAGTATAAAGTACAAAATGTGAATACCCAGATTAAGAGATTACATAATTTTAATTATACACGAATAATATATGGATATAGGCTAAAGTATAATATAATATAAAGAAGAATGTCTCAAAGGTATTTTCAATGATCTCATTTATATACAAACGTATATGTACATATATAACTTAAGCAAATGTACAATAATATATAAGTACACATGTTTAAGTTTTAAAAAAGAAAAACAAAAAAAATTTTTTAACAAATTTATTTAATGTTAGCGATTTATATTAAATACTTTTGTATTGTACAGATGTAAATGAAATGAGAATAATTATTTCTAATTTTACACATTTTCATTAAAATATTTTTATTAAATATATTTAATTAACAAAATTATTAAAAATATAAATGAGACACAATAGTAAAAAATTTTGAAATAATAACAATTTGAATATGAAAAAAAAAAAAAAAAAAAAACCGAAAAAGATGACTATAACATCAAAATATTAAATACTCTTATTATTTATTAATATAATTGAAAACCTATAAATTCGTGAAATTTGTTTTCCAAGTAATTATTATCAACATTTTTTCATTCAATAAAAAAAAAATTTAAAAAAAAAACCATATACACGTGTATGTTAAATTTAAACATCAAACGGTTTATAAATATTTAGTTATAAATTTGTTTTTAATGAATAAAAATGTTTATTTAATTTTCATTTTAATTATTTTCTCTGTAATAAATATTTTTAATTCTGTTTTTTATTTTTCTTTTTTACAAAATACGTGCATATGTGTAATTTTTTTTTTTATAAAATATTTTATATTAAATAATAACTTTCTATTAAATACATTCTTATGTACATACATATGCACATGTTCTATGCGTTCCCATTGGAATATAGATTATATGTTTTCCTTTTCATTTTTTTAGATGAAAAATATTAAAAGTATTATCAAAAAAAAATTTATTTTATTTTTTATTCATATTTTGTATGTGCTTTGTAACTTATTTGTTTTTAATAAAAGTTCATTTTATATATGTATGTATGAATGTATATAAATTAAATTTTAAATGAAATTCTATAAAAGAATATTTCTATGTACATATATGTAAAATGATATGCGTATGTATATGCATGTACTATAAATATCTGCATAAATTACAAAATATTGTTAATTTGAATTTGATTCCATGACAACAATTAGAATGATTTCAGTTGTTTTAAAAATCAAAATTATACTTTCTAATGTACATGTATCTACATGTTATTAAGGGTATTCGTACTGTACATGTATCATATGCAGAGTTTGTCTTTATATATTCTGCAAAAAAATAAATTTTTTTTTTTTTTACATATGCTTTATAATAAAATTCTAGAATGATAGAATTTATAACAAAAATGTAAAAAATCAGGAAAAATAAAACTTGCTTTGTGTATTTTTAAAAAATATTTAGTAAATTTTTTACGGCTTTTTTCTGTTTTTTATTTTTTTTTTATCATGATAAAATTCAAACATGTAATAAAAATTTATGATTCTTTTTTTTTCTTTTCAAAGTACTTGTACTTACACATGTGATATATGTAATCAAATAAAATACATACACATACGTAATATAACGTATTGGTAGTATATAAAATTTTTAAAATATCAAAAAAAAAAACAGTATCAAATTAAATTTCTACTTAAATGTAAAAATATTTTCTATACATATGTATAGAGAAAAAAAAATGTTTGTATTTTTTTATACGACATGTAATAGATATGAGAAAGTCTACATATAAAATATTTGATGGCAATTTTGTATTTGTTTTTTTTTTGTTTTTTTTTTTACAAATGTTTTATTAAAATTTAAAATTTTCCAAGAAAAAAATATGATTCTCTTTGACTTTATTATCCTATCGAATGTAGTAGGTACGTACTTTATTTTTTTATGAATTTCAATTTTTTTTTTTTGATTTGTATTTAATTTTTTTACTTTATGTAATTTTTTTTTTTTTTATTTGTTTATATTTTTTCATAAATTTTTTTTGTATTGTAGTGTTAAATTTGATTGTATTTTTAAAAAATTTTCAATATAAATTTTTTTTTTCCTTTTTAAATAATAATTTTTTTTTTTATTATTTTTATTAACCTTATCAAGTTTAATACTTATAAAATGGTATTTTGAGTGTCATTCAGAGGGAATTAGTTAGATGTATCTATTATTTTGAGAATTATATTAGGTATATGTACTTCTTCTTACTTATTATTATTATTATTATTATTGTGGATATAAGAGTATACGATGAATTTATATATTAAAGACAGGAAAATCATTTAGAAAATAAAAATGAAAAATGTTGTGACAAAGGAATGGAAAAAAAAAGGTTCATCATAAATATGTATGTTTTCGTTATATGTACATATGTATAAAATTCATTGTCATTTATGTATATGTTCAGAAAGAACAAAATATATCATTTTTTTTTTTTTTTTTTATTTGTCTTCGTTTTGTCTTCTGATAAATCTTATAAGGAAAAGTGGAAATCTTCAAGATACCATTGTAATAACTGTTCTATATTTAATTCATCATATATAAAAAAGAGAAATGAATATAGTATATTACATATAGTTAAGAAAGAATCAAAACTTCATTTTTATTTTTTTTCTTCATAATGATAAAAATGATGACAACGAGGAATACATACAAGTATATAAATTTATTCAATATGGAGAAGAAGAAAAAAAAACTGAAAATAAAAATAAAAGAATATACAGAATATGTATGATAGATAACAAAAAAAAATATATATTCAGAAATAAAATATAATATTTTTATATGTATGTATTTTGCTGAATTGTACATGTATGTAACATGTGCATATGAAAGATAAATCGAAAATGTGTTGTCCACTTATATATTTATGATTTACGTATAGTGGGTTTTATTCCTTTTTATGTTTTTTATTTTTTTTTATTATTTTATTTCTTTTTTTTATAATTTTGTTATCATTTATTGGTGATAGTAGGTTGGGTCACCTGTCGATATAAAAAAAGATTTATTTCACATTAAATTCAAAAAAATTTCTATAACGTAATAGTTTTATGTGTGTGATAAGTGTAGTAAATCTTCATTTTTTTTTTTTGTGGCTTCTTTAGTAACATGTGTGTACATTATACAGTGATTTCATTTCTAATATAGTATTATTTACTAACTTCCGAATTTCTAATATAATTCATAAAAAAAAAGAAAAAAATAATGTCAAAAAGAATTTGATTTGCATATTTTCCATTTAATAATCATATTGAAAAGGAAAATTCAATTTACAAAAATTCATTATTATTATTATTTTTTTTTTTGTATTTTGATATATGTACATGCGTATATAATGTAATTTTCATAATTTTAAATTTTCTCTTAATTTTCAGTATATAAATAATAAAGCATTACACCTAAGATGAAAATATATATTTTTACCTAAACATGTATTCGTTTAATAAATTTTTATATTTTGAATTACAAATTTACATACGTATATTTCAATGATGGCATGTAAATGTATGTAGCTCATATGTGGAAATGGGTAAAAAAAATATCTACATTCTACATACTACATATGTACATTTGTATTTGAAAGTACACGGTGTACTTGTATGTATGTAAGTTGGTTAGGGCCAATGTCATTTTGCGCTAAATGCAAAATAATAGCTTTAAAAAAAAAAGTGATGATGGAAAAACAAAAATTTAGCTAAAAGAAAAACAAAAAAACGAGGTCGTTATAATGAGTATAGAATACAACAAGTAAACATGAAAAAAAAATTTTATTTTTTTTTTTTATTTAACAAAATAAGGAAAAAAAAAACGGAAAATGTAATGTATGTAGAGATATGTACATATTACATAGTATGTACATGAATATGTGATGTGTGAATATGTTATAAAATGCAATAAAAAAAAAAAAAGTTCGTTTTTTATTCTGTTCTAGTTTGTTAAAAATTAAATTGCATTTTTCGAAAGAAATTCATTTACTATTTTATAGAAAAACATTGCATATAAAATATCTACATATGTACATACTATATGCAGCATTCTATTCTCTTATATATGTGTTTTTTTCTACCTTCATCTTCATTGCATATACGATGTGTAAAGCATATGTGTAAAGCATTAACATATGTAGATATGCATCCAACGTATATTTATATTTATATTGATGCATATATAGTATAGTTTCATTTTATTTATCTTATATAATATGCAATGCAAGTATGTATTTCAGAATATTAAGTTTTTTAAGTTAAAAATTTATACATACATATATTTAAAATTTACATATAATGAACAAATGTTTATACTATGAATATATGTACATATGTGAGGATATGTTGTACATGTTTTACATTGTACTATATTAAATAAAGAAATGATTTTCAAGAGAAATTAATTTTAAATAATTAGAAGTTGAAAAGCCATAATAAGTTTTTCTAAATACATATAAATACTGAGCTATACACATAATTACGCATAATATGTACAAACATGCATACTTACATACGTGTATACATTGTATTATATGTTAATATACAATGTTTGGTAATACTAATGGACGTATACATATTAAGTGGTTTTTTTTAAAAATGTTTCATAAGATAAAAACATTAGTTAAATTATGGAATTTTATTTAATATTTTGTTATTTTATACATAGATAAATTATTTAGTAATTTTTTTCAAAAATTTTGCATTGTTTTGTTTTTGTTTTTAAGAGTTTTTAATTTATTAAACTTTGTCATTAATGAAAATTTTAAATATAAGATACAAAAGGATACATAATACGATGTAACGATATATATACGAAAATTTGTAACGAAATTAAAATACGAAAATGTACATGTACGAAAAATAAATTTGAAGATTTTAAATACGTTGCGGTTTACAAGGAAAACATTTTATTTAAATATTAAAATATTTTTTTTGGTTTTTTTTTTTTTTTTTTTTTTTTTTTTTAAGTAAAATTAATTGTATTTTCCATATTTACTATAAACATAATTCATTTAATTGAATTATAATTTTTTTCTAAAAACTTAAAATATATTCTCTTTCTCATAATAAAATTTTATGTCTGTGAAAGTTTTTGAAATTTTGTCAAATTCAATTTTTTCATTTATAATCATGAAATTTTTGTGGTTTTATAATTCAGACAAAATATTTGTTAAATATTTTCAAAATAATTTTATTATTATTTTCAAGTATTTAAAATAAAAATTGTTATAAAATACTAATTTATGTAAAATAGCAAGAATTGGTATACTCATCCATACATAATGATGTATTTTTTTGTTATTCTCGACTTTATGGTCAAAGGTGGGCTTTAGCCTAATCATTGTGATAGTTCCTCATGACACAATTTCTATAATACGTTAGTCTACGGTTTCATGTGGATTGTGCGTGAACTACCGAGTTTGTTAGAGAAGAGATTAAACTCAATATTTGTACGATAAAATGATGATTGGGTTTAGATCGATCATTTGTTTGAGTTGCCAGCAAGTAGACTCGACTAAATCACTATTATCAGAGAACCTACATATGTATGTAGGCACGTACATATATATCATGATATATTATGATATAAGTTCTAGGGTATTACTAATAGTACTGTCGTTTTGCAATATTTTAATTTTTTTTCAAGTTTTGGAAAAAGCATCAGTACTGGAGTTTATAGTACTCATCCAAAGCTTGGTAAACGTGAGACCGGTAAGTAATTGATGCCGAAAATGCAGACAAATGTTGAAGGCAATTTTTATTTATCTTCATCGTCTGTACCTGACAACGAACCAGAGATCTTATGCAGACAATGAAAAATAATAATTATAATTATGAGGTACGTGAATAAATAAAAACCATTTTTTTCCGTTGACTAATAAATGAAAATAAAAATAAAAAGATATAAATAAAAAAAGAAAAATACTGTACTGGTTAATTATCTGATCTTAACAAAAAAAAAAAACAAAAAAAAAATACAGTGAAAATTATGAGATTTTTTTTTTTTTACTATTTTATTTATCTTTTTTTTTATTTTTTAATTAAATTAAATTGTTTCTGTGATATTAGAATTATAATAATCAGAATAATCTGATGTTTGTTATCATAAAAGATAATAAAACAAAACATAGATATAAAAGCAAATTTAATTTTAGCATTATTATGTAAAGAACAATAGAAATACAATGTACAATATGAAAAGCAAAAAATGATAAAAAAAAAAAGAAGTTCTATATTTTATGAGTTTGTTATGTATGAATTTATTTAATATTCAACTTTACTGTCGATTGAAATATCCTGAATAATAAAGCAGTAAATCGATAGGACGAAAATATAAATTTTTTTTTTTTTTTCAAATATTTTAATGTAAATAATGGTTTTTATGTAAATCAATAAATACATAATATTAAATCCGTGGGCTTCTTTGTCTTTTATTTCATTTATTTATTGTTTTTATTGTTCTTATTCTTGCTTTTTCTTATTTATTAGATACTTGCTTATGGCATTTTGTATTTTCATTATTATTATTATTTTTTTTTTTTTAAGAATTTTTGTTTATCTTTTTCGACTTTTCTCATTGTCCTTTTTTTTTTTATAAAATAGCAAAATCTATACAAAAAGATATACGTTTTTATCGTGAACGTATTTTAAATCAAATAAAAAGGGTTAATGAAGCAATTAAAAGGTTTTTGACAATTTGGCCTAATTTTTTATTTTTTGATAATTTTTACTTATTTATTTATTTATTTATTTTTTTTGATTTTTAGAGAAGAAAGACAAGTAAGAGGTTTTTAAAAATACTTAAATTTAAAAGGGTACTATCATTAAAATTAATTTAAGAATTCCGTAATAATACCAAAAAAAAAATTACTATAAACATAATTTTTTTTTTAAATTCCTTTTTTTTTATATACTATGTATAGTATATAAGTATATAATACACAATGAAATATGTATGTATATAAAAGTTGTAAATAAAATTATTATATGTACTTACATTTTTAATTATACAAGAAAAACGAAATTTTTATGCTTAATTAAAATATTATTAGTCATTATTATTTTTGTTCTTCATAGTATGAAGATTAATTATAATTATTATGTATTAAAATAGAGAAATTCATGAAAGAAACGTGGATAATTTATTGAAATTTAATTATATTTGAATATTTTAATACTGAAATTTTATAATTTTCATTTTTTTTTTTTTTTTTTTGGTTTTTTTGTTAAAGCCTGAATTAGTTACGGAAAATGAAATTTTATTTAATTTTCTGTATATTAGTAAATTATTGTAGTCGGATATATATAATTAAAGTAGCAGGGGTTTATTTTTTTTTCATATTGAAAATTTTTCTAAATAATATTTTATTTAATTAAATTTTCTTAGAAACGTAATTTTAAAACATTAATAAATGTCGGGTATTTTTAGTTTATTTTTCTTATTTAATTAACACTGATTTTTAATGTTTTTCAATTGTAGAAATATTTAAGAAAAACTGGTAAGGAAAAGCAATACTTATTGTTGTATAAGGAAATATACATAATTTATACAACAAAATATACAAATGTACTTGATTTTATCATATTTCTTGTATTCAAATTGAATATTTGCATACGGAAATTTTTCTCAAAACATTGAATATTTTGAATTCTAAATAAGTACGGCATTTCCAAAAAAGAAGGTGAAAATAAATTTAAAAAAAAAAAAAAATGTGAAAAGAACATTGCCTTTATCAAAAGATATATTTTCATTCTAATACACAACTAAGTCGTTGAATATTCTAAATAAAACATTTTTTTTTTTTTTGTTAAAAAATAACGATAAAAAAATAAAATGTTTTTTTTGCTTTCTTTATTTTTTCATATATAGTCAAGTCAACACATACAAATCATAAAACTTTATCCATTTTCGACTTAAGTTTATTATATGAAATATAATATACGTGTATATGCCAATAAAATGAATAATGAACAAAAAATAAATAGAAAATTGGATGCAACCAAGTAAATTTTTCGCTTTTTTCAGCTTAATTGAAACTAAAATTTATGCATGTACACGTATCAAGCTATGTATGTTTATAATAATAATAGAGCAAAACAAAATGATATGACTACTATAAATAAATAAGATTTAAGGAACATAAAAATTTTTTTTTCAATTTTATGTGCACGTATATACATGTATGTAATTTTTATATTGCATGTACATACATATATGATATTTTGCACACATTTACATAGATATGTACATATTTATATAAATTTTTTTGCATTCTGAAAAAGTCAATATACATATGTACATTTTACTGTTATTGTACACGTACGTTATACATATGGTATTGACATACTTACGTATACATACATAAAATTGTTAATGTATGTACGAGGTTTTCTTTTTTATCCAATGCTTAGTCAAATTTTTGAAAGAAGTACAATCACGAAATGTACACAATTTTTTTTTTTTTTTTTAGATAAAATAATATTGAATAAAAATGAAAATACTTAAGCAACTACATACATATATGTATGTATGTTGTATCTACATACATACGTATGCATTATGGATTTATTATACATATTTCTTTTGTAGAAATGTTGAAATTCTTTAGTTGAATTGCTTTGAGCAAACACACTTTTGATAAGTCTTTGATTTAAAATATTTCAATAATTTCTTTTTTTTTATAGTTTCCTAAAAATACAAGGTAGCAAAATTTTATTAAAAGAAATAAATACACACATAGTTTTTTCATTTTTTTAAAAATATTTTATTTCAAAAAAATGTGCAATTTTTTTCTTATTTTGTATAAAAAAAAAATAAAATTTTCAAATATTTCTTGTTTTAGATGATTTTGAAAAATCTAGAAAAAATTTTTATACACGTAAAAGATGATAAAAGGCATTCGTTTCAATTTTCTATTAAATAGTGAAATTTTACAGAAAATAAAAATAAATGAAAAAAAAAAAAAATAAAAGTCAAATTAAATATTTTTTTTATTTTTTTCCTTAGCATATGAGGGTTCATTTTAACATTTTCTTTAATACAGATTAAATTTTAATATATGTACATATATAAGAAAGAATTTGTACATATGTACATATTAAATATATTTCAATCATTCAAAAACAAAAGCTTTAGAAATTATTAAAAGCAAACATACAAAAAAGGAACTAGATAAAATTAATATAAAAGAAAGTTTATCTGGTTTTTTTTTCTTTCTTTCCTCTGTTTTTTTTTTCTTTGTTAGACTGTATATAGTGCATCAGGCACATGTGTCCGTACGCATACATAAGCACAATTCTATCAAATATTTCTAATACCCATAGGGTGGGTACTTAATACAAAAAATAGATACAAAAAAAAAAAAAACAAAAATGAATAACAAAACTAAATATTCTAACTAAAAACTTTGCTTTTTCTATTCTACTTTCCTTTATAGTTTTATTTCATTTCAAAAAACTAAAAAAATTTTTTTTTTCTTGTTTTTTGTTTTTGTCTTGTGTTTTATTACATGCTTTTTTCATTTTTTTCTGCTTTTTAGAATAAATTTTTCTACATTTTTCTATACAATAAACTGATGATATGATAGTGAAAACAAAAAAAAAAAAAAAAAAGGAAAATAGAAGAAAAAAAAACAAAATAGAAAGTTGTATCTAAAGTTTTGTCAAATTTCGAGAGTATTTTTCAAGTCTTAATTTTTTTATTCATTAATTTATATATTTTTTTTTTTTTGTTTTTTTGAGGAAAAAAATTTTTTGTCGTTATTTTTGAATGTGTTTGAAGATATTTTTTTTGTATGCTGTTTTGTATTATTTTTAGGAAATAGACTATACTTTATGCTCTTAGAGAGATATTCTTAGATATTTGTATGTACGAGTACATACGTATATAAATGAAAAAAATAAGTAAAAATAAAAGGATGTATGTATATGCAAGAGAAATTATCCTTTTTTTTTCATATGTACATACATATGTACAGATTCACATGTGTTATGCATAATAAATAAAATGAAGAAAAATATATAAAAAATAACAAATGAAATAAAATAAGTAATATAACAGTTTTTAAAAAAGAAAAACAACAAAAAAAAAAACCAACATATAAAGGAAAACACAAAAAGAAAAACGGAAATGAATACATAAAAAAAAAAAATAAAAAAAAAATAAAATAACGAATTTTTTATTTTGACTTTAGAATGCATATCATGTTTTCAAAAGAATCAACATAAATACAGGAATAAGAATTTATGTATACATGAATGTACACGAAAAGCACGTATATGTATGTGAAAATGAATGAGCATATCATCGTACACATTTTGATATTCCACTTATTCATTTAGTCACATTCAAATACAAAATACAAATGAAAAGTGAATATTCATGAAAATTAAATTAAATTAACAAAAATAAAGAAAATGTATTTTATAAGCAACTGACAAAAAAAAAACAAAAATTAAAAATGATGAAAATAGTATAGAATAAAAAGATCAAAAGTGAAATATTATATAAAAACAAGAAATAAATAAAATTTTTCTATTATGAATGAATTATAATATAAAAGAGAAAAAAACAAAAATTATTATTATTATTGTTTTTCATAGTTCAACGGTAAATAAATAAAATCTGTCACTACACTCATATAATAATGTAAGCTCATAAATAAATAAGAATGTGTTCAACATGAATAACATCACACTGTGTTAAAAACAAAAAAAAAATTTATTTCGTTTTTTTTTTTTTTTTGTTTTTGTTGTACACAACATGAACTTGGAAAAATTATTTCATTTTATTTTTCTTTTGGTTTTTTTTTTTTTTTTTTAATTTATTACTCATAGATATGAAATATTTTTACTACCATCATCATTGTAAGAATGAATGATGTGTTTATGATAAATGAGATCGGTTATTAGTTCTATACGAGAGAGAAAGAAAAAAAGCCAACATAAATAAAACAAACGTATTTTAATTTATTCACAATAAAATTAATTTTTGTATAAAAACTGAGTAGTTATTTTAATTATTTTCTAAATAAATCAAAGGAAAAAAAAATTATTTGAATGAAAATGCTTTTAATAAGGAGTGTTTAAAGACGTAAAGAACACTTAATAACATAATATGAATGCATTTAAGGAAAATGTATACAAAGTACTTAAAAATTAAGAAATTGTTAATTGTTGTTAAATTTCATGAAAATTTAAATCATTATCATGATAATGAATATAAAATGGAATTAAGTCATTTTTAATAAAATGACAAATTTTGCATACATGTACATACATTGTATATTATACAATATAACATCAATAATAATTGTTTTCAATGAATATGCAAAATATTTTATTCATGTGTTAAATACACATGTATGTATGTATGCAATAGCATAGAATAATATGTATTATATGTATTCATATAGATAAATAAATTAAAATGTCATTTTATCAAGAAATTACTGACTATATAATATTTATCTATATAGAATAAATTATTTAGGTATAATAGCATTTGAACATAACAAAATTTCATTAAATTTCACACAAGAGTACTTTTTTTTTTATGACTTTTTAAAATAATTGTTACTGAACGAGAACAATATAAAATTTTTGCAATGAGCAAAGAAGTCTGAACTTATGTATACGATTCTTGTATTCTATATATGAAATATGTATGTATGTATATATGTACGTGTATACAAAGAAAATTCTAACACATATTTGCATACATTTTAATTTCAAGTGTTTTATAAAGTTTTTAGTTTTAGAAATTCTTCTATATAATGAATTCTATTGTTATCAAAATGAAAATAACAAACAAATAAATGATTTTGAAAAGAATAAAATAGATAATAATATACTAGTTCGAATACATTTATAAAGATAGTAAAAATGTTTTGTTTTTTTTTTTTTTATCATTAAAAGCAATTAATTAATGTGCATATAAAATATGCTTTGTTTTAATGTTTATTGAAATAGATTCAAATATCTTGAATTGAAAATATTCAAAATCAAATACATTTATAATCAAGTTATAGACTTTATAAAAAAAAAGAAAAATAAAAAATAAAAAAAAAATTTTTTTTTTGGTTTTTTCGAAATAAATTCAAATAAACTTTTTTAATTTGAAAAATTGTTTTTCAAATTCTGATGATTATGCAAAACTATAAAAACCTAAATCCATGAGTACATGTCTCTTGACTGCGCCCAAAACAGTACAAATAATGACAATTATATAAACAAATTACATTTTGTACCTGTCCATTTTATTATATATGTATACATTTGTATCCGTTTTAGATTTTGATTAAACTTTGTGGTGTGATGATTTGTCCATCATCGTATTAAAACGGAAGTTTATCATCAATCATGAAAAATAAATTTTTTGCTTGATTCATTTTCGATTTAAATTTCCTGGGGAAAAAAAAAAAACAAAACTAGAAAAGTAAAATACCTTTTCTCATTTATTAATTTTTTTTTTTTTTTTTGGTCGTATATGTTTTCTTTTTCGATTTTTAACTGACATCAATTTTACGATTTTTTCCCAAAATAGCTGTTGTATATCATTTTCCCATATGCTATTCAAAAAAGCAAAATATGTACATGCTTATGCTTAACATCCGCACAGTTGCTTTTTCTCTTCATTCAATTTTTATGGTTTTACAGCTTTTAATGGGTTGTGTCACCATCCATAAGATTTAAAAAGAAGACAAAAAAATCGATTTTTTTCTTATTTAGTTTTATTATTTTGCTTACGTTTTATTTCATTTTCCTGCATTTTTTTTTTCTTTTTATTCCAAAAAAAAATTTTGTTTTTCCTATGCATTTAAATTCACTTCTTTTATTCGTGTCCTTTTTATTTTTATTTTTTTTATTTTTTTTTGATTTCCTAAATGTAACGTTAAATTTTTTATGAAATGAATGTTGTAAAATTTATGATTCATATGGAAATTCATAAAATTTTAAGGAAATTACTATCTTTCATTTGAAATGATGTTTTAAGTTTTAGATTTTTGATTTTTACTGTATATAATATTTTATCTTTAGGAAAAGTCTTTTTTATATAGAATTTTTATGATGAAACAGAATATTTTATATATGAAAATCTGAAATTATTTATCTTTGAGATAAACGTGTTTTTTTTTTTTTCATCTTATTTTTGTTGAAAGTAATATCATGCATCACTTATTAAAATAAAAAAAATGAAGAAAAAATTATTTAACGGAACGGAAATAAAATATTATATGCAGCACTAAAATTTCGTTAATTATAATAATTTTGAAAAATTCAAATAAAAATTTTTATGTTTTACTTTTTTATTTTATTTTATTTTTAAATTTATATTTCTAGAGTATAATTTTATCTATTATTTGAGAAAGGTTTTTTTTTTTTTTTTTTTTTTTTTTTTTTTTGGTTCTAATTAACTGTATTTATAATCAAAAAGTTTCCTTTACATCGTTAATTTGTATAATTAAAACGTATACGTTGAATCATATAATATTCATGATAGAAAATTTATTGGTACATTTATTTGGATATTTTCTATAAAATGTTATGTGATTTAAGAATTTCTCATATAAACCAATTTTGTTTTTCTCATTTCATATAGTATCTATTTAGTTATATAAAAACAATCGTAAATTTTCGATATCTGATATGATATTTCTTAAATTTGCCTTAAGCAGAACCATAGAAATTTTGTTTTGTTTCACAGTTTTTTTTTTTTTTATTTTTTTTTTATATTAATAACAACAAAATAAATATTTTTGTACAAATAAAATTTGATATTGGTTTTGTATTTGGTTTTCATCAATATAATAAATTTAAATCAATATATCTAGAATATAAGTGTATATGATATAAACATAAATAGAGAAATAAACAGAAATAAACACTATTATATACAAATATAAAACTTAAAATTTATTTGGATGAGATTTACGTGTTTATTCTCTAAGGATTTAAAAGTTTGTTTTAAATGTTTTAGTATTTTCAAATTCATCAATTTATTTGAAAAATAAATCTAGAAATTGAAGAAATTTGTATCTCTAGTGAATTAAATATTTTTCATTTGTTTTGTTTATTTTGGATTTTTAATTTATTTTTTTATTTTTTTTAATTTATAGCAATTTTCAAAC
The DNA here is from genome assembly GCA_963971155.1 of Anthrax anthrax. Classification (NCBI taxonomy): domain Eukaryota; kingdom Metazoa; phylum Arthropoda; class Insecta; order Diptera; family Bombyliidae; genus Anthrax; species Anthrax anthrax. The sequence goes on from OZ020123.1 coordinate 4,899,169, forward strand.
AGTTAACGTATAAGAAGTCAACAATGTAGTTTGATTGTTTTTAACGTTTTTTTTTTTTGTTTTTTTTGTTCAAATTAGTATACTCGAAATTACGTGAATAATTTTTGACTATGTATTTTTAGAGTTTTATTTTATCGAATTTCTAAATTTCAATATTTAGAGACATAATTTATATAACAAAGAAAAATAGGAAAATATTTTGGAAAATTCATTAATACGAAAATAAAATAAAATTTGATATAAATTTCTAGTATAATTCCTGAAAATATTATGATAAATAAAAGAAAGCAATGTTACCTATATTATTGTTGTTTTGGAAAAATTTATTCTCTAGAGAAAAGTGATCTTATACCATTAATATACATAGACATATACTATATACATTTAAATCAAAATGTTGTTTTGAATAAAATTTTTCAACAGAACAAGAATAATGAAATGAAAATAAAAATTGATGAGATAAACAAAAACAAGTGTGAAATATGATTTTTTTTTGTTGTTGTCGCATATGTGTATGTGTATCTGTAAATTTATAATATATGTATGTACATTTGAGATACATATAAATAGTTATAGAAATGGTTTTTCCACTTGATTGATAGCGATATTAAAGTTAAGGTTCATTTAAATGGTGACATCGAATAAAATGAATTAATATTATGTAGGTGTAGAAGAAGCATATCAATATAAATGAATGAAAAATAAAAATTTTCAAATATAACATAAAATAGAAATAAATCTTATCGTTTATAATTTAAATTGTAATATTGATTTTATATTCGAATTGAGATTATAATTTTGTATATATTTTAAAAAAATTTTTTTTTTTTTAAAATAAAATTTATTTACTTACAATTTGTAACTCTGTAAAATAATAACGTACTGATAAACTTAAGTAATAAATATAAATTCAAAATCAAATGCATTTAAAAAAAAAAAAATAAAAAATAAAAATACGTGTGTGTATGGATGTACAATGAAATTTCAATTTCAATTTTCATTACAAAAAAGATAATCCTCTTTCATATGTAGAATACAAAATGTGTAATATTAATGTACCATATTGTGAAAATTTTGTAATGCCAATGTTACGATCTACATAATGTACACACATGTAATAAATACGTTAGATATGTTCGTGTACATATTGCATGAAAAATGCATATACTACGAATAAATCATAAATGATTTCTTTGTGTTTGTACGTACAATACAAAATTTTGAATTAATATCTCTTTATATAAGTGTGTATATGCATTATAAAATGCACATACTCGTATGTAAATATGTTTTATCATTAAAATAATATCAAGAACACTTATAATTGCATGAGGATTCTATCGTTCTTTTATTTAAGAACTTCAATTTCAATTTTTAAAATTATTAAAAAAAAAAAAAAAAACAAAAAACAAAATTGATCTATAAAATAATATGCTTAAAATTTGTAGTGTTCATCATAAGCTACTTATATTGGAAATGAAGCTATCGATTTATTTTTAATATAAAACTAAAAGTACTTTAATTACAATGAATTATAAATTTTAAATGAAATTGAAAAATAAAAGAAGATTTAAACAGAACATTTATTTTTCCAGGATATTTTTCTTTTTTAGAATTGATTTTATTTAAAAGAGATTTTTTTCTTGAAAAAATATAAAAATCTGTGAAAATTGAAATATCTTTTTTATACATGATTGTTTATAGGTACATATTAAGTGAACAAAATTAATTTTCAGTTGAAATTTAAAATTTAAATTTTAAGCTTTAAAAAATATGTATCTGCCATAAATAAAATTTTTACATAATAGTTCTTTTTTTAAATTTGTTTTTTTTTTTTTTTTTTTCATTCAATAAATAAATTTGTTCATTCATTCATAATAACTTATAATAATAACAGAAGACAAATGTACAATGCACGTGTGTATGTTTGTGCATGTATGTATGTGTATATTATAGTTGGTCGTTAAATTTTCATTGAACCATATATTTTTTGATCTAAATTGTACATTCGTGCATGTAGCAATTGCATTAAGTATCTAAGCATAAAATGTATACACATTTTATATACATATGTATTCACGTTTATATATACGAAATTATGTTATTTTGTGTGTAATATTTTTCCATTCATTATATTCTATGTGTCTACACATTTTATATGTATTTACGTCCATGCAATTTAGCTGCGTATAAATGACATTCACCACGTATGTAATATAAATAAAATAATGGAAAAACTAATCATTGTAGCATGTGTGAAAGTTAAATCTCTATAGTGTGTAATTATGTGTCATTTGCTTGCTATTTATTGTTAGTCGATTGTGAATTTATATTTCCAATTTTATACTTGTGTGTTAAATTAGTGAATGTACAATAATAAAACATTCTAATCCTATTTATACTATACATGTGTATATCGATTATTGTTTATTTTCTATTTTCTTTTATTTATTTTTATTTTTCAAATTTTAATTTTGGAATATATTGAATGATAAACTAAATACCATATAATACAAGTTGAATACATACATTATTGCATCAGGGTTGTTAATATATTCATACAATGATTGTATGTACATAAATTATATTCACCATACAATTCTCACTGATACATATGTACATATATTCAAAGTGTGAAATCTAAAATGAATGTCAACTAATTAATACCGTAATTTTAGAGGATTGTTTAAGTTCAAGTATATGATACACTATTAAAGGATAATTTTCATCAAAATTGTATATACATATTTACATTAAGTGCATCATCATACATAATAGATTGTATATAAGGATACGATAATATTAGAGTTGATTTAGCCACTTCAATTAACATTAAAATTAAAATGATTATACAAATAAAATGTACAGATATAATAGATACAAAAAAACAAAACTTAAATAAAAACTTTTAATCATAGACAAAACTAGATTATTTATTAATATGATAAATTAATTTCAAAATAATTTCATGTTAAATTTTAATAAAAAAAAAAAATTATATATTTATTTTTTGAATTATTTTGAATATTTTGATGATGTTTAATAATTATTTTCTAAAGTGAAAATATACACCATGATCAATTTGAAGGTTCTTTTTTTTTTATTTTTCTATTGTTTAATAATAGAAGAAATTGAAAATTATTTTATGTGGTAAAATATTTTGTTTATTTATTTTTAAACATGAAAAATTAGTCAACAATATTTCAATAATTTAAAAAATATATATCTGAATTTATTTTGATATGTATTTTTTTTTTTTGTTTTTAATAATATAGTATGTTATTAATTTTCATGTATGCATATACAAATTTACGTATAATCAAAATAATTGTAAAATTCGTATACATATATTTACATATAAAATTATATACGTATGCACACATATATCTATGTATTATAAATGTATGAATAAATTAATAAAATTGGTATGTCATTAAAATAAATAATTAATATACTTTTCACATTTATCTACATATATTCATAGCTTAAAATATGTCAACAGAGATTTTCAATTTAATCAAATTATTTAAAATATTTCATCCGTATATGAACACATCATTAAAATTAACATCATCCTACTCAAGTATACATATATGTATGTAATTACCGATGAATGTATGTATGTATGTATTTAACATATATTACATAATTACATTTACATATATGATGATTTTAATAATCAATATATGTATGTATATACTTGTATGAATATATATTTATTATATAATAACATATAATTATATTTTATTTATATTTTTACATATGGATATGTATAGGAATTAAATAATGAACATTAATTTTGTTTTTAAGGCTTTTAATTTTTTGGCAAAATTTTTGGTTCAGTTAAAAAAAAAAAAATCCTAAAATTTGACTTTGCTGATTAGGTATTTATGTACATAATATTTGTTGTTGAGTAGATTAAAATCATCATATATGATTATCGTACATATTTGTTGTATATAAATGACAAAAAAAAAAAAAAAAAACATGTAAAGCAAAATTACGAGAAATTAGCATAACATAAGAATATTGATGTTGTGATATGATGAGGGTATTAATAATCCTGCGTGTGAAATTTTTTGAATATTTTTAAATTATGTCACAAGTCACAAGCTAACCAAATTTACATGGGAAAATTTATTCATTCGTATTTACATACATATTCCTTGTATATAGTAACTTATTTACATATACACATGTACACATATAAGAGCATGAAAATATACAACAAAATTTGAGGGTGAAAAAATAAAAAAAAAAAACAAAGGAAATTTCCGTGCCATAAATTAGTCTTCAAAACATAGAAAATTATAGCCCTTGTAAAATTTTTATATGTATATACATTATATAATGCAGTAACGTACATGTACTATTAAAATAACAAACAAAAGGATGAATTTTTGTTGAAAGCTTTCAAAATTTTAATGTTCACAATATGTACATGTTTATGTTTTAAAATAACGTAAGCATTATTATATTTAGGTAAACATTTAAAATTTTAATGTGTATATATGGGCAAGAACATATACCATTTGTACATGTATCCGGAAATGAAATAAATTTCATTTTACTGTTACATTATTGTCATTTGGCTTTTGTCAAAAGTTTAAGTAAGTTTAAGCTTGTTAAAAAAAAAAACAGAAAAAAAAAAAATTTAGAGATGAAAACAGACTGACATGAAAATATGTACTTCCTTAATCCAAAAATACATTTATAGGTATGTACTATCACATGTAGTATGAAAATTAAATAAAAGTTATTAGAGAACATGTACAAAAGAGTGACTATATAAAATGACAGAAATTTTCACATTTTCATTTTCGGATTTATTTTGTTATTTTTTTCACTTGAATATGTTCTTTGAATTGTCTTTTTTTTGTTTTTTTTTTTTTTTTTTTGTTTAGCTCTTACATTCATTTACTTTTGAATGTTTTTAAAAAAAAAACAAAAATGTTTTACAGTATTTTTAAAGAAATTGTTGAACGTTTTATCTTTTTAGCTTATATTCAAAAACAAAAAAAAAAAAAATAAAATTTACTTTTCTTAAGAAAATAAGAAAATAAAAATGAATATTAAAAAAATTTTTTTAAAATACATTTTTATAAAAGTGAATGAAGGATAAAAAGGATTTTAATGTTGTATTGTTCTATTTTTGATTATTATTATTATTATTATTTTTTTTTTGTTTGTTTTGTTTTTAAAACAATGAACATTTTATGTATTATGTGTATGTACACACAGTTAGAATATTTTATGTCATTATCTAAAAGCTGTATTATACAATTTAAAGAGTAGTTTTAACGCTAAATTACCCAAATAATAATAATAAAAATAAAATTTGAATACAAGCATTATTAAGCATTACTTACAACGTACATTTAATGTTTATAGACATTATAATATTGTATACGTATTCTGTACATGATCAAATACATTATATATGTGCTAAATATATAATACATGTATATGTATATATAGAGCTATATTAAACACACGTAAAATACATATACATATATTGTATGTAATTCCCAGATTCTAAATCCTTTTTGGTCATGTTTAAGTTGAACAAACGCATCAAATAACATCATTTAATATTCTTATTGGATTGTTATTACATCATTTTGTGTGTTGTACTATTAAGAGGAATACATACATACATATGTACGTAATATTGTGTATACATACAATTTTTGGAAGGATATTATACTAGCACGTATTTGGTTTAGTAAATAAATTTCTTACATTTTGTATGTATATAAACAAAATAAATGTAAATTTTCATTGTATTTTAGAAAATTTAATTTTAGCAAAAATATACATTAGCATACATATGTAAATATACGGTTGGTCAGTATAACATTTAGTTGTATGGATGTACATAGTTTTGAATAAAATAAAAGCCAAAAGATTGAATTAATTAGGATTATGAATGCTTTTGCTTTTAATTCTATTTATGATATGAGTAATAAAATAAAAATTAACAAAAAAAAAAATAAAACAAACCGAATTTTCTTTGTAAAATTTTGAATTTTCCAAATTTCCATTTAATAAATATGAAAGAAAATTATAGAAGTTAGAAATTTTATTTATTATGTTTTATATTGAATAAAATATAAAGTAGCTTCATTTTATTTATTTTCTGGTTTTTGACTTCATATAGAAAAATACAGATGTTGAAAATTTAAAAAACAAAAAAAAAAAAAAAAAATTTGTATATTTATTAGTATATTACAAAATGTACATTAGGAATCATACATATTGTTAAAGAACGATTATGATAATCTTTCTTCTCCGCAGATGATATCTAAGTATTATGGTATTATCTATCTATTTCAATGTGTATTAGCAGAGTGAATTTATAGTACATATGCGGTGAAAGTATTGAAATATCATATTAAATGCTTTGAATAATTTAAAAACACGAATGTACATATACATACATACATACATATGTATGCATTTAAATAGAGATAACACATGTAATATTGTATTGTAATGTCCATTTGATAAGGGTAAAAAAAAGGGCTTTAAAATTATTAGACCTTTTATTCTGAGATAAGAAACAAAATATCGTCATCCTTTTCCCTTTTCTTTCACTTTAGATATTCGTTATATTTTTATTTTTTTTTTTTTGATTTTTTATTTTATTATATAAAACCAGTCTATTGGTTGGGATGAAACGATTGAAAATAAATTTACATTTTTCTTTTTTTTTTTTTCATTTTATTTTTATGTACATTTTTGTTTTAAGCTTCTCTATTAATTTTTTTTTTTTGACACTTTGTATATTTTTGTACGTATATATGTATATGTGTCTGAATTTTTCTAAAAAAAAATATTATTTTGAAACATATGCGAACACATACAAAGGTTTTTATGTTTGTGTAAATATAAATATTATGACCTAAATACATTTTAATTTTTTTTTTTGTGTACATAAGTGTGAATATAATATCATTAAATTATTTTATATATTTATAAATAAATAAAAAAAAAAAAAAATAAATAAATAATAAAATACAATAAAATAAAAAAAAAAAAAAGAAATTGAAAAGTTCAAAGCAATAAATGACAATAGAAAAGAAAAACACGTTATGCTTATAAATTAGATAAAAATTTAAAACAAAAAAAAATAAATAAAAGAACACTCAGTTTTTCCTTTTATACATTTTTAGTTTTTAATTTTCTTTTTATGGTTGCCTTTCTGATTTTTTAATTCTCTGTTTTTTTTTTTTTTTGTTTTTGATTTTATTTTTGTTTTGTAGGATTTCATTCACTTTAGTTGTATTTTGTTGTTGTTTTTTTTGTGTTTTTTTTTGTACATGTTTATTTTTGCTTTTCTGTGTTAATGCAATTGCAGTCATATAATATGCAGACGAGAAAACAATTGTCTACTTTGTTTATTGTTGAATGGAAAACAGAAAATATTGTAGAAAAATATGTACTTTGTGTATACATATATACATAGAATACATATTATATGAAAAATTCAGAAAACTGGGAATAAAAAACTTATAAGAACAATTTTCTTTTTTTTTTTTTTTTTTGAAAAATATTTTTATTTATATATGAGAAGAATTTTTAACCCAGTTTTTAAGATTCAGAATGTGTTTATTGGTTTGCATGAAGTTATCTATAATAAAAATTGTACAATAAAATGTGTACAATTCATACATATGTACGTACGTGAATTTTAATGCATTTCAGAAAAAAAAAAAAAAAAAAAACAAAAAGAAAATGCGAAAATATATAAAAAATGCATGCATATGTAAATCCACGTCTGCATACAATTTATGCGAAAATAACCATTTTAGATTAAAAAAAAAAAAAAACAAAACAAAAGAAATGTATGAATGTATGTGTGTACTTTACAATTGTTATATTCCCCATATCCTTATATATTATTATTATTTTTTTTTTAAATTTAAAAACAAAAGCAAAAAATAATCTAAAAAGGTTAGTAAATATAATGATTACTGCTTGTACTTTGGCACAATATAATATATACATGCACATACATACTTATATAATGTATGTCCTTGTAAATTTTTTTATTTGTATATAAAAAAAAAAAAATTATGACTAAAAGTATATTGTACGCATAGTAACGAAAACATTGAAGTAAATTTATTGTAAAGAAATACAAGCAAAAAAAAAAAAACAAAATAATAAAATAAAAATAAATAGAAAAAAAAAATAAAAAGATAAAAAAATGAATTCCTTTTGTGAAATATTTTCAGGAAAATGAAAAAAAAAAAAACGACTTTTTTTATGTACTCAAATTGTAATGTAGTTATATATACATTTTTTATCTGTCAATATACAATATGTGTTACGTGTACATTTTACGTATATTTGAATGTATATCGTACATATATATATGAATGCATTATACATCTGTGTATTGTAGTTAATGTGTTCTTCCTGAACAATAGGAGTATGTATGTATATTACATAGCCTTCTGCTTTTACTAGTACATTATATGTTAGTGAAATGAGGTTCAAAAGTATCTGAACATGATATCACATTAAATAACTGCCATAAGTAAAAATATAGGAAACCAAAGAAAAAAAAAAAAAAAATAACAAGAAAAAAGAAAAATATTTATAGTAAATGAAATTTCGTAGTGTAGTGCAGATGATAAGAATTATATGGACACGTTTATGTTTTATATGGGTAAATTCATTGTATGGTTATCGTTCAATAGATTTATGTGATGATGTACATTGCACATTATATACATATGTATGTATGTGTGTATGGAATAATATTACGAGCATATCACAGAGGATATGTAATAAACGTAAATATATAGCAGATGTATGATACTTACATATATCATTTGAACAATTCTTAAAAGGACATTTTACTCATTCATTTAGTATTTGTTTTTGTACATATCTTTTTCAAAGAGTACATATAGATGGGTTGGAAAATGGATGTTAAGTCGAAATTTTTTTATTATTCGTTTCTTTTTTTATCTTTTAAATTTTTGTTTGTTTTTTGTTTTATTTCCTGTATTTATATCTAAACATGTGTGTCGAATACCTTATACACACGTATGTATGTGAATATTTTTCATTTATTTTTTTTTTTTTCAATAAAGTACATATCTGCCCTTTACATGAACATATGGGTGTACATACAGGTATTATTGTTTTTGTTTTTTTTTTTTTTTTTACATTTCTATTTGTTTAAACATTCATAGAACAATACAGTTTTCGAAAACATAAAATATACAAAAACAAATAGAAAACAAAAAAATCATTCTGTTATGTTTTTGATTAGTAAATTGTTCGAATAATTTCATTTAATTTGTAAAAAGTTTGTTAAAAAAAAAAAAAAAACTTTTAAATTAATTCCTTTTTCCTTTATTTTATTAAATTCCTTTTATAAAAACAAAGTTTTATAGAGAAATTTGTTTAACTATTACAAAGGAATAAAATGAAATGTAGTAAATTGTTATTTTTTTTCTCTCTGTAACATGCATGTTATTAATCTTAGTAATTATATACTAGTTTTTACTATAGATATGTAGAACTAGAACGAAAAGTTAGAAGATAGTAATTTTTATTTTAGCAATTTTATTATAATGCTGTTATTTCTTTTCTTTTTTTTTGTAGATTATATTATCAAACCAAATTTTTATAATATTCACTATTTATCCTTTATTTCAATTAAATATATTGTTATTTTGACTTGTCAGCTTTCTTTATATATGTATGTATGTGCTTTACATACATGAATATATATGAATGTATCATATATTAATTTATATAAAGACTTATATCTTAAGATAATATCAAAAATACAAGAAATAATGTAATAGTCCTAAATACATATACTTATGATATTTTATAGATACACATAATTTAAGACATGTTGTAAATATTTTATATACATATATATAAACTGGTAAATACTGTTTGTATTTACTCACATAATATATATTCTACAATTTATATAAATTTTTTTTTATTTCGTTCATTTTTACGGAAGGATATTATTTTTATACACATGTACTCTCTGTACATATATGCATATATTTTCTTTTTCTCATATAATATGTACATACATACATGCATGAATGTACCAGTGTATATGCAAGCAGGCATTTATTTATATAAATGGCAATGTTTTATGTAACATTTATATACATATATTTTGTCGTATTTTTTATGTTCATATAAAAAAAAATTTTGTTTTCTTTTTGCCTTTCAATTTTTAAGAAAATTATGATTCTCTATTATTATAACAAAAGAGAAGAAGGAGACGACGAGCAAAACAAAAAAAAAAAAAAACAACAAGTAGAAAATTATGATTAAAGAATTATAATGAAGATTGATGATATTGTACTATATTCTTTGACATATAAGATGACACATTAGAATTTATAAATTATTATTACAAGAAAGCCTATCAAACATAATGAAAAATAATAAAAATAAAAAATAAAAAAAAATTCCTAGAACAAATATAACAAAAGATTACATTTAAACATTGTGATATACTTAAAAAAAAAAATAACAAGAAATAATATTAAATGAAAAACATTTATTTCAAAGGGAAGAAAAAAAAAATAAACTGATGAAGAAAAACAATTCGAGGTTACTCACGTAATTCGTTTTTGTGTGGTTTGATGTGTTATAAAAAAAAAGAAGAGAAATCCTTGTAACGGATGTGAAAAGTCATTAAATTTGTGTTGTATTATTATAGCATATTCGATGTAAGACCTGCACAAATATACACATTCACATGTAATCACATATCACATATTAAGTTTAGTACACGTCCTAAATATTGACCTAATGTCCTTTGGCACTTTTCATTTTCATTCGTTTTTCATTGATTGGATACTTGTTTTTCGTTTTTTTTTTTTCTATTTTGTATTTTTCTTGTACAGTTTATTTTTTCCTTAATATCCTTTTTGTAGAACAAAAAACATCCTTCCTTTTACGAATACAATATACATGATAATATATTCTAGTTTTATATTTTGTTGTTATTTAGTATTTTCATTTAAATTTTTTGCAATTTATTTGTTTATTTTTATTACATAACAAAAAAAAAAAAAAAAAAGAGTTAAAATAACACAACAAACTACAACAATATTCACGAAAAACAAAACAAAAAATCTCAAGTTATATCAAATAAAATTGAACAAGAAAAACATTACACATTTTTTTGGTTTTATTTCTCTGATTTTATGTGTACACTGTGTTTTGTTTTGGATTTTTGTTTTTATTTGTGGCACATAAAAATATCACAACTGAATAAAGAGCAAAATGTTTATTTTTATTTTTTTTATTTATTTATTTTTATTTATTGGTTATTTACTCCTTTTATTATGAGTGTGAAGTAATCAAATTTATAAATTCATAAGGCAAAAAAAAAAAAAAAAAAAATAAATTTTTTATTGCATTTATATGCCTTTAATGACCATAATGTATAAAATTGAATTTTTACTCACATACGATGAATTTATAGAACTAAATGGAAAATGATAAATACACAAAATACTCGTAAATAAAACCGTCTATTAAAATTCCATTACGATAAAATTTTCACTATTTTATATTTTTCAATTATCTGTTTTTTTTTTATTATGGTTTTGTTTTTTGTTTGTTTTTTTTTTTTTTTGGAAAAATTTTTTTTGTTTTTCCGATTATGTACGTAAGTTAGAAAAAATCTTATAATTGTGATTATAAAATTTCAAAAAAAAAAAAAGAAAACGAACATTATTTTGAATTTTTTTTTTTTTTTTAAATGAATTTTAAACTGTACTACTTAGTCCTTATTTTTTATTTTTTATTTTAATAATACTTTAAAAATTTAATTGCAACGGTTTCAGTGCAATTTAAAAAAAAAAAACTAATTGTAATATTATACTGCACTGAATTTAAAAATTTTTTAAAGAATCATTGTTACAATAAGAGAAAATAATTTCACATATAGCTTAATTATGGTTACGCGAGTACTTTATATTCACTACATGATCGAATAAACAGCATCCATTGACTGTAGCAGTCAGTAAAAATTTTTAAAAATTCAAAATTGTATTATTTTACATCCATAATCAAGGGGATTTTATTTTTGGGGAAATTTCCTAAAATTATTTTTTTCAAAACTGAGTTTGCGTTTTTAATTTCCCCTAAAATGAAGCTTTTTCCTATTAAAATCCTTTATTTCTCCTTTTTCTTTTCGGACAGAAATTATTTCCTTATTTCTCCTCAAGGATTTAAATTAATTTAAATTTCATATATGTAGGTTACTCCGAATAATTATGTGAAATGTATGCCCATGTATATAAATCAGAATTATGTGCGTGTACATATAAAAGTATCCCAACATTAAGTTCTGTAATAAAATCCTTACAAATGTGTGTAAGGAAAATAAATTGTATATACGTCCTGTATGTATGAGTTCGTGTACATGCTATATGAACTTAAACGGTTTTTATTTTGTTTGATTGCTATTTCTATGATGTTTCATTATGAAACAATTTTTATTACATTTGATAGTGTATTCAAATTTGAACGGGGTACTGATAGTATTGGGACATCATAAAGATTTCCCAAAAGTGGTTTAAAGTTTTCATTTTGTTTACATTTTTTTTTTTCGATTTTGAACATAAATTGAACTTTATAAAGTTTGCATGAATAAAAATTATTTAATCTTTAAAAAAAAAAAAAAGAAAACAAAAATTTATTCGATATTATGAGGTTTATGTTAATAGAAAAAGTAAACTTCAATTTTCCATGAATACGTTCACTTTTAGAAATATGCAATTTGTAAAGTTTTTCTTTTTTTTTTTTTTTTTTTTTTTTAAGAAATCCTTTCAACTTTATATGAAATATGTAACCATAACACTGATTAACCTTTGAAATTATTTTCATGTACAGAGCAAATACATTCGGAATAGTTTTAAAGTTGTTGTTCGTTACAAACTCATAAATCCTGGATATTAGTATATTGTTGATGATGTGATACATAATTTTTGTATAACTTTTTAAATCCATTTAAACATATTCTATCTGATTGTGTGTTTTTAATATGATACATTGTATGTCATGTAAGTACAAGTATATCATTCACACCAGATATTATAAACGCATTGTTGTGTTTAAAATGTACACACACACACAAGTAAACTTTATATTTTAAATTTGATGGTTCTTGTTGTTCAAATTCATGAATTTACATGCATAAAACCAAATAAAATGTTATTATGCATCTATACCACACAACACAAGTTTTTCATACTTTAAAAAAAAAAAAAAAAGATTTATCTTAAACAAAGCAAAGAATTTTATTTTTGACATTGAAAAACTTGATGGAATTTATTTTCATTGCAAAAAAAAAAAAAAACAACATAAAAGTATGTACAAATGGGTATGTGAAAAATTTTGCTATAAAATCATTTCAATATGAAAATTTCGTTTATCACTTAAAGATGAGTAATTTGTTGTAAATAAAAATTGGAACAAACTGATGTGTATGTACGCATATCCGCATATCTGTAAATGTGTGTAGGTATATCCGTATATCCGTTCAGTGTAATGATAACATGAACAACGGGGAAAAAAAATTTACTAAGTACGCTTTCGACAATAAACAAAAGCGTTAAAAGGACTTCATGTACGTAAGTACTTTTCTATATAAAGAAAAACAAAAGCAAAAAAGTCAATAGCTCAACTAAATGAACTATTTACAGTCTAGTACCCTTTTCCTCATAGATAAATAGTATCATGAAATAATATATAATGTGAATTAAGTGTAACTATGCATTTCCAAGTATAATTTTAAATGAGACTTGATTATTCCTAGTAAAATGTATACATTTGAGAATAATAAAATATCTCTCAATTTTGGTTTTCAATTTTCAGGATTTCATATATTTCATTGAATTTTCTCGGAAATCCTTTTAATAATATTTAAGCACATGAAGGTTTTATTTTCTATTCAGGAAGTTAAGTTTGAACAATTAATATTGAGCAATGTGAATAGCACTATAAAATGAATAATAGCTTCAGAACACTAAATTTTGGTGTTGAGTTTTAAAGTTGGTTTAATATGTCTGATATTCTTATTCATTTTGTAGTGCTGATCAAATTGCTCAATATAGTTAAATTCTGCTTTCTTTAAATTATATTTCATAGGTTTTAGGTTTAATGGAAGATTTTCATTCAATTGAAGCAAATACGTCTAAATATCGAATTATGAAAGCTTATTAGATATTAAAAATGGGATTTTTATCTCATTTTATTATTAAAATGCAGTACTTTCATTTTCTAAGAAAAAAAATATATTTCATGTAAAAATTTATTTTTACATTTTGTGAAAAAAAAAAAAAAATTTTTTTTTTCATTTTCATTTGTACCTGTTCATTCATAAAATGCAATTAATTACATGAATTCATAGAAAGTTAATTTTGTAAAACAATAGCCTTGAGCCTAAATATTCCAAAAATTTCAAAGTTACTCTATACAAAATTATCAAATGAAAATTGAAATATACATATGTATGTGTCGAAAATATGAATACGATACATACATATGTATTTGTTTAATTATAATATACAAATCGAAAAACCAAATTAATTTCTTTTATATTTGCGGTATAGTTTTTACCAAATCAAACAAAATAATACAAAATAAATTTCATATTTTGTTTAAATTTTATATTGAATACTGTTAAATCGTTTATTAGATATAACTTGAACATGAACATATGATATATGTATGCATGCATGTATGTATGTAATATTGCTTTCGTTTGAATATAGTTTGAAATTGAAAATGAAAATGTAATAATAAAATTACCTCTGGGAATTATTAATAAATAAAAATAAAAATATAAATATGAATATTCATATAGCATACATGTAAATTAGCTGAACGTATAACTGAAAATAATTCATAATGAAATGATGTATAAACAAATGAATTTTCTAAAGTTATATTATCATAAACATTTTATAATTGTACATTTTAAATTAAAATTTATATTTATTTGTTTATTATTTTTTTTATTAATGTAAATCAATAAATTATATCGATTGTATGTATATACTGTATTCTAGGTAAAAAAAAAAAAAAATAAGTTTAATTAAGTAAAATTTTCATTGTTTACTCGTTATATGTTTTATTTATTCATATGTCGAAATATTAATTGCTTACAGTATTTATTTATTTACATTATACATAGTATATAGATACTTTAAAATTATTAATATTTTGAATTGTATTTTTGTATGATATTAAATTTTATTATTAATTTTATCATATAAAAAAAGAAAGAAAATTAGAAAATATTATCTTTTATATTTTTCTATGTTATTTGTTGATTTTCTTTATTAAAAGGAAATTCAAAATTTAATTACATTGCTAGAAGATTCAAAATTATAATTAAATTGTTACTACATAATTTTTCAACATAGAATAATAATAATAATATGTAGTAATAATAATTTAAGTAAAAATGAATTTTATATCGTTGTATTAAATCATTATAGAATATCAATTTAATTATTATGTGACAACATTTTCACATTAATAATAATAAAGTTTTATCCTTTTTTTGGAAAATTAAATGATATAGTAACCTTTTGTATGACTTTTGTATAGATTAAAGTACATACATGTACATATGTATATATGTATTAATATATTACGACTTATACTTCAGTCTATGTAGATGTAAACACACATACATACTTATTTGTTGTACAATGATTGTAGTATTTTGTAAATAATACGATGTTATAGGTTATTTCATAATTAAAATAATATTTGACTTTGGGTTTAATGAATACTATAACAAAATTTAAATAATATAAATTGTACAAAATTATAGTCCGGCTATGCAATATACAAAGGATGTCTCAGACTAAATGTGAATAATAGTTCTTTTTTTTTTTTGCAAAGTTCAGAGTGTTTCGAAACATAATCAAAAATTCAATCTAGGTCTATTCTCTGGTATAGTGGATATAGTAGATCAAGAATTTGTGAACAATCGAGGTACGTGCTTATATTGAACGATATCTTTTACATCAACCTGTGTCAGCATTTCAAAACAGATCGTATTTAATTTGAAACAATCTGTACATGTTTGTATATTCTAATCTTTCCAGACAAATTAAATATAAATATACATGTATTCCTCAAATATTTTGAAATTACAAATTTTAATTGTATCCATATTAGGTTGATTAGTTATTATAAAATGAAATAATCTTATTGTTATGTGTATTATAAAATTTGAAATTTTGTATTCTTACTAGAAAAATTAAAGGATAATTATTTTATAAGAGCTATTTTGGTATAGGAATTAACAATTTTTAATTAATAATGACAACACTTTAGTGATAATTCTGTACTTTTTATGAATTTGTTTATTATACAAATTACTTGTAAATTTATTAGAAAAATTAGCTTGGTTACACTGTACACATATAAACAAAAATTTGGGGTGTACGTTCATACTTACTTACCTATGTATGTACATATATACATTATACATCTGTTGATATTTGTAGAAAAAAAAAATATAAATATGCCATATGTATCGAATATGGAAAAGGAACCAAGTGGAACCCGCAAGGAACCAGGAAGAGAGGTAAACCGAAAACTACGTGGAGAACCACAGTACAAAAAGAAACGGGTAAATCATCTAATCAACTTCGAGTCATCGCCGCAAATCGAACTCAGTGGGCAACCTACGTTGACAGGCTATGTTCCTAGAGGATATGGCATTTATTATTACTACTTAATATTATTATATGTATCGAAAATTGTAAATTCATGACAAGGATATTTGAATAAAATATGTTAATAGATACAAATGTTTTTAATAATTATTTTCTTTCCTATATTTTCATTTATTTGTGTGAGTTTTTTTTTTTTTTTAAATCAACAACATAATAGAATTCACACGATGAAAACTTTTTTTTTTCCTTCGAAATTGTTTATGAATGGGTGGTTAAAATAATATCCATCTGAAAATTTTTATTTTTTTTTTTTTTTGTGTTATTTTTTTTAATGGATAAAACTAAATTCAATTGTTATGTACTTTAAAAACGCATAAATAATAAAAAAATTGAATTAAAGTGCATATAGTATATATTATGATCATTCTTTTACTATGTATACCATATTTGTATGTTTTTTTTTTGCTTTTTTTTTTAATGGTTTTTAAAATTTAATATGTCGTATCATGGATGCATGTTATGTATATGGTATATTTTATCAGGTTGTATATAAATTTTTCAATTGATAAACGCATTCAGACGCATGAAAAATAAATAAAATTGAAAAACACAAAAAAAGAAACAATTATTTATTGTTGACAGTATTTCAACACACATTCATACATAAAAATGTACAAAATGGGTGTATATGTGAAAATGATGAATTAAATTAAATACACAACATATACTGTATATCATACACATATGTATGTGTATACATAAATGTGTAAATTTCGTCATTCATGGGTTTTTAACAGTTTAAAATCTATCAAATTATATTATTAGGTTCTTTTTTTTGTTACACTTTGTTTTATTTATTTTATTTTTTTTTTCATTTATTTTTTAAACTGCATTTACATTTTTTTTTTTTGAGCCATGAGATTTTCCGTATATGTATGATATAATACTCAAGGATTAATAATAAATTATATGGATTGAAAGCAATTGGTAAAATTTGAAACTTTAAATTGGATTATGCATGCATATACATAAATTCACAAATTTTTTGTTTTCTGGATGCAATTTTGAAAAAAAAAAAAAAAAATTTTTTTTTATAAATTATTGATTTCATAAATTTTTATGCATAAACGTATTAATATGATTAATTTGAATAATAAAAAGGAGAAAAAAAAAATATGCCTATAAGGTATACCATGAAAATTAAAAAAAAAGAAAATTTGTTGATTTATCGTTATATACCATTTATGTGTGTGCACCTTTAAATTTCCATTTTCGAAAAATGACTTTAAATTGCATTTCGAAACGACTATATAAATTATTATTATGTAAAAGGAAATGATTTAAGCAGTATCTTCGAAGCCTAAAGATTTACTTTAAAGTGATATTTTACTTTGTAATGTTTCTTGTTTTAATAAAACACAGACAATATCTAAGAGATATTGTTGTGTTTTATTTTCTTATGTTTTCTTTGAAGTGTTTAAATGAATGTTCTGTCTAGTGGTGTCAAGAGAATCCTCAAGATATTTAAAATAAAATATTAAGTATGATGAAAAATGTATGTAAGTCATAAGTCATTGTATTGGTTCGTTATACTGCTAAATTAATGTTATTAATATTAATATAGATTTTCCTTTTTCGAATTTAAAATTTCGAAAAATTAATTTTACTTTAAATTATTAAATCAAAATTATGAATATTTCATAATTTAAATAATTTCAGTCTGATCTTGTTTGATTTAATTTAAATACATGAATTTAAAATAATCATAAAAAATAGATCAATAGAGAACACATTTACATTTTGATAAAAATAATAATTTGAACAATTTCATATTTTACTTACTTACTTTTATATGTTTTTAAGAAGAAAATATCACATATGTACGTATTTTATCAATTGAATTGTAAATAGAGATAATAAAATAAAAAAATGTTTTTTTTTTTTTTTGAATTTATCCTTGGAAAAATATAAACAACTCTTAACCCAGTGAAATAAAAAAAAAAAAAAGAAAAGAAAAACAAAAATGATAATAAAAATGTTAATAGGTCAACTCACAGTATTGTTATGAATGTATGTATGTAACAAATACATGCAGAAATACAAATCCTATTTGTACAGTTGAATACACACAATAATATATGATTCTCTAACAATAAACAAACATTTTTGTAATTGAATGTTAAAAATTGTGTCATATGCAAAGCTAAAGAAACAAAAAAAAAAAAAAATGATATAAAAATAAACTACATAAACTTAGAAATACAATTGAAATTATGAAAATAACTAAAATTATTTGAAATGTAGACATAACAAGTATATGCGTATGAATGAATATGAAGAATACTAATAAAATACAATGAAAATCGTATAAAACAGGGTTAATATAATACCTATATATTTTTTATATAATATTCTTTTATGAATTTTAAGAACATTATAACGATAGCAAAACACTTGTAATGACCCCATAATGTACCTATATAAGGTATATACAGGTAAATTTGGAAAAAAAATCTAATTTTAAAATTAGATAAACCACAAAAAAAAAATGTTTAAAACACTTGAAACAAGCGCCTACGTACATACATAAGCATGCGGTTATCAAGATAATGAGGTTTAAGAATTTTAATATTATTCTTCCTTTTTATCATAGTAATAATGTTAAAGACATGCAAATTTCCAAAAACAAAAAAAAAAAAAAGAAAATATTGTTAAAATTTTCATTAAAATGTGTACAACGACTATTTTTAAAGAAATATTAAATTTTCCAACAGTAAAAAAGAAAAATATTTTTTTTAGAACAAAAAAAATTTTTTTTTTTTAAATTTTATTTGAAATTAAATTTGTGATACATATTTGCAAAATTACAATTTTATTCAGTGTATGTCATTTACATACATAAATATGTATGTACATATGTACATAATTTCCACTAAATTTAATAACCAGTTGTTCAAATTTACATGGTTGTTAATAGATCAATCGTTTAAATATTATGAAATTTTCTAAATTGTGGCCAAAAGCTCTATGAAATTTAAATAATGTATAATTTTCTGTTTTTATTTAAAACTTTGTTTTTTTTTTTATTCTCTCTGTTATATTATGTAAAAGAAAATTCTAAACAACTAATTTGCATTTAATTTTACGCTGTTTTTTGTATTATTTTTTATTTAAAAAAAAAATTTTTTTAATGTCAAATTATTATAATTTAAAATTAATAAAAAATTATGACAAAAAAAATTTTTTTTTTTTTAAAAATGTAAAATACAAATAACATTGTAATCAAGTAGTAACAAAATATAATATGATGAGGGTGATTCAGTTAAGTCTATACAGATTTTGTTTTTTTTTTTGTTGTGACCACTTTTTGGTGATTTTCCAGGAATCACTTGAATGTCTGAAAAATTTATTAAATTTTTTCTTATTTTTGACTTTAAATTTGAATAACTCTTGAACCATTGAACGTTGGACTAATATCTCAATGGAAAGGGCGAAAGGTTTGCTATAATTCTTTTCAAGACGACAATGACGTACGTCTGACGGTGCGTGAGTTATGAAATGGAGCGCAAGCATTTTCAATGCCAAACGGTAAATATTCACTTCTGGCATATAATTCTGGCATAGACAAAACAATGTCAAATCGCGCATATCTGACAAACCGCCATTAGTAGGAGAAATAAAAGAAGCTATCAAGAAGCTAAAAAACAATAAAACAGCAGGAATGGATGGAATACCTGGAATACCTTGTCTAATCAAGATCTATTACCTCTATCATTATGTGTAGACTTAACTGAAACACCTTATATTCACATGCATATGTACATCATTTAAATGTTTAATGTATTCTACATTAGCAACAAATTTTAAGTTCCAGTGGGTTATGGCAAAAAACCCTCCTCACCTCCTTGTTATCATTCTCGTTATTTATTGTTATTGTAAATGGTTATTAAATTTATTAAATAAATTTTAAAATATTCGAAAAAGATAAAATGGATAAAAAAAATAATGACAAATAGTACTATTACCATAATACATGAGTAGATACAATTGCAGTTTAATGAAACATTGTTTTAATTATTATCACACATGTACACTAGATAAAGATTCGCATAAGGGTGAATGATCAAATAAATTATCAAAAAAAAAAAAAAAAAAAAAACAAGAAAAGAAATTTACTACTACAAAATCTACTAAAACAAAGAATGGGGAGATTTTTACAATTTTTTATCTGAAAAAAAGTAGTTTAGTATTTTAAAAGATTGTTTACGCTTTAAAATACATACACATGAACACATTCCAAATAATGAATTTAATCTGATTTTTTTTTTTTTTTTAAACTATTTAACATTATATAAAGTTATTTAATTTAACCTTTAAACCTTCTTATTACCTGACAGAAATGACAAAAATTTTAATTTTATTAATATCATACGTGATCCATCAAGAAAATATGCACATAACATATTGAAATCATTTCACATGATGTATGAATGTTTGTGTATATTTATAACAGAATGTATATAGTAGTTTTACATCTGTTCATATACGCATAGGCACATACATATGTATCTGTATGTGTATCCAATTTTAGACATTATATGTACATATACATTAATATTTGAAAATGGATTGTTTTTTTTTTTCATTGAAAGTAAATTTTTAAACAAAAGAAATGAACTACGTTTTTTTTTTTGTTTTTAAAGAAAATACGTGAAATGTTTACTTAATGTGAATATTTCTAGTTTTAAGGATGTTTTATACTAATATGTCAAAAAAAAAAAGGAAGTAAAATAGAAAAGACTACATTCCCAAAAAAATAAATTTAAGTACATATACGCATGTATACGTATGTACATAGATAGATGTTGAATAAGGGAGAAAAAAAAATAAAGGGAAGGAAGGAAGGAAATAAGAAAGGAAATTTATATATGCTTAAAATTCAAAGTAAGTCAAATTTGTGAAATAGATTATAAATGTATACCATACCATACAGTATATTGTATTCTTTGATAAGTATATACTTTCTGTAAAAAAAAAAAAATCTAAAAAAATGTTGTCCTTTAGTGTAACCATAACTTTGTCCATAATTACTGTTTTTCTTTTAGTTCACTCAGATTTGAAAAAAAAAAAAAAAAAAACAAAATTAAAAAATTGAGGAAAACATTGCCTTTAGGCATTAAGGAACGAAAAATTGATAATAACAGCGACCAAGCATATCTTACACACACGATACGTGCCCAAGACTCTTCAAAAACCGTGTTCCAAAGCTACATAATTAATTTTCCTTAATATTTCAATTAAATATTTTTTGAAATTTTTCATGTTAACATCAAAATGGCTCGTAATCCTTTTTTATTTGAAATTTAACACGCAATTTTAGAGGTTTAAATAGGCAATAAATCAAAATCAGACAAAGGATATTATTACCTTGTAGTACTAAAACAGAAATTTTAAAATAATACGATTATAAATTAATTATTAAAATTTATTAATTGTAATAAATCACAATCAATTAATTTTTCAATTAAATGTATACACAATTTGAAAATAATAAAAAAAGGCGATCAAGCGTATGTCAATGATTATTACATACTTAAATGTATGTACGATGTATACGTAATTATTTAAATTCATGCTTCTCATAATAAAAATAAAATTCTGTTAATTAAATTTTTTATTTTTTATTTGTTCCAAGTATTTTTATCATGATTTGTAATAAATCAATAATTAAATGGATTATTGTAAAAGACAATATGATATTTCACATTCTACAAATTTTTTTAGTATAATGAATTTTTTTTTGTTTTTTTTGTTTTTGTTTTTTTGAAGTGCTCTGTATTGAATTAAAATTTATGCATAAACACAAATTTGTGTATTAACGTATACTATACATTGTTCCAAATAATTTAATACATACAATACATAATATTGATTGGCTATTTTAAATACTATGTATATATTGATGGCGCACAAATGACGAAATAAAAATTTTATAAAATTAATATTTTTGATTGATTACACAATTAACTTATGAGTGTGTATATAATCATGTCCTTTTTTTCCTTTTTTTTTTTTTTCAAATATAAATTGGCTTAGTAAGTACTCGAAACTTTTCATTTTTATTGAAAATGCTTTGTACAGTTATTTGGAAAATAATGTATTATCTTTTTTAAATTTTAGTAGGTGTACTTAAGTGGGTCTTTTGTGTGTCCTTTTCATAACATAATTAAAAAATTTCGCAAGTTTTTTTTTTTTTTTTTTAACAGTTACAAAAAAATTAAACATATTTTCTATTTCTTTTATTTTTATTGTGTGTTGTCAAATTAGCTTATATTTTTTCTTCTTTTAAATTATTATTACCTTTTTTTTTGCTAGTTCATTTATCCTAACACAGTGAAAGCATGAAAGCATAAATCAATATAAATTTCATGTAATCAATCATTATCATCGCCATCATAATTATCGCTAATTTTATCCGTTTAAAATGTTTGGTTTATTTAATTAATTATTTTTTGAATTTACACAAACGCAAATTGTACATAATAACATCCTATATAATGAATGTTCTATACAAACAATTTCTTAAAATTTCATTCGTGTTACATTTTTCTGAAAAAAAAATTTTTTTTTTTCAAAGAAAATTCTATGTAAAATTGCATTTAAATATGTATTATATGCATACATCGTACAAGACAAAAAAAAAATGTACATAAAATAAATAAAAATGCTCTTTGATTTATATTCAAAGATGATGTATAAATTTTAAATATGATTTAAATGAAAAACATAGAATGTTGGAAATTCCCAATATGATGTAATTTATTTATTTTTTTTTTTGGGTTTTTTCAATGACACAAGTAATCAATCTGTAAGTGTATTTAAAAAGCAAAAATCAAAAACTTATATGCTTTATGTTTTGTTGTTATGGATTTTATTTATTTTTCATTGTAATCATCATATGTTCTTATTTTTTCGCATGGGAACATAAATACATATGTAGGTATGGATTTTACTTAAAATACTTTATAATACTTTACTATACTCAAAATATATTTCAAAGAATTTTTAAAAATATATTTTTTAAATACGTAGGATTTGTTTGAATGTTGACATGAATATTCAAGGATATTAATTTCAAAAAAAAAAAAAAAAAAAAAAAAAATATTTTATGAAAATTTATTTGATATTTTCACATTATAATATGATTTAAATTTTCTCAGTATTCATATCTGTTTACATATGAATTGAATTCTGCTTTTTTATTTTTGTCAATATTTAAATTTGTATCATATGATGATTACATGCAGTTACATACGTAAAATACATTTTGTGCATTTTAATTCTCTGAGGGCTTTAGTTTAACTAACATTCATATATGTAAAGCAGATATTGTTTTTCAAGTGAATTTTTATAGTATTACAGATTTTACCAGTAAATCGATTATTTTAGGTTTCTATTTAAAATGTTGCTGTTATAATTTTTCATTTTTTAAATTCAATTATTTTAAAAACGCCGTAAGGGACATAATGTAATGCTATCTTCATGTGATTTGATATTTTTTTTATGCAAAATATTTGTATGTTAAATTATTGATATATTTTCACTTTTATATTTAATACTCAAAAGATGACATGGATATGAATTTTATTTTTTAAATAAAAATACAAAATACAAAACACAAATATTTAATTTTTTGTTTGTTTTCTTTTTTTTTTTTTTTTTTGACACAACTAACAAAGTTTTTAATCGGTTTTTATTTTTATTTTTTTTTTTTGTTTTTTAATTTTAAATTTTATTTTCGTTGATATGGGCAATGGATACAAAAAGCATTTATCACAAAATGTTTTTAAAACTTTTTAATATTCTTATTTTATTTTTTTTTTTTTAGTTTAGTATTTTCTCATCTGTTATACAGTATTTATTTATATTTTGATTTTAAGTTAATGGTTTCTGATTTTCTAATACTTTGTATTTTTATTATGGTATATAATATGTATATATGGCATTTATCTTATTAATATTTTTTTTTTTAAGAAAAAGAAATGTATTTTTATTGAAATGTTTATTTTAAAAATTTTCAATTTTTTTTATTTGATTTTCATATTTAGTTTTTATTTATTTTTTTTTTTCTTTGTTTAATTGTTATATTTTCAATTTCAGTTATATCATTCAAACAAATGTATTATAAAATTTAATAAAAATTAACAGATTCAAATATTACATATCTATTTATAAAAAATTTTTTCAAATAAACAAACGAAAATTAACGATCATTCTATACATATTTAAATTACAATAAAAATTTACAATTTCAATTAAAAAAAAAAAAAAATTAGATAAATTCATTTTGGTTTTTTATTTGCAGTGTTAATGATTGTGATATACAAACACAGTAAATTTAAAAATTTTTTTTCAAATTTTGATTGTTGATCATATTTTATTCCATTATAAAGGATATTAAATAAAATACGATTAAAAAATAACATAATTTGCATGACACGCATCTACATACAGTATGCATGCGTGTATGTATTGTTGTTTGTTTAATAATTTAATTTTTTTTTTTTTAAGCGATATTGTTAGTTGAATTTTATGAATAAAAATCACAACATTTTTAAAATGATTCTTCTTTCATTTTTATTCATAATTTAATTTGTTATAAATTAAATATCATGTCCATTGTTTATTTTTCTCATCTATTGTTGTATTAATCAATTATTATATGAAAATTATGGAACTATGGTATATTGATTTTATTTGTATAATACTTTTGTGTGTATTATAGATACATATATATATTTTTTTTTTGTATTAAATATTTAAATATAATATATAAAGAAGAGATAAAAATATACGTACATATACATTTTATATATATATATATATAATTTATTTTATTTTATTATTATGATTTATTTATGCCTTGAAATAAAATATACATTATAAGTTTATATGTATACTAGGCTTACGTTTATATTATTATTACATGTATGTATATTGGTAATATTACATATATATTATGGATGCATGATGTATAGTTTTATTTAATTTTTTTTTTATTTTTTTTTTTATTTTTATATTCAATGAATTTTTCTTAAAATTAAATATATCTC
Source organism: Anthrax anthrax (assembly GCA_963971155.1). NCBI lineage: Eukaryota > Metazoa > Arthropoda > Insecta > Diptera > Bombyliidae > Anthrax > Anthrax anthrax. The sequence goes on from OZ020123.1 coordinate 4,924,991, forward strand.
TTATACTCTACAATTTACATATACATACATTCATTTTACTAATTAATGTATTTATGTATCTATAAACGTTTTTTTTTTATTTATTTACTTATTGATTTCATTTTATTTTTCTAGAAATTATGTAATCATAATGATTATTGTGTAAATAAATTTTTTTTTTGTTTTTTTTTTTCATTATATTATTTGAATTTTATCGTTTATTTTCATTTTTTTTGGATTTTTATTATATTTCACAATTATACATTTCACAATTATATTACAGGTATTTGTTTTTTTTTTTTTTTTTCTTTAAGTAGATAATCCATTTTATTATTATTATAATATGTAATATAATATATTTGCATTTAATATTGAATATTCAATAATAATTATTATTATTTGATTATTATTCATTTATTTATTTAATTTATTTATACTACTACATATATTATAGATTATGGTATTGTATCGTATCTCACTCAAATTAGTTGTATTTTGTTTTACCACTTATTATTTGTATTACTATTATTCTTCTTTTTTTTTTCATATTTTATGTGTATATACTTATGTTTTCATGTAAATGTAATGTATTTTTGTAACAAAAAAAAAAAAATATATATATTATATTTTTTGATGTTTGACTTCATTTTTCATTAATAATTTTTATATGAATTTTATTTAAAAATAATTATAATAATTAAATTAAATTTACAACAATTCATTTATTATTCATATTTAATTTTCATAATTTATTACATTTATGTAAAAAATTTCAATTTTTTTGTAATTTTTATTTTTTGGCTTTAGTTTTTTGTTTTGTTTTGTTTTTTTTTTCTTTTTTAAATTTATATTTTGAATAGTATGTTCTTTGTTTAAATACATAAAAATGTTTTTTTTTTTTTTTTTATATATAAAAAAATATTTTGTAAAAAATATAAAAAATTTAAAAATACATTATAATACATATTTTCCATTTCATTTCATTATTATTTAATTTTTATTTTTTTTTTTTTTAATGTTTTTTTTTTTTTATTTTTTTCTTATAAACATAAAAACTGAAATTTAAATTATTATTATTCATAAATATATAAAATTAAATATTCATAAAAATTTATCATAAATTATAGTTTTTGTTTGAAATTGTTTTTTTTTTCTTTCTTTTTCCAATAAAAAAATAAAAACGAAAAAAAAAAAAATCGAATACGCCTATTATTCTTTGATTTGTTTATCAAATCTATATAACATAATTTTATGATTTTAATTTTTTGAATTAATTTTCATTTAAATAGGCCAATTGTTATTTTATTTATTTATTTATTTTTTGTTATTGACATATTTTTATTGTGTAAATTTTTGTTTTCTTTTAAATAAATAAACTAATACAGTTTATAATGAATGAATTTAAATTAGATTAGTTTATTTCATGTATGTATATAAAAGAAAAAATCATATCATTATGAAATGAATAATTTAGTATATTGGCCATTTTTTATTTGTAGTTTTCAAAATATGTTTGTATGTATATATTTTTTTTTTAGAAAAAAAAAAATTCTTTTCCAACTGCATTTTTGATTTGATTTTATAATAAATAAATTTAATTTGGCATTTTATTATATTACGTACAATATTGTATTTATAGATTTTAAAGTAAAAATTCAAATTATTATTATTTCATTGCATTAAAAATATATATACGAGTATGTAATTTTTTTTATATACTTATATGTATATAGGAAAAATATTAAAATATACAAAACATAATTGGGATATAAATCGTATACAAAATTTTAATTTAAAATTTGTCACCGTAATAATATAAAATAATAGATATTTTGTAGTAATAATGCATATTGAATAATAAATGATGATGATAAATAAAATTTTCGATTGCTTCCAGCATGTTGCATAGCAGCTGGTTGTTCACCTAAAATATATGCAAATATAAAAAGCAGATTTAATAATAATTAATTAAATGTGGTTTTGAATGAAAAAAATAATTTTTTTTTTTGTTTTGATTATCATTTTATTTTTACCATTAAGAACATGAACCAATATTACTGCTTTCACTTGATTACTTAACATGCATGTATAATTTCCAGAATCATTTTTATTTGCATTCGCAATATATAATCTGCTTAGTGCTCTTCCAGGTAACATATCCGTTTTAACACTAAAATATAAAGAAAAATATTAAAAACTAAAAATGACAAAAAATTCATTTAAAAAAAAAAAAAATTTGGGATTTATTAAAATTAAATTTTTAATTTGAAATTTTATTAGAAAAAAGAAAATTTTTTTTAAATGTGATAAGAATACATTGAAATTATTTTTGAATATAATTAAATGAATTGGTACTTTTATAAAAGAGTTTCTTATCATTTTTCATTTAAAATTTCATTTTAAATTTTTAAACGGAAATTTTATTGTTTATCTTTAATTTTCATATAATAATATTATTTCATATTATTTAAATGTTATTAAAATTTTTAGTATTCATATAATAGAATTTAAACTGAGAGAAAAAAAAACAACCAACAATTTTTATAAAATGCCTTCGTTACATTAGTCAAAGTGAAAATGACATCCGTCTCAAGAATAACAAAAAATTTTTTTTTTCATTTCATTTTAATGTTGTGGTTTTTTCTCCATCATTTTTTATTTATGTCCTTTTATAATGTAACATTTTTTTTTTTTTTTTTTTTTTTTTTTTTTTTTTTTTTTTTTTTTTTTTTTTGTAGTAACTGGCAGACGTTTTAATTTTATTTCATGTTTTTATTTTTTTGTTGCTTGCTTAAAATAAAATTCAAAAGAAATGAATTTTAACCTTTCTTTTATTTATCATGTTCTTAATATTTTAAGTACTTTTTAAGTAAATATAAAATATTTTTATTACATTTTATTATATTGAATTATTAATAAATAAATGTTGTTATTTATAATAAGTAAAGAAGATTTAGGTATTTTTGATAAATATGATAAAACGAAAATACTAGAAGAAACAAAAAAAAAAAAGGAAAAGGATATTTATACAAAAAGGTTAATATTGTAGCATACGTATAGTTTATTAAAATTTTATATTCTTGTTAAATATGATTATTATTTAGAATGTGCATAATAATTATGGCTTATGTATTCAAATTAGAAATATGAACATATAGATATAATGGATTTCTGTAAAAATATGTATGTAGATATTTTAGACTCGTGTAAAATTACATGGTATAATAAAATTTTCATATAAATTTTCATTTATAATATAAAAGTTAAATATGTATATGAAAATTTGAAAATAAATTTTTATTTTATATAAAATTAAATAATTATTACATATTTCTAAACTATATGCATATATACTTTATAAATAAATGAATGAAAAAAAAAAAAAAAAATTTATTATCTAACATCATTTTATATGTTATATAACATTCACGTGTATAATGAACTTTTGAACTGATTAAATATTCAAATTGTATGAATTTACATACACATGTACAATTATATACATATTTGTATATGTATATTATGTATAGTACGTATATAATTATGAATCTTGAAAAACTTTCTTAATATTAAATTAATATAAATGAATACATGAATAATATGTATATAAAATTAAAAGTTTTATTATTGTCTTAAAATAATTATTCAGATATAAAATTTGTTCTACATTACATATTTTGTATACAATATATACATATAAGATGTTATACATTCACATTTAAAATGAATACGTACGCAATTTAATGACATACGTATGTATAAATAATATAATAATATTAAAATATTTGCACATAAATATTATGTATGTGTATGTAACAGGAAAATAATAAATCTAAGAAAAAAAAAATAAAATAAATTTTTATTTTATAATTTACCTTATACCACCACGACTTGTGTCATAATTTAACATTCTAGAACCATGTTTCCATATTATATATGAACTTGGTTGAGGAATTTTTGATATAACACAACGTAATTCAATTGTGCTACCAGCTTTATAATATTTTTCTGGTGTCGCTGTTCCTTTTTCATCAAGGATATCAACTTGAGGAACTACATAATATAACGTATGTGTACATGAAATATAAAATTAAACAAAAAAAGAAAAAAAAAAAAGAAAACAAATGAATATAAAAACAAAATACTTTTATATAGAAAAACAAGAAATGGAAAAGGAAAAGTTTTATGAAAAATCACTAGATTTTTATTAAAAACAAAAAAAAAAAAAAAATTTTTTTTTTCAATATCTTTTTGTTATTAAATCCTATGAATACAATGTTCTTATATTTATGAACTTAATATATTTCATAGGTATTTATATCACATAGTTAAATAATATTGAAATGAAAACAAAAAGGATATATTTATTTTAATTAAATTTTTTTTTTTTTTTTTTTTTTTTTTTTTTTTTTTTTTTATTAAAATATATTTATCATACCTATTACAGTTAAATAAATAAGTAATATAAGGGGTGGATGTGATGATACTTGACATTCATATGGTCCTTCATCTCTTTCATTTGCATATTGAATATAAAGTTTCCAATCATTTGGTTCTTCAAATTCTAATGAATATCTTGAATCACTGCTATATGTATGATGTCCAAATGTAATAAGTGTTAATTGATCACCTTTTCTTCTCATCCAAGAAACCTAAATCAAATTTACAATAATAACATATAAATATATTATTGTAATGTATATCTATATAATATTCATGTATTTATATGCATGTTTAAACAAAATATTAGAATATATGCAGATTATGTAAATGTGTCTGGTTATAATGTGCGTATGAATGTATGTATATTTTTGGTGTCTCGATTATTTGTTGAATATTTTATATGAAAATTTACATTGTATTCATACATAAGTATATGTATGTATGGATATATGTAAAAAGAAAATGTTTATTCTTGAGTTGTCTTATTGTTTTCTATTTGAGTATAAAATTTCTTGTTTTTCTTTATAATATTCATAATGAAATATGTAAACATATACACACATATGTACACATGCATGTTTATGATTGAATACATAAACAATGTGTATAAAGAAGGATATCATTTTCAATATTGTCATTATTTTATTCCTTTATCTTTTAAGATTATTATTATTTTTTTTTTCTTTAACTTTAACATACATACTTATATACTAAATATCAAATAAAATAAATATAATTTTGCAATTTGTTTACTTTGACATTTTTTTTATATATATATATATTGAAATATATGTATTTTGCTTACCGTTTTTCCTTGTAGGTCATTAACACGACAATGTAGATAGACATGTGATCCTAATTGAACACTAACATTTAATGTTGTATATGGTTCAGCAAAAAATGGAAAAGGTTCATGTGTTGTTGTTTCAATATCTTCAATATCATCTTCCTCTGGTGTATCAGTAAATGGTGATGAAAATTCTTGCCAAAAATTTTTTGGAAATGTATCAAATGGATCACCAGCACGAGGTCTTTTCACTTATTATATATATATTTATAATACATTACATATATAGATAATATTATATAAATCCCAAATAAACATGTGTATATTCATAAATATGAAATGAAAAGAAAAGCAAAAAAAAAAAAAAATTAGAAAAAAATATTTCGAAAAAGAATCTTAAGGGATTTGACAAAAAAAAAAAAAGTAAGAAATCACATTAGGAAGAAAAAAGGTAAAAATGAAAAATAAGAAACAAATAAGGATAAAATCAAAATGAATGCTAATTAATTAATTTTATATCAGTTGAATTAATTGAATTTGTGGCTTTCTTACTGTGATACACAAAAAAAAAAAATAAACAAAACTATATAATTATATAGCATATACTTAAATGAATTAATTTATGTATACATGATTTATGTACATGTATATACAATTTCTTCTTGAATAAAATTTATATGTACTTTATATGAACATTCCAACAGGCATAAATAAAACAAAAAAAAGAAAGAAAATCTGTGTACTTACATGGCGTTGTTGTACTGTTAACATAATGAATAATCAAATAAATTGCTATAATTCGTGTTGTTTTTAGTCCCATAGCTTCACTTCCTTGTTTATAATATCTATATAATATGTATAAATTTAACAGAAACAATTTGTATCACAAACATAAGTATGTGTATAGATATCTGTATCTGTGTGTATATATCGAATTAATACTTTTTTTTTTTTTATAGTTTTTTATGCTAAAGATAACACATATACTAGATACAATATTATGTTGAAATATTATTGAAAATTGATGATGATCATGATGTTGATGATGATAATATTAAAAGGAATCGATCTGTGATTGATTTTCATTTTATTCAATAGAAATTTCATTTCGAATTTAGTATCTTATAATTTATACTGTATGAAAAAAGAAAAATAAAAATAATAAGAAAAATTTATGTTAGAAAATTTTTTTAGATATTTCTATTATTTGTTAAATATAAATAGAAAATTAGCTGGAATTTTCTTTTTTTTTCGTAAATTATAATTTAGAGAAATATCGAAAAATATAGATAAATTATGTATCTATGTATGTTATAAAGTTAATTTTATATACAACTTATGTAAATAATTATAAATATATATTTATTAAAACGTATAAATATTTAAGTATATAAATAGAAATAAATAAAAATAAATAAAATTATTATTCTTGCACAAAATATCAAATTTGTTATATTTTCGAATTTTCTTTGTTATTGTAATGTTTATAGAACAATTTTTTGTAACGTTTTTCGTTTTGTTTTTTTTTTTGTTTTTGTAATCAATTTAAATTTAATAATAATATTTCTTTTTTTTTTACGCTTGTATAATTTTCATTTATTGAACAAATTGAAAAATAAAATTGAATTTATTTATCTAAATCTTATCAATATTTTACATTTGGTATCCTTTAGACAAGAAGAAAAATACGAGAAACAAAGAAAAGAAAATATCGTTAAACCAATAGTATTCTAGAAATTTTCATTTGTTTTGTTTTAAAATATATTAAAATATTTTTTTATAAATATAATCAAATTAATTATTTAATTTTAAAATTTAAAACTGATTGCTTTTCTCAAAAAAAAAAAAAAACTTCAAAATTATAAAATCAATCATTATAAATTTAATTATATAGATTAGATTTAATTATGTAAAAGGACTACAAGATAGTAATTCCAAATATCTGACATGTATTATCCTAACTAGAAGATTATTTTTATTTATTTTTATATTCTACCACTTCGTCGTATCTAGCCTACTACCTTCTTGTGGATAGCTTTTATTTATTTATTTTTTTTCATTCTTGTTAAAATTTTGTAACAAATTTTCTTTATCATTTACTAAAATGAAAATAATAATAAATTTAATACGATATAAATTTGATGTAAAATAAAATTTAATTTAGTGTAAAAGTAATCAATGTTATTTTGTTTAAATGGTTTTAGTCTTACAAGAAATACAAAAAAAAAAAAATTTTTTTTTCTTTACATATTTTCCATGCTATTTTCATTTATTTGAAAGATTGATTTGTATTTTGTTTTTTATATTTTTTATTTTTTAATATGTTACATACATGAGATATATCTACACATATATTTTTAATAAATCTTTTTTTTGTATATACATACATATGTATTTACACATAGGCATTTACTGTATCATTTTATGAAGTGAAAATTCTTGTTCTTCGGTGTACTTTTTATATTATTAATTTCGCTTTATTTTGTTTGTATTTTTTGTTTTTTCATTTGTGTAAATACTACAAATTTTGTTTTCTCTGTATATGTATACATACATACATATACGAGTATATCAATCACATAAATTATAACAATAGAAAAGCATTTAGTAAATTTCCTTTATTTTATTCATTTTCTTTTTTAAATAAACAACGTGATCGTTGAAATATAATAAGAATACAAAAAGAAGAGACAAAAATTTTAAAAAGAAAATAATTTGAATTTAACATTTTTAAATATGCTACGTTGTTATATACAAATAAAATTTATATACACAAGAATGAATAAATACTAAACATGCGTTATAATAAATTGAATTTCAATAGGAAGATTTGTATAAATAAAAGTCGATAAAATCAATCAAGGTAAAAATACTTAAATTTTTCTTTTTTCTTATTGTTAAAATAATACATTGTCTATATATACATATATGTATATGTGTATGTATTTTTATGTAATAAATTCTCACTTATTTGGTATTAACGTAATCTTTATACTTTTACTTTTAGTTTACATTGTTGTTATTGTTATTTCTATTTAACATTTTTATTTGTTATCAACACCAAGGAAGAAAAACACTTTTTTATTTGTTTTTTCTATTCAATATAGATAAAAATTGTTATTTTTATTTTTTTGTTTTTTGTTCGTGTATTATTTTGAAAACACAATTTTCTTAAAGTATCAAGTGAATAATAATTATTTTCACGTGTTGGAAATTTTTAATATTTATATCTGATCATAAGTAATAGAATATTTATACGTTAAATAAATAAAGCCAAGAAAAGAGAGAGAGAGAGAGAGAGAGAGAGAGAGAGAGAGAGAAAGAAAAAAGAAAATATCTAGGAAAAATTTAGAGAAATAATAAAAAGTAGCAAAGCAATAAAATATAAGAATAAACATCAGCAGGTATAAACATATACATATGTATACTTGGAAATGTGCAATTTTAGTATGATTAACGTTCATATACTAAATACATCTATATATACATATGCATATGTGTATATATTTATACATACATAGATTACATTACAATTCTATATTTAACGATTTTTGTTTAAACTTTTATCTACGCCTTTATATTGTGTAAATACCTTTGAACCTTTCAAGGATAACAGGAAAATTGAAAAAACAAAAAGTAAAAAAAAAACGTTTTCTTTATAGAGACTTTCATATATGTATAGATAATCTTTTGTTGAAAATTTATATGTTCTCATGTTATTTTTTATTTTCCTTTTTTAATTTTTTTTTTTTTTTTTTTTTTTTTTTTTATAGGAAGAAAATTTCGTGAAATTACATAAAATAATGTATTTTTAAGTTAAAGTTGAAAGGTATTTTGATTAATGATGTTTTTGTATTTTGTGGAAATTTTCAGATTAAATTTCTATGAAAAATAGACAAATGAAAAAAAACAAGAAGAAAATAAATAAATTCCAGAAAATTCATATTTAAATGACGTGCAAAAAGAAAAAAATTTTAATAAAATTTTCCTATTATGTAATCGGAGTAAATAGTCAATAAAAATAACTTATATGATAAAAAAAAGAATGAAAGATAAAATAAAATTTAAATTTGTAATAATATTTTATACAATTAATTACAATCAAAAGTTTCGACATTAAGAAGTCAAAAGAGATATATTATAAATTGTACAACTTTTTAAAATTTGATTAATTTTGTTAATTTTTCAACAAATTATTACAAATTGATACAATTCATAAATAAAAGTAAGAAAGGAAATAAAAATAATGAAAATGTCTTATTATCATTATTATGATCAATTTAAAAAAAAAAAAAAAAAAAAATTAATTTTATTATATTCTAAGACAAAATATTATAAATGTAATTTGAAAAAATGGAAAATAAAAGAAAACTTATCTATATATTTTATTTTTAATTGTGACAAATAAATGAAACATGATAAAATGAACGTGATAATTCTAGAATAATGAAATAAATTAAAACTTTGATCACATACGCAAATATATTAATTTATTTATTGTTATAAATACGGACTTACAAGTATGTGTATTCGTATGTATTATGATTACAGCTAAGAATATGTATATACTTATTACTTGAGTATACTGTAATAATAAGAATAAAAAAAAAAAAAAAAAAAAAAACTAAATTATGTTCAGCTTTAGTTATGCTTTCTTTTTCAGCTTCTTTTTTTTTTTATTTAATTCCATTTTCCTAAGGTCATAATTCTCGTATAAAATAACAAAATAATTTGCTATTCATTTGTTTCTTTTTTTTTCTCGTTTGTTCTCGTTTATAATTTGTTTTTATACTTTAAGAAAATGAAAAAAAAAAACAACTCAATTTTTTTTTTCTGGCTATCATTTAAAGAAAAGATATTAGATGAAAAGAAAATAACAAAAAAATTAAGAATGAAGAAAAACTTAAGAAATTTAGTTAATATATACAAAATACAAACATTTAAACATACAAATAACGAAAATATATAAAAAGGACTACAACATTTGGCCTAATTATAAGAGAATAAAATTTTTTTTCTTATTTTTTTTTTTTTTTTTGTTTTTTGCTTTTGGTCTTAGTTTTGTTTTATGTTCACGTTTATCTTATAAAATCTATTCTATTTTTTGCTGATTCACTTTTTGTTTCTTGTACTTAATTTTTATCTTTCTATATTTTTACATAAATATTTATTAAATCAATTCATATAACAAAAAGTTCATCTATGTATACATACTTATATGCATAAACTGTTTTTGAAACTTTTATAAAGTGAATACACATGTATATATATTTTTAAATATGATACACTTTATGTATATTAAAAAAAAAAAAAAAACAAAAAAAAAGGTAAATTTTGTTTTTAAGCACAGATTGTTAACTCTTTTTTCTTAATCATATAAATAATATATTTTTTACATTTATACAGACATTCATATATGCGTGTATAAATATGTATATAAGTATATGTGGTTAAAAATTTATAATTTTAAAACTTTTATTTAATCAGTTTTTACAAATTACACATGAATACACAAAATGTATGCATGCTTAATGCTTTATATACATATACAAATGAAAAAAAAAAAAAAAAAATTTATATTTTATTTTTTTTTTTTTATTTTGTTGAAAACATAGAGAAAACAAAAGTAATAATTTTCTTTATATTTCATATATAAATAGTTTTATAAAGTTCTTTATATCTACATGCATATAATGAATATATAACATGTCGACATGTAGCATTACGTGTACATACATGCATATACATATGAAAATATTACAAAAACGATGTTATAAGTTACTTTTTGTGGAAATGTAGTTTTCTATTTTTATTTTTATTTTTTGTTGTTGAGTAAAATTTACGTATTAAATTTTATACTTTAAATTCTTTTTTGTTTTTTTTTTTTTTTTATTTTAAAACAAAAGTTTTTTGTTTTTTTTTGTTTTTCATTCTCAATTTTTTGTTGTTTTTTTTTTTAAGTTGAAAATTGCTTTTATCACTAATTAGCATAAAGTAAAATTGGAGATGACTTTTTTTTTTTATGTTGATTGCATTAAAATGGATTTTTTTTTGTTTAAACTTTTTAACTTAATAAAAACAAAACTACTCTATTAGGTACCTAAGTGATTCTAGATGGCACACATATATATGGAATTGTGTGTAGACATGTAGATACATATGTATGTATGTGTATTTTTTTTTTTGAGAAAAAGTTTTATTATATTTCTATTTTTCCAAAAAAAGGAAAAGAAAAATGAATAATATACGCCAAACATTTTAAATACAAAAACTATATTATATACGTATAAGTACCTCTATGTACGTATACATTCTAAAAAAAAAAAAAAATATATATATGTATACATGGACATATAATAACGCACATCATACACTGTATGACGATATAATAAAAATGAATTTAAAATTTTTCGCATTTAATTTTTCAAGTTGTACGTATATAAAAGTTTAATTATTATAATAATCCAAAAAAAAAAAAAAAAAAAAAAAAAAATATGTATATATAAAAAAATATAAACACACTTGAAAAAAAGAAAAACAGAAATTAGCAAAGACAAAAAAGAAAATCCGGTTTTTCTCTCATTTTCATTTAGAAATTTGATAATAAAAGATAATTCAAAAAAAAAAAAAAAGCAAGATGAAAATGTCCTTCAATTCTGAATAATTTTACTAAAAACGTATTCTACAGAATATCCTTTAATTACAAGTATTTTATTTATTAATATTATGTGAGTAATGTTGTCATATACGTATACGTATGTTTCGTATATTCACGTATTTCACAATTTCCAGAGTATATATGAAATTTTAAAAAATTGTATACACATACAATATAATATACGTTGTATATCCGCATTTTTACACATTTTTAAACATATGTACGTGTCTTTCTATATATTCATATGTATGTATGTAGATTCAGAGTTTTAACAATAAAATGTGAATGAATATGAAAGATAAAAAAAAAAAAAATTAAGTAATAAAAAACGAATAGAATTGTATGTACATGCATGTGTACAAGTACATAAAATTTTGTGTACAATATATAATACAGTGTGTATGTATAAGTACATGCATTTATATCTTTTGTATGTGTATGTATATATACATAAATGGTAAATTTTGTATGTGTCCATAAAATGTATTAAATATAACAGAAAAAAGGATATTAGCATATGACATCAATAGTTTGGAATGTGATGATGACATGCTTTAAAAAGAAAAACTTTTGGCTTTAATTTTGTGATGCTGTGAATTGTACAAAAAAGACCCCTCTGCATTGTATTCGCTTTCCTTTATTTTTTTTTATTTTTTTTTTATATTATTCTTTTATACATATATTTGTTTCATATGTACATATATTTATATAAACATATATCGACACATACACACGTGTATGTACATACACATAAAAAGAAAAATATAAAGCTGATGATTATTGCGATGATGATGACGATGATAATAATGTTGATGGTCATCATATAGGAAAATGTCTCAATAAAAATGAAAAGGAAAAATCCTGTCAAAGCCAACCGTTTATATATATTCATACATATCCACATGACACTATACATTCATACAATATATGAACATATGTATGTCATATTGTTAAGTTTCAAACAATAAAAGATAAAAGGACGAAAATAAAAAATCATTGAATGTACATGTGTACTAGTGTGTTTGTACATGTGAATATGTATACATACATATGTATGTATAGTGCATGCTATATCTGGTACATGCAGATATTTACAAAAAAAAAAAAACAAAAAAACAAAAAAGTTTTCCTTTTTTCATTATGTTACTCCCATGCATACAGTAAAAGTCATAAGTTATTGGGTCAACAAGAAAATTTGAATAAAATTCAAAAAAAAAAAAAAGTTTTTTTTAATAGCTACATAATAAATTAATGTTAATTTGATTTTAAATAAAAGAACTGAAATATTCTAGGAGTTATGCAATTAATGTTGAATGAATTATGGATACGAAATTTGTGAATATTGACCGCATAATAAAATGAAAAATTAAATCAAATAGGAACTAAAACCAAAAAAAAAACTTAATTTATGTAGTATGGACTATGGAGTATGGATACAATAAATTTTTTGAGAAAATTTATACAATGAGTAGAATTTTGAATTTATTCTTAATTTAATTATTTTCTTATCCATTTTTTTTTCTTCTTTCATTTTTTATAAGAAAATTTCTTAAAAGTTTTTCCAGAAATCGAATTTAATTTTTTTGCGTATAATTTTAAATAAAATTTATTTTTTCAAAAAAAAAAAAAAAACAAAAAAAAAATTAACATAAATGTTATGTAACGAATATACTATTAAATGTAATTGTGAAAGAAACTAATTTGATATTTGTTTATGACAATGTTTATATACATTTTTATATAATATTCTTTTTAAAAGTTTTATTATAATATCATATATATTTAAGAAAAATGATACATACATACTCGTACTTTCATTATAATTCAACTATATAAATGCTATAATTTAAATAAATATTAAATAAAGATGATGGTAAATTTTGTCTCATACTGTTCTTTTGTTAATAGTCTTTATATGATATAGTATTCTTTATATTATAATGATAATATTAAAAATAGTATATATGTACGAACAACAGACATATAATTGTATGTATGGTATGTATATGTAATGAAAAATTGTATTTCCATATGTATATGTATAAAATGTAAATTATATAGCAGAAAATTTGGCAAAAAGCTTTAACTGTCATTTAGTTATTATAATATTACATATATACACATATGTACATAAGTTTTAAACGTTCTTTAATGAGTTTAATACGAATAACTTGCATAGAATAAAAAATATTACTTTACAAAACATAAAAAGGCGATGTTATACATACGAGTATGTATGTATATAAATGCTATGATATAGCAAAATGTATTTAAACATGAGTGTAAATTTTATGTTCGTATATGTACATGTACATATGTACTTACATTGTACGTAATATTCGAGTGAAATGTGATTTTTTGTTTTTTTATTACTTATGTAGCATTTAAAGAGCAATTTTTAAAGCATTTAAAACATACATCTGTATATTTTCAGTAGTATATAATGTTAATGTACTGAATCCTGTTGAGTATATAAATGTATGTGTATACGAACATACATATATGTATGTACATTTTTTGATTAAATATTTCATATGAATTTTTGTTTGTTTTTTTTTCTTTTTTTCAAATTCATGTGATGTTGATGTTACTTTTTAAATGAATGAATTGAATTCAAGTCAATTTAATGAATGAATGTTTATAATGATATTTTGTTGTTAAACATTTATATATATATACAAAAATTCCTTTTCTGAAAAATTTAATTTAGTACATATTTAAACGTCGATTTTCTACACAAATATCTAGCAAAATAATAAGATATGGTGTGAAAAAAAAAAAAAATTATTATTTTTTTTTATTTTATTCTGTATTATATGTGCCTTTTAATTTAATGTTAAATGATTATATGAATTATATTGTGTACAATTTTATAAGATGAAAAATATTTTTCATAAAAATAAATGTGTACGACGTCATAATAATGTGTACACGTCGTCTGTTAATGAAAAAAAAAAAAAAAATTGTTTTTTTCTTTATTAAGTAATTTATTTAATTTTTTTTTTTAATATTATGTTATAATATATTTTCTCATAAAAAATATGCGAATAATATGCTTGAAGGATGAATAAATATATATACATCCTTTATTGTTAAATGAAAATACGAATATAAAAAGTTTATGAGCATATTTTTTAATAGGCATAAAATTCTAACTGTTTCCGGTAAAGAAAAATAAATAAATGATTTATAAAGGAATAAAAAAAAAAAAAAACAAAATTCAAGAAAAAAAAAACGAGACAGGGCACAAAGAAGTCATAATAGGAGAAAAAAACAGGAAAATTGTTTTTTTTTTTTTGTTGAAAATACAAAAAAAACGCAACAACAAAAGGATCAGATTTTTTCTTTGCTTTGTGATTATTTCTATTTTTCATTTATTTACTTTTTTTTTTTTTTAAATTAACAACCAGATAACAACAAGAAGAAGAAAAAAAATGCAGTAAAATAGAAAAACACGGATTTTCATACTTTTATGATATTTGCTAGTATGCACAAAAAAAAAAGAAAATATTTACGTTTATACATTATCCATAGATTTACACATATAAACACAATCTTGTACGTAAACAACGTATCAAATCTAGGTATTAAATGAATAATAAAAAATGAAAAAAGCAAACAAATATGTACTGCAACAATGTTACGTATCTATTATGACACAATACATTTTCCTTTGTTTCATTTCTCAAAATTTGTTTTTTTTTTTATTTTACAAGTTTTTTTTTTGTGTTATTTTTGTGATCACGTTTTTTTTAACATTTTTCTTTGTTTTTCCTCGTTTAAAAAAAATACATACATACATACATATATAAAAAACGAGAAAAATCTATACCTATACATGTATGCATACACATGTACGTATGTATCTATGCAACATTTACGTAGTAGATATACAGTATATCAATGTATGAAACGTACATATGTATAAATACTATTTTAGGACATGATATAAAAATGAAAAATAATAATAAATGCAGTGATTGTGAAATGTAGCACGAAAATACATATAAAATGCAATATTAAACAAAGGCATAAAAAAGAACGAAAAAAAAAAAAATTTATGCAATGAAAATTACAAAAATAAAAAATCACCAACAATAATGAAAAAAAAAAAAAAAAAAATTCGGAAAAGATTTAAAAAACAAAAAGAAATAAAAAAAAATTTTTTATGAATGTGAATTGTGAAATACATATGATCTATTTATGTACATATGTACACACTTAAATCAGATTTCGTATTGTTTTATCATTTTTTTTTTTTTTTTTTCAAACTGTATAAATAGATTGATTTTATTTACGAGTACATGATTTATTTCATTTTATTATAATAATGCATTTATGTATACATTTATGCATGTATTTTACAATATGTACAAGTAATGTAAATATCTCCATAAAAAAAGTGAAATTTTTAAATTTCAAAAGAATTTATACTGTTTAATCCGAATGTAACATTCATAGATACATTCATATGATAAATAGATACATATCAAGAATAGCAATTTTCTTTTTTTTTTTCAATTGAAAATTTCATTTAAAGAGATTATTTTGATTATGTATTAAGTGTTTTTGTTCGGTTTTTTTTTTTTTTTTAAATGAATTTAATTATATTTATCATTAACTTTTTGTATTCATTGTCATTATTATTGTTTACTTGTATTCTTATTTTTATCCATTATAATCGGATTTTATTTGTATACTAACAAAAAAAAAAATTAATTAATTAATTAGATTTCTAATATAAACATTATTTAAAAATTAACAATGGAAAAATGTATAAAATTATAAAGTTATTGTTAAAATATGATTTTGTATTTAATAAAAATGTAATTGAATTAATTTGTATAGATCATGATTATAAACATAAATTATATAAAATTATAAACTAATATTAAATGAAATGTTAATATTGAATTGATGAAAAATTAATTTTGGTTTATATACTCTGTCCATTAATTAATCGGACGGAACTAGGGTTTTATGGATGTTTCAGTATTACGTTTAATCTTGAAAGTTTTCATACAATTTGAGATGAAGTGTTCAAAAATCAATATAAAAAGATGTACAATTGTACTATATTCTGTACATTAATAAGTTAAAGTTTTATGAAGACATCTTCTTCTTCTTCGCGTCCACAGTGGGCCTTTGTCTACCATCATCATTACGATGATTTTTCAAAACAATTCTATCATACGTGCATCTACTGTTCAACGCGGGTTGCAAACCACTGAGTTTGTTGAAGTAGACTTAAACTCAATTTTATGTAATAGGGCTTAGACCATTATTGAGACATACATACAATATGTACATACTTAAAATAGTACCATTATACATGACTGTTGACATTAAAAAAGTTCATTTTACTTTGTATGAAAACTTGAAAAAATTATGGTTATATTATTTGTGAAACACCCTGTACACTAATATTATACACTTAAGGTCTTAAGGAAACTACTGCTCGTGAAATAGTCTAATTAGAAATTGTGAGAGAAGGAAAAAGATGTATATATGTACTGCAATATGTCCTTAATTCCAATGAATTAGGGGACAGAGTATAGTTATGTCGATGTAATACAACATCGTATATCTGAATTTAATTTTTTTTTCTAGTTTTATTGAAAAATAAAAAATAAATTTACTTAAATGTCTCGAATTTTTTTTTTTAAAGGTTTGTTTGTAAAGTGACAAATAAAGTTGACTAATCGAATTATCAGTTCGTTTTTATCGATTTTAAATAAAACAAAAACCTATCTTTTTCTTTTCAAATTATTTTACTTTATTTTTTTAAACTGTATGTTTCATTTGCTTTTGAATATGTTCATGTATACATTTAGTATACATTTAAATTTATCAGGCATGAGATAGTGTAATTGCTTTTCTGAATGTATCCGTTTTTTACAAAAACAAAACAAAAAAAAAAAAATTGACAACAAAAAATATTCATTTGTAATTTGTAAATTCATCAATCTAAAAAGGTACAAAGCCCCATTACATTTGCTATGGTAACCTATAATAGCGGTCAAATTATTTTTGTGTCAATGAACAAATTTTTAACTGTACTATATTTATAAACTTTGTACATTTTATGGTATTTATGAATTGTAGTGAAAAATTGAGTTTTTCATTCTACATCATTTTTCAAAAATTAATTACTAAGTGTACAAGAGTAAATTGGTATGTTGGTATTCGTATATTGTGTTTATTAATAAATTAGTATAAAAATTTTCAGAACACAAAAAAAAAAAAAGAAAACACATAAATACTTGGTATACAAATAAATAAGAATTCATTTTATCTGTCATTGTGTTAAAATGAAAAGTATATAAAAAAATTTGGTGATAAATAAAACAGGAAATTATATGAAAAAAAAAAATGAAGAAAATGTAGATGTGCATTTATGTATACGCATACAGATGAATATTAGCACTTGAAAATTGTATCCGTACACATAATAAAATTTTTTTTTTTTTTTTTGAACATTTATTGACTGTTTATTATGATCACATATTCAAAATTATTATTCTGATATATGAATCCGTTTTCAATTTAAAAAAAAAAGGAACTGAAAAAAAAAGAGAAAGTACAACGATATGAAAATATTTCAACAATGAAACGAATAAATTCAGGTTGTCTTTTTTTTTTTTAATTCATATTATGATTTGTGTTTTTTTTATTTTTTTTATTTATTTTTTTTTAAAAAACCAAAAAGAATATAACAGAAAATGTGATATTTTCAAAAGCACTCGTGCAATCATAAGCAATGATTAATTATTTTGCATCTGACACTTCGGGACATATTTTGAATTATTCATAAAGTTAAATTATATGTATCCATGTATGTATGTATGTAGATATTCTTGTATTTATATACATTATAAAATAATTTTGTGATAGTAGTGGTGAACTTTTTTTTTATTGTTATACATGTTTTTTTTTTTCCATTATTTAAGTTATTTTCATATACTATATAGCTAGTTATCCGATTATATATAATCACTACTACAAAAAAATATAATGATAAAAAGGTGAAAAATACAGTATTAAAAATATTCAATTACATACACTATACATATATAATATACAATTTAGTGTGTCTGTATATGCTCTTTTTGTTACTTAAGTTTTGATTATCCATATTTTTATGAAATAAGTACATATAAAGTATTTTAATAAAATGACAGAAAAAGATAAAACACAAAAACCACAACAAAAAACACAAAAAAAAAAAAACGATAAAAATGAAAATTGAAAAAAAAAAAAATAAATAATGTTGAAATATGAAAAGCTTTCATTTTCCTTTTACTTACATATAATTTGCTATAAAAAAAGAAAAAAAAAAAAATAAATCTAATAAATTTGAAAAATTCACAAACATGCACACGAATCATGTAAGCCATACAATTATAATTTTTTGCTTGAGAGTACATTGTCATTGAGTGGTGTATTCTGGTTTTTTATTTTTTTTTTTTATTTACCCTTATCATGTTCATACTTTGAAGAACAAAGACAAAATGATGAAAATAAAACCGATATTCAATTTTCAAAGAAAAATCAATTTTTAATCATTGATTATAATGTTATATACAAAAATATTGTAATAGATATTTGAATACATATACAAGCATTTATATAAACAAAAAAATGTATATTGAAATATTATATGAACAGTAAATGCTACACAACACTACGGTATCCCTCTATCAAAACTTTAACATGTACAAATATAATAAATATATCCTGTATATGTATAACAGGATATTTAAATTTTAATAATTTCTGACAAATGAATGATAGCTTATTAAATTGATCTATCTATCTTTTTTAAATAAACGAATATAAAAATTTTATTTAATTTTGTTCTTCATATGTATGTATGTGTATAAATGTTATACAAAAGTATAAGTAGTTGATTTTACTTTCTGTTTATTTTTATTTTATTTATTTAGTATATAAATCAATATGGTATATGTACATAAATCATAGATTTTGTATTGATTGTATGTAAAAATGTTTTCCTTATAAGTAATATAAGAAATATAGTGAATTATATACTTATATATTTTTTTATTAATATTATGAAAATATTATAATTCACTTTAAATTAATTTAATATTTATTTATTGAAAATGTATATACGTTCTCTTTTTATATTTGTATACTTGGGGAAAACCCTAAGTGAAAATATTAAAAGTTTTAACTAATATAAAAGGTTCATTGTATAAATTGTATTTGTAAACATTATAACATATTGTTAAAAAAAAAAAACTGAAGCAAAGTAACTGAATTGAGTTTTTATTTTTGTTTTCTATCCTTTTAACAAAAAAAAAAAAAAAAAAAAAAAAAAGAAAATAAGGAAAAACAAGAAAAAACAGAGTAAGAGTCAAACAGGAAAAGGAAGTTTATTACTTTTATTTATTTGTGTACATATATGTATATATATATTTTTTTTTTGTTTTTCTTTCGATCAGCTTTTCTGTTTTTCTTTTCGTTGAAGAAAATTAAACAGCTTTTAAGAAAATTGATGTGAAATCCCATTGGATTTATGTGAAATAACATATGCAATGATACATATCAATTATTATAAGAGAATTTAGAATAGTGCTTGTACATGAAACAAATATTTCATCATGTTAGTAATAAATAAATAAAAAAAAAAAAAAATAACAAAGAGAAATTTTTAATTTTTACATTTTAATTTGAATTTCCTTTTTTTTTCTTGTTACTTTAATGTTACTTTAATGTAATTTTCTTGTTACTTTAATGTTTTCATGTATATTCGTATTTCATATATCCATTGTACATACGAATTTATTTTCGCATAGAAAAACGATACATGCTTATTTCATTATTATTTAAAAGGTACATATATCTTCCTAAAGGTACATGAAAATATAAATTAAATTATTAAAGTATTTTATTTATCTACAATTATGTACTTAAATGTACCACAAAATTACCACAAAATTTTTTGTTAAAATTATAATTTAAATGAAATTCATTATTTAATGAATTTTAATTTAAAAAGAAAAAAATTTTTTTATTTTCCATTTTTCAAGTAAAATTAAATGGTTTATATTATACTTATCTGTCTGTGTATAAATTACAGTGACAATCATACACAAAAATTGACTTTATATAAATTCTATTACTATATACATAAATACGACATAGATAAAGGGTATAATTGTCTTTTTACAGTTTCGTTTTTAATTTTAATTAGAACTTTTTTAAGGAGAATAAATTAATTATTCCCTTTTTTCTATTAAAAAATTTTTAATTACGAAGTAAATGTAATTTTTTTTTAAATTTTTAACTGTCTGTATCTTATAAAAGGCAAAGAAAAACCAAAAAAAAAAAAAGATCATTCTAAAATTAATTCGTTTACTGCGAAAACAGTCAAATTAAAAAGACCAAAAAGGGATATTAATTTTTTTTTTTTTTTTTTATATATTGAGATAAAAAAAGGGCATGTACATACATTATAATTTAAACATTTAATCAAATAGATTTAATAAATAAGGCAATTATTCCAGTAGCTAAAAATTCTTTCGTTATACTTTTTATCCATGAATCTACTTAATATAATTTATTTACCCACAAAAACAAAATTGCATGTTTTTTTTTTGTTTTAGTTTTCTTTAACTTAGTTAAATCGAAACATTAATCGATTTTTATTTTTCTGTTTATTCTTTGTGAGTTAATATAATACAAGTCCAGATTTATAAATAAAAGTTTTTAGTTCATGAATTTAGAATGCTTATAATCAGTTGCTACTTGCTCCCATTTATAAGACAAAAAAAAAATTTTTTTAATGGGTTTTTTCTGTTTTTGTTTGTAGAATTTTTATGACATTTCAATTGATAGCTACAAGGACATGAACTTTATGATTTATGATTTTTTTTTCCTTATTTTTATTTTTATTTATTTTTTTTTAAATCAATATTAGGTCGCATATATAGTTGAAGTTGAAAAATATAAATAAAGACATAAAAATGGCATGTGTTTGAGTGTACTTACTATAAAATTAAGATACTTGGCACATCGACTTCTTTCAATAAAAAGAAATAAATATAAAATAAATAATAAAAAAAATATGAATTATTTGAATTTACTCAAATCTTTGTTATTTTCTTTGACAGACCATAAAATATTATTTGAATTATTTACAATTTATGCTTATACATATATGGATGTGTACATGAAAGTACACAACACAATATGTATGTATAAAAAATTGTGTAAATATTGACGTTTTTTCCTAGAGAATTTTCTATTTTTTATCGTTTGTCACTTTTACTTTTTTTTATTTTTATTTTCTTTTATTTATTTATTCTAAGATTTAATATTTACGTCTTGTTTTATACATCAAGACTTTTGTTTTGTTTGATACCTATCATACTTATAAAAGAACATAAAAAAAAGGAAAAAAAAAAAAATACAAAAAAAAATAATTAAAAATAAAATAATTAAATTGAAGTTGAAAAAAGGGCATTTGTTTTTTAAATATACTTTTTAATTAATTTTCATTTTAGTTTAAACGTTATTTTTTTTTAAAAAAATGTTAAAAAATGAAGAAATGGTTTTATACTGAGATATTGTAACATACACTGTGCGACAAGTGATTAGGTTCTTTATTCTCGGGTATTGAAAAAAATAAGGGTGAACCTAATCACGTGTTGTCGTGCAGTGAAGATTTCGATATTGGTTCTCTATTCCCAGGTATCAAAAAAATTGAGAGTGGACCTAATCATTTGTCGCGCAGTGAAGATTGGTTCTTTATTCCCAGGTATCGAAAAAATAAGGGCGAACCTAATCATTTATCGTGCAGTGAAGATTTTGATATTAGTTTTCTATTCTCGGGGATCGAAAAAAAAATAAATAAATAAGGGTGAACCTAATCACGTCTTGTCGTGCAGTGAAGATTTCGATATTGGTTCTCTATTCCCAGGTATCAAAAAAATTGAGGGTGGACCTAATCACTTGTTGCGTAGTGTATACAATAAATTTTCAGGGTTTCACATATTTTTTAGTTATGTAGAGCTCTTTGAAATAATATAATATTAAAATAATTTTTATTTACAAACATGTACATACACACGTATTTGTAAATATTTATAATATCAAAAAACCATTACTTTTTTGTTAAAAAAACGTTTGTTTTTTTTTTTTTTTTTTTTGTTACAGATGAAAGATTATACATAAATATTAAAATGATGATCTACATGGTTTCAAATTTTTAAAATTTAATATTTTATTTTAAATTATCAAAAAATAAAAATTTAAAATTTTTTTAAAATGTACAATTTTGTATTAATAAAGTCCTGTACAATATATTTATGTACACACGTGTACATATTCATACGTGATTCTTCTCATACATAGAATAAAATTTCAATTTTGAGTAAACATTTTGTATATAATGTATGTACATTACCAGTTATGCAAAATATGTATTTAATATTTAAATGACTTCGTTTTGTTTTTAACTATACGTTTATGATATCTGTTTTCCTAATATAGTTTTTCAATTTAAATAGGAAAAAGAAAAAAATTTTTTTTTTATCATTTCCAAAATGTGTACGAAAATGAAAATGAAATACATATACTATATACATTTGTATATGAAAAAAATTTTTTTTTTCATTATTATTTACAATTACTTTTTATAATGTTTGATTTTGTGTGCATATACTATACATACATATGTATCTGTATGCCCTCTTTTCATCGTTAAATTTAATTTGATTTTTTTTGTATTTGTACGTGTATATATGCGTATACGTTAATATTACATATTTTCATGAATATCTATGTATGAGTACATTTTAATTAAAGTTATATTCTATTACGATTACCACCAAATGTTACTTTTTCTATGTAATTGTCCTTATTACTTTTTTCATTCCATTATTCTGATATATGTTTGTATGTACATACAAAAATTACATAAGTGCTGTATGATACGAGTCAACGAGATAAAAACAAAAAAAAAAAAAACTTAATGTTACTTTTGATGATAAATCTGAAAAGTTTTCAGTATTTTTTTTTTTTTAATTTTTGTTCATTTTTTTTTTTTTCGTTTTTTTTTTTTTTGATATTCCTGTTCAGTGAATCGTACGTAATAGTGTATATACACATATTCTTTCATATTATGTTACATATGCATGAAAATTTTTCTGTTTTAATACACATACATGCACACATCTATACGCATATGAATTTGTGTTTTTTAAACAATGAATTTTTTTTTTTTTTTTTTTGTTTCTCTTGTATATAATGATAATAATAATGATGATTATTGTTAAAGTAATTGTGCGAAAATGTAACTTTTAGACAAGAATAAGGAAGAAAAAGAAAATTTTTCTTAGAATTTTCCTTATTTCTTTGAATACGTTACAAATAAAATGTATATATATGTATATAATGGTACATTACGTACAATTAGAATTCTCATAGACAAAAAATATATGTATGTGTACATAATATACTTATATATATATGTATGTATGTAACATGTTATGTAATATTTGAATAGAGGAAAACATAAAATTTATTATAATTTAATAAAGAAACTTTTTAAGGTAAATAATAGGATAATAAAAATAAAAATAACGTTATAATAAAACAAAAAAAAACAATAAAATTAATTTTTAAAAGAGAAATTAGGAAATAATGTTCCGCTTTTTTTTGTAGTTTGTATTTTTCTTTTTTTTTTTTTTTTTTTTTTGTTAAATTTAAATCATTTTGTTTGTTAAAAAGTTTATTCATAATACGAAATATGTACATATATATATGTATGTATGTATATATGTGAATAAAATGAGAAATGGGTGTAACTATTTCTAGAAATCTTAAATATTATAATAGGTCAACTAGAAACAAAAGGAAAAACTAAGAAAAACTGAAAATATGTATCTGTATATATGCAAAGAAAAAATGAAAAAAAAAAAAAAAATAAAAAATAAAAATACGGTAAAAATTAAAGGAGTTCAAATAGTTTTCCTGTTCATATTATGCATATATATTCATACACACATACAAAAATATATAATGATTGTTATATGTGCTCTACAAAACAAACTTTAAATTGTGTTTTATAAAATATCCTTATTGATTTATTTTTATGGTTATGATAGTTATTATTATTATTATTATTGTAATATGTCTGTTAGTTTAGTATTTTGTTTTCTGTCCAGGTTTTTTATATTTTTGTATATTTTTTTTTTTGTTATTTATATTTATGAGTTTTACATTATTTTTAGAAATAACAAAAAAATATATATGTATGTATATAAAAGTTTTTGGCCTTTTTTTTTTTCCTTGTTTATTTTTTATTTTATTTTTTATTATTATTTTTGTTTTTTTCAAAATTTTATTTCTACTTAAAATCATGTATAAATATATAATATTGTTTTATTTAATATGTTTTATTATTTTTATATTGAAAAAACCACAAAATATATGAAAAAACCACATAATATATGTACAATACAGATAATATTTATATGTATGTGTATTGTGTATAACATAAATTATATATGGATATATGTTTTTTATATATGTATGTATGTAGAGAATATATCTACTATATACAAACCGAATGTTACATCCTGCATAACAATTAGCGCATTAATGCTGCATATTTTTATCTGATTATTATTACACACAGTAACATTTGGTTAAATAAAAAACAAAAACCAAGTGAGCAAAAACAAAAAAAAAAAAAACAAAAATAATAATCACAAAAAATAAAGGAAAAACGAAGCCAAAAGCAAACAAATACAAAAGAAAAGGTATAAAAAACGTGTGAAAAAAAAAAAACACAACAAAATGTAATATACCAAATATATGTTATATATATATATATTTTTTTTTTTTTTATCTTTTTTATATGTATATAACAATATGTACATATATTATATTTTAATGTTCTTTAACTAGACGCAAAGGATGGTATATAGGTGCCTTATTATTATTATTATTATTGGTGTTATAGTCTTTACACAAAAGTATAAAAAAAATATATATATATAAGAAAGGAATAAAAAGAGAAATGAAAAAAGAAAGCGTAGGAAAAATTTTCTTTTTTTTATTTTGTTTGTAATTTTATTCCTTTCTTTTATTATATTTCTAATCTAAAATATATTTTATATTTAATACACATGTGAATTTATGAATATTTACATGAAATATGTGTGATGTATGTATGATATGCTTATACGAATATTTATATGAATGTACTACGTATGTAAGTGATACGCAATATATGAACATATATTGTGAAAATACGTATGTACACATATAAATTTATTCAAATTAAAAAAAAAAAAAAAATGTGAAAATGTTCAAAAATAAAACAAACTCAAAAAAAAAAAAATATATAAATAAAATATAATATGAAAAAAAAAACAATGAAATATAAGTACAAATAAGTATGTATTTTACAAAAATTTAAATAAAATACTCAAATTCTTATGAATTTTATGAATATAATGACAATAAGACACCATAAGTGTATGTATTTCAGAAATAATAAATTTATACTTGTATAAAAAGTAATAAAAGATAAATTTGTTCTTTTCTTTTTACCTTAATTTTCTATTTTCATTTTACTCATTTTATACTTAGAATTTATTTTATTTTTATTTTTGTAATTGTTGTTTTTTTTTTTCTAATAAAAAAATATTGCGTAAAGATTTGTTTTTATGTTATAAAGTACAAGTTTTTATTATAATATAAAAAATCTATCTATGATATATTAGTTATTATGTAGAAAAGAATACCACTAATTTAAGGCAAGAAAAAAATATATGTATATACGTAAAAATAATAATAATAATAATAATACATAAAAATACAGAATTTCATGTACTTGGAAAAATAAGGCGATGTTAGGTAGACATAAATACATACATATGTATGTAATAAAATAAGTGATACTGTGTAACTATAGAAATACATGATATTTAGAAAAAAAAAAAAAAATACAGAAAATGATTAATAGAAGTTCTATGTAGTTATTTAATAATAAAAATTTATTTAAAAAGGAATAACGAATTTCCGTTTTCCTTTTAATACTATTGTAAGTGTACAAGAAAACATAAAAAGAAAACATAAGAAATAAAAGAAAACTAAGACTTTATTTATTAATTTTTTTTTTTTTTTGCTTTGATTTTTTATACTATTTTGCTTATTTGTACAACCTTGATGTTTTGTATAATATTCCTGATGATACTTATGTGTGCTAACACCACACTATGTCGTTATATTATGATGCGATGATATATACCACTTTATAATGGTTAAAGTTGTTGAAACTTAAATTCGTTATCTTTGTTGTTTTTGTAAACGCCTTTATTTTCTTTGTTTGTTTGATTTTTATGTTTTATTT
The DNA here is from genome assembly GCA_963971155.1 of Anthrax anthrax. Lineage (NCBI taxonomy): Eukaryota > Metazoa > Arthropoda > Insecta > Diptera > Bombyliidae > Anthrax > Anthrax anthrax. The sequence continues at coordinate 4,952,249 of OZ020123.1, forward strand.
ATTAAATATATATATTTTAGTTTTTTTTTTTTTATATATTTTTGATTTTTAACTTTTGTAGACAACAAACAAGAAAAAAAATAACAAAAAAAATGATTTTTATTTTATTTACTTTTTAACCACTTTCACCCTTGAATGAAATTTAAAAAAATAAAAAAATAGAAAATAAAATTGTAGAGGAAAATCGTGTCTTTTTTTTAAAAAGTAAGCTTTTTAATAAATTCTATTTTTTTTTAAATAAAAAAATTTTTTTTTTCTAACATTTATTAATTTCTTTGTTCTGTTACAAAATAAAATTTAAAATTTTTTTTTGTATATTTAATTTTTGAAATTTTTTCACTTTATACATTTATATGACCTCTGTAAAAACTAAACTGTATAGAAAAAAAACTTCTTTCAATGCACTTTTATATAAAATTTTTTAAAATAAATATTTAAAATTAATATTTTTTTTAAATTAAGAAAAAAAATTTTCACTTTATTTTAACAATTAAATAATGACAATAATATAAAATCGATGTATACTTGCACTTGCACTCATTAAATGTATGACCAAGAATGGAGATTACTTATAAAATATATTAGTAGTTGTTTATTAAATAACTGCTACTATTCTTTTATATTTTATTATACTTTATTAATTAAAATGTATAAAATTAAAATAAAAAAAAAAAAAATTATATATAATAAATAACATACATAAAATGAAGAATATTAGAAACGTTAATACATAAAAATTTTGATATCCATTTTATGTATTTTCCATATAATATTGTATGTACTTAATTTACACGTATAATAATGTGTACCAGTAAATATTATTTATATTTAAATTAACTCTCTGTAACGCAATTATATGTATTAGGGTAATAGTGAAAAGCATAAAATGTTTCGTTTATATATAATATGCACTCGTATTTATTTATTTTTATTTTTTTTTAAACAAATGACAAAAAAAAAATAAAATTACATGTTTATTAGATGATTTAGTTTATTTTGTTTTAACAATATAATAGTAAAAGTGTTTAATAACAATATAATAATTATTTATTTATATTTAATAACAATAATAATTACATTAGATGTAATAAAAAAAAATAACACAAACCGAATATATTTATTATGATATTTTTAAATAATAAGGATACAGCCAATATCCCTCTATCATATCTTAATATGAACTGGTTTGTATGTCCTTCGTTATCAGCCCATCAACCCATCGTTAAACTGGTCCATGGCCTATATATTATTTCAAAAAAAAAAAAAAAACTAAAAAGTATTCTGTATGTATTGTATGTGTGCAATATTATATAGACACAAAAGAAGAGTAATAGAAGAGTACACGATGTTATCTTATACTGTTATGATACCGTTCTAGTATAACTTTATGCAGTGTAGATACTAGTATTTAAAACACAAAAATAAATAAATAAATTTTAGATTGCATTTTGTGTATATCAAAAATGTATTATACTATACTCTGTATTGTAAAAGATAACGATAAGGATAATGTAGGGGAAAATTCATGTATGTAAATGATGTAATAGCGCATGACTAAAAAAATAATAGTATGAAATTTAATATAAAATGCTCATGATTTGTGAGTACAAAAAAAATTAAAATTATAGTATACACAACTAAAAATTGAAAATCGTTTTTCATTTTTCTTTTTCACTTGTTTTTTTTTATAATTTTTGTTTATGTAAAATGTATGTATACGTATGTACAAGTTTATTTATAAGAAAATCCTTATTTATAATATTATTACATCGGTATATCTAATATGTACAGTATTGGAATTACATAGAATTGAATGAGCATTATCGTGATATCAGTATGTGTATGTACATATATAATAACATAGATAGAAAAACATGACTATACAAAAAGAGATATAGTAAAACAAAGTTTTTTTTTATTGTAAATATTGTATAAATTTTTATTTTTATTTTTTATAGTAGTATTATTGTGAAAATGCCTGCAAAATAGCAATTTAAAATTTAACTATACAATTGGAATTTAACTTCTCACAACATTAAACATTAAAATCTACGCATACACGTATGTTTGTATGTATATAAAAATGTATCTTTGGTCGTATAGAGATAAATAAATACTGGTAGATATTTGTGTAAATGAAAAGCTTACAATGATGTTGATGTTGATGTTGATGATGATGATGATGATGACGATGAAGTTGATAACAATGAAAATGGTGGCATATCCGTATTTATAATGGAAATTCTTTTGGAAATTCTAGATTTCATATTCACATAAATATACATATGTACATATAAATAACATTTTACATACTTTCACACATTTTCTATTAAAATGATAAAATTAATGTATTGTACTCTTCTGATGTTATTAATATGGTGTCGGAGTTGATATTTCTGTTGTTGGTATATTGCTATACTACAAAATTTTATCTACATACAACCCGTTTGCATCACTTATACTTTATTATAAAAAGTTCATTGAACTTTTACGCATACATATATATTTAAAATTTACCCGTTTGTATGTATATATGCATTTTGTGAATACATGTATGCAAATTTCAGAATATATACATATGTATGTACGTGTTTGAAAAAGAACTATAAATGAAATACATATGTATGTGTATTCATTAAAATATATATCAAAGAACGTATGATCACAACAAGTATCAAAACAAGTATTATGCAACATGAAGTTGTATAATGTTATTTGAAAATTTTAAATGAATTTATTTTATAATAGCACATAAGTTCATAACATATTGTACTCATACCATGAATGTACGGAAATAATTGATAAAAGATTTGATTATTTTGTTTTACGTTGTTCATACATATGTATATCTATGCATATACATATGTATGTATGTATGTATGTATTTTTGTAAACGTAATCAACGTGAATATTTTAAATTCCATTTAAAATTTTATATATACCACACATAATCGTGCATATCTTTTATTTATAGACATAGTATATACACAATATAATACTAAATAAATTGAAAATGTAAAGATGTAAAATTTAAATTTCTATGTATTACATGACATACAAAAGTTTCCTTAGAAAAGGTTTTTTTTTTTTTTAAGCAGGTTACATTTGTTGTTTGTGTAATTTCTGTACCTATTTTACATAATAATACATTAAATTGTATATTTGTACTTGTTTGTACATTATACACTTAAATGTATGTACAAAATTATGTATTATAGGTATGTAAAATATTTCTCATTCAAATATATTAATTGCATACTTTCATTAATTTAACCACCTTAACTATGTACGTTTTCGTTAAATGCAAAAACCTTAAATTTTCTAATAAAATTTTTATTACATCACGTAAATACAAAACTAAAATATAAAACTATTTTTGCAATCCTATACATAATATCCTGTAGTGTATGAAATCCTTTTTTTTTTTAAACATATTACATAAATAGAAAATATAGATAACCAATTCACATACAGATAATACGTGTGTGTATATAGTAAACTTTAAGTACATTATTACATGTACATATATGTGTATAATTTTTATTAGGTTAAAAGGAATTAAACTTAAAAACAAAAATCGGACAGAAACCAAAAAAAAAAAAAAATAAAATAAATAAATAAATCCAGAAAATGAAAAAAAGGATACGAAAATATAAAAAAAAAAAAGGATATCTGCCTTAAAAAGAATATTCTGTGCACGATTACCAACTGTGAACAAGTAATCGTATAGTAATCAAGAAAATATCATTTAAAAAGGAAGAAAAAAAAACGTACACAAGAAAAAAAAAACGAAAAGAAAACAGCTCATAGATATGTTCATTGAGCCTGTCATGAGAATGCAGATGATGATGCTGACGATGACGATAATGAGGATGATAGGGTAAAGTACTCATCATAAGCTCCCTATACACACGTACGTGTGTATACATAAAAATAAAAGTGTACGTAATATTTATAAAAGGAAAAAGATGAAGAAGAAATTGAATCATGAAAAAAAAAAAATAATCAATAGATTTTTAGCAAAGTCAGCTTTTGATCCTGTCATTACACATAAGAATTAATTATGAGTATGTAACATTAACTTAATAAACCTTTTATATATACATACACTATATACATACATGATAATCTACAACAAATTTTTAGGTCAAATAATGTTACCGCCAGCCATTATTATATACGATATGATACAATTATCATAAATACTGGTACGATAACAACATGAAAACTATTATTAACTTGTTACCGCTGTTGGTGGTGTAATTGAAGAAAATATTTTCAAAAACGTTTTTTTTTTTTTTTTGTTATTTTTATTTTTTTTAAATATGCATGCTCTCATGTACAGTTTGTTGTCGTTGTCATCATTATCATCATCATCACCATCATTTTCTATAACATTTTGTTGTTATTTTCAAGTTCTTGGAAAAGGATAAAATCTCAATAGGATAAATTTCCGCAATTCATTTAACTTTTTTTTTTTTTTTGTTTTTTGTATTATTATTATTTTATCATTTTTGCTTTTATAGTAGTGTTGTGTGTGTTTTTTTGGTTTTCGGAATATTAGCTGGTATATTGGTTTAAATTGACTAGTAGATTAGTATTTAAATACTTTAAAATGATTAATTTTTCGTTTTTTTTTTTGTTTATATTTAAATATCATATAATATCCTTTTTGTGGGTAAATAATGTTTTTATGTGGTTTGAATAAAAGGATAAAAGTTATATTTAGTATGTTATTACGCATACCGTTAAATAACATAATCATATATGCGGTATATGAAATTGAGTTAAATTAAATTACCTTTAACGTATGTTTGTATGGAAAAAAATAAAATAACAAAAAAACGATTTGATTTTTTTTTTTATTTTGGTTTTATTTAATTCTTTTGTTGCTTTTGTTTTTCTTTTTTTTTTTTTTTTTGTTTTTATTTTGGTATTTTTAACTTAAAAAGTTCATCTTTTCTCTTTGGAACAATAAATAAAACAGTTTAATAAAGAACAAGAAGAAAAGAAAAGAAAAAAAAAATTCAAAATAAAATGTAAAATGAGGCAATTTTGGAAATTGGTTGATTTTGATGTAATCATGGGATCAGTTAAAAAATAATAAAAATAAAATAAAGAAACAAATAAAGGCAATTTTGTTTTTTTTGAATATGAGACATGGGTACGTATTTCTAATAAAACGTATTTACAAAAAAAAAAAAAAAATAAATAAAAAATAAAAAAATAAAATTCGAATTTTTTGGATAATTTGAGGTTGTTAAATTACAAAAATTTAACCGTGTTCACTTTGCTTTTTCTTGTTTATTTTTATGGCATTTTTCCTTTATTTCATCTTTAATTCTTTTATTTTATTTCGTTTTTCTGTAGTTATGTTTAAAACAGGGCGCTTGTTAAAAAAAAAAAAAACAAAATTATTTTGCCTTTTTTTTGTTTTGTTTAGGGATTATATTATTTAAAATTTTGTTTGATTTTAAATTGAAATAAAATGATTTTATGAATCGTATTTAATTAATTTAGATTGACATTTTATTTAACATTTTCAAATAAATTTTCAAATTCATATATAACCCATATATGTATAGTATGTAATCGTAATGTTAGGGTAAAATTTTATTTGAACAATATTAATAAAATCATATGAAAAGATCATTTGATCATTCATTTGAATAAAATTAAATTATGGAATCATATATATGTATGTATATGTGTACAATAAATAAGGGATATGAGGCACATACGTATGTATGTACACTAAAAAAATAAAATGTTCATACATAATATTAATGTGCTTACATACATACGTATTCAAGTATGATATGTATTTTCTTATGTACATACATATGTGTGTATGACTAAAAATCATATTTCATTTGATAAAAAAAAATGTAATATTTTACAAAAGCACATTAATTTAAGTTTTATTCTCTATGTTATCATGATAAAAATAAATACTTTATAATTGTACAAAAAAAAAAAACATTAACACAATAAAAGAATTTTTAATTTACTGAATACACCATTCATATTTTTATTGTTATTTTACATGTGTATACATTGTACAATTATGTAAGAAAAAAAAAGTAAATAAATAAAAAAAAAATAAATAAATCAGTACAGCGCAAAGTACGAACGAACAAAATATCTGAGTATATACACATTTATTTATAATGTATATATACAACTTGTCATGATAAACCGTCAGGTATTTTTATATTTTCCTTTTTAATTTTTTTTTTTTGTTTTTCTTCAGTAAAGTCCTTGTTTTAACTTTTTTAAAGTCTAACAAAAAAATAAAAAAAAACGAACCTAGGACTAAAAGTTAATATAAAATAAAAATCAAATGATTGTTAAGCATGCTATTTTCATGATTTTATAACAGTCAAGTTAAATTATAAAGTAATGTATATAATACACAAAGAAATAAAATAAAGTAAAAGGAAAACCCTTGTCAAGGAAAATGTACTAGAATTCTTTTTTTTTCTTTTTTTTGTTTTTTTCTTTTAATACTTGAAAATTCACATAGTTAGTTTACTTGAATACCATTATAAATATTTTTAGAATTTTACATATATGTATGTACTTAATTTTACATAATGTACAAATTTATATTATATACAAATTTATATAATAAAATGTTACGCCAGTTTTGTGAATAAACAAAGCATTTAATTTTGCTTAAAATAATAAAGTATGCGAAAAAAAAATATATAATTAAAAATACAAATAAGTGAGAAAAAAAAAACAATTTTTTCCTGTTTTTCTTTTTAAATGTTTATTTTGTGTTGATAACGTTTTTTTTTTTGAATTTTTTTTCTTGTTTGGTGAAAAAAGATAAAAAAATATTTAAAGGACGTTTTATATGTATAAATATATAAATAAATAAATACACCAGTAAAGAAGCTGTTTTTATATTGGCATGTATGTACATACATATAACCATTATATATGGATGTAAGCACGTTGTATATTTGTCTAACATTTTTTAGGTAGATAATATGAATATATTTACTCTCATTAAAGGCATACATCACACACATACTGTGTAAAAAAAAAAAGAAACATGAATAAACCTCCATACATAATTGACCGCATAAATATTTACATTTAATAGAAAAAAAGAAAAAACAAAAAGAAATAATATAGCAACAACTACATGAATATAGTAGCAGCATTTTCCTTTCTTTTTTCTTTTTTTTTTTTTTTGAAACAGGACTGCTTAAAAAAAGGTTGCAAAAAAGATCAAAATAATGAAAAAAATCACAATTCATTTTGTATTTACATATATGTGTATGTATTGCCAAAAGTATATTACATACACGGTATATATTGTGTAGCGTAGATGCCATATATTTTACGAAATAGAAAAATATCCCCAATAGACAATTTTTTTTGTATTTTATCTATGTTATTGTTGTTTTCGTTGTTATTCTTTAGTATATATTTTACGTTCACTGTTATTTATCATATGTTTTCATATAATTCTGTTTTTTTTTTTTCTTTTTCATCAAAATTACAACACATATTTATGTATTTATGTGTATGTAAATTGCAAAAGGATAACATACAAAACGCATAAATTAAAAGGAGAAAATCTACAAAAAAAAAAAAAAACAAAAATAAAATTCATATATTGTTTATAAAAGAACGTATTTATTTATATTTGTATAAAGATTTTCTTTCGTTAAAAAGGATATACAGAGTCGACGCTGTAAATTGAATACAAAAAATTTTTCTCTTTTCATTTATATGTATTCTATCATTTTCTCTTTATATTCATATATAAATGTAATATAAGAAATTTTCTATATGGTACGTATGTACATATATATAACAAGGCTAATACAGAGATAAAATTATGCTCAATTTTTTTTTTTTTGATTTTTTTTTTGTTACCAAGTATAATGTTAATTTGTTGTTGTTTAGCTCTTTAAATAATTTTTTAGTATACTACTACTAGGGTTATAGGCTACTTTGCAAACTATATTGTTAGGACATTATCATCATCATACACATATACGTATTTTACTTGAAAAGTTTAGACTACAAAAATTTTTATATTTTTATTTTGTTTATATATATACAACATATACATTTATAAAAAAAAAGAAAAAAATAAAAATGTGCGCCACCCTACTGAAAATTTTGTTAAATTTTCATTAAAAATATACAAAAAAAAGAAAAAGATGTTTGTAAAAATAAAGAAAAAATTAATACGAAAATTATAAATAAATAAGAAAAAATATTTTGTTACTTAATTCTTCTTTTCAATTTAAATACTTACACATATATAAATAAAATCAAAAATAATAATAATATTAAAAAGAAAAAAAAAAAAACATTTCTATTACAAATAATAATTATATAAGTTTTTAATATTATGAAATATTATTTTCAAAATAAAATTCAAAAGAAAACAAAAGTTTTAAACTCGTGTTCCTGATTATTTGCTGCTTTTTTTTTCGCTTGTTTTAAAGTGATGTTAAATAAAAATATATTACACATAAAAGAAAATAAATGAATAACGAAATCGATATTAAAATTATAAATAATATTTAAATAAAATTGAAATAGAAAGAAAAAGAAGAAAATACAGAATAAATTGTGAAAAAAAAATATATTCTTGCAAAGAAAAAAATCGAATCTTCCAAACACGTACCAAATATAGTACACGCGTAAAAAGAAAATACAATTTTTTTTTTATTTTAAGGATTTTTTTTTTTTTTACTGAATTTGTTTATTTATCCTGTTACTGTAGTAATACATAATAAAGTGAGGAAACGTCAAAAAATACATCGATAACAGATTTTTGTTGGTGATAACTCAGAGGAAAAACCAAAAACAAAAAAAAATAGAAATTTCAAATTTTCCCTAAATTTTATATACATACATACATGCATAAGTAGGTACTATGTGGTACCATTGAGCAACAAATTGATTGATACATGCTGTTATATACATATACAAGCTGTACATAATTCATTTTAACTGCATAGAGTACATAATATTTGTATGTAATTAAAAAATAAATGCGAGAATCAACTGAAAAATCAAGATGATACTTTAACAGCACGAACATAACATATAACTATTAACCTTTGATGTTAACTTATTATACATACATACATATATGCTTATATATATTTGAAGGTAAGTAACAAAAATATAATACATTGATTCCAATTGTTCTTATATATTTTTGAGGAGGGTAAAAGATATTGTATTGAAATGCATTATATTCGTATAGATATAATACATGTGCTTATACTTTATACTATGAAAACATGACAGTAGGATGTTGATATTAAATATCAAGTGTTATTAATTCCTTTATTTATATTTTCATATATATATATTTCAATGATAGCACATATTATAGAGAGCAAAAATAAAAAATAAAATTACACAAACAAAACTATAACACATGATATACTGACATAGAATATGTACAGCATAAAGATACAAAGAATAATACTTAAAGCAATATTAGATGAAGGATAAGAAAAATATTGATAAAAAAAAAAAAAAATTGAGAGAAAAAAATAACAACATCTATAAAAGATAAACAAAAAATAAGAATTTGTTTTTTATGGTGATCATTTAAGCAATATAAGATATTATTTGATAGATAAGGCGTAATAACTGTTATTAAAACATTAAAACTTATCGTACTTATTTTTGGGTCATGACAAAATGAAATTCCTTAATCAATAGTGTGATCGATTACAAAATAAACACCATTATCAAATTATAAAAGATTGATAATGTCAACAATAATAATTTATGTTTAGATGTTTATATCATAAACATATGGTAATCAATTTTAATTTATAAAATTATGTACATCTTTTAGATATCTAAAAATTTAGTTTTATTTAAACGATATATCTTTCTTAACATTATCCAACATTTCACATATAAAAAAATATCCAATAAATTTTCTACAGCAACTATCATTGACAATGTTTAATTTACACTTTTCTTTTTTTTAAAAAAAAAAAAAAAAACTTTGTTTTAAATTTATTTATTTTTTTTCCGAACAAATTTTCTAATTCAAATTTGGAGTACTAGAAAATTGAATTGTTCATTATATCCGTGTATATGTATACTAAACACTATTGTATATAAACATTTATGTTTTTAATTCTATTCATGAATTAGGTCAATCAACATAATTTACTATAAAATTTTCTTAATACAATATATTGGAAAATTGCCAAAAAAATCGATTAAATTGAAAGCAAAAACAATACGATAATAATATACCATATTAGAAAATGGCAAAATGCATTATTGACTTGAATTAATCTTTTTAAATTTTTTTTGTTTTTGTTTTTTTTTAATTTTTGTAATTTAAATACAAGAGAAAAATAAGATTTTTTTTTTTTTTTTTTTTTAGTAATTTTATTTTTGAATTTTTCTTTTTGCACTTAATGTGTGACTGTTTTCGATATGTGAATGTACATATTGTGATCAATTTTCTTCTAATGGTGTAATATATGCAATTTTACTTTTTTGTAATATTGCCAAAATTACAAATACATGAACTTCATAAATAATTTATATTTAATATAAACTTTTTAAATATGTATGTATGAATTAAATTATCATACGTACTATATTTTTTAAATATTTTCACAATAGGACTTATGTATGTATGTGAGCATATGTATCTTTTGTCTTCTTTAATAATTTTTAATAAGAGCATTTCATGGGCAGTGTTACCATAATTCATAAAATTTTTATATAATATGCAATGCATTTTTGAAATATCAGCTAATACACTATGATGTAAAGTGGCAATACTTTCCATAAGGTCATTAGTGCAAATACTTAAAAAATATAGTATAGATATTTCTACATATGTGTTGTATTACCCATATGATATGAATGTGACTCGAATATAATTATCGTTTATTATTATAAAATTTTCTGTAATAATACTTAGTTCAATATTTTAATAAAATCCAAGTGTAAATGTTTTAATCGTTTTGTGGTATTTCTATTTATATACTTAGCTCATCTATTTATATAAAATTTAAAAATAATAGTTCAAATGTGACACAAGCGTGCATATTGCACATTTACATTTTATACAAAAAATATATTTTTTTTAACATGTACGAAAAAAAAAAAAATTATAAAGTTTTGACAGTTAATTTTTAAAGAAGTTTTTATTTGAATAAAAAGTTTTATAATATCTTAAAAAAAAAACAAAAACTTTAAGAATTTTTATGTTATCTTTTAAGATTTGGGTATTAAACGAAAACCATACTATATATGTATGTATATTTATTTATTTTTTTTTATTACAAATTTTTGCATAATATTACATTTATCCAAGTATAACGTAGACAACCGCATATTTATCTTATAGTCAAAAGATCTATACAATATGGTACATACATGTAAGAATAAATGAAAAATGTGTTGCAGTCTAGTTTAGACAGAATGACGACTATGGGTCGATTTATTTGCATTTTGTTTCATTGTTTTACATTTTAACACTTTTTCTATTATAATCTAGAAAATAATCTTGGATCGAGTTAAAAACAAAAAAAAAAAACAAAAAAATAAATAAATAAAAGCAGAAAACAGGACAAAAAAGGAAAAATAGAAAAAATTCTTTTGCATTTTTGATTTTTTTTTGTTTTTTAAATTTAATTTTAAAATTTTCTACTGTCACATTGATTTGCTTCTTTTTCTTTGTTTTCGAAAATACTTTTAAATTTCATTTCAAAATTATTTTTTTTTTTAAATAAAACTACGATAACTAATATTAACGAGTACTTACATTAAATAGTTGAACTTTACTTAACTTATTAAAAGCTAAATATAATAAGAATAATTAAAATCTGATTATCAAATAAAAAGAATATTAAAATGTCATTCATGTGTATATAATTTTCATTTTGCTTTTTTCATGTTTTTCTTCTTCTTTTTTTTTTTTCTATTTTCGTTTACTATATAATTTCCATTAAAGCACACCATTTTCAAATCATCATTATCAATCATAACGTTTTGTTAGTATGTTTGTATGTATATATGTACGTTTTATCATGAATTCTGAATTTGTATATACTACACATGATATTACATTTTACACATATGAATTATTAGACATTCATAAATAACCCACAAATTTGAAAGGACTTTAATTAATACATACATACATACACACATAAGTACATACTGTCTGTATTTACTTACAAATTTACGTTTATATATGTAACATACTGTAATTATACATTTAAAGATATAGGGTGTAGAAATGTCACAGTATATATACTGTACAAAAATATATGGTTTATTATTGTTGCATTTCCAATATACACACATGTAATTCATACAATCAAATGATTAATGATGCAAAATAAAATCACATTCATATTCATACATATACATATGTGCTTAAAAATATGTATTTTCTTTTTTTTTTTTTAAATATTTTTTATCAATGATGACAGACAGTGAAAAATTATATTTTTCATACTATGAATGAACGGGTGTACACAGTATGCATAACATATCTAAATTTACGTTCATATATTAAAAGATAAAAAGAAAAAGAAAAAAAAATTAAAATTAAAAATAAAATATGCACATAGATATGTATGTGGATACACATATGTACATATGTGTGGGTATATGGGAAATTAGAAAGACAGTCAAAGAAATAAATAGTAGAAAATAAAAATGAGAAGATGAAATTTTAAATTTCAACGAAAAAAAAAAATACTTTTTTTTTTTGTCTTTTTTCAAATGCTTAGATGAATACATAATTTGTGAAATAAAAACGTCTACACTAAAACTTTAAAAAAAAGAAGAAAATTGTGAAAAAAAGTGAAGTTCACTTTTAAGTGAATTTCATGTATGTACTGTATATGTATATATATCGCATTATAAAATAAATATATAAAAAATTTCAAATGTATTCCACTTGCATACAAAATATAATAATTATGCAAAAATATGCACTTATACATATTCTGTGTGCATATGGGATTGTGAAAGTTAATGAAAAATTTTTTTTTTTTTTTTTTTATCAGAATATTATAATATTAAAATCAGATTACATAACCAGAATTAAATGTGGCATGTGCACATTTTGTGAATATGTGTAATAACATTTGCTTATAACATGTTATATATGTATGACAATGAAATTATATATTTTTTTTTTTCATTCTTGAGATAATTATATGTATTACACATTAATTAGTATTCTAATTACATGAATACCTTTCATTACATTACAAAAATAAAGAATATTTCAAAGAATATTTCTTTATTTCATTTTGTTTTTTCATTCTTTTTAAAAATAGAATAATTAAAATGTTAACGTAAGAAATAAATTTTTTTTTTTTTTTATTAAAGAATTGCTTTCTTCCTCATATTATATTATTTGTAATTTTTTTAAAAAAATGCAATTTATTACAAAATTTGTACTAAGAAAAAATAGATACTTAGTCATGAATTTTATTTTTTCTTTACAATATAAAAACCCACTTAATAATTTAAAAGTTTAAAAGTAAAAGAAAATCCTGAAAATAAATTGAAAATCGAAAATTTTCATCAATATCAATATGTTAACCTGTAACTTAATTCCTACACATACATATTTCATTCATGATAAATAATGATAATCAGTCTTAGTTGAAGTTTTTAATATTTTCATTTATTTTATTTTTTATTTTTTTTTATTTTTTATTTTTATTTTTTTGCTTTGAAATTTACTACTATATATTTTTTTTTTTTTGTACAATTTTTAAGATTTCTAAATTTATCCAAAAAAATATGTCAATGTTGTTGAACTTTCATTTTTCAAAAAAAAAAAAAAAAAAAAAAAAAAATACGAAAAAAGAAAATAGATAAACAATTTACAAAATAGACAGAAGAAAAGAAAATAAATAACAAAAACAGACAACAAAAATAATATAGTGAAAAAAATAAGTAAAATACTCACATATAAAAAAAAATCAAAACGGAAATATATTTTTCTTGATTACATTGTATTTCGTAATTGTGTACATTTCCTTTTTGTCTAAAATGTGTATTTATTCCTGGTTTTGATAACACCCATATACGTATACGATTGAAATCAAAAAATGTCTGTACACATATGTGAAATCAAACAAAACAATAAAAAAAAAAAAATAAATAAAAATAAATGAAAGTATCATAATTCAAAAAGAAAAGAAATACTTGACATAGTGAATTTATTTTATTTTGTTTTTCCTTAACAATTTTTGATTTTTTTTTTTTTTTTCAGTTTTGTTGCTTTTACAATCCTCCCATAACTTAAATGGAATACAGATAGATCTGTGTGTGTGTAGGTGTATATATGTAAACCATATCATATAATTTCCCAATATTTTCTATAAATGTACATAAATATAATTTTCTTGTATTTTGTTTACTTGTATTACAACACATAAAAATAGAAAACATTTTATGTTTTATCTGTATCTTTTATATAAAAGTATAAGAAAATAACAAAAAAAAAAAAAAAAAAAACCATAAATAAATCACACTTGGTTTAATGTTTTATTAACTGGATTAACAAAAAAAAAGTAAAAATGAAAATGTATTTCAATTTACGAGTAAAACGAAATTTATGTACAATAAGATAATTATATATGTACAGGATTTGTACTTATATGTATTCTTGTTAACCATAATAATTTAAAATTTGATTGATATAAAAAAATTTTTTTTTTTTAAAGCTATTTATTTTGTATCTCTACAAGGAACATTTTAAAGGATATTTATAGCATACTCATATGTGCATGAAAAAAAAATTATAGCCATTTCTGTTCAGATTTTCTATGATATAATAAAAATTTTTGTAATATAATGGATGAATTGAATGTCGAAAATAATAAAAATAAACAATAAAAATGATAACTTGAATGATTTTTGATTGAATTCTGAAAGATGATCAAAAAAAAAATTAAATAAATCAAAAATAAAAACACACATGAGTACCATAAAATTTATAAAAGAAATTTCATAGTATGAATAAAATATTTAAAATATTTTGAATCTATTTCCAAGAATTTCAATCAAAAAAAAAATTTTTTTTTATATTAAATTTTATTCAAATAAAAATTTAAAATATTTCACAACTGTAAAAATTTTATTTGGTTTCATTTTCCTGTAATTTAAAAAAACAAAAAAGAAAAGAAAATAAAATGATTTTTAATCAGGAAAAACTTTTTTTTTTTTTAGCATTAAAATTAATTTTCAATTAAATTTTATCATTGAATTACCATTCATAATACTTAATAAAAATTTATGTTAATATACTAACAATGTGAAAAATTTTTTGTATTGTCCTTTTTTTTTTTGTTTGTTTTCCTTTTAGAAAGAGCAAATAAATATAAATATAAAAACATTTTGTATTGTAGATAAGAAAATTACAAATTTATTCAAATTTACATTTTATAATTAAAATTTAATATAAAGTATTTGAATTTTTATATAACATACATATAAAATGTTTGTATATATTTAATGAATATTGGTTTATCAAAAAATGAAATTTTTAGAAAACAAATCATTAAATTTAATTGTATTAACCTTATTTCCTTTTATTATGTGATAATATGTAGGAATGTTTGTTTGTGTGGATATGTTGTATATGCAATGATAAAATCATTTTAAATTTGTTTAAATTGTTGTTATATAATATTATGACTTTTTGTTTTTTGTTTTTTTTTTTGCACAATTTTATATATTCGAAAAATAAACATTATCTTTATATACAATTACTTATGTCGTGACACTAAATAAGTGTACACTTGTGTATTTAAGAAAATTTTTGTAGGTGTACACAATCATACTCTAAATGAAATCATATTCTGGTTTGTATATATATATATTCTGGTTTTATGATAAGGTTCGTTAAACAACATAAACACGCATATATATATGTACAACATTATATGCATAGAAACACGAATATGACCTTAATGATAACAGCAATATAATAAATGTAATGTTGTGAGGTGCGTGCAAAAGGATATTTATATAAGATTTATTTTATGTTTTTTTACACGTATTTTTTTTTTTTATTCCTAACGATTTTGATACAAAAAACAAAAAAATAATCATTTGAATTAATATGTATAAAAAAAATATTTTTTTTGTTTTTGTATTTCTTTTATGTCTAGCCATACGTTATTTGAACACAAGGAAAATAAAAAGATTTTTTGAAATATGGAATTATAACACGAAATAAAAACAAAAATTAAATAACATTGGAATTTATTAATTATTATACGATATTTGCAATATATACAGATATTTGAAAATCTAAGCAAAATAGAAATTAACATATTTGAAAAAAAAAGAGAACAAAAAAAAATGTAGAAAAACGAAAATAATACAAAAAAAAAAAAAAAAAAAAAACATAAATTAATATGTTCACTTTTTTATAATACAAATGATTAGAAAACGAAAATCTATTAAATTCCAAATAAAAATTTATTATTAATCAAAAGACAAGAAAATAATTTTAAAGGTATGGCCTTACATGGTTGGCGACTTTTCGGAGTTGCTGGAACAATTTTTGCTTATGTAATTGTGATATTATTTCTTTCGATAATTAATATGCAAACATCACCATTAAAACGACAACAAATTGGGCGATTTGGTGAGGTATGCAAATTATTTTGAATATAATGAGAACCAAAAAAAAAACAAGAAAAAAAAAATTATTTTCCTTTCTTATTCATTTGATTTAAATTTAATTTCATTTGTATTTGTTTGTTTGTTTCTTTTTATTTTTACAGTTAAGCGATATACATAGTTATGAAATTATAGGTAATAGTATTAGACGACAAACAATAAAATGGTGCTCAAAATTAACATTTTTAAGTGGTACACCATTCTTTCCTCCATTGGGTTCTATGAAAAAAATGTATGCATCAGATGTATTAAATGCTAAATATAAACAATTTTTAAAAAATAATCAAAATCAAGAAAGAAAAACATATTTTTTACCACAAAATGATAATAATAATATAAATGATAATGCCGATAAAGTAGGATCAAATAATATGAATGATGATGAACGTGATAATAGTAATGAAGATGATAACAATAATAATAATAATAATAATAATAATAATAATAATAATAATAATTTTAATATAAATGGATTAACAGCACTTGCATCATTTCCTGGTAGTGGAAATACATGGTTAAGATATTTATTACAGCAATCAACAGGTAAAATAAACCATTGTCATTAATATATAAAAATAAATTTGATATAAATAAGAATTTATTGTTAAATTGATATTTTATAAAGGTATTTTAACTGGTAGCATTTATAAAGATTATGGTCTATTAAGGAGTGGTTTTCCTGCTGAGAATATTTGTAATGAATCTGTATGTTTAAAAAAAATTTCCAATTAAAGAATTTATTTTTGTTAATTGTTGATTTGTATCTTTTTGTTATCATTTTGACAATTTTTTAAAGGTGTTAGTAGTGAAAACACATGAATGGGGTCCTAAAGCATGGGAAAATTTCAATAAAGCAATACTTTTAGTACGTGATCCAGATAAAGCTATACTAGCTGAATTCAATAGACAAAGTGGTGGTCATATCGGTTTTGCATCACCAGATAGATATAAAAGGACAAAAGGACGATGTAAGTACATATGTATATGTGAATCTTAATATAAAAAATTTCCCTTTTTAAATTGTAAAAATATAAAATAAAAAATCTTAAATAATTCAGAGTTTTAAAGTATTCAAAATAATGAAATATTTTTTTTATTATAATTTATTCGTAATTTTCACCATGACTTAACACCAAAAATCTATCTGTCTCATAAATGGATTTTACAATATAAAAAAAATTGATAAGAAAAAATCTTTTTAAGTACTATCATTTTCCAATTAATCCGTTAATTCGATCGAGATATTTTTCGCTTATATTATGGTTTAAAATGGTGTGAATTGAACATTCAAATTTGCACCTAATTTTCCTAAAAGTGAGAAAAAATTTCAATAAATTTTAAAATGAAAAAAAAAAACATTTTTTTTTCTATAAATAATCCTATGTAATAAATATCTTTAATCTCACTTGAAAAAATAAAAATAGAGTCGAGAAAAAAATGTATGTAACGTATAAGGTTTTTTTTTGTTTTTTTTTTATTTTAATACCATTTCTGGTCATTTTGGTGTATTCGATTTTTTGTATAATAAATATTGTACATGAAATCCAGGGAAAAGAGAAGACACAATGAAAGTGGACTATGAATTTTTATTTTTTATTTTATTTTATTTTTTTTTGTAATATATTTTTTAAAACAGTTTTTACTAATTGATATCAATTTTTTCGATTTGATTAAGATTAAAATATATTATACGTATCTATCCTTTTTATTATCTTAATCAACATTATCTGCAAAATAATTTAACATACATATCTAAAATAATTCCCAATATTCAATTTTATTAATTTATTTTATTTTATGAAAATTAAATATTGGCCTTTTAAAATTTCAATAATGATTTCATATTAAATAAAATCGATTAATTCTAGTCTTTGAAATTATAAAATTTCTATTAATAAAATCAATTGTTTCATTATATTGAGAAAAATCTAATTAACATATTTAATTTTATTCATTCATTTTTTATTTAATTTCATTCAATGTACATACTTTCATTGTATTGTGAATATTTTATTTGAATTATAATTTTTTTTGTTTTTCGTTAAATTTCAGATTGGCAAAAATTTGTTCGAACAAAATTAAATGTATGGGAGAATATGAATTTAGCATGGGCAAAAAATTTTACTGGAAGCCTAAAAATAATTTATTATGATGATTTAGTTAATGACGTTGAAAATACACTACGAAGTATTTTAGAATTTTTAAATTTTATTATAGATGAGGTAAGTGTATACATTTAAATGCATGCAAATGAAATAAATTGTTAAAAAAGAAATCTTTGGCAAAAAAAAAAAAAAAAAAATACAATCAGTGGAAATATCTTGTTTAAATTTTAATCCATGGTTTTCAGTTTGTCCTTTTAAATTTAAGTTGGTTATCGAAAATTTTAGTATTCTAAGCATTTTTTCTGATTTTTTTTTCTTGTTTTTTTTTTGTTTATTTCGAATTTTTCATTTAATAGGAAATGTTTGCATGTGCAATGTCACGAAAAGAAGGAATATACAGACGAAAAAAACGTGTACTATCATTTGATCCATATGGTCCAGCAATGAGAAAACGTATTGAAGAAGTTAAATTAAAAGTGTATGCAATTTTAGGTAGAAGCACATAACATATTTTTTACGATTATTAAATATAAACAAAATTATTTAAAAAAAAAAATAAAAAATAAATGAAAAATTTTTCCTATATAAATTGTAAACATGAAAACGAAAATAATAATAAGAGAAAAAAAAAATAAAAAAATAAAAATAAATAAATAAAATAAAAATCAATAAAATTAAATATCGAAAAATTTAAATAAAATGTCTTTGGTTTTATTGAATAAATTTTTTTTTTTTTTTTGTTTTAAATTGAATATTTTAAATGTATTTAGCACGTGCGATTCAATTTTGTATTCAAATCTCATCTTTTGTATAGATATGTACATACATATTTTGTAAAGAAAGAAAATACGTGAGACCTACTAAATAACATTTAAAAAAAAGCCGTTTTTACATTGTTGTATGCTTTAATTTTTTTTTTAATTTGAAAATCATGAAAAAATGTTCATTTGTTTAGGTACATTGTCGTCTTTAACATACATTTCAATTAAACAAATATTTAATGCATTATTGTATTTGAAAAAATAAAATAAAATTTATTTTAGGTATTTTTGATTTTGTAATGAATGAAAAGCAAATGTATGTGTACATATTATTGGGAGAAGGGTACATGTACGTATTTTTCATTGTTAAAATAAAATAATAAACGAATAATGTTGTTGATAATATTTGAGTGGCGGAGGTTAACAACATTTTTATGATAAAATAGTTGACATATTCATATGTGTTGCTATGTAACATAAATCTACTGTATGAAAAAGAATAAAAAAAAATTTTTTATTATTTTGATTGCTATTCAGAGTTACATAGATAAAAGTATGAATTTTATGAGTATGTGTAAGTATCGCTGAATAGATGCATTTAAATTTAGCTGAATATGATTGTGTTATCATATCAACAAGATCGTCATCGTTGTAATCATATATCGTTGTCATCACACACATAATTCAGTATTATAATATATGTTTGTATGTATGTATGTGTTCAGTAGTTGTTCACTCTTTATATGTATGTTTAATTACTATATACATACTATATAGTACACCTTCACTTTTGACAAGCGGGCTTGAATTTGTTATGATACTATTGTTTGTTGATTTTTACAACATATGTAGGTACATACATACATGGATTGCACATATTCAAAGTCCCCTTTATAATAATGATAATAAAAAAATTCGAAAAAAAAAAAAAAATGTAATCATAATAGAAATTCCCAAGCGTCAAGTATGTATGTTATATTCCCACAGAGAACGTTCCACAAGAATAGCGACCCATTCATTCATATATTTTATATAGGTACCTATACTGTATATATGTAAGTATAATCTTTCCTTTTTAATCAACCTACACTTTTTTGAGTACACTTTGTATATGTTATAAAAATTGTTTTTTTTTTTAATCATGTTTTCTTTTGAGTACCTTTTCGTTTTTTTGTTGTTGTTGTTTTGTTTTAGTCTTTTTTCAACTTTTTGATTGTTGTATTATTATATATTAAAAAGGTGGACTGTTAAAAACCAGAAGACAAAACAACTACTATACCATTAAACCGCCACCACATAAAAAAGTTGATAAACATAAATGTAGTAAACTAAATATATAGTGGTTGTAATACTGATTGTAGTATACTAAAGACAACAGTGAATAACATTTGATAGCATTATAGCGGAATTTTTTTTTTTCTACTATAAAAAAAAAAAAAAAAAATTTGAAACAAAATAAAAGGTTGATTTAAATACACATACATATATGCATTGTATACTAGGAAGGAACAGAGAATTTTCATTTCTTTTTAAATCAAACTTGAAAAACACTAAATAGTTAGATAGTACATTTTATGTACATTTTACAACATAGCCTGATGTTCAGTGTTTTCTTTAGTTTAATGTAAAAATTCAACGGAAATGTATCAAAAAGTTTTTTAATATTTTTTTTAAATAAATTTTTATATTAATTATTGTGCATTTATATGAAACAATTAAGAAAAGAGAAAAGTTCGTTATTTTCATTTAGATTTTTTTTTTTTTTTGTTTTTTATTTTTTTGAAAATCAATTGAAAAACAATTTAAACGAAAAACTTTACGATGTAAATGAAAACTTAAAATAAATATTTTTTTTTTTTTTGTTTTTATGTTTAATCAAAAGTATAAAACATGAACAAATTAAATAAAAATAATACGAAAAGTATTAAAAGCATTATTGAATTTTTGTTAAATACAACAATACAATATGATACAACAATACAATACAAATGAGTAAATGCGTTAACACGGCAGGATTATTATGGAACTTTTCCATATGTGTACGTAACATACATATGTATTTTGTTTTGTTTCTTTTTTTTACATTTGTTGTTTAAGTGTAATTGATACGCTTTAATGTGTATTTTTTTTTTAAAAGTTTTTTAACAATGAAAATAAAAATAAAATAAAATTCGAATGCAATTTATGTCAAGCAATTATCTGATGTATTTTGCAATTAAATTGTATACAAAAACGTGGTTATATATAGCTATGTGATATGTAATGTTTTCATGTTTTCATGGTAATTAAAAAATAACAACAAAAATTTTGAAAATTACTAAAAGTTTTTTTTTTTTTTTTTGTGTCTTCAGTGCTTTTAATTAAACATAAAATAAAAATAATAAAATTCGAATTAATTGAATATGGAGTTTTAATAATTTAATATAAGAAATTTTTTTTTTCGTTTAACAATTTATTTTTATGACAAGGATCTTTATTAAAGGATATACGGGTACGTACCCATGAATTCATTATTATATAATTTTCTCAATCTTCAAGGATATAATTTTATATACATATACAAGGTATGTAGATGATTTTCTTGTTCTTTTTTTTTTACTTTTTTATTAAATTACTCAATTTTTTTTTTTTTGTTAATAGAAAATTTATTTAGAAAAATAAAATGAAATTCTTTGAAAATTTTGAAATCCCCTGGGATACTTCTTAAATACGATGAAGAAAATTCCTTATGAATTAGAAAGTATATAATTAAATGAAATTCATTTGATGAGAACAGATTTGAAAATCTTTTTTTTTTTTTTTTTTTTTTTTTGTTGAAAATTTTTCAATTATTTCCAAGAATAAAAATTAAATAAAAATTTCAATTTAATTGACCTTAAAGATTTCTATTCAACTAATTTTATATACAAATGAAATTTAATTTTTTATGTTGAAAAAAAAAAAAAAAATTTATTTATTCATAATCATGATTGTTAACAAAATAATATGATTTGAAAATCCGATTTAAAATGTTAGTCAAAACAAACGAATAATTTGTTATTTGAAAAAACAAAAAAAAAAAAAAAAATTTGAATTGTTTAAAAATTATATAAAATAATTATTTTATTATAAAATCGATAAAAGGGGAAAATCAATAAAATTTATATGAGTTTATTCAAAACTTAATTCAATTAGCATTTAATGGTATTTATTTATTTATTTATTTATTTTTGTTTACATATATAAATACAATATTAGCATTTGAATATAAATGAATATTGTAATTTGAAACCAGGAAATAATTTGATTGAAAATACACAAACAAATTCGTTTATAACCATTTTCATTTTATCAAAGTACTTTATTGGGATCCCCACATTTATTTATTTATTATATCATTAAAATCAACCATATGAAACATTTTTCATGGTAACAAAATATGTACGGTATGAAAAAAAAAAAAAAAAAAAGACGAACTGAAAGAGACAATTTTGTTATGCTTAATTTGTTTTCCTATGGTGTATCTATATGCATTTAATATACACACGCACATTCGTTTACATATGTCGCATGTTATATATACTTTCGTTCATTGTACGCATAGGCCGTAACGATTTCTTGTAGACAGATCTCAGACAAAAAACGTAAAAAGGAACAAAATAAAAAAATAAAAAAAATAAAAAATGTAATCGTCAGCAGCAATTTAAAGTTAACGAGTTTTCTTAACCTGAAAACACAATACTTTAATAATTTTGCTATAAAATGCATATACATACGTACATACACATACGTACATAATACAGATTTAATATCCGTTCAAGAAATATAAAAAATAAGGATATAAAAGTTAGGAATTTTATTAGTATTTTTAGATTGAAAAGTTATGTATCTGTTGACCTCTTTTATTAATATATACATATATTGGAATTAAATTGTTTGGACAGCTTTTATATACTTGAATGTACTTAAATGCAATTGAATTACATACACACAAACACACATGTTTATATGGTGTAATTTTCACATATGTATGTGTTTGTAACTGAATAAATATTTTTAAATTATCTTTTCCATTGTTTAAGAAAAATTTTGTTCTAAATAATTTATGTGCATTTTTTATATTATTCAATTCTGTTACCATCATTTGTCCTTATACACATATACATACATATATATATAATTGCTTGTGATATCATAAGTTAATAATGGTCATGGTACGCCGTTTTAATAATAAATTTCAATGTACATGTCCATGTAGATAAATATACGTATGTTTAAATTTTGTTTACGCTTGGCTAAACACATACGTACATATTATCAACATCATTATCATCACAAATGAAGTGCATGGGTACGTTTTATTAATTTCATAAAATTTTATTTTTATTTATTTTTTACTTTTGCATTCTTTTTCTAAAATTTATGATAAAATAACTTAACAAGTTTTTTTTCCCCCTCCTCTTGGTTCTTCTTAATAAATTAATAAAAATAATTTTTATGATCAAAATGTATTAAAAGAATAAAAACAAAAAAAAAAAAGAATATTTGAAATAATTCAAATTTGTTGAATTTATAATTCACTTCATAGTTAAGAATTTTGACCTTTTATTATTATCTAATGTTCTGTAAAAGATTATATTTTTTTATTGTTGTAACTAAAAAAAATTTTTTAATTTTATTATTATTTTGATTTTTAAATTAAAATTTTTATTCTCAATAATTTTTTTGTAAATTTTAAATGAAATAAATTTTTTTTTTTTAAATGTTTTTAAAATTTAACAAGAAAATTGTTTGTATTTGAGTTGTTTTAGATACTTATACAAACAGAACATTTTGTAAATAGATAACTTGTAAGCAAGTATTTATTTATAGTTTATGAAATTTTTTTTAGTAATTTATTTATTTTTTTTTAATTTTTTATTTTTTTTGTGAAATTTATAAATGAAAGATGAATTACAGCTAACGAAAAGAAATTAAAAGTGTACTTCCAAAAGATCTTGAGAATTTGATAAACTTAAAAAGATAAAAAGGAAAAAAAGTAGTTGAAGAAGAAAAAAAAAAAAAAAGAAAATAAATCTATTTGTTTAAAACGTGAGAAATTTCTCAAATGTATCGTATTATACTCGTATACATGTATTTTAGTATTCTTTTGTAATTGAACTAATACTTTAAGTTAAATTTTTACTTTTTTTTTTATTTGTTTTTTTTCTTTGCTTTTTCATTTTGTTAACAAGAAGTTTTAAATATTAATGAAATGTAAATTTTTTCGAATGTTTTTTTTGTTCCTTCTTCTTCTTCTTTTTTTTTTTAAATTTCTTATCATTGCTAAGTATCGCTAGAAGTGAAAAAGATATTTTCTTTTTGTGGTTTCATTTTAATACCATAAAATTAATGCAATACTGAATTATCTTTCTATTGTTGTTAGATTTAGTTTTTCTTGTTGGTAGAGGTAGTAACTATGTGATATCATTAATTTACTAATTTATCACAGTTGTCCTAAATTTTTGTTGCAAAAAAAAAAAATCTTTAAATATTTTATAAAAATTTCAACTTTAATTTCTTTAAAACTGAAATCTTTTATTAATTTTTTTTTTTTTTTTTTAATAATTTATGTTGAGTTGGGTTGGGTGGTTGCTTCAGATAAGGCTGGTAAGATAAGTCATGACCCGCACTGAATCCATAGCTAATAATTTATGTTAACCAATTTGAAATTCTTTTTTCATATGTAATCACCTAAATATTAAAATCATAAGAATTTAAATAATTCTAACAAAAGTAAAATAAATATAAAAAAAAATATATACTTTCCATAATTTTACTTTTTACATGTATTTTTTTTTTTTATTTTATTATTTTATTTACAATAAAGATAAAAATCTGATAATGTGTCTATATTACATTATTTTATATCTATACAGTAAAAGATATACACGCATAACTATGTCATATATAAATCATTTCAATTTAAATCATATAGATACATAAGTAATATTATAGATTATAATAATGTGTATATTTTAGTATGAAAATACATATTTATAACGTAAAAAAACAAATAAACAATAAAAATAAAATTACTATGTATATTTTCATTCTCACGGATATGTATTTAAATATATACAAAGAAAAATGTAAAAAAAAAAAAAAAAATTGTATATACATATGTATGTATGAATAAATGTTAAAATGAAAATCATAATGAAAAATGAAAGTAATAATAAAAGATTTATATCGTAATACTGTTACTAATATATGAGCTTATAACTAATGTACATTTTATATACGTATGTCCGTACATACAAACATACATACAAAAAAAAAAAAAAATACCTGAAGATGCTGATGTATTTGGGCAGATTTATTTTAATTCATGTTTTTATTTTATTACCATTGTTTATTTATTTTTTTTTGTTTTTATACAGAAAAAAATTTAGAAAATGCCTAAAGAAAAATTGTTGAGTACATATAAAATGATTATTTTCGTATGTTACAAAATTTTCATATGCATATACATAAATACATCGTATACAATTTGTATGAGTATTTTATAAATGTGCATGTATTCAAATTTAAACCATAATTTTATAAATTATACATTTAAAAAAAAAATTCAGTTAAATACAAATTAGTTAAATCTCATCAAATTTGTAAGAAAAATGTTGTTTGTTTTTTTTTAATGTTGTCCATGCAAAAAATTTGTTTTTGTCTTAATATGAAATATTATGTGGAAAATGATGAAAATAAATTACATTTAATATAAAATGAAATGGCATATAATGTGTATGAAACTTTAGAAAAGTCAATTTTTGATTTTAAAATAAAATTAACTTGTACGAAATAAAATAAATGAATGATTTACACATAAAACACTGATGTGTGCTCACTATGTATTAGCATGTATGTAACTATATGTAAAAAAATATTGAATGGTCATTTCAGGTAAGTTATTTAAATAAAATTTTAAATTTAAATTTGAAAGTATTCATATAAATGTAAATACATAAATGTATGAAAAGGAAATTTGTATGAATGTCTTATTACGTTCATATTTATACGCAATGTCCATTTAAAATGGTATTTTCTTTTTAAATTTTCTTAGTGTACGTAATAAATATCAGACAGCAGACGATGAAAAGTTTTTCACATTTTCTTTTTTTCTTTCATATTAATATAACATTTGAAACCGGATATTACTTTTTTAGATCTCCATTTATTATTTTAGATTTGAAAAATCTTTTCATTTTGTACATATGTTTGTACACTGCTTGTAACCATGTATACGTGAGTATCTGTGAATAGCAATTTGTTGAAAAAAAAAAAAAAATGAAAAAAAAAAATTGAAAAATTTATTTAAAACATTCAAGAAAAAGTACGTATAACAGCAAAAAAGCAGGTGCTTACAATGTGTATACAATGTGATTTACCTAAAGCTTTACTCACACATTATAAAATTTTCACTTTATTCTAGTTTGAAAAAAAAAAGAAAGAAAATTGAAAAATGATTTTAATGTGGTATTTATTCTTTTTAAATAAGGATAGAATAGACAAAGAGAGAAGGAACAAAAAAAAAATGAAAATGATTTTTTGTGGGTTTTTATTGTTCCTAATTTTCTTCTATACATGATGTTCTTTTTTTTTGTTATAGAAAAATTTAATAAAAAATAAATTTAAATAGAGGGAATTTTGAAGTTTCTTTGATTTTATTTTTCATCTTTATGAAATGTTAAAAAAGTTGATTTTTTTCGTATTTTTATACTTTTTAATGTTTACAATTTAAAAACCTCAGAAAAAAAAATATGCATCTAAGCTTTTTTTTTATTTTAAAAATTTGTTCAGATTTTTAATTTCTGGAAAACTGAATAAGAGAAAACGAGAATTTTTTTTTTTTGACCATAAAAATTTTTTTTCACAATTTTTAAATTAAATTTAGTAACCATCCTTTTTCTTGTTTTTTTTCGAAACAATTAAATTACAAAAATTAAAAACTGAAATTTTGTATTTTATTTATTCGCTTTAAGGGAGAATATTTTGATATGAAAGGTGTAGTAAAAAAAAAAAAAGATAAGGTTTATTAGTAAATAAATGGAGGGTCTTTTGTCTTTTTAAGAAAAAGAAAAAGAAAAATTAAAAAAAAAAATGATAATAATTATCTTAAAGAATTTTTTAAGTATTTAATTTTAATTAAAATTAAACAAACAAAAAATCAAAAAAGTTCAAAAAGCCACAAAAAGAAAATTTTGTTTTTATTTTTTTTTTTTTCACACAACCTTATTATATTGGTTTATTTATTAATGATGAAAATCTGGTACAATCTTTAGAAAAAACAAAAAATTTTTTTTTAACGATGGGCCAAAATTAAAAGAAAAAAGAAAAAATGATGGAAATATTAAATAAAGATTTCTTTTTTGAATAAAATTAAAAAAACAAAAAAAAAAATGTACAAATTTTTTAATTTTAATTTTGTATTGAAATAATTAAAAATGAAAAATAAATATCATGAAAAATTTAATTGAATAAATGTATGTACGCATATATTAAGCATTAAGGATTATAAATAATTCGTAATAAATTTAATTTTTATTTTGTAAGTGTAATAAGGAATGTGTAATGATTCGTTTTTTCCTTTTATGTTTTGATTAATTTAAAATTATCAAAAAGAAACTTTATAAATCCTCTTTTATATTTTCAAATATCTATGGTAACCTTTTTATATTGTTGTCTTTTTTTATGTTAATAATGACACGTGTATACATTTCTGGTTAAAATCGACTGAATATATTATATAAAAAATGTAAATTTTTCTTAGAAATTGTTTTTTTTTTTTTTTTTTTTTTTTTCAAAAATAGTATTTATTATTTTTTGTTTTCAAAAAACTCCCTTTTATATTTATTTGTTTTATTATTTTCCTTGTTTTTTGTTTTTTGAAACTTTTTTCCAAATGATTAATTATTCTGGTAAATATATACATAAACATTATATGTACATCAATATAACTTATTAGTACACCAAAACATAGGGCCGATGATGTTTTCCTTCTGATCATTTTGTTGTTGTTTTTATTTTATTTTTTTGGGAAAATTGAAAATTCCATGTAAGAAAAATCATATTTTCAAAGGAAAATATGTAAATAAGAACATAAAGAATTTAATTTACAAGGAAAATATATAAAATTTACATGACTTTTAAGATCTTTGTATATTTTTAAATATTTCTATATATATATAACTGCATATTTTATTATTCAGACATTTAAATGATCTAATCGTTTTATTAAAAAACCATATATACAAACATATCTGTATATATGTATGTATACTTTGTTAAAATATTCTCATATATTGTTTATATATATACAAAGAATATACATTACATAGCACGTCGATTATAATATGCTTGTCTGTATCCTTCTTAAAATTCTAATACATATATTTGAATAATATATTCCTATATAGCGGATGTAAATTTATTCACAAATGGGTAATAATATCCATACTGTGTACAATACCTGAATGATACAAAACAAGAAAGAAAAAACAAAAACATGAATTTTTTGAAATATTGATTTTTGTTCTCAATTCGATATGATAAATAAAATTTACAAAAAAACAAAAA
Source organism: Anthrax anthrax (assembly GCA_963971155.1). Classification (NCBI taxonomy): domain Eukaryota; kingdom Metazoa; phylum Arthropoda; class Insecta; order Diptera; family Bombyliidae; genus Anthrax; species Anthrax anthrax. Next base: position 4,981,398 of record OZ020123.1, read on the forward strand.
AAAAAAAAAAAAAATTGTGATGTTAATTGTTATGTATGGATTTTATACATGTATCATGTGTATTAAGTATCCATTTTCATATTTAGAAAAAAAAATTTTTACATATATGTATATTTTATTTTCAATGGTATTTGATGTATATGTGAAGAATATATCAATGATTTTTAAATGAGTTGTAATCGTTTTTATCGATTTTCTATGCTTGATCTATTTATAACGGATGATGTATTTACTAAGGATGTAATTTACATATATTTTCTTCTTTTTTCAAATAGGAAACTTTTCATTTTCTTGTTTTTCTTTTTTATTTCTATTTATGTTCGCATAATATTTTAAACACATATGAATACATCTGTACATTTATAAAAATTGAGCAAAATGAAAACAAAAAAAAAAAAAAAAAAAAAAAAAAACGAAAGAAAAAGAAAATAAAAAACGTTTTTCCTTTTGAAAAATCTATGATATTACTTCAACTTCTTTTTGTTTTTGTTTGTTCAGAATTTTCTTTTTTTGAATATATTTTTTTCTTTTTAATCTTTTTTTTTTATACTTTTGTTATATTTGTTATTGAAGATTGCAAAATAATAAAAAAATAAAAAAAACATACATTTTACATATGTGTTCATATAGTGTGTGTATAAATATGTTCATATGTATAAATTTGACTAAAAAATTTTACATTATAAATATATGTACATATGTACACATGAATATGTAAACATTCGTGATGTTAAATTACAATCTTATATTATATGATACTATTGGGAGGATAAATCCTTTTCAAAAAAAAAACAGGAAAAAGTCAAAAAAAAAAAAAAGAAGAAAATGAAAAGGAGAAAACAAAAAAATTAAAAAAAAAAACAGAACAAAAAATTATAAAGAAATGTTTATATATGGGAAAACATAATGTAAAATGTATATTATATACAATGCATGTAATACGCTTATATGTATGTATATGTATGTACAATATATATTCATAAGTAATTGTATGTATCATAAATACAACTCTCCTTGTAATATTGAAATTCTCATAGGATTTTTATATTGTATAAAAATGAATAAATATTTTCCCGTTTGTATTTTTTGTTTATTCACATTATATAATGTATATATGTATTTTTTTTTCCTTGAAATTTAATTTATTCTATATTTGAATATCGGTTAACATTGTGTGAAGGTTACATATGACTCGATTTTTCATGTTATATCACAAAATTTTAAATACCTATTCTAAATTACATATTTTTTTGGGGGAGTTTTCACAATAACGATATAAACTATATTATTTACCTTTTTGATATACATATGTATGTATTTTTCAGAATTTCAGTTAGGTCGAAAAAAAAAAAAATGGTTACATATTTACATAGGTTTTTTTTTTTTTTTAAATTTTTTTTTGTAAAATCTTGGATTAACTCAAATAATGGTATTAAAAAGATTCATTTGGGAATCTAGTGTTGTCATAAACTGTATATTGTCCATTTTAATTAAAGGCCAAAGCTCAGATGAATAATTAAAGTAAAAGAAAAAAAACAAAATAAAACTTATGAAAACATCTATTAAGCATTCACTTTCTTTTGTCTATTTTTATTAAGCCTCCTATGACTTAAGATGTAACTTTAAGCATCTTTAATTGGATAAAATCGTATTTACACAATAAAAATCAAATATTAAAAATCTTTATCAATTGGTAAAATCAATTTTACTGTGTTTTAGACATCATTATTATTATTTGGAAATTTATTAGCTATAGAAAATTGAAAGAAAAAATAAATTCAAAAAATCAACTAATTACTACAAGCATTTATTATTGTTATATACATACATAGATATACAAGAATGCCAATTATAATACTTCTTTTATATTTGATTGTTAGACTGTATGACGCCAATGAACCAATTAATTTTTATAGTCGCATTATATACGATACATTGAATGTTTTCTCATATTGTTTACTTATCATTATAATTATATATGGATATATTTTATGTAAACCTCTGTTTAATACATATTTACACAAATACATACACATGGAATGGCAAATATAAATGAAAATAATTTTTGATTTATTTATTTTCGTTTTTTTTTCTTGTTAAATGCTGTATTAAATGAAAAATTAAGTAGGTTGATAGTATGCCAGAATTGTATATTAATTTATATTTGTATGTGTATGTGTTTGTGTGGGTATACACATGTGTATAGTTTTGTTATTTAAATAAAACTGAATAGTGAATTGCTTGAAATGATTAAAATGCAATTATTGTAGATTTTTTTTTCTATTTTCTAAATTGTTGTATTTGTTTTATCATTTACTCAAACGGAATGTACCACCCATTCAAATCCTATTTGTACTGTGTGAATAATAATAATAATAAAAAAACAAAAAAGAATTGTACTTTTTCAGTTCATTAGATTTTATAATTGAAATAGTAATTGCTTTTGTTTTCCTTAAATTTTTTTTTCTTCTTTTATCCATTGTTTTCTTCTGCGCTCAATTTTTTTTCTTTCTTCATGAAAAATGTTTAAAAGTAGTTCGTACTCATTTTGTTTTTTTTTTTGGAAATTCAACTAAATGATTTTAGTAGTTTAGTAATTTTTTTTATTAGTTAGGAAATATCGTTGAAAATTGATCAAAATAACTTTTAGTTTTCTATTTTTTTTTTATAAATTCATTATATCATGTTCGTTCATTTATCGTTTATAGATAAATTATTTAATTACTTTAATACTCATCTGTAATAAATGGAATACAAATATCCGTTCACAAAAGAAAATATACATACGGAGTTCAGTGTTTTTAGAGTGAAAAAAAAAATGAATTCATTCATCCAGACGTTTCATTTTTTTTTCTTTTGTTATTTTCTTCTAAACTTGGCTGGCGTTAAAATAAAAATTTTTTGTTTATTATATATTTTTTTTCTTCTTTTTATTCAGTTTTTCCTGTATTTCCCAATGTTTACTTTTAATTATTTAAATACATTTTTGAATTCAACATTTCCTTCTTGTATGTTTTTTGTTAAATTTAAACCTGTTATTTAAAAAAATAAAAAATTTATATACAAATGGAAATATAATATACAAAAAAAGAGGGAATAAAAAAACATTTCGCTGTTGACCCATTTTTTTATGTTGCCAACTAGAACCTAATTCATTTATCCTGATGTGTGTCTATGTATGTAGTTAAATAACATATGATGTAATGTCTACATGTACAATTTTCTAAAATGAATTTTTTTTTATTTTATTATATAACACATTGCATAAAATTGTTGTAAACATCCTTAAATTTTCCTTGTTTTTTTTTTTCACGATTACGAAAATTTAATTTGCAAGGTTATTTCATATAAAGATAACATATAAAGAAAATTGCATTAAAATTCTAATAGAACACATGTAAAACACTGTACATATAGTGTATGTATATACGTATAAGAATGCACATAAGACACTTGAGTAATTTACAAGAGTGTCAAGTATGTACACGTATGTATATAAATTTTTACATAGTGTAAGAATATTTCAATTATTTATGTGTATAGATGTATATTATATTATACAAAGGTTAAAATTTATTTTTGTTTTGATTTTATAATTTAAAGAAAACAAAAGCAAGAAAAAAAATATATTTTCATTTTCATTTATTACATTTTCCGTATGGGACATAATTAAAATTTTTTTTTTCCAATTTTTTTTTTTTTTCTCATTTAAATTACGGAATAAAAAATTCCTTTTTATACAAGTATACATATAATAAGGGTACATACATATTTATTTTGTTAAATGTGTATGTATAGTGAACACATTTTAATTATATGTATAAGTTGATTGTTTAAGTAAATAAATTTAATTACTTTAAGATATTTATTTTAATATAATAAAAATAACTTTTTAATTATACTATTTAATTTGTTGTGTTATTTTTATTGTTGTTTCCTTTTTTTTTTTTTTTTTTTTTTTTTTTGAAATCACGATGTCGTCTACACCCTTATATTTAATAAAATTATGAAGAAAAATTATAATTTAAACTTTATTCATTATATAAATTCTCAAGAGTGTGGTTGTTCTTTATTTTATTAAATTTTTCATTTTTTATTTATTTTTATTAGCTTATACAATAAAAATCAAGATTATATGAATAATCAAGTACATGTGTATTTTTCTATATCTATACAAATAAACTCATATAAATATGCTTGAAAAAAAAAAAAAAAAAACAATTTATAAACTTTTACTTTCTTACCAAAATCTTGTCTTTTATATACAACATAGCAGAAAGGAGAAAAACAGAAAAAAAACAAACAAAAACAAAAAACTTTTTGTTTCAAAATAATCCTGTACATATGTACGTACGAGTACATATCTATGTGAATATATTTCTAATAAATCATATTTCATTTTTTTTTTTTTTTTATTTTGTACATACATATGTTGATGGGCCTATGTAAATTAAATATGATAAATATTATAGTTGAGTTATAAAATGATTTTATGAATTATTTTTATGTAATTTATCATTGTTTGTCAACATAGAAACAATAAAAAAAGATAAATAATAAAATCAGCTTTAAGTTAGAAAAAAAAAAAAAAACAACTAAAAATAACATTAAATAACACATCACATTATATACAAATTTTTGGTATTCTTTCGTCCGTTATTTTTTTTTTTTTGTTTTTTTTTGTTTAATTTTTTTCTACTCTTTTTTTTTTTTTTGGAAAAAACGAAAAACATAAACGGATTTCCGGTTAATAATTTTAACATTAAAATAAAAATCAATATGGTTATTAAACATATTGTTTACACATATACATTACATTACATTACATTATAGATTTATAAACACACATATGGTGCATTTCTATATACACATTTTGTATTTTAAATTTTTTTTTGTTTTTCAGGTTAAACTCAATAAAATATGGTTGAAAAACATTGAATATGATAAATTAAATTTTCTGCTTATAAGGAAAATTGAAATAAATTTTCAATTATGAATTCATATAAAACTATAAATTATTTTGTTAAAGTAAATCGAATCAAATAAATTATTATGAATTTTTTTTTTTATTTTTTTATTTTTAAATAAATAAGATAAATGCAACGAATAAATTTGAAAAGTTATTTACAATCGTAGATAATTCTAAAGAGATTGTCCATATTTCCAGTTGTAGTGCTACTAAAAATAACAACAATAATAACGATGGTAATAGTAATAAAAATTTAAATAATAATAAAACCATAAATGATGGAAATTATATATCCATCATGATGATAGTATTAAAATGGATAGTGATTTTTTTTTAAAATAAAATAACGATTAAGATTGAAAATAGTAATAATAATAATAATAGTACATAATATGGATAAGAGAAGTAGTGCTAATGTAATTCATATGAATTGTCATATGGAAAAAGAAAAAATACAAAATGAAATGGTTGAGTGCGCATTTGATGTTGTTGTTATGTCCCCATTTTTGAAGCACCACCACCAACAACAACAACAGCAACAACAACAACAACAACAACAACAAGTACAACAACCTGAAGTTATAACATCAGCAGCAGCAACAGTAACAACAAAAGAAACAACAAGAACAACATCAGTACCACATTATAATGATACAATAGAAGAAACAGAATTGGAGACAAGGGTGTCAAGTTTCGTGATTTTATGTAAAACATGCGCAGAAAAAAGCTTTAAATCATTTGTATGTATTCATCGTCATCATTATGATAATCATCATCAGCAAATACAAAAATTTTTAAATTGCAAACAACAACAACAACAACATTTTTCAAATACATTAACATCAAATTTAGGAGAGAGCTCAACATCATCGATCCAAGAAAATCAAAAATATGATAATATAGACGACAACGATGACATAGACGATAAAGTTTATTCTGTTACTAATAATTATTATTTAATACAAAATAATAATAATAAATTAAATGAAAATTATCAACAAATAAAATTATATAAAAGTGAAAATAAATTTTTAAATATTTGTAAAAAAGTATTTTGTAAAAATCTTCAATATGAAATAAATATAAAAAATTGTGCTAAAAATGATAACCATCATAATTTGATTGTTGTATTTGAATTACCAAATAATATAAGTGATGTATTAAATAATTGTTTAAATAATAATAATATAAATAAGAATTATAATAGTAAAACGAAAAAATTTTCCAATAAATTTGAAAATCAGTGTAAAACTGTATTATTAGAAAATTCAAATGTAAAAAGCTTTTGTATTGAAAATTTGCATAAATGTCGGAACAAAATTAATACTTTAGCTCATCATCATCATTATCATCGTTATTATTATTATCATCCTCAGCATTACCATCATTCTAATCAATATAATAATAATAATGTTATTGATGATTCAATAAAAACTCATTTTTGTAAAATAAAACCATATAAATACCATAATAATAGCAATATATCGAATAATAATAATAATAATAATGATAATCTAAATACAAATAATAATATTATTAATAAAATTGTAAGTGCTAATAATATAAATTTATCGTCGTGCAATAAATTAAATGAAAATTATATTATTAATAAAAATTTACAAAATTCATGTTTAAAATATGATAATAATGAAGTATTAAATGAAAATCATTTATTAAATGATTCAATAAATGATAGTGAAAATTTTAAATTATTAAATGAAAATTCAGTATTAATAAGCTTTGAAAATAGAAAAGACGAAACATCGAAATCTACAAATACCCCACCATCATCATCATCATCATCATCAAGTTTATTATCATTTTCTACACCAATATTATCAATATCATCGCCTTCAACATTATCATCAACATATGCAAGAACAAAAAAAATCCAATTACAAAAAAATAACGATGTAAATTATAAAATTGAAAATGAAAATAGCGATGAAGATGAAATAACGAAAAAATTCGAGGCTAGCAATCGATTAAAACGTTTAGAATTATATTATGAAGAAAATTTAGCTCAACATTGCTCAACAACAAATAAAAAACAATTCAATGAAAATTATACAAATGAAATAAAGGGACAAGAGGAAACAATAAAATATCAAGAACAAGAATATAAGGGTGAAAAATTTAAAAAGAATTCTAATGAATATGCAAAAGAGAATAATTATATTTTATTCAGTATTCCTGTAGTAGAGTTGAATGATAATGAAAACTTGAATAATGTTTTAATAGCAACAACAACAACAGCAACAACAACAACAGCAACAACAACAACAACAGCAACTACATCAACAGCAACAACAACAGCAATTACAAATACACTTACAACAGAAAGTGTAAGTTGTTTACAAAAGGTCAGTACTTTACCGTCTGATGTTTGTTGTTTGTCACCAACGGCAGTAACAACAACAACAGCAACAACAACATCGTTAAAAAATATCGATCCATGTAATACACAAGAAAAAAAATCATCAACAAAACGCACACCATTAAATAGTGTTGAAAGTCAAGTTGTTGATATATGTTTTTGCAATACTACCATTAATAATTGTGAATGTGAATTTCTCTCCCACGTAAAAATTTCAAATGTCAATGAATATTGTAAATGTATTTGTGATGATATCGTTAAAAATGAAAATTTTAACGATGACAATATTAAAATTAACGAAAACTTAAAAGCTTTTAAAGAAAATGAAGAAAATTCTATCAATGGTAAAAATAATGAAGGATATCAATATGATGATGATAAAGAGCTTTTTATAAAGGATACATCACATAGTATATTAAATAAAGGGATTAATAATAAAATTTTAGATAATTTTCATGATGAAACTGATGATATTGTGAAAATAGAAAATTTTAATTATTTGAAAAATGACAAAAATTGTGAATTTAATTGTAATAATATAAATAATAATAATAATAATAATGAAACATGTTTAAATATAAAAAATTATAATAATGATTGTGAATTAGAAATAAACGAAAAATTTATTAATATTAATGATAGTGAAATAAATTATGATGATAATAATAATGATAATAATGAAAATGAAAATAAAATTAATAAAAATCAAATAATAATAGATTTCAACGAAAATACTAAATTAAAAAACGAAAATAAAAAAAACGAAAACGATAGCGGCCTACATCATAATCATCAACATCATCATCATTCACATTATCAAATACACTATCATATATTAGATTCAAATTTAATTTTATCTGAAAATAATAATTTTAATAAAAATGATAATAATAATTATATAAATAATAATGATAATAATGTATTTCGACAAGTTCCTTTAAAAGAAATAACAAGTGAATTTGATGTTTCGTCATTTCATCGTGGTATATTATTACCACCATTATCAAATGAAATTGAATGTTATGATGAATTAAATTCAAATAGTTCAAATGATGATAATATATTAGTTGGTGAAAATCTCTCAGGAATAATAGATGGACAACAATTCATTTCAAATAATAATGAAATTAATAATAAAACAATAAATTATAAGGATTTTGAATTTTTCATTGAGACTAACAGTAATAAGAGTAATTACAATAATAACAATAAAAGCAGCGACAATTATGACGATGACGACGACAAAAATTTAGAGGATATAAATTGTAATATTAATAAAAATAAAATTATTGACGACTTTAACGAAGATATAAATAGAATCAACAACAACAACAACAAAAAAATTAATAAAAACAACAACAATAACACTAATAATAATATTAGCAGTAAAAAAATTTACAACGATAAGGACAAAAAAATCGACAAAGACGACAAGGACATTAACGACGACGACAACAACTACAACGACGACGACAAATTGTCTACTGTCAAAATGCGTGAAATTAATGGTGGTCCTCTTAGAGGACTATTAAAAAAACCAAATAGACCACCAACAACAAGAAAAAATCGTGTTGTATTCGATGAGACACGTAATGAATTTTTTGAAGCCGATTATATTATATTAATACGTGAAGATTGTGCATATGATGAAGAAGATGAAGAACCATGTACATGCGGTGAACATGAATTAGTACGATTATGCTGTGAAGAAGGTTGCCAATGTAATTATGGAGATGAGAAACAACAAAGAACACCTCAGGTACTAAAAAAAAAAAAATAAAATGTAAAAATAATATGATATTTAACATAAATAGATACACAAGCATTATCTGCACGAGTAATGTACATTTAAAAATATATGTACCTATATATATAAGATAGGCATTATACGGATGTATAAATAGATTTCATGAATTAATTATATTTATGGAAAAAAATATTTTTCATGTATTTTAATAATATATACGTATGAACTATGATTAGAATTATGTAAATTAAGCAATTTTAATTTTCTATTACGTTAAACAATCTTGTTTTTATATTTTGGAAATTCTATAATTTTTCTTGATAATAATCGTACGTCCTTGAACTTAATTAAGTAATTTAATGCATGAAAATAAAATTTCTTTTTTTTTTTTGTTTCAAATTTATGTATATTTGAAATTTTGGAAGAAATTTTTTTATCTTTCAAAATTACTTTTTGTTTAAAATTGTAATTAAATTTAGACTGAATTTAATCAATATTAAATTAATTTCTTTTATTTAAAAAAAAAAAAAAAAAAAAAAAAAAAAACAAAGAGTCCAAAATTTACACCGCCAATTGAATTTGTTGATGATGCAGCGCTTAGTCCACCAGAAGGATATAAAGATGGTCTTAAGAATACATTTAATAGTGCTCTTGGCGGTCATGTATTTGGAGCTCAACATATACAACAATTACAAGTTATACAAAGATTACAACAGCAGAGAGCTGCAATGTTGGCAGCACGTGCATCAATACAACAGCAGCAGCAGCATCAACAGCAACAGCAGCAACAGCAGCAACAGCAACAACCACAACAACAGGGTAGCCAATCATCATCACCAATAATTGGTGGTGATGAACAACAAACAGTTTGTACAGAATGTGCTGAATGTGTTGAATGTGCTGCAAAACAATTACAAGAAAAAGGTATGTATGTATGTCAATGTCCTAAAATGCTTAAAACACTTTTTATTGCATTATAAGCAATTTCAAGCCAAAAATTGTTTTTCTTTTGATTTGGTTTCAAATGTACAAAATAACGTATATATATATATTATAAGAACAACTAGAAAATTTAGCTCAAGTAATCACATAAATTTTCCAATGTATATATAATGTTATAAACATACATTTCTATTAGAAATAAAAAAAAAAAAAAAACAAAATTATCCATAATGTGAAGTATGTATTGATGATATTACACAAAGTCTATCAATTTTTATATTATGCTCTCATGTTTTTATAACTATTTCAAGGATATAAATAGACTATGCTTAATTCTTTTTATACATTTTTAATGATTCGTAAAAATATGGATGTGTATAGTATATTATAATATTCATAAAAAAAAATTTTTTTTACTGTTATTACATAAATTTTTCTATGATCCAAAAAATAAAAAATAAAATAAAATAAAAAAAAAAATTGAATAAAATTAATTTCATAATGTAGTAAACAACAAACGAATAATAAAATTTTATAATGTATATACCTATACTATATATGTAGATACACAAATATGATAAAGTAACTGCAATTTCATTTATGAAAACAGTCAAAAGAAATAAAAATCCATGTATAGAAAAAAAAAAAAAAAAAAATTAAATTAGGCCAAAAGAACATTAAATAGATGTAGTCTTATATTTCTGTTGAAATTTAATAACAAGGAATATATTTATAGCTATTTTAGTTTTTGTTTATATGTGAGAAAATAAAAAAGAAAAGCACATGCATGAAAGTATCGATAAATAATATTCACGAACATGCATATGTATACAAAAATGTGTAATGTTAGTATATTGTAATATTGTAAAAAAATTTTCATTGATTGACCTTCAAATGTTTGCCCTCATTTTATACATTTTTATTTGAAATCATTTAAGCTCTATATATTCGAAACAATACATTACAAGGTACAAAATGGTAAAATCTATGTAGAATATTTTTTATTAAATAACATATACATTTATATGGATCATATGGGGTACCTGGAAGTTTACAAAAATTACATGTACATACAAAGTTCAGTAAAGATAAAAATGATTTATCAAAATTTTATAACAAATTGTTGAAAAAATTTTTAAATTACTTTAAAATTTTTTAAGAAAAATGGAGAAAGTTTTCTTGTAAGAAAAAAAAAAAATGTTCAAAAGAGGAAAATATAAAATAACAATTGGTACATAAACATGTACAAAATGTACTTACACATGTAAAAATAAATAAATTCATTTTATAACATTTTATTTTATTTATAAAATCAATGACATAATAAAAATTTTATTTATATCCTTTTTGTTTTTTATTACTTTTGAAAATGTAAATTCTTAGCCAAAATCTTGAAGAAAGTTTGAATTTTTCAATTATTTTATAACCAGAATTATTTTCTTTTGTTTTTACATGTTTTGTTTTTTTTTATATGAAAATTTATTGAATATAATTTTCCTTTTTTATTGATTTTTTTTTATTTTATTAGAGTACATAGCAGCTGAATGTGATGTTAATGATGTTGCACAATTAACTGTACCAACTGTAACATTAGTTCCTGTTCATAATAATTCACCAGAAAGACGTGTTACACAAAAGGAGATTATAGCCGGTGAAGAGAGGCCTAAATACATATTAGGAAGTCAACATCATAAATCGTCTCAAGGTAAAATGAATTGTATTAATTACATTACATTATTATATTTTATTTATTCATATATTTACATTTATACATAACATACTTGAATTTAATTTACTTAGTACATGTTCAAATACTTTTATTTTGTTCATTCGTACATATACATAAAGACATGAGAAAAAAATAAAAACATGTTAAATAAAAAAAAAAAAAAAAACTAAAAAAATAATTAAGCTTATCAAGAATTCTAAAGTTACAAAAAAGAAAAACGTTTGTGGTAAAGTTCTTTAACTATTATATTCTAAATACATGTAGCATTTATAATTGTAAAAGATAAAATCTAAAAAGAAAGAAATTCTCACATTTGTTTACAACTTTAATTTTAATTATACAGAAAACGTTTGTTATTCTGTGTACGTTTTTTTTTTCTAAAAAATTTAATACGTGTGTGATAATTTGCCTTAGCTGTTGTAAAATTTAACTTAAAAATTATCATTTCAAAAGTAATTCAAAGCTTTACTTCCTTTTAAAATTGAGGAAAACATTTTCGCATTTTCATGTAACATGTATTTAGAAAAGAAGGCAATATTTGTATGACGATATTCATAAAATATTATCTTGCAGATTTTTACACGATTATACATGCATACATACATACATATATATGTATGTGAATATTAGTGGATGCATAATGTAACCAAGTAAATTACTTTATAGTTGATGGATATAATTACTTGCATATATATGCATGTATAATGTGTATAAATACATTTTTTGTATTAGTCAAGATTTTTTTTTCAAACACCATTTTCCTGTCTTCTTTTTACTTTTCCATTTCATTTTCTTATGAGCATTTTTTTTTTATATACGGAAATGATTAATGATACACCATTAATATATACATGTGTGTCAAGGACATAACAAATATTGCAAAATGTAATTGTTATATTAAAAATTAATAAAAATAAATAAAATTACATATAAAACCTTCCAGAAAACTATGTATACATAAAGTGTACAAAATTTAATTTAATTCATTTATTATATTTTAATGATAGTCTGTTTACTAATTTGATGCCGTTAAGGCCTTATGGAAATGACATAAAGTAATACCACTTTATGTCGCTGTATATTGATATTAAAAAAATTCATCACGTAGTATATGATAACTTTACAGATTGTGGTAACACTACTCTTGAGATGATCTTATGAGAAATTATGAGAAAAGAAAAAAAATATATATTTATTTCCATAAGGCCATAACTGCATCGAATTAGTATACAGACTATAAGGTAATGGCTGACAATGCGAACATGAGAAAAAAAAAAACACAAACATACAATACTTTAAATTATTTATTTTAAACATTTACAAATCTATTTGAAAAGCTGGCTTTTTCTTCAAAATTTTTTCCATTTCCTTAATTTTATATTTTTTTAATTATAAATAAATTTTTTTTTTTTTTTCAAAATCATATTTTCAAAAAATATTTAAATAAAAAATTAATTTTCGCTTTAAATTTTTATTTAATTGTGCGTACAAAAAATTTTTAAAATTATTAAAAATAAATAAAAAGGAAAAATTATGTTTAAATACATTTTATACTTGTACATAAAAAGAAAATTATTAAATTTTTTTTTTTTAATATGGATATGTTACATTTATTAATGAAAATAAAATATTAGAATTCTATTTTAGATTATATATATTTGCTATTTTAAATTTTTAGTAATTTTCATTTAATTTTCATGAAATTTTCTTTTTAAATTTTGTGTAAATGCATTTTGTTCTTCTTAATTAATTTCAAAATTTGAAAATGAAAATTTTTATTCTTTTAACTGACAAAATTCAATTCATTTTCTTTTTTAAATTTAAATTTGAATTACGAAGTAAACATACTATGAATAAAATTATTTTCAAAAGCGTGAGATTAGATAACAATTTTATACGGATTAATTTAAAAAAAATTAACAGACGGAAAAATTATCTTCACAATTTTTTCTTGCATTTTTGTTTTTATGATTTTATTTTATTTTTTTTTATACATGTTATTTTGAATTTTGAAAATGCATATAAAATTCTTTTTCGTAAGTGGAACAACAAATGTAAAATATATTAAAATAAAAAAAAAAAAACTGGTATACATATGTACATAATACATAATATGTAAATTTTCTCAAAACTTTAAGTATTCTAATATTTACATATTTCGTTCTTCTGAAAGAAGAACAAGTACTTAAATACATAAAATTTTTTTTTTTTTTTTTTTTTTATTCGTAATAATAAAAGAGGTAAAAACATAAACAAATGAAAATTGCTTTTAAGAAGAAAATTGTTTTATTCAAAAATAAAAAAAAAAATAAAAAAAAAAAATAGAGAAAAACAAAAACAAAACTAAAATACAATTTTTTTGTTTTTAAGAAAATAGAATTTAATAAAATCTTACTTAAAAAAAATTTTTTATTCTACTTTAATTTAATACATTTTTTATTTCATTAAATTGAAAATTATGCTTGCAAACAAAATAAAATTTAAAAATAAAAAATTGTCTTTTAATATCTATGTTATGTACGACTTCAGACAGAGTTTTACTTGTTTTTGTAATATAAATACTTATATATATTTTTTTTAAATGCTAAGTGTTTATTATTTAAAATAAATATAGCGGTGTAGAAAAAAAAAAAACAAACTAGATGTAAAATTGCATTTGCTTTTTTATTAATGTATAAAATTGTTATTTCAACAAAAAAAAAAAAAAAAAAAAAAAGAAACAAAAATATTTCAAGTACAAAAACGGATTTATTATTATTTAAAAATTTTGTTTTAAGTTTACTATGTCGATTTTGTTTTTTATTTTTTAATGTTGTTTCGTTACGTATAAAAAATTTGAAAAATTTAATAAACTTTTACTTTGTTTATTTTTTGTTTTCTTTTTTTTTTTTTTTATTTATCTCAGATACTTGATATATTTGTATACGTTATAGTTTTCAGACATAATGCATTCTTAATTTATCATGTATATATTTTTTTAAATATTCACATGAATAGCACGATGTCTGTTTTTCTTGTTTTTATAATTTTAATTTCTCAGAAAAAAAAAATTTTAATTTCTCGGAAAAATAATTTTCAGAAAATTTGATTTTCATGAAATAATAACAAAAATATCAATAATGAAATTTCATTAAATTCGGAAGAAAAAAACATAAAGTTTTATTTTAATAATATTTTCGTGAATCTTATGCATAATTTACAATAAATACGTTTCTTCGTAATTCAATAAAGTAATCATTGCCAATAATATGAAATGTGGAATTTTAAAGATATTAAAAATATTATTAAAAATTTAATTTTTTAACTAATGCTTATGAATTCAATTTAAAAAAAAAAAAAAAAAATTAGCAAACATTTTATTTTCTTGTATTAATAAAAAAATAGAATTTTAGTAATTAAAAAACATAAAAGTTTTTAATTCAAAATGGAAAAAGTTTATTCTATAACGTAAATATTATAAATTTTCATTATTATTATATTAGATAGGTAATTGTTTTGTTTAAGTATTAGGTTTAATACTTAAACAAAAAATGTATTTAAATTTATTTCAATTGGCATTGATATATAGTAATATCATTAGATTTTTCGTTGTTTCTATGATAAACATTTACATATGTATTCACATACAAAATTATACTATATTGCTAATTGGTATATATGCTCAATGTGCTTCAAACTTTTATAAAACTAGTCATTTAATATAACTATAGCATAAAATATATAATTTAATATTCTCTTCTTTCAAATTACATTTACATATACATACATGTACGAATGTACTTATATACGGGTAGTTTTTATTTTTCATTATATTCATATACATACATATGTATTCATTGTATTGTGTAAACATCATAGAAATTTTTTTAATTGCTTCTTAAGGTTTACTGGAAGGTCGTAGTCATGTATGTACGTTGTACAGTATATTTATGTAAATACATATATACATATATATATATCTTATCATACACATACATACATATATACGTATATGTATATAAGAAATTCATTTGTCACATTGTAAAATATTCTATGCTAAGTTTATAGTGGTTTTTACTCGTAATATGAAACATTTTTCATATACGGCATAAATGTACATTTACAAAATCACATAGGTGCATGATAAAATACACACACACACATACATACATATAGTGTAGTATGTATATAAATTGTGAAAAATTGAACAGAATTTATTTTATTGAATTTATATAAAAATGTATCTTATACTATGTATTCTATACACGTGTGTATAATATTTATCTACAAACACATACAATGTAATAAATTTGAAGTTTATCAAAGTTTTTCTAATAAAAATAAATGAAAAAATAAATAAACAAACAAAAAAAAACAAACAGAAAAGAAAATTTCTAATGAAAAGTTAAAGTTAAACATTTTACAATTAAATCAATGAAGATATGTATATAAAATAAGGAAAGATTTATTTAAAATTTAAATTTCCTTTTTTATACATTAAACAAATGGGTTTATATACATGCACATGTTTATATTTATATATGGTACATATAAACTGGAATATACATATGTACATATATGTATATTATTGTATACGTACAACAATACATATATTGGTAGATTTGTTTATAATTACAATATACATGTATGTGTAACATTTAGATTTTGAAAACTTCATACATACATACATATACGTATGTATAATGTAAATGTATCTAATAGAAAATTCCTTTTGTTTTAAACCATTTCAAATAATAAAAAAAAAAAATTTGTTCATTTTATTTTCTATTCTTTATAATTTCTACAATATGTGTATCATGCATTACCTTAAATTTTTGTTCAAATTATTTCGTCACGTTTATAAAATATTCTCTTTTATTCGTATGTGTAGAAGCTTAGAAACATGTTAATGTTTGTACAAAATAAAAAAAAAAAAAATTAACTTTTTACCATTTATTATACAAACACATTAAAAACATTAAAGTAAAAAACAACAACGTTAAAATTTTTTTTTTTTTTTTTGGTTTAATTTTTTTGTAAAAATTCTTTTCAACAAGAATAAAAAAAAAAAATTAAACGGAGATTGAATATTTATGTTACACAAATACAAATTTACTTGTAGTCATGTAAATAAATAGAAAAATTTTTATAAAGTCATGTTCAAGGTTAAATTTTATTTTCAAAAAAAAGGAAAAAAATAAACAGAAAAATTTCTAAGCTTTTAAATTCTAAAAATTTTTCAAAGGTACGTCTATCAAAGTATCTACATGTCCATATACATATATGTATGATTTTTACATAATTTAAAAATAAATACTACCTTTTAACAATTTTTCAATTTATTCAAAAACTACCACACATTCAAGCAAATTTATAATAACAAAGAAATTTCATTTTAAAAATGAGTTTCTAAATAGAAATTAATTAACAATAAAGTTAATTAATTGATTAAAATTTTTTTTTTTTTATAATTAAATTAGAACATTTCCATTTCATTCAATATAATATTTCTATCATCAAATACTATTCAAAAATAATAACAAAGTGATTATTTGTTTTTTGTTATTATTGAACTAAAATTGGCAAAAATTCAAATAAATATTAAATCCATTATATAACTTGCAACTTGCATATAATGTGTACGTTACATCATAAAAAAAAAAGGAATTGAATTAAATTGAAAATAGATTGAATTTGCATTATATTATATGAACGTTAATTCAAAATATCAAAATTCATTCAATATCATATCAATATAAATGCTTTTACTATTCATAACATTTTAATTATAAATTTCAATCGTATATCCTTACGCTCTCGTTCATACCATGTTATTCATTATCAATGTCACCATCATCATCATATAAAATAATAACAAATAATAATAATAAAGAAAAAAAAAAAAAAATTCTATATACAGAATGCATGAGTATGTTTGTTTGTAAATTGATATCATGTATATTGTATGTTTTTTTTTTTGTGTTTTTATTGCTAACTTGACGTATTATTGTGATCTTCGTTGCAATACTTACATCAAATCGTACGTAATAAATGTGCTATACTATATATATGCATTACAATATTTATATTAATATTTTATAATTAAATATCTTTAAATACCATTTGTGTATTTATAACTATATAAAACTATCGTTGTACATCTAACTACGAATTGTACGCACGTAAAAATAAAAATAAAAAAAAAAATTAAAAATTAAATATTTTATTCGTAAATGTTTTCGATGTGAAATTTTTATATATAACAAAATATTATAAAAAAATATAAAAATTTTTAAATGTAAAACAAAAAAACAAAAAAAAATAAAAATAAATGTACATAATATATATAAGATGGGGAAATGGAAAAAAAAATTGTTTCTATTCATAAAAATCAAAGATATATTGTTGAAACTATAACAATGACTACAGTAACAGAGAGACGTGTTTTACGTGAGGCAACTACAACAGAGGATATAACAACACAATTAACAACAACTACCTCATCATCATCATCAGCAGCAAATGATAATGAAAATTCACCAAATAGATCATCATCATCATTATCATCATCAACAATATCGGGCCAATTATCAGGAACAAATAATTCAAATGAAAAAAATAATACATCATTAACATCATCATTAGCAACAGCAATTAATCAACAAGGAAAATCAGAGAGTATAACAACACAAATAAGTGGCATATTAAAAGGTGGAAAATTATGGAAAAATGATCAATCACAGGTAATTTTAAATATGTACATACACAAAGTCAATATATATAATTATGCATACAGGTGTGTGTGTTTGTATGTAGAATGTATTATTATATTGTTTGATATCGTATACGTAAATCTAAAGAACATGATTACTATCTGTGGTTACGTCTTTTTTGTTGTTGTTTTTTTTTTAATATATAAATTGAATTTATTGTCTTATTGTCGACATTTCAAAAGAAAATTCAAGATAAAAAATGTCGAATAAAAAAAGAAAAACAGGGAAAATAAAAGAAAAATACATTGAAAGGATGTTGATTTTTTTTGTGTGTTTTTCTTTTACATAAATCAAGTAATTTAATGGTCGTTAAAAGATTACAATATACTCAAAGAAAAATCCTTTGGGGGAAAAAAGGAATTTATGTATATACACTTAATTTAAATTTAATTTATAACAAAAATTTAATAATGATAGAATGATTGAGATATTTTTTTCTCTATTTAAGGAAACATTTTTCTTATTGTTTCATTAATTTTGTTTTTTTTTTTTTTTTTTTTTGGACTATTTTGATTAGACTGATGATCATAATAATCCATCATCTGAAGAAGAAGGTAATCTAAAACGATCTGTACGTTTCATAACTGAACAATCGAAAGATAGTCAACATAGTGGCTGTGGTGATAATAAAGATGATAATGAAAATGATGATACAGAACAGCAATACAGTGAATATGTTCCTTTTAAGCATAGACATGCATCAAGTATATTTAATAATGCTTTACGGCCTAATTCAGCATTACGGCAATTATTTCCAAGTGTTGTACATCCACCAGCAGCTACAATATTAACACATGAAGCACTTAAAGCATTCGATGAATCAAAACGTGCATCTAGTACAACATCAGTACCAAATTTATTGGCTACAGCTACCGACACAGATACAATTCGAAGAACAATTGAAAGAAATGCTTTACGTAGATCACTAATAAAGTAAGCAATTTATTAAGTTAAAATTTAATTAAAGGAAAAATTCAAAATTTATTTTCAAAATTTAAAAATTTGCTTATATTGAAAAAACAAATTTTTTTTTTTGTATGTATAGGAAAAAGGCTGTTAAATCAGATTTAACATTAGAAGAACGAATTAAACAACTAACGTGTGATATAGATGAGGGGGCAGAGGAAGCACGTAATGAAAGTAATTTGGAAAATAATAATTTAGAATATAAAGTCAACGAATTAGATCATCAACGTAATAGTCCAACTGGAGAGGATAACAATAGTATTCAACAAACTGGAACAAAATATATTCCAGATAAAAGTTTTTCGCCAAGTTCATCAGCTTCTAGTTCTTCAAGTGGTTCGACTTCAGCACACAGGAGAGCTACCGAAATGACAAATCGTGATAATCAATTAAGAGCGGATAAATTTTCTGAGACTGAAGAACCTCCAATTGTAATTATTCCTCAGGTTAAATTTGTGATGAAATTTATAAAAAATTGTCTGCAATTAAAAAACAAATGATTTGTTTATCTTTCCTTTTGTAGGAATGCCGATGTCCTGCTGCTCCTGATTTAGGAATGGGAGTACAAGTTCCAGCAGCTCATACACAAATACATCAAACTCCTCCACGTCAGACTGAAACTAGACGACAATTTTTATCTACTTTATCACCGTTAACAGCATGTGTCGCTGGCCAAAAAGATGATTTATCATATTATACGTTAGCAGCAGGCGATCGTAATTCAACTGCAAGCTCACAATGTTCAGAATATAGTTCAGGCGAAGTGGAAGCTGTATTATTTAGTGATGATACTCGAAAAGTTGCGCCAGATGTAATTGCTGGTACACCCGGACAAGAACAAGATGAATTGGTAGCATTTGCTCAACAAGAAGCTAATCGAACAGAAAAAATTAAAAAACGATATTCCAATGACGCACAAAATCATTCCAATGTTAGTTCAGATGATGATGAACAAAACGATTATGGATTTAATAAACGACCAACTGTACGAGGCATTAAACCAAAATTTAGTTCAACAAATGAAATTTTACAGCAAATGCAAGCACAATTAAATCAAATACCAACACAGACACAAACACAACAGGTAATTGTGAAATTTTAGAAATTTTCATTAAATGTAGTAGTAAGTGGAACAGAATACTTAGTATTTAAATTAATTTTAGGCTGTTAATCAAAATCAAATCAAATCCTACACACAAACTTATCAGGCTGGAAATGTTAATAACAGAACACAACAAAATCAACAAAATACTGTTGTTCGACAGCAACAAAATGAACGGACATGGACTTATTTCCCAGAAGTCGAACAAAGAGCAAGAGAAGATCAGATATGTGAGCAACCAGGTCATCATTATCAAACATTACCGGGTGTTTTTAAACACACGTTCCATGGACGTGAAGAATCATTAATGTATCAAAATTGCCAAAACATCACAATGGAACATCATTACAGAGGTGGTTATGCAAAGAGCCCAACAAGAAGACCAGAATCTCCACCACCACTGAGAAACTATCATCAAACCATGTTATTAATTCCTTGTAATGCGGAACCATTAGCACATCTTTCTGCTACAAGTGAACATCAAACTACACATCATCAATTTCACCATCAAAACATTTTAGAATATCAACAGGTAAAATGTTTTAGAATTACATATATACATATATATATTTAAATTTTGCAAACATAGACTCCTTAATACATATATTCGTTGTGTATTTTTCATTCAACGTGTAGGTAACACAGCAAACAATACGTGTTCCCATCAGTTATGCTTTACCTGGTATGCAATTACACGTAATAGCAGGTCGTGGTTCACATCATCAAGCTACTGCACATCATTATATTCAACATCAACATCCAAGGTTGATGGCACCCAGGGGTAGTTATTCAACTTTCCGTCAAGATAGTGGTAATAATTTGAATTATGCTGCAACTGTTACTGATAATAGGGGTGGAATACAGCCGTCACAATCACAACCCCCACAACAACAGCAGCAACAACAACAACAGCAGCAGCAGCAGCAAGAGTTAGGGGTTTTAACAATTCAACAGCAACAACATTCAGTAGATTGTAAGAATCTTATGTCACCCACCTCAATGCAAAATGCAAATACTCAACAAAATTGTACTCAAACAATGTCACAACAGACGTCATCATCGACAACAACATCAGCTTCGGAAGCTGTATTTTATGCAATGAACGTATGACCAGGAGATTAGATTGATGTTAAAATAAAATTGAATTCATCATCAGCGATAGTTACAACAAAGGCAATGGTAACAGCAACAACAACAACAACAAAAACAACAACAATCAAAAAGCTTCAAATAATTGAATGAAAGAAACCAAAATTAAAGCAAATACATGTAATATTGAATATAATGTATGTTTATAATTGAAGCAAAGCTCATTTTTTGGCTAAATGTAGTCTTCCTTTTAAAAATTATATTACATAAAAATTCACATTTGAATGCAAAGTAAAACTTAATAAGAAAAATTTAAAAAAAAAAAAAAGAAAATTAAATATAAAAAATCCGACATACAAGATAAACGGAAAAGTAATTAAAAATTTTTGAGTGAGAGATACCAAAGTTATGAGAATTATAAATTTTCATTAATTAGTTGAATTCTTCATAATTGAAATTCTACATAAATACACACATATGTATGTGTAATACATGTAGACATTTCTTTTGGAAGAGAAAAATTCATCACATCTTTAAAATTTAAAATTTTAAAAAAAAAGAAAACAAGTACATTAAAATAAATTTAGATAAAAATTTTAAATATTTTGTAGATAAATTTTAGAAAGAGATAAAAAATAAAAAAATTCAGTATGTATAGACATATAACAAGGAAAAAGACAGAAAATTAAGCCAGTTTAATGCTCAAGAAAAATTCAAAAGAAAAAAAATAAGAAAACTTAAAAAATTCAAATTAAATTTGATAATTACATATAACAGTTTTTTATTTTTTATTTTTAGAACATTAATAATTGAGTAGTAATTTGCATATATTTATTTTTATTTTTCATTTAATTTTTTCTTTATATCTTTTATTTTTAAATTTGTGCCAAAGAGGTTAATATAACAAATTATGATAATATTGAGAATAAGAAAAAAAATTCAATGTAAATTAAATATAAAAAAAAATAAAAATAAAAAAAATATTTTAAAAATTAATTTTATGCATTTAGGTAAAATAAAGGTATATAAGACGTACATAAATTATGTAATAAGATGGAAAAAATAAATAAATACATTTAATATACTGATTAAGTAATTAAGAAAAATTTAGTGGATGAATTAGATTTTTAATTTAAAATTTAATTTTAGATAAAAATTTATGATAATTTAAAAAAATAAAATAAAATGAAAATAAAATTAAAATTAACATGAAATGTAGTTGAAAATGATAATTAGAAAGAAAAAAGAAGAGAGATATGAAGAAAAATTAGTTAAGAAGAGAAAAAAAAAAACAAAAATCTTTGAAATAAGAAAAATAAAAAATGAAACTTATTTGAATTTAGAATAACATATGAAGTATTATGGAGGTTTAAGGAAAATAAATGAATTATTTAAGTAAGTAAATATGAAACGTATGTGACAAAAAAATTAATTAAGGTATATAAAATGAAATGAATTATTATTATTATTATTATTACCATTAAATTATTGTATAGAACATTATGTGTAGTTTAACTGCACTTAAAAATTTAAAAAAAAAAAAAAAAAAATTATATATTATATATTACGAATATAAAAGTAAGAAAAGTCATGAAAAAAGAAATGAAAAGCCAGTATGCGAAGAAAAACAGAATTTATGATAACGCAAATTTACAAAAAAAAAAAGAGAAGAAATTATGAAATTCAAAAATGTAATACAATTACATCTAAATTAATTAATATATATTTACAAAACCATTGCGTATAATTACAATTATATTTAAATCATTATACATAAAAATTTATTAAATTACATTACATTACATATATACACACTCATACATACATACATACTTATGTCATTGTACTCATATTATGTATACAAACGTTATCATTGGCCGAATGAATTTAATTTAATGTTTATAGAAATTATTTATTAATTTAATAAAACTTCATTATTTTACACTATTTATGTATGTGTACGTATTTATACATACATACATGAATGATATTAAGATAGAATTTAAAAAAAATAAAATGATGTTGTAAATTTACTTCTAACTTATAAAAAAAAAAAACTTATTCAATACAAAAATTCTCCATAATTTCATATTTTTCATTCATAAATTTAAATAAATTAAAATAAGCAAAACTGATAATGAGTTTAAAATATTTATTTAAAGTTGAATTAAAAAAAAAGAAAAAAACAGAAAAAAAAAATAATGAAATGAAAATGAATTTTACAATTTTTAATGAAAAAGCACGCAAAATAAAAAAAAAAAAAATACGTATGAAGTTCATATAATGTACATACATACATATAAAATCTGATTCAATAAAGAAAATTTTTATTGTATTGAACAATACGTTAATAACAAGAAAACCCCAATAATACAATAAATTCAAATAGAAAAAAAAAACACAACAAACCGGCAAAGATACATACATGCATGACTACGTAAATAATGTTCATGATTATGATGCATATTGAGAAAATATTCAAAAAAAAAAAGGAAAAAAGGAAAAACAAATAAAATCCATAATATATATTTATAATTTATATAAAAAAATTCCAGAAAATGTTATGTAACATTAGCAACAATAAATAAGAGGAGAAATAAGTTTTTTGTTTTTTCTTTAAGAAAATTAAAAACTAAAAATGAAAACAATGTAAGTTGATATTTCGAATGATGGATAAAATATTCATCATTATATTAATTGTATAATTAAATTGTAATTGTTTCGCAGTATATTATATTATATAATAATTAAAATCATCATAATATAATTATTTATATATATATATATAACTATTTAATGGCATTATAAAGAAAAACAAAAAAAAAAAAAACATTAATAATAACTAAAACATTATTAAATTTAAAATAATAATAAATAAAAAAAATAAAAAAAAACAAATGTTGTAACCATGTAACAATATATTTGGATTATAATAACCTCAAAATAATTTTGTTTTTGTTTTTATTTATTTTTAAACCTGAAAAATTAACTAATTACATCCAGTTATGGCTTTATGGGAGTACATGTGTCTATTTTTCTTTCATAATTTTTAATAAGAGCATTTTACGAGTATAGTATTATCAAAATTCTTTTGGTTTTCATACAATATTAGATGAATTATTCAAACGTTTAGCATAGAATGATTTTAAATGGTATTACACTTTAGATAGTCTTCAAGGGATACAATAAGCTTTCCTAAGCTGCAGTGTCGAGGTAACCAAACCCCATCTCATTCTTGTTGACTTGATAGTCTCAACAAGAAAGACAGAGTATAAAAAGACTTAAAAAAAAAAATTGTTTGAAAATATGATGAGCTCAGACTTGATATCTGAATTGTTAATCCCTTTTTCTTCGAATAATCCTGTAATAAAATTTGAAACAAAAATTCTTTAGTTTTGCTATCAAAATTAACGATTTTTCATTTTGATATTTTCTTTCGTTTATGTGAACAGAAATTTTCTTTTTTTTTTTTTTTTTTTTTTTTTGTTAAATTTAATATAAATGTGAATTTTCCTAGCTTATACGTATATGCTTATACTTTGAATAAATTTTCCGTGAAAATGTAAATTTTTTCATGTTACGTAAATTTCGATTATTTGGAAATAATTGCAATGTGCATTTTCTTTATTTCCGTGTGAATTACTTTAATTGATAATAATTATAAATGATTATAGGGGAAAAAAAAAATAAAAATTATGGTAAATTATTAACCTTGAATAATATGTTGACGTAATCCTTGTTTTGAAATTGTTACTATTTATTTTTTTATTTTTTTTTTATTATACGTTATATACATTTTATCGTAAAATGAAAATTTTGTTGAGGAAAATATTCACATATGTGCATTTTCATCAAAAAACAGAAAAAAAAACCCAAATAAATAAAAATTATGAAATAGTTCACGGTTAATTTTTTGTAATGAAATTTATACAAGATAGCGTGACGACAATATAGGAAAGCATCAAGGTTAAATCATGTCATGCAGAATATTTTATTTTACTTTTTTTTTTTAAATTATATTTTACAAGGTAAAGGTAAAAAAGAATAGGAGCAACAAAAAAAACACACACACACACATACAAAATTTTTATAACAAATTTATAAAAAGTGTCACTTTGAAAAAGTGCTCTTCAACATGCATCACGAATTCCTTGTAACAAAAAAAAACAAGAAAGAAAAATATTTTTACTAGATTATGGAGTATGTTATTGTAGGTGACTTCTTCTTGTATATGCATATATGCATGCATATGCAAACAATTTAAATTCATATTTTGAAATTTTTTCAAATAGTTTTCAAGATTAACTTCAAGACTAAGAAAATACATTAAAAAGTTATTTCCTGAACTTTTTTAAGAGATCCTCATACAAAGTTGTATATTTCCTTGTTGGAAGGGAAAAATTGTATCTTTTTTTTTTGTATTTACAAATAAAAGTATTTAAAACTTATTCAACGGTATTCATTGTGAATTTAAATTAATATTTATAACATTTTATCGATTTGTAAACGAGAAAAGTTCAATGAAACATATATGAACTTATTCGTTAAATAAATATTTTATTAATTCAAATATACGTGCATTTCTACGTATGTGCATCTTTTATGTCAAGGATGTTATTTTTACGTTTTCTATTTGTTTTTTATTTTGATCCTTTACGTATATGTACGAGTAGTTTAAGTATTTAGTAAAGAATCTCAGTAAATAGTAAAATAATCAAAATATAAAAATAAATTTTTATACAATTGCAAATGATGAGTTGCAGAAAATTATAGTAAGGTCATAATAACGTTTTACGTATGTATTTGTTATGCATCTGTGTGTATACATACGGAGTTAAGAAGGTACTGTGAATGAGTAAATAGCTTTCACGTATGTACGTATACAGAATATCATGAGAGAAGAAAAAAAAATTATAATATTTTAAGGATGTTTATTAAATGTGTATATGCATGCAGACAATTTTTATTATTTTACGTTTTTTTTTTTTTTTTTGTTTTGTTTTACTTATCTACTTTACATGATTATTATGCAGATAAAATATGCAGTGTTCATTCTGTGTTGTTAAACAACATTTTTCATCTGCATCTTATCATTCTTTTAAGTGTTGGAAAACAACAAAATTCATAATTATCTGTGAAATAAAATTGAATAGAGGAAATTGTTGTTTTCTAAATTTCATGAAAAAAAAGCAAAAAAAAAAATTTTTACCATTGATAATTAACATGTTATTGAAGGTTCAAGTCTTCAAGTATAATTTTTGAACATTTTCCTTCTTTTATTTCATTACAAATGAAAAAGCTGTTATTTAATTTCAATGAATTTTTGATTTTCGAAGTTTTTTCTAAAGATAATGATTAATGTATTTATTTGGTCATCGAAATAAATTACATGAAATTATCTAAACCATTTTTAAATATCTTTTCCTTTTTATTAAATGTTTGGCATCATTTATTATTCTTGTGAAGTCGATTTTATCAAGGTTAAAAATAATAATTACATGTGTATATTTGAAAAAGAAAAATTATGCCCGTATATATAATCACAATCAATTTTATTTGTAATAAAAAAAAAAAAAAAATTGCTCAAATGCATATAAAAACATCATATAGGCTCCATTACGGTTGACAATTTATCAATAGGTACACAAATGTCCAAATGAAAAAAAAAAAAAAACAAAAAAAAAAAATTTTTTTTGTTGTTATTTTTCATTTTTAATGTACTTTAAATTTTTGTATGGGAACTGTTAAGAAAATTCAATGCATTTGTGTAGATATTTGTATATGTACGTAAAAAAATGTACTTGTTAAAGAGTAGGGAAAGGAGAAAGTACACGTATGTATCTAATCTACATATGTGTATACGTATGTATGTATACAAAACACGTAAATTATACATTTGGACATATTATCTATTTGATTGGGGAAATTTTGTTGCATGGTGGGGTATACATGCGTTCTAAAAAATTTTATCACATTTTTCACTGCATATTTTTTTGTATATCAGAAAAATCCACGTGCAACGTTATAAAATGATTTTGATGTAGATTATTATTGAACATTGAAGTATAATTTAAAGACTAACTAACGTCTAGAATTGTAATTAGAAATAATAATATTATTGTCTAAGTTCTTAGAATATCGAAAAAAGATATAAATTAAGATTTTAAATTTGTTTTTTCCTATAACAATTTTATTGTTTTGTCGTTATTTTATTTTTAAATTAATTTAAAACGGATGTACTAATGTACATACAAATATGTGTGTATACAATAAATGTTGGGATTAACTCTTATAATTTATACAGCTTAAAAAAAGTTAAAAAAATTCAGTATAAAAATTAAAAGAAAAACTATTACCGTATTTTGTGCTGTAAATGTGCTCAATATAACTCCCCGTGTTTATATCGACCCCAAGAAATATTGGATGAAATGACGTAGAACTTTATATGTATATAGATTTGTGTATACTACATACATACATACATTCATAAATATATGTATGTATGTATCTATAAAAGCTAAACATACATATATGATGTACGTATATCCGAATGTGTTATTTTGGACACATGCATAAACACTATCTTACTAGTATACGTGCATATATGGATATTATATGGATATTACTATATGGAAAATTGGTAACATATAATATTATATTCTTTATATGGGAGAGGAAATTGGTCTGTCTGATACAAAGCATATATTATTATTGTATCATACATACATATATGGGACTGTATACGTACATATGTCCGTATGTTTGTGTATTTGTATATTAGTCGCCAATTTTATTATATTTAATATATGTAACATTTTTTTTTTTTACTGTACATAATTTTTTTTTCTTGTTCATTCAGTTTATATACAAACATATGTATATATGCACGTACATACATGTATCTATGTATATATACTGTATATATGCATAAGAGTAAACATAATATTATACAGACGATGCAGTATTTGGAAAAAAAAAATTCTTTTTTTATCCAGTTGCAGATATACTTTCATGGTGGTGGGGTGGGAATTTATATTTTATTGAATTTACTTTATTATTTTATTTTTGGTTTTTAATCGTTTTCCCAAAAAAAAAAAAAAAAGAAAAGAAATATCCAAAATTAATAGACATAAAAATAAAAGCAATAAATTTATCTTAATTAAATAAATTAATATTACAAAAAATTTTCTTATTAATTATCCTTATTTCAAATGAAAAATAGAAATTACATTAGTCTTAAAGAGAATTAAAAGCGAACATGTTTGAAAAAAAAATCATCTCTTTTCAATAATTATGTAAACTAAATTATTTTATCAATAATAAATTTTTAATTAAATTTAATAATTTAAAAAAAAATAAATAAATAAATACAAAAAAAAAAAAAAAAACATAAACACATGCTGGTAAAATGTGCGATATAATTATAATGTGATGTTGATAATACTCGTTTAAGTGATGATAATGATCATAATATTTAATACATAAGTGCCATTTAAATGAAAATATGAATTTATAAAGTGCATCTATGTAAACTGTGAAAAATTTTCAATTTATCAGAATTTTTTTTTCTTTTTTTTCAAATTTCTTTTTTGTTTTTATAAAAATTTTGAAAAAAAAAATTAAAAGATTAAAATGCAATAGATGCAATTTGTGATGTTTATCTGAATGTATGTACATATATAACGTATTTGTTAGAATGAAAAGCTGTAATACGCGATATAACGATTAGTATAATAAAATAGTGCTTTACGTTACGGTTATATTGTATACGTTATTGTACATATACAGTGTACAACAGTGTGTATAAATTTTTTTTTTTATTTTTAATTTTTTTTTGTTTTTTTTATTATAATAAATTATATTGTATATGTACTTAAATATCCATCATTTTAAAAAATTGATGTCAGTGAGTTTTTGGTCAAGGTATCTGACGGATTGATCATTTTTTATTATTACTGTATATATATGTACGTTTCAATACGTATCTATATTATTAAAAAAAAAATAAAAAAAACAAAAACATTTTACATATTTTATTTTAATTTTGTATATAATTTAGTATATCTGTTGTATATGCATATATGTGTTTGTGGGTGTTTTTAAATAAAATTAAATGAATTTCAAAAATAACCGAAAATTAAATTTGAAAATATTTTAAATTGGTTTTAATTATTTTTTTTTTAAATAGTTTTGTGTTGTTTTATAGAATTTATTTATTTATTTAATTTTTTTTTTTTTTTTAAATACATATTTGTGTGTTTTTTTTTTTTGTTTTTAGAAAACATATATAAATAAACTCAGTGGAATGAACCGTTTTTGAATGACAAAAAAAAAAAAAAAAAAAAAGAAAAAATATATTAATCATTTGTTAATCATACAAAATAACAATATAATATATATAACGACTACACTCAAACATTGAAAAAATTTAAAAATGTTTATTATTACACATCATACAGAAAAATGAAAATGTTTTTTTTTTTTTGTATGATTAAAAATAGTTTGTTTGTAAATTTTATCACATATGAATGTTTTATTGAAAATTTAAAATAATAATTTTTTTTTTAGAATATTTAAAAAGAAAAAACGAACATTAGTTTGGTTTTATTTTTTTTTTTGTTTTTTTGTTCAAAAAAATAAAATACAAACACAACCAAAAAAAAAATATATATAACAACAAAAGAAAACAGAAAGGATTAAAATACCGTTAAAAGAACATTTAACCGTTTTAATAGTTTTTTTTTTCTGTTAACAAATTAATTTCTGTTGTTATTTTATTGTAAATTAATTAAATTACATTATATGCGTTAATTTTAATTAGCCGTTAAATTTATTACATACACGTGATTTAAAATTATATATATATATATCTTTACATATATATATATTATAAATTTTAATGATTTTATTGAAATACCAATTAAAATGATGAATTTAAATAAATATTCTATGTTGGTATTGTTTCTATGTGTTGCTTTTGTAGGTATGTGCTGAGCTTTGATTATTTAAACATGTATTTTTGTAAATATATATTTTTTTTAAATTTTTAAATTTTTTTTTTTAATCGTTTATTTTTAGTTTCATAAACAAAACATTTTTCAAGAAACACGAAAATCCAATCATTAAACAAGATCATATTCATTTCATTTTCTAGAAAATTCAAGATATTATTTTTGTTTTTGTTTATTGGGCTTACACTTTCGATTAAATTAAATTAAATTAGATTAAATAAATAAATTATTTCGATTTTTTTAAAATGATCATAAATTACCTGATTACAATCTATGTATTACAATCAATGTCACAGTAATAGATTTTCTTCTATCATAAAAAGCGATTTTTTGTTTATGTGTACACATACACATATGCATGTGTGTACATTTTCTAAAATTTTCCTTCAATACATTCACTAAAAATCTAAATAACGAACATAAAAAAATCACATTAAAAATTTAAACTTTTGAAAAATAAGAAAAAAAAAATTTTTTTTTTTCAAAATACACGTGATTTTCAGATCTGATAAATTGGGTTAAAATCTGTTAACCTTGATACAAATAAATCAGGCAAAATTACATTCTTAGTATACAAAAAAAAAAAAAAAAAAAAAACCAAACCAAACAAAATTTACTTTTATCATTTTACTCCTACTACATGAAATGTAATTTTGTAAATAGATTTTAATTGATTTGATTAGGTTTAAATTGTGAAAATTACTCGTATATCTGTTATAAAATGTATTAACAAATAAAGCTACAAAACAAATATTTTGTATAACCCTGTATATATGTACACGTTTTGTTTATCAACATGAACACAATATGAATTTTATTTTTGGTTTTTGTTGGTTACAATTTACTCACATGCATCAGCTTATGTTCTATCTAATAATTTATTTATTATTTATTTTTTTTGTTTTTATTACAATAATGATAATTGACAATAATACATTTTGTAACGATTGTACATTTACATTTACACTCTGTCTACTAATTCGGTGTAGTTAAGGTCTTATGAAAATGATATAAATAAGATAGTACCACTTTATGTCGCTGCATATTGATATTAAAAATATTCATCTCGTATCAAATAACTTTACAGATTGTGGTAACACTACTCATGAGATGATCTTATTAGAAATTATGAGAGAAGAAAAAAGTCATGTGTATTTCCATAAGACTTTTGCTGCACCGAATTAGTAGACAGAGTATAGTGTAGTATGATGGTCATCGTGTACATTTTACAAAAATGTAATATTGTTAATGGTAATGGATTATATATATAAAACATGGCACAAAAAAAAAAATGATTATTATGTACTTAAAAAATGTCTACACCAATGTATATAACTATAGCCATATAGTACATTAAATTTTGTAAAATGCTGTATTTAATATATAGTTTTGCTGTTATATTTTATTTTTTATTTTTGCCTTTTAATTAAAAATGATAAAGTAAATATTATGTAGAAAATATTAAAACATGCGATATAATGTTATATGCACATAAAAACGTTAAAATAAATATCAATAAATAATTTATATTTAAAATACAGAACATGAAAAACATGTACATTATATAGGTATACTTTAAGGCTTATCAACTAATTTTATTAATAAATTTTCGAATTTTCATTTTAATTACCTTTAAAGCCAATTTGTTATTCGTTTTTATTTATTCATTATAAAAAATTGACTATTACAATACAAAAAATATTTATTGTGATAGTAAAATTTAACAATTTTATTAAATAAACAAGATAGTAAAAATTTAAATATTTAAAATTTTCAAAATTTAATTTAAAATTTTTTGCTAAAAAGAAAATGCTATGTACAAATCGTTTTGTGTAAAAAGAAAATGATAAATATTCAGTATGTAATATAAGAAAAAAAATTTTTTTTTTTTTTTTTTGGTTTTTACATTACATCATTTTCTTTTATTTAAACATTATTTTGAACGCTATCATACATTTCCGTTAATACACTAAAAATACGTCATATTAAAATTTTATTTAATATAATTTATTAATTTTTAAAATATTTTTAATAATTTTGAAATCTCTAAACGATTTTATTGATGTTTTACACTTTTGTATTTTTTGTGTGTGTTTTGTTTTTTTTTTTATGCTTTCATGATATAGGTGGATTAGAAGAAGATTGTATTGATTTTCAAGGGAATTCAGTTAATCATGGTATGTTATATGTACCGGGACCAGGAGTATGTAGCTTATGCGTTTGCTATCATTCAGAACCATTGTGGTGTAAAGCAATATACTGTGATCCACCATATGTAAGTATATCAAATATTTAAAAAAAAAAAGGCAAAAAACAAAAAAACATAATTTAACATTTTTGAAATTTTCTTGGATTGTATGTAGACATGTACATAAGTATGAAATACACGTACTTTTAATTTAATTTCATGAGGTAGTGATTTATTATATAAAATAATAAATTTGAAAACTGAATAACTCCTAAATGAATTACGTACAAAAAATACAAAACAACAAGAAAAGCTAAAATTTATTTAAAAAAAAAAAAAAAAAACATTTTTTTTTTGTTTTTTAAATTGATATGTTAAAATAAGAAAGCAAAGTAATTTAATTTTGGAATTGTTTCAATCAATATTTCTTATGTAAGAATTTTTGTTTTATTTTTTTTTCTCACATATAAATACTTATATGTACATATATGCATACATTTTATACAGTTAAAATTGATGTGACAGTAAATTTGAATCAATTAATCAGGATTTTTATAAGTTCTCACAATATTAATGTGCACATATATAGTCACTTATCATTTTAATATGTGTGTATGTGACATACATACATAATAAAAAATGAATATTTTATTATTTTATTTTAAATGGCACTTCAGATTTGAAAAATATTTCTGGTTGAATAGAAAAAAAAAAAATTAAAAACAAAAAAAAAAGCCCCAAAAAAATTTGTAAAAAGATACAACATACATATATGTACTTATATCGTTAATATATGGTTGTATTTGTATTTGTATATCTACTTAAATATACACATGTGCATTCGATTGCAAACATTATTTCAATTTGAATATAAAAACGATTTATAAAATGTGTATATATTCTGAATTTCGACATGTGGTCTTATATCATTTTACGCATTGTAGATACACATTTCATTGATATTAAATTTTACATTTGATTTATTTAAAAATTTTTGTTTTTTTATAGGTAATAAAAAATATAACAACAATGATAAATTATTTTAAAATACATGAAAACTCAAAATTAAGCAAAATAAAAATATATTAAATTTCACTTCATGAAAATTTATCAGATAATAAAACGTTTAAAAATTTAAACTTAATGAAAAAAAAAATCTTAATTTAACAAAATCGATTAACGGATAACAGATAAATTTAATTACAAGCATTGATATAATAATAATTAATTTAATTTATCAGTGTATTGTTATACACAATATAAACAAGGAAAATTCAATTTTCTAATTTTCATAACAGTTTGAAAGAAAATTTATTAAATAATTTAATTTTTATTTTTTTTAATTTAATTAATTTTATGTCACGTAAATTTCACGTAAGCAATTTTCCAAAAAATCGAATAAAAATGGAATTCTTTGGGAAAATTGTGGAAAATTAATTAATTTTATTTTATTTTTATTTATTTATTTCTTTTTTTTTTTTGTAATAAAATATGGTAATACGAGTATGTATCGTCCTTTAATAAATTTCCCGCAGGTATACTTTACATAGACATAAAATTTGAATTTTATTTTGTGTTATAAATTTTTTTTATTTATTTTTATGTTTGTGTGTCTGTTAAATATTTAAGTAGACTATTGTTAGTTATTTTTGCCATTCTGTTATCTAATACATATTTTCCTAACAACTTTCAAAATTAAATTATTTATTTTTTATTATTACTTTTAAATGAAATTTTGAGTTTTACGAGTACAATTCATACGTAAAGCAATTTTTCCGCTTTAATTAACTTAGAATTTGTCTTTAATTTTCATTTTAAAAATATTTTACATATGAAATATAAAAAAAAAAGTTTTATGCCCTTTCTAGACGGACGTGTGCATATTACGTAAATATGTAGAATGTTTTACGCTAAGAAGAAAGAAAGTGCTAGACAAAATGAAAATATCTAATAAAATTGTACATAAACACATGTACGTGTATAGTACATGTAAATACATAGAACATCATGTAAAATACAACAAACGAATATAAATGGCAAAATATAAAATGAATGATATACATAGAATTGAATATGATTGACTTTTAAGAGGTTATCGCTATAAGTTCATTAGACCAATATATAATTGTATTACCCTTGGCCAATCAAGGATAGTTGATATAAATACTCATTACTCGCATTATGTATACTCTGTCCACTAATTATTATGCACTTCAGGTCTTATGGGAGTGCATATGTCTTTTTTTTTCTTTTATAATTTCTAATTAGACTGTTTTACGAGCAGTATTACCACAATTAACAAAGATTTTATTTATCACATGAATTTTTTTAATATCAATTCATAGTGATAAGACCTTAAGTGCATAATATTAATGAACAGAGTGTAGTTGCCTACATAATGATGTATTGCTTAATAAGTAAAATTTTTTATTTATTTACATTGTATGCATGTACAAAAAATAATTTGCGTATGTTCACACTTTTACTATTGCATGAAATACATAAGTTTTACTACATACAATGTACACTTTTACATGATAATCTGTCAGTAAAATGAAATCAATATACACATGTATGTACACATGTAATATGAAAACGAAATTCAAATCAATCCACATTGAAGAAGACACTAAAATAATGGCGAAAACGTTATGAATCGATTTTATTAGTCTGCTTTATATTGTCGTTGAAAACGATTACAAAATTAAAAAAAAAAACAAAAATGAAGGAAAACTTTTGCGAGTGACAACAGAAAAAAAAATCACATGTACATACGTACAGGCAAATCATTGCATATTATGCACAGATATGTAAACAATCTAATAATAATATTCCACCAAATATCTAACGTACTTTTGCATTTTTTATTTTTTCTGCCTCTCTGCATTTGAAATATCAGCAAGAAGTATCGAAGATGCAAATGCATAAATTAAAAGTAATTTTAAATTATTTATACTTCATTTTTTAATATTTTTACTACATACTTTATGAAAACTACGAAAAACTATCGTTTTAGTGCTATCGTTTTATTGAAATTGCAGTTTATTTACTACTTTTCGATTTCTGATACTGCAAGGGTACTGGTGCATCGCCTATGAAAATAAAAATCAAAAGCCGCTGTACAATACCACCCTTCTTCCTTTACGTTCAAAAGGCAACTGAATTGAATAAGAATTGTTACCTTCATTTATGTATGTATGTAAGATTAGACTAGACTGCTAGACTGATATGTTATTTGCTATTGCTATGTATACAAGACCGCGAAAATAAATTAGCTGAAAAATAAGGATGAATATGGCATAGTTTACAAAACAAGATTACCGTTTCACATTACATTTAAAAAAAAAAATTATTTCGTACGGAATATTCGAAGATTCTGGTAGCACTTGTTATGAAACACAATTATTAGAAATCATGAGAGAAGAAAAAAACTCGTACATACATATGTGCTCTCATATGTTCTGTATTGAAAATATTTAAAAAATGAAGTATAATTTATTATATAAAAAATTTTTTTTAAATACACTTAAATGAAATTTAATTTTCATTTCGAAAAATTATTGTGGAATAAAAAGAAAAAAAAATTAAGATCAAAAATATAATCGATTGAAATTGGAAAAATAATTTTATTATTGTATGTATGTATGTCTTCATATTATTAAATTATAAAACTATGCAAAAAAAGGAAAATTAAAATTGATGAAAATTCAATGATAAAAATGTACGTTAAAATTAAATTGTATATTGATTTAAAATAAATGTGATAAAAAGAAATGTCATGTTGAAAAATAATTTATTTATTGTTTATCTGATAAAAGAAATTGAATTTGATCAAATGAAAATTACTAAGTATAAATATCAGTTGAATTTGAATAACTAAATTTTATCACAGACCTAGGAATTTTGTTTTCAATATTTTTTTTATAATTCAAATTTTGATGTTTTTTATTTATTTTTAATTAAGAAAAAAAAAAAACTAAAACTAAAAATAAATTAAAGAAAGAGAATTACTGAGATTACGTTACATCATGTTATAAAATTAATTTCATAAATTAACGTAGTTTTTTTTTTTATCTTTTTCTCTTATGCTTTTTTTTTTGTTTATATTTTCACGTTCATATTTGAACTGGAATGTATGTATGTACAAAGAAAACAAAGATTTAATGCATCTATGTAAGATCTTTATGTCCATTTTGCATGTACACAAACCTTAGGCTATGGAAAATAAGATTAAATCACAATAAATGAAGTGTAAATAAAAGAAAATTAATTTTTACGTTTTTCATATTTAATGGAATTTTACAATAAAAATTTCAAAGTTTTCGTCATTTTTTTAATTTATGATATGATAACATGTAGACATTAAATTTTCTATGCTACATAAAGTCAAGAATATCGAATAAAAAAATAAAAATAAAAAAATCAAGTCAATGATATGTTCAGGATGTTATAATATGTGCACTAAATTGAAAGTTTGAGTTTTTAAAATGTAAATTACTTTTTAAAATTGCTAAAAAAATTCAAAATATGTAGATACAATATATACACATGTATCTATGCATTTATGTATATTTGCCATTAATTATGAAATTATGAAAGTGATCTAAGTCGTTGAAATAAAATCTACATTTTTTTTTTTTTTTTTTTTTTTTTTTTTTTTTTTTTTTTTTTTTTTGATTAAATAATAATACATATGTGTTGAACATATTTTTGAAAATTTATGATATAGATCACTTTAATAATAATGAACAAATGTATAAATTATGAATAATTTATCATTTTAAAAACTATGTTAATATTTTTAAAAAAAATTCAAATTTGATTAAAAGTACGTAGACACATGTGTATATGAACACATTATTGCATTATATTTTTTCTAATCTTATGCAATTTATCTGCAAGTCCAATGTATATGTAGCATATGTATAGATCAAACTATACTTATACCAAAACATACAGAATTTTTGTTTTTTTTGTTTTTTATTAAATTGCAAAAATATAAAATATAGAACATGAAAACATGCTATAAATGTTGATAACATTTCAAGTGTTTGGAAAAATACAAATATAAGTATCAATATGAGTATGCACAATAGACATGTACATATTTTAAAATATTACACACAATTTGTAACGTATAAAATATGTTCTTTATTGAAACCCATACAATATAGTATATAGGAAAAAAGTAAAATTATATTCAACAGCGGGAAGTAAAATTTTTTTTACTTTTCCGTTTTTATAATCAGAAAAATAAAAATGTATTTAAAAATGAAAAATCATAAATAATTTTCATATTATAAGTAAAGCACTACATTTCATGTATTCACATATGTACAAATATAAAGTAGAAATAATCATAATATGTAATAAAAATAATAACAGAAAATTTGTAACGTAATTTATTTTCTAGTACATATTTACTACTATCATATGTACATGAAATTATTTGTATTACTTATCGTTTGTTTTGTTATTTTCAAATATAAACATATGCATATGTATATACATGAAATTAAATTGAAATGAAAGGCATTGATGAATTGTTATTTAATTAAATACATACATATGTATACATATTTTTGAATGTAAATATTTAATATACATAAAATATTGTAGATTTTATCATTTTATGTTCATCAACAAGAAAATTCTTATTGTAAATAATTTTTAAAACAAAAAGAAAATTTTATTTCAATTTAATTTTCCCTAAGATTATTATGAAAATGTATTTGTATACGTATAATGTATATGAGAAGTACGACATATACAGTACATTTTGTTCTGATTATATATTAGCTGTTTTCGATTATTATGAAATAAGTACTTGTGGGTATTTTAAATGTTTCTCAGTGGAAATACAAAAAAAATTTTTAATAAAAATAATATTTACGAAAATTTCATCATATCCTTTCAAACTTAATAAGCATGTATTCATTCATTGTAACAAATATCACAAGAGTAACTACGAGTAGATAATTTAGCCAAGACTTTTATAATATCTGCTTATAACTACTTATATTGTGCGAATCGAAAACAGTCATCCTTAAAAAGAAAATACTAAAATGATTATGTACAATGATGATCATCATTTCCACTTTCATATCATTCATAATTAATTTCAAATAGATTTTTAATTGTTTTTTCATTTGTTTGTTTGATATAAATAATTTTTCTACTTTGTGTTTTCTTGTTTCTTGTTGCATTTACTTTCTTATAATCATATAAAACAATATGTGTATTATACGTATAACAAGAAACCAACATGTTTTCAAGAAATAAATAATAACAAAATTATTTCTAATGATGATTTACATAAAAAGATTTCATGCTGTTGGTGCTTTATTTATTTTAAATGTTAAGTGAAAGTGCATTTTCAAAGAAAATTAAGTGATTTTTATATAATGATGCTTTCATAAATAAAACAAATAAATACGCAATAAAAAAGAAAGAAAAAACAAAAAAAATAACAACATGCTGAGTATTTGATGTGATATGCATTTTTATGTATTTTTCATTTTTCTATTTAAATGATATTTAATTCTCGTTTTATTGATTTGTAAAAACATACATAGATCAAGTTCCTAATACATATTTCTTTTAAATAATTCATGATTACATAGTGTCTGACCCCTGACGCTTACTGATAGTATCAGCGTCAGCGTCCAGCAATATCTTGCTATGTAGTAGGCCCAACATGTTTATTATAGTTTTTGCACATTTCGTAATTTAATTCTTTTTTATTTAAAAAATTTATACTCATTTTCATTTATTCTTTGAAGAAAAGTAGCTCACTGATTTTCTATGGCATCTTCTTTCTTGTTTCTAATTCATTAAGTAAAAAAACAAAAAAAATTTTTTTTTTGTCGTAAACATTTTCATACATGAGTATGTATGTATGTGTGCATGTGAATTTTAATTTGCACATACATATGTAGCTTGTGTCATGCATTAACAACTAATTTTTTTTTAGTTCTCTTTTACACACATATTAAATCCGTGTTTCATTTGCAATTTTAATTTAATTAGTAATTTATTTCAAAGGGGGAAAAAATTATTGATTTTCTAATAACACATGTAATATTATTATTACTCTGAAAATTTCTTTTTATTTATTATACCAATATATGTATTTAATAATGTTTTTCATTGGTGAAAATCATTTTTCCTAGAAATTTTCTATTTTGAATTTGGTTTTATATTTTTAATTAGTATTTTAAATTAAAAAAAAAAAAAAATTTTTTTTTTTGTACATAAGTATTACAAACGTAATTAATTGTTGTTAAGTGACCTTAAAAATAATATTATTTTTATACACATTTAAATAATATTTTCTTTAAATATGAAAAAAAGCGAAAATATATTTTTTACATGCCTTGTTTTTTTTTGTGTTATAAACGAATAAACTATAGAGAAATTTATTTTTCAAACTTTATTTTACATTCATTTTGTTTTTAAATGTAAACTTTTATTTCATTTTATTTTTTATTTATTTATTTATTTATTTATTTTTTTTTTTTAATTAAAAAGGGAAAGGGAAAGGAATAAAAATAAACATAAGTTGGCTTTTCTTTATTTTCATTTACATTTTGTAGAAGGAAAAATAAGTTGAAATGAAAAAAATTTTTTTTTTTTTGAAAGCCATATATTTTCCACTAACTTTTCATTTATTTCATTTTTCATAATAATTTTTTAATTAGCTGTACATCATAATAGTTGTTAAGGTTTTTTTTTTAATATTACATATTTTTTTTTTTTACATCGTTTTCTTTATTTATTCCACAAAACATTCATTACGCTTTTGTTTTTTTTGTTTTTTTTTTTAAATTTTCATATTTTATTTTTATATTCAAATATAATTTAAATATAGGTGTATAATATAGTAGGTGTGCTAGTTATAAAATTTTCAACATTTACACATAGAATTGTACGAAGAAATAGCAAATGAAAAATTATGTTATTTAATATGTAATGTAAATTTGTGATGTAACAGTAGT
This sequence comes from Anthrax anthrax, assembly GCA_963971155.1. NCBI lineage: Eukaryota > Metazoa > Arthropoda > Insecta > Diptera > Bombyliidae > Anthrax > Anthrax anthrax. Next base: position 5,022,267 of record OZ020123.1, read on the forward strand.
CTGATAAAATCTTTATACACTTAAGTTTCAGTTTAAAAAAAAATTTCAAAATAAAATCTTGTTTCATTATAAGCAAAACAAAAAACCAAAAATTATTTTTTATTTGGTCTCAAGTTTTTATTGCATTACTGTAGTTATGAATTAATTTAGGATACTTACCAATTTTCTTGCTCATCTACCTACTGTCACAGTTTTCATTTTTTTTTTCTATGGCAAACTATTTTTAGTTTTGTTTACTAAGGGTAAAAAAAAGAAATTATTACTTCAGAATTTTCTAAAGAATCCTTTTAAAATAAAATTTTACATCCTCGTGAGTACGTTGTATGTACTCAAATGTAAACATTCTTTGTATACAACATAAATGCTTTGCCTTATTACATTGTGTACAATGTTGCCTTACTTATATTCTAGTCACTAGAATTTTTCTAAGGATGAGAAAAAACTATTTGGTATCTCTCTTGAATTTTAAAAAGGCTTTTTTTTGTTTTTGTTAATGAAGAAAAACAAAAAAAAAAAAAAAATGGGTATAAAAAATTGATGTAGTCTATTTTGTGAGCATTAGGAAACGCTTTTTTAATACAAAATTATTATGAATTTAAAAATATATTGTGGTACTAATTACAATATTTGAAAGAAAAAAATGTAATAAAAACAAAAATAATAAATTTAGATGATATTCAAATAAATTTTAGTTAATTCTTGAAAATTTATGTAAAACCCTAAGTATTTAAATATTTTTTTTTCGTTATATTGAATTTATTTTCATTGTAAAATATCACAAAATTAAGTAATGAATTTTTAATGAAATTTATTTTTTCCACATTATTAATTTACGCTAAAGCGAAATTTTCATATAAACGGAAAAGTATATACATATGCATGCATGCAAGTGTTATGTATATTCTTGTGTACATCATTTTTAAAATGAAAATTATCTGTATACAAATATCTAAAAAATGTATACGTTTATTTATTTAGAAATAAAATAAATTGCATTTGCAATTAAGAAACACGAATAAGACAAACATTCATACAATTATCATTAAATTTCAAAGAATTATGTAATGCTAAGAAATCTTAAAAGTAAATGTACACAAACTTCAATTTATATATGTGCGCATACACCCATGCATAAATGTAAAATACATACTCGTATACAAACATTTGTATGCTTGTAACGTAATATGTACATTAAAAATGAAAATGCACTTTGAAAATGATGCTTTTAAAACACAGTAAAACTGTTGTATATGTATGCGTTTCCTTCATCTTTTTATATAGAACATTTTATTTTCCTTCATTAATAAAATTTGTATTAATTAAAATTAAAAACCTTTGCATAATGACTCAGATTAAAAAAAAAAAAAAATTTAATAACTACAAATAAAAACAGAAATGATAAAAAAAAGTGTTCTTAATTATTCGGAAATAATTAGGATACTTGATGTATTTAAATTTAAAATGATGAGATAATTTATATTGAACGTAATTATTTTATTTTATTTTTTTTTTTTTTATAATACGTTGACCGTTAACATTTTGAATTTTTAAAATTATAAAAAAACAAAAAAAAAAAAAAAAAAAATTAATTAGCAATATTTTTTTAATTCTTATTATTGTAGTTCTGCAAGAATTTTCGAGTTGGAGAACGTTGTTGCGAATTTGAGTGCTTAGATCCTCCAGGAGAGGATACTTTGTATCAGGTAAATATACGAAAAACAAAAATTACTTTTAAATATCTTATTTTTATATATTAAAATTATCCTTTATAAAAAGGATTTTTTTTAGTTTTACAAATTTTAATTGTCTTTTCTTTTTTTTTTCCCCCTGAAATATAGGCAAGAATGAAGAAAAGAGCAGAAATTTTAGCTGGTAATAGTACGAGTGCCTCACTTCTATTTTCTCGATCATCTTATACTACAACAATTTTTACCTTAACGCTTTATGGAATCAAAAGTTTGTTCACGTAACCTAATTCATAAATATTCTATAAATTTTAATAAATTAATAAATAAAAATAAATTTTTATTAAATTCTCGAAAAAAAAAAAAAAATTTAATATAAAATTTAATTTTAAAAAAACAACAAATTGTAGAATAGAAATATATAATTCAATAATGCTAAAAAAAAAAAATTAAAATAAAAAAAAAAAATTTTTTAAGCAATTAAAAAAAAAAATTATTACCAAGTCATTCATAGTGATATGATAAAATAAATTAATTAAAATTTTTATAAAATATTTAAATGATAAATTATTATCATAACATTAAAAATACAATTTCTTTTTTTTTAATGAAAAAAAAAAAAAAAATCATGAAGCTTTAAATAATATTATTTATTTTTTAATAAAAATTAAAATACAATAAAAAATTTTTAAAAATAAATCTTATAAAATATAGTATATTAAATAAAATATCTATGCAATAAAATCTTTTTAATTTTCTCTTTAAACAAAAATATATAATAATAATAATAATATGTATCTTATGCAAACTAAAAGAAAATATAATGTAACTTTAAAATTTTATTACAATAAAATTTAATTATTATTATTACAATATTTTAATTCCATATTATAATATTCAATTATAATAGCATAATGTATAAAAATTAAAAATAATGTATATTTTTTGTTAGATTAGAATAAAAGAAAAATGATTTTAAAATAAAATTAAATTAAATATTGTTTTAAATTTTAAACGATTAAATAATAAATTTTGCATTGTGCAAAAAAATAAATAAATTCTGTCTATGCTTAAGAAATTTCAGGTAAAATTAAAAAAACCTTCCTTTGTTTATGCAAGGAAGCTTTGGGAGTAAGGAAACTTTGGGAAATATATTGCAATGAACACTATAAGGTTTGATATATTAAATAAAAAAAAATAAAAAAATTCATTTGAATTGTTAAATAATTTTACTTTTATTTGCAATAAAAAAATAGATAATTTTTTTTGTAATTAATAAAATATGTAAGATATTTGTAAAAAAATTATGAAACACCCCACATTATATTAAGTTTCTCTCTTATATTTTGATTTAGTGGTGGAATTGCATAACGAGGAATTAAAAATGTTGAAAGATTAAAAAGATCCAAGAATACCTTATATCGATCACTGTAAAGTACGATAAATTTAAATTTTTAAATTATTTAAAAAAATTTATCATTTTTAAAAATCGGTTAAATTTAGAGTTGAACATTTATGTACCTTAATGTTGAACGTAAGTATTGATAACCAGATGATCCACCTGTACCTAACTGTTGAGAACCAATCATTCGTTGTACCATCATGACGTGATTGTCTGAAAAAAAAAAAAAAAAAAAAAACGAATAAAAAACACGAAAATTCACATTCATGTTAACATGTTTAGGTGAAAGTATGTATCTAAAACAATTTCTTACATCTCCATTTAGTTATAAGTGAATCAATATCCATAAGTAACGTAAGTAATTGATGTGGTTGACTAAAACGTGGTTCATCTCTATAGAATGTAATCATAATTGCACCTTGTAGTGCTTTATAACTGAAACGTCTTTCACCACGATTAACAAGTGCTTCATGTATACTTGGATCAAATATAGTACGATAAACATCTTTACGTCTTTCAATATCCATTAAACGATAATTTCTAACGCTTTCAGATGTTTCATTCTTTACATTTCAAAAAAAAAAAATAATAATAATTAAAAATTATAAAAAATGAACTAAATTTTTTAATTTTAATTTCATCTTACTAATGCACTTTGTTTTTGTTCGTCTAAAAATTGTTTAACACTTTCTTGAAATTTTTGCCAAAAATTGAAACCTTCAACTTCTAGACCAGGTGTACGTTCTAACCATTTTTGTATTAAATCTAATAATGATGGTTCTTGTTCAGATGCAATTAATGCATTTATTGCATTCATATCAGAACCAAATACATTTACATAATTTTGATTATATTTAACACGATTATCAGATTTAACACCAAGTTTATTTTCAATTAAACGAAATTGTAAACTTTGAAAACCAGATGCCGGTGATAAATAATTACGAAAATCCATAAAATCTAATGGTGTCATTGTTTCTAAAATTGGTACTTGATCAACTAATAACTAAAAATGAATTTATTTTATATTATAATTTCAAATAAATGAAATAAATATGTAAACAATGTAAAAACAATTTTTTTTTGTTTTTTGTTTTACCTTTAATATGAGAACAATACGATTTAAACGTTTTAATAACTCTAATGTACGAGATTCTTCCATAATTTCTGTATTTAATAAAAATCGAATTGAATCTAATTCATATAGAATTTGTTTAAACCATAATTCATAAGCTGTTTGGTAGTATGTATGTTGTAATAAAAGGAAAAAATAAAAGAAAAGTAATTTATTATAATGATTCGTGGTTTTGTTTTTTAATTGTATAAATAAAATGTAGATCCACAAAGTTTTTTTTTTTTTTTTTTTTAATTTTTACCCTGATGTGTAATTATAAATAAATGTTCATCATGTACTGGCTTATTACTTTCCATTGATAGCATACGTTGTGCCGATAATATTTTATCTAGCATTAAATATTCACCATATATCATACCACATTCTGATCCAATTGGTATTGAATTTTGCCCATCACTATAAATTTAATTAAAAAATATGTAATTATTATAAAGAAATGATTTCAAATAAAAAAAATTCAAAAATTCTGAAAGTTAATTAAACTAAGTAATTAATTTACATTCATTTTCTTTATTTTTATTTATTTTTTTGAATTTTCATTTTTGAAAAAATCCGTTAAAATACTTTTGTATTTTTTCTGCATTAATTAAAAAATTAAAAAAAAAAAAAATTTAAAATTAATATGTTTACACATTGTATTATTTTAATTTTTCAACAACTTAAATTTTTTTTTTTTTAAATATTTTTCTACTTGCAATTGAAAAGAGAAAGAAATTAAAAATTTAAATAAAATACACATACGATACGTATCCACAAAGACAATGTAAAATGTAATATATTGTATGAATTTTAATAAATTTGATTTTTTGTTTTACTCCATGATTTTTTTTTTCGTCCTTTATTTACATTGATATTTGTACAATAAATTTATGAAAATAAAGACAAAATAAAAAAACAATATAAATAGTTATTATTTGTATGATACAAATTGTAAAACACAGCATGTGTACATGAAAAATTAAAAATTGTGAATAAGAAGTGTGTACATATTTGTATGTAACTGACAGGATAATAATGTGAAGAATACCATGAAATATGGGAAATATGTACATACCATATAGACAGGTACAAACGATATATATTGTGTTTTAGATAATAATGAATGCATGTACGTGTTGTGTGTGTATGTAATAAATCGCTTAAAACCTTTTAGATTTATTAAAAACACAATAAAATGTGTGATGTTATATTAATCAATGATATAAGTTCATGCATTCATTCTTTTGTATTTATTGTTATGCTTTTTTTTTTTTTTTAATTTATTCTTGTTTTAAACAAAACCAAATAAAAAAAAAAAAAATTTTTTTTATTTTTATTTTGTTATTATCTTTGTTATTTGTTTCGATTCATTGTTATTTTATTTTGTTCTATTTCATTTTGCTGTTTGTTTTCCCATATTAAAGGTGAGGTACTACATATGCGACTGTATCTATGTATATGAATTTTCTCTCTATATGTTTACATTTTATTGGTATTTGTATCACATCCTATATTTATATAATAATATACAGCTAACACACGTATCACATTGATAAAAGCAAACGAAAAATGAAAACAAAAACGACTTAACCTAGTTTCTTTTGTAAACATTATGTAATATATACGTTATGTATATAAAAAGTATGATTTTTTATATAATTCGTTTTATGCATACAGTTGAGATCCTATTTCCCTTTAGACATAGACCAAATGAACGATGTAGATAGTAAAATTAAAATCAAATATACAAATATACGTATAGAAAAGAAAAGTATAAAAAAATATTCAAAAAAAAAAAAAAAAGAAAAGAAAAACTAAAAGTAGAAAATGAAACTTGAAAGAAAATTTAAGCACTATTAAAAGTACCAAGGGAAAAATGTAAAAAGAAAAATAAATCAAAAGAAAAACTATGATTTATTCATAACATATTGTATGAATTTTTATTGATTTTGAAGATTTTCAAACTTACTCATTTTTCAAGAAATGCAAAAAAGAAAAAAACTATTTCAACGAAATCAAGGAATTTCCGTTTTTGTTTTCTTTCTTTTGTATCTAAGCTTTAGTGTGTACGTTTATCCAAATGGTTTTATTTGAAATTTACAAAATTACAAAATGATAATTTTGGAAAATTTATTTGACTTTTGAAAATTTAAATTTTTAATTAAAAAAATTTTTAATATTGTATTTTAAGACGTTAGTAAATATTAGATAAAAATTTTATAAGTACTTGAACAAGTCAAAACGTTTGAACTTTTAAAGGCTTAAAATAAAAAATAAATTAAATAAATTAAATAAATTTAAAAAAATTTATTGCTCAATTTTATCAATCTTCTCATTTTATATAGATAATCGGTACAATTTTTTTCATTTATAAATTCTATAAATAAATTTATAGTTATTTACTAAATTTTCTTTGTAAAACGAATATTTTCAAAACAACATTTGAATGTAATTGTAAGTGGTATCAGGAAAACTTTAAAAATATTTAAAAGTTAAGGACCTAATATTTTCGGAATTATGTGCATGTGTATCCCATCATCCTGTTTAATTTTTCTTCTAACTACATGTGTACAATATGTGCGTACAATAAATTTATCTATCTTTTATCCATGCAATGATAAACACAAACGGCTTTAGAAATATGATGAATGGATGTGTGTACATTTTTTATATTTTATTTAAGTGAGATTAACCTGTATTATCATTTTTTTCTTGGTTTCTGCAATTTTTAGACAAAAAAAAAAATACAATCTCTAATCCTTAGATTACATGCGTATTAGAACAAAAAAGAAATTTTTTTTTTTTTTTTTTTAAGAAGATTTTAAATTTCCTTTAGTAGTGTATTATATGTAGTATTTAGTTCAAGTTATTTTATATCTAGAAAATTAGATAATCATTTATTATGTGTATTAGAAATTTTTCACAATTTTACGTTAACCGTGAAAACCATATTTCCTCTGCAAAATTCTTTTTTAAAAATTTCAAAAGTATTTTGTTTTTTTTTTTTTTTTTTTTTTTTTTATAAAACCATACAGGTCACTGAACAGATTAGCTGTCATTTTGGACATTTTTCATTTTTTTTTTCATTTTTTTTTTTTTTTTTTTATTATTATTATGAAATTCATGTTTAATAGAAAGGAAATAACGAAAACCAAAAAAAAAAAACCAAAAAAAAAAAAAAATTCTCATTAATAATGATTTTCTATTTACTGAACATTATAGTTAAATACAACTAAAATGAATTTAATAAAATGTACAAAAAGAAAAAAAAAATTACAAAAGAAAACTTTAAGGTATAGTTTTATAGAAAATAATTGCAATTAAATTACACCTGATGCTATTTATTGTTTTGTTATTTTTAAAGAAAACTTATTCATTGTATACATGCAATGGACGAGTAAAGACATTATATAGGATATTGTATTTCATAGCAACTATAAAGTTTAACAAATATTCTGATGTTCATATAACAAAGTGAAACAAATTCATAATTATAAATAATTTTAAGGTTTATGATAAAGAAATATATACTGAAAGAAAATTACAAAACTTTCTTTTATATCATATTAATAACAACAACAAAAATGAAAAAGTAAAAGCAAAAAACTAAAACTTTTATTTTCGAATAAAGTGTAAACACATTTTAAATACTAGTATTTTTCAATTTAGTAAATTATTTTGTTCAAGAAGGAAAATGGAAATTTATTTTTTTAATTGTCTTCTAGAAAAATGGAAATCACTATATTCTATTGTTTTAAATTGTTCAAAGGAACATAATAAATTTTAATTAATTTTACACTTAAATAGTGAATCAATGTTATTGTTCTTTTTTCTTTTTTTGGTTTTTTTTTTAAAGACAATGTAAAGTATTTTATTTAATAATGACATTGTTTCACAATAATTTCAAATTAATTTACTGTAACATTTTTTCTAATTAATGAATTTTCATTACTTACTCATTACTTTTAAACGGACAACTCATGTTTTTTTTTCTATATTTTTTTTTAATGATTTTAATTATAATATGATTTAACTTTTATTTTTTAATTACAAAAATCTATTATATATAGTTTATAAATTAATTTTTTTTAAATAGAATTTTTATAGTATTTTTATTTTTATTTTTAGATTTTTGATTTTAAGAATTATTTTAATTCAAATAGAAAATGTTCTTTAGGCAATATAAAAAAAATAAAAAAATAATAATTTATTTTATGTATACTTCAAATTCAACATTAAATAATTGACTAAATTTATTGATTAGAAATTTTTGATGATTATTACGTATAAAATGTACTAGAAAATTTATTATCTCATTTATTTTTGAATATGTATATGAAGATGTATCTATGTGTAAGTTGTAAAAAACATGAAAATATACCATTATATAGCCATATTAAAACATATATAAAAATAAATAAATTATTATCAAAAATGTAATGTATATCAGTATATTTAAAATAATGAATATGTCATAATATAATCGTTATCAATAATAATCATTCATTATTCTTAAATGAATGACGGAATTAAAATAGTGATAAGAATAAATTTCATTTTAATGTATATGTAGAATTTTCATATACTCATATATGTATGTATGTACACATGTACGCACGTACAACACTTAAGTCTCTTGCTTAGTATTTAAATTTGTGTACATGATTATTATTATTATTTCTTTTTTTTTTTTTTTTTTGTACATAAAATGAGATGAATGTTTTTTACATGTGTTTAATGCAATGTACGTAGTCTGGTGATGAAGCATCTTTAACTCTAAGATGAATTAACATATTATATTTCAGAGATTTGATGCAGGGTGTACTAAAGACTTTAAGTTTTCTTTTTAAAAAAAAATTTTTCTGTTTTGTTTTTAAGTACAAAAGGACGTCAATTATCCGGATTTGTCGGTACCGGATAATCGAAAATTAAGGATAATAATGATTTAAAATATAATGTTATTGATATGGTTCGACTATAATAAGATGTTCAACTATAACCTACAAACATGTTCAGTGTTGTTCACATAATTTAATGATCAATCCGAATAATAGAGGCTTTCCCGACGAGTAGAAGTTACAATAATATTGACAAATCAGCCCGCTAATATAGGGTACAGATAATCGAACCATGGACTACCGAGATCCTCTTGTAGTTTATTAACGTACTTATGATGTTAAGATCATATTTCAACCCGATCATATTTCGAATCGATTTAGACTTCAAGCACAGTATTACGACCCGTATAAAGAATACTTTGTGAATGCTTTAAGACTACTAAATCTGTTCGTTTCAAAAAACATATGGAGGCTATGAGGAGTATTTGCTACATATGGAGAAAATACAACAATGTAAAATTATGTAGAATATTTAATTTTTTGAAATAAATGAAATAAGCACGTTACGTTTTGTGATTTGTAAAAGGATATAAAATAAAAGCTTAATTATATACTTACAAACATGTGTATGTGCATTTCAAATCATTCATTTTCGGATAAATATTTCAATTTTATTGACTTGAAAAATCTGAAAAGAAAATTCTTGTATATTTTTGTATTTTGTATGAATCTGTATTTATCAATGTACTATAAATAATTCTTATCATTCATTTATTATTAAATTGGTTTCACATATAAATATATGAACACATATATTTTCTGAATTACACCAACTTACACATATTTAAGACAACATGTACATAATATTATGTATACACATAGGCTTAAAGATTTATTGGTACAAAAATTGTTAACTAAGAAAATTTTGAAATAGATAATTTTTTATCACAAAGTTTTGGTAACTCTTAAAGAGATACGTACATATGTTTGTAATTTAATGGTTGATGGATTATTAAAATTGCTTTTTGATTATTTCTTATAATACACTGAAAAATTGGGGTTTTTTATTAAGGAATGGATTTAAAAGTAGATTATTTTTTTTTTTTAACTATTATTTGAGAAAGAAAATGTAATTAAAGGCTTAGAAAATCTGGGATTAAATAACGTAAAATGAATTTTTCATTAAATAAATTTTCAGGTTTACTCAAGATGAATTTCTTTACATGTTAATAAAAAAAAGTTAAATAAAACAAAATTTTTTTTTTCATAAAATATATTTATTTATATGTGTACATATCAATGATTTTGCAATGCTGTAATTTTTTACTGTGAATATATATTTCATAAAGATTAGAATCAGAACAATCAAAGAAAAGAAAAATATAATATTGTCATCAAATTTCTTATCACGTAGTTGATTATATAATTTGATATGTATGTTGAATATCACACGGTATTCAAATCAACCGTAAATACATCATCAATTTCTTTTTTATCATATAAATATATGCTGTCGTATGTAGAATTTAGGCATCAAAAGGAAAAAAATTTTTTTTGAAAAATGTATAAAGAGTTTTTATCGTTTAAGGAAAATTTGCGTGTAATATCAAAAACTCTTAATAATTGTCAAATATTTTTAATACCTATGTACATGTAAGACAAATTACTTAAATTTAGGAAATTTTAAAAATTTTATGTACATTTTAAATCCGTAAAAAGCATATCAAAGGTATCACATAGATATCATAATGAAATGAATAAATCACAAATGAAAAACGTTTCCAATATTCAAAAATAATCTCTGAATTTTGTACAAAAGTATAAAACACGTGTATTTTAAAATGACGTATACCAATTATTCAAAGTATTTATTATAATTTCAAAAAACAGGAAGAAAAAGCTTGTAAGAGTTATACAGAAAAAAAATAAATAAATAAATACCTACAAATATGTACTTTGAATGTTGCCAGATGAAATTCACTGTAAAAAGGCCAGTGACGTGTAACTAAAAATGTTATTTTTCTATTAATAATTAATGAAATTTTATTCTAAATTAAACAAAATTATATATGTGAGATATTTTTATAAAATCCTTTAACCGTCAGACTCTCGTTTATCTCAATAAAACATCAGATTTTGAAATGCCTCCCAATGTAAATGGAAAATATTTAAAAAAAAATGTTTTAATTTTTCCAACCCTGTCTTTTGTTATTCAACTAACTACGTAATTTAAAATTTTTCCACAATTTTTCTATATAATTTCGAAAAATTCGTTAAAGGATATTTTTCTAAGACACCTGAATGCAACCTCTATTTGTTATCAAATTTTCAATCCACACATTAAAATGGTTTATATCCTTTATACACATAAGAATGTAAACATGCGCAATCTAATTCAATTTAAATGTATTGGAAAAATGTGCCAGAGTGTACAAAATGTATTTTATTGTGTGAGAGAAAAGTCATACTTATGCAATTTAAGCTTTTTACAATGTAAAAGCATCAATTTATCTTATTTTTCTATTGTTTAATTGTTGTTGTTGTTGATGTTTTTGGTTCATGATGCTTTTAATTTTGCTTTCTTTTTTTTTTTTTTTTTTTTCTTCAGTAAAGATTAAACTTTTAGTATCGAATAAAGATTTAATACGTGCGGACATCGGGGACATATTTATAGTATATAGTGACGTCTTTTATATAAGATAAAAATAAAAATAAAAAAAATACATAATTAATATATACATATATTATAGATTTATTCATATTAATTTAATTTTAAATAATATAAAATTATAAATAAATAAAAAAAAAAAAATTAAATAAAAAATTAAAAATAAACCGAAATATTAAGAATTTAAAAAAAAAAAAATTTACATTTCAAATGTTTCGTAATTATTACGTGTAAAAAAGCAAAAAAAAAAAAAACAAGATTATAAAATTTTCAAAGCGGTTAACGATATCACACATAAATTAAATTTCGATAAATTAAAACAAACCAAAAAAATATGTAAAAAATTTCATTAAAAATATTTGAAAAAAAAAAACCAAATTTTCAAAATTTAAATTTAAATCAGAGAAAAAAAAATTTAAATTCTATATAAAAATGTGAGTGTTATTTCAAGAATTTTATTTCAATAGTTTTTAGTTGTATAGATGTATGAAAAATTAAAAAAAAAAAAATTTTTTTTGTTTTTAAATATCATTGTTAATATAAAATGCTTTAAAAAGTATTTCAAATTCAAAAAAGTGTATCCGAAAATAATTTTCTTTTTAATCTAAAAAACGGAAAGAAAGAACATTTCATTAAAAAAAAAAAAAAAAATGTTTTTACTTCAAATAAACAAAGAAAAATTTTATTTTTAATTATTGTTATTAATTTAAGTGTCCCTTTTTTAAATTACGCTTACATGTATACATACGTTTGTGTTACATCTCTTGAACAAAATATATTCAAATTTTTATTCTACATTATTGTATGCGTGTGGACTAATAATACTGAATAAATACTTGTGTTTAAAATAATATCCGACGAAAAAATATTGCTTTTTTTTCATAGTCCTTGTTTTATACACATCTATCTATATATATATATATATATATATTTTCTTTTTTTTTTTTGATTACACACAAACTAAATTTACACGTATTTTATTTTTTATATATATACATAAATATATGTGAAACGAATATAATATGGATTGCTAGGTTACATAACACGTTTTTTATTTCGAAATTCAGTACTTTTATACTCACATCCATATACATATGTGTACGTGTGTACATTAACATATAATATCAAATATTGTATGTGTGTGAGGAATACAAAAAAAATGAAAAAAAAAAATGAAATGATTAGAAGATACTGGATGTTGTTTTTTTTTTCTGAGTTTCTTCTTTTTATTCAGATTTTTCAACATATTTACACTCATACATACAAAATGAAAAGGATATATCGAATAAACACATATAATGTGTATATACATGAATCTATCAATATATGAGTGGTATGTACATATAGCGCATCATCATCGTACTATAATCACATAGCATCACAAATAAATTAAAACAAGAAAAAGTTCTACCTAATTTTATATATTTTTTTTTAAATTTTTTTGTTTTTGTTTTTCTTAATTTTTTTAACGAATTTATAACTTTCAATTTTAAATATAAGAAAAAAAAAGTTTTGTTTTTTATTTCGTTTTTTTTTGTGTGAAAACAAAAATAGAAAAAACAAAACCCAGTTGAAAGATTACAAAATAAAAGGAAAATGAAGAAAATAAATTTCATATAATTTCAATTCGAATTTATAACGAATAAAGTGTATATATTTATCATCAGTATTAATTTTTATTTATTTAGGGATTTATATTTATATTTTCCGTTTTTATTGTTCTGTCCTCAAGGAGACTATGGAATAAAATTTTGAAATAAAATTAAAAATAAACAACAATTTTTTTTTTTTTTTTATATATTTGGTAAGTAGATTAAATAGGATATAATTTTTCATAATAATAATTAAAAATAAAAATAGAAAACTTAATCACAATATTAAAAATTACTGAGTATATGAATTCATAATTAATATTTCTTAACCTTAAATTTACAAAAAAAAGACAAAGAAACGTGAATCCTTTTGTTTTATTTTTTGTCCTTTCACAGCTAATTTAAGATTAAAAAAAAAAAACGCACTTTATTTATGTATGTTTTTTTTTTATAGCACTTACATGTGTAATATCATAAATAAATTTCCCTATTTTATCTATTTATTTATTTTTTTTTTTTAATAAAATGAAAATTTATATTGTTATTCTCTTTAGTACAATACATTTTGAAAACAAAAATTAATAAGAGCAAAAAAGAAATATTTTTTTTGTGTTTTCTTATGCATGTATATTTTTATGTTTACCATTAATAAAACGAATAAAAAAATATCTTACAAAACAAAATTTATCTAGTAGCTAGAATTTCTATTAAATGCCTACGTAAAAGAAATTAAAATAAATTATGTGAAATCGATGATAAAAAAAAAAAAAAGTGAATTTATTGAAGGAAAAATAGATTATTTTTTGTACAAAGATTACATTTATTAAAACATAATATAAAAAGAGTTATGTATAGTTAGACACATATCGATGTCTAAGTATAAATCTTAAGAAATTGTAAAATCGAACGCGATAAAAGATGAATGTACTTATGTGTGAATTTCTAAATGCAATCTGATAATTTTTGTAATTACATTACATGCCCATATTGATATGTAAAGAATGACTATAATAGTACACATGATTATAAAAATAATTATAATATTAATAATAAAAAATATAAAAAATTATTATAATAATAAATAAAAATAAAAAAAAAAAAATAATCAAAAAACAATAGAAAAAAAATATATATAGGAAAAATATTTATAATAATAATAATAAAAATAATTATGAAAATAATAATAATAATAAAAAATAAAAATAATAAAAAAACTAAAAATATAGAAAACAGAAAAAATATAAAAGTAAAAATAATAATAAAAAATAAAAATAATAAAAAAACTAAAAATATAGAAAACAGAAAAAAATAAAAGTAAAAATAATAATAATAATAATAAAATCCAAAAAAAAATATATAAATAAAAAAAAATGTATGTATATACTAATAACAATAGTAATAAGAAGAGTAATAATAATAATAATAATAATAATAGAGATTATATAACAGCAGTAGTTAACATAGTAAAAATAATAATCATATTAATAATGTGACGATTGAATTTCTACGAGATCATGTTTAATGTAGAACGTATTACTGTACTGTACGAAACGATAACGTACACCCTTCATGAAATTATGAAAATAATTTAATATGGGTCCCTGTTTTTCAGTTGCTGAATACAGATTACACAGATGCATGTAATTTTTTATACTGTACATAGCGTATTACATATTTTGTGTTAAAGATTCGCTAAATTTTTTCATTCTTATAATTCAATTTTTTTTTTTGTACAACCAGAATGTAAAATTACTTAAAAATATACTTTTTAATAACAAGTAAATAATAATACAAAATTTCTTAAACTAAACGAATCAGAAAAATTCATAAAACTTTCCTGTTTTCATTTTATAAATTTTTCTAATAATAGAAAAAAAAAAAAAAAAATTGAAACTTGAAAAATAAAAAATCATTTTATTAAAAAGAAATCAAAGAAAAAATTATAAAAGTTACTGTCACATAGAAGGTGCAAAAAGGTTGAAAATTCTTTTTAAATTTTTATTTTTTATAATTTAAAAAGTTTTGTTTACACGATAAACGAAAAATTACGAAGAGGTGATGATATACATACATTTACTCGATCATGAACATTGTATTGTTGTGTGTAAGAAAATTTTGTAATACCACACACACGCATAAATAAAAATTTTTATCCAGTATCCTTGTTTTATTTTATATCAACATTTTTTTTCTTGTTTCTTTTTTTTTTTTTTTTTTTAATTTTTTTCTTGTATCATTTTGATTATAATCTTTTTATTCTATGGAACATCAAATATCTGTCTTCTGTTTTTTTTTTGTAATGTTTTTTCCTTTCTTTTACATTACAAATTCTGAAAATTTGGTTGAAAAGTGATGTTAAATGTTTTGTATCTGAAAAAAAAAAAAAAAAAATTTATGTACCTTATACACACAAGTGTATGTTCGTATTATATGCAAATCATGTTTTTTGAAAGCAAAAAAGAAAAAGAATAAATGTTTTTCAAATGCAATGTTTTAATATTATATACAAGCGTATTTAATAACGTATACATGAATAGAAGTCAAAAGTAAAAATACGTACATACATACATGAATATACATATGTACGTACATTCATATTTGTTGATTCTTTTGTATGCGGTTAATACAATGTATTAAGAATTATTATTATCATATATATATCATCATAGCACAGTCATCATTATTATCATGATCCTGTACAATATTATCACTATTTCCGGCCCTTATTTATTACAGCAATGTGTACTGAGATTGTGGCAATCCGAAAAAAAAAAATACAAAAAAGAAAAAAAAAAAAGAAAAAATAGAGAAAAAAATTACTTTATATATTTTTCACGAAAATTTTAATATAATATAGTATGGTGAGATTTTCTTTTATATACACGCCAATTGTGTGCGTGTATGAAATTTTTTATCTTCGTTTTATACATTTTTTTTTTTTTTTGTATATATCATATGTTCACTTTATTCACTTCGCATTTCTATTTTACACCATTTTAAAAGTATTTTATTTATTTCTTGGCATATATTCATCATAAAATTTATTACTTGACATGATATGAAACACTTCGATGTTGTTTTTCTTATTTATCATTTTTCACTGAAATTATATTTTTTCAGGTTTTTTTTCTTTTATTATTTCAGGATTTAAAATAAAAAAATAAATTTTTTTCTTTCACAAAATTTATTATATTTCCTTATGTCATTTTGATTTTTATTAAAAAAAAATTTCGGAATATATTTATCAGATGCAGATTTAAATTTTGATTTTTCAAAAAAAAAAAAAAATTTATTTTGTAATAACATTTTCATATAGTATACATTAAAGTAAATTTGAAAATTTTCATATTTTGTTATTTACATTGATAAAATAATTGAGAAAATATATAAACATTTTATTTGACTTTATCATAGTTATCTTTTTTTATTTTTTCGTATTATTATTATTATTATTATTTTTGGTTGTTGTTATAATTATTATATTGGTGTAGTAGTCGAAATAAAAGTCAAGTCAAGATGACAAAAACACAAAAATAAAATGCTTATATTGTTCATTTTTTTTTGTGTCTTTTATAAAAGTAAAAGACAAAGGATAAAATGAAATATGAAAAATCAAAACAAATATAGTAAAAAAAAATATATATGATAAGATTTTCGATTCTTATTCTTTTCTATATAGCTTTGATTGCATTGTTATGTAGTTTTTTTTTTTCATATTATTTTTATATTTATTTATAATGTACATACATGAAATGTATAACTAATATTTATTTATGATGCGTTCATCAAGTGTGTAAATCATGTCAAGGATATTTTATATGATAAATGTACTATTTTCTTATTTTTATACACTACATATATACTTATATACATATAAGAATATTTGTATGAAAATTGTACATAAAATGAAATTGTATACAACATTTACAATAATATCTCTGTATGTAATTGTATATACATGAACGGAAGTTAAATTCAAAATAAAGAATAAATGAAAAACAAAAATGTTACCAATATAAAATCATTGAAAAAAAAAAAAAACAAAACAAAACGTAATAAAGCAAAGAAGATTCTTTTAGTGTGTTACAAAATGGCAGAAAATAATAATAGTAATAAAATGTTGTAGAAACAAAACAACAAAAAGACAAGAAAATTATTGAAAAAAAAAAAAATTATATACTAACATGTTAGTATATGTATTTAAAACCCGCAATAAAAAAAAAAAACAACCTGAACAAAAATAACTACTTCACACATATAACAATAATGTTAGTGTGTAAGTGTGTATGAGTACATATAATAAAAATCATACACATCTGTACTTTTTTTTTTATAAATACCACCCACCTCTCCCACTATCATCAATAATCGCGTATTGTATAGGGTGATTCTGTTACAAAAACAATATTATTATTATTCTTATTAATTTTGGTTTTTCTCTCTTTTTTACTTTATATACTTATACATACATTCACAAATCTTCTTATATCATGTACCTAAAAGATAAAATATATATGTACGTATTTATCAAAGACATATTGAAGTAAATCATTCAATATATAAGTTGAAAATTGTGTATTTGTTAATGTATACAAGAATTTCAGACAAATTAAATTTATAACTTCTTTTTTTCTTTCTGTATGATTGTATTATTCATCTTTGGTATTTTCATCTTTTGTTTTTTTTTTTTTTTTTTATTGTATTTTCTTAACTTTTATCGAACAAGATAAATAATTTATAAATAAATTTTGTATAAGTGGTAAATTTGAATTATATAAAAAAAAAAATTTTTTTTTTACTATACAAGAACGCTACGTACATAACATTTATTTTTATGGTAATCTTATACTGGTATTTGTTTTCTTGGTTTTTTTTTATATTTATGTTCTATGGTGTTAAATTCATACCATCAATATATTACGATTCCCTTTTATTTTGACTTTAATATCATTCATTTTTAACATATTGTGTATACATTCGTGTAAATAAATTTTTAAACTTATATTTTTTTTTTTTTTTTGTACACAATTTTACATATTTAAATAATTTTCAAACAAGGTAAAACAGAGTAAAATAAATTTATGATAATAATAATATAATTTTTTTTTTTTTTTTCATTTTCTTATCTGTACGAATTTTTGTTATTTTTACATGTATTTATTTATTTTTTGGTTTTTTACCTTTTTACTTTTGATTTATGTAAATTAAACGCATAAATACATGCGCATATGTAAATTCTATAAAAATATATTTAAAATTGAATACAGTCGATTTTATTGTTTCTGATTCGTTATTTTTTATAAATATATTTTTATAATTGTGTTTTTAAATATCTAAAATGTGTGAATTTGATATAAAGCAGTTTTATTAATTTTTGTTTTTTTTTTTTTTTAAATTCGCGTGTTCGTACTTTAATGGTTTTTCAAATGATTTTTGAATTTTCATTAAGTAGAAATTTACAAATTAAAGCTGAAAGATCAATTAAAAATAAAATAAAATAAATTAAAAACAAAATGAACAAAAACTATTTAAATGATTTTGTTCAATAAATTTAATTAATTATTGAAAAATTAGTGAAAAAAATTAATTTTAAAAATTTTATCAGACCATACATGAGACAATCCTTGTTCTCATACTATTATTAGTCAAACAGAAATAATATGTAGAAGACAAAACTAAGTATACATAGTAATTACCAAAACAAATGATTACTCCTTTGAAGACAAGAAAAAAATTTATATAAAAATATACATCCATATGTATATATGTACATTTAATTATATTAAGAGAAATTTTTGAAATGTTCCTTTATCACGGAAATATATAGTATATTTTTTTTTAAATTTTCCTTCACATTTAATGCATTTAATTGCCATTTATTTAAATTGCAAGAACTTATGTCTAACGATGAATATACTAAACCTAAATAAACATTTACATATTTTTATAAATTAATAAATAAATAAAATTTATATGAATAATAAATGATTCACCAGTATATATACAGGTATATAGAAGAAATTTTTTTTTTTTTTTAATTATATAGAATTAAATAAATTTATTATGGAATTTAAAATTAGAATATTTTATCCTTCAATTTTTCTTTTATTTTTATATTAAACACCCTACATTAATGCGTACTTGTATCATAATACAGTAAACACGTATATGTGTATATAGACTTATGTAAACATAATTTTTACACACGAAAGCACCAGTTGTAGAAAAAAAGACATCATAAAATATAATTGTACTTTTTAATATCATGATGTACGTAATTTTCCTTAGACTATATATTATGAACATATGAAAAAGCACAAAAAAAAAAAAAATAGAAAAAAAATGAATAAAAATGTGTTGGGAAAATTTTTTTCTTAACATCAGCAAAATTAGAAAAAAATTCCTGTATATGCATGTACTATGTTGTGTACAATTATTATTTAATTTTTTTTTCTTGTTTCTTTTTTTTTTTTTTTATTGTACTCTATTGCAATATTGTTGTGAAAATTATACTGTATATATAATATTAAAATCAAATAAAACAAGGGAAAAAGTGTAAAATACAAAAAAAAAAAAAAAACTAAATAATATGTTTGTGCATGTGAAGTTCAATTTTCTTGAGAGAGAGAGAGAGAGAAAGTAAAAAAATAAAAGATTTGTTTTTTCGGTTTTATTTTTATCTTATCTTATTTGTATTGTTATATTAATATCTCAATGGAATAGTAAATACTACACATTATAAAAGTAGAAAAATAAGTATTTTTTATTTAAGAAAAAAAAAAAAAAATTAAATAAAATGAGAAAAATGGTGAAAAAAACTGTTTTCATTCATTTAAAAAATAGTGTGTATTGTATGATGGATTATGATTTCATATAAACTCAAGATGATAACAAAATAACGACATCATGACCACTAAATAAAATATCCTTCACTTTGCTCTTCAATTATGAATAAAAGCAAGATAAAAAAAAATAATACAAAAAAAAAAAAAAAAAAAATTAAATAAAAAATATGTAGTCGAATTGACAATTCTTTTTGAATTCAATTCATGAATACATGTGTATATTAAATATACCATATAAAACATGTTATTATACATGGATGCGACATTCTACAAATTCTATTTCTCTTTTTATTAATTTTCTATTTTTTTTTTATATTTATTTTGCCTTGCTATTTTAATACTTAACCTAGATAATAAATTAATACATTTAAAGATATGCACCGCATATATAATATACGAATTGCGAATGTATTCATATACGTATATGAAACATAAACGTATATGTATGTGTGTGTGTATTGACATTCAAGAAAGTTTTTTATTTGGTTTATATTATTTAAATTTTTTTTTTTTCAAGTGCATTACCTTACGGTTAAATAACATAATATAATGTACTATATAATATTCATATGCCTCTATGAGCCCCATACATATGCATACATATGTGAAATGGGTAATTCATCATTTTTAAAACGCAAGGATATTATAAATCATCATATAAACGGGTACGTATGTACGTGTATGATATGTTTGTATGTTAGTAATCATTTTATAAAAAATTTTCATTTTTATACAGAATTATAAATTACCATATATGTACTAATGTTCATATATACATAAATATGTATGTTCAGTGTATGCAAGTCATTTAACACTTACATTGTGTATTTATTGAATTTCATTCTCATGTATTGTAGAAAATCTATTTTTCACACGCGTTATATTGAAAGGAAATTGTTTAATAAAAAATTCATTTTTTTTTTTCTATACATTTTTTATTTTGTGTAATCATTTATCATACGCTTAGTTGATTTTTTATTATAAAAGAAAGAAATATAAAAAAAAAAAAAAAATTGAAATAAAATTAAATATAGTGTGAACGTTTTTTTTTTTTTTTTTTAATTTAAAAATAAAAGGTATCTTTTATGAAAGGAATTTTTATTTTAAATCAAACTATCGTATATATAAAAGAAATATAAAATAAAAAATTTATCACAGTATATGTATATAATTTACTGACGTAATTAAAATCAGTTGATCCATATATACATACTTCAGGTATACCACATTTTGTGATTGAATAAAATAGAACCCATGCCTGTATACATTATAAAATATATTTTATGCATAACTCATAAATCTCTATTGCATTATTAAATAACATATTTTATAAAATAATATAATAAAGTGTATATATAGAGATATTTCATAAAAGTTCATTTTTTACATGGTTTTATGCACAAATGCATGCGATGATATTAAAATATTAGATACGTAAAACAAGTCTATAAATAATTAAATGAATATTGTATCATTTGCAATAAATATTAAAATATATATTATATATTATATACTTGATTATAATAAAAGGTATATAGTATACATGGCATACAAATATTATATTTTTTTTATATTTTTCAATTTAGAAAATGAAAATACTCGTATCGTCCAATTCACAATGAAGTACATTATATGAAGTATTGATATTTATTTAATTTCTTTTTTTTTTGCATATTAAAAATAATTTTCTAAAATAAAATTTTATTACAATAATATTGCATTAAATAATAACAATAATATTTTTAGTGAAATTAATAAAAGAAATAATATAATTAATTATTGTAAATACAATAAAAATAATAATACGTAATGAACATTTTTCTACGTACATTGGTAAGAAAAAAAAAATTTTTTTTTTTTTTTTTTTTTGGAATTGTTTTCAATTTATGTAGTAGTAGTAAAGGTAAATGAAAGAAGAAAAATTATGAAAAACATTTCCTTTATTAAAAGTTAATTTTCATTATCATTATTACAATAAAAATGAGTTAAAGAGAAAAAAAAAAAAAAGAACAGAAAATTTGAATTTGTTCACCCGTAAAAATAAAAATTTTCTTAATACTTAATTTGGCTTTTAATTAAATATCTATTTCAATAATAAGACTATATTCCAAGTGCTTTTCTCTGACTGTGTATTTTCAATGAAATAGATGAAACTTAATTACTTAATTTAATTTAAGAAGCAAATATTATCTTTATATGAACGAATATGTTTATATAGTATACAAGACTTTTGCGTTTATGTATTTACATAGAAATGATTTATATATGTTTATAAACCTACGCTAAAGTTTTTATAGTACTTTCAATGTTATTTACAATTTTTTAACAATTTCGGCTATTATTATAATTATTATTATTATTATTATTTATTTATTTATTTATTTTTTTTAAATAAAAAAGGTGATTTGGAAAATTGTTTTCCTTAATTACACGTTTCTGTGTAGGAGTATTATTGATATGAAAATTTTTAATGAATTACAAGAAAAAAAATAATAATAAAATTGTTTATGATTAGTAAAATAAAAGACATTTTAGTAAAATAAACAAATAAGAAAAATTTTAAGAAAATTATGTTTATTTTTAAAAACATTTTAATGTTTGTCAATTCAAATTAATTAAAATTAATTAATAATAATAAAAAACATTATTATAAAATGTTTTAATATATAAATACACCCAATACATTAAAATCCAATTAATATGATATTTAAATTGTTATAGAAAAATAGAAAACATTAATTATATGAAATAAGATATAGATAATTGATATACTTGTATAATAAAGATTTTCATTTTATTTAAATATCAATACACATGTTTTAATGAAAACATGCTAAGCAATTATTTTTAGATATGAAAATTGTATGAAAACACGTTACCATAGTTAACAGAATCAATTTGAAAAATATTTATAAATACATTCATGTGTATATGTACTATGTACACAGTATAGTACACAGTATAACAATGATAATACACATTCATAATAACAAATACTTTTACACAAAAAAAAAAAAAAAATAAATAAATAAATAAATTAAATTAAATCGTTCATGTACGTATGTAATTTCAATTTTCTCTGTAATTTTCTTTTATACTGTGTACACAGTTTCTACTTTTATAATAAAGATATACAAAAATTTTTTATTTAATTTTATCCTTTATAGTTAGTTACACTATCATTTTACTATTATATTGTTATAGTACACATTTTATGAGTGTGTATATACATTCAAAAATGAAAATATGTGTATATATACATATATTTGTATTTATGTACATACATATACATATGTACATATTATATTATGATAACTTTATAACATAATGTATTCCATGTATTAATGCATAAATTACTATACTATATATACATATCTGTAGGATAATCAAAAATGTTTCTTCATTATAGATTACTACATACATACATATGTATGTACATATGTACATGTGTATGTGTAAACAGAAGAATAGAAGTCAATTATTTCTATTAGAATCATGATATTGATATATGTATAAAGGTATACATACATTTGTACGTTTGTATATAAAATTCATGTCTACCTACAAACGTAATATGAATATGTAGTTGATTATTTGATTATTATACATTATAAATAATGAAATCAAAATACATTTTATGTTTTATTTCTTTGAATTTGTTTTTTTGGTTTTTTACTTTCAATTTGAATTCTTTAGTTAATTTAATGAAAATTCAAAATAAATGAAAGAAAATTAATAATCGAAATCAAAATATCTGGAAAAATACATATGTACATAAGTTCGTACATACATATGTATGTAGTTGGAAAAAAAAAAAAAATAATCGATTGTCGCCATTTTTAATATTTTGACGCCAAAAAGTCTCAAATAAGAATTTTTATTTTAAACAAAAATAAATTAAAATTTTCATTTATACAATGTGTTGCACAATATACATATGTATATGTACTCATAGTATGTATGCGTACACGACAAATTATTTTTGTTTGTCTGTTAATGTTAAAATATGCAAGGATATTATGCATATTCTACGCAAGTTAAATACATGTCATATTCCTGAATAATTTATTTTCATGAAAATTTTAAATATGACACAGACAACACCTCATAACATGATTTTGATTTTATGTTTTAAAATTTCATAAGAAAAAAAAAAAAAAAACAAACAAATGAAAAGTGAAAATGACAAAACTTTTTTAAAAGAAAAAATAAAAAGATTTTTTGTTCTTTTTTTTTAACTTTAATATTTACTTGAAAAATTATAATTTCAACCTTTTTGTATGTTTAGTTTTAAATAATTTATATTAAAGTGATTGCGCGTTATGTTCAAAGATTTCTTAATGGCATACAAAAGTTTTGAACCATATACATATACCACATAATTTAGGCATACATATGTATATCGTGTATATTTTGATTGTACTTTAGATAATAGTTTCTAAACTTTTGTATATTAGCAATAATTAATGTTATTTTATTTATTCAGATATTTGTGTTAGGCTTCAAATTGACAATGTAAAACAAAAATTTATTTTTCTCCTTTTTTTGTTGTTGTTGTTTTTGCTTTTTTAAATCTTGTTGTGAATATGTTAATTTAATGATTGACATATAACATGAATTTGAATGCTTCGAGATGTTGTACATATACGTATGTATGTATATATTTAAGAATATCATTCACATCATTTATGTGATAAACTTTTTATAACAAAAACATTTAAAAAACATAATAAATATATAAAATGGAATAATAGATATGAAAATAAATAGAATATAATATTTTGCCTAATTTTAATACATTTAATGTGAAAAAATAATTTTTTATTGGTCTATACAAGTTGTTTTGCATATTTTCTAAATTTTCCTTTTTTTTATTTATTTTTGGTCATTACATACAGATGGTATACATTTAATTTTTTTTTTGCTTTTTTCTGTATGTGTATTTGTCATGTACATTAAACATGCGAAACGTGCACAGAACCAATTTATGTGTGAATTACACGTGGCACATAATATTAAAGAAACTTAGAAGTAAAGAGAATAACGTGAAACAAAATAGATATCTTGAAAATCTTCTAATAAGACCAAACAAGAAATTATAAAATAAACGAAAAAATCGATCTCAATGAAAAATTTCACGTTTAATTGATTTTTAATAAAAGCAAAATGTAATTTTATTTGTTTTATCTGTTAATTATCCTTATTTGGAATTCTATATAAATACATGTAGAATTTATGTAGTTATTTTCTATATAAAGATATGCAACATTATAATGTGTGAAATTTCATAAATATTTATTTTGTGTATGTATTTACCACATATGTATATAACTATACTACATACACTAATTCAATGCAGTTATGGCCTTATGGGACTATTTGTGTCTTTTTTCTTCTCTCATAATTTCTAATAAGACCATATCAAGAGTAGTTTTACCACAATCTGTAAAGTTATTTGATACGAGATGAACTTTTTTAATATCAATATACAGCGACGTAAAGTAGTACTACTTTATTTCATTTCCATAAGACCTTAATTGCATCGAATTAGTGTATAGAATATAAACTATGTATGTGTAAACCAATGTTTTCACTAATAGAGGTAATACACAAAAATGTTTATTTACATATTTCAGTATTATTTTGGTTTCACAGCTAAATTTGTTATAATGTTTATTCTGTAAATCTACTCTAGTATATAGAATTGATGAATATTACATTACAACTGATTATGTGAATTTTGTTTTTTTTTTTTGTTTGAGTAAATCTGAAAAGATTTGGGCAAATTTTTTTAATAAATGTATTATGCCGACTTCTCTTATACAATGGTACATAATGTTCTGATTTTTCCCTTTTATTTTTTTGTTTTCTTATTTGTCAATGACAAAAATAAGTAAATTTTCTTTTAATGTCTTAATTTTTCTTTTCTTTTTCCTTTTTTTTTTTTTTTGATTTGTTTTTTGTTTATGTCATTTATTTTGCATGATTTATGTACGAGTATATATACATCAATCAAAAGAAAATTTTGAAGATAACATCAAAATAACAAAGTAAAGTAACAAAAGGGATATTCGTTAAATTATAAAGTTAATGACACTTTGGATGTTTAATTGATTTGTGATTTTTATCAAAAAAAAATAATAATAATAAAAATTTTAATGAAATTCTTTAGCAACAATACAACTTTTACTATGATACACAAGCAACATAGCAACAAAAACAAAAAGTTCTAAAGTATTTAGATTATGTCAGAGTTAAGTGTGATCAAATTTACTCTAGTCTCTATAACATTAAAATAAAATTCAAAATATACGCACAACTACAATATTCATTTTACATACGTATATGCATTTGTACGCATATTTCAAATATTAGCAGTCAAAACCAAAAACCAATTTTATGGTTCTTAAATAAATCGGATTTTAATGAAATTTCAATTTAAATATTTCATTCAATTTTTTTTTTTTTTTTTTTTTTTTTTTTTTTTTTTTTTTTTTTTGTTAAATTTTATCTGTCCACACAATGAAATATTAAAAAAAAAAGTGTAGAAAACTGATATTAAAGTTTTGAATAAATTCATTTTTTTTTTTTTGAATATACGAAAACCAGTCTTTGACATTTGAAAAATTTTTTATGTTTTATGCATTCATTCGTATATGAAAATTATATTTAAAAAAAAAAAAAAAAAAAATTTTTCGAGATAATTCAAATGCAACTGTCATAAAAAATTCAAGTACTTTAAAAGTTTTAATATTATGATGAAGAAAAAAAGAAGCTAATTCATTCTAAAAACTGAAGTTCAACGATAACGATGTAATGTGTATAAACATTCACAGTACTAGTACAAGAAACTTTGTCCTGAGATGTATACATTTTAACAAAGTAATAATAAATATTAAATTAATTCAGTAATAATTACAAATACGTATATTACATATGCAATGTATGTATATATTGCAGGTGTACATATGATAGACATTATAATAATTTAATTAATTTATACTGTATCTGGTGCACTGCAGATAACTCATTATAAAGGTATAAATTACAATAGTGTTAAAGATATAAATTTTATAAATTTCAAAACTGATATGCATTTTAAACAAAAATATATGAATTCATAATTTAACGTAAATACAGATATTTATTCATATTCATTCATATCCATAATCGTACATGCAAGAATATGTGATAATATTGGGTTGTCCGAAAAGTTTGTGCCGATTTGCAGTAGATAAGAACTGGTATGAATATACCGGAACGATATGTGTATTGTACATACCGTAAAAGACGGTACTTCAGACATATGTATGTATTTGGAAAATTGGTTATTATATGTTAAATTTTGTCGGTTTTATACACATTCTAATATTGAAGAAAAACAAAATGCATTTAAGGCATTTAATGCTTTTCTTATACCGGAAAGGCAAAAATACCAAAAAAACGAAAAAAACTGAGCAGAAATCATTTATAACTGAAAGCTGGTAATTTCCACCTATTTCCAAAATTCCTTTAATAGATGAAACTTCAACTGCTTTGGTCGAGATAAAAAATCATATAAAAAGGTTTTTTCCTGGAAAAACAGAAATAATGTATATACAATTACTAATATTTAAATCTCCTTCAAAATCGACACAATATTTCCGGACAACCCAACAGATTACATAACATACATACATATGTGGGTATAGTACAAAAAAAAAAAAAACTACATATTTCACCTTCAGGTATACAACTATTAATAAGAATTTATATTAAATTATTTACAATCATTGAACATTATCACGTATTAAATTGTAAATATACCAACAACATTTATAGTACTATACAGAATTTTGTTATATTAAAGGGGATTCATTGCATTTATAATGTTCATATGCTTGTAATATCCTTTCGAAAGATAAAATTAAGTAAATTATCATGAATTTTATAAAATACCTTATATATAGAATGTATTACATTTATTGATGATATTTGGTATTTTCAGTAAATATGTACTCAAGTGTATATACATATATGGTACATATTTATATTGTTAAATCCGATTTTGTTAAGTGACCGATATTTTAAATACATACTTTATGAAATTGTTTAATTAATCTTTAATAAATAACCATTGAAACATTACAAAAATTTTGTATGTACATATATATAGTATATTAATTTTGATACTTTGAATTTACACAATATACCTTTCTTGCATATACATACTGTTGCAAAATTAAATGAATAAAATCATGTAAATGAGTAACATATCTATCATAAAAGGATACATTTTTCCAAAGAATATTCATGATAATAAATTACTATACATATGTACATATATAGGATACGTATAAATGTTGATATATTTTATTTTAACACTTTAATAGTTTTAATAAATTCATAATATTTATATTCAAATTAAATGAATTTAATAAATTCAATTAAAAATTTTAAAATGTTATTTACATCAAATATTCATCGATTAAATTCATTTTAGTCAATTAAAATTATACATCATGACCTCTATATAATTAATAATGCCATTTGATAGCCATATAAAATTTTTTAATAAATAATTTAAAAATGCTGAAATAAACAACATCACAATTTCATGTTTTTTATTCGAATGATATTTTATTGATTTAATTAAGAAGGAAAAAAAAAACTGCAATTTTCAATACATAAATTAAATAGAAAATATAAAATGAAGATCAATAATGATAAATTTCACATCTTATTATTATTTTTCGTATCATCATTATTTTGGTTAAAATTCAATTTTATTGAAATAAAAATAAATGACATTTATTTATACATATAATATTGTGTTTGTGTGTGATGTCTGGAAAATTAAATTACATTTATATAAAAGGACACGTTCTTTTTTTTTTTTTTTTTTTTACAAGACTATTTTATGGTATGTTTTATGGAATGAAATATTTATTTAACATAGAAAACAAAAAATATTCAAATATTATAAGAGAAATCAATTTGACACTTCATTACATTTCTTTACGTGATGTTACTTTTTTTTACATGATTCAGTTGCTTTTTTTTTTGTTTTTGTTTTTCCTTTCTAACATCATAAACATTTAATGTAAATTTTAAAGAGACATTACATCCACTTATATTACGTGTATATATGTAATGTACTAAAGAAAAATCTTATCATTGCAAAGTATTTTCAAACATAAAATAAAATTGGATAAATAAATAAAAAAAAAAATTTTTTTCATAGATAAGAATTATATTTAAGTTGAATTTTATTTGAATTTTCAAATGATATAATTACAAAATAATTCAATTAGATAAATTCAAATGAATCATTAGTAAAAATTTTATACTCAATTAACGTTCAACGTATAATACAATATAAATGGAAAATTATTTTTAGATGTTTTTAAAATGTAACAACCAAAATAAATAAAAAAAAATAAAAATTCAATGGTAAAAGAGTGGTTTACGTGTGAAAATTTTAATGAAAATTGACAATTAACATTTTAGAAACGTATAAAAAAAAAAAATTAAATTAAATTTCTTATTTAGAATTTGATAGAAAATTTTAGAATCAAACACAAAATTCTTAATAAAAACAGACAAAAAAAAGAAGTGTGTATTTATACTGCTTACGGTTTGGTAATTTTCTTTTTATTGATTTTTTTTTTTTTCTTTTGGAAAAAATATTTTTTAATAGACCAAAAATGAACCCTGATTTTTTATGTCATTTCTTAAAAAGTGATATTTAAAAACAGCTATTTCAAAGAACTATCAGAAAACCTTAAAGTTCTATATTCTGAGTAAATGAAAACCTTTTATTTGTTTTCGTTAATATTCGAATTTCATAAAAATTTTACATATAAAAATTCCCGTCGTAAATTTTATGTTTTTTTTTCAATTTAAATAAAATAAGAAAAAATTTGAAATTTTCTTTTTGAAGCCATAAACCTTTGCAATAAACTAAAATATTAAAAATAATAAAAAAAAAAAAAAAACAAATTATTATTGAAATTTTAAATTTAATCAAAATTACAATTTTTCTATTTTATGTAATATTTTATTATTTACTTTAACTTTAATATTTTGATTTTATCCAATTCATGTATTTTTTCAAATGATTGACTTTTTGAAATGGTATAAAAAAAAAAGCAAAATTGAAGGTTATAACATAATATAATGTGGTTAAAGGTAAAAATAAACGAGCTTATAAAAAATGATAAGATACTTATACATAAAAATAAAATAAAATAAAAAATCTAAAGGGAAAATTTTACTGATAAGTCAACACGTTTATATGTACATTTTCTTTTATTTCTCTATTTCAAAAGGCAAAATAAAAAGGATTCAACAAATATTGTGGGAATAAAATTGGATAAAAATATAAAAAAAAAAAACAATCCTTGAGAGAGATCAAATACATATTTTTTGATTGTAATAATTTTTTTTTTTTATCATTTTTGGTATTGTTCCTTTTTTACGTGTATTACTACACTTTGTGTTTTGTAACAAAAAAAAAGAAAAAAAAAATTAAATGTAACGAATTTTTTGTATGTATGAAAACTTGTAAAAAATCAAGAATAAATTGATTCTCTTTCATATGAATCTTTTTAAACATGAATTATTATTTTTATTTTACCATTAAAAATAAATTTGGTCTTTTTTTTTTTTATTTTTACTTGGAAAAATTCAAAAATATTAGAAATAAAACCATTCAAAAATTATTTAAAAAGTAAAGCGTAAAAGTTTTAACTTTTTCAACAATACATGTTATGAGAAAAAAAAACAAAATTATTGTTTTATTATTTTAACATTTTCATGTTTCAATTTGTAAGAGCCAATAAAAGTAAAAAAAAGGGTTCATTTCAAACTAAAGTGCTAAAAAACAAAAATCAAGAACAGAACAAAAAAATAGAAGGATTGCTTCTCCCTTAATGGTGAATACTTTTTTGCATCAACCAACATTGGACATTTCATATATTTTTTTTTTGTTTTTTGTCTGTACTTTTAAAAATGAAAAGTCAAGGTTTTTGTGTATAAGCACTCAGTTTGTAAATTTTTTGCTTCGTAATTAAAAAAAATGAAAATTTATTTTTAAATCCTGTCAAAAATTGTACTGAAAATATTATTTCGCTTTACATACGATGATGTATATTTTGGTTTAAAAAAAAAATTCTACATAAAAGAAAAAACTCTCGTTTATTTCAATTTTTTTTGTTGTTGTAATTTTTTTTTTGTACACTTGTTTTTTTTTTTTTTTATTTAGCTATTTATGCTTTTCTTTTTTTTTGTTTTTGTTTAATGTCTCTACATAATTAATCATTTTTAATGTTAGGCGTATAATATTTTGTTTCGTATGTGTATACATAATTTTCGATTAAATTTTGAAAATAAAGTCAATTTGTATGAAAACAAAAAAAAACAAAAAAAAAAAAAAAACGAAAACAAAATGACAAGGCAAAAAAATAGCAAATTTTTGACATGAATAATAACAATAAAACCAAAGAAAAAGAAAAGAACATTCAAAATAGAAACTACAAAAAAACACAAGAAAAACAAGAAAAAAAAAATTAAAATGAAAACTAGGGAAAATAAATAAGGAAAAAGGAAATAAAACAAATTTATAAGAGAAATGCGTTATATTAAAGTAAAATCAACAAAAATTTAATAGATAATCATTTAAAAGGAAACGATAAAACTTTTCATTTAAATTGATTATTTTTTTTTTTTTCTGTACATTTAACTAAAAATACGCTATTTAATTTCTTAATAGAATAACATAATTACTCAGTTAAATGCTGTACATATTATTTTGATTAAATTTTTTGTATTTATTCACTTAAGTGTTAAATTTCAGAGAATTATCATATTTATTTGTTAAGAAATTCTATATAAAAGCATGTATACAAAGATACGTAAATGTATGTATAATATCGAGTGTATAATGTTTATAGACAAGAAATTTTATTGATTTGTTAATCGTTTTCATTGAGACAAATTTTTTAGGTTTTACTTTATTTTGTTCATTTTTATATTCAATTATTCAATTTTGCACCTCACGTATTTTTTGTTTTTTTTTTTTTTATATTTAACAAAAGTTTAAACGATTAAATCAAACCAACCAGATTAAAACTGAGAAAGCAACAAAAAATAAAAGCCAATTTAATTAACTTCTTTACTTCTTCTTTTTTATGCGATACGACACCTTTATATGATGAAAGTTTTTAATTTTAATCTTTTTATCAGAAATTTACATTCAACTTAAGTGTAAGTATCTTTGGCTTTTT
This sequence comes from Anthrax anthrax, assembly GCA_963971155.1. Taxonomy (NCBI): domain Eukaryota; kingdom Metazoa; phylum Arthropoda; class Insecta; order Diptera; family Bombyliidae; genus Anthrax; species Anthrax anthrax. The sequence goes on from OZ020123.1 coordinate 5,054,677, forward strand.
TTCTTCTTTATAAGTGTTGCTTTATTTTTATTATTTTTTATCTTTATAAAGAAAATTCATGAATATTGGAAACTAATTAAAAAATTAAAACTAAATTAAAGTTTAGTGATAAATTCTTATCAATATTATGAGAATATAAAGTTTTCTTTCTAAAGTGCATATTAGTGTATGTACATACAGAAAAAAAATTACATATATGTAAGAATCTTAAGATATTGGTACTGTACTGCACAAAAATACTACCCACACACACATATGTACGTTCCAAATAATTTTAATATATGTAAATTAAAATGTACAAGTATATTAAAAGAAAATTTATCACTTAATATTGGATATGAATGAACTATAATTAAATTTCATTTATTATTCAATGTCAAGAATTAACTTTAAAAAATTTTCATTAGTTTATTAAAGATTTTATTGAACTATACTCCATACACTAATTCGATGCAGTTAAAATCTTATGGTCCAATGGAAATGGAAATGATATAAAGTACTACCACTTTACGTCGCTGGTATATTGATATTAAAAAAATTCATCTTGTATTATATGATAACTTTACAGATTGTGGTAACACTACTCTTCAGATGATTTTATTAGAAATTACGAGATAAGAAAAGGACACATTTACTCCCATAAGGTCTTAATTGCATCGAATTAGTGTATGGAGTATAATAAAATAATGAATATTGATTCTAAAATAATCAAACTACTTAAATTAAAAACAAAAAAAAAAAAAAAAAACAATTCGATTAAGTAATTACTTTTTAAATACAAAAAAAAAAAAAAAAAACGAAAATCAATTTATAAGTTTAATGGACATTTTGTTGTTGTTGAAAATTTGTCAGTTTAAGTCAGTTATAATTTTTTTTGATATAAATTCATTTATCATTTAATTTCCTCAGTTATTGTTCTATTCATTCACACATCCGTATGTGCATATACATTGAAAAACTCCAATGTGTAGCAAAAAAAAAACAGCAGAAAAAGGAAATGAAAGAATTAATTCATTTTTATTTGTAAATAAGATAACAAAAGTCGGAAAAACAAAATACAAATATGAATATGTGGAATTTTAATAAATAATTTTGATTTTCATACATACAAAAGAAAAAAAGGAAAAATTTATTTAAAAATTATGCTTTCAGTAATGATAAATATTCAACGATATATAAAAATACATATTTGTTAAAAAACAAAAAGTGTGAAATAAATCCATTAAGTACAAAAAGAAAAATAGTTTTTCTTGTTTTTTATTTTTTTCCTTTAATGTGTGTAATTCACTTACATGAAAAGATACAAAATAAAAATTATGCTGAGAATATAGTAATTAACAAAAGAGATATTAATTTAGGAAATCTCTTGATTAAGTCAAAAACAGATGAACAAAAAAAAAAAAAAAACAAGAAAATTTGTTGAAATAAACATTTGTTTATGAACGTAAAAAACGAATATACAGACAAACATTCACATTAATTTCTGTCACTCATCAAAAGATAATTTTCTGGAATTAATTGCTATTTATAAATCATTCTGATAAATTTATACTATGATCATGAAACGCATGCAACATACAAATAAAGAAAAAAAAAACAAAAAATAAAAAATAAAATAAAAACAATGTCATCATTTAAATTGAAGTAATTACATTGTTTATTTGCATAATATTTTTTATTTAAAATTTTTTTCATGTTCGTTGAAAAATAATTTTCAGTTTTGTTTTAAATGAAATTAATTAAATTCAAAAAACTTTTAAATTTTATTTTTCATTTTTTTGTTTTTTGTTGTTATTTTTTTATATTATTTATTTATTTATTTATTTATTTATTTATTTATTCACTACCTCAAATATAAATGAATTTTAACCACTGAATAATAAAATATATTTTAAACACTAAAACAACAAACACAAAAGAAAAAAACAAGTGAAGATGTGATAAAAATAAGGGCAAAATTAAACAAGAAAAAAACAAAAAAAAAAAAAAAAAATTAGCAAAAGTTAATAAAAGATAAAATAAGAATATTAAAAATAAATAAAATGAAGTATCTTATGTAGGGGATATAAATATTGCTAAATTAAAATTTTATGATCATAAAATTTCAAAGTGCTTGAATATGTTATAACTTTTATATACATATATACAAGTGAATATATAGACAAAGGATATATTCATCACTAGAAAGAAACCAAAAAATAAAAATAAAGCAAATTATTTAAAATAAAAGAAAGATAAAAAAGGAAACAAAGATTAATATAGAATTTTTCATATTTTTATCCAATTATATCGTTTGTTGTTGGTGTATGTTGGTAAATACAAGACGCGTAAATGAAAAAAAGGAAAACAGAATGTTAATAAAATGAAAAGAAATGAAAAAATAAAAACCAAAAAAAAAATACAGAAAAATTTACAACTTCCCAAGAATTTAACCATAACATAATTTTGTACTATATTTTCATAATAATTCTAATCCACCCAGAATATATGTATATATGGTATTATAAATTAAGAGACAAGGTCAAAAACCATCAGCAAAGAAAAATAATAACAAAGGAAACTATAAAGAATATATTATAGTATGAAAATTAAGAAGAAAATTCACACATACATTGTAAAAGCCATGTAAAAAATTCAACACATATAGGATGTTGTATACCTGTCATTTTACGCAAACAATAAAGATGTTGAATATGAGAGTATATTATGTTCATTGTATATAGAATAAATTATACAACAGCAAGGAGACGTATACATTCATGAGAAAATTAAAAAAAAGAAATAAAATAAAGACACAACCATCCAACAACAATTTATGATCAAACGTTGTATAATTAAGTTTTCATCTTTTACTTTCCTACAAAAAAATATAAAAAAAACAAAAAATTTCCCTGTTTTTTACGAAATAAAGTACATTTTGTACTTATACACGAAATCGTTTTTACAGAAAGGTTAATTTGAAAAACCTACTTGAAAAATGTTTTTTTTTTTTTTTTGTTCACCTTAAAAACAAGGTAAAATGTGTTACATAAAAGTGTAAATTTTTAAATTTCAACTGATTTAATTTTTAAAATTTTTATTTTATTTTTAACGATTTTTAGGTAGGTTAGGGTTTACAATATTGATGGTGACATTAAAATGATATCAAAAATTAACTGAAAATTTTCGAAATTTTTATTTTTTATTTTTTTTTTTGGTAAATTGATGTTTTCGATGTTTTTCAAATTTAAAAGATTGTTTCTTTTATTAATTTACTATACATTGTATAGACAAATTGTCATTTACATAGCAACGGCAATGCTATAATAGTATCAAAATAGGAACCAACTTGTCGTTTGTACGAAAACTTTTTCCTAGGAATACAAAAACATGATAATTTTCATATCATATCAAAGTTATGAATTTTTTGGTTGTTTTTATATTCTAAAACACATAAAAATATTGAAAATATCAAATTTTATCTAAGGCACAAAAAATAAATAAAAATTTTTTTAAAGGCATTTTTTTGTTTTCTAAACGCAAAAAATACTTTATGCGAAATTTTGAAAAAAAAAAAAAAAAAATACGGGCATGCCTTAAAAAAAGGGCAAATAAAAAAGTATAGTTATAAATAAATCAATAAAATATGTAAATAAATAAAAATATTTTTCTGATTTCGTTTTCGAATTTTGAATTTTAATTTTATATATTTTTTGTTACAATCATTCAGGATTTAAAATACATTATGCATATCATAGTATATGTATATACACATGTGTACACAAAAACTACTATAAGAAATCTCAAGGATTTTAAATACTTATACATTTTAAATCTAACAATAAATACAAAAAAAAAAAAAAAATTTTTTTTTCCTTTTTTTATATTTTCATTATTTTCCTCCTTTTCTTAGAAGAGAAAAATACCACTGTTATTTTCCCACAATATCGAAAATAAAATTTCTGTTTCTGATATACTATATCAATATTTTCAAATAAATATAATTTTAAATGAAAGAAAGTAAATTAAAATGTAAAAAATATAGGCAAGATATAAAATTGAGTTCTAACAGCAGGATATCAAAAAAAAAAAACAAGGAAAAAAATTTTGAAAACTTGAAAAGGAAAAATTAGTAACGATGTGCTAATATTGATTATAGTAATTTCATGTTTATTTTTCGTGAACTTCTCATATCCTCGTTATTGTTTTCATTCAAAAACACACATGAAAAGTCTATGTAAAAGGGTTTTTTTTTTTTTTTTGTCTTTAATCTTTTATAAATACAAAGGGTAATTCACTTTATATTCTTTATACATATAATGTATTCTGTACACATGTACGTATATTCTTATATGTATAGTCATGTTACAAATACACGTGTGTACATTATTTATACATGTGTATGTTAACAAAATGTAATTTAGGTTTTTTTTTTTTTTTTTTGCTTTAATCGAAAATTTAATTCTTTTTTATTCGACATTCGTTAAACAATATTGATATGATTACATATACGAGTATGTATGTACATACTATATGTTTAAATTGAATGTTTTAGAATTGTATGCTGTATTTATTATTTATACACATAAAAAAACTGTGGTCGATATATTTACATCGATGTGTGTATGATTATCAATTTAATGTATTTATATTTAATAGGGTATCGTCATGTATTCATTTAATGTTTTTTTTTTTATAAAAAATTAAAGTAATTTATTTTCACTGACGCATACATATATAAGCATGTATGAAGGAAAATTGAATGAAATTTTATGTTGTCTTGTTTTTGTACACTCCATGGTTAACCTTGGAAAATTCAAAAAATTTGGTTTATTTTGCCTTTTTCTTAGAATATAGCGTTTATTTTATGTGGATCGAATAAGTGTTAAAGTATATGTATACAACACATGTACATATATGTTGAGAGTTACATACATATATACTTGAATACTGAAATAATTGATGAGAAAATATAAAATTGAAAAAAAATAAATAAATAAAAATCTGTTATGTATGTTTAAATAAATACTTCTAAATTCATGTATAGATACATAAAATTTACCATATTTTTAATACACATGAATAAAATGTGTTAAATTCAATTTGAAGTGTTGAAAAGGTATTTATTTGAAAAAAAAAAAATGTATTAAGATGAAAAAATTCATTAAATTTTGAAAATATGTACATACTATATAAGTAGATAAAGTAATTTAAACATGAATTCCTAAATATTTATTACTTAAAATTAACATTTTTTTTAATATTGAAAAATTTTTCATTTTCCTTTCATTTTAGTCATAAAATATTACATAAATTTGAACTAAAAACCTATGTAACCCAAATAAATTAAAACGAATTAGAATAAAATGTCATCAAATATTTATATTTGGTAATGTTATCTTCTTAATAATAGAGAAAAAGGGACATCAATGTGTATTGATTACATTAAAACGAAAAAAACGTTTTGTTTATGTAGGTGTTGTACCTTTATATACATACATATATACTGATTAAAACTATTAAAGTAATTTTATAATTTAATTAAAATATCGATTTTATGACGGTATTTGTTTTGTCAATTAAATAGAATAAAAAAGGTAAAAGATATGTAATTTTATCAACCGATATCTAGTATCCTAATTGAAATTACTTTTATCACAAAATAAGGTTTTAATATTATTTTAAATATTTTTCACAAAAATAAAATTAGAAAACAAAATTTTCCTTTGCATGACCTATGGATAAAAGCTATTGGCAATTTGAAAATAATTTTATCTTACTTATGTACTTACATATGTATGTGAGATGTATAGGTACATATAAAATTGTGTTGATTTTTTTATTTAATTTAATCTGGGAAATCATTCTGTTGGTTATTTATTAAAGTAATCTTAGATGAAAGAAAATTGAACAAAATAAATTAAATGATGCTAGCAACCACATAAAATAGAAATAAACACGAAAAACTGTATATGTATGTACTATATGTATACATTTTTATATATATTGTGTATATGTCTACACTTACATAATAATATGTATATACTTTATATTATGAGTAAATTCATCCCGAATATATGTTTCCTATTAAATTGATGTATTAAGAATTTCCTAAAAGTGACACTCATGTGTATTTTCCATACATTATTATTTATAATACATTTTCTAGGCCTTTCAAATTGTGAAAATTTCAAGAAAATTCGAAAATCATTGAAATTACACACAATTGAATTATTGAAATAGAAATGTAAAATATATCATATTAAATCCAAAAGCAAAAAAATATATATACATATAATAATAATAAATACTCGATAAAATCATAGTAAAAATGTTATATATAATACTTAAATAAATACATGCATACATATAAAATGTGTGTCACACGTTTTTAAGTATATACGTGCATTATTATATTCTTTAAAATACTAATACGAAAATCTCTTGATAGAATTTTGTAAATTACGTATGGGATAATTCAAATAAACATTTTCAAAAACATGACATTTTGTTGAACATAATACAAGAGTACATACATACATATTTGTATATATATACGCATATCATCTAAAAGAAATTGAAAATAAAATTTATTTTAAATGTATACACAGGATTTAGAAAAAAGAAACGACAAAAAGAAAAAAAAAAAAATAAGAGGAGAAATACTAGATTAGTTCCAATTACATAAGAGTTTAAGTTTTGTATCTATGAAAATGTAAGATTAAAGATAATAACAAAAGTAAATGCTTTTAAGAGAAACAAGGGTGTATTTTTATACGTTATGTAAGGTCGTTTGTTTTATTTTATTTATTATGAGTAGAAACCATATGTACAAAAATATATAATAGGTATTTAACTTTAAAAAAAAAATTTTAAATTTAGTAAAAACAAAATCATACTTTAATACAAGAAAATATTATGATATTATCATATATTTTATTTTTCTGAATTCTGAGAAAAACAAATTGAAGAATAAATCATATTGACATATGTACATACTTTCTTTACAAGTCCCATTCTATATTTTTAACTTTTTTAATTTGCTACGTTTTTGGTTGGGTAGTCAATTATTTTAATTGATTTTCTCTTAAACAAAATAAAAATAAAAAAGTAAAAATAAAAATAAATAAATAAGAAATATTATATCGATTGATTTTTCCATTTGATAAAGTTTCAATTTTAATATTTTATGCATATTATGTTAAAGAATATCGTGATATCATGAGAGAAATTCAAACTCACGAATATTTTATATTGTTTTGTTAATATTTTATGAATTCAGAATTTTCTTAAGTTCTTTTGTAATTTTGATTTCTGAATAAAAATGAACTGATATTTTATTGTCGTACAAAAATCGAATAAATTGAAATATTTATGAATGTCAATGTTAAATTGTATAGCTAATAAACAAGTATTTTCATTTTTCAAAGTATTTTCAATTAAGGTAGGAAGGTAAAGGTGAACCCCCGCTCATTTTCAAGCAAGCACATTTAGACCAAAAAAGCCCATTTTCAACTAAACTTAAATCAAATTAAATTATATTATCTCAAGTTTCAAGATTATTATGTAACCGATTTAATAAATTAAAATTCAAATAATATAATATTTCTATTATAAAACTATTATTGATTATATCAAAAATTTCTTTATAATGTATAAATATATGTATCTTATTTTTTTTTCTATAATACAATATGATATCTCCCTTATATATCCCTTTGATAATTCAATAATTTTTAATGAATGCATTAACTAAAGAGAAATCCATGAATTTCAATTGTATTTAATTCACTGTCAGAAGAAAAATTTAATTTATTTTAAAAGGTTATTATGTAATGAACATGTTATTGATCTGATGGTTTTTATATTACATAATTAAATTATACATTATTCGGTTACATTTTCAAATCAAAATGAAAATAAAATAAAAAAAAATGAACTGATTAAAATGTATACAAAAATAAATGAAATAAATAAACATGATTTTTGTAGAAAGAAAAAATTCTAAAATGTATTTGATGTTTTACATTACATAATTTCATTTTGGTTTAAAAGAAAATGTTTCTTTAACTTGTTCCTTAATGAAAATTCAATTTAATTCTCTAATGTTTTAGATAACATACATAATTGAAGTACATGAATTTATGTTTATATATGTACATTGTCCTATATCCTTTAATTAGTCAAAATATAAAAATACATTTTCATGCAGATCGTAAATATTTTCAATCTTCAAAAACATACAATCGCTTTCATTAAAGTCGATGAAATGACGTTCAGAAAATACCGGAATATTTATAATAGGATATGCTAGCAAATGAACTTACACATATGTACATATATCTAGATACTACATACATATGTGCATGTATATGTACACAAAAATAAATGGTATATTTTTGTAGGCATAATGGTAATACATTTATGTACGTATGAATCGATCGATCGATTGATGACAACAATTTACCTTTCAATTATTTCAAATATCAAAATATATGCTCAAAACAAGAATATATCTGTAATATGTGTACATATATACTATATATGCACGTATTATACATTCACATCACGCTATTAACTTTTAGATAGAAAAACATAATAAATATAATGTTATATGTACATACATGTAAATATAGTTATAATATATTTATGCATACACTTTGTTAATTTTATCGTACATCAACTTAGATACTACATATGTATATACATGTTATGTTGTTTTGTATACGTATACCATTCTATTACATTAACTTATTAAGACTGAATATAAATTTATTTTATGTATACCTGTGTATTTGGATGTATACTCATAAATATACTTTTATGTACTTATATATTTGCTTGTTTTTCCGAATATTGTAACCGGGAAAATACTTAAATTAGAAAGAAAAACATACATACATGTAAAAAGTGTATTTCTTATAAAAATAAAGATACACACTTGTGAAAAATATTTCATACACGCATACATACATACATAGTGTGTAAAAAATAAAAAATACAAAAACAAAAAAGTTATCATATGCTTGTACAAAATTAGAAATAAAACAAGAAAATGTATGAGAACATTAAAGAACCTTTTTTGTTTTTTTTTGTATTAAACTTTATTTGTTAATCAAAATAAAATCTAGTATTAAATTAAAAAGTATGAATTTAACGTTCATAAATGAAAATGAAAATAAAAAAGAAAAAAAAAAACTTTTTATAAACTTAAATAAAAAAGTTTTTTGATACATTATATTTTACACATTATACATGTTTGAATTTCACTTGTTTAAATTTTCAAAGTAAACACCAGAAGCAAAAATAAAAAAAAAAAAAATTTTCTTTTTTTCACATTTGTTTTGAACATGAAAAAAATACAATGAAAATATGTTCGGTATTTTGTTTTTTGTACGATGGAACTGACATTGAAAGAAGGTGAACGTATGCATTACATGGTTTTCAATCGACAGAAATTGTAAACATATTTTTAAAATTTTTTATTTTTTGATTATTTTTGAAAATTTATCATTCTCATGTATATTTTTTATTTATTTTCAATGGTAAAACACAATATTTAAAGATATTGAGTTAATTAATTATTCAATAATTATATATACAAGCTTTTACCATTCAAATGTCAAATAAAATTTTTGAAATGTATTTTTAACTTAAATTTATTTTTAAAAAAAATAAGGTACAGACTTAAATTAATTTGAATTAGTTAAATCTGTATTTTTTTTTTAAGTGAGAGAGAGAGAGAGAGTATGGCCCTCTGAGGAGCACTCAGACGAAATTGCCCATTGTACTCGATCTGTATTAACGCAATGATATTTTTCATATTGAATGAATATCCCATACCCTCTACCCTTTACCCCCTACATGTATTACTCATTTATAAAAATTTTTTAAATTTCTATTATTATGTAAAATGTTGAATTATTTCAAAAATTCACTTTTGTTTTTTTGTTTTTTTTTTTTTTTTGGAATTTATTTACAGATCATAAGAGCATAAAATTTAAATAAACGCTATAGACAACAACGATGTCCGTTTCATCAATTATTATAATTTTGAAGCACAACAGTAATTATAATCATTATTATTGGTGTCATCAAATATTTGGTAATTATTAAAAATAAATAAATAAAATTAAATTGGCTAAAAATAATGTTAATATCAATTAAAATCATATAAATACTTAAATTAGTAGAATTTCTCTATAAATAAAATAACGATAAAAATGATGGTAATTATTTGCTTTTTTTATCATTAATTTATTTTATTTTTATTTTTTATTTTATTTTGCTATAAAAAATGAGAATTTCGATTTTTTAATACATACTTACATTGTCTTGTTCTATTTCATTCATTTATTTTATTATCTCAAATTAAACTTTTATGTGTACAGCACTAAAAAATTATTTTTTTCTCATTTGTTTTTTTTTTTGTTTTCGAATTATTTTCTCACTATCCGTATAAATCTAAATCAAAATTAGGAAAAGAAAATTTCGATCATTTTTCTTTTCTTCTATAATGTAAAAGTTATTAATTAAAATTCAAAACGAAATAAAATACAAAAAACGTAAAAAAATAAATAAATAAAACAATTAAATACACGCACACACATACACAGAATAAAGGAAATAAAACAAAAAAAAAAAGTATTAAACTAAAATCAGAAAACAAGAAAACAAAAAAAAAATCTTGCAAAAATGAAATTAAGTGTAAGTGCTTATCGCGCACATTCATCAGCACATAAAAAAATCCTTTCAAGTAGTTATCAATCACAACTTAATAATTACGGGAGTACAGCTGCAAGTTCAAGTTCAGCACCTCCACCTACCTTACTTATGGTAAGTTTCGTATATAAAAGTCATCTTTTGATTTATTGATTTCTACATATACAAAATATTTGTTTTTTTTTTTTTTTGTATATTCATGTTATAGCGTATTATAAATGTGTAATCTCATTATATTCTGCTTATTAATAATAAAAAAAAAATTTTTTTTTCATACATTTGTGCCATCTTATTGTGTGGAAAATATGTAGATATTATGCATTTTATGATATCTATACGCATTCATGTACATATTACACACGTACATACATTCTGTGTGACTCTAGGTCATTCATATACATACATACATATTATTCTCATATGGTTGTAATTTATAATTTTCATTGACTTGTTTATATTTTTTTCATTCAAGTTCTTATTTGATGTTATTTTAATTGATTATACCGATTCATGTGGCGTTTATATACACAGCTTGAACGTGTTTAATAAATTTGTTCTATTAAAATTTCTTTGTACTTTATTTCGTATTGTTTAAATTTAATTGTCAGATTTTATTAATTATATTTTCCTCAATTATAAAATATTTTACTACCATTCTCAAACGTATAGTTAAGTTATAAATTTTCATGTACATATTACTCGTGTAGATTTTCTTTTCGTTCACAACATAACGAATTGAATATTGTATAATATATAGAATCGTATTTTTGAATTGTGTGTACGTATCATACAAATGAATTTTAGTGTTTAATTGATTTTAAATAAATACGTGTTTATTTGAAGTATACATTTCATGAAAAACGTGTAATAATAACAATAAAAGTCCTTTTGTTCTTTTGTTTTTTGTTTTCAATTTTCCTGTTTTTTTTTTTTTTGTTTGTTTTTTGATTCATTAGTATGTACAGCAAACAACTTAAAATCTACATGTAAGTCTTATTCTACTCAATTTACTCTGTATACAAAAAAAAAATAAAAAATAAATAACATACGTTATATGCAAATATGTTATTCATTTAGAACAGGTGTCAAGGTGTCAGAGGACACCTTTAAAACAATTTTCCTGTACATACAGCCTAAAGTCATTTAAAGATTTTAACAAACATTTTCCAACTACATAACATCCACAGTCAAGGATTTTACTATTTTACGTGTATTAAATTAAATTGTAAGGTTTCATTTTTATTAAAATGAAAAAAAGGAAAAAAGCAATTGTTTTAAGAATTCATTTTTTTTTTTATTCTGTTTTTTGTTTGAAAATTGCACATTATTTATATTTTTTTTTTTTTTGAAATTTAGTTTTGTCTTTGAACTTTTCCAACTTTCAACGTTTTTCATGAATTTTTTTTACAATTTTTTCTTTTTTCATTCTACACAAAAAAAAAAAAACAACTTTCTGATTAAAAAACAACGAAAACTTTAAGATCACTTTTAAATCCTTTTTTGTTGTTTTTTCCTTCTTTTGAAAAATTAAAAAAAAAATAAAAATAAAAAGATCCTTAGTATTATTGTGATTTAAAAACTTTAAGAGAAAAACATTTTTTTTTTCTCCTTATTTGAAGGACTTCAAATAAACTAGAGTTGAAATGGAAAAGAAAAATAAAAATAAAAAAAAAAATTTTTTTTTCTAAAGGATATTTAACTTATGCTCATGTATAAATGCATTCGTATATATTATTTGCGATATACTTTTACATATTATACACATTACAATTTTATTTCTTTCTTAATTTTTTATTTGCTTTTTTTTTTTGTAGAACTTAACACAAGTCTTTTCTTTTTTGCTTTTTGAGTAATTATATTTTTATATTCTGCATTTATATGTGCATGTTTTTGTATAGGTGGTGGAGAATGTACGTATAATATTTTTGTTCCTATATACTTTTAATGTGTATATATACATATGACTGTAAAATGTAGGTATAGTATAATTTAATTCAGATTTACATACATCTGGTGAATACGACTTTGGTACATACACATACCCATATCAATATATGTAGTATTTAAAAGGAAAGAGAAATTTCTTTTTTCCTTCTCTCATTAAAAAAAGTTTTTTTTTTGAATAGGTAGTAGCTATTATTATTACAAGTGCATATATCCGCACATACACATACATATTTACATACTTATCTATACGTACGTACTAAATGTAAATTATCTCATACATACATTGTATACTCAAGGTTACATTCATTAACAGGTTGTAATTGTATACAAAATGGTTTTTCACCTTAGTGTAAACTTTTTCTTTTTATTTTTTACATTTTGCATTCTCTCTTTTTTTTTTGTTTTTGTTATGCTTTTAACATTGACATAAAATTAAATGCTACTTTTTATTATTTATAATTATGAATTGAAAATTTTTATGAATTAAATATTAAATTTAATTTTGAAAAATTTTCATTTAAATTAAATATTTCAGTGATTTATTTTTTTATTTCGTTTTTGTTTTTTTTTTTTTTTTTATTCGAGCTTGCAATACCTTTAAACTAAGTTAATTTTATGAAGTTTTTTAGTTCATAAATTATTTTATGTACTTTCAATTTAATTTAACTAAATAAGATATTTTGCTTATTTTTCTTTTTTTTTGTTAAATTTAATTTTTTTATAACTACGAAAATATTTGTTAAATTTAATTTGCGTGAAAAATTTTTTTTTCCAATTTTTTTTTTTTTTTGTTTTAACTTTTCGAAATGTAATGTATACTAGTTTATATCGTAGATATTTGCAATTTTATGCTTCGATTATTTTATTTTATTTTTTGTTGTTTTTCACATTGAGTTAGTGAAAATATGTACTGCAGGAAAAGTTTGTTTTCATAGGTATACGATGTCTATTTTTTTTTTTTTATTATTTTTATTTTCTTTTATATTTTTGATTCGTGTGATTCAGGGCACGTGTTCGTTCTATAGAACACATTTTTGTTTTTTACTTGTAGGATATTTTTTTTCAACTTTTAATCATGTATAGATAGATGTACAGGATTTTCATATGGATAATTTTTTTTATTTTCATTTCAGTTTTTTTTTTTTTTTTTTCACTTGTAAAAAATTAATGTACCATTTTACTGTTTGTATAATTTTTTTGAAATATAAAATATCACGTTATCCATTTATTGAATTTTGATTTTAAATAGAATAGAAATAAGCACAAATTTTGTCAATGTTTCAAAAGAATCGTGTAAAAAATGAACAAATGTATGAATTTGAATAGAAATGTAAAATCAGTAAAATAGACCAATTAATTTAATTTTGATCAATTTTAATTCAACAGTTATTTTATTTTTAATTGGTACATACTTATACGAGAATTTTATAATAAATGTGCATACGTACATATGTGCATATGTACACACGTGTGTTTGTATCTGTTTTATGCTGCAGAATTTAGAATTCATGTATACACAACATATCTATATCAGTGTTATCGTTTTGCTGTAATTGCAGTATTTTAATTACTTTTTAATATCTGTTATTGCAATACTGTCGTCTCGATGAATATATGCACATATGTATGTACTACTTTTTAGACTTATGACCGTACATATGTACATATATGCATTTTATTTAATATGTAATACATACATTTTTAAATGTAATAGAAGAAAAAAAAATGATTAAAAAATTTAAAAATTAAATTTTGAATATCCCTTCCATTCCCGGCCAATAAAAATAAAATTCAATACTCACTATACAAAACCATCCGTCTTCTCTTACGTTCGAAAGGCAATTGAATTCAATAATCATTATCAACCACAATATATGCTAGACTTGACTGCTAGACTGGTATATTGTTTGCTATTGCTATGTATACCAGACCAGATCCTACACCAAACCAGTATAAATCAAACATGAAAGTGAAAAAAGCGCGAAAGCAAATGAAAATAAAATTCAAGAGCCAGTGTACAATACGACCCATCTTCTTCCATATTCAAAAGGCAACTAAATTGAATATTGATTTTCAAGTTCATTTATTCTACTAAATACTGACCTTGAGTACGCTGGACTAGGCCACTAGACTAAGCCTGTCATACAGTGTGTTACTGCTATGTATACCAGACCAGACCGGTACGATAGAAACATGAAAGTGAATAAATATGGTTGAGAAATGAGGATGAATACATGTATACTATACAGAAAAAAACTACCGTACCGTTCTATATATCATTTTTCCAAAAATTTAAACGAAAACATTTGAAAATATATAAGAATGGATTAATTATAGGAAATCTAATCTAAAAAGCATTTTTTTCGTCCTCGTTATACTGCTTTCATGTTTTAAAAAACGATAGCACTGATGTCTACTAGAAGCAAAAATGTAAATAAAATAAAAATTATAAAAAATCTAATATATTCATTTTTATTCATACAAATGAATATGCAAATTTGTTATTCATATGTTTACTCTCTACAACAATTTCATGAGTATATTTTACTTTGTATGCGTACACATTAGTGTACTTATATAATTCTCATATGAATGTATGTACACTGTACATGCCTACGAATTAATTTTTGTATTCGATATTCAATTTATTTATTTTACAAGCTATGAATATGTGCATGTGCATCCATTCACTATATGTAAACGACAAATCATGATATAGACACATATACATATGGGTACATACATGCAGATGAAATATCATTAAACTGGGTATATGATGTGAATGACGATGTATGAAATGAAATTCAAACTAATAATTTTTAAGTAATAAAAAACTTAAATTTAACAACATCGTACATATGACAGATAGGAGTAATTAAAATGAAAAATAAATTTGTATGCAATACACTATGTTAAAAAAAAAAAAATCAATAAAACAGATAATCTATTGAATTGAAAAGTGATAAAAATTCAAATATAGTGGAAATTTTTATCTAGAAAAAAAAAAAACATTAATAAAAATTTGAAAATTAAAATCACATGAAAAATGAAAATTAAATTATTTAAAAAATTACTCGTATGTATAGATTTAATAAAGAAATGAAAATTTTTATTTATTTTATTTTATTTTTTTTTTTTTGTAAATTGACTTTAAAAATATTTTAAAATTGTACAAATTTCAGCATTAAACGAAAACCAAAAAGAAATTTTAAATATTTACAAATTTTTTTTTATTTATAAAAAAAAAACAACGCGTTTAATTTTGTATTCATTAAATGTTTGGGATAACTATAAAAAATTAATGATAATTGTTCTTATCAAAAATATGCAGAAAAAAAATATTACAAATCTAGTTGAATTTTCCTCATAATTTTTTTTTTTAAGCTAACAAATTGAACTTTTAGGAATTTTACTGGGAAATTTCTTAATAATTGAAATTTTTATCAAAAATTTTTTGAATTTTTTTTTTTTAAATTCAGAATTTTCCTTATTATTAAAGTTGAATTATACATTTTCCAACTTTAATATTATATTTTGTATATATTTGGTTAAAATTGTAGTAATACTCGTACATGACACAGAAGTATATTATGCACGAACATTAAAAAAAAAAAAAAAAAAAAAACAAAATTATATCAGTATGTTTTTATTTATCTTTTAAAGTGAAACTTTATAATAAAAGTAAATATATAAAATTTTATTGACAAAAAGAACTTTATGTTGTATGTAAATTTATATAATGTAAAAAATGAAAACTTTTGTGTAATAGTTTTAAAGTTGATATAATATACAAATTTTGAATGTAACAAAACATTTAGGTCACAATTTCATTTGAAATTGAAATAACTTCGAAGTAATAATGATATTTAATAAAAAGGAAATAATTTTATTTTTAAATTAAACATTTAATTATAGTTCTTTTTTTTTTTTTTAAATGAAAAATTAAATAAAACTTTAATTTTCCCATTTAAATGAAATTTTCCTAATAAAATGAGGAAAATTTAAAGGAAATTCTAAATTCTTTTATTGTTAAATTGAATGTTAATGTAAAGAACAACAGTAAAATTCAGTTAAATTTTTAAATTTAAAAATTAATCACATGTGTACAGTATTTCATATTAAATTTATTTTTATTGATTTTTAAAAATTGCTAAAAATTTATTTTGTTGTGTATACATAGTTATGCTTTAATACATAGAAAATGTAATTTTGTAATTTTCTATTTACTCATTGTCATTACATATACAGTATGGACAATTTTTATTTTCATTTTTATCAATTATATTAAGGATATACGTGTATATAATTGAGCTTATCGTTTTCCACATAACAAAGAAAAATGAATACTTTTATTTTTGTATACACAAAAAGAAAACAAAAAATAGAAAAAGGAAACAAAAATAATCACATTCATATATTGATAGACGAATAAATAAATCGATCGTTTTACTATAGTGAAAATTATTATTATTGTTTATTTTTTATATACTCTTATAATTGTATACAGTAGAATAATGTAGTATCATACATATTCGATTTATTTACTTAGAAATTCTATTTATTTCGAATATTTCTTAATTTATTTTGTTTTTTTTTTTTTTTTTTTTTTCTTAAATATTTTTTGTTTGTGTTGTTTTTGAAGATGGAACCAATCGATAATCAATCGACATTATTTAATACAAGAAATAATGATGGTACTGGTGGTAATGCTAACATAAGAACATGCGATAATAATATATTAAGTCCAACTAGTACTAGTATGTCGACAAGTGAAAACCCTGTTTCAAAGGAAGATGAAGATGATAGTAGTAATCCACCATCATCAGATTGTAAAAGTCCAAGTCAAAGGTAAAACATTTAATACCATTATACTCTTTTGTAATTCTTTAGAACGACTATATAAGTAGTTTATTTTTTGAAAGTGACATAAGTTCAAAAAATTGAATTTTTTTTTTTTTTCGTAATTCACATTGACGTTGATTAAAAAATTCAAAAATTAATGGAATTACGTGTAGTAATTAAAATTTTATATGGACGCTATTGGGAAGTTCAAATGTGTATTAAAATTTTAAATACCTACATATGTACAGAATTTCAAAAACAGACTTTTATCACTTTTAAAATAAACAGGTCCTGTAATTTTCTCTGTAATTTTTATTTCATTTAAAATTGTTTTTTTTTTGTTATTTTAGAGCAAAACCAACACAAAGATGGATGAAATTACGTACAACAGTTCAATTATCATCAGCTATACAAAAAAAGCCACCATTAAAACGTGAAGATTCATTTTTAAAACGTTTTTCAACTCGACAAATACCAGAAGCACAGGTATGTATTTAAAAAAAAACAAAAAGAAAAAAAGAAAATTAAACGAATAAAAAGAAAAGAATTTAAAAAAAAAACGAGATATAAAACTGAAAATGTATCAATACTATTAAACATTTTTTTTTTTTTTTGAGAATGTTCTTTTGATGTTTTGATGTTTTAAGAATTACATTGTTTTCTTTATGACTTGTTTTTTTGTTAAATTTTATCTTCAATGTAATCCTTTTGAAGCGTAAAAAAATTGAAAACAACTGTATTAATCGTTAAAAACATTAAAACGTAAAAATAAATTGAAAATTTATTGATATTGAATAAAAGGTTTTGTATTATCTGGTATTTGAAAAAAAAACGATTAGGATTTTATTGATTTTTTTTTTTTTTAAATTTGTTGAAAATATTATTGCAATAAGAAAAACAGTTGCTGATGTAGAACACAAAAAAAAAAAAAAAAAAATTTAAAGGAGAAATGAAAACATTTAATGATGATATGAAAGAGGAAAATAAAATCAAATTTCATGCTGTAGGGTATTTAAATGTTTACGCAGTATAGTAGTTATCAAAATGTCATTTATTGACAACAAAATAGATATCTTAGATAACTTTTTCTTTTTGTTTTTCTACAAACTTTAGATAACTATATCATTGATTTTTTGGTTCAATATGATTACAACCACAATTTTCAAATAACCCCTTAAGTTAGATGAAGTTGCAAAATGCAACGATCATTAAATGTATAATAAAATGTTCAAAAAAAAAAAAAAAATCGAAAACAAATATTTGCAGGAAATGAAATTAAATTATTGTAATAGTTTTTTTTTTTTTATTAAATTTTTAATATATTTTCAATTTTTTTTTTTTTGTTTGATTTTCGTTTTCTGTTGTTGTTGTTGTTAAGCTTGGTTTAATGGGGTTTTTACAATGATGTCTCATATACAATGATTACAAAAAATTTTTGTATTGATGTGTATGGCATACGGGGCTTTTAAAAACTTTCTTTAGACAGCACATCATTATTCATTCACTTATTTTTGTTCCTTTTGTATAAAAACTTTTGAAAGAAAAAATAGAAAGAAGAGGAAGAGTACACATATACAGATTATGAAGTGGAAAAGTTTGGAAAATTGAAAAAAAAAAATGAAAATATAATAGAAAACGAATTATTGCGAATACATATATAGGAGAAATAAAAATCTAGTTTTATTATACATATGTATTTACATATACGTGTACTTATAAAAAACTATGCATATACGCACATACTTCATGGTATACTACTTGTCTACACGAATACTAATCTTACAATGATTTTTATATATTTGTTTATTTTTTCATGTTGTTTTCCTCTGTTTTTTTTAGTTGTTTGTTTTTTTGAAAATATTTTTTTCTTTTTTTTTTTTTTTGATATCATTATTGAATAGAAAATATTTCATTTAAGTACTTGAAAACATTTAAAAAATATTTTTTTTATTTTTTGTATAAATCACTAACAGTGATTTCCATTTAAGTGAGTTTTCTATTTTGTTTTCATTATTTTTCAATTTCGTTTTTATTTAAAATTTTTGTTTTGTTTTTTTTTTTTGATTCATTCATTATTGAATTTCAATTGAATTTTTGTATAAAATTTTGAATATTGAATATCAAAATATGAAAATGTCAGTTACTGAACATTTTTTGAAATAAACGTTAAATTGTTAAAAAAAAAATTGTGTGTGAATTTCATAGTTATTTAAACAGAATAATAAAGTTTTTAATTTACTATTACTATTCTATAAAATTTAATACATACAGAATTATTGAATTTTAAAAAGTTAAAAATTTTTAATAAGTCGTGAAAAAAAAAATTTTTTTTTTCTTACCATTAACAACCAATGTAAATTTAAAATTACATTTATTCACTTAAAATTAAAAATTTAATCCTACTACTAAATCACTATGTAAGGACATAATTTATAATTGAAATTTCGATGTAAATTCTCTGTTTTGATTTATGTAAAGTTCATTTGTATGAACTGAAAAATTAAAAATAAATCGTTAAAAAAAAAAAATAAATAAATTTTAATTAATGATTTTTTCCTTAACAAAAACAAAAATCTATATCTTATTTTAATTAATACAATTTTCACAAATTTTTGGTGAAAATTTACTATGAATTCAATTACATTTTGTCGTAGTAATTAGAGCGAAGCAATCAAAAATAAAAAGGATATTTAAATAATTGTTGTAAAATATTAACTCCTTTGTGATTTAACTTAGTGAATTTTCGGTAAAAAAAAAAATTTTTTTTCCTGAATATTTTTTATTTATTTTTACCTTCAATGACATAAATCCATTTTTTTTTTTTTTAATGTAAACAATAAAATAATTGAGCTTTTATTTTTCAACACAATGCTAAAACATTTATTTTGTTATAAGAAATTGAGAAAACAATACTGTAGTGTTGAAGGACTAAATTGAGATTTTTCTTTAGATTTTTTGGTCAGAAAAAAATAAAGGTCGTACATTTAGAATCAAAATAAAGGCGAAAAACATTTTTATTACCTTTATTTTTTCTTATTTTATTTACTCAGTTCATTGTTATTATTATTATGACACATTCATATACACATATAAACAATCTTAATTTTTTTCAAAAAAAAAAATAAAAAATAAAATAAAATCAAATCTAAGAAAAAAATCTTACCTTTACACATTCTGTCATAAAATTATAGTCCCAGTATACAAACATAATAAACACATACGTACATATTGTGCAGATATAAGAAAATGTTTCAATCTTTCTTGTATACATAACATAATTGCCTTTTGTATTAAAACCTAATCCTTTGTTATTTTTCCTTGTATGTATACAATATTATGGGTGCTCTTCTAGAAAGGAAACAAATTATTATTTTGAATAAAAGAAAAATCTAAAAGCTTACAATGATGATATATAGTCAATCATATATAAATGTATACAATTTTCACATATATACAAATACACATGTACACATTCATATGTGGGGACTAAATTACAGGTACATACATACATGCATGTTTTTGTACGTTTGATGGGTTATTTTTCAATCCTCAAGGAGCATTTTATCCAAGAGAATTTTTTTTCTATTTTTGTATTTATTTGTCGTTGTTTATCTGGTATAATAACAAATTTAAATAGATACATACATACTATATATACATATGTATATAGTATATAAGTATGTATATTGCTAATAAATGCTATAGAGAAGCTGATGATGATGTCTATGTATGTCTGATCGACAATATATACAGTCTGTGTACCTTTTTTTGTGTGTCTATTTAAATATGAAATCCCAAAAGATACACACTGATACATATATGGATATTATACCGCTCAATCTTGTGAAATAATGTAGAAAAATACAATAAAAAACAAAAGCAAGCCAAACAAATACAATAAAATAAATGCCCATACATATTTATTCATACAGCAATTTAAATCCATATTTTCTTGTTATTTTCAAAATTTTTATCATTTTTTTAAACATTTGATATCAGTTGTTTTAAGGTTTTGTTTTTTATTATCATGATTTTTTATTTGTTCTTGTGTTACCTTTTTGTCTTGTTCCAGAGCAATGTACCCAAATATTTGTTTTATTAATTTAATCTTGAAACTTTAACCTTTTTTTATTGGAAGTTTTTATTTTTGTCCAGTTGTTAATATTTTGATTTTGTTTTCTCGTATTTTTTTTTTTTTTTTGTTTTTTTAAATAAACGATGGAAAATTTTTAAAAAGGACAAAGTACATACAAGTAAAAATTACACAATATAGAATATATGGATTTTTTTGAATATAAACTTTTCTCATTATTAGCATCATTAAGTGAATAGATTTACGAGGATTATTGTAGTTTATCAAAATAAAATTACATATATCTGAATATTTTTATTTTTATTTTTTTTTTTGTATAGTATTAAATTGTAATGAGTAAATTAATCATTTCAATTTTCATTGTAACTAGATTATTCAAAAATATAAAACGAAAAAGAAAAAATGAGAAAATAGAAATTTATTTTTTTTTTTTTGTGGTTTTCTGGTTTTTTTTTTGTACATTTTCTTGGATTTTGCTTTCGTTTTTCATGTCGTTGAAATATTTACCACACTGTTGAAATCTGAAAAGAAAATAAATAACATATTTTGCTATTTTTTGTTGCGTCATTTACACATAAAAATTATGTATACTTTATATTATACACAAGTATGTATATCTACAGGAAAAAATCCCTATTTTTCAGTTAGTATACGTACATGTATATATATTGTATATAATTGTCGCAACATTTACAATTACAAAGAAATTCATTATACTTGTGTATAAAACACATAATCCTATTTTATCCTTCTTTTGAATTAGAATTGTAATTATACTGTGTCCAGCTGTATTTATATAAATGCAATGTACTGAAAACACATGGTATTTTTTTTTTCTTTTTTTTTTGTTAAATCTGTACGTAATGAAAATGTCAGATATTGTTGAAAATATCATAATATATTTGAATGACATATATTGGAAAAAAAAAAAAATTAAATTAAATAACAAAAATAAAAATAATAAAAGGAGAATGATATTGACGTCTTTGAACTTTTTTCCAATAAAGTTGTAACGTATGGGTAATGATGATAAACAATTATTAATGATTAAAATGCTGGTGATATAATATTAAAAAAAAACTTTCAAATGTTATCATTTCAATATAGATCGAATATTACATACTGAAGATAGTTTATAAAATTAAAAAAAAAAAAACAAAAATGTTATTGTAAATTTTATAGCTTTGTAAAAAGGATTACGTACATAAAATTTTAAAATTTTGCGATAGGTGGATAAAACTGATCATTACGTGATTTTACAATTTATACACGCGTTTTACAGTACTACTGTTTATTCATGTGTGTACATATTTATCGGCATTTTATTGTGTTTTTATGTGTTTTTTCTTTTAGATTTTATTACCTTGCTTTTTTTTTGTGTTTATGTCTTTCTAAACATATTTTTAACGATTTGTTTTTCGACTTTTTTTTTTTTCTTTGTTTAAGGAAACTGTTGAAGATACTGGTTCAGATGGTGCACATCAAGATCATGAAAAAAGTGTTAAAAGTAGAAGACGTTATTTACAAAGGAGACGTACTGTTGTTAATCCTGATGAGAATTTCTATTTTTATTGGTTAATGTTATTAACATTTTGTATTTTATATAATTTATGGACACTTATTGTAAGACAAAGCTTTCCTGAATTACAGGTAAATTATTTCTAATTAAATAGTAAACTATTATTAGTTAAATTATTTTAAAGCTTTTAATGAAAATAAAATTTTTCTAATTTTTTAAATGTTTTCTTAAAGCATTTTGTTACTAATTACTTAATAATTAATTTTTTGATATATTTTAAATTCTATATTTTCAGGAAGGTTTATCAAAATTTTGGTTTATTTGTGATTGTCTAAGTGATGTTGCCTTTTTATTAGATATCGTTGTTCAATTACGCACCGGTTATTTAGAACAAGGATTAGTTGTAAGTATTTATCAATAACATCTATGCAATATAAATTAAAATTATTTCAATAAAAATGAACGTTAAAATTTTTTTATAATTTTTTTTTAATTTTTATATTTTATAGGTTTATGATAATAAAAAATTAGCATTACATTATATGTGCTCAAAACAATTTCTATTAGATTTACTCGCATTATTTCCATTGGATTTATTACAAATACGTTTTGGTCCACAACCGTTACTTAGATTTCCACGATTTTTAAAAGTATGAAAAATTCATTATTCCATTTATTATTTAAATTCATATTTGCTTGTTTTTTTTTTTTTTTTTTTTTGGTTTTTATTTGTATTCATTTTAAAGGTATATCGATCCGTTAAATTTTACTACATTGTCGAGAGTCGTACTGTATGGCCAAATTTATGGAGAGTTATCAATTTAATTCATATATTATTAATATTAGCACATTGGTTTGGATGTTTTTATTTTTTATTATCAGAAGCCGAGGGATTTCAGGTAAATTACATTTTAAAAATATATTTATATACACCCATTTTCAATTTCTGTCAAATTGAATAAATCTCTGATATTTAAATTTAAATATTACTAAAATTTTTCTTGTCTGTTAAATTCATACTCGTGCTATCAAAAAAAAAAAAAAAAAAAAAAAAAAAATCAAAAAAAAAAAATTCGTTTTTACTGAATATGTTAGACCAAATGTTACATTTCAAATTTTCGATTTTATCAGTATACTAACAGTGTTATTGAGAAATTTTTTGGAACTTTTTCAAGATTTGTCATATAATATATTAAAAACAACTAAAACTAAAAAAAAGTTTCGTTTCACACTAAATCTTTAAAAAAAAAAAAAAAAAATTGAAAAGTTTCAAAAGTGAAATTTTTCATAAATTTTTTTTTTTTTACCTTATCAGTTTTTTTTGTTTGTAATTTATTTATTTTTTTGTTTTTGATTTTCTTTTGTTTGTGCTATTTAGGGCGATTGGGTATATCCATATCGAGCCGGTGATTATGCTACATTAACAAGAAAGTACCTGGGAAGTTTATATTGGTCAACATTAACATTAACAACAATTGGTGATTTACCAACACCAGAGACCAATGTAGAGTAAGTTTTATTTTAATATTTCACTTTTATTTTTCTTTTCTCTTTTGTTTTTTTTTTTTTTTTTTTTTTGCTTTTTGTTTATTAAATTTTTATTTGTTTTACATTGAGAAGACTTAATATTTATTGATGTATGTACATATATCTTTTTCAATTTTAAAGAAAAAAAAATAAATAAAATCATTATTCTTTTCATTTTAATATTTCTTTTGGGAAAAGATGAAAATTTATTGAGAAAAATGACAGACAAAAAAAAAAAAAACAAAATCCAAAGAAAAAAAAAAGAAGACATTTTTCTTTTTTTGTTTTGTTTTTTTTTTTTTTTTTTGAAAAAAAAATAAACATGACATTCAAGAAAAAAAAAGAATAAATAAAAAAAAAATGAAAAGTGTAGAAGAAAAATTATATTGATGGAAATAATCTATATTCAATCATTTATTATTTTGTTTTCTTTTTTTTTGTCTTGTAGGTTTTGTTTTTGCTTTCATTTAAATACTGAAGGTCAAATGAAAAAGTTTTTTTTTTTTTTTGTTTTTTTTTTTTTGTAATACATACATATATAAAATATATGATAAAATAGGTTGTAGGTGGTCTTTAATTTTTTATTTTCAAATTCGAAGTACACCAGACTAATGTATTTTTCTTAGGAAACATGTGCACATATGAACATATATAATGTGCTGATGTATAATTAATCAGAATAAAATTATTAAAATGAATTTTTTAAATGTTTTTCATTGGAAAAACAAAAAGTAATAAAAATTAATTAGAATACAAAAGATATAAAGTATAAATATGTATTTCAGAACTTATTTATAATTTCATTGTCCGTATAAATGATACATTATAATTTACATAAAAAAAATTCTTATGTGTCTCAAGAGAATAAATTTAGTTCGTTTTTTTAATTTTTAATATATATAGTCGTATACAAATGTACAGAAATATCAAAATATTTACACAAATCCATAATTATACAAAATACATTACCCTGAATTAAGGTATACATACATAGTTCATAAATGTATGAATTTATTAATATTTTGTTCGTTTTCTTAATTCATTTTAATATAAATTATTTATACTTTATATTGCTTCTGTTTTGAAAATATTTTCTATTATTAGTATTTTTATTATGTTTTGTTATTATTATTTTAACTAAAAAAGATTACATTTACATTTTATTTACAGATAAATTTAGAATATATAAAAAAAGGTTAGATTAGGTTAACATATGCAAATGTGTCTGTCTCTTACATGATATTTGGTACCATATGTATATGTACATACGTGGTACATATGTGTATGTGTATTCAAAAAAAAAAAAAAAAAAAAAAAAACTTAGAAAGGTTCTCTGACTTGAAATAAATGTTTCAAAGAATTTAATATATCTCATACTTTTACAATTTCTGCTTTACAAAATTATAAACGAGCTAAGGACAATTTTTTTTTTTGTTAAATAAAACCTTCCAAAAAACATTTCTTGTGTCCTTGATTAAGAATGAAAAATAGAAAACAAAATTTAATGAAATGACAAGATACATATGTTATGTTATGTAGGCATGAGAATCTGAAAGATCACGTATTACTATTTTTTTTTTTTTTTTAAAGGACCATTTAAAGGTCCTTTAGTTGTAGTTATAAATGCTTTCTTTTCAAATTTTATTTTTTTTTTTTTATTTTGCTATTCTATTTTTATGTACTTAACATATTTTATATTTAAATAATTAAATTTTTAATTAATTAAAAAATAAATTTTAAAGAGCTTCTGACTCGGCGGATGGTCCATTAGCTCTACCCCGACGTGGTATTAAAACTCGACTTCTACGATATTCATCAAATAATGGGTATGATAATGAAAAACAAAAAAAGAAAACAAAAAAAATTAGTAAAATAAGAATAAATAAATAAATGAAAAAAATAAAAAATAAATTTTTATAATAATCATTTTAAAATTTGAAACGTTGAAGGCTGTCCGCCAAGTACGAAGACTTTATTTTATATCGTTTATGTATCACGTGTCAGTTTATTTTTATTTAAAATTTTCTTTTTAAAGTTTTTATATTGATTTTAAGTCAAATTTTATCATTTTACTTCAATGAATAAATAATTAATGTGAATATAAAAAACAAATCAAAAAAAATGTAAAACTAAAAAAGATCAAAGTTTTCGAATGGTACAAGGACAGCCTTCAACGGTGTCATTTTATAAATTCGAAAACTTTGATAATAACATATTTTATTTGATATTTGTAACAAACAAAATATGAACATCTGTGATATTTTATGTGATTTTCTAGATATGTTTTTACGATAGTTAGTTACTTAATTGGAGTTTTTATATTTGCAACAATTGTTGGTCAAGTTGGTAATGTGATTACAAATCGTAATGCAAATAGACTAGAATTTGAAAGATTATTGGATGGTGCTAAAACTTATATGCGACATCATAAGGTATAATTTCAAAAAAGAAAAAAAAAAGAAAAAAGAAAAAAAAATTAAATAAATAAAATAAATAGAAAAAATTTTAAAGAATTTTATTATTTATTTGATGGGTTTTTAAAAAAGGTTCCTGGTGGTATGAAAAGACGTGTATTACGATGGTATGATTATAGTTGGTCAAGAGGTCGAATACAGGGTGGTGGTGATATAAATACAGCTTTAGGATTATTGCCTGATAAACTTAAGACTGAATTAGCGTTGCATGTTAATTTAAGTGTTTTAAAAAAAGTCACTATTTTTCAAGAATGTCAACCAGAATTTTTACATGATCTAGTATTAAAAATGAAAGCATACATATTTACGCCAGGCGATTCGATATGCCGAAAAGGTGAAGTTGCCAGAGAAATGTTCATAATTGCTGATGGTATTTTAGAAGTTTTAAGTGAAACAGGCAAAGTTTTAACAACAATGAAAGCTGGTGATTTTTTTGGTGAAATCGGTATATTAAATTTAGATGGATTAAATAAGTAAGTTAAAAAAAAAAATTAACTAAAAAAAAACAAAATCTAAAACAATTAAAATTCAAAATACTAATTTATTTACAAAAATGTTATTTTATTGTTATTATTATTAAATAGACGTACAGCAGATGTACGTTCTGTTGGTTATTCAGAATTATTTTCATTATCACGTGAAGATGTTTTGGCTGCCATGAAAGATTATCCTGAAGCACAAGAAATTTTACAAACTCTAGGACGAAAACGATTAATGGAAGTTCGTGGTGTTAATAAACGTCGTAGTAAGCCACCATCATCGACTGATGATTCACATCATCATCATCATCATCATCATCATCAACAGCAGCAACAGCAGCCACAGCAACAGCAACAACAACAGCAAATTACACAACATAATGACAATAGAAACCAAAATAGTGCCTCATCAACATCAGTTAAAATTGTTGAGAAAATAAAAAGTGATGTTAAGGGTATTAAGAGTGTTCTAAAGAAATCAAAGTAAGTAATTTCATTGTTATTGATTATCAGTGATTGTTTAATATTAAATTGATTTTAATTGAAAATGTCTTGTCTATTGGAATAGGACTGAAAGATGCGGAGAAGATGTTTATGAAGTTCAACCCTTGGGTATGGTTCATTCATCATCGAACTCTTCAGCTTCATCAAAGAAAAGTGTTTTAAGACGTATGAATCATGTTAAATCCCGTGATCTTGGTAATGTTAGTGACGAAAAATCATCAGACACAAAGACAACAAGCGGTACCACAACAACAACTACAACAACAACTGCTGCAGCATCATCTGGTCCGATTGGTGCTGGATTACCCTTATTACAAAGACTCCGACTTCTAAAAGAAAAACAGGTACAATACAACGTTGCTGAATTTTATTTCATAGCACGCATACATATCGATGTGTTATTCATTTTCATTTTTCACTAAAAGCTAAAATTTAATGTGTAGAATAATATCACATTCGAATGAATTTCCCATATGTGTTTCATTTAAATAAAATTGTTGGTTTTTTTTTTTTGTACATAAAACTAACGCTTTTTAAATAATATAAAGCTTTATACAAATTCAAATTTTTTTGTGTCGCTTTAAATATTTTAACCACATTAATTTCCTTTGTAAATAAAATACCTACATATTCGATTTTATTTTAATTTTTCGGAGTTGCGTTTAAAATTTAATTTTTATTTCGGCTTATGCAAATCAGTTTTATTTATTTATTTAATTTATTTGTTTGATTTATTTTGCTAATCCTGTTCTTGTTGTTAACACTAAAAACCGCTTTAATTTGTTTTTTTATTGTTTTCATCATTGTTATGGTTGTTTCCCTATAACGTAGAAATTGTCTGTGTTTTGCACCTAGGATCGTGAAGAGCGTGAAGCAAAGCTCAACACAATTAAATCGCCCACTCACACTCACATAACGTCTGCTGTGTCACCACAGGAATCAATTAAAGAAGAAACCGAAGCTGAAATTGCAGATACAGCAATTATAATAACAACAGCAACTACAACCATTACGACATCAACAAAAACAGTAACAACTGAAGCAGCATCAACATCACAAAAAATTCAAAATTACATTGGAACAAAAGATATCAGTTCAGATGATTTACATCATTTGAGTAATGTAAGTTAAATTATAACACTATTAGATATTTTCCATTTCATTTTGTTTATCCAATTGATGTTTTCGTTATTTAAAAAAAAAAACAAACAAATTAGAGTACCTTATCCATATGAATAAAAGAATTTTAGTGTCTTATCCATAAACCCCCATAGATGTGTGTAGAGAAAATTTTTTTTTGTTTAAATAAAGAGAAATTTTAACAAAACTTTAGAATTTTATGTAAGAATTTTGTGATTTTGATTTTCTCTCTTCCTATTTAGAAATCATTAACACCGACGCCACCGACATTGGCTAAAAATGAAACTCGAGGTCATCATAGTCCATCAACATCATCACCAACAAAAACTATCATATCAGCAATTACACGGAAGAATAGCGTACCAATATCTGGACCAAAAATTCCATTAAAAGTTTCATTTAAAGATCGTATTTTAGAACTTCAAAGTAAAACAGACACATCACAACAGCAACAACAACAACAAATTGTTATGCCAGTAGACTCAAAGAAAGATATGAAACCGTTAACAATTAGTGAACTTCAAGAACCTTTAATACCGACAATATCAACAAAAGCTTTAGAACCGTCCTTAATATCGTTATTTTCTATTAAATCACAACACCGACAACAACAACAACAACAGCAACAACCTCAACAGTTGCAAATACTACAACAGCCATTAAAACCATTTTCAGCTCCACCACCATTACCGCCAAGACAACAACAGCAACAGAAACAACAACAAAAATCAGATCAAAAGCAGCTAATATCAGTTCAACAAATGCAGGCATCAGACTCATCAAAATTATGGAATAAATTAAAATTAGCCACAATGATCACATCAAAAAGTTATCCTAGCCTAATATCAAGCAGTAAAAAATCTGAAATTAGAGAAACTCTAATTAAACCAAAATCAACAAATAATATTCCAGTCGATCGAAGCGAATTTAATTTAGATTTAATTACAGATATATCATCGTTATCTATAACACAACAACAGAAATTATTGAATACATTCAGTATTTCAAAATCTAAAACTTATCGTTCAATTGATGATTTATCACCAGAATATAATGGTTTACCATTTGTGAAAAAATTGAAAATATTAAATGAAAGACAAAAAATCGAAGAATTAGAATCCATTATTCAAACACGTAGTCGAAGTTTAGATTATGCAAATGTAACAACTGAAAATAAATTATTAACAGATACACTTCAGCCGTTGTTATTTCGTAGTCAAAGTGATGCATCAGCGATATATTTGGCTAAACAACAACAACAACAACAGCAGCAAGATCAACAGCAGCAGCAACAACATTCTTCACCATTAAAAATTCCGCAGTGCCTATGTTCACCCCTTAGTCCAGAATCAAATGAAACAATTGAAAGAAGACAATTAAAAAGTATCTTACGTAAATTAAATAAAGAGAAATTAATAAATGCCAATGCAACAACAAATTCAATTTTATTAAGATCAGATAAACAAAGAACAACAACAACATCAACAACAACAGCAGCAGCAGCAATTACAACACCAATTATGACGGACAATATGAGAAGTTTATTAAATGCACCAACAATTGAAGGTTATGTTGCAAGGCGTACAAAATTAATAAAAAGTGTTACAGTTAATAATACATTACCAAGTCCTCCAATTAGTGCAAATAGTCTAAGAAAATATGATAGTTTTAGTACGACTAGTTTAAATAATAGTTATAATAATTTAAATAATAATAGTGATACAAATAATACAAGCGGCAGTATAAATAATAGTACTGGTAATTATTTTTCATTTTCACCAACTGATACAAAATTATTACCACCAGATAAAAATGGTGGTACAAGAAAAACTTATGATAATGAACAAAGTCTTATGTATAAACAAAATTTTCCATTTATGCGTGATAAAACAGCTGATTCAAAATTTGAAATGCAAGGTAAGTACATAATTAATTATTATTTTCTGTGAGTTTCGAAACGCATTAGTACCGTATTAATACAATGCAACAAGTTCTAAAATGTTTAAAACTGGCATTGTCAAAAGTTTTGAAATGCATCAGTTACGTAAATTTTACACATCGCCATCGGTTAAGCAAACAGTGCATCCGAAATTTGTTTTTAGAAACATTAATGTCAAACATGTTTTAACCTATGTTGCCATATATGTATTTTGCAGTGAAACATCGTTTCTAAACGTTAAAGGAAAAAATATACGCAATACGTATCATAATTGTATCACAAAAGTAGTAATACCGCATCAATACAGTATTTTTGACCTTTCGAAACTCACTGTTTTCTTTTTCATGGTATTCATTTTCCTTTTGAATGTATTTGTAAAATATCTTAAATACAATTTAATTAATTTCAATTTAATAAAACATTTATTAAATTATACTCACCTTTATTTGTTCAGTTTCATTGATTTACTTTCATTATTTTAAAATATTTTGAAATGAAAAGTTTGTCGTACAAATTTATTTTACCCACAAAATCTGTAATGAAAAGTTAAATGAAAGAGAAAATAAAAAAGAAAAACACGACATTAAGTCAATTCAAGTAAAATGAAAATATAATGAAAACAAAAATTTAATTATTGTTTTTATTTGATTTCTTTTGTTAACATTGTAGACATAATTGTTATTCTTAATTTCATTTTAAGTATACAGACTGACTGTTACTTTTTTTTAGCTCTTTTGATTGCAGAGTATATTTACACATTCTTTTAACACCTTTTAATTTGTTCATTTTTTGTTTTTTTAAACAGCTTTACTGTACTTTTTTCTTATTTTTTTTTGTTCATATTTATTTTCAAAATACGATGTTGTAATTTTATTTTTGATCCTACTTCATAAATTTTGATAAATGTCTGCTAATAAAACAAATGACGACGGTAAATGGTTTTTCTTTTATTTTCTATTTTTTTTTTATTTTTTATTTTTAAATAACTTTTCAAGATATATTGTTGAGAGAGAAAAATTAAAAAAAAAAAACGTTAAACGTTAAATTTATGAAGTACATATGTACATTCATGTGTTATTAACAATACGATAAAAAGATAAAGAAAAAATAAAAAACCAAAAATGAACATTTCTTTAAGAGGAATAATTTGAAGAAAAAAAAAAGCGATAAAAACCTTTTTTTTTTTTTTGGATTTGATAAAAGCAGGAAATAAATAAAAAGGTTTTTTGTATTTCGTTTAAAAATTAAAGACGTAAAATAAAAAAATAAAAAATAAATAGAACAAAAGAGTCTGAGTCTATTTATTATCACGAAAGGACTAAATCGTTAAGTAACATTTGAAATTTCTTTTTGTTTTTATTTTTTATTTTTGGAAAATGAAAAAAGAAGGTAAAAAAATGGATTTTCTTATATGTACGGGAAATGAGTATAACTAACCATTTCCTAAAGTTTTAGTAACATCTGTTCCATTCTAAAATATTCATACATATTTTTTTTTGGAATTTATCCAGATCAAAATTTCGATTGTTTTTTATTTTATTTTATTTTTGTTTGTCATAAATTTATCATCAAAATTTTAAATAAGAAAAGTAAAAAACAAAATAACAGAAAAAAGAAAAATGAAAAGCTTGAAAAGTGTAAAATACATATAAATCTTTCTGTTGTTTTTTGTTTTTAGTTTTTTTTTTTTTTTTCAATCTAATTGACATTCGTTTTATACGTTGAATAAATAATATTTCATACAAGAAAAATAACATCAAAAAAATATATTTTACGATCATCCATTATCCTTGAAAAATTTTCCTTGTCTTATGTACTTATATGAGTTTATTTTATCCCTTTTGATAACTTGATAATAAATACACATACATACATGTCCTGTACACATCAGAAAAACACAAAACACGTGAACATGCATGAAAAAATCACTAATTACTATTATCCTTAATTTTCATTAATAACAAAAAAAAAAAAAAAAAAAAAATTGAAAATAAAATTTTCAATAAATATATGAACATGTTGCTTTAAACAAATCAAATTAAAAATATCCATGAATGTATGTTTTTCGTAAATCACTGAACTAAACAATATTAATAATGATGTACTTACACAAAAATATCGTAAATCGTTAAATTTTCCTTTTTACAAGGAAACATTCATAAAAAAAAAATTCCAATAAATTTCTTTCTATGAATTTAATGATAAATTAAACGTATATGAAAACATTGAAAGAAAACAGTAAAAAAGAAGAAAATTAAGGGGGAAAAAAATGGCCATACATCCATGTACATTAATACAAAAAAAAAAAATAATAATAATAAAAAAATAAAATACAGAAAACAGAAAAGGAAAAAAAAAATTAATTTAGTTAATTTTTTGTATTTTATTCTTACAGTATCACCACTTACACATGAATATTTAAATGAAATTACACTCGCTATTAAAAATGTGATTCATGTTCATATGATGGAAATACAAACAAAATTACAAAGTCGAATTGCAACATTAGAATTAGAAATAAATAAACGTGATGATATTATTGATGAATTACAAAAACGTATTGAAATATTAGAAAAGGAATCACAAGAATCATGTATTAAATGTGGTACAATAAATGTAATTCAACGACGTGGTTCTGAGAATACAGTCGATTCATCAGCTGAATTATTATTTATGGTAAGATTAATCTGAAATAATTACATAATTAATGATTAATATTATTTAGGAAAATTAATTACTATAATTATAGCTAAAGAAATAAGACAGAGATTAAATATTATTAATTATTACACTCTCTATGGTTTTTTTTTCTGTTGGTTTTTTTTTTTTTCTTTTATCTTTAGCGTGAAGATTCTGTTGATACGATATTCGCAGTTCCATCATCATCTCCGATTAGTACTACGGCATTATCAAAAGTCAAACGTCGTGTAAAATTGAAAAGTGACAGACGTACACAACCGTCATCATCATCTTCAGGCACAGGACATCATCGTTTACATCGTCATCATCATCGTTCAAATCGTCATAATCGATCCAATCGTATTCGTTCGTGTTCAGAATTAATTTTACCTGGAACATATGATGTTGTCGAAGGTTTAAGAAGACCAAGAAGTTATCAGGAAGTTGTTATATCAGATGTAACTGGAAATATAACAAATTTATCATCATCAGATAATGTTATATTGGATATAGAACGTAGCTCAACATCAAGTTCAGCATCAATTATATCGAATGTACAAGAATTGATAACAGACGAAGATGAAAATGGTAATGGTGATGATGATGCAGACGATGATGATGACGGTGATGATGATGACGGTGATGATGATGATGATAATGGTGAAAATGATAATGATGATGATGTACTAGATGAGGGTGATCATCAGAGTATTCAAACAAGTGATTTACATTGTGATGATTGGGAGGTTCGTATGTTGGCAGCTGAATTAGATCGTAGAGAAAGTAGTAGACGTAGATCAAGAGCTGCATCTGAATCATTTGCGAGTGGATTACATACATCATCATTAATATCAGCTGAAACAGCTTTACCAGACGATACATATTATTTACGTCATAGATATCATAAAAACCAGCAACAACATCAGTCACATCATCAACCATATCGTCATCAACAACATCAACATCAACATCATCATCATCATCATCATCATCAACATCGACAACAGTCATTTGAACATAAAACTGAATTAAGTGAAAATAATGACGATAATGATGGTGATGATGATGATTATGATGATGATCAAATAGCTTTAAGACCAAGAGCAGCAAGTTTGGACCAATTTAATTCAAGATATAAAAATTCAGATAGTGTTACAAAAGCAATAAGTTTAGACAGGCATAAAGATCGTCTTTGAGAACTTAGTTACAACCTTTAAGCAAAATTGATAATAAAGTTCTTCTTTAACATATTTGAAGACACACACACACACACACACACACACAAACACACACAAAAGCAAAATCAAAACAAGCAAAAAAAAATGAAATGAAATCAAAAATAAAATAAAAATAACAATTTTAAGTATAATACGTAGACATACAAAATATAAGTATTGTATTTCAGAAAACCTCATAAAATCACAAACATTCTTAAAATTCTTACCATGTAGTTGAAAAATTTTCCAAAAATGTATACATATATAAATACCCATTCCATAAAACACATGCATGTATTTATATAACAGTGATATTGTGTATGCTTCATTGTTTATTTAATATATTGTATATAGGAAGTTTTAAAACACATCATCAACTTGAAGAACTCATATTATATTTTGCTTTAAAGGTTTATATTCTTATAATAAATTTAACTGAACAATTTTGTTTTTTTTTTTTTTTTTTTTTTAAATAATTTTTCAACCAAATTAAAGTTTGTATAAAAATTCAATTAGTGTCATATAATAAAAACTTCCTTTTCAATTTCAAGCAATACAAATATATAAAAACACAACAACAACAATAACAACAAAATGAAAATGAATAGTAAAGAAAATGTTCAAAAGTAAATATTAAGACGGAAGAATATTAAATTTTAATGATAATTATAATTTTCACAAGTATTTACTTTTAATAAACATCATTTTAATTAGTTTGTACATAATCTAATTAGGTATGAATTTGTTGTGTTTTCGTTGTTTTTTTTTTCTTTGACTTAATAAAACAGGAGTTAGAATATTTTTGAAATTAAACAAAAAAAATAAAAAATAAATAAATAAATAAATGTGTTTTTGGTATCTCATTGCTGTATGTAAAAGCTCATTTTCAAAATGAATAAAAATACTATAAACTACTTCATTTTGATTATTCTCTTGCGTTTATGAAAAAAACAAAAAATGCAAAAAAAAAAAATTCTTCAATGTTTATATGTACTGTGATAAAATCTTTATTTACTTATAAGACAAAGACAAAAAAGTAAACTAAAACAAAAAAACAAAAAAAAAAAAAAATAACAAGAAGGCTCAATTATAGATATCGCATTATGTATATGTATAGATTGTTGTATATACGTATGTTAACACGAAAAATTAATTAGGAAAAATGAATTTTTAAATGTACTCTGACTCGTACTATATTAAAACTTTTGGGTTTTTTAGTCCTTAAAATATATTTTACTAAATTTCCATGGGAGAAAATGAATAATTTTTTTTTTGTTTTGTTCTTTTTTTTTTTTCAATTTAAAAATGAATGCTTACATATTCATCATTGAATATTAAATTAGAAATAGACATCCCATTGTGCCATCAACATTTTTTTTTTTTTTTTTATTTTATTCAATTTTCGAGATTATCTATAGTTCAAAATAATGAAAGTAATTTTTTTTTGTTTGTTTTTTAATTCCAGTAATTAAAAATATTGTGTTG
Source organism: Anthrax anthrax (assembly GCA_963971155.1). NCBI lineage: Eukaryota > Metazoa > Arthropoda > Insecta > Diptera > Bombyliidae > Anthrax > Anthrax anthrax. The sequence goes on from OZ020123.1 coordinate 5,091,223, forward strand.
TACGAGGAAGTTTAAAATGTGTTTCACAAAAATTCAAAAATTCACATGAATTTCTTAAAGGTATTTTACGTTTATGTACGTTGAAGAGATTTTTAAATATATTTTTTTTTTTTGTTCAAAATTAAAATTTTATTAAAATTAAAAAAAAATTTTTGAATAATGCATTTTGTATAGCTTTATTACAATATTAAAATAAATTCTCCTTTTATTACTGAACGCAATATGAAAAATTTGAAAAAAAACGATAAAACATTCAGCTTTAGAATATTCTTTTGATTTCAAAAAATTTTCAAATTTTTATGACACCAATAATTATATAATTTTTATTTTCTCCTTTTTAAAATGTATATTTGTCAACATTGAAAAAAAAAAATAAGAAAATTTTTTTTTATCAAATTTTTCTTGCTATGAATAAGAAAAAATGAAAATTTGATCGTTTTGTTTTGAAAGTGGTGTAAGTGAATTTTTTTTAAATAAAAAGTTGAGAAATCACAATAATTTACTCATTATTTAGCGTTTCTTTAAATATCTTGAAAAAAAAAAGAAAAAAAATTGACGTTTTTCTTTTGTAAGGCACGAGGAGTGAGATGAGGTTTGGTGGCCTCGATACTGCAGCTTACAACACCACTTTCAAAATAAACGATTCAATTAAGTGTGAAAAATGTCCAAATTCGAATTATAATTTTCATGTAACAATAAATATTAAGATGAAATTATCAATAAATATCGAAAAATAACTAAAAAAGTATAAAAATAAAAAAATAATATAAAAAATAGAAAATAATTTATAAAAATATTTGAAATAATTAAAAGTAAAATAAAATAAATAAAACTAAACTAATATAACAATAAAAATAATAATTTAATTATTTTCAATGCACATACTAATCTATGTATATAAAATTAAAAACAAAAAAGTAAAAATAAAAATTGAAAAAAAAAAAAATAAACAAATTTCATTGTTCATTCATTCAATGAAAAACACCACAAAATTGTATGAAATATTAATTTTGTTTTTTTTTTTTTTTTTTTATACATCTACGAAAAATTTTAAATGAAATACTTGTTATTAATATCGAATGTTGATGTTGATAAAAAAGAAAAACATAAAAAGATTAACATAAAAAAATAAAATAAAAAATAAACTTTTAACACAAAAATTAATTAAAATTTCAAAATAAACCAAATTGAAAACTTTATAAGGAAAAAATAATAAATTTCAAATGAATGTTTTAAATAAAATTCAAACAAAATAAAAACAAACCAAAATAATACAGAAAAAAATAAAATTCAAATCAAAATTTGAATACAAACAATATTTAAAATCTGTTCCACTACATGTACCCAAAATTAAATTTTTTTATAGAAAATAATTAAAAGGTAACAAATAAAAAAACAAAAACAAAAAAGGAATAAAATAAAATTAAAAATTCATGATATTGAGTTATAATCGTTAAACGTTCATGTTTGTACATGATACAATGACCAATAGATAAAAATTTTCAAAATGAAAATACAAAATGCATATAAAAATTTTTAATTATGTTGTAGATTACCAAAATCATGTTTCAATATATTATTATTATATACCTTTAATACTATAACAGTGATTTGCATAAATATAAACAAACAAAAAAGAAAAATTGTACATAAATAAAAATAGAAATAAATTATATTATATATTATACGTTACTAACTATACAGTATGAAAATGTTAAAAATATTTTAAAATAAATAAATAAATAAAAATGTTGTCAAAATATTAAAAAAAAAAAAAAAACAAAATAAAATTACGTATTAATAACATTAATTAGAAATTATTATATAGTCTATTCATATTATCAATTTAAATGATATCGCCAAAAGGACCTGGCAGGTCGTGGTGGGAGTGGAAGAGGTAGCATTAATGCTTACTTCTTCTTTTAATTAAAAAAAAAAAAAAAACAAAAAATTAAGTAACATATAAATATACAATAAAAAAAAATAAAATATAAAAAAAAAACTAAAAATTAAAAAAATTAATTGCAATTGTAATTGAATAAAATATATACGTATAAGGAAATTTAGTTTAAATAAAAAATAAAATATAAAATAAAAAACAAAAATTAAATGAATACATAAAATGTATATTATTTAATTAATTATTAACGTAAGTATAAACCAATGAAGAACATACATACATATGTATATTATGATCATGTTAATAATATGATTTAATTAATATTTATAATGTATTGTAATGTTTAGGAAACAGGTCATTAATAATAATTATTAAAAATATAAAAAAAAAAATGTAAAAGAAATTGAATAACAAAAACAAACAAACTTATAATATTGAGAATAAAACATTTTTATAAAACATTTAATGAAAAATAATAAAAAAAAAAATAATAATAATGAATATTTAAAAGTTATTTTTTTATATTATTTAAAATTTTGTGTCCTTTATGTTTATGATTGGTTTCGTGTGATTGTTGTTTTCGTTTATAAAATACAGAAAATTGGCAATCAGAAAATGAGAGACAAATTTAGGTTAGGTTAGGTTGCAGTATCTAATTCCCCCAAGCGTTCGCACTTAGTCCAATTTGACCCATTTCTGATACCACAGGAAGTAATGGAATCAAACACGATTGAACCACTTCGAGAGACAAATTTACTCAAAAGCCAAACTGAATATTAAGAAGCATCAATTTAAAATACAGATATTTAGGTAATTATGTTATAAAAACGAATTATAAACTAATCAATAATAAATGAATCAACGGAAATTCAATATTTTCCTTTATCTGGAAAGTTTTCAAAACACAAATACATACATATAAATCGAACTGCCTGATAATAATGTAGTGGTACACATAGTGTCTGTCTTTAATAAATTATTTTACCATTATTATTTATCTTTTATCATCATACACACACGTGCAAATTTTCCACATATCCAAATGAACATAATATTGGTTCTTGCATAGAATGAATAAGAGCTTAATGTCGATACTGGAATGTTTTTCTTTGCTTCTAGAAATAAAGGACATTCACAATATTCTAGAAAAAAAAAATAAATAAATTTTCCTGCTAGAGCTTTGAAACAAAAAAATATCTTACAATTTTTCAAAAGCTTTCAGTTCCAACCCTACAAAAAAGCTTAAAATCAAAAATCATGGAAGACTGTTATCATTTAAATTTTTCTAACAAAACTTTATTTTTTCAATTCATAAAAACATTTTATTTATTTAAATTTTTAGTTTTGTTGTTTTCCGTTCTTACATTTATATATTTTCATAATATTTCTTATTTCACAAATTTTATTATATTTATCTTACATTATCAAATATTTTTTTATTAATCAATTTATTTTAGTTTCAACTTTAGTTTTATTTCTTAATATAATTCATTTTTATACATATAATTCATTCTGTTTTGTTTTTTTTTAACAATTAAATAGTTTTTATTTTATGTATTTGATTTGATGTTTACAGTTGCTTACATATAATTTAGAAATAATGAATTTTTCGTCAACCACACGAAATGATAGTTTTTGTTTTATATTTTTAAAACAACAATTGTTTAAATTTAAATTAAATTTGATTAAAACTTCTTCTTAAGATCTTTTCATATCTAATGGGATCATAAAATTTTGAAGAAATTGTGCGTATTAATTTTGATTTTATTTTTACGCTCTTGTTGCTACTTATTTAATTTTTTAACTTACTAATGCGATCGACGAAAAATTCTAAACATAAATTTGTCCTTTCTTGAAATTTTGATATATTTTTTTGTATTCATTTTATACAAACATAGAAACACACTTATAATATTTAAAAGAAAAATCAAAAGCAAAAATGAAAAAAAAAAAATTTTTTTTTTGTTTTTATTCTTTTATGATTTTGCTAAGAAACCGTTTTTGCATTTTGTAAAAAATTTTTTATTTTCATATCTCAAGCATAGAATCTACACTCGTGTGTTAAATATTTCATTTTACGTTCATTTAATTATTTAATTTAATTTTTTAAACAATTTAATTTTATTTTTTTTTAATCTGTTAATAATCATGAAAGGTATAAATTGTAAATTATAAAGCAATAAATTTTTATGTTGACAATATGTTTTTTATTTTAATTAAACATAAACTGAAATTTATTTGTTTATTTAATTAAAATTTGATTTTTCATTTAATTTTTTTAGTTTGCTGTTTTTTTTTTTTTTAAGATACACTTACAATTTTTATTTACACTCTAAAGAATATTTTTTATTTTTAATTTTGTTTTTAATTTTAATTCAAAATTTTTTTTTTTTTTTTTTTCAAATTTCACATTACATATAAATTCGGTGGTTTGATGTCTTTTTTTTTCAAAGATTAATTTTCTTTCAAAAAATCCAAATAAAATTTCATTACGAATTTCGAACAATCAAAGAAAAACAAAAATGAAATATGTATGATATTTTCTTATTTTATAACATTCATTCATATACAATTTATTTTTAATTTTTTTTTTTTTTTTTTTTTTAGTATTTATTTTATATTCAATATCTTTGGTTTAAACATTATTCTTACATATATTACACATTTTATATTTTTCTTATTTATTTTTTTCAATTGTTTTGTTTTTTTTTTTTTTTTTTTTAAATTTATGTTACAACCTCAGACATAAAATTACATTTAGTATGTATGCTATAAGCGTATTCAGATTTTTACACAATACATCATATTATTATATATTTAATTATATATTTGATAAAAAATATATATCATAGTGTTAAGTGTGTAATCATTATACAGAAATAAAATTATCAAGTGCATATAACGAATATAACAACTAATATTATAAGTATAAAATTTTTAAAATTAATTTATTATGCAATAATTACAGATAAAAGTAATTTAAATTATACAGCGCCTTTTTTTGTGTTATAAATTTACTATCAGGCACTTGCAATTAAAATGCAAAAAAAAAATTAAAGCTATAAAAACCAAATCAAAAAGTCATTTGAAATAATTTCAATTTTAAGCATTTTTTTTTTTTTAATTATTCAAAATAATTTTTGGATAAACATTCATAAATACTTTCATTTGAATTTTCAATTTACATTAAAAAATGTTATTTTCAAAATAAAAATTTTAAATATTTTAAAGTGAGATGAAATAAATATTTTTTAACATTTCTTACATATTTCTGTTCTTTTTTCTTATTATATACAATTTTATAAAACATTAACTTAAATTATTCAATTGAAAAAAAGAATAACAAAAAAGCTAAGTACAAGTTTTTTAAGTATAGAAATATTCATTTTTTTTTTTCAAATATTTTTTTATATATTTTACTATAATTTCTTATATATACATATATATTCATATTTTTTAACATTTCCAATAAAATTAATTTATTCAGTTACGATTTGTTTTTTATTTTTGTTGTTGTTTTTTTTTGGTATCAAAAGTTTAAATTTTCTTTTCTGTTTAACTTATTTTAGTAATAATTATAAAGTTTTTTTCTTTTTTTTTTTAATTTTATTTTAGTATTAATTATAAAGTTTTTTTCCTTTTTTTTTTAATTTTAATTTTTTATTCATTACACAATATTAACGTGATTTTTTTTTTTAAATTTTTTTATTATTTCATATCATTTTCAACTTCGATTTCAAAAACAAATTTTCATTTTTTTGTTTTTTTTTTTTTTTTTTTGATTTAGTTATAAAATTTTCCAATGAATTTTCCGCATTTTTGATTTTTTATTTAAATGGCATGTAACATTTTAGTTAGTTAAATAACGACGTTTTGTTTTATAAATGTATAATTTTTATTTTTTTTTTTTATTATTCCGTTTAGTTTTTTTCGGACTTTTCTTTATTTTTTGTAGAAATAAAATTTACAATTAAATATTTTGTTGTTACAAATTAATAAGAAATTATCTATTTAATTACTTACATTTTTTATAACAATTGTATTGTGTATTCTGTACGTTTATTTATTAAAAATGGCTTTGATTTTTTTTATTATCTATTTTATTTGTGTTTTTGTTAATTTAGTTTTTTTTTTTTTAAATTTCATTTTACTAATTTTATTTATAAATCCTTTTATTTACATAATCAATTCTTTTTATTATTTTATTAAGTTTACAAGCATTTTCAAATTCAACGTTATAAGTTGTATTTTGAAATAATAAAAATCAAAAAAAAAAAAAAAAAAATGTTTTCTACAAAATTTCAAAATTCTTGACAAAATTTCTAATAAAATGTTAATAATTAAAATTAAAAATCAATATTCAATAATAAGTGAAATTTTAGTTTGTAAATATTATGTAAAATGATAATAAAATGATATAAAATATAAAATATGTATGAATATTAAATTTAATCTCCACGATGTACTGTAACACTTCCTTCACTACATTTTGAATCTTGACTTCTTAATTTATTTTTATATTCATCTAATTCTTGCATTCTATACATACCAAGATGTGCTTGAACCATTAATGTTTCCATAATTCTTTCATTACGTAATGATTTTGATGGTAATACAACTGATATTAATTCATTTGGTGATATTCTACATAAATCTAAATCACGTGTTAAACGTTCCATAATACAACGAAATTCTAATTGTGTATCTGTATTCGGTGATACTTTCATTTTTTCAACTTTATTTTGTGCCCATGCTAACATTGCTTCAAATTTTCGTATTTCAGGCATTTGTAAATCTCTACACATTATCATTTGAACCATACTTTCACTTAAATTTAAAAATTCTGGTAATTTAAATAAGGCATGTGCTTTATTTTCAACAAATGTTAATATCATATTAACTAATTCTGATGCAGATGTATAACGCCAATAATAATTTTCTAAAGATATTAACATCGGACAAACAACATCGATACGTAAAAATTGTTTACAATGATGAAAACATGCCTGTAATAATTCTGGAAGATCATAATGTTCAGCTGCACATAATAATCCTAAAAGCACAAAAAAAAAAAAAAAATATGAAAATTATATTTCTTATGAAATGTATAACGTAAATTATTTTACCTGGTATTGAAACACAGGTTAATGGGCATGTTCCTGTATGTAAATAATCTAATAACACTCTAAATGTTTCTGGATCAAATTCTATAATATTAAATTCAGTCTGTGCCAATTTGGCACGATCAACTTTTTGTGCATCAGCACATACTGAAAGACGTGGCACTCCCAATTGACTTCCGCTAGGTTTATCCTTACCATCTTTATCTTTACCTTCTTTATCTAAAATTTCATAAATACGAAGATGAGACAAGACCAACAAAACAAAAAAAAAAAAAAAAAAAAACATATAACGAAAAGTAGATAAAACGTATTAAAATTTTATTCAATAAATAATAACATAAATTGGCTTTAATTACTCGAACAATCCTGAGATGATGCCCATCTCTTTTTATCATCGGCATTTAATTGAGAATTTTGTTTACGTATCGAACGACCCCAACCAGCTGTGATTGTTCCTAATCTTGAAAATGCTCTTTTTACCATTGGTGATGATGGTACACTTTTTGGACGAGCCTGCTCAATATCTGGTACAGTTAAATAATTACTTTTTGGTTTTTGATTTTGTGGTGATACTAATGATGGAGCAGGACGAGCAAAAATTTCAGCTACCGGTACTTGTGGTGAACCAAAACCAGTTTGAATTCCATAAAGCATTTCCTACATTTAAAATTTAATTCGATTGCTATTTTTTTTTTTAAATATTTTTCTCATATTGTACTTACTTGAAAAACTCTGCTTCGAACACCTAATATAGCTCGTACACCAATAAAACGTGCTTTTTGCTTTGATTGACCAACTAAGAATACAACATCAAATAAATGAGCGTTTTGTAGGCAAGATGGTTCTTGATTTAAAAAGACACGTGTGAAATCTTTTGCTAGTTGATCATAATCTTCAAATTGATCACGTACAGAATCTAATAATGGTGATGAAGGCCGCATGTGTCCTGTTTTTCAATAGTTTGTTTTTGTTTTTTTTTTTATTTTTTAAGGAGAAAAACAAAAAAATTAGATAATTTCAAGAAATTTTTCATATTTTGCCTATCAAAAAAAAATTTTTTTTACTTGAAAAAAATATTCTTAAAATAGATACGTGTTTGTGAATATTTAAAATTTTAGAAAAATTTTTTAAGATTTTGCAGTATTTAAGTATATAGATTTATTTATTTATTTAGTTATTTTTTTTTAAATAAATGAAATGCGTACAATAGATAAACATTAAGCAAATAAATTTTATTTATTTCATTCTTTAAAAATAATATTGAAAATAAAACTAAAATTCACTACATTAAGGAAACAAATAAAAATATAATAATAATTTTCCGTTAAAGCGGAAAAGTAGATAAAGGAAATTTTTTTTTTTTTTTTTCAGAAATCAATCTATATTTTCAGTTGTTTTAAAAAAATAATGTATAGCAATATTTGATGAAGCTACAAAAAAGAAAAAAATTAAAAATACTACAAAAAAAAAAAAAAAAAGAAAAGAAAAAGAAAAAGAAATAAATTAAAATTAATAAAAAATAATGAATGTGGTAAGAGAATTATTTAAATAAAATAAAATAAAAAATTTAAAATAATTTTTAAATTAGAAGCCATAAAATCATAAATATTAATTTGCATATCTGCATTTAAAGCACTTTAAATGTTATTTAATGTGTGTTTGCTGTACGTGTTTAAAAAAATTCGTTTATTTATTTTTTATTGTTTAAGTATAAAATGTGCATGTGATTGATATTCAAAAAAGATGTGTATTTACTCTAAAATTTGTTTTTTTTTTTTTTTTGTTTTTCTACACTACAAACAAGTAATATACAAATATGCTATAAAGATTCATTTTTTGTTTTGTATTTATGTACATAAATGAATAAAAATATTTTATATGTGTATATAATGTCGTGTATGTTATAGGTGTAGTTCTAAATAGATTAAATACTGCATTTATGCAATTTAAAATAACGATTAATTTTAAAATAGCTATATTGTTGTATATATAGTAGAAATTTTTTTTTTTTAATTATAGCATGAAAAAAGAAAATAAGCAGAAGATTTTTTTTTTGTTTTTTTATTTTTTATTTTTTTTGGAAAAAGAAAATAGCTTTTCTTGTTGAGAAAAAAAGTTTATAGAAATGTGACAGAGTAGAAGAATTTCTGATTAATATTTTCATTAAGCATTATTAAAAGCAAACATTATATTTGACTTTAACTTAATTATTATTATTATTTTTTTTTTTTTACGTGTAAAATACTTGAACATGATTATTTTGTTTTCCTGTTTTTCCTTATTTTCCAATATTGTAAAATAACATTAATGGTAATTGTATTTAAAATATTTATATAAAATTGTATATAATGTTGTATTTTAAATTAATAATATTATCAAAAAAAAAAAAAAAAAATTATTTAAAAAATTTATTTTAAATGTAAAATAAAAAACAACTAAAATATAATAACAATAATTTAAATTATGAATTATTTATTTTTTAACAATATAAAATTTAAACAAAAAGCAAAATTTTTTTTTATTATTTTAGAGATGAATGTTGCACCATATTCGTTTAAATGTAAAGCTTTAAAGTATCTACATAGGTATGAATAACGATCGAAAAAATATTTGAAAAATTCAAATTTCTTTAAAGAACAAAATATGTGTTCTAAGAATTTCTGTTATAAAAATTGAAAAGCACACATGAAAAAATGTTTTTTTTAGTCAAAAATATAACGTAATTAATTTGAAATTATGAAATTTTTATAAATTCGTTAATTTTAATTTCAATTTAGTTTTTATTAAATTTCAAGAAAAAAAATTCTATTAAATATATCGTAAAAAATTCGAAAAAAAAATTTATCAATGAATTTTTACTATTTTTTTTTTATTTTTATTTTATTTTTCAATTGAATTTTATTAAATCTAATTTACAAAATTTAGGCAATTAATTTTTTATTTTATTGTGATATTTTTCTACTTAATTTCCTTGAGGGTTTTTATTTACAATGTAAACATTACATGTAATTAATTGAAAATTTTTATTATATTGTACCCATACGTTTAAATAAACTGTAAAAACAAATATTTTTGTTTTTAAATAGCACAGAAAACAAAACAAAAAATAAAAAAATTGAATAAAAAATAACAAAATCTTTTAATTTATGAAATTTGAAAAATTCAATTATTAGATTGTAGAAAAAAAAAAGTAATAACAACAACAACATAAAATCAAATAAACTAGTATTAAAATAAATAAATGAATGAAAAACAAAATGCTATCAATATACGTATAGGTACATGAAAAACGATAAAATGTAGGCATTTATCTAGAAAATTTTTCATCAAAAAAATTTTTGTATGTGTGCGTATTCATTTTCACGATTTTTCGGTTTTTTTTTTTTTTTTTTTTTTTTTTTTAAATAAATATTTATCAAAACTTTCTTCTTTCATTTATTCTCTAAATGCTTCTTTTTTTCTCTTGTTTTTCAATTATTAATGGAATTTTTTCAACAGTTTTATGAATTTTGTTACGACAACATTGTACAATGTATGTATGTAAAATTATTGAAAAAAACATGTTTAAATTGTAAACAGATACTTTTGTTTGCAATAAAACAGAATGAAAGGTAGATACATAAATAAAATGTAGATATGGTAATCAAAATGAATTTTATATACATATGTATGTATACACCCATTGTTTAGCAATTATACAAACATATATGAATTACAACATCAAATATTTTGATGAATTGAATACATGAATTGAATATATTATCAATATATATTGAAAGTATGTACGAGAATGATAGCATTTTGATTTAAAAAAAAAATAAAAAAAATTTTTAACATAATTCTTGTCTTTTACATGAAAAATGATTGAAAAATTTTATTTTTCAAATTTGTTTTTAAATTTTTCTTTTTCTGAAAAAGATATTGTTTACGTTGAGATATGTTTGTTTTTTTTTTTTTTAAATAACGATTTTCATGGTATTGCGTATAATAAGAAAATATAATAGAAACGTTTGCTTTCTTTTCTAGTTTGTGAATATTTTGCTTTTTGTTTTTTTTTTTCTTTGTTAATTATTATCATCAATTTTTAATGAATCGATAATTTTGATAATTTTGATAAAAATTGTAATTATTGTTTTTGATTTTTTGTTTCATGTTCAAGTACATACTATGCGGCACACAAAGTCGCATACAGCAACTAACTGTCACTCGCAACATGCAAGGATCCTCACCGATGGGTCTCCATGAACCCCTTCGGTATGGTTTAGGGATTTGTCCAGTTTCCGCATGATTTGATAAATTCATAACAAGATCTTCTAACATTTGGGATCTAGTTCTTTCCTGCATTCTTGCAAATTTTGGTGCTGAATATGAGGCACGTTCACCATTAACAATTTTCGTTAATAACCATTCTCTATAATATGAAAAACATCAAAATTTTTATTGTTTTGATTTTTTTTTACATAATTTTGTGTTGTGTTGTTTTTTTAAATAAAAATTTACCTGAACATAGGTCCTTTTTCGAAAACGGATTGTTCCCATAAATAAGGCTTGTAGGCACCAACTTCATCTCTTGTTACTACAGATACTTCATAGCGGGTTGGTTTCCGTTTTATACGAGCTGAGACACGGACCTATATAAAAATTTTCAAACAATTAAAAATATTTATAAATTTACTTTTTATTTTAATTTTATTCTGTTGTTACAATTGTTGTTGTTATTCTTGTTTTGTTTTTCTTTTGTACAAAAAAAAAAATTTACCAAAATAAATGTGTGAAGAAAATGACTTTTTATACAGGCAGGACTGAATGGTGTATTGTCAGCTTCCAAAAATACAACACAAACAATATCATTACCGATATGTCGTTTACGTTGTAACTTTTGTGGATCATGTTTTTCATATGGTAATAATGTTGATACATGAAACATAATTTCAATATTTCTCCAATGTGTATAAACTGAATAAAGTCCTTAAAAATTGAAATTACAAAAATTTACGTATAATTTCTATCAAATTATATCCTTTTCATATCATTAAAAAAAAAAAAAAAAAAAAAAAAAATCAAAATTTATTATTCATAAAATACCTGTTAAATCATGGACAGTATCAAGGCCACCTTTGTACTTATCGAAACCTCGTAATCTAACTGTATCGCCTAATAATTGCAAGAACTCTTCAAACATTGGTGAATTATCATTATTGTCTAATATCTGTTCTTCAGTATATTGATTCTCCTTAACATAGATTACACCTACTTTGAGCTCCGATTTTATAAAAACCTGTAAAACCTTGGATAGTCAATCCATACAATTTCATAAATTAAGATAGGCATAGAAGAAAGCTCAGCAATGTAAATAGTTTTGTGTATGTATTGTAGTATAATGTTATCATACAATATATTATGAATGCTTGTATGTGTAAGCGTACAAGTTATATGTGAGTAAGTACACAAAAATAAAAATAAAAAAAATTAACAAATTGTCTGACAATGTGTGTATGTTTATGAGCATTTTTAAAAATACATACTACAAAACAAAAAAAATTATTACAAATAAATTAAATTAAATTCATCAAATTCCCTCTTTGTAAGCAATAATTTGTAAATTTCATAATTTTTGTAATTAAACAATTTTTTCAAATACATAATAAGAAAAAATTCAAAAAATTTGAGCAATATAAATTAAGTATTGAAAAGCTTTTACTTAATGATCAATTATTCAAATAAACGAAAAATTTTTCTTTCGTTAAATTTAGATTCATAAAATAATAATGAAATTTTTAATTAAAATTACCAGCAGGCAAAATAATTGATATTTTGGAATATCCAATAAAGATTAGAAATTGATTAAGAAAATCCATTTCTGTTACATACATATTTTCATTTAAAAAATTTCATTTAGATTGTTTTGTATCTACATTTAAAAATAAATTGAAAATTTAAAAATTTTGAAATCATAACAAAAAAATAAAGCAAAAAAAAAAAAATATATATTTAAAAAATATTTTCAAAAATGTATGAATTTGTAGATGAATTTGTTGAAAAAGCTTTAAAGCAGGAAAGAAAGAACGAAACAGGCAGATTTTAGTTTTCATTCTATGTTTATGTACATAGTATATAGCGTTCAGTTGTAGAAAAAGTTTTTTTTTTTTTTTTTTTTTTGAAATAATAAATTTTATAGTATTATAAATTTAATTGCAAATGAATAACTTACTTGATCTAATTTTAAGAGTTCTTCCGGTGTATCAGGTAATTGTCCTAAAGTTAATGGAGGATTAAGGTTAACTTCCTTACCTAATGATCTAACTACTTCTTCTCTATTATATCTATATATTAAAATAATAAAAATTTGTAATTTAATTCAATTTATTAAAATTTTTAAAAAATTTAGTTTTTTTTTTTTTTTTTTTTTTTTTTTTTTTTGTTAAATATATTTTCTTTACCTATCAGCAAAAACACATGATGCTGGTATCAGTCCATGTACTGTATATGATATTGCTCTAACTAATATTCTAAATTGATCTCGTCCATTTAATGTTTCTTGTTTAATTGATAATATTACCGGACCAAGATCTTCATCTGTTGTAAAATAATTCCAATGTTCAGTACCATAAAAATATTTTTCATATGTTTCTTGTTCAACTGATGTTAACTCAAAACCTTGTTGTTGTTCCCATTGTTCTTCAATTGTTGTCTTTTTTCTAGGACTTTTATAATTAAAATGAAAATAATAAAATAAAATTTTTAACATCAAAAATAAGTAAAATATAATTTCCTCTTTTTTTAAAAAAAAAAAAATAAACTGAAATAATTAAGATTCAATTTTCGATGGTTTCTGGAAATCTAAATTAGTTTTTTTTTTTTTTTGTTTTAAATTTTCTAATTACAATTTATTGTAAAATTTAAATTAATATTTGTATAATAATAAAAATTTGTATTATTTCATATTAGATATGTAAATATGTATGTAATTTACCTTGGTACTGCTTCAGAATCTTCATCATCTTCATATAAATCACTACAGCCACGTTCAAGATATGCCTCTGATGAACTGCCAGCACGTAATGGTTTCTCAGTAAATTCTTCATGCTCTGATTCACTATCATCCCAAATTGTATGAGGATTTGGCATAGAAATTTTTTGTCTTGAACATTCAATCCAATAACCAGGTGTTGGTATCAAATTATGAGGAAATTCTTCACAAAATTCATCTAGAAAAAAAAATAATGGAAAAAAAAAATAAATAAACAAATAAATTACAATTAACAATAAAGCAACATAAGGACAATATTAGAAAAATTAAGTTTGAAGGCAAATAAATAACTTAATGAATAAATTTATAGGAAAGAAAAAAAGGAAAATATATTTTAATTTTAATCGAAGTCTGAATTTTTTTTTTTTTTTTTTTTTTATATGTTCATAGATTTCATGTTCATGTACATAGGTGTACACTATGAATACGAAAACAAAACTTATGTAATAAATTCAAATTAGAATACGTGTATAGGAAACTTTATGAGCGTTCAAAATTACAACTGATAAAAACCTTGTACGTATACGCATATGTTTGTTATACATGAAATTGGGTATACTATATATGGACAAAACAAAAAAAAAAAAAAATTATAATATATTCAAGTATTAAGGAGAATAGAAAAATGAAAATGAATTCAAACATAGAAATGATGCTTAAAAAGATACATACAAAAAAAAATAAAATAAAATAAAGAAAATTAATATAATAATATGAATTTAATATTAGTAGATAAATCAAAGAGAGTTAATTAATTTTTCTTTCTCTTTATCTTAACTTAATTAAATATTAGTGTTTCTTTTACAATATCTTTCACAGATAAATGATTTTTCTATTTTTATATCATTTTAATTACAGAATATTTTCAAACAATATTATAAGAACAAAAGATCCTTTTTTTTTGTTTTTTTTTTTTGTTTCTCCTGTAGTGATCAAATTTCCTTTAAACATTTCTTTGTATTAATATATAAAATTCGAAAACGCATGAAACATTATACATACGTTTAGTTATAACAAATACAAAAGATATTGAAATTTAATCACAATTTTTCTATTGTATTTTATTAAAAGATAGTTTTGTATCTTGAAAATATTATCAAATTTCTTTTTACTCTTTCTATTAGTTAATTTTCAATGTGACGAATTTTACATGTTATTTAATAATTAAAAAAAAACAAAAAAAAAAAAAAATCTCAAAAGGATAAGTAATTTTATGTAACAAAAATCAAATTTCATGTACATATATTCAATTGATACCTATTTTGTATGTAAGTTTTTTTTTTTTTTTGTTTTTACAAGTAATTTTAATTTAACGTTATTAAAGTTACCTATTTATATTTGTATGTATAGTGGATATGCGAACATACATACATCCAAATGAACATATATAAGAATAATAATTAAACAGCTCGTCATTGTTTTGTTAAATATAAATAGAGTTGTGTTATCAGTCTGTTTATTTTCAATTAGAAATGCATATTCTACACAGATATAGATATTTTTAAAATTTAATTATTTGAATTAATTTAATTTACAATTTTTTTTTGTTTGTTTCTTTCATTTTTGCTTTCATTTTTGATATTACCTTGACTACACGATTTTACACTTTTGTCGCATTATGTAAAGTACATGTTATCGTTTAGTCAAAATTAATTAAAAAAACAAAAAAAAAAAAATAAATAAATAAATGAAAATACTTGCAGTGTAAGGATAAAACACTTAGACAGTGTTATAGTTTTGTATCGTTTTTATATGAGTGTTGGAATTATATGTACATACGTATATGCTTCAACAACACACGTGTAAGTACACAACTTGTATAATTAAGTGATCTCTTATACATTTATATGATTATAATACGTATATAGATGTACATAACGTACATATATAATATACTTCCTTTTCAGCTTTGACTATTGTTTTCATAATTGAATGCTTCAAAATACAAGTATACCATTGAAATGAACGTAAAGGTGAATGAAAAATGAAAAATAATTTAAATTTAATGGAACCATGTTTAAAATATAAACATTTACATTTAAGTGTACATTTTATGGATTGAAAAATGAATTTTTAATAAAATATAAATTTTGTCTGAATTACTCAAAAAACAAAAAAAAAAAAAATAGAAAAATGTTTAATATTAAATTTTTCTCGTACATTAAAAATACGTTATTATTTTACAAGTAGGTACTTTGTTTTTTTATTTTGCTCTACATTTAATGTATTTTCCACTCTTCGAAATAATTAAGAGCATAAATAATAGGAGAATCGGTTTATTTTTACTAGTCAACGCTTTAAATTTTTTTTTATTTTTTTTAACTGAAGGAAATATATCGTTCACAAAATACAGACTTTTATAATATATTTATAGAAATATATAATGTATATAACAATTTTTCAAGAAAATTTATTTCACTATTATTTACTTAAGAGAAATAATAAAATTTACAAATATAGTAAAAATTACAAATCTACTTACTTATGTATGTATATGTAGGTAAATAAATACCATATACATAAGTATAAAAGTGCAATGAAAAACGCACTGTAAATGGTTTCATTAATTTACATTACAACCAACCATTTACAATATTTTAGTATACTTACATTTAAGTACACATACTTATTATACGTACATAGTACGTTTATGTATCATACACATAACACACCATAGTATATAAATGTATGAATTTTCTCAAAAATAAATTTCCGTTTTTAATTAAATTTTAAAGGTAATCTATGAATTTAAATAACCTTATAAATTAGAATTTCAAGAATCGATAAATGAAAGAATTTTGATATTTTTATTAAATTCATTTTATAAAAGCAAAAATTATTTATTGGAAAATTTAAAATTCAAAATTTCATACACATAAGGTAATTTTATATTCTCAAATTATTTATTATTAATTATATTGATTAGGTTTTTGAACAATAGATGAATAATCCTTCATGTTTTGAACTCAAAATAAACTCAAATACTCTAAATTATATCATATCATTCTTATCATGTATACTCATACATAAATATATGTGTTAAGCATTTTAATTCAAATTTATTATGTACACAATATATTTTGAACATGAAATATACCTAGTTAAAAAAAAAAAAAAAAAAATTACATAACATTATTAAACAAAATATAAATAATCAAGTAATCTCTAAAATAATATTAAATTAAAAGCTGCCATTTAATTACACATTTTAATACCCAATAAAAATTATTTTTATTATTGAGTTAGAGATTATGTAAAGCTACTTGTTAACACAGTAACCAATCATATATATACATATGTATGTATGTACACACATGCATATAACTGTTATAAATTTAACAAATTTGAATAAATTTGTGGAATTACACTGATATCTCTTATCATTTTTAAATTTAATTAAATTTTCAATAAAATACCATAACTACTATACAGTATAAACAAGATAAAGCAAATATTAATCATATGATATTCATATGTATTTGTTGAATGCGTTTTTCATTTTCCAAAAAAAAATCAATTTTAATAATTCAACAAGTTCATCATTTCAAATAATACATATTCACAAAAGTACGTATATTAGATAGCTTTGTATTGATGTTAAGCTTTAGATTAAGTTTTAGTTACACGTAGTTAAAATTAATTTGTAAAATTATGCTTTAATATCCGGATAAGATTTGAAAATAGCGATCGTTATAATTAAATTCTTTATTTGTTGTTTTAGCCTATATGTTCATATTTACTTTCATCTGGTTCTATAATATCTAACATACAGAATAAATTTGTAATATTCAATAATTCGATATTCATATATGTTATGTACGAGTACATTATAATTAAATCGATTTCATACATGTATGCAATTATGTATGTATTTCGGCAATAATCCACGAAATCAAACAGAAATTAAATTTTTGTGAATTGAGTTTAAATCAATCAAATGTACTCAGTACAAAATGGATTTTTAATAGTAAAAAATGTACAAAAAATAAAATTTTATTTCAAAGACTTACAATTGAAATACATGAATACGACCAGTTTTTTTTTTTTTTTTTTTTTGTAAATGTATATTTTGAGAACTATACTTCCATTAACATCCAACGATCAATGACAGCGTAAATTTAAACCGAAACTGAAGAGAAGTTGAAGTTTAATTAAACATAATGCAAATGTATTATAGTAGGCTCAATAAAAAGTTTAGATTCAAATTTAGGTTCAATTATATAGTCTGTCTACTAATATTATGCCCTTCAGGTCTTATGAAGATTACTTAAAGTGGTAACTGTTTTACATCACCATGTATTGATATTCAAAAAATTCATCTGATATATACATAATAAAAGCTTTGTGGATTGAGGTAATACTGTTCATGAAACAGAGTAATTAGAAATTATGAGAGAAAAATAGAGACATATGCACTCCCATAAGACCTTAAGTGCATAAAATTAGTAGATAGAGTATAAATTTAATTTTAATTTTTTGGTTGAAGTTTCGGTTAAACTTCACGCTGCCATTTAGTGTTGGCTATAAATATTTAATTTGTAATTTTACACGTCATTTACAATAATTTTGTTGCCTTTAATTTTGTGTAAATAGTAGAGTCATTTATACAACAAAATATTAAAAGACCAAAGAGATAGTGCACAAAAATTCATTTATTTACTTTGTATGTATATTTATGAAAATCTACATATAATAGTCAATCTTCTCATTCAGATTATTTAAATGATACCCCAAAAATATTTACTATATGTTCGTATATTTATCAGATTAAGTATATGTATACAGATGAATATTATGTACGAACAACATGTTGCACATTAACAAAAATCTTTCAATATATTTTATATTAATAATGATTAATTTATTTTTTATCTTTCAATCATTTTCGTACGTTAAAGAAAAATCATAAATATTTCATAAACATTTACAAACATACTTTATATACATACATATGTATATATAAAATAAAAAATAAAATAAAAAAAATTGTAGTTTATGTTTCCTTTTCATTTTTATTATTTATTTTATTTTTATTATTATTCTTATTATCAATAAAACAGAACATACGTATACTTTTGAAATTCATCCGTTTATAAAGATAAGAGACCTTATAGCCTTTTTAGTTTCATTTTGGTAAACAGTCAAACGTATTTCTTCTATATTTAAGTAATTGTATGTGATTTAAAAAAATAAATAAATAAAATAAAATAACTACTCAAATGGACATACATACATATGATGTATTATAAATGATTTTCCTTTTTATTATTATTGTTGTTTTTTTTTTTTTCTTTTTTACTTTATCGGTGTTTATTTTACTCAATGTACTACTCTGATCAAAAATAACCCGGACTCGTTCATGTACAACCCCCGCCAATATTTTAAGATGCATTTCTTTTAGTATTTATGTTTGTATACCTGTTTTTTACATTTCCTCCAAATTCGAGCTATATATGTCAATCAGTTGTTTTTTGACAGCACTTTGTTTAGGTCAAGTTTTTGCTTACTTTCGATTTTGCGATGGAAAAAATAATTGAACAAAGAATTTGTATTAAATTTTGCGTAAAAAATGAAATTAATGCTACTGAAACGCTAAAAATGTTGCAAAAATGTTATGGTGATAGTTCTCTATCGAAAACAACAACATTTGAATGGCATAGTCGTTTTAAAAATGGTCGTGAATCAGTGAAGGATGACATTCATCCTGGGCGTCCTTCAACATCAAAAACCAAAGAAAATGTTGATCTGATTAAATCAATGGTTTTGGAAAATAGAAGATTAACGATCAGAGAGATGGTTACTGAAACAGGAATTTCATTTGGTACAATTCAAAGCATTTTAAGTGATGATTTGGGCTTGACACGACTTGCAGCGAAATTGGTTCCTAAATCATTGAATTTTTTACAAAAACAAGAACGTGTTATTGTTGCTGAAGAGATGCTTTCCAGAGTAAATGCTGATCCTGCATTCATTCAACGGATCATTACTGGTGATGAGACGTGGGTGTACGAGTTTGATGCGTTAACAAAGCAACAATCAAGTGAATGGCGCGCTTCAGAAGAACCAAGACCCAGAAAAATTCGTCGTACTCAATCAAAGAAAAAGATTTTGCTTACCGTTTTCATCGATTATCGTGGTGTTGTGCATCATGAATTTTTACCAACAGGTCAAACAGTTAATAAGGATTATTATTTAAGCGTAATGAAGCGTTTACGAGAAGCAGTTCGTCTAAAAAGACCCGATTTGTGGCAAAATAATTCGTGGATTTTACACCACGATAACGCACCTTCTAACACAGCCGTGGTTATTCGTGAGTTTTTGACTAAAAACTCAACAAACACTATTCATCAACCACCATATTCACCGGATCTCGCACCGTGCGACTTTTTTTTGTTCAGTCGCTTAAAAAAACCACTTCGGGGAACCCGCTTTGACAGCATAGAAGCAATTAAAGACAAATCGAAGAAGGAACTTATGGCGATCCCAAAAAGTGAGTACGAAAAATGTTTCCAGGATTGGATTAAACGGTGGCACAAGTGCATTGCATCAGACGGAGAATACTTTGAAGGGGAAAAAATAAATATTAATGAATAGACTTGTACTTTGTGTTTTATTGACCAAGTCCGAATTATTTTTGATCCGGGGGTTATATATAAAGAAAAAAAAAAAAACATTTTTCTTTTCTTATAATATTTATCTCTGTTATATTTTCCTTTTGTTTTTCTTTTCCTGTTTATTCATACTCATTCAATTTTATTTTATATCTTTTAAATAAACACATACATACACATATATGTATTTATGTATATATGAATTTGTATGTATTTATGTATCCTTAAATTGTTATAAACAGTTTGCTTTTCATATAATGTGTGACTTGCATTTCTCTTTAAGATAAATTCTTTATTTTTAATTTAATTACATTTATCAGTTTTGATAATCTTTTGATACATACATATATATATACATACATACATATACATTATTTAAACACGTATTAATGGTATGTATGTACATATGTATATGTATTTGTAAAATTTTAGATTTGCTTGAAATAATAAAGGGACTTTTAAAATAATAATTTTTATTATATATAATAAAATATGAAGAAAGAAAATAAAAATATTAGTACGTATGTACATACATACATACGTGTATATGTATGTGTTATAAGATTAATGTATATGTGATACTAAAAATATATTGATGTATTTATAATATTTTCAATAAAAATTGGAATAAAATGAAGAAAAAAAAAAATTTGATCAATAAATAAATATAAATCAAAATACGTTTTTAATTATAAATTTTTCAAGTAAAAAATAACAAAAAAAAAAATGTATATTCTATGCATAGTTTTTAAATAGAGTTTTTGTTTTTTTTTAAATTGATTATATTGATCGAATTGAAAAAAAAAAGGGAAGATATAAAATTATACATAAACAGTAAAAAGAAAAATAATAGAGCATATAAAATAAAACAAGGCCAAACATCTTCTAATTAAAATTAGAAGGTTATTTTTTTTATTTAAGATTTATTATCACGATTTTATTTATTTTTGTTTTTTTTAAATTTTCCATGAAGACTTCAAGACTTAATAACCACAAATGAACATAAAAATTTTATATGAATTTATATAATGGCATATAATTTTGAATTTTTATGTATACATACATATTTCTAAAATATTATAAAACTGTTAAATTTATTGTGAAAATATTTTTGATTGATTTAATTTTTTTTTTTTCAAATCGAAATTAAAATCAATGTGAAATTAAGTGATTTTTGATTATATTCGGACAATTTTATATTTTTATTTTTTTTTTTTAAAAATGATGAAAAAATAAAATAAACCGAAAATGCATTAGATTCAAGTAGAAATGACAAATCCTTTTTTTTTTTGTAAATTTTCTTCTATTACATTCAATAAAAAAATTAAATATATAAAAAATTATCTCCATGTACTTTTGTCCACATTTATATGTATGATACGTGATATTGCTTTATATTATTTTCTGATAAAAATATGTGTATGTATTAAGTTTTGTTTTTATCTAGTAAATTTTTTTTTTTTTATTGTATTGTTATTTCTTGCTTAGCTCTACATATTCGAAAGCTCTCATAGCAACATAAATCAGAAATTTTATAAAGAAAATAAAAATAAAAACTATGAAAGAAAAATTCTTTCAAAAAAAAAAAAAAAAACAACAAAGCAAAACAAAAAGTGTTATTTGTTATCTTTTCATTGTTAATATATGATTGATTTTCTTATTTTCCTGTCTTCTTTCCCTTTCTTCTTCTCTGTTTTTCTTTTATTTCATTTTCTTTTTATTTATTTAAAATAAAAAATAAAAAATAAATAGAAAAATCACAAACTAATAAATAAATAAAATAAACGATATAAACTTTTTATGAGTGGTACTTTTATTTATTTTGAAATGCAGTTTTAAATTTTCTTTTTTTTTTTGTTTATTTTATTTTATTTTTTTAAATATGCAAATTTCCGTTTTACTATATTTAAATTTATGTAATAGAAATTTTTCTCTTCAATTCAAGATTTGATTATGTCTATACATAAACAGGCGTTTGTATATACGTATCTATACATTTGCAGAAAAGACTTATAAAAATGAATATGAGAATATTTTATTATTAGAGTTTATATAGTATAACATTTAAATTCTTTTTTTTTTTTTGTTGCTGTTTCTTCATCTTTTCTAGAAAATTTCTTTATAAAATTTGAATTGAAGATCATTTGAAGAAAAAAAAAAAAAAAATTTGTTTTTTAGTACTCTTTTGAAGATATACACGTTTGACAACAATAGAAATGAAAATTTTAAGAATCCTTGTGTACATTACAGAAAATAAATTTTTTTTTTTTTATTTTTTAACTTATTTTTTAAAATGCAGTTTGTAGTTTTTATTTATAATAATGTGTACAAACGTGTGTATTTTCATTTCAAAAGAAAATGTTTAATAATATCTCAGAGGAATCGAATGTCTGATTTTATCTTATTGTTATCCATACATACATACTATATAATAAATAATTTATATAACTGATATTTATTATTTGAAAATAACTAATGTTTACGAAACAGAAAATTTACGGATTTTATATCATTCAATTTTTTTTCTCTTAACAACTTTAAATACATAATTTATCAGTTCAATTGAAGAAATTTGATTTTTTCATACTTAAATATAGATAATCACCTTATATATGTTTTTTTAAATTTTTTTTTTTTTTTTTCTTTTATAAAAGAAAACTTTAATTTTGGTAAGGAAAATACTTGATTTGTTTTTAAACTTAAAAAATTTTTTAAATATTTTTTATTTTTTAAATTTGAATTTTATTTTTAATGGTTTTAATTTACTTGTTTGTCCTTTTTCAGATATTAGTTATATTTGTTAATTCACACAAACATATATAATACTTACGTATACATAATGATACGAAATACATAAATTGACGACGTTATATGAAAATATATACATACATACATTTATTAATAATTTATAACGTCATTCGTGTCGAAATGAAATTGATTTTATTAAAACTCTAAATTAATAAATATTTTATAATGATAAGTATAGAAATAAATATACATATGTACATACATGAATTATTTTATATTTTCACATTTCATACATGTGTGTACAAATATATTGTATGTCTCAATATGATATGGATTAAATTCAATACGTTTAATTTCATTTTGGGGAATTTTATAAATTAGCTATAGATCGGTATACCACAAAGCATTTTGGTTTATTAGGAAAATGACAAAATTTCGATATATGTACATATGTACATACATGCGTATAAATGAAATTTTCAAATTTACGAAATGAAATTCATAATAAATTATTCACGTGAATAAATACACATTTTCTTGTTATTATACTTTTAATATACACATACATATATGTGTAAATGTATGTTGCACATGTACATAAGTAATAACAAAATATAATATATCCAAAGTAATGTAATAAATAAATTAATAGAATTTTATGATAATTTATTTATTTATATTTGTAACGCATATACAAAACGAATTATTACTACATATTTTAATTGGAGTTTTTTCATCAAATTTTCATTTGACACTTTTTTTACATACATTTCAATTTGATTTTTTTGTTTTTTTTTTTTTTTTTCAAAATGAATGTATCATATAATTTTTACATAATAAATAATTTAAAAGAATGTGCCATCGAACTTTATTACTTTTAATTTTTTTTTTTTTTTCATTTTTTATCTTCAAATAATGGAAAAATACAATCATGTGAATCGTAAAAAAAGCAAAAAAAAATAGAAAAAATTTTCATTTATTCGTTTCCTTTTTTTTGTTTTTTTTTGTCTTTTAAATTTGTTTAATTTTCACATGAGAGAATTAGTATACAATCAAATACAATAAATTGGGGAAAAACTTTTTGGACAATAAACAGGATAAATCCATTATGAAAAATATTTGTCAGAAAAGTTTGTTTGTTTACCATTTCTATTCCTTTTTTTGATTTGTTTTTCGCTTTATTGCTTATATTTGTAGATTAATTGTGATAGACCTAAGAAATTTATTTACTTGTGTACATACATATGTTAAAAAATGATTTTATTAAAAACGTAAATTTTCTATTTTTTATTTTTTTACATATTTTTTTTATTTTTTTACATAATTATTCTCAATATAAAATATGTAAAGTAAATAAAATTTTTATTTTATTACATGCGAATATATTAAATATTCAAATTGAAATCTTTTAAATTTTAATTTAGACTAAAAAATATTTTTAAAAAAAAATTTCCATAAAAATTATTTACGTAATAAATATGTACATATTTTATAATAAAATCATACCCTATAAACGTTTTTTTTGAATGTCCTTTATTATACATATATATCAATTTATTTATTCATGTGTGTATTATTTATTTGAATTTATTAAAACTACAATATTTTTGGTATTAACAAAAATATATATACAGTAAAATGCATTTTAATGTTTTTGTCCTTGTATACGTTTCTCCTTAACTTTGTATTTTTTTATTTTTGTTGTATTTTAAATAATATGTATTTATAATCCTTTGTATTCTCATTCTGTATTTTATTATGATACACTTTTACATGTATTATTTTTATTTTTTTGTTTTCGTTTTTTTTTTCGACATCATGATGACCACAAATTATCCTTGTTAAGTTGATTTGAATAATATAATGACTAGATAAAATATGCATGTATACAAAATAGAAGGAAAACATATTAGCATGCATATGTGTACATGCATTAGTTCATTTCTTGTATTTGAATGTGTTCATCCACAATAAAACAAAAAAAAAAAAAAAAACAAATTATATGAAAATATCATATTTTACATGAAATTTTGTTATTTGTTTTCTACTCATTTTCTTATTATATTTCATCAGACATACATACATATACATTATTGTCCTTTAATTTAAACAATGAAAAGTAATTACATGTACAATATATGTATTAACGTGTACATACGTATATGTATAATATTTTTATAATGTTTTGCTATTCAACGTACGTAAAAATTCCCACAAGTATATTTTTTACAGATTATGTTTTTTTTTTTTTTTTTAAATTCTTTTTTTAGTTTAATTTCTTTTTATATTAAATGGTTTTATTTTATTTTTTATTGTTATTTTTCTATTCGTGGTCTCATAAAACTATACCATGTATGTGTATGTCATTTAAAAATAAAATATAGAAATATATAAAAAAGGAAAAATAAATAAAAATTTGTTTTTCTTGTTGTTGTTTAGAATTTGAGAGTATATATTCGAAAAATAACATAATACACATGGACATGGTATGTTCATATCTATGTATGTGTAAGATAAGTACACATTAATAGATGACAAGTGCAGTATGTATAAAAAACATAAAAAAAAAAATTTTTTTTTGTTTTTTTTTTTTTTTTTAAACAATTTTTCTACTCATCTTTTATTATATTTCATTGTATTTTATTTCATGATTATTATTATTTTTTTTTTTTTTGTTCCTTATTTGTTTCTATGTTTTCCATTTTATATAATGTAAAACTTTATATGTACATACATACATACAGTATAGTTACACACGTACATTGTTTAGTATTATATTGTTTTCAATTATGAAATGTGACAAAATAAAACAAACATGAAACGATAAAATATGACAGTAGAAAATTTGAACAAAAAAAATAAAAAAAAAAAAAAGAGAATAAAATAAAATGTCAATAGTTTTGAAATTCTTTAATAAAAGAGAAAAATGAAAAAAAATAATAATATGAATGTATCATAAAAACAAGAATGTATTTTAAAGTGATCATAGAAATGAAACTAAAAACTAAAATAAAATTTTAATAATCTACAGTAAAACAAAAAAAAAATATATTTCTAAAAAGAAATTAATACACATCAGTGGAAATGTTAAATTTCTTTGTTTGTTTTCTTTTTTTTTTTTTTTTTTTTAATATATACACGTTTAAAAAAATGTGTATAAATGGGACTTTATCCATGCGAAAATTTAAGAAAATATTTTTGATTGTTTAAAAATATAAATAAATTTTTTAGCTAAAAAACAAAAAAAAAATTTATATAATATGAATATTATATATAAAAGTTTTCATGTATTTGTTATTTTTTAAGGGCATTTCACTAATACGTCATTTGGAAAAATTTCAAAACAATCTGCCTATAACAATGTCATAAGAAACAACGTTTCAAAAATTATATATGTACATATATGTATATATAGTATTACATTAAAAGTAAATAATTAATTACATAATCGGTTGGTATAATAAGTATACAATGTATTTTTATGAAAATGCGTAAAAAGAAATATTATAATAAAATATAAAAAATTTTTCAACTGAAAATAATTGAAATTTCATAACTTAAAAATTTTTTTTTATGTGATTTCCTCTATTACGTATACATTTATACCCACGTATACCGTAACAGTATTGCATAAAAATTGAGAAAATTCAAAGAAAAAGGATTCTTACATAGGTATAAGAATATTATGTACATATTTTTTTCACATTTTTTTAGTGGGATTTAGGCAAACTTTTTTTTGCAGATATTTTTTTTAATTAATTCTGATGATGATTTTTTTTTGTTTTTTGTAATTTAAAAACAATCAAATATAGAGGCAAAATGTCAATTTAGGGTTTATAATTTTTACAAAAATTTAATTAAATTTCATTAAAATCAAATTTCTGTTTTCCTTTTTTTTCATACTTTTATTTTTAGAAGTTTTACTATTAAAGAAAAATATTTACGTACATCAGAAAAAAAAAATTATTATTTTATAATGAAAATAATGAAAAAAAAAATTTTTGCGGCAAAAAAATTTCTTGGGTTATAGCTAATCGACGAATAATTAAAAAATAAAAATAAATTAAAAAAATATTCTAATCATAACAAAATTGAAATTTTAATTTAAGAATTAAACAGCTTAATTAAAAATTTCATTATAGACGTTTTTTTTTGTGTAATCATGTTTTAATATTTAACCTTACTATACTCCATACACTAATTCGATGCAGTTAAGGCCTTCTGGGACTAAATGTGTCTCTTTACTTCTCTCATAATTTCTAATAAAATCATAAGATAAAGTTATCATATAATTCGAAATGAATTTTTTTTAATATCAATATACAGAGACGTAAAGTTGTACTACTTTATGTCATTTCCATAAGACCTTAACTGCATCGAATTAGTGTATCGAATATAAGTTTATTACATGAACATGTTTAATTAATTATTTATTTTTAAGTTTGTCCATTAAGATAAGAAAAGTGAAAAAAAAAGAACAAATTTTTTAAAATTTCTAATCATTATTTATTATTTCACTTCACCGAATTCACTCAATAAAAAGTCGTTTTTTTTTTGTTTTTTACTTTTGATTCCTTTCCAAGAATTATTTCTTATTTTCATTTTTTCGTAAGCAATTTATCATCATTTTCGTTATTTTAAAATAAATTTGAAAAAATGTTATTTTTTTTTCGACTTTCAAATTTTCAACTTGATAAAATACACGTTACGTTTTTACAAAAATATTTCATGTTTTTCATCATTTTTGTAAAATATTATTTTAATGTTTATTTTTCCTGTATGTTTTAATGACATCTTACAAGAAATACTTTTTTCTTGATTTTATCAAAATATTAAGTCACATATAAATGTTTTAAATTTTTGATAGCTAACTTCAATTTCAGTTTTATTCGTTTTTACTCTGTATTTCGTTTTTTTCTTAAAGATTGACATTCGTTTTCCTTATATTATTTTTAAAATACTGACATAAACAATTTTCTTTCACTTTTTGAATATAAAACAATTTTCTTTCACTTTTTGAATTTTTTTTATTTTTTGTTTTTTTCTTTTTTTGGAATATGTACGTTTTTTTTTATTATTTCATATTTTTTTTTTTTTTTTCATTTAAGTTGTTCATCTTAACATCATCTTGTCATTCATTTCACTTCATATGAAAGTTGAATTTTCCTTTTCTGTTTCATAATTAATTAATTTATTTTTTATGTTTTCTTTTCGTTCTAATTTAATGTTTTCAAAATTTTACAGTATCGTTACTAATAAAAATAAAATAAAACTTGGAAAATAGGGTAAGGAAAAAAAAAAAAAACAAAAATTGAAATCAAAAATTAATACAATAGACAATAGTATGTTTTATAACATAAAAAATTATCTTTTTTCTTTTATGATTATGTCCCTGAATTTTCATCGTATATCCATATACGTAGATACTTTGTGAATTTCAAAGAAAAGAATTGAATGAAAAAAAACCTTTTCTCTGTCATTTCATTTCTATTGAAAATTATCAACTAGTCAATATTCGTAATGTGTCAATGTTGTATACACACTCTGCTCTATGTGTACGAGAGTATATATCAAATCAGATTGCTTTTATTTTTCATTTTCAAAAAAAAAAAATTTTTTTTTTCTCTTATTTATGTTACATAATTTCACATTTCATTTTACATTGTATTTTTCAAAGTCTCTCAGTTGATAACAGATAAAATTGATATAAAATAATATGACATTAAAAATGACTTTCTTCCTGTTTTATTTTATTTTATTTTCTATATATGGTTTTAAATTGGATAATGTTGTATTTTCGGTTCAATTTTATATTCCAT
The DNA here is from genome assembly GCA_963971155.1 of Anthrax anthrax. Classification (NCBI taxonomy): domain Eukaryota; kingdom Metazoa; phylum Arthropoda; class Insecta; order Diptera; family Bombyliidae; genus Anthrax; species Anthrax anthrax. The sequence goes on from OZ020123.1 coordinate 5,120,454, forward strand.
CCATCAATTAACTAATATTTATGTCAAGAAAAAAAAAATGTTCTTGATAATATCTGATTACCTTTATATACGTTATATACGTACTATATAGAGTTTACATGATACATCCTAATATTTTCGTTTGTATTACAAATACAAATGTGTATTCGATATTTTTACAACTGAAATTCGTTTTTTTTTTTTTTTTGTTTTAACTTTATTTGTTTTATATGTTTTCAATATTTTGGTTTTTTTTTTTATTGTATATACCTAATACAAAAATATTCGTTCAAATTTTATAGATACATCGTATATAAATCCATTTTGTATTTTTGTTGTGATAAGCTTGATACAGCAATACTTTTAAATGTTTGTCTATACTGTCATTTTATATCTTTAGTATAACATTATTTCAATTTATTATTAAACATTTTATTTCAAATTAAATGACAGGGTTACTGACATTTCCAGTTGATTTAGGTTTATCAAAACGTATATATTTCTTAAATATACGGACATACGTAGAATGTATGCGGTATACTGTGTATGTAATTTGCGTAAATGTTTGTAATAGATTTTTATTTTGAATGTTATTTGTGAAAATTATACATAAGAACACATTTATTGTATTCATGTAAATGAAACAAACTTGTCATCATAATATATGCATTAGTCTTATTTGATAGAGGATCAAAAACAAGAATTGTTTTATCTAATCTAAAATGACAAAATTTCTATACTTTGTACTTTAAATATTTTCAGTACAGGTCTTATGAAAACTACAAAAAGTAGTACCACTTTACAGTATTGTATATTGATATTTAAAAAGCTCATCTCATACTGTATGAGAACTTTGAGAATTATGATAACTCTGCTCGTGAAATGCTCTTATGAGAAATTATGAGAGAGGAAAAAAGACACATAAGGTCTCTAAATTATAAAAAATATTTAAAGTACAAAGTATAATTTATCCGTTTTTATAAATTTAAAAGTAAAAAATAGAAAATCAATAAAAACAAAATCTACAATTATGTTATTATGATTTTCAATAACATGATTAAAATTTTTACATAAAAATTTATTACAATTTCAATGAATTATTTAAATATATAAAAATGATCATAAAAATAATAAAAATTTAATTTAAAATCAAACAAATTTTATACTAGAAATAAAAAAAAACAAAAAATCGTAAATTATTAAATTTAAATTTTACTGTAAGATTTTTAAAGTACTCTATAATTTTATTACATTCAATTATATTACACATGTATACATACAATTATCGTACAGATACTTTTGTAACAAATAAAATTATATACTCTACAAACTAATTGGAAATTTTTTAAAATCCCACTAAAAAAAAAAAAAAAAAAAGAAGTAATTTAAGAAAAACATAAAAAAAATGCTATTTATTGTAAATTGCGAAAAGAAAAAATCGTAATATAAAATTGAAAAGTTTTTAATAACTGCTTAAATTAAAATTCATGAATTTTATATATGCATTTAACTCAGATAAGATATTGTAGTAAGTAATTTTTTTTTTCGTTTTTTTTTTTTAAATTTTATAAAATATTACATAATGAAATTTTATATTCTACAAAAAATTTTTTGTATAATTTTTCTTTTAAAAAAGAAAAGATAAAATTAGTACTGAAAAACTATGCATTAAAATACTTTTTTCAAATAGGGTTTAATTAACTCTAATATGTACATGAATTATATTTTTTAGATTATTAAAGTTTGTATATTCAAAAAATTCAACATTTTCAAATTTAATATATTCTTAATATACACGTAACATATTATTATGTAATATTATAAACTTTTACAGAAAATGTAAATGTATATATTTAAAGAGAAAAGCATTAAAGCCAATTAAATTTGAAAAATTTATTGTAATTTTATAAATGGTTTATAACTATAATTTTCTTATTTTTGTTATAATATTTATTTTTGTATTTGAATTAAAAATTTTTTTTTGTTTAATTTTTAGTGACATATTAATATTGTTTGTACTTAATTGTTTATAATTTATATAATCATGACAATAAAATTAAGTAATATTTCATATAAGATTTTAAATAAAACATTCAAAGTAAAAGTGAAGAATTGTAAAAAGTTTGAATCTTTTATAGTTAGTTTTCTATTTACATCATATAAATACATATATGTATGTATATACATAAATATGTACATAAGTTGAACAATTATATTTATTTGAATAAAAGTACCCATTTTACATATTTTGTTGTTTTTGTTAAACAAATTCAGGTCAAAGTTTACATATGAGTATGTACATATCTAGACGAATATATCATACTTTGTTCTCTATGTTAGATATATCCATATATCAGACATGTACGTGTAAATGCATAGTTTGGTTGAAGAATAAGTTTTTGAAACTTCAAAAACAAGAAAAAAAAAAATCTTTTTTTTTTTTTTTTGTAAAAAGTTTTATTTTAAATTTTACAGCAATATGAAAAACATAAATCAAAGTATTTTATCTATATCGTGGTTTGTACACTATTATTACATATGTACATATGTATGTACACGTACACATTCATAGGAATATACATAATAAAAAATAAATTGAGGGTGAAAGTAAAAACGATGTTGTATAAAGAATATTTATAAGGTTTAAAAACTTAAACAAAAAAAAAAAAAAAAAAAAAAAAAAAAAAAAAAAACAAATAAGTAAATAGAATGAGAATTTGTTGAAATTAAAGGAGTATGTATCAGTCGAAAAAAAAATAAGTAAACAAAATTTAAAAACAAATAAGAACCGAAAATTTTCTTGTTATATGAATGGGTTTTATTTAATTATTTTTTTTTGTTTTTTTTTTTTTTTTTTTTGTGAAGGAAAACATATACGAGTTATTTTCACATTTGTTATTACTTTTTTTTTTTTTTTAAATGAAATTTTATGTAAATGTTAATATTTTTCATATTATATCTTTTTATTTAAAACAATACAAACTTTAACTCACTTTCATCATGCATAAAATGTAATAATGATAAATAAAATAGAAAACAAAAAAAAAAGAACGAAAATATTTTTATTAAAGGATTAAAGGATTTTTATTTATTTTCAACTTACACCCTTTCTTGTGTAAATAATACCAAAAAATCTTACTATGTATGGCTTTGTTTTATGAATATTTATTTATGTGCAAAATATTATTTAAGTTTTTGGGGTCTTTTCCTTATTTTTTTAATTCCATTTATTTAAAATTCTATTCAAGCTTTACACAGTTTACACCTCTGTTATTTCTGTTTTGTAATTTTATTTTGTATATATATTTTTTCTTTCTTTTATATAACATTGAAACAGTGTTAAAATCAGTTACCATTATACTATAATTATTAATAAGTTTTTTTTTTAAACTCAAAATTTTTAATTACAGAGAAAAACAGAAAAAAAATATAAATATAAAATCACAGTACATTAGGCATGTTTTAAATCACTTTTAATAAAAAAATACAACATAATAATCGGCTTCGTATACTTAAAACACATCATTAATTTATAATAAAATGAAATGAACTAAAAATATTTTGTTAAAATTTAAAATATTACGAGGTAAAAAGCCAAAAAAAAAAAAAAAAAAAAGTAAAAATAAAATAACAAACGTTGGTAAATATTGCCAATAAAAATATTAAAAAATTGTACAAGTTCTATGTTACTGAACATTAGCTTGTAATTAAAACATATTCTTTTTTTTTTTTTAATCAGAATAAAAATAAAATTAAAAATAAAGGAAATCCGACAAAACTTGAAGAATAGTAGAAAAGCAAAAAACCATAAGAAGTCTATTAGGAATGAATATTTTCTATATTTCTATTATATGTATATTTCCTTTTTTCTTTAATGAAAAAGGAACCCAGAATCCTGATCTTTTTCTCAGTTTTTTGTTTGCTGATTTTTTTGTTGTTGTTGTGTTTTGTTTCTCAATGTTTTTCATATATTTTCTTTTTTACGTGAAAATACAAATGCATAACACGTAAAAAAAACCGTATACATACACACATTAACTAAAGCAAAGAAGGTTTTTTTTTGTATTAACAAAAAAAAGTTTTATCCTTTTTTGTTTTCTATAGAATTTTTTTCGTCGACTTTATTATGTACTCTCTTCAATTTTTTCTTTTTTTTTTTTTTTAACTATAGAATATCACGCCAACACTAAGCACATACATATGTGTTGTATATGTACGTTTGTGTGTATGTTGCACGTATAAAACAGTTATGAGAAGTCATTAACTTTGATGGTTGTTAAAAACAAAATCACTCGTTTAGGAATGTTATTTTCCTTTTCTTTATTTTTTGAAGGTGGTGATAATTGTAGGTGGTAAAATTCTGATGGTGAGATGGTGATGGTACAATAATGATAATGCATATACGTACTAAATTCTCTATTCTTTTTCATGTTGCTTTCGTTGTTGTCCCTATTGTGATTCACATAAATTATATGACAGAATTTATAAAATGATGTTTGTACATATACATACATACATATAGCCTTGCGGTAAAAATCTAAAAGGATAACTTATTTTTCTATGCATATTCTTATATAGTAGTGACTTAATTTTTTTATTTTTCTTCTCGGTTTATTCATTTTACTTCTCTTGACTTCATTTTTCTATGTACGAACAAATAAGGATCATAACTTCGTTTTTATATAAAATATACTTTTCAAATCCTTTCACGCGAATTTCTATATAGAACAGTAAAAGTCCTTGCCGCTAGTTTTTATTCTTATATTTTTCTTAGATTTTTCATTTCTTTTTGGTTTTTCTTTTTTTTCTGTTTTTTTTTTTTTTTTAAATTTTTCTTCGTTTTTCTTTTTCTATTCTTCTATGTACGGGTATAAAATCATAAAATCCTTGAAAAATAAAGCAGACTATAATAAGATTTTGTGTTCTTGATTTTTGAACTTTTTAAAACCATTTACAAAATATATACATATGAACATATATTGTGAATGTGATATATGTATGTACGTACCATACTTATATATGTATGTACATCTAGAGTGTATTTTACACAATAAACCAAATAAAATGTGTTTAAAAGTATTATAAACATAATGGAGCGTTAATGAGAAAATCTTATGTCCTTTTCATTATTATAAAATGTAAGATATAAATAAGGAAGGAAAATTCAAAATAAAATCATATACATACATTATGTATTTTGTATGTACTTTTAATGAGAAATTTATTTATCCGTTAATATAATTTCGAAAATGTATGTAATATATAGTGTCATATTTTATATTTTATAACATATCCATAAAAATAAATTATACTACATACATTATAATAATATTATATAGAGTTAAAATTTATTGATCATTTAATTTAATAACAACATTTCTCAGTTATATATTTATTAAAATTAATTTATTATAAAAAGTTTTTAACTTTTTTAATTTAGTGTTAAATTATTTTTCAAGTATACTGTTAAAAAATTTTTTCTCATTCATAAAACTGAATTTTATATTTTAAAATAAAAATTTAATAATTTTATAACTGAAACAGAATCTATATCAATTACATTTGATATTATAATCAAATTAATTTATTTTATCAATTAATACATTTAATTACATATACACACTTACCTTAGAGTGCAATTATTTTTTCTTTAAGTATCACTTCTCACTGTAAGATATAACACCAAGCATTTTCAAATACAAGCCTGTTGTGATTCTTACAGTCAGAAGAAATATTTCAATGAATTAAATTGCATTATTTTAAAAATACTTTAAATTAAATAATGTATGTATGTAATTATTTTCCCTAAGTTAATACTTATTCGTATTTTATTGAATTTTATTATCCTGAATTTTTTTATACCAAAAAAAAAAAAAGAAAAACAAAAAAAAAAAAAAGGATTTAAATATCAAAAAATAATTATTACATACATACATATGTATGTATGTACACATGTACCTATGTACAAATGTATGTACATACTTGATTAAAATTTTAATAATAAATAAAAATATTTACGTACATACATACATATGTATGTATCATTTTTTGATTTTTATTTTGTAAAATGATATTTCAATAATTTATTTAAAATAAAAATAGTTAAAAAGTTTTAATTACTGAATAAAAATATAAAATTCAAAAATATTGAACACATCCTGATAACAAATAAACCAAAAAAAAAAAAAAAAAAAAAAAAAAATGAATACAAAGAAAAAAAAGGGTAAATATGATAAAATGATATATTATTGAACATTTCCTGTTTTTTTGTTATTAGTACTGGCTTGTATTAATAGTAATTAAGGATATTTTTTTTTGTATATTTGTTCTCATTAAAATTGAAATTGAATGAAATCGATGACAAAATGTTACAAAAATTAATATTCACATATACATATTTTATATACGTGTGAGTTTATTTATCATACATCGTTTTAATGTATATATGTATTTATTTCATTTAAATTAACAAATTATATTTATGTATTATAGCACATTTTTAAATTAAAAAAAAAACAAAATTACATCAATTGTTTCTGTTTTCTTGATTGTTCTTTTTTTTTTTGTTTTGGTTATTTCATTTTGTATAATTAAATATCAAATAAAATGAACAATATATTAAAGTTTTAATTAATATTTATTATTTTATTTGATATTTTTAAAATGAAATATTTAATATTACAATCAATGTTAAAATTTATATAATCAAATTTTTATTATTTTAAATCCTTTAAAGCGTAAAAATCAGTTCAAATAAATAATACAGTTTATATTATTTAATTGATGAACAGTTCATTGATTATTTGATAAAATTAAATTAATTCTCATTTAAAAAGTAATAAATTAAAAATAATTTCATATCTAATTAAAATCAATTCTTTAATGAAATTTTTATTCATAATTTTTGTATAATTTTTTAATGACTGTATGCAATAATTTATATGAACTACTTTATTCAAAATAAAGCAAAAAATAAAAATGTACAATTTATGTGTATAAATATGTATATAAAAATTTTTTTGAAATTTGTATGAAACCATTATAAATAATCATAAATATAAGGCTGTTATTTTTGCACGTGTAAAAAGTAAAATTATTAACTTCGTAAAACAAAAATAAGAAGTTTTCTAATATATATATTTTTTTTTTGTTACACATGTAATATATAACAGACGTTAAACTTTTCATATTGATATGATATACTAACTTTTATGCTTTTATAGACTATAAAAAACAAACCAGAAATAAATAACGATATTATACATATTAATACCATTTGTTTTTGAAAAATGTTCATGACATATAAAAAAAATTTCAACAAATATTATGTATTCTAAAAAAGATGTAAATCATTCATAAAATATTTGTGTTTATTATAAATTATTACTCATATATTAATACATTTTATATATCATAGTCATTTTTATAGTCTATTAAATTTGCGTAATATGTGCTTTACTTTGAATATGTCTATAATGATATATCAGAAAAATCTATAAGACACTTGAGTCTTTTTTTTTTTTTTGTTTTTTTAATTTCATGAATTACCAAACGCTTCAAAACACAAGAAATCGTAAATCATCGTCATGTCCTTGTCAAAACATAAAATAGAATATGACAAAATAATAATAATAATAATAATATAAACAAAAAGCAAATTATATTTGCGTGATGCATACTGTGCATACGAATATACCCAACATATTTACCCCAGATATTAAAAACAAAAATTTTTATTAAAAATTTTTTTGTTTTTTTGAACATATACAACGTTTATGCAATGTCATCATTATGTATTCATTTTTATGATTATTATTTTTAAGATTTTAAGATCCTATACAAATTTTTTTCTATAGAAAAAAAAGTACAAAAAAAAAAAAATAATTGTATTGTTATTCAGGAAATATCAAAATTAGTTTTAAAAACAAAAGGATATAATTGTCATACTGTTAATTTTCTCTCTAATTGTTTTAAAATATTTTCTTAAAAAAAAAAAATTAAATAAAATAAACCAAGGATTTAAAAAAGAAAAAAGAAAATAATTACAAAAAGTTTTTACATAATATGAATTTGTAAACCAAATTTTAAAATCAATAAACCAATTCAATCAAACATTCCTTTTTTTTAATCAAAATTTATTTTTTAAATAATTTAAAAATTATTTTGTTTCATACATTTTGGTTTACAGCTATATTTCTGTGTGTGTTTTACATATGTTTTTTCCTTATATTCTCAGTTTTTCATTTCGCTTTTCTGTTTTTTTTAATTTTCTATTGTATCTAAAAATGAAATGACTTTCATACTGCACATGTCCTTAAACAATACTCAATTATGAAAATTCTTCTTAACAAAAAAAAAAAAAAAACAAAAAAAAAAAAACAAAAAATATAATAAAGTATTCACGCGTTAAAATCTAGACAAGTTGTATACACAGAAACGTGTAGGTATGTACATATATAAAGAGCAACAGCAACATATGTATATATGTATGTAGAAAAAAGGATATTATTTCATTCGGCTATTATAATTGATAGTATGAAATAGTTATTGACGCCGCCACTCTATAACTATTATTTTATTTATCCTTTTATGCATATCTATTCTATTACAATGTCCTGTGCTTTTATTCGTATCACATTACTTGATATATGTTAGGAACATTATATGTATTTTGTATGTGCTTACAACAATGTTGTACTATTAATGAACTATAATCAGTTTGAATGTACTATGCAAGAAAATATGTACATATATACAACTAAATAAAATTTTTGAAATAAAATAACGATATTTTCTGTACACATATAATACACTTACATACATACATACACTTACTCAAATACATTGTTATAATAGTTTATAACGACAACGACGACGACGACGACAAAAACAATGACGACGACGTTGATGATGATGATTACACTATATAAAATTGGGTCAAATTCTTTGAATATAATACAAAATTAAGTATGTAAGTGGAATATGTGAACATTATAAGGATAGTGAAATTACCATGTATCGCACGTCCATGTATACGTCCCTATCATAAAGTTTTCAAATAATATATACATATACATATGTACGTATATTACACATGTACATAATGTATTGTACATATACATATGTATATGCATTTATGTATATGTCAACATTAAAGTTGAAGTAAAGAAACGATTTTAATTTCAACAAATAAAATAGAAATGGGGAGAGTGAAAAAAAAAGTAATTTCAAAAAAAAAAAAAAAAAAAAAAAAAAAAAAAATAAAAATAAATGAAAAATGTTAAGAGAATTAAAAAAGCTTGGGTTAAAAAATTGAAATGTGTTTAATGTGCACATCACAGTAGGATTTTATGTTAATATGTTAAATTCATACATGTACGCCTTCTATATGTTACAATTGTTAAAAAGAAAATATCGTTGTATATAAAGGCAAAAAATGTTATTGAAAAATAAAATACATCCGTACATATATGCCATACATATGTATGTATGTACAAGTATTATATATCCTTATTGCATATTGGATAGTCAATATCATGATTTTTTTTTTCCGTTAAATTTTAAATCGTAGTAGTGGCCGTTACTGTGTATTCATTTTAATAACATTTCAGATTATTTTTCCAGTTAATAATATTATCACATAAAAAATATGATAAAAGGTTATACAGTAGGTGGATCAAAGTAGGAGTGTTATAACATAAAAAAAAAAATGTTCATTGATGTTGAAGATGATGACAATGATGACATTGTGATGATAATGACTATGATGATCACATACATACATATACATACGTACATATCACTATTACGTAACGAAAGCGTTAATACTAATGATGTCTAGTAATAACATATCATAATTATTACTATAATTACAATATTGAAAGTGTTGTATACAAAGTAAGAGACAGAAAAAAAAAAACACTGGAAACTGTTTTTAAAATCCTTTGAAAAATACAATACACTCTTTTTCATATTTTTTTTTTTTTTTTTTTTTGTTAGATAATTAAATAAATTTAGTTCAGTTAGCTTATATTTGTGATTTATTCTTATTTTAGATTCTTTCTTTCTTTTTTTTCTCTTTTTTTTTTTATTTTAGTGATTTTCTTTCGTTATTTTATCATAAAATTAAGTACGTAAATATCAAATAAAAATTTTCAGTAATCTAAAATCCTTTTCATGTTAAACTAACTATGTATTACAATTCAGTAAATATTTGCCTTCTATATACATACGTATGTAATACTTAATAAAGTAAATTGAAAATTTGTTATGTCATGTTCATTATGGAATGTTCAAAAACAAAAAAAAAAAACAACCAGAATAAAAAAGAACATATTAATGAATTTTTCTATTTTTCATGTTATCTTGTCCTTTATTTTTCATTTTGACTCGCCTTAAGGACTAAATTTTAATAATGAATTCCATAGAAAATATTTTGAATTCCCTTTTAATTTGATCGTCTGAATTTTTTTCATCCTTTTTTTTTTTTTTTTTTGATTTGCATACATATGACCATATTTAGTACAATGAATATATTTGTAATATCTTTTTATATTTTATTTTCATTTTCTCCTACTTATACACCCTTTAAATATAGAGTATACACGATAATAGTTTATGTTCCGGACAATTTTGTTTTTTCTTTCTCGAAAAGTTATTTTTTATTATTTTGAATTAACTTTACATACATATAAACAATTCAATTTTAGTTCTCTGGTTTTGTTGACCTCATTATGTTATGATACGCCTACGTATATGCACATACACACCTTTTACTATACGTATGTATACGTATACCTAATGTACGTACATTTACATCATCCATTAATTTTGAACTTAAAGCTATTATCATTCAAACGTGTGGAATATTTTATTATTCAATTCAATTCACATGTAGTGCACACATATTCATAGATGTTTTTTTTAGTGTTTCTTCAGTTATTTTTTCTTTTTTTTTTTTTTTTTGATTACTAAATACAAAACTTTTTCACACTTTTCCAAGAATTGATGATGTTCTTGTTGGCGACGGATATGCTCTATATATTTTTTTTCCTTATAATTTCATTTTCTTTTTTTTCTCTTTTTTTTTTTTTTTTGATGTTATTATACCATTGTATAACTACGTGACAAAGAATTTATGTTTGAGACTAACAATTTTCATATGCCTGTGTATGGGTGTTAAACATATGCATGTACACATGCCTACATGAATGTATGTATGTACATATGATATGGTTTCATGTATACATACAATACAGTGATAGTATTATGATGATAAAGTGCTTTTGAAAAAGGATTTCTTTATTTTCTGTTGTTGTTTTTTTTTCTTCACTCTTTTTTATCATAGTTTGTTTTTTTTTTTTCTTTTTTTGGTTGTATAACATTTAATATTAAAAATAAAACAACAAAATATAAAATATAAAAGAGAGAGCAACAGGCTTATAGGCTTGTACTACATCAGTATGTATTATGTACATGTAAAACGTAGTAAAATAGAATAAAAACATTGCAATAAAATATTAACAGGAAAAAAATTGCACTTTTAAATTGCATACTTCCTGTACAAAAAATTCGATGCCTTAAGTTTGTTGCTTTGTTATTTGTTCGTTTATATTACAATAAATGTGCAAATATGCAAGTAAAAAAAAAAATAAATAAAAATAAGAAAATAAAAAACAAAGTAGAATATGAAACAACGATGTTCACAAAAAAAATTTGTGTATAAAATTTTAAAACATAAAACAGATGAAAAACATAAAATAAGAGAGACATAATAAATTGTGAGAAATTTGATTATATATCCGTTTGTGGTTTCTGTATTAACTTAAATTTGTTTGTGTACCTTAGTTTCTGTATTACAGCGAAAAACAAATGACTATGATGTAAAAATTTTTATCTAGATTACAAAAAAAAACAAAAAAAAAGAAAAAACGGATAAACAAAAATGAAAACAAAAAAAAAATTCGTAATTTTCTTTTTTTCATGCAAGAATAAATCAAATTCATTAGAAAGAAAGTAGAACAAATAATAAATTTCTGAGTACTACTTTCGAGTTTTGTTTTTCGTTTTTTATTTACAAAATTCACAAGATATTATGTAAAATATTATTTTTGAAAAAAAGTATTAATTTGAATTTTTTTACATAATATTGTCTTGAAAACAAAACCTTTTGATTCCGATGACATACAATTAAATCCTACACTTTTGAAGATCCTCCCTTTAATTCAAATTTTGTTCTATTCTTTAATTTTATTTAATTACAAAAATCAGCCAATAAATAATACAAAAAAAAAATTTTTTTTCAATTTTTTCACTTTCATTATTAAAATTTCCAATAAAAAAATGTATTATGTACATTCATTTCTTTCATGTCATTAATAGTTTATAACATGCTTTTTATTTCTCAGTACAAACACATTTTTTTCAATGTTTGGAAATGCGTACACTTACATATACGAAATGATAAACTTCACATCTATTTTAATATTCAAGGATATTCATTTTGTAACATATCTTTATTATTTTTTTTTTTTTTGTTATTTTCTTATTGTTTTTCTTCTTCAACAAATTTATAGTTGTTGCTTATCTATTTTCATTTTTATATTTTATGTGAATAATATGAGAAATGTTCAACATCATCTATAATACTTTTCTTCCTTAGTTGCTTTATTTGGTGTTATATAGCCTTATACGGAAATAAAACATGAAAAAAACAATTTTTTTTTTGTGTTTCTTTGAAATATTAAATTGAAAAAAATATGTTAGAGGATATTTGAAAAATATGTACTTCATCCTTCATCATTTCATGTCAGTTACGTAATTTTATATATTTTTTTCATTATTTACATATATAACATTGTTCGTACCAGTGATAAATCTAAGATACAAACATACAAACATACATACGTGCTAAAATAATCATACAACCATATCGTATTTACAAATGCTGTTACTGGTTTATTCAAAAATAAAACCAAAAATACAGGTATAAATTCATACGTAAAAAAAATTTTTTTTTTGATTGATATTTACAAAATAAATAGATATTTTCTGACAACGTAAAAATTTGAAAAAAAAAACAAAAAAAGATAAAATGTTAAAAATAAGTCGAAAATTTATATTTTGATTTTCATATTTTCTTTATATATCAGTTTATCAATATCTGCCGATTTTTAATATCGATTTTGAAAATAAAAAATAAAAAATATATTTATCATTGTTTTTAATTTTATTTTAAAATTTGAATATGTATTCATAAACACATATGTATGTACATACGTTACATTTAGTTATTACATACATATATATATATACATATTAATTTTAGAGTATATTGAAATTAAGGAAAACAAATCGAAACACATATGTTATAGTAAAGTCCTTTTAGATATTTTCATTTTTCCCCGTAGAGAATTCTTTAATTCATTACAATTTATTATTTATATGACTTTGTTTTTTCCAAATTCAAAAACGAGTATACATACACGATATATAAATAAAAAAAAAAACAAAAAAATAGGCATAAATACAATTTGATAACACAAATAAAATTCAAATAATTAAAACAAATGATCTATTATATTTTTACATGGTATACATGGGTTCTTTTATAATATATTATATTGGATTACATTTTACAATTTTTATGTGAATCAATAAATTATATTTAAATTTTAACATACGTTATAAGTTATATTGAAAAAGTTTGAATATTATAAGAATTCATCAAGTTAATACATACATATGTATACACATACATATATAAAATTTTTTATATGTACATTATAATATGTACACATAGTATCTATGTATATAATGTAGGCTTATAAATAACACATAATGTTAACATTTATAATATCTATATCAGTTATTTGTTCTTCTTATGCGTGATTTCCTTTTTTGTTTTATTTTTTACTTATTTTAAAATGTCTCAAATTACATTTAAAAAATTGTAATTTTCAACAATTTTTGAAAAATAATTAATTAGTAACAGAATAAAAGTAATTAATTACATTTTAAAATCACTTTTGTTTTTTCAATTATAAACAAAAAGTAATTAGATATTATATTATTGTTTCCTTTAAAGGAAGTATTTTATTAAAATCAATTTTCAAAGTAAATAACTTTCATATAATTGTTTTATTTATCAAATAATCTAAATTGTATGTGTTTGTATGATGCGTATCTGTAAATTGACGTTATAAAATATATGTATATTTCCTTGAAATGAAAATTATATGTACATATATATATATATTTTTTTTAGATTTCTGTAAATACAGGTGCTCATAAATATTTACAAGTGAACAACTTTTTTTTTTTTCTTTTTGTCAAGTAAATATGAAATTTCTTAGAATTTAACTAGAATTTAACCTTTATAATATCCGTATCTCATATAACATAGATAAAGAGATTTAAAGAACATTCAAATAAGTACATCATAAAAGATATATTACAACGTAATCACATAACACCGCATAATCCAATTTCCTCTTTAGAAATTTACCCATACATACATATTTATGTTAAATGCAAATTAATAGAAATGAAATTCCTTTCGTCGATTTTTTTTTTTTGTTTTTGTTCTTTTCTTCTTTAGATTATATATTAATTTGCATTCAAAGTGTTAACCTTTATTTTATAACATATACAGCATTTATTATATAGACAGATATGATGTATGGTGTTATATCCTTTTCAAGTGTATATATACATACGATTACATACATATACAAATGTAAATAAAATTTTCATTTAAACTTGAAAAACAATATGTGTAGGTGCGTGTATTAAATCAAAAATATGTACATATATACATAAAGTATGTGTATATAGTACATACTTTAAAAGAAAATTTTACAACTTATCTACCTATGTACATATAATAACATTATTTCCTGTATAATGTATACAAAATTGCAATAAAATACTTCGTCTATATTATGCATGTATGTGTGCAAAGTGGAATAAAATTTGCATAAATCATTCTTATAGTTGGAAAATCCGTGTTTGTACATTGATTATGATTTTACATTATACGGTTCTACAATATTTTCTATATAAAAACAGTTTTATTCATAACAAAAGTTAAGGAAACTATTACGTATGTATATTTATAATTCATGATTCATGAAAGAATGAATTATATTTTAATTGTTATAACTATCAATGTGCAATGTATTTCATTATCTGATATACTCGTATATAACATATATCAATAAAATTGAATATAATAAATAAATACAAAATATATACTAATAATTACATCTAACAAATTATGTTATCAGAATATTACAATTATTTCAAAATATACCTTAATATCCTTTTGTATCATAATCACCAAGGTTATTAATCTAAATAATATTAATATATGTACTAAGAATATTTTCAACATTATTAAAATTACACTTATTGTTATAGATACATATATAGTATGGATGAATAGATGCTGTCTATGCTTTTGCATTTTCTTGATTAATGTTTGCAATTTTACTTTAATTAATACATAACAAGTTTTCGCATACACATTTTGTAATATGAAAAATAAACTGAAATGAAAAGAAAATCTTTTAACGTTTTTTGTTTTTTTTTTTTTTTTTCGTATTTTTAGTCTTTTTGAATTGTAAAAGCATAAAATGAATGGAATGAAAATGAATGAAAATCTTTACATTTCTCAGCTGGTTCATACATTACAGTATTTTTGTTTATTGGTTGGATAGGTTTTTACCTTTCTAATTTTTTTTTGTTTCTTTTTTTTTTTTTTTCATTATTGTAATGTATTTTAGCTGTAAGAAATTTTATTAATAATGTCATCGTCTTTACTCTGTTGTTGTCATTTTAGTCACATAAAAGTTTTACTTCAAAGCTTTTTCGTTTTTGTTTTTTTTTTTGTTTTTTTTTTTTTGTTTGGTTTTTACCTTTTTCTCACTTTTTTTTATTTATTTATTCCTGTTATTGTTTAAGTACACACGTAAATATATGTGGTTATGATACATTTGAAATGACATGAAAATGGGCACACATTGTATGTGTGTCATGTCCAATATACTGTACGTAAGTATGTGTCATATATTTTTATGTATTTATACAGAACGTGATCAAAATTTATGATTGAACATTTTCTAATTTTTTTTATTCTTTCTTTTTTTTTTTTTTTTTTTTTTTTGTTTTGGCTTTTAGGAATATCAATATGAAAAGTGTCAATGGTTTTTCCTTATAAACACATATGTACATATACATATATTACATACATATATTGCTTTTATGTGATATATGTACGATATAAAAAAAAACAGAATCCAGTTAAGGATTTTCCTTATGTAGATAATAAGTATGTACAAAAAATATAGTTCATAACTTATCTTTGCAGTTATGTTTAGTATACCTATGATATTACCAAGTTTCTTATACAAATAAAAATAAAAACAAAACAAATAGCTTGTTGAAATTCATTTTTATGGGAAAATTTTTTTCACATATTGAATGTACATATGTTTATGTATGTATGTGCACGTTCAAGTACATATTATATAGTTTTATTGGATGTGTTTTAATTTGGTGGGTTTTCTATATAAGACTCATAAATTTTTTGGTAGATGACAATTTTTATGAAAGAAATAAGATAAAAAAAAAATAAATAAATACGAAAATGTGTACATGGATAAAAATACCACACATTGAAAATATACGTTCAAATTTTTTTCTTTTTTTTTTTTTTTTATATAATATAAATACCAAAAATATTCCAATGTGGTATATAGTATGATTTAAACAGGCAATAAATTTGAATTTATTGAATTTCATTTTTGGGTCGGTCTTTGTTTTCTAGCTGTGTAAAAAGGAAAATTCTGATAACTACTATAAAGCTAGAACGAATAAAAAGAAAATGTTGAATAACTTAAAAATGCAATTAATTTGATAACTTGACGTTAAAAAAAAAAAAAAAAAAAAAAAATTGAACCTTTTTGTGATACACTCGAGTGTGTATTTTTATAAAATTGTACATAAACAACTAGAAACCTTTTTTTTTATTGATGGATGTTACAATTTTATTATAAAATTCTATGCGAGTATCTTAAAAGTTTCTGAAAAGTCTTAAAAAAAAATTATTGAAAATTAAAAGGAATCATCAAGTTAAAGATATAAATTTTACAAAAAAAAAAAAAAAACAAAATTCTATTTTTAATTTTAGAACTTAATTTTTTTTTTTTTAAATAAATTTCTTTAACGTTACTAGAATGACAAATAGCTGTACAATATTGTAAAATATTTTCAATGTTGTGTGTACGGATATATTCATAAAACAACTTAGTTTATGTAGACGTACATAATTGATTAGATAACCATAATAAGTAGAGAAATTAAAAGCACATAGAAACAGATCGAAAATATTTCTCATAAAACTAAATATATTTAAGTAGGTTTATTTTATGAAGGTCTTCTCAATAAAAATAAAAAATAAATATGATAAAGTCAACTTACTTAGTTTTCTTTCTTTTTTTTTAGTGAAAAAAAAAAGAAACTGAAAAAGTGAATAAAAGCAAAACGAAAAAATTCTCTAGTGAATATTCAAAAAAGGAAAAAAAAAAAAAAATTAAAGAAAAAGGGAAAATCTATACAAAATAAAAAATGTTTTTCCAGGGTATACACATACTGCAAGTATGTGAGAAAATGAATAATTTATTCTTGTATTTCTGTATTAAAAGTAAATGTAATTTATTGAATTTCTACATTTAAACAGAATCACGTGTATACATACATATGTACACATTATGTAAGTGTCTATAAAAATCATGATAAATGATGGAGTACACAAACCGATTTTTTTTTGCTATACAAAATTATAAAGAAAATAAAATAAATATACAACATGAATGTATGAATTTTAATCATTAATAATTATTAAAATTAATAATTTTAATTAAAACAGAAAAATCATAATTCATTTGATATTTGTTGTTATTTATCATTTCATTTCATTTTTCAGCTCAAATTTGTCTTGTTTTTTTTTTAACTTAGTTTTTCTTTTTGTTTTTTTTTTATTAATTAAATTTTCATAAAACTTTTCGCATGTATTGGAAAAAATCTATAAACAAAACGAAAAAATTAGATTTAGCTCACATGTGTTATTCAATGTGAACAAATAAAAAAACAAAAATATTCCTAACATCAATTGTGCATATCGGTTTATTTTTCAGTGGTCAAAAAAAAAACAGTGATTACTGATCCATAAATTATTCAAAAATTTTTTTCGTTCATAAAATGATGTACACATGAAATTCTCATATTTTTTTTTTTTTAGGTATAATTATTTTGAATTTAATGAATAGCATTTCATGCTTGTGCATATATTAAAATAAAATTTAAGCCAATTAAAAATTTTATGTGTTTTATCCGAATCATTATATAAAAGGATTAACCGCCGCTTGCATATGTTTATTTTATATTTGCCTGTACTTAAACTAAAATGTGACTATGTACTCTCAACTATTCGTATTCGAATGTATTTTCATATCATATGTACATCATCACTATGCAAATTTATTAGTGTAAATACGGTAGATAAAATAGAAAAAAAAAAATCATTTTTGCCTTTTTATGCATAAATTACGTGAGTAGTTTTTGTTGGATTAAAATACATATGATCCTGTACATTCGTTACAGGTACGTATATAATTTTAATTTTATGTTATGTTTTACTTTACTTGTTATGAAATGATATCATATTATTTGTAAAATAAAGAAAAAGAGTGAATTTTTATTACACTGTACAAAAATAATTTATGAAAAATAAAATAAAATTGTACATAAAAACTGAAATTGTATAACCTAGCGAAATTAATATTTTTATTTTTTTTAAAAGCAAAAAGAAAATATAAAAAAATATTTTTAAAAATTATTACAGTTTATACACGTGTGAGAAATATTATTTCCTATACTTTTTTTTCAACTTTATTTAATTTTCACATATTATTGACGATCGAAATGTATCAAATTTTTATGTATGTAAATATAAAAAATTATCCAATTTTACAATTTAGATTTTATAACCAAATTTACGGGACTGGAAATAGATGGCATGGGCAGGGAACAGGGAAAAATTGAGATTCAGACTGTAATAGACCAGGATTCTTAATAGGTCGTAGAGCCATAGTAGAAGATTGAGCAAGAAATTTCTTCTTTTTCTTTGATGGCTTTACGTCCCTCGTAGAGACTTCGCCACCTCAACCACCTCTTGCCATTTGCACCAGTTTTCACTGACCCTCTTCCAGTTCGCTACTTTCAGCCTTTTCAAGTCTCTTTTTACGTCATCTCTCCATTTCGTGTGTGGTCTACCCGCCGACCTGTCACCTGCTGTATGCTTGGATTCCAGTATAGACCAAGAAATTTACCGGGGTAAAAGTAGTCATATATTAAAAAATTTTCGTATTTCTTACTTATTCGTTCACTTTGATCTCTTTTCACAAGTTTGTATTTTTTCATTCACAAAAGGACCGGATTAACTTCATATGCTTTTGAATTAATTCATCGAATAAATTGTCAGTACAAATAAAAACTGATTTAAACATATGCATATAATTGCGTACATGAATGCACAACTTAAATTGATTTTTTTACAAAAAATAAGTTTAATGTTAGATAATATTGCAGTTAAATAAAATACATATTTTTCTTTTCAAAAAATATTTTCAGGCTATTAAATTCAATACATTTCCATCTATTGTACATTTCGTTTCAGTTGTATTATTTATTTTATAAAATATTTAAATGTGTGCTCCCCTGTATACCTTGTTTTCAATCTATTCAAGTACATAATGCATAAAAATTCACTACATATGGGGTTTCAGAGACACATATGCAAAATTCATGTTTATACATAATACAAAATAAAAATATTTGATAAAATTTAAAAATATGTACAATAAAAAAAAAAAAAAAAAAAAAAACCAATCATAAAAAAATAAATAAGAATATTGATCTTTTTCTTTGGAAACAAAATAACAAATATATGATCCGTAAAAAGGTTTGATCTGATGACTTTCTTTAGGCTATAACATGATGTATGTATATGCAAACATATTTTAAATATACATTTACTCAATTCTGTTCTGTTATGTAAAATATACTTTTTTTTATATAAATTTCACTAAAACTGAAATTGAATATAAGCATATATAAGCTTATGTCTTTACCGGTTTATATATACATACCGGTTCATATATCTATGTGAATTTGTATTCCACATGCATGTGTTATATAATATTTGTAAAAGTATTCAAATTGAAATAAGAAAAAAATATAACTAAAATAAAAAAATCTAACGTAAAATGAAATAAAAGAAAAACCAATCATCACTTCATTCCCTTGAGCATAATGAAAGAGGCTTATTTCTTCTTTTTCTTGAATTCCGTTTTCACGAGTTTTTCTTTAATTTATTCAAAACTCTATGGATACCTATGGAAATGTATATACATTTTATACCACAAATGTATGATATACATACATGTATAATTTTCCGTTACAATTGGTTTCATGTCATCATCATTTTCATTTTAATATTATGTATATGATCGTTATAGATATTCTTGTATGTCATATATTCATGATATCATAAAAGTAACCTTGTGTGCCAATTTAAAGGATATTCACATACATATATTTAATGTATATACGACAAATAAGTTGAGTTGTTCATTTTAAAATATAATTCAATGAATTTTTCTTTGCTTATTCGACAGGAGAATTTTTGATTCAAAACACACGTTAACATAACATGTTAATATACTTATATTGAAATACAATAAAATTTACAAAAAGGATATACTTATAACAACATTTAAATATTATAATAAAAATGATGAAAATTTTAGATTTAAATTCCTTTTTCATTTCTTTTCATATTCTTATATTTTCTTTTCATTTTCAATCAAAATTTTCAAGGATAAAAGATATTTTACTGATAATATTGAAATAATATAAAAAACACAATTGCCTTAAAATTTACTACAATGAAAAAGAATAACAAAAATGATAAGCAGACAGTTTTTTTTTTTTTGTTTTGTTTTAACTTTTTTATATTATACTGTATAGATTTTCATATACATATACTTATTAAAAATAAAAAACAAAATTCATTACCATAAAGAATATTAGGACAATGCGAAATAATATCAATAATAAAGATGTAATGTATAAATATGTATATTAAAAATAATTGAAAAGTTTGTTGGATTAAAAACCAATTTGAAATTTTTTGAATTAAATTTGTTAGTTATTTTTTTGTTTTACTTTTACGTAGTTATGTAAATATGTACAATAATTTTTCAAATAAAAGTTTAAACATTTTTGTGTTAATTTTTTTATTTAAATATATTAATTTTTTGAAAAAATGTAAAAAATAAAATTATTAAAAAAATTAAAAAAAAAATTAATGAATTGCAATTGATATTACCATTATTCAAATAGATATCTATCTTAGACTGAGAGTTTAAATTAGGCAAATTTAAATGAAAAATTACTCGTGTATATCTTATTATCTTTTATGATAAAATAGAGATCATTCTCATTAACCCACAGAGAAAATGAATATACAATTCATTCACATAGTAATTAAATATAACGTATCCAATAAAATAAAATTTGTAATAATTTTATAAATCATAATTAAAATCTTAATTACCACATGTTTTATATCCTAAATAAACCATATAGTAAATTCTTATAATACAAAATACATATTAAAAATACTTTTTTTTCAATAAAGATACCCTTCATTATTCCCATAGGTGTAATAAGTTTTTTTTATATTATATAAATAAGGTTCTAGATGAACAAGTACAAATATGTAAATACATACTTTATAATATATTATGTTCCTACATACTTAACAAATAAATGAATTTTTTATGAAGTTTTTCATTTTCATTTTGACTAAGAATCTTCCTTTTTTTTTCGAAGTCATTTAATTGTAAATAATTTACAAAAAATTTTTTTTTTTTTTTTTTTATAAAAGATTAAGAATTTTCATCAATTTTTCATTAAACGACCATAATATCTAAGATAGTAATATATGAATTTATTTATTGATATTAGAATGTATATATGAAATTAATTTAGGACCCTTTTGAAAAACCCCTTAATTCAACGGTGTCCTATTATCTTTGCACATACATACATATTTCTCCAGTATGTGTAGTATGGAACTTTGTCCCTTTTTTTTTTTTCTTTGAATTTTTCTATGCTTTAATTACACAATACATATGTAGCATGAATTTAATTTTAAAAATCCATTAACAAAAACAATAATTTTATTATCTATGTACCTAAAAAAAAAAATGTCTATAAAATATACCTAATTTTATATTAAATTTTATTATTTTTTGCTTTCGCATAAATATGTGTGCATATAAAAACAGTACTGTTGAAAGGATAATTTTTTCTACACTCCTTTTTTTTATGCTTACTTGACTAATAAACCTTTCTAGCATGATTTTTCATTATGGAATTTTTGTACATAATAATCAACATATGTACATCAGATATTTAAAAAAAAAATTTTTTTTAGCAAAGTGAATTTTGTTTAATACATGTGTATAGACAAGAAAATACATATTTTAAATGTTACTACATATTTCGCACCTTTCGTAATAAAATATGAGGTTAAATGTAATTTTAAAAAACAAAAAAAAAAAAAAAAAAAACGTATAGTAGTAAAAATGTAATATAAAAACACCAAAAATTTTTAATAATTTCTTACATATGCATTTTTTTACAGTATGTTCATTTATAATGAACAAATTCTTTTACATGTTATTTATGCATTTTTGTATTTATCAACCACAATCACAGGAACAGATATTAAAATTCAATGTTACTACAGCAATGTATCCGTCGTATATCATTAACTATAACCACAAACTCATAATAACATATTTCAACTAGAGAAAATAAAATATATACATCATAATCCTGAGTAATTCTACTACTATTATTTTATACATACAACTAAGCATATGTATGTATCCTATACATTTTTAATATTTTTTTTTGTATTTTATTTTTGTAAATTTATACACGTACATATATTATAAATATAAATTTTCTTTTACATACCTGAACATGCTTGTGGTGGTAAAGGAAATATTAATGTCGTTGAGCTTTTTCGTCTAGCTACAGCACATCCAAGTGATTGTGGCTTAAAGCTTCTCAGCTGTTGCATAAAATCGGAGCACTCCATTAGGGCAACGTCTGCGAAATGTAAGTCGCAGAGGATTTGGTTCTAGAAAATTGATAAAATATAACCTCGGGAATTAAATGGTGAATAATTGTATGTAATAAAAGTATGTATAATATATAAAATATATATATGCATGTTTTATACATGTTTTTCTTATTTTAACATACACATGTAAAAATGCATATTATATATATTCAAAACATATTCGTACATACATACATATATGGTATACACAAATGATATGTGTATATAATATATATAAACAAAATTTTCCTATTTATGTATTGTATATGTGTATATAATGTATGTATGTATTATTCTAAATATTCGAATAAAGTGATGAAATATAAATGTACGTATACATATGTATATTCTATGAAATGATTTTAGAATAATTGTGTGCATAGAAACAAGATTAGAATGAATAATCTACACATTGTTATACAGATTAATATATTATGCAAAGGGATTAAAAACATATGAGAATTAAATTGTTTAAAAAAAAAAAAGAAAGAAAGTAAAATATGATAATGAAACTGAATACCTACATGCATAAAGAATAGCATAATTGTTGGAATTTAATTCATTATAATATTAAATAATATAAATAAAAGTTTTTAAATTTTTTTTTTTTTTCTTTAACTTTTACATTCATAATACATTAAGGATTAAGTAAGTACATTATATTCATTTACCTTGAACCTTCTCGCACGTTTCTGATTTGGGCCAGTTAAATTTAAACCACATGAATTGCACCTTAGACATTCCTCGTGATAATGATTATTATCATATAGTGGTGATGGTTCTGTATTTACAAAAAAAAAAAATAAAATAAACAAAAAGAGAAAGAAAACAAAAAATTAATTTTTTTCCTTTTTTTTCGAATTTTTAATATTAAATTTTTTGAATTTAAAAAAAAAAATTAGATTAAATTTTAAAATTCAAAAAATAAGAAGGTAATAAAATTGGTTAGTTAATATCTCAAAAATGACTAAAGTAATTAGATGAAAATTAAAATTAAAAGAAAAAAAAATAATAATAATAATATTAATCAACATACACGAATCTAAAAATCCTTGTTACATCATTTCATTATAAATTATACTTGATTACTATACTTAAACCGTCGCTAACACTAAAAGTAAAATTGAAATATTTATGTACACATACATTATACCTGTAAGTGCGTATAACTGGTATATACATAAGCATAAAAATTTAATTTATTTAAGTGCGATACATCGTGTACTTATAGTTACGTACAGTACAAATTTAAATGTGTAATATACATGTCTATGTACCGTATGTATGTATATGTGTATTAAAATAAATTGATCCAGACAAAATGAAGGTGATACATTCAAAGGTAGATGAATAAATAAAAAAAAAAAAAAACAATAATAATAATAATACCAACATTGTTAACAATATACACCACAAAGTTATGTTGACATTTTTTGTTCTTTCTTCTACTTTTAAGGTTTTTTTTTTTTTTTTTTTTTTAATTTAAAAAAGAAACAAAATAAAGGACATGATATATTTATACAATACGTACAATATGTACCTACATATATGTATATATCTTCTGTAACAATAATACAAAAGTAAATAACATGTGTATAGATGTATATACGATTAACATTATAAATCTCCTTGCCTACACAACCTACACAACCAAGATAAATAAGATAAGAAAAAGCTTAAGAAACACGTGTTTTCACTTCAATACACAACATATTTATGTATTGAGACTTTTTTCTTTCTTTTATATAAAATGTAAGAATTTGTATGAGTAAATATGTGCATAATCTTGTAAACAAAAATGTTTTTCTTATATTTTCTATCTTAGTTTTCATTTATGTATACATATTTTACTTTCTTATCTTTTTAGTTTAAATTTTATTCAAGTTGTAAGAAAATTGTGTACTATATAATGAACGTATGTACAACGACAATACATGAATGGTATGTATATAATTTTAGATGAATGATATGCGTGAAATATAACATATTTTAAAAATTACATAAAGTACGTATATATAACATTATATAAAATTGAAAAAAAAAAAAAAATTAAACCATATACATAATTGTTTTTTTTTTGTTTTTTTTTTGTCGTAAGATGTCGAATATTTAATACATTAAATGTACGAATATATTTAATTATAATATTTCAATGGATGAGACAGACATATCAGGATTAATTTTACCATACGAAAATTTTTTTTCATTTTTTTTTCTTTTGT
Source organism: Anthrax anthrax (assembly GCA_963971155.1). Taxonomy (NCBI): domain Eukaryota; kingdom Metazoa; phylum Arthropoda; class Insecta; order Diptera; family Bombyliidae; genus Anthrax; species Anthrax anthrax. The sequence goes on from OZ020123.1 coordinate 5,145,915, forward strand.
TTTAATTCAAAAATTTAGGTACAAAATTAATATTATCTGTTTTATTTACAACAAAGATCACACAATTTAAAATTTGGAAATTTGTTGGAAATTTTTGATATAATTAAGTGTTATGCATAAGCATTATGTGTATGTATTTAAATAAAATGAAAATAAAGTTAAAATTGTTTAAATTAAATTTTGTTTATATAATATAACCACTAACTAATTTTAAATTTATATGTACATATGTATGTATGTATCATTATTAAATACACATCATTTTCAAATGAAAAAGAAGGAAAAAGTGAAAATTAGATTAGTGTTACATACATGATATTTATGTAGATATGTAATTATTTATTCTATAGTACGAATCATACTCATCCAAAATAAATTATAATAACATTAACATTCAGGTATATTATTATTATTATATACATACAACATTAATGTGTTGGTGTCGAATAATATCATTATGTATTAAAGTTAATTTGATTGACATTCCTAATTAGGTATCTTGACATTAAAAATATACACTTAAAAAGTATATACTTACATAGGTAATAAAACTACACATATGTATACAATTTTAATTGAACCACGCATACATATATGTACATATGTATGTACGAAGACTATATATAAATTTGTATTTTATTTTGAAAATTCTTAATATTATACTGTTAACGTAACAAAAAAATAAAAAAAAATTATACAACGCGCACGTATAGTTTTTACACTATACTAGCAAACATTTAATATTGAAGTTCAGTCAAAAAACAAAAAATAAAAATAAAAAGAATAATAATAAATCTCATAGCAATTACAACCGTATCAGATACAAAATACACTTAAATATGTGACAGAATTGACAAATTGTTACTGTCAATCATTTTATTTCTCTGTCTGTATTTTTTTGTCATTGTATTTTGTTCTGTTTTTTTTTTTTTATCGTTATTTTTCTTTTATTTTTATTTTTAATGTTTGAGTTATTTTCTGTTGAAATAAGATAAATGCGAGTAAATTTGTCTAATAAATAGTACGACAGAATCACTCATGTGTACATACATATGTATGTATGTATGTACATGAAAGTTACAAGAAAAAAAAATTATACTAAAATTACATTGTATGTAATATGAGTATATTACAATAAATATGTGAGGCTATTAATTTTTTTTCCAAAAAATTTGTTTTTTTTTTACATTTTCTCTAATATACATACATATGCATGCATATCAATTATCAATAGATACATGTGTGTTTACTAGCATGAAGACAAAGTAAAATGATATCCTTGTTTTCTCATTCATTATTTTATTTTTATTTTATTTTATTTATTTTTTAATATCTTAAAAGCATTTGAAAAAATATTGTAATATAGCTTAGTATAAACTTACAGACATGCCTACATACATATACACATGTTTATATATGTGTATTACATTTGATTGGTGCCAGAATTAATTTGCTATCATTTGTAATGTACACAAGCGTTATGAATATGGATATTAAATTCACCTTAATACAAGACCTCTTTTTATAACAAATAAGAAAATAAAAATCACAAAGGAATTACATTTTACATTTTTAGTCCTTTCTAATTTTTATCATTTTTCAGTATCCATATTTTATGATTAAATGTATACACACAATAATGACATACATATAAATCAGACTAATTCATATTTCTTGACTACCGTTATCATTACTTTTACTTTTTTTTTTTTCCATAAAACGTTATGAATAATGAATAACAAAAGGTTGTTTAATTTTAAATCCGGGAAAATTTTTGAATAATTGCAAATTTTGCTTTTCAAAAATTACGTCTTAGCTAAACTGGCAACGTTGTTTTTAAAATGTCATTTTATTTTTGTGTTCTTAAAATTTCTTATAAAATTTTTCCATACATTATATTATACATATATTTCATTTTTTTTATCCTTCTAAATCTCTTTACCTTTTGTGTTTATAAACTTAATGAAATTTTCTTATATATTAAATAGAACTTTTTCAGTAGATACAGACACATATAAATGTTATTACAGGTGTACATACATACATATATAAAATAACATTAGAAAAATAAATCGCACAAATACCTATAAAGCCAGGAAATTTTTTACGAACTAAACATACAAAAAAAAAAAAAAAAAAAGAAAACAAAATATGAAAACAAAATGAGTGAAGAGATTAACAACTAAGTTCGTTAGAAAATCAAGAAATAATAAAGATGAATGTGAAACATAAAAAAAAAAAATTACGGAAACTCGATTAAACATAAGAACAAAAGGAAACAAAAGAATTGCATAAGAAATTCTAATAAAATATTTATTTGAAGGAATTAAATATACATAAATATATATTTTTACAAAATGAGAGAACAAAAACAAAAAAATAATACAAGAAGAAATAATTGATATAAAAGAAAACACGAAATTGAAAACAAAAATAAAATCATAAAAATTGAAAAAGTAAAAGAAAAACAAATAAGAAAGAAAAAAAAAAAAAAAAACAAAACGAACAAGAAAAACCCAAAGAAATAATCATCAATCATTTTGATGGAATACCTTTGTGTAATTTCATTTATTAAATATTTATATGTATTTCTTATACGTTGATTACACACATCTACATACTGAATATCATGTATGTACTCAAATAAAATAAATAAATAAAAAAAAAAAAAATATTGTAAAAAGAAAATGTAAAGGAAATATCATAATACATTATTTCTCTTTAACTTATAAATTTTTTAATAGCAGCCTCTTATTTTATTTTATTTAACGTCTGTTGTTGCTCATTCATCAATAAATTGTTTCTTATTGTAATGTTTATTTAATATTTTTAATGTTATAGTTATCAAAAACATTTCATAACATTAATGCAATACAATTTAACTATGTACAATTTATGTAATTAAATTAAGTGAAGGCAATATCAAAGAAATTATTAAAATAAATTTTAACATTTTCATTTTTATTTATAGAGTAAAAAAAAATAAAAAAAAAATTTTAATTAATAATTGCAACAATTTTATCAACAGTAGTAATCTAAGTTTTACAAAAGATACATTTACTTTAAATGACCAAAAAAAAAATAAAACAGTCATTATAATTGTGATGGATTAGGGTATAATTATTATTTAGTATTATTTTGTTGTTAATAATAGTCATTACTCTATAATTTCAGAGAAATTATAGAAAATATTATAGATGTAAAGGAAAGTTGAAATTAAATTTTAGTTTCAAATTTTAGTTTTCATTTCTTTTTTTAATAATTAGATTTTTTTAAAAAATTTCAAAAAAAAAAAAAAAATTTAGGATAAAGTTTAGAACTGAATCCACTAATTAACAAGTTGATACCAGACTAGTTAATATTTAAAATAATTATTTAAAAATTCAAAATGCTTTGGGTTTTAGTTATTCGAAATATAAGAAAAAAAAAATAGATTGTTTTTAGTCTTAGTATTAATGAAATATGAATGAAAAAAATTTTATTACTTATTCCTTTGTGGAAAAAAAATAAAGTTCTTAACAAGTTATTATTACTTGAAATAAATATTAGTACGTAATATTTCACATGAATACGTTGTTGAAAATGATTGCAGCATTATAGATGTTATACACCTACATATTCGTTTAAAAATCAATCTTAAAATCTTTAAAAATCAAGTTTCCCAAATAACAACAGTCGTGAGTGTATACTATATTGTTGAAAGGAAAACCTTAGCAAAATTTCAATAAAAAGAATAAAAATAAACGAGAAGGAGCCTAAAAACATGTATATATCATTTAAATTACATCTATATAAACTTTTTACTTAAATGGCACTTAATGTTAAAATATTTTATACGCCAACTTTATTTTTCTTAATTTTTTTTTTTTTATTTTTTTTGATATTTTCCATATTCTTATTTGCTCATTATTTTTCGTTGTATTGTAGGTGTATGAAAATTCATTAATAATATTATTTTATAAATTTTGTAGGCAATAAATATTCAATGAGAGAATTATTTTAAAAACTATTCTCTTAGTAACTGCTTAGTAAAATTAAAAATGTATTTATGTGTTGATGAACATACATACGTACAAATAAGAAATGCCATTTTCTGCATAGCTACAAAAACAAAAATACTTTTTAATATTAATTAATAAAAAAATAAATAAATCATCATTTATGAAAATATTAATATTTCAAGATATATTAATTTGATTTAAAATCTGATAAATGATATTTATTTGTATTTTGACTTAAGTTTCAATGATTTATTTAAACTGAAAAGATTTTTACATTCAAAATTATCATCAATATATTTTAAAATTCAGAATAAAATGATCTTTCAAAGAAATTTCCAATAAAAATTAAATTTTATCATTAAAATTTGAAAACATGTACGGAATTTTAAGTTATTTTTGTTCTTAAACTTTGCAAAATTTATGCATTATGACTAGTAAAGTGGTAAAATATCTACAGGATATCAAAAAAAAAAAAAAAAAAAACAAAAAAAAAAAAACAAAAAAAAAATTGAATTTGTATGTTAACCTTTCTAACTATAAATAATTCTCTAAAATTTTTTTGGAAAATAACTTCATAAATAATTCTCGATAGAATTATATTCATATACGAAAAATTCAATATATTGATTTTTATTGATATGAAATATTTCAATAATTTACATTCATAAAAGTTTCTTTTGAAAAAAATATTCAATTATGTGCGATTAAGTAAAACTCATAAAATTTATAGGTGAATAACATGCATTTTTTAAATGATAAAATTTACTATGTACATATAAGTATATAGCAATAATCAATTATTTATTATTATATGTTCTATAAAATGTATTTATGTGTATTTGGTTGAGAAATTATTTGAATTATCTGTAATTTAACAAAATGAAGACAATGTAATTGGACATACAATTTTGCATGTGTACATATACATTCAAAAGATCATATTCAAAATACAAATGTTCATTAATTTAAAATTCTATTTATAATCTATATCTATACATACACGCAAATTCATTATTTCAATTGGTATTACAGTTCAATTGAAAAAATAAAAAAAATAAATAAGTAAAAATAAAAACGAATAAATTATATCATGTTTCCAAAATAAATGATACCATAATTTGAAATTCTTAATAGATATAATTACACTCATAAAAATGTAATGAATACAAAATAATTATCATTTACGTACAAATGTTTATATGTACATGAACATGTAAGAGAAAAACTAATTTTATTCATATATTATTTATAAACAATTCAATGTTATGTATTTATTAAATATTTAAAGGTAAATGAAAAATAGTAAAATCGTTGAAATTCTAATCGTTTTCTACTTAATATAATGAATTGATAAATTTTATAGCGATCATATTGAGTACATAAAACAAAACAAAAAAAAACATATTTATCAATTTTCACATATCATATAGATGAGAATTTTATAACACATACAATTTATATTCGTACATGATTAATAACACAAAAAAAAAAAAAAGAAATTAAATAAAATAATTAATAATCAGACGACAAGTAACACTGCATATAGTTAACAAATGAAAACATGACAAAATCGAATTATTATAAAAATATAACATTCATTACAATTAAGTTGAAAAGTCATTCATTCACCTTAGCAGGGTGTAGAAATTTTCATATACATATATAAATGTATATTTAAACATATTCATTCAATTTGATATCGATTTACATACTTTTAATTCTATTGATATTTATAATGTTTTCATGTTAAATCCTTTGAGGCATTGCATGACATTAATATCTTCGATATGTTCATACAAAAAAAAAAAAAAAAATACAAACAACAAGAGACGAATGAAAACATAATGAAAAACAAAAGAAATTTTTTTTTTACATATATTCATTCGAATTCACATTAAATGACATCTACATATACAGTTTATAAAATATGTATGTAACATTATTGATCTCTTACTTAAAATAAATTTTCTGGCATTATACATATGTATACGAGTATATACATACAACTAAATCTAAATAATGTAGAAAAAGTTTAGGAAAAAAAAAAATTTTTTTCCATTTCATTGATGTATGTTTTTAGTTTAACTATATTGCATGCAAACATATTTAAAAGCAGGAAAAACTTTTTCTCTTTTATTTTTATTATTTTTTTTTTGTTTTCACTTCATTAACTAAAAGTTATGTACTTTAAAATATCTACTAGTATGTAGTTTAACTGTTATAATAAAACTAAAATGCAGAAAAAAAAATTTAATTCTTTCGAACTTGAATTGAAATAAATTTATTCTATATTCTGATTTACTTCGTTTTATTTCTAGTTTTTTGTATGTTTTTTTTTTTCATTTTTTGCTTTCATTGATAAACTTATTTTTGAAATTTCAATTTGTTACATTTAGTCAGATATACATATGTACGAGTACATTTTGAGAAAAACAAAAATTTTCAATGCACTTTTGTTTTAAATTCGTATTTTTCTTAATTTTCTTTCCTTTTTTTTTTTTTTAAGAAGAATTAATGAGAATCAAAATATCTGAATACTTAATGAATTGAAAAACTCGATAATTCTTCCACTAGAAAAAACAATAAAAAAAAGAAAACAATTTGCATCTTTTTGAAATGGAAACGAATTAAACAAAAAAAAAAAAAAAAAACTTTAAAGTAGTAAATATCTTTAAAAAGAAAAAACTCTGCTACATAAGTATTTTCCTTTTCAATTATACTACACTTGCAATTTAGAAATAATTTAAATTATTTTTATTTCATTTTTCATTGATATAAAAATTACTTTTTAGTTTAATTTTTTTATTTTTTTTTTTTTTCCTTTTATAGAAAATTAATTTTCTTTTAGTACATTTTTCTTCTTTTCTTTGTTATCTCAGTCTTTTCTTAGGAAAAAAAAAAAAGATAAAAAAATTAAAATATTTCAAAATTTATAATTAAAACAAATTCGAGGAAATACAAATAATTTTGTTAAATAAATGAAATGTAAACAATATTCTTAGAAAATCCAAAAACAAAAAACCATAAAAGAATTTTCTAATTTGTTTTAAGCACATGAATAAAGGAAAACAAGAGAAAAAAAAAAACCAAAATATATAATCAAATAGAAAAGTTCAAAGATTAAAAAATAGAATGCATGAATAAAAAATCGTTAATAACTCTAATGAAAAAAATAAAACAGTAACTTGACTTTATTCTAGGAAAATATATTTTGTGACTTTTAAACAAAATAACATAAAATTCATAAAAAAAATTTTTTTTTTTAAAAGTCTTATTTAGGATCCCTTGATATTTTTAATATGTATAATATAAATACATTCATGTTATCTATCTACATTTTATGTTTTCAAAAATGTTATGTTAATCACTATTTTATGATCATAAAATAACCGAAAAACAGTAGCAAATATATGTACATACATACACGTGTAGATATTTGAATATGGTAGAAATAAAAACAAAACAAAAAAAAAAAACAGATAAAAACAAAAGATTTACGAATATGTTTCAAATAAGGTAACGTACTCTCATAAATAACACAATACGTATCCCTAAGGATTTGTTCTCAATTTTTTATTTCCTCCCATTAAATAAATACAGCAAAATAAATATATATAAAAAAAAAAAAAGAATGAAATTGTATATTGCAAAATCCTCAAAGAAAAAAAAAAAAAATTAAATGAAATAAAATAAAAGTAAAAATAAAAACAAAAACGAATGAATAATAATCATATGTATAATACACGCATATCATTATAGCATGAGTAAAAGCATATTAAGGCGCTAACTATTAACCTGTATTACACAGTTACATAATATGTACATGCACAGATAGTGAAACATATAGATTACATACGTATAACTACATACATATGTACATATGTATATGTGCGTGTTCTATATATCAGCCATATATTTATTATACTTAATAATGGATATTGTTAAATAAAGGATAATTTTAAGCCTAAAGGACCAAATACTCAATTGCCCAACCTTTAAAAAAAGGACGTCTCCAAATATATATTTATGTGTGTACGTATATACGAGTATACATAATCTAAGCAATTTATTCTATTTCGTTTAAAGTTTAAACTTGGTTTGATTTTACTTGTAGCATAACAATAACAAAATAATTTTTATTTAAAATTATTTCATTCATATTTTAATATAATTGCCAGTAGGCGGTACGTTACAAATAATATTCAATATGCATATTTTTTGTTGATCCATTCATTTTTTTTTGTTTTTTTTTTTTTCAAATAAAAAAAAGTTCATCTATATTTCATGCACTTGACAGCTTTTTATACATATGTATGTATGTGGGCTTTGATGAATGTTGTACAAAATGATAAAATATCATGACAAAAATACCGTTTTCAAACGCTTTATTTTAAAAAATGCACAAAGGAAAAAAACATAGAGACTTCAAAAAAATTGTTTTTCTTTTTTTTTTTTCAGCCAAAAATAACATTTTATTCACACCATCAAAATTATTATCGTTTTTCTTCATACATATTTTATTCTTTTCATTTTCCAGCTTTTTTTTTTATTTTATTTTAAAGATAAAATAATTTAATGTCTTGTCCTTTTTTTTTCGTATTCTTTTCGAAAAATAAAAGAAAAAAAAAATGAAAACAAAAATAAAAGACAATTTTATATTATCATTTCTACTTCAACGACAACAATAACACAAAAATATTTATGACAAAACAAAAAAAAAAAAAATTATTTATACGTTTTTTTTTTTTATATTAGTCAAATTTTTTTATGATAGCATTTACGTTTAAATTTATGCTTATACTTTGAATTAAACATACGTTTGTGTGCTAGTATCAAACATACTAGCGATGTTTATGTTCATGATGACGATTTCAGACACAAAAATATAAGGATAAAAGATAAAAGCACTTAACAAATGGATGAAACTATATTAAAAGAATTTTATTCAATAAAAAGCACACCGTACATGAAACAAAAAAAAAAAAGCAAAAAAAAAAGAAAAACAGACATGATTTTTATTTTATCATATTTTATTTGTTTATATCCTTAGAGAAAAATAAACGATGAAATTATATGATTAAAATTGAAATAAACACTTAGGCATAATATACAAATAAACAGGAAAAACAGGAATACCACTTTTTTTTTTGTGTTTTTTGATAAATTAAAATGAACATTTTGACTATTATTATTATTTTTTTGCAAGATTAGAATTTTATTCAAATTTATTATGATTTTTATTTTTTAAATACATAAATAATAGGTGTTAAAAAAGTATTTTTTTTTTTTTTTTTTTTTTGTTACAAAAGATAAGTGAAAAACATGAATTTATCGGAAATTTTCATAAATTTATCAAATTTCCTTTAAATTTAATAGTATAAAAATTTTTCTTAAATATCCGTTACTAAAATGAAGAAATATTTGGAATCTTTATATACACACATACACACGTACATATATATACGTTTGAGTGTGCGTATAAACGTAAGAAAGATTTACAGGAATTGTTTATGAAAAGGATTTCACCAAAAAAATGTAATTATAATTTGTTATGTGGTTTATATTTTTCATTTTTATATTAAATCATTTCATTTTCAATATGAAAATAAAATAGAAAAATTTAGTTTATTAAAACTTTCGATTTATTTTAATAAATTTGAATTACAACTATATTGGAGTAAAAAAAAAAATATGTAATAAAATTAAATGATACATTTTTGCGGTTATTTCAATAACTAACGTCCTCATTTATTTGTTACGTTTATGAACTTATTTTATACTAGTCCTTATATGTCTTCATCCAGTTTTGTTAAATATCATTCTATTTTAACCTCAAAATGTATGTCTAAAAATGTTTATCATATATTTATACATGTGTGTTGTGTATACAAATACGTACATTATTTCTTGTGTACATTTTTGTCATGTCCAAAGAAAAAAAAAAAAGAACAAAAAGATTAAAAATATATATAAAAACGAAAATCTATTCATTTCATATCCACAAAACAGGTTATGTTCAATATTGGCTTTAGACCATGTAACATATGTACATCTGTATATGCAATTTAAATACATATATTTTATTACAATATGTATATATATGGATGTTATTCGTTTGTATGAGTCATTTTAACATATCCTTTTGGGAAATAAACATCCTTATACACTGTAACCATCGTCATCATTATCATCATCATATCCATGATGATGATGATGATGATTTTTGTGGTTTTAGGTCAAATATTATGTTCTTCTTCTATACTATGTCTTTATATTGTTTTTCTTTACATTTTAATAATATTCGTATATCTACAAATACAAATACATATAATGTACTTTTGTGTACATTACATATGTCTGTTACATAAACACAGGATATGATGTGTTAAGGAAATGTGGAATTATTTTATTTGTTTTGTATTGTACTGTAAAGTTACTTTTTGATTACGTAATTACATTTAACAAAAGAACTGATATAATGAAAATAATAAAAAAAAAAAAAAAAATGTAAAAAAAAATTAATTCTGCACATTACAATGAGTAAATAATGTGTTATTATTCGGTTTGTGTTTTTGTTTTCCGCTTAAGTTTTTTTGTTTTTTTTTTTTTTTTTTTTTTGTTTTAAGGAAAATGCATGAAAAAAGGAAAATATTCTAGAACATTAACAAAAAAGAAAAAAAAAAAATGTTTTTAAAACAGAATTATAAAAAATAATTTTGTAAATGAAATTCAGAAATTTAATTACATCAACACATTTTTTATTCACAAAGAATATTTTTCTTTAAAAACTTTACTTCGTATTTTCATTCATTGCTGCTTTTTATGTATTTTTCAAATATTTTTTTTCTGTCTTTTTGTTTAATTTTTTTTATTTTTATTTTCATATTTTTGAATAAAATAAAGAGAAAAATAAATAGAAAATTAAACAGAGCATTAAGTGAGAACTTTTTGTGTTTTTTTTTTAATGAAAATTAAATAAAAAGAAACATGTAAGCATGTTAAGTAAATAAATAAAATAAATAAAAATAAAAAAAAACAAAACAAGATTATCATTAATTATTAATTTTATGAAGTTTCAATAAGGAGGAAAAATTTTCAATATGAAAAATAAAATCTACGAAATGTGTTGTGCGTGTGTTCATGCTTGAAAATTCTTTCTTTTTTTTTATCATAGATAGTTGCTTGCAAAACAAAAACATGTTAAACATTTTTTTTTTGTTGATCTGTTTTCATGTACAATTTATACATGAACATTTGGACAAATAAATAATGTTGATAAAAATTTGAGTAAATTTATATAAAAATGTTTTACTGGTACGAACTTAAGAAAAATAAACAAAATAACTGTACCAATTTTTAGGATTTTTTTATCTTGTTATTGTTCTCTTTCTTAATATATAGAAATCATATCTTCTCAGATAAAATATAAAAAGAACTACTTGTTTCAATAAGGACATTTTTATTACAAAATCTTAAATTCAAAAAATCTAATATTACAAAAATAAATTTTTTTTTTTTAAATATTTTTTCTAAATTCTAATACAAAGTATCTTATTTTTAATATTGTAAATGATTTCTAAAATTGTAAGTACATACATATTTTCAATAAATATTAAGTTACAATTTCAAGTATTTAATAAAATGATTGTAAATTGAGAACTTCAATTAATACGAATCCATACTTGTATATATTTTTTATTAATAAATTTCTAACTAAAAAGATAAAAATATCAACAAGCTTCTTCAAAATTCTTGAAATTCAGTTTATATTTTCAATATAAAAAAAAAAAAAAAAATTATTTTAAAAAAATCGTAAAACAAAATTTAATATATAAAAATGTATAGAAAATGAATCCTTCATAGAGATATGTGTTTGTAAACCTTTAAGTTTGTAATGTATATTTGAAACTTTGAATTGGTCTCTTGCTATAAATTATATTTTATAAAATTCACATTTTTATTCTATAAATATTTTAAATGTTTACATTTTATACTCTGAATATACATTTTTTCCCTTTCGCTGGATAAGATGTAATTTTATATTTTTTATTATATTTCTAATATTATTATTTTTAATTTTTAATAAATTCACGTATAACCTTGTATTACATAACTTTGACATGAGATTATATATACGTTTTTTTCTTTACAAAAAAAAAAAAAAAAAAAAAAAAAAACATATAAGTTAATGTAGCAATAAGATAACATTTTTTGTTACTTAAAATATATTTTTAATAAAATAAGAAAAATCTCTCAGGGGTTTTAAATACTTACATACATAGATGTATAAATAAACCTGAATATTTAGAAAATGAAAAGAAAAACAGGTAAAAATTAGGGGAAAAAAAAAGACAACATAATAATGATAATTGCTTTTTAGCATCACTTTCAAAATATTCTGACCCTGTCCATTTTCATTAGTTACTTTATTTTCACTATTTTTATTTTACTGAAACAAAAATGGTATCTTTATAAAATTTTCAATGTAACTGTGTTGAGTATTAAAGAATCTACTTTATTATATTCACACGATTTTTTTGTATTTACATGCCTTTTTTTTAAAATAGTACTTATATATTTATAATATCATGACAAGAACACAAGAATGTTTATACGTAGGTGAGATCAAAAGGTTTCTATTTTTATAACGAAAAACCAGTCTTATAATTGAAATTAAAAAAAAAGAAAAACATTTTTAAAAATGTTTTTTTGAATTATAAATTTTTATTTTCCAATTTCACGGACCTAATTTTATGCTCACATCAATCTCTCTTTTTTCAACAATGACATTGTATAATAATATCAATTTCCATGAACCATTACGTATATATGTAACAACACACACCATAAGAGATAAAAACGACAAAAAAACAAAATACAATATGGAAATGTTTCACATTTACCCATTCATAGGGAATAAACCTTCCCAGCCTTCAATTTCTTATTTGTATTTTCACGCTTTCATAAATGTCTTTGAAACGAAAAAAAGAAAAACAGGACAGAAGAAAATTATTTTTTATATCGCAATGTTACATAAAATGTTACATACGAGTACACATCACAAAATATCACAGGTAATCAGATTCAACATTTTCAAGAAAATCTCACTTGTTTCAATTTAAGAAAAACCTTAGCAACATATTCTGTTTTTATTTTGCTGTTTCTTGTTGTTTTTTTTTTTGCTTTTCATGCTATATAGTATGTAAAATAAATTTTTATAAAAAACCACATATGTACATACACACAAATGTGTAGTAAAAGTGTGTGAAATTTCTTTTCATAGCTGTTTTTTTTTTTTTTTTTTTGTTAATTTTTGTCTTATCAAATAAGAAAAGCAGCACCACAAAAATATATAATATGATAAAAAATAGAATGAATATATGTAACGCTAACATACATAATGTACTTATACATATGTATGTACACAAAAATAATTTGAAAATTTCGGCTTTTCTAATATACATTCATATACAATACGTACACATTATGCCTTTACGTAAAATGTTATGTATGCGGTTTTTAAAAGATGTGACAATAATTTGTGTACGTGAATGGGAATAATAATATTATTATTATAATACGTATTGTAGAAAAAAAAAAAACAAATATGCCTATAACATCCCCTAGAATAAAAATGTCTCAAGGGAAGTATATTTGTTTGAAGCAATGAAAAATAAATATGAAAACAAACAACAAGGAAAGCAAAATTGAAAATTTTATTTTTTAACATAAATTCTTTTCATTGTATTATATGCTTTTTAATACATGATTACGTACACACTTTTAAATGTATACTTTATGTAACAGACAAGATTATGTGATCAGGCATATACTATATAGCATAGTTCACAAATACCAAATACCCATATGTATGTATCTGAATTATAAGAAAATGAGAATAAAAAATTTTTAAGTAAATCAAATTTTCGTAAAATGTTAACACATCGTTTTCTATCAAGCAAAAAGTTAATAGATTTATCATATGTAAACAAAACACTTTTTTCACATTTAAGGGGTTTTCTCTCATTTTATTATAATAAAATAAAAATTATATGTATCTTTTATGTTTGCATAGTATATGTTACCAAACGTTTATGATCGGATCAGATATATCTAGTATATATGTACATGAAAAGTATGTACACAAAAGTACATAAGTAAGCATATAATCTTATAGGTATTTACTAAAAAATAAAAAGAAGAATATCCTTTAGTATATTTCTTGTACTAGGAATAAGATATTTATTTTAATTCCAAGAGTTTCAGACTTTTAATTTAATTTTTTTTATTTTTTTTTTTCATTTTATTTTATTTTTTCAAAAGATAAAATTAAGAAATCAAAAACCTCATTATAATGTAAGCATTCTGTCATGTTGTCAACGAAAATTCTTTCATTTTTCATCATTTCTTTAATAAGCACAAGATATGTACATATATGTACATGTGTTTAGATAACGTATATTATACAGATACTGTTTCAAATAAAACTAAATTATAAACATAAAAAAATCATAAAGGATTAAAAAACATTAAAAAATAAAAATAAAAACAAATCTTAATATGTGTAGGCATATTTAGAAATTATTTATTTTTTAATTTCTGTTTTAAAGATCAAATATTTTCAATTAATTATACGTAATTAATTGTATTTTTCGTAATTATACTCATTTCTAATTTTTTGTATCTTTTGAACTGATTATATAACTTAATTTAATGAAATTTCTTTGTAAATTGTACTTATGATATAAAAATTATTTTGTTATTTTATATCACGTTATTCCTTTGTTTCTAAGTACCAAAATTACTATAAAATAAAATAAAATACAAAAAATAAAATACAAAAAATAAAATAAAATACTAAGCAAAAAATATTTCAAGTTTTGAATTTGAAATTTTCAATTTCATTTCAAGAAACTGAGATTTACATTTAAAATTATTTGAAAAAAAAAAAAAAAAAAATAAAAATAAATAAATAAATAAATATTGAAACTATGTACTTCCGTATACATAAATATTTATTTATTAATTAATAATATGTACGGTATATGTATATGCATACAATTTCATGTACGGTATTATGAAAAAAATAAAAATAAAAATAAAAAATAAATTAAAAGCAAATTCATCAGAAATTACTTTACTGTTATGTAAATAAAAAAAGAAAAAAAAACCAAAAATATTTGATATATTTTATTATTTTGCGCAAACGAATGATGTCCTTAATATAAATAAGAGAACACTAAAATTGAAATGAGAAATACGGAAAATATCTAAATATTCATGAATGTCAAATAATAATTTTTTAATAAATTAAATTCTATTTTTTTTTTTCTTTTTTGTAATAAATTTCCATAAACGAAAAATAAATAAAATAATTTTTCGGATTTTTTTTGTTTTTTGTTTTGTATTTTACTAAAAAATGCCAAAATTCCAAAAATATTTTTCATTTAAAATGTGTAAATATATTTCAGAAATAAATTACGAAAAAATAAAATAAAATACAAAAATTTAATGATTTATTTTAACAAAATAATAAAATTGAAATAAACAAATAAATTTTTATATAATTAATTTTAATTAAACGTTATAAAATGTGATGGACATAATGAATAATGGAAAAAAAACAAAATGCGAATTGCCTTGAATAAGCAATAATTTATATTTTTTAAAATAAAATTTATGTTTTTGTGTCAACGTACATTATTAATAAAAGAAAATAATATTTATATAAAAATTTTTCGAAATTGATAGGCAAATTAAATAAAACTAAAACCAAAAAACAAAAAAAAAAATTTCAAAAATAAGAAAAATAAAATTTTACTTGTGTGTGAGCAGCAATCAATTAACAAACAAAATAAATTTTTTATTTATTGTATATCGAGCTGAATACAAAAAATGCAATTATGAGTATAAGTATGTACACACTTTAAATTGTTTTTATTTTACAAAATATTTAGATTATATAAAACATAATCATTAAAAATTATTGAAAATAATTTTACACGTAAAAAATTTAATCAAATGTTAATTACAAAATCTCTTGAGAAATACGATATTATAGAATAAAATTATTTGCTTTGCATGATTATTCTTACATAATATTTTGCATTTTTTCAGATTCATGTATGTTAGAATAAATTTTTTGGTAAATTAAAAGTAAACAAATTTTAATACGAATAAGAAAATATATAAATTTACTTACACACTTAAAACTTCTCTAAATACATGAACAATCGATTTTTTGAACGTTTAAATGTTTGAATTATATTATTCTGTATTTAATAAAATATTATTCAATAAAAACCTTAAAGGTGAACATGAAAAGAAAACAAATGCTATAATTAATGTAAGCAAACTAAATAATTTAATAATATATACAATAGCTATAATTCATTGTTTTTGTATAATTTAATCATGATAAAAATAATTATTATATCTTATGCATAAAATTTATATGTGTTTAGATTAATTTTGAATATCTTCAATTTGCTAATTTTATTGTTTATTATTGCTTATTTAAGTGTGTACACGTATCATGAAACATATGAATGAAAATTAAGTATTATTTACTGTTATATGTACATATATCATATACGCGTGTATGTAGATACACACGTATACGCCGTAGTACATGAATACATAACTATATTATACTTATCTGAATACATGTACATATGTATGTACAGTATGTATAAAGCAATAGTTATCTTTCTGTAACTTTCTTGTGAAATTTAATTTAAATAATATTGTTTTTTTTTTTTGTTTTTTGGTTTACCCTCTTAAATCATGAGGACTATTATAAAATAATATGTAATACGTTAAATTGTTTACAAAATAAAAAAATTTAATTTTGAAATTTTCTTATTTTGAAAAACTACAAGTATTTCTAACTTATTATCAGGGAATATTTTGGCATAATGTAATATCAATTTATAATTATTTACTTTTGGAATAATTGTTTCCAATCCAACACCATTCTACCATCATTGATATTAATTTTCTATACACATAAGGCATGTAGTGAATATATTTAAACTACAAAGTATAAGTATTTACACACTTTCCTATATACATATACATACATATACATATGTATCTTTCACTTCAAACATTTCCAACTAATTGTAACATACGATATCACACACAGATACACATACATACTATATGTATATAAGTAATTTAACCTAAAAAGCATGTAATAAATAATATGACTAAACTAACAAATAAAGCGATTCATTAGAAAAAGAAAATATCTAACATTTAAGTAGATATACTTGAGTATTGTTGTAAAGGCTTCTAGTAGGAGTAAAAAACGTGTAATATTATCTAAACAAATTTTTACATACCTTTATAACAATATCATACACACGAATATAATTAATAAAAACAATATTTTAATTAGAATATATGTATAAAATACAATAAAATGAACAAATTTACATATAAAAACTGTTATGAAAATTATTATGTGTGATTGTATGTATATACAATACATTTTATTGTATCGTATATATACAGTTTACTTCAATAGTATTTAACATAAATAAAGTATTTTACTTCTCAAAGTAAAGTTAATTTCATTTCTTATTTTAACAAAATTAAATTTAATTAAAATATAAAAGTATACACGTATGTAATATTAATAACATGTATCAAATCTACGTATGTATAAGTGTGCATATTTGTAGAAATAAAACTAATTTTCATGTTGCATTTTTCTCTTCATGGAGCTAGTTTTGTACATATACATAGATACAAATATACATACATACAAATTTATTATGTTACATAAAACACGAGTAATAAATTTTTAGTAAAACATCAACATACTTGTGAAACATAATGTTACTTTAATTTCTATATTTTTCTAATAGATATTTATATTTATTAAAATACATAACAAAGAAATTTTTATACATATGTGTATGTATAAATTACAATTATATATAAGAAGCTTTTGTTCATTATTAAAACATAAAACAAAAATTTTATTCAATTTTATATATCAATTGCAAAATAAACTCCTACATATCAGCGCGATATACATATTATATCCGTTTAGATTGCTCAATTAGTGAATATATTTCTACAATTCATAAAATACGTTTTGTATATTGCAGATATACATATGTATGAGCACATTGTAATTATATAAATGTACACACACAAACATATTTTCGTGTACGCAAGATTACGTGTTAATGGTAAATCCGATCATTATACACATTTATAATACTCATATGTATGTCTGTGAATTCATATTTTTACATTTTAAAAAGATTATTAACATACCTATGTATGTATATTGCATGAAAATCAGAAAAATGCTTTTCATGTAATCATAACTGCATAAATATAATTTTTTTTTTATTCCTACTTGTAAAATGTATACAAATGTGTATAATGCATATGTACCTATTTCTTAAACTCATATTATATTGTAATTGAAGTTTGAAATTTAATGGTAAGTAAAAGTTTTTATTACTAAGTTTTGTTGTACCTACGTGTATACCCTATACATGATTACATACATATGTACATACAAATTTATCTGCATATTTATTTATAGATACTTTGTAACTATTATAAAAGTACAATGAACAAGATATGCCTAACATATTTTTTAACGACAATTTGCATAAATAGTACAATATCTATTTCTTACTATAACAATGTATGTACATACATACTGTATGTATACGTATGTAGATAAAATATCTTTTCACAGTACATTAATTTTTAGCACAACTTTTATATACGATATTTTATCATAAACAAAAGTTATTATTATTAAAATATGTTATTTCAAAAGTTGAAAAAAAAATGTATTTTTAAGATAATTTTTCTTAGATTTTATATAATAATTTCACATGTCGTAAAGAGTACCAATACATTAAATGAAAAACTACAGCAGGATAAGACGATTACTGTAGCTTATTCTGTAGTATGTTATTATTATTTTATAAATAAAATATAAATATTTCCGAAAGTAATTTTAAACAAAAATTGTTATTATCTTTAATTTTCATTTATTGTATATTTATTAAAAAAATAATTACTTTGAAGATTTTTGTGTGTATGTATTAAGAAAAAATTATTTTTAGTTAAATTTTCCAATTCTGAGGAATTTATTCATCACTTTCTCAAACCACGTTTCGATTTTCTTTTTAATATTTTTACTTAAGAGTTACTACTTACTATTGTAAGTACTTATTTCAAATGTTTTCTCTCCTCTCTCTTCGATTTCGAGTTTTTTTTTCAACTTAAACAATCTTCCAGAAAATGTTCTTTAATTAACCCCAATCAAATATACCAAGTTTTGTGATCTTAGAAATATTGTTAATAACTTTCTTTTTATCTATTTTTGCTGATTATGACATTTTCATATTTATTTGAAATTGAAATTTAATATTTTCTTCAGTTGTTTCCTTTTAAGTCTATCATACAAAGAATAAAAACGACAAAATTAAAAGAAAAATACAAATAAAAATCTAAACAAAAAAAAATAAATAAATAAGTGGTGTACAGAAGTTCAAAACGTTTTCCTTTTTAATTTTCATTATTTTCATTTTATTTGTCATTTTTTCACAACAACATACATATAAAAAATTTTCATTCACAATTACGAACCTACATACTTTACTTTTGAACTGAGATTTATTTTTAAATTGCCTATAGCCTAATAAAAATTACTAAGAATAATAAAAAAAACAATTCTAAGTACTTTTGCTTACTACGTAGAAAAATTTTTCATTTTCATTTTATTCTTTTATTTTTCTTTGCTTTTTTTTTTTTTTTTGTTTAGTTGAAATCATTTTTCAATGTTCTTCTGATTTTCTTTTTTGGTTGTTTATTTATGAATGTATTGTAGTAGCATTGTTTTTTTTTTTACTTGGTCTTGTTTCTATTTTAATTTTGATCTTTTTTTTTTTATCATTCACTAGACAGAGTAATATAAAAATAAATAAACAAATAAGTTCTTATAAAATTCTTTTTTCTTACGTTTCGATTTGTTTTTTTTTGTTTGTATTAAAAACAACTGAAATATTTACATTATTTATTTTTTTGTTTTTTTTGTTTTCATCTTCATAATTTAATGCTTAGTAGAAAAAAGTAATAGAAAAGTTAAATAAGTGAAAATTTAAATCACGACAAGGAAATTTTGTTTTTCAAATTGTTTTTTCGTTTTTTTTTTTACTGTTATTATTTCTTGATAAAATAAAAGGTAATAATTTGAAGGTTGTTTAAGTTTCTTAAGCATTGTGAAAATATTATGCAAAAAGTAATAAGTTTTCACGCAAAAATAAAATACAATTAAATTGTACACAAAAGATAAAATGAACGTTAAAATAAAAGATATTTTATAGTTGTTACAAATTTTTTCAATTTTTTAAAATCGCAATGTAAAATCACTATTCAATCAGTCCCGGTCAAGATCAACGGATAACAAGTTTTACATATGTTCATATTTAGTAATATGTTCAAAACATATTTTTTTATCAAATACACTTTTATTAAAGATTACATATGTAAATCTCTATTTAATATTCTATTTAAATCCAAAACTACAAGATATTTTATTTTCATAAATCTCTTACATAACATATAAAATAAAAAAGATCGTTCAGTTTTAATAATATATCTTGAAAATTTCTTTAATCTAAACGAATTGATTTTTATGAATTTCAATTGATCCCCTTGTTAAAAATATGTTTAAATTTATGGTCATTCAGAAGAGTGCACATATGCATAGATTCTCATATGAGTCTATGTATTATCATGTATTATATAATATTTATGATATTAACCACATAACTAGCCATCAGGATTTAAAAGAAAAATTCCTTTTTCAATTTTCTTTTTTCTTCTTTATTTGTATTTTTGTATAATTTCAGTATTGCATGTATTATATAAAAAAAAAAAACAAAAATGGGTACAAAAAGTAAACTAAACTATTTGACTATTGTTTGATAAAGAATTTTCGAATATTAAACCATATAAAAGTATACAACACAAAGAAAACCGAAAATCAATCGATTTATTTATATATGTATGTATGTACATGTTAACATATAATTCCATTTTAAAATATTTTACATACACACATAAGGTACCAAAATCTTTTATGTTACATTTGTATTACTTAAATGCAAATAAATATATCACATCTAGTAAAATACAATTCTTACATATTCTTATTGTTAAAACTCATGTAGTATGGCAATTCAAAGGTTTAAATTTGTATGCTTACTGAAATCAAATCGACAAAAAAAAAAAAAAAAAAAAAAAAACAAAAATAGGTTAAAGTAATACCGACATCTTAAAAAAAAATTATACATATCTTACATAATGTAAGTCATAAGTATGTATGTATACTGTGTATTATGTATATATTCAAATTTCGATTTTACCTAATACTACCGTATATTGCATACATAAAAATAAAAATGAAGAGATTGTATATAGAAACATTTACAAATATTTTGAATTTAAAAAGGACGTACTTTTATATTAAGATATAAAAGTTCACAAAAAAAAAAAAAAAATCATTTACTATACAGTTTTGTTTTGTAAAAAGGTCAATATTTATAAGGGAAGAAAAAATCAATCTGAGCTAGAATAAAAAAAACAAATCTGAAAATCAAAATAATAGAAATATTTCCTATATATGCAAATCACTTAAATTGAAAATTTTATTTAAATTTCAACACCAAACCACAAATATTTTTATATGTAATAAATAAAAAAATGTTCAATGTATATGTATGTAAATTTTATTTGTTAAAATTACAAAATTTTATTAAGATTCCAACAGGGTGTGTTCAATTGACATAGAGAAAAGCAAATATAGTACAAGTAGTAAGTACTATAAATTTTATATGAGGGACTCAATATTACCGCGCAATAACAGAAATAAGAATTTTAACAATTTTTCAGAATATGACTTTTGAATGTGACCTAAACCATTTCAACATTTTAAAACAATAAAAAGGGTTTTATTAGATGGTATCATTTACCCTGTATTCGGTACACATGCAATACACATGTCTACTATATAAATTTTCTGTAGTATATATGTATTAGGATTGCGTATAAATACACAAAATGTATCTTACTTTAGCTAATATTTACTTTTTACACAACAAATATAACTTCATGGTAGATGAACCAAAAATAATGTTGAAAAATATAAAATTTTTCTTATTTTCATGTTACTTTTTTCTAAAAGAAGGTCATTTGTAATTTTATCTTGTTTTAAATTTTTTCTTTTTTTTTTTGTTCGTAAAAACTTTAAAAGATCTGAAATCAACATTATTTCATATGAAATGAGAAGAATAATGTACATTAAAAAACAAAAAACAAAAAAATTACACTGCCTTCAAACCAAAAGATAAAATAGCTATTTTTTGGTAAATAAATTTTTTGTACTGTTTTTCCTATTTTTTATTTTTATTTTTTTTTTATTTGTATATTCAAAAACATTTCAAACATTTTCGTAATTTTGTTTTTTTTTTTTTGTTTTGTTATTTTATTCAGTTTAACTTTATTTTTCGCATACATATCTTTGTCTAAGTATTTTAACATCATATTTGTGTTATTTTAATGTTTGTGTTTTTTATGTTTTCTTTTTAATTTAATTTTGAAAAAACAAAATAAAAAATCTGTTAAAAAGTCAAAATAAAAAAAAAATTTTTTTCTTATTATTAAAATTCAGTAAAATATAAAATAATTTCATATATGGCTTATTGTACAAATTTCAAGTTAAAAAAAAAAAACTCTATTATTATACTGCGTATACTAATTCGATGCAGTTAAAGCTTTATGGAAATATGTCTTTTTTCTTGTCTCATAATTTCTAATAAGATCATCTCACGAGCAATATTACCACAATCTATAAAATTATCATATACTACATGATGAATTTTTTTTAAATATCAATATACATCAGCGACATAAAGTGTCGTACTACTTTATGTCATTTCTATAAGATCTTAACTGCATCGAATTAGTAGACAGGCTATAATTTATAAAATTATTTTTTACTTTCATTTAGATTTGTTGAAAAATTTAATTTCAACACTTTTAAATGATTTGTGCTTATGATAAAAAATTGATTAAAAATTATTGGACCATATAAAATAAAATAAATTAAAATTAAAACAAAATTGAATATAGATAAAATGTGTAACGTATTACCTTTATCAAAGGTTTATGTTTATCTTTAATTATTTAAAGATAAGAAAGTAAAATAATAAATTTTAAAGTTTTTTCTCTGTTTTTGATATCCTTGACAACATTTCATTAAAATTGTTTACAATAATTTATTTCATTTGTAATTTTAAAACAACAAACGAAATGAATATACTGTATATATAGTAAACTGAAATAACTTACTATCTTTTATCTTTAGAAAAATTTCTTCAGTTTAATTTAAATTTTTTTTTTTTTTAAATTGTTGAATCTTTTTTTTTTTTTTTTTGTTAATTAAAAGAAATTTTATAAAATTAAAAATTAAAAAATAATAAAAATTCATTGAAAATTCATAATAAATGTATTATAATTTTTTATGTATAATAATTGAAATTGTTTCAAAAGTATGTAAATATATATTAACATTAACAAAAAAAAAAAAAAAAAAAAAAGACTATTAAATAAATAATTAACTCATATTATATTCTAATTTATTAGCTTCATTTAAAATGTATGAAAAATTAAAATTAATCATCCATTAAGAATTTTTAATTGATTCAATCTATTAAATATGTAAAACAATGATGAATTAAATAAGAAAATTCCCTTATGTTCCAATATCATAAGATTATGCGCATATATTATAAATGTATGTACATTTGAAAAACAAAAAAAAAAAAAAAATGACTGTATAATTTACATGTAAAAACACCTGCTCATACATTTATTATCTTACTTTGACTAGGATATATATTCAAATTTGTCTGCTGTATACATATCTGTTAACGTAGTACATGTATTAAGTTACGATCTATATATAGATTGAAATTTTATATACTGTTTGTACATTTTGATAAAAAGAAAATTTCATTTTATATGTACCACACCTCGAACATCATATCATTAACATTAAGACAGATTGTGACAAGTTTTCCTACTTCATGCTTTTGAAACATTTTTTTTTTTTCTTTCCTTTTTTATGTATTTTTTTTTGTTATGGTAATTCATTCATTCAGTCATTATTATATAAGAAAAAATAAAAATCCTTTCAAATAGAAAATTATGTATAGAAAAAAAACAAAACCAATTTGTTGAAACAATAAGCGACTACACGTGATACAATATTTAAATGAGAATGGTTTTAAATATTCCCATATTTAATGATAAATTGAAAATAGAGATACCAACACTCATGTAAACTTTATATATCACCTAAATGTATGTTACAACATTTGTCTTTGTAGAGTATATTAATTCTGGAGGTGTGCCAAAAATGACATAATTTGAATTAAATGAGCGAAAAATATACAATAAGAAAACCAAAATGAAAGGAATACATAAAAAGAATCATTAAATTGCGAAATAAATACTGTAATAAAAGTGTTTGAAACACATATGTATATGTGCGGTACATATTGGCATGCATATATGTAAGTGTAAAATCAAATTTTATATGTAAAGAAAACGATTTAGAAATCAATAAATTAGCGATATCTATTTGAATTTAATAATAAAAATTAAATGTTTCATGCATTTCAAGTTCTTGTAATTGATTTTAATTTATAATTTTACTATAAGGGATCTGCCACACCAAAACGTGATGTTGCAATCTTGCGATTTTGATATATCAAGGACAATGAATTTTGAAGACGAAGAGAATTTGATTTTAACATTATTGTTAAGAAGGCGATTTAAAAAAAAGGGAAAACGTACATTTTGGATTCATCCATTCATTACACAATGTGAAGCATAGTGCTGCAAAATATCAAGTGATAATGACCAATATGCAGATCGCATGAAAAATATCATGTGATGATCACAATATCGTAATGTCATGAGATTGGATATAGCGACTTCATACATTTAATTGCATGTGCTCGTGACAAAATTATATGACAAAACAAATCACAATATTATAACATCACATCTCGGTGTAGCACATCCCTAAAAAACTAATGATGACATAAGTTAATTATAAATTATTTTATATGTAGATATAATCCATAATTATATTATGTAATATCATACATAATTCGTTTTTCAAAATTTCTTTTTAATTTTAATAATTATTTTTTGACATCATCATTATCTAATCAAAATCACTGAATACTCATTATCAACCAAAAAAAAAAATTCTAAATTCATTGTAAACGTATTCAGATTTCATTTATTTATCTACCTACACATAAGAAACATCATACATACATGTTAATAACTTTATTTTGCACATTTAGTAAAACATGATAACACAATTTTATTAGCATATACATACCTATACATATATTTACAAAAATTGTAGCTTAATTCAATAATCATCTGAGAAAAAAAATTATATAACTAGATACATATGTGAATAAAAATCCTGAATTAAAATTTTCATGATTGTGAAAAAAAAAAAAAGATTTTACAAAAAAGTGAAAATACTTCAATTGTACAAAATTGAAAAATTTCGTAACAAAATTTAAAAAAAAATATATATATATAGTACTATATACTATATATATATAAAATATAAAAAAATATATTTTCACAAAGGAAATATAATAAAAGAAAAATCTATTGAAAATCATTGAATCACTATTGCGTAAAATATTTGAAAAATGATTTTTATGTTATATATAATATTATTATTTTTTCTAAAATATGTGTTCATTGCTTTATTATGATAAATATCTGTAGATACATATATGTATGTATGTATATTTATCTACATACACGGGTATGTGTTAAATTCTAATTTCTGCACGAATTTCATTTAAATTTTTATCTAAGGTGTATTCATATGTGAATATCACAATTTCATATTTGGGGAATTTCTTTTTTTATTACAATCAATTTTTTATATATCTGATTTTCTTTCTATTTTATATATTCACATGTGATACAAAAAAAAAATATATGTATATATTAAAAAAAAAATTTCACCGTACTTGAATATTCAACTACTGAAATTTATTTACTTCAATATTAATTTGTAGGTAGAAAAAGAAAAATTCCATGTAACCATGGAAAATTCTTATTAAAAGTTCTACACAAGTATCTGTATATGAAAAAAATATATACATATATAAAAAACTAAATGAACCAAAATTTTATATGTTACATTGATTTTTAATAATTTATAATGATATTTGATTTTTTACTAATGCGCATAATGTAAATAAAAATACATGATTTGAAATAAAGCAAAAAATACTTAGAAATAAAAGAAAATAAAAAAATTAAACAAAAATATTGTATGGACATTATAGCTTATAATATACATAGATTACAATCTCCTTTTTATTTATAACCTATAATGCAATATTTTATTTAGACGTTAAAAGAAAAGAACAAATGGAACTAAAATTAGACCATTAACATAGAAAGAAGTGAAATATTGAATTACCATTACATAATCATGTTTTGTTTGAATTTGTATTTTATTTTCGTATTATAATACAAGAATATAACCAGTCAATAATTGAAAAAACAAAACATTACCATAATAATGTATTCAATGTGACTATAAAAAATTGAATTTTTTTTTACTTGTTTTTCCAGCAGTTACATAATATAATTGGGGGAAAAAAATCATTTACTTTTTTTTCACTTTTATTTTTAAATCAGATACAGTACCGGTATTTGTTTTTTTTTTCTTTTTGTTTTTGGTTTTTAATTTCACATTCTATTGACAACAAATCAATTTGATTGCAATTTCTAATAGGAAGACATCAAAATAAATTAATATTAATTCAATAGGATTTTTCATTCCATCGTCATCACATTTTACGATTAATTTTCATTCCTATACATATACAATATATTAGTATGTATATGCGAGCAATTTTCTATTTCTTTCGGTTTTAATTTTTTTTTTTTTTTTATCTTTCATTTTTTTCTTTGTGATTTTTACGACTTCGAAAACACAATCGTTTACAGAAATACACAAATAAATTTTAATTAACATCCATATACATATGTATGAATGAAAATGTATACTCTATGTTTGCTGGGTACACACAATACCCACATTAATTATCGTTTTCTAAAATGTTTTTACCCGTAAATGAATCAATCAATGCTGTCATTGATTTTAATCTTACAAAAATCGTTGTTGAAAAAGTTAACAAGTATGTGTACATACATTTTTTTTTTTTTTTAATATATATTATTATATTATAGATACATGTGTATGAGTAAATATATGTGTGTATATAAAAATCCACAATATAAAAATCTTTTTCAGTTTACTTATTATTTTATGGATTAATTTTATCACGAAGTTAAAATTAGAAATAAGAAAAGAAAAAAAAAAGATAATACAAATTAGAAAAACAAAAGACTAACGTTAGAAATCAAATGACACAAAATAAAAACGATAATATTACACAAAACAAAAAACATTCAAGGAAAATACAAAA
This sequence comes from Anthrax anthrax, assembly GCA_963971155.1. Taxonomy (NCBI): domain Eukaryota; kingdom Metazoa; phylum Arthropoda; class Insecta; order Diptera; family Bombyliidae; genus Anthrax; species Anthrax anthrax. Next base: position 5,173,510 of record OZ020123.1, read on the forward strand.
TTTTCTTAAAAGAAAATTTTCTAAAAATATGTACAAAAATAATATAATAGTATATAATGGCAAATAAAATAACCATAAGACACGTTTAAGTTGATAAGGATTAATTACAAAACCGTGAATTCGATATCTTTGTGTATCATTCGTATATACACACATATGTACATGTATTTACATATACACATTTTTATATATGATAACGTCGAATAATATTTGCAATCGACCAATAAAATAATGTGGTAACAAAGTTCTACATTCATTTAAAAACAAATATAATCAATATAGGATAGTGTATACATTAAATACAGCATTATAATTATTATACATGTACATACATTTTATACATATGTATGTACATTCCATATACGTATATGGAATGTATGTACACGATTTTTATTTGATTTTATTGTATTTATATTAATTACAAAACAATCGGAAACTGTTATAATATGTAACTGAATTTTGTTAGTTCTGTAGCCACAAAATAGACAATATCAGGATATAATTTATGTTTGTTTTGTTTCAATAATTTAAAAAAAAAAAAAAAACAAAAAAGAAGAATTATGTGATATTACATTATTTGACTTTTTCATTTGTAAATTGTATTCTGTACTTATGTAATACATTAAATTATAATAATAGGTCAAATAACATATGTACATATAATTTTATTAATAAAACGAAATTACAAATTTAATGATTAATAAATCTAAGCATATTACAATTTGTAAATAAAAAATTTAATTAACATAATACACATAATAAAAGGTCAATGTATAAACCATAAAACGGAATAGGAAACCGTATTACATAGGAAAATTTCTTCTCTTTTTGTCGGTGAATTTAAAAAAAAACAAATTATTTTTCTCTGTAATACCGTAAAAAATCTTAGGTTGAAATTTACCTTTCTATAAAGAAAAAGATATACAATATGTCTATAAAACATGAAATATAAAAAAAAATTATATAAAATAAAATAAAAATTTTATACGAAATAAAAGTAAATATTATGTACATAAAATATAATTTTCATTTATTTCAACATTATATATTTAAATAATTTACGCATGTGTGTACCTGTTTTTATAAAAATGATTTTTCAATTTTTAATGCGTACATATACTTAAATAAATAAACTATTTATTTTTTTTTTTTATTTTTTGAATATTATTTTACTTTCTGTTTTTTTTTTCTTCTTTACATTGTAAACAAAATTATTTATCCTTATTTTTATAAACATGACCAAAACTAAAAAAAAAAAAAAGAATGAATAACAACAAAAAAATGAAGTAATCAAAAATTCTTAATCCCAAATCAAATAAAATATTCAAAAACAAAAATTCTGAAATTTCATTTTAAATATTTTTTTTTCTACTAAAAAAAAAGGAAAAAAAAAACAAGAAAATATGTATTCAAATGGGAAATGATATTCTCATAAATTATTATGTATATACGAATACATCCCTTTTCTTTTTCATACATCAATATTTTAAAAGTGTAGATATCATGAAGGCAATAAAACATCAAATGATATTTGAGAAAAACTTTGATTATATCCATTTTGTTTTTGGCTGTTTTCTTCACATTTGAAAATTAAAGAAATATATAAAATTAAAAAAAATGATTATAAAATAAAATAAAAAAAAAAAATTGAATCATACTCAGTTTAATTATAAATTCGCATTTAATTTTTAATTCTGTTTTGTAAAAAATTACATCAACAAATTTTTAAATAATTTTCAAATTTTCATTAAAATTTTTTAAATACATACGAATATGTAATGCATAATGATAAGTAAATTATTTTTATTAGTTCATAAAAATTAGAAAACAAATATCATTTCTAAATTACATGTAGTGAAATAATGATTAATTTGAAAGTATATTTTAAAATGAATGTGAATATATTTCTTTTTTTTTGTACAATTTCAGTTGAATAAAAACCAAAACCAACAAGAAATAAATTCATAGAGAATGTTAAATTGAAATAAATTTTATCGTTACTTTTTTATTTTTATTTTATTTTCAATTTTTCTATTTGTACGGTTTTATTTTTATATTTTTTTTCATTTCAAAAATCCCACACATTTGTTATTCTATTAATTCATATGGTATAAAAATGTACACATAAATGTGCACGTAAACACATTATTTGTGTATATAATATGTTACATAAAACGTACATATCCTATACATACGTAATTCTAAATTTAAGATTTCACCCACAAAGATTTTCTATATGAATTTTAACTGGCACCATTTTGTCTTAATATTTATATATGTACGTGCATACGTATTCATATTGCATGTCTGTACAATAAAACGCAACCATATAATGCAATGTACATATGTATATATATGTACTTACATATGTATGTACAATTTGAATATCCTATATTTACATATATTCTACATTTACCGCAACTAATACGTGATATATTTATGCACATAAATTCCAAATATACTATATTATGTACATACTTTTAACGTAATGAAAATATATTTGAATATAATATATGAATTTACTTTACAAAAGCATGTACAATAATAATTGTTAAATTAAATGCATTTAGTTATATTTTATAATAAAATTTTATATATATTCATATTTGTTATATTAACAACTAAATTTAAAGACAATCTTTTTTTTTATATAATTTATTTCTCATTGTAATTATTAACATTGTGTGGTACACTGGATTCTTTAATGCTATTCATTTTCATTCATTTACAACAAATTTGAAAATTATATACATGTACAATACGTTATATGTATATACCTAAAAGTACAAGGATACATTTATCTTACGGTAATTAGTTTTTGGATAACCGCAAAATACGAAAAATTATCAAAGTAACAAATATATAAAATGAATTTATATTTTCTCTTTTATTTCGTAATTTTCTGAAACAGGATTTAAAATAATTTTTATATAATGTATATTTTTTGTACATGTATGCTAAACACATATTCATTTATTTGTGTATGTATTTCTGTATGTTTAGCCATAAATGAATTTATTTTATGGATTTAAAAAATAAAAGAAAATGGAAAATGTATACTAGAAAATTAATAAAAAAAAAAAAAGTTATATGTATATGATAACCGTATAAATTGTACACAAATGTGAGGATAATACTAGCTCTTATTTAATTTTGTTTTCTTTTACCTCGTGTAAACTCATGAGATTAATAATTAACACAAAGTATAGCGAAGAAAAAAAATAAAAAAGAAAAGCCACTTTTATTTTTTAGCTTTATTTTATTTTTTATTGACCTTTCTATTCTTATTATTGTTCATTTCTTTTATATATTTATACTGCAATCGTATTAAATAAATGTCAGGATATAAGAAAATCTTTTTTATTTTGCATTTAACCTGCATTGCATTATTTTATAAAGAAAAATATAAATATAAAAAAGAATATGGCAAAAAAAAAATTATTTTTTGTCTCTGTCTCTCTTATATCCTATCTTAATGGTTTTAATTCAATTTCTGATGTTGATATTATAAACGTTATATTAAATATACAAATTTACAATATTTTATATATAAGAATGAATGAATATAATATAAATATTTTACTTACTTGAATTACTATAGTGGATTATTATTATTGTATTTTCTTGAAATACATATAGTACATGACTATATACAGATAGAAAATTTTGTTTTGTGTTCTTTTTCTTTTCTGTAATTCATTGTTATATTGCTCATAAAATGACACTGACATTGATAAATTATTATTACACAATGCAGTATATTTAAAACGAATGGAAAAACGTAAAAAAGTTAAATAGGTAAATAATACAGTTAAACAAGGTGTAGTTGTCATTTAAGAAAATTGAATATTTTTATGTATATGCTATCATGTACATACATATGTTACATAAATATAACAATAATATTATGTTCATTTAAAAAAGAAAAACTTAATCTTTAAAAAAAAAAATCATTTTTCAAAAAAAAAAATTAATTCACTGATGCTTGGTATTTGGTATGCGATTTTTTTCTCACACATATACATGCTTGCTATATACTTGAAGAATATACATAATACTATAAAATGTATTTTGAAATTGATTTAAAGATAAATTGATATATAAAATTTATTTAAAAAAGCAAACATGTTTATATATGTATGTTTTATTTAATATTTGCAGAGAAAAATACAAAGTGATAATATTTAATTTGTATTACATAATATATAAAAATGATATTGATAAATAATTAATTACATATACGTAATTATTATGCAATATAAAAGTAAGATAAAATGAAAATAATTTATAATTTTGTTCATATTCATTAATTATAAATAAATTAAAAATTTTCACAGATAATTTATGTTATTAAAAACAAAAAAAAGAAAATAAAGTTTTTAATACCACGATTTTTTTATGAAAAATAAAGTAAAAACCTTAAAAAACAACAAAATAAAATTACATAATTTATTAAATTGAAAAAATAATAAATTTCACAGATTCATGTTTCATATATATAATAAATGAGAAATAAATTTTTAAAAAAATCAAAATAAAATTAATACATGCACACGAATTTCTTTTCAAGTTTATTGTATAAGTATACATGTAATAAGTTTTATTTTTCCTTTTTTTTTTTAACGCAATGATAAACTTTAAAATACTGAAATATACTTGTTAATTACAAATTAATTCAAAATGTTATTCAATATGTGTTCAATATAGAATGGTTAATAAATTTACTAGTATGCAAATATAATTTATCAAAATTTTATTAAATATTCATACAAACGATTTATCAAAATATCGATATGTAGTCTACATATATACTTGAATAATTTTTCTACTGCTTGTGTAACTAATTTCATATTTTTCTTTTATTTTCATTCTCAATTTTTCTTCTTCAATCTTCTTACCATTAAATATTTAAATAATTTCGATGACACATCATAAACCGACTTTTATGTATTCCTGTAGATTTAAATTTTTTACTTAAAAAAAACGGAAAAATAAAATTATACTAAGAAATATTTTTTCAGCGTATTTCGTATCGCCTTTATGGGTACTGTATGGGGTACTATAGAAAAAAAATTAATTAATATGGGCCACATGATCTGTGGAAAAAATACGTACACAAATTTGAATTGTCATTCTAAAAATTTAATTTATTTTACCATTGTTAATTAATTCATTTAAATATTTTTATTTTAATCATAATACGTTAAAATAAATAGAACATTTTTATGTAATTGAGTTACATAACTATATAATAGTATATAATTTCTTTTTTAATCTTAAAATGAATTTTTAACTTTAAATATATATAATAACAAACTTGTTCAAAAATATAAATTGAAATTAAAAATGTTCATAATTACAAACCATAACAATATCAAGCCGGCTAAACAACCACTGAACATACCCCAAAAGTGTAAAAAATATATTCTATATAGAATATTTTATTTTTAATTAGAAAATTTAATTAAATTAAATAAAATGTATCTACATTTAAATAGATAAGATGAATTAACGACCATTCAACTTTGTTTTATTACCTATCCTAATTTATTGTGAATGGAATTTTCTAATTCTTCAACACAAATTTATACAATTTTAAAATTCTTTTTAAAATTTGAATTCGTGACATTTCTGGAAATTTAATTATTTTTCAAATACGTTACAATTTAAAAAAAAAAAAAACAAATTTAATTTTTTATTTTGTCTATTTAATTTGTCTATTATATTGTGTCTAAAGTGACAAAAAATATGTAAATATAAGTACATGGCCATGTATTTGAATTTTTCATTTATATGTTTTTTATTTAAAATTTAAAAGAATTAAAATTTTCTTTTCTTCATTTTAATTTTAAATTAATATTTCAGTATATGTTAAAAATATAAAATGAAAATGATTCTTTAAAATTTCAATTTGCCTCATGTTAAAACAGAATTTTTTATAGACTATACATATTTTCAATGTAGATGTGTATGTATGTATTTGTATGGTAATGCTTAACCGTGTATGTAGTCATTATTAAAGACAGTGAAAAACTGAAAATATTATATAGGAAAAAGTAAAAGTAAAAATAAAAAATTGTTTTTTCTTTCTTTAAATTAAATTATGAAAATTTTGAATGTTTTTACTTGCATATTAAATTCATAGTACATACATACATACGTAGTACATGTGTATTCAATATCATCGTACAATATCATACCATTCAGTAATTTTCATGTGTACCATATCATATTGTTTTGATATGCAAATTAAAAATGAACAATTTTTCTTTTATTCTGATTTCATTTACACACATTTTTCATGTAATTGTTTTTTTTTTTTTTTTTTTTTTTTTTTTTAAATATTCCTTTCTAGTTACTGACAGATGTAGAAAAAAGAAAGTTCATTAACAAATTTAAAAAGTTTTAAAAATTTGTTGAAGTGAAAAGTATACAATAAAATTTATACTCGTGAAGTTTATTAAAAATAAATTTATAAGCTTGTTTGCTTGTAACGAAATGTTACGTTTTTTCATATTTTTTCTTTGAATTTAAGTTTTTTTTTTTTTTTTGGAATTTGAAAATTTTTATGCATAGAAATTGATTGTTAAAATTAAGGATTTAATTGATTTTTTTATATTTCTATGAGAAAGTCTATAGATTTCTTATATTGTTATATATTATATGAATATTAGTAATTATTATATGAATTTAAAAAAATTATAAATTTAAAAAGTATAATATAAAAATTTACACATACATCTTATCCATATCGAATTCATCATCATTTTCTAATGGTAACTGCATTTTAACTGTCGTTTATTTTGTAATTTCACTTTATTTTAATTACACAAATTTTTAAAAAAATTTTATTTTATTTTTTTTTTCACTTAATATGTCGATTATAGACCTTTTCTTCACCTTTGTAGTATTGTACTTTATTTTCTTAAATTTGTATACTTTTACTCAATTATAAATAATTCTCTTTTTATATAACACAATCACATAAAATGTGTTTTTTTATTTTATAATTATAATTTTTGTTTTCATTACTCAAAAAAAATTTTTTTTTTTTGATTTCAAAATTATTATCCTTATATATTTTTTGAAACAATTTTATTTTTAAATATAAACCCACAATTTCTACAATTTGACTTATAAAAATTATTTCAATTAAATATATAAACTTAAATAATAAAAAACATAAAATATAAAAATTATTGAAAAAACAAAAAAAAATTTTTTAACAAATCTTTAATTTTTTTTTTTTTTTTTAATTTAAAACGAAATTATAGAAATTATTGCATTTTATTTAAAAAAAACTAAAATTCTAATGAAATATAAAAAAAATAAAAAATAAATAAAAAATAAAATTAATCAAAGCATTTAAACCATACAATATGTATGAATATCAAAAGATAAATGAGAGTACTGATATCAAGTACTATTATAGTTTCCTTGTTCTGAATTTATTCTTCTGCACACAAAACAAAACAAAATATATGCTGCTACCGTTTATTTGATTTCTTTTTTACCAAATTTTCTAACTTTACGATATCTGTTTCACAATTTGTAGCAAACTGTTGAATATACCAAAACGCAAAAAAAAAAACATGTAGAAATCAGAACGATACTATATATTAAATGAAATGTGAGCTTTCCTTATATTCTTAAATTGTAGGATGCATTCAAAAATTCATTTACATATATATGTATGTGTATGCATATATTATGGAATTTATGGTATATTTACATTTATTAAATTATACACAGAAAAAATGCATAATATATACAAATTGCATATGTATATATGCATTTTAAAGTTCACCAAATTATATATATGCAAGGTTTATTTTGATTTTTTTTTTTTTTAAATCTCTTTTTTCCCCAATAACAAACACACGTACATATGTATGTATATACTTAGAGTACGTGTTATATGCTTGCATATGTATACATTACAATTCTGATGACAAAAAGAAAAAAAAAAAAAAAGAAAGTAAAAAATATTACGAAAAACTCTAGTTTTTCTCATTTACATAAATAATTCATAATTACATGAATAAATTAAATAATTTTTGTATTCTATGCACGAAAAAACAGTTATGAAATTTATCAATTATATATCAAGTGTATTTTATTTTTTTTTTTTTAAATTAAAGCTTTTAAATTAATTTCATGTAAATGCACTTTTGTTCATTACAAAAAAAACGAGAACGAATACAATCTAGAATTCTTGATTATTTATCCTTTTTTTTTTAAATACGAACCATTAATCAGTTTTTTATTTTTATTTTAATATAAACTTTTTAATTAATTTTTTGTTTTTGTTTTTTTTTTTTTGTTTTTATTTTGATTAGTTTTAATTTCACTTAACTCTTTTATCGATTCCGTAACAATCGTGAATTTTACAAGAACTGTCAAATAAAAATAATATTATTTTATATGTATGTATGTATATATATCATTAATTTTTTTATTTTTGTTTTTTCACAATTTTTCCCTAATTTTTTTTATTTTTTTATAATATTTTTTTTAAACACTTTTTTATACCTTTGACCGACAATACGTACAATTCATTGCAAACTGATTATATATACGTTCAAAATGTGAATTTATTCGGGAAATTTATTCAAAATTCTATTATATATATATTCTCACCGAAACTATGTAATAAAAAGAAAAGACTAAAAAAAAAACAACAACAAAAATACGAATAAAATTGAACTTTTCCTTTTTATTTATTGTTGTTGTCGTCGTCGTTGCTATCTTTATTTATTTTTGACAGATCCTACATAAAGGTAATAATAATAATAAAAGTGAGTAATGTCAAGTAGGATACTTTATAAATGAAAAGCTTTTTATAAGCGTATATTTACTTTTATATACATATATACATACATTACATACAAAAATATTCCTTACATACATGTTTGAGTTTTTTAGCGCATATCCTGTTATTCCTGAATAACTGCGCTCTCAATTTTATGTTCAAATTTTGGGGTAATTTAATTACATAATTTACATACATATGTACGTGTGTATATGAGATTTTATATGAGAAAAGCTTTCAGGAAAATACAATACAAATATAAATTTAGAGGAAATATATGTAAAATTTTATGAATTTTTCTTTTAAAGTAATTTAAAAAAAAAATAAATAAATTCGGATATACATGAGAATGTACAAAATTAACAATCGCAAAAATTTAGAAAATACGAACAATAAGTATTAAGGAGAAAAATTTTTGTACTTAAAATATTGCAAAATATTTTTATTGTACAATAAAAGCACATTTTACTCTATGAATTAAATAAGAAGAAAGTGAACAAAGTAAATAATAACAATGAAAAAAAAAAAGAAAAGAAAACTTCCTTTACATATTACCCAATTCAGTAAATTAAATTTTTGTGCTTTATACAAAAATAAAAATAAAAGTTTCTGTTTCATTTCCATCCTAGATTTTTTTTGTTGTTTTTGTTTTTTTTTTTGGAATAGAAAATAAAAAAATTAATAAGAGAGAGTTAAAGTTTTTCTGTGATAAATAATAAAGAGATCAAACAAAATTGTCAAATTATTTTCATTTTATTTGTTATTTATTTCTTAAACAAACTTTTCTTCAAAACCGACAAATGGAAAATTACATAATAAGGACATATAAATGCTTTCTAAAAAGTTTATTATTCAATAATTCTTTTGAAATTTTTCAAATGTATTAGTTTCATTGATAAAAATAATTTCTATAACGAAAGTTTGAAATGTATACTTACATATATGCGTGTGTAACGTATACGAATATGTATTTAGAATTATCGTATAATAGATAAAAATACGGCTGTAAAGGATATGACAATTTCTTTTAGTTAATAAATTAAGATATAAATTAAATTATTGCTTCTTTAAACAATTATTAGTAAAATTGTCATGAATAAATTCTAAGAATAGAAAAAAAAAAATAAATAAATAAATACAAATAATAAATAAAAAAATAAAAATAAGATCATGAATATAAAAAGTTTTCTTTTTAATAATAAATGTTTGAATATTTATCCATGTATACATATGAATATTTAAGTACATTATATTTTACCTATCTTCTTAATTACATTCATATATCCATGTTATAATCTATATGTTTTCATATTATAACTTTTATTTTCTTATAATTAGTTTATAGTATGTCTACATTAATTAATGAAAGTATCAAAGATACATTTTCACAAATTTTTTTATCCTTTATTTAATTAGATATTTCGGACATGTTTTTTATTATTATTATTTTATTTTTTTTTTGTTTTTGTAATAATATACAGAAATTATTAAAAAATTAATATTCATGAATTAATTTTTTTTTTTTCACTAAAATTAATAAAGTTATTTCTCATATTATAGATATTTAGAAAAAAAAGGGACAAAAATGTGAAGTTCCATTGTTATGCCATTCTCTTTTCATTCAACAATTATGTTAAACAAAGTACAATGACCTTCATAATCTTTTGTTAAAAAGCAAAAAAAAAAAAATAATAATAATAATAAAATGGAAAACTTGAAACTAACAACGAAAAGTTTTCCTGTACAATGAAAAAAAATTTTTTTTCAAATTTTTTTTTTTTTTGAACCCCACTTCAAAAATTGCAAAGAAAAGCATAATCTATATAAAAATAAAAGAATATTATATAACATTGTCCATTTACAAAAATAATTATTTGAATTGTAAAAAAAATAATTTTTTATTTTTTATTTAAGATTTATTTTCATACAAGTACCTCATTGTTGATATTTCAACTTAAACGAATTGTCTTAATACTTATTACGTTAACTTAGTATGTGTATTAGATATTCATATAAAGCTTCTTACTCTCATATGAATTTCAACATATTGTGTATATACATACATTAAAAAAAAAAGCAACTGAAGAAGATTCAAGATATTTTAAACATTTCCTAGATTTAAAGGTTTTTTCTTGTTTTTTTTAAAGGGATATAATCGGAAATTCTCAATAGTTTTGTTATTTTAGTATAATTTGTTAGTTGTATTTTTGTCAGTTTTTTTTTTCTTTTAATTTTCCTGAATTTCACTACTCTTTCCTTATATTTGTTTTATCTTGGACATTTTAATACAAAATATTTATTTTATCTTCAAATAATAACGAATATAAAATATACCAAAAGATAGAATATGCTCAAGATTAATAAATAGATAATTTGTTTCTTTTTTGTTTTTTTTTTTTTTTTTTTTAATTTTTTTTAAATATCTAAAAATGTTTATGAATGTTTGTACATATAACTACTTAAATATTTATGAAATTATATAATATGTAGAATTTTTACAATTTATTTAAGTATTATTTAATCCTAATGATTTTGAACTGAATTTTTAAAAGTACAGTATTTTTAAAATTTATTCATTTATTTTACTACAAAAATAAAATTGCGGTATTTAATTATGAAAAAAAAAAACCGAATTTTGCATCATTTGTAACAAAAAAAAAAAATAAAATAAAAACGAAATTATTAATCAGAAAATGCGTATAATGAAAAACATATGTATGTACAGCAAAAGTTTAAAAGTACGTTACATAATATTTTCAATTATTTCAAATAGAGTTAATAGTTAGTAACAAATTTCCACAAACAAATTGTAATCCCTCTATATTTGGTGTATGCACTCATTAAAAAAAAAATTATCTCTACTATTTAATAATTAACCAATATATTTCCAGTAATTTACATATACATAAATATATATTTTCATACATGTATATGTACGTCGTTCTATATCAAAAATTTTCTCATTTTACAGCATTTTAATCGATGAAGCTTATAAAATTATTGAAATATTTTAAATTCACCTGTTAAATTCTATTGTACCTTACAGAAAATCATCAAAATATATAAAACTTAAATTTTTCGTTTATGTACCTTCATTTTATAAGTATATTTAAAATAGTTTTTTTTTTATTTAAATGTATTTGTTGTAATGAACTTACACGATTATTATAATGATAATGTATCTACTCTATATGAGTAAAATTTGAATAGCAGGTTTTTATCATTTATAAGGATTAAAAACTTTTGGTTTTCACTTAAAAATTATATTTCTACTTATAACATTTACACATTTATGTACAAATATTTAAAATAATAATCCTCTTGAACAAAAACATTTAAATGATAGTATAATAAATGTACTAATATAAATATGTAGAAGAATATACGTGTGTACATAAATACATATGTGTATAATATTTGTATGTATAAAATAATATTTTGAGTATATTGAATTAATAATAATTCTATTGTTTTCCAATTATTATATTTATATCTATTTTGTTGAATGAAATTAATAATTCATTGTATGATGATTAAATACTTTCATGGTAAAAATAAAAATTTAATAGTCACGAATATTGAAAATCATTGTACTAATATAGTAGCATTAGCGAAAATTCTTCGGAATAAATAACGATAATTTTTATAACTATTTATAGAAAACTATGTATTTCTAATTTTAATACCTTCTATATTTTTATTTTTCAATTATTTTTTTTTTTTTTAATTTTCAAAAAAGGAAAACCAAAAAAATTTACTTACCAGTTTGTGTACTTGAATCAAAAAATGTACTTGTAGTTTCAACAGTCATTGTCCCGATAGTACCATCTGTAATTTGTGCACATGAGTCACGTCTTCCACGATATCTATTGAGAAAAATATAAAACTTAATAAGCTTTTAAATGTACAAATATCCTTTGTTATATGTATAATGTACATGTATCCTTTTTTATCCTTGCATTTATATTCTGACATAAACCATAAAAAATTTGTGATACAAACCTGCAGACATCATCACTTTGTGAGCTTTGTCGACGAAAGTTACGACATCGAATCATTTCTTCTGTTGTTGATTGTCTTCGAAAACCACGTGCAATAAGAATTTCTTCAGTTGTTGATTGTCGTCGAATTGCAGGTCGAGCATTGGTTTCAGGTGGTGGCGGTGGAGGGCGAGCACATGGACTAGCATCTCGTGATGAACAACAACTACTAGATTCTGGTGAACGTGATGGTCGTGCTGCTGATGATGATTGTCTCCTTAAACGTGTTCTTCTACGTGGACTACCTTCACGGTCATGACTTCGATCTGGTGAAAGATGTGCACGAGAATCTCGTCGTCCTCGTGAAGCACTATCTGGACTTAAACTATCACGACGAGCACGTCTTTCTGGATCATCGGGAGCATCTGGACTTAAAGCTGGTTGAGATCCACGACGACTATTCCCACCAGGTGGTAAACAAGATTCATCATACGCGGTAGCTTGTCGTTGAAGACGCTGTAAACGAGGAGCCCGTTCAGGGCTTACCTTTGAATCACGTCGGTTCACACGTCCACATTGTGTCGTCGAATCTCTTCTTCCCTTTGGTGCTGTCGGACTAGTGGCAGGTGGTGTTACTGAACTTGTAATTATTGTCGGAGGAGGAAGAGCCTGACAAGCACTGTCGACCTGATTTGGTGGAAATAATGTCGGTCCTGAATCTGATGCAGTCGAACTGGTTGATGGACGCTGTTCTTGACGATAATTAGGAAATTCAGGAGCAACTAATGAATCACGACGTTTTTTAGTTGTTGCAACGACCTTAGGAGGTGGTGGCGTTGTTGAACGTCCAATAACAGAATCTCGACGTCCCGATTTATAACTATCACCTGAACCACGTCTTGAACTCTGTAAGATTATAAAAATTTGTAAGTGCAAAAAAAATTATTAAATTTTTTTCACTTACATCTCGCATGCATTCATTTGATGTATCAATATCATCTTTATCACGTGTTTCTCTATCACTGGGACTTTCACGTTTATTCCATTGTTTTACAAAATCTGATGTATGCGACTCTCGACGTGATCTCATACTTCGAATACCTGAATCAGCACTAGATTCTCGTCTTTTACGTTGCGGGGCTGTGTGTGATTGTCCAGAATTCATGCATGTACCTGCATCTGATGTTTGCTTACCCCATGGAAGACTACGAGCTAAATCAGCTAAAGTTTCACGACGATTTAATGGGGCTTTTGGTTGCCTTTTTGAACCACCACCACTCCATTCTCTTAATATATCAGTTAATTGTGCTAATGAACTTCGCCGACGGCGTTGTAATCCTGTAAAATAAAATGAAAACTTAACTTTAGAGAGGTTTCATTTAAATTTGTGTACCTGGAGGGGGAGAAGTACTCGGTGGTGAAGTTATCTGTGCAGCTGAATCTCTTCGACCTCCAAGTCTTTGACGTAATGTAGATTCTTCGAGCTAAAAAGAACAAATCAGTAACAAAATAGATTAAAAAAATCCATAAGTTTCGATTAGAAAATGAATATGTATGTATACATATGTATGTATTTAAGAAAAACTTACTTGTTCTCTTACAAGATCATCCCAACCATTTCCTCCCTGCCACACCAAGCCAACCTGATGTGACATAATTGGTAAATTGCAAACAAAACATATTGCTGTCATTGTCCTGAAAAAAACCGAAGTGACATTAATTTTTATTCTGATTTCGTAAAAATATGAAAAATCATTAAATAATAAATAAGTCTAAGCGTGTTTTAAACAAGAAAATTCAAAATTTGCACAAAATAAGAACACAAGAAAAAACGTTAACGAAAGCCAATCATGCATATAGTTTTTTTTTTTTTATAATTTTCTTTTCTTTATTATATATACGAAAAAGTATTTCCTTTCAAGTTAGGAATTTCAACTTTTTCTAAACGTTTGTGAAAATTCATTAGTTAATTAGAATTTTTATAGATAACATTCGCCATACAATAATATGAGATTTCCATTTTCAAAACTCAGGAAAAACAAAAGATAAATATTATAGAAATAGAAAGCAAAAAAAATATATATATATATTATTCCATTTTTCCAAAACCAAGTATACATTCATACAATATGTAGTGTTGATTAAAACATTATATCAATCAGAATTTCATTTGTAAAGTTTTCTGATTCAAATATAAATATAATGAAAGTCGTTATACAGAAAATATATACATATATACACACACACACACATAGTATTTGTATAGAAAGCAAAAATAAAGCTTTTTATTAGAAAATGAAAGTCATATATATATTTAAAGCCTTTTCCATAGTCAGTTATCCTGTTTATTTAAAGAAAAAGCTTTTGTGTAGATTAAAGAAAAATCACATAGTATGTAACATCTGTATTACATATTTGAAGTGCAATTAAATAGCCTGAAAATACTTAAAATAATATAAGATATAATTTTTCTTTTTTTTTTTTTTTGAAACAATAAAAGCTACAGAATTTTAATTAATATTTGAAAATAAAAAAAAAAAATTTCGGTTAAAAGTAGGAGAAAAATCTGTTATTTTTCATAACAGTCTATTTTTCGTGGAAAAAAAGCTTTTATATTCAATTTACATTTGTAATTTGTATAAAATAGCAAACTCAACGAATTCATTCAATAAACTTTGAGAAAAACAAAAAACAAAAAAAAAACAAAATAAAATATCAAAAATCAAACTTATTTTATAATAACGAAATAATGATTTTAAAACAGCATTGAAAAGAAATTAATTTATATTTAATTTTTTGTTTTTTTTGTTTTGTGAAAAACTGTAGCGTAAAGATTTTAGAAAAACAACTAAGGAGAAATCAGTTTAAAAAAAATTATTATTTTCAAAAGAGAAAAATGTTGAAATTTGTACTTAAAGTACAAATTGTACTTAATGTGTAATAATAATAGGTGGTTATAGTCATATATGAAATGTGTTTAAAATATGTACGAGTATATATGTATGTCGTAGATCGTGCTTTAATTCAAAGTAAGTAAAATTTTGATAGCGTTTTCACAACAAAACAAAAATATTTTCATTCAATATAAGTATATGTAAGTATATATATGTAGCCTTTTTGGCAAATTAAGAAAAAATGCTCATGTATATTTATTTAATTAAGTATATAGAAAGTAACGTATTTTATGCAATAATATAGGTGAATTTTTTTTTTTTTTTTATTAAATTCAAAAATGCAAACAAACATTAACAATGCAATTTGTTTATTTAAAACAAAAAAAAATTTTTTTTCTAACTTTTTTCTGATATTTGCCGAAGATGGTTGATCTATAGATCTGTAATGCCGAATTTTCGCCATGGTACATATCTACGGTAATGGTACTTGTAAAAAACGAAAAAATTCTCCAGCTATCACCTACTATATTTCATTAATAATCCGTTGTAGTACTACAGGCGATTTGTATTTTCTTTTTTTTTTAATGTGTTGTTAGGCAGTAATATGTTCTACCATGTGTATCATAATACCATTATCATGTCAATAAATTATAATGTTATAATCATAGACATATTGAAGGTATGTATATAGCAATTCTGTAACATTTAAAGGATAATCATTTTTATAATAATTTGAAAAAAATTTATATATTTAAAAAAATTCAAAAATAAAAATTAATTTAAAAGAAAAAATTAATATCAAATTATTATTATTCTAAATAAACCTCTATTTTGCTTGTTTTTTTTTTTTTTAAGTTTTTTTGTAGATTATAGAATAACTAAACGAGCATAAATTCTGCCCATAATAGAAATATCATGAAAAAATATTAATTAATAAAGTGACCAAGAGAAAAACATAAATCACTTTTTTTAAATAAATTTATTTTTTATCTTCAAGTATTTCTTCAACCATTCTTTTTAAAGTCGTCACTCATCAGCTTAGACCAGTTTAAAACGTAAACAATTTTTAGTTTTGTACGAAAAAAAACATTTTTTTTTTTTTTTTTTTTTTTTTTTTGTTAAAAGAATTTTTATATTTAGAAGATTATTCAGGTCTGATTAATTAATGCTTTTTTAATCTTTTTTTTTACAAAACCTTATCTGACTATACTTCATTTTTAAAATATTCTCATGGAAACTAAGAAAAGTAGTACCACTAAAAATCATTGAAAATATTGATACATATTTAAAACGTTTATCTTATACTATATGAGAACTTTGACAGTTGTGGTAACAATGCTCTTGAGATGATTTTATTAAAAAGTATAAAAAAAGTAAAAAGACACGTTTACTCTCATAAAGCATGTAGTAAAAATATTTAAAAAATGAAGTATATATAAGATTTGATCAAAGTTTTGGTAATTCATATCGCTAAAATGTTAAACATGTGTCTCATTTCTTATCAATTTAAAAACGAATTTACTCGTAGGTTATTTTTAAAAGGTAAAAGGAAGCAAATATACTTTTCTATTACGACTCATATTTTTTCTTTTTTTTTTTCATATGTATAGAACTTGATTATTTTTTTGCTTTTATTTGACCTTCATAAATGAATTAATTTTTGTTTTTAATTTCTGAACTAAATTAACGACCTAACAGATAATATATATTTGTATATCTCATTTGAAATTTTTTCCTGTGAAAAAGTGTTTTATAACCGAAATTCAATAATTGTTTTTTGTCTCCCCTCACAAACATAAAAATATTTTTCTTCAAGTAAGTATATAAGAAGCATCAGATTAAAAATTGTTGTCAGTATCATAAGAAATTTAACTGAAAATAAAAGTGATTATAAATTTTAAACTTAACAATACAATACAATACAATATGTTTCGTTCCAGTATAAGTTTTATACTGTTCATTTTAATTCAATTTATATTAAGTTCAATTACCGTTGCTAAAGTAACATTTGATTTTGACACAAATGAAGTGAAAAGTTATAATGAAGAAATTAAAAAGTGGATGAATTTTAATATTGATCCCTGTAATAATTTTGTAGATTATGCATGTGGAAATTTTGATGATTATGGAAATTATTCTAATTACGCGTATTCCGCTACAACAGATTTAAACACGTATTCAAAAATATTTGACACTAAGGAATCTGAGTTAAAACCAGTCGAATTGTATGCAAAACAAAATTTTATACGATATTTAATGAAAAATCAAGAACCTTTAAAAGAAAACATTGAATCAGATGGATGGAAATGGCCTATTACAGAAGAAAATTGGAATTCCAACAATAAAAGCTGGCTAATCGGTATATCACCTTTCTTTCCCAATTTTCCATATCCTGTGCTTCAGGTTGAAAAAGAAAACAATATCATTTATTTAAGTCCAAAGAGAACGGATACATTTGGTAATTTACGTGGATTACAAGATCCAGAACAAAGAAGTCGGTTAAGACACACGATTGTGAGACTTGGATTTAGTGATAATAATACAACAAAAATTATTGATGAAATGACCGAATTCACGACTAAACTTTACAATGAAATTAAAAGTTGTGCATCAGAAAATGATTGGTACAGAGAATTAAAATTAAATGAATTCGAAAATGAATTCAAAATTGATTCAAAAACATCTTTATTCAAGAAAAAAGAAAATGAATTCAAAATTGATTTAAAAATATCTTTATTCAAAAAAGAAGAAAATTTGAATTTATCAATTCCTGTAATTATTTTAGATCAATGTAGAACACAAAAATTGTTAAAATTCATAAATGAAAACGAAAGAGTAGCTTATAATTATATAAAATGGAATTCAATTGTTCGTGCTGCGAGAGAATTGTTAGTTGAAAACACGTATGTTCCTGAAACTCTCTATTGTTTATTATATGCGAATTATATTGATAAATTTTTAACTCCACATCATTTTGACCGTTATGGTAGATTTGTAGATTATGTAACACAGATAACTCAAGAAGATATTGAAAATAATGTGCTAAATTCGGAACTAGACAATGTTATTAAATTAATTGAAAAACAATATGAACGTGATAATTATAGAAGAGGTCAATTATCAGTTGACGCGATAAATCGAAACTATAAAAAACTTCAATATTCGATAACCGACGACAACATGAACAGCTTGAGGAAGGAAATTTGTGAGCAAGAAATAAATTCTAAATTCGATAAATTTATTTTTAAAGTCCGCCTAACCAGAAATAAACCTGTGTATGCGCTGTTTTCAACTGTTTTAACAGAACTCATAGATGACATGTGTAAAGGTTTTTTTAATCGGCAATGTTTAACAAAAACACCAGAATGTGTTAAAACAATAAAAAGTTTTGATGGTCACTCAATGTACAATAGTCTTCTTTCAGAATTTGATGGATATCAAACACCATTTGGTTTAGATTATAGTTTTAAGAAACTACAAGAATTTATTCAAGGCAATGGAGTATTAACACAACTTAACGATATCTTGAACGAAATTAATTTAAATTCAGAAAAAGCATTTTATGTGAATTTCTTTCAACAATATTGCATAAAACCTGAAATAGAAAAGAACTTTGCAATATTCTCAATATTGAATAGTGAGAATTTTGCAAAAGTATTTAACTGTCCAGTAGGTTCACTAATGAATCCAAATCCGATATGCAAATAAAAGTATAAAAGCGAAGAAAAAACAAAATAATTTTTCAAATTTTTAAATAAAAAGTAACCGAAATGAATGAACGCTTTACGCTGACATATGAATTTACTTATGAACGCAAATAAAAATAACAAAAATTATTCTATTTTACATTTTTCTTCTAAAAAAATTTATTATAAAATTTAATTCATCAAAATTATTACTTTAATTATTGATTAATATTTACAAATTGAAAACAATGAATTTTTAACGAATAAATAGTATAAAAAAATCCATTCTTGTTTTATTTGAAGACAAATTTGATTTGATATATTTCTTTGTTTTCGAAATGAATGTAACCATATTTATTATTCTGTTTATGAAAATAGATTTTTCATGTTTGTAATGAACATGTAAAATATGTGTAAAATCAAAATAACGTTTTAGACATGTATAATCAAATATCTTGTGAAATGTTTCCGAAACAAAAATGATTCGAAGGAGTAAAAACACTTGTTCCGTATAAAATACATTTCTTATTCAATAATTATATCATTTATTAAATATTATTTTACGCAAGTACACAAATAATACCAAATATTATTTATTTTAGAAAATAATTTTGAAAAAATTCTAACAAATTTAAGAATTAATTTAAGTTTCATATACTTAATTTAATTATATTATATGCTGTACAACAAATGAAAACAAGAAGCTTTCAGCAACTTTCAGTGTGTTCTCAGTATAAAACAAAATTACATACTTATACATAGAGACATATGTACATAAATATATTTACGTATTTAGTACCGTAAAAGATTAGCAAAAAAACACATTTAAACCAGTGTAAAAAATCTATACAAGAAAAGTTGAAAAAATTCTTCACGTAGTCATATGAAGAAGCTCAGTTTATTCTCAATAAAGATTATTTTTAATACTTAAACGTTTATACCATCAAGAATTTCAAAAATGTCTAAATTTGTATTAAATAATGATAAGAGTTATTTACTTTATTAAATAGTCATATTTGTGTACATCCTTGACTTAATAAAAACATAAAATACATTCGAACATATCTACGTTATACAAATGTAAATTTCATATTATTAATATTTGCTACACCTCTGTAATGAAAATATCTGTGTATGTTCTTGTAAAAATCAAATTTAAACCTTAACAATTAAATGGAAACGGAGAAAACTGGAAAATATATAATACTGAATATTTTGATAACAGTTACATACAGAAAAAGGAAAATGAATGTATAGGTATGAAATATCCTTAGTATTAAAACCACTTGTTTTCTCTTCTTCTTTTAATTCTTAAAAATATGATTTTCTTTTGTGTAATAAATTTTCATATTTTACAAACAAAAAAAATTCTTTTAATAAATGTATGTACACACATTTATGCTTGGAAGTTTTCAAAAACTGTATATCATTTTTTTCTTATACTTTATTTTACAAGCAGTTTTCCTTTACAAAAATATGTCTAATGTTATTTCATCCGTGTAATTCATCAATTGAAAATGTGAATAAAATATAATCTAAATGGTAAAAGAACAAAACGAAGAAATAAACAAATCATATTGTGAAAAAATATATTTTCAGAATATTCAACCCATAAAAAACAAAAAAAATAATTTGTGTACTTAATTAATGTTTTTTATTTATTTTATTTTTCACAAAAACTTATCTTACAAAGTAATATTTGATCAAAGTTTTGGTAATTCATATCGCTCAAATGTTACACATGTCTCTCATTTCTTATCAATTTAAAAACGAATTTACTCGTAGGTTATTTTTAAAAGGTAAAAGGAAGCAAACATACTTTTCTATTACGACTTATATTTTTTCTTTTTTTTTTAATATGTATAGAACTTGATTATATTTTTGCTTTTATTTGACCTTTATAAATAAGTTTTGTTTTTAATTTCTGAACTAAATTAACGACCTAACAGATAATATATATTTGTATATCTCATTTGAAACTTTTTACTCTGAAAAAGTGTTTTATAACCGAAATTCAATAATTGTTTTTTGTCTCCCCTCACAAACATAAAAATATTTTTCTTCAAGTAAGTATATAAGAAACATCAGATTAAAAATTGTTGTCAGTATCATAAGAAATTTAACTGAAAATAAAAGTGATTATAAATTTTAAACTTAACAATACAATACAATACAATATGTTTCGTTCCAGTATAAGTTTTATACTGTTCATTTTAATTCAATTTATATTAAGTTCAATTACCGTTGCTAAAGTAACATTTGATTTTGACACAAATGAAGTGAAAAGTTATAATGAAGAAATTAAAAAGTGGATGAATTTTAATATTGATCCCTGTAATAATTTTGTAGATTATGTATGTGGAAATTTTGATGATTATGGAAATTATTCTAATTACGCGTATTCCGCTTCATCAGATTTAAACACGTATTCAAGAATATTTGATGCTAAAGAATCTGATTTAAAACCAGTCGAGTTGTATGCAAAACATTATTTTTTACGGCATTTAATGAAAAAACAAGAAACTTTTAAAGAAAACATCGAATCAGATGGATTGAAATGGCCTATTACAGAAGAAAATTGGAATTCCAACAATAAAAGCTGGCTAACCGGTATATTCGCTTTTCAAACGTCCTTAACTCATCCATATGAGGTATTTGATCTGAAAATTGAAACAAATATGATTTATTTAAGTCCGAAGAGAACGGATACATTTGGTAATTTACGTGGATTACAAGATCCAGAACAAAGAAGTCGGTTAAGACACACGATTGTGAGACTTGGATTTAGTGATAATAATACAACAAAAATTATTGATGAAATGACCGAATTCACGACTAAACTTTACAATGAAATTAAAAGTTGTGCATCAGAAAATGATTGGTACAGAGAATTAAAATTGAATGAATTCAGAAATGAGTTCAAATTAATGGATAAACTCATAAGAATAGAACGCGTTAATTTATCAACCCCTGTAATTACTTTAGATCAATGTAGAACACAAAAATTGTTAAAATTAATAAATGAAAACGAAAGAGTAGCTTATAATTATATCAAATGGAATGCACTTGTTAATGCTGCAAAAGCTCCGTTAATAGAGAAATTATATGAGCCTATTCATTGTTTAATATATGCGAGTTATATTGATAAATTTTTAACTCCACATCATTTTGATCGTTATAATAGATTTGTAGATTATGTAGCAGAAATACTTGTACAAGATATTGTAAATAATGTGCTGAATTTGGAAGAAAAACATGTTGACAGGTTTATTAAAAAACAAAATTACATTAGAAATTATAAAACAAATCAATTAACAATTGACGACATAAATCTAAACTATGAAAAGATCCAACATTTGATAACCGATGATAACATCGACCAATATACGAACACAGTTTGTAAGCTAGGGTCAAATTATGATTTTAATAAGTATATTTTGTATGTCCGTCTTAACGGCAATAAACCTGTATATACCCTGTTTTCAACAAAATTGCCGCAATTGGTTGATGATATCATTACAAACTCGTATATATGGAGTTCTTCAAGCAAAGTACCCGAATGTGTTAAAACAATAAACAGTTTTGATGGTCACTCAATGTACGATTATATTCTTTCATCATATGATATTCATATAAGACCTTTTGATTTAGATTATAGTTTTAACAAATATCAAGAATTTCTTCAAAGCAATGGAATATCAACACAACTTAACGACATCCTGAACGAAATTAATTTAAATTCAGAAAAAGCATTTTATGTGAATTTCTTTCAACAATATTGCATAAAATCTGAAACAGAAAAGAACTTCGTAATATTCTCAATATTGAATAGTGAGAATTTTGCAAAAGTATTTAACTGTCCAGTAGGATCTTTAATGAACCCGAAACCCATATGCAAAGAAAAGGAAGAAGAAGAAGAAAATCCATTTTTGTAATTTTTAAAAGTAAACGAAATAAATTTACTCTGATATAAACAAAAATTACAAAAATTGTTCACTTTGTTCTACTAAAAAATTTGAATTTTAAATTTAATCCAATAAAATCAATATTTTAATTATTGATTAATATTTAGAAATTGAAAAAAAAAAATGAATTTTTGACTAATAAATAATATTTAAAAAATCCATTCTTGTTTTATTTAGATACAAATTTCTAGTTCGATTTATATAATTCACATTTTATGTGACGATTACGGAAATTTTTTTTGAGTTGAAATTATAATGACCTTAATAAAGTCAATAAATAGAAAATTAAAAATTATGATTAGAAAAACAAAAATAAATTCAAATGATAATTATCAACAACTTACAGACTTTATATTTTCAATTTTATGTTTGTATAATTTATACATTCTTGTTTACACATATGTATGTACATAATAAACAAATATTTTCGTTTGAATTTTTTTATTTTTTATTTTTAAAGATACTTAGTCTAATTTTGGTTTAATATTATTCAATTTAGCCGATAGAAGCTGTTTGATATTCGATATATGTATGTACTTTAATTTAAAATTATTTCATTTGCTGTTAATTACAAGTGCATTATATCACGTTTATGTATAGGTATATCATATGAATACATGTTAATTATTATGTAATGTATCATGTTTATTTGTTATGTAAATTATATTCATTTCTTTTGTATTTGTTATTTTAACTTTTTAATGCATTCTATGAGTATAGTATTTTCTCTGTTAAAATATTTTAAAAATTAATTAAAAATAAATATTTAATTAGATTTTTTTTTTGAAATTTTTGTTTACACTTTAAATAAATAAAAATTTTCAAAATTTTCTTAGTACAATATAAAATTCGAAAAATTTCTAAAATTTATTCAGTTTAAGATATTTTGAAATTTAATACAAAATATGAATTTAATCTTACATAAAATCCTTCTCTATATACAATAAAATTGAAATAATTTATTTAAGATTTTATTTGATTACAATTTCATACAATTTATTACGTATTCATTCATACATAAAATAAGTGCAAAAAAAAATATTAAAGATATATTTTATGTATCTGTTAACATAATATTATGAAATGTTAATAGATATTTCATTAATTTATATGATTTCAAAAGCGATAAAAGCTATACAAACAGGGTAGATTCATACACTTGAACTATATTTACGTATATCAATGTACAAAATTTACTTAATTTTCAATAATTTAGATATATTCACAAATAAATCTGTATTTATATTAAACAAAAACATAAATACTACATATGTATGTATGTATATTTTTATTATACATGTATTTAGAATATTCTTGTATAATGTAGTTGACATCTATTCAAAATGTAATTTGAGTGATGTATGATTAAATAAAAGAATTTTTGTAAATTATATTTCTTTGTTTTCGAAATGAATGTAACCATATTTATTATTCTGTTTATGAAAATAGATTTTTCTTGTTTGTAATGAACATGTAAAATATGTGTAAAATCAAAATAACGTTTTAGACATGTATAATCAAATATCTTGTGAAATGTTTCCGAAACAAAAATGATTCGAAGGAGTAAAAACACTTGTTCCGTATAAAATACATTTCTTATTCAATAATTATATCATTTATTAAATATTATTTTACGCAAGTATACAAAAAATACCAAATATTATTTATTTTAGAAAATAATTTTGAAAAAATTCTAACAAATTTAAGAATTAATTTAAGTTTCATATACTTAATTTAATTATATTATATGCTGTACAACAAATGAAAACAAGAAGCTTTCAGCAACTTTCAGTGTGTTCTCAGTATAAAACAAAATTACATACTTATACATAGAGACATATGTACATAAATATATTTACGTATTTAGTACCGTAAAAGATTAGCAAAAAAACACATTTAAACCAGTGTAAAAAATCTATACAAGAAAAGTTGAAAAAATTCTTGACGTAGTCATATAAAGAAGCTCAGTTTATTCTCAATAAAGATTATTTTTAATACTTAAACGTTTATACCATCAAGAATTTCAAAAATGTCTAAATTTGTATTAAATAATGATAAGAGTTACTTAATTCATTAAATAGTCATATTTGTGTACATCCTTGACTTAATAAAAACATAAAATACATTCGAACATATCTACGTTATACAAATGTAATTTTCATATTATTAATATTTCCTACACCTCTGTAATGAAAATATCTGTGTATGTTCTTGTAAAACTCAAATTTGAACTTAAACAATTAAATGGAAACGGAGAAAACTGGAAAATATATAATACTGAATATTTTGATAAAAGTTACATACAGAAAAAGGAAAATGAATGTATAGGTATGAAATATCCTTAGTATTAAAACCACTTGCCACTTGTTTTCTCTTCTTCTTATTATTCTTAAAAATATGATTTTCTTTTGTGTAATAAATTTTCATATTTTACAAAAAAAAAAATTCTTTTCATAAATGTATGTACACACATTTATGCTTGGAAGTTTTCAAAAACTGTATATCATTTTTTTCTTATACTTTATTTTACAAGCAGTTTTCCTTTACAAAAATATGTCTAATGTTATTTCATCCGTGTAATTCATCAATTGAAAATGTGAATAAAATATAATCTAAATGGTAAAAGAACAAAACGAAGAAATAAACAAATCATATACATATTGTGAAAAAAATATATATTTTCAGAATATTCAAAACAATAAAGAAAAAAATAAGTAAATAAAACATTTTTTTAAAAAAAAGAAAAAATACATTTGAAATATATAAAAATAAAAACGTTATGATAAAAATTGAAGAAAGATCTGATGAATACAATAAAATAAATATATGTACATAGAATAAAGCTACAAATATGAAAAATGATATTCCCTTGATAACAAAAGCAAAAATATTAAAGAAAAAACGAAAAAAAAAACGAATCTACAAAAGTTACATGGTACAGATGATATTAAATTGTGACTTGAATTTATGATAAATAAACATTAATGTAGAAAGACACAAAATTCAGGTATAACTTAGGTAACTTATGTGGATACAAATATACACGCATATTTATAAAATCTCGTACATATGTATGTATGTAAGTACGTAGATATATGTTTGAAAATACAAAAGGTATAAAACGCATATTTACGAGTACATAAATATGGTATACAAAAATCATATTGATGCTTTCATGTAGATACTCTTTTATATAGTAAAAAAGATAAATTCACTTTATATAGTATATACATATTTTTCGATTTGTTTTTCCATAGTGAATTCATGTAACAAATTTGTTGCTAGCTTACAAAATAATTTAAATTATTATTTGTTTTTAAATCCACTATGCACATACATACGTATAAAAAAACATATTTTAATGTATTGGCATTACATCAAAAAGTATTTCCAAAAAATCGAGTATTCTATTTCATTTTTTAGTAATTAGAAATTTCAATCTGTGTAAATATAGATATAAAAGCAAGTATCTATTTTCACAATTGAAATCGTTTTTCCTGGTTTTTTGTTTTTTAATTTTTTTTTATTTACTTCCTAATTTGTCAATATTTAATATATAGTACATAGAAATTTTATTTTGAATTTTAAATATGTTTTGAAAAATAAAACCTGTACATATGTGTATAGGTATATATTTTTTTTAAATTTTCTTCTTTACATACAGTTAAAATGAACAAAAATTTTCAATTTCCGTTTATCGTATTTTCATTAAAAATATATATTTTATAATTAATTCTATCTAAAACAGAAGATTATAATATTAATTGATATTTAACATAATATGCAAATATGATTTTTATATAATGTATTTATTATTTTATATATTTTCAAAATTAAATTCATAATATAGATAATTAAAAATCAAATACAGTGAATGTATTCAATTTTCTTTTGTATTTTTATTTTTTTTTTATTTTTTCAAAAATATTATATTAAATTAAAACATATTTATTTATAATTAAATACCGTATAAATAATATTCACTAACATTGTATTTAATAAAAAAAAAAACAAAATTATTTTCCAATTAATATTATAGTCAATTACCAGTCATAAACAAATAAAGTAGATAAAATAAATTTATACGAAATAATTTTTAATTTTTGGTATTGACAAAAACACAAAAAAAAAAAAAAACAAAACAAAATATCTCTTTTATGTTGATATTTTAAAACAATAAATAAAACACAAAAATCTGATAAACTTTTAAAACTTCATTAAAATAAATTTTATTTTATTCTATTTTATGGTATGTAACATATGAATGGAATCATATCATATAAAAATGATGTATAAATAATAGAAAAGTATCAAAAGTTAAGAAAAAATATATTTGTATGTACGAGGGTGGGGTGAAAAGTTATCGTATTTATATACACCTACTTTCCAGTTCAAGTATACGTGAAAATTCATACAAAAATGTGTACAAATTGTCGATTATACGTGGACGTATACCCCATGCACTAATTCGACGCAGTTATGGGAGTATATATATCTTTTTTCTTCTCTTGTAATTTTTAATAAGATCATCTTACGAATAGTATTACCAAATCTTTAAAGTTATCATGTAATACGAGATGAATTTTTTTAAATATAAATATATAGCGACGTAAAGTGGTACTACTTTAAGTCATTTCCATAAGACCTTAACTGCATCGAATTAATGTGTGAAGTATAGTCAAGTATTAAAGTAAATTTATTGAAATTTAAATTTATATCTTTTTCATATTACTTTGTTTTAGTGTATCAGTTAATCATGTAAACAAAACCGTAAAATAGGTAACCGTAAACTTGTATATGTATGTATGCATGTATAACAGTGTACAGTATATACCATATTAAATAATACCATAGATCCTTGTATATTGTATTTTATACAAGTCTAAAATAAAATAACCAACAAAATAAATTACATAGACCTAAATTTTATTCTAATAATGTTCTAATGATGATTCTAAAACTTTTAGAGGTTTTTCTAAACTTTATTATTAATTGTTCAACACACATATACACACACATTTACTTAGCATACTGGCATTTTGTTCTACTTATAAATAAATGTCTATATAAAATTTACAAGCATATAGGCTTGTATCCTGATAATTGTAAAATTATACATACCTAAAATTTTACATCAGATAGATCATTTGAAAATTGAAAATAGAATTTCAATTAAATACAAAAAAAAAAAAAAACAACATATAGAGAAAAAAATAAAATTAAATTACTTTTAAGCATAGAAAATAATAATATTACATTAAAAACAAATTATATGCTTTAAAAATTTTGTGGTTAAAGAAAATTTTCAAGATAACCCTGTTTGTTTTTTTTTGTTTTGAAAATTTAAAATCATTTTACTTTTCTGGCTATTTATTAATTCTTTGAAATAAGTTTTTTGTATATAATTTTTTTTTTAAACAAAAAAAAAAAAATTCAATTTATTATTATTTTTATTTTAACTGAAAAATATTTAATCTAATCTTATTTTCTTGAATATTATTTTCTATTTTTTTTTTTTTAATCAAAATATTTTACATACTATGATTATATAGGACGTATGTATCTGTCTGTACATATATAATATGTTGTATGTTAAAGCCTAAGAATTTAATATTTCTCATATTAAAAAATTTTCAAAAGCATAACCGAAAAATAAAAAAATTTCAGGCAAAAATTTTAAGAATTTTAACATTTTTTAAAAATTAAATAAAACTAGGATATATTTTGTCTTTTTTTTTTTTTGTGTGAAGTATTTTAAAAATATCTTGTTTTTTTTTTGTTCATAGTAAATGTATGTGGGTTGAAGAAAAATAAAAAAATAAATTTATTTATTTTAAGTTTTTGGATGATAAACC
Source organism: Anthrax anthrax (assembly GCA_963971155.1). Lineage (NCBI taxonomy): Eukaryota > Metazoa > Arthropoda > Insecta > Diptera > Bombyliidae > Anthrax > Anthrax anthrax. Next base: position 5,202,702 of record OZ020123.1, read on the forward strand.
ATAAATTTATGAAAACCCAATTTAAAAAGTAGATGGTGTAATTTCAAGTAATTTGATTTTTTTTTTTTAATATTTATTTTTATAAGATAATTACAATTATTTTTTATAATTTTTTTTTTTATATAAAATTATTTTGTATAATTTAATTTTATAAATAAAATAAAAAAAATATGGAAAACTTTCAATTATTTACAATAATTTAATTTTGTTGAAAAGAAAATTTCGATACAAAACATTAATTTTTAATGCTATAATAATTATAATTAATAATCATAACGCATAAACACATCGACTTCTTTCTCTTGTATATACATACATACATATATAAGAAAAATAAAAACTTTTCATTGTATGTATTCAATTAAATTTAAGAACAATTTATTCGACAAAAACTTTTAACTAATCTATGGTATTTAAAACATTAAATTGAGAAAAATTATAACAAAAAAAAAAAAAAACATATATACTTTGTACTTTAAATATTTTCACTAAATGTCTTATAATGGGAGTACATATATGTGTCTCTTTTCTTCTCTCACAATTTCTAATAAGAGCATTTCACGAGCAGTGTTACCACAATTCTCAAAGTTCTCATACAATATGAGATGAACTCTTTAAATATCAATATACAATGATTTAAAATGATACTACTTTTTGTAGTTTCCATAAGGCATGTAGTGAAAATATTTAAAGTACAAAGTATACATATATTTAAAACAGAATAAACATTTAATTTGATTCATTAATTTTATTTATTTATTTTATTTAAAATAATATTATCTCTTGATCATTTAATATTATTTACGATGAACCAGATGCTTTCAAAGTTGACTACTGTTTTCATAAGTATAAAATTTATTTAAAATATATTTATGACCTGTGATGTATGTACTTAGTATACATATATAGGGGATACAGAGTATGTATTTAGTGTGTACAGTATAATATAATTGAATATAAATACGTTACGTATATAATATTAACAATTTAATGTAAATGGTAACATAAATAACTTTTAACAAACTCGTTAAGTATTTAAGTTAAAAGGAATTTTGAAATTTAAGATTACAAAAATTTAATTGTAAAAAATAAAGTAAAATTTATATGAAAAATGTTAAAATTTTCATTTTTTATTTATTTTATTATTTTTTTTTTTTTTCGTTACCCAAGTACATTATGTTGTGTATGTACACATGTACTTCAGTTTCCATTTGTATAACCTTGCAATTGTTTTTTTAACCTTTAACATAACATTCATACATAATGAAATAATAAATAAGGTAAAATGAAATTTGAACTTAATTGAAATGTTATGTTCGTTTTTATTTTATTTATTTATTTATTTTTTTTTTTTTCTCAAAATTAAATAATAATAATTACTTAAGAAATTTAATACTAATTTGAAAGCATCACATATCCATCACTGATGTGAAATTGAATGTTTGTTTTTTGATACGAAAAATTAATCAACTCTGACTTTGAATATCAACAGACTTTTTAAAAAAACAATTTTTTTTTCTTTCTTTTAATTTTATATTTTTAAATATGAAATGAAAAGAAAAAACAAACCCTTATTACATGAATGAAAACTTTATTTATCCTTTTTAATTTAAATTAAATATTTCCTGTTTTTTTTTTTTTTTTCAAAATAAAACAGGTTTTATTTTAATTAATTTTGATTTATTTTTGTTTAATATTATTATTTGTATGTATGTATGTAAGATCGGAAATTAATTGTAGGAAATTACTTTGTAGAAAACATTTGTAATGTTTTCTGAAAAACTAACAACAATGTGAAATATATCAGAAATAAAAGTTTTGTTGGAAGTGTGGCGACCCGTGAGATTCGAACCTACGTCTTCTGAATTACTAAGCCACCCGCTTTACCCACTAAGCCATCCAACTGGATTACTTTCCTCTGATATATTTCCTATTACTATTTTTTCTCATTCCCACATTCGGCCATTCCTGACTATACATCTGCCCTCAGATGTATTACCGTTTTTTCGTTAGTCTTCTTGTTCTGTCTGTCATCGTTTGTCAACTTCTACTATATTCTCACTATATAGTAAAGTTTTTATCACCGGTTGTACTATTCACACTAATAGTACTTCTACCTTCTTTCTACATCCACGTAATAACTCATAATAACATCGTCCACGTAACAAATTCATCGTCGCCATTAAACTTACAAAAGTCTTCAGTCTGTGTCTAGGGTAAGTCCCTAAGTCTAGTTCATCCCGGTTGAGCCCCCAAATGTAAGATCGGAAATTAATTGTAGGAAATTACTTTGTAGAAAACATTTGTAATGTTTTCTGAAAAACTAACAACAATGTGAAATATATCAGAAATAAAAGTTTTGTTGGAAGTGTGGCGACCCGTGAGATTCGAACCTACGTCTTCTGAATTACTAAGCCACCCGCTTTACCCACTAAGCCATCCAACTGGATTACTTTCCTCTGATATATTTCCTATTACTATTTTTCTCATTCCCACATGTATACCTACAAACATATATAATACACAATACTAACTTAATTTTATTTTCTTCAAAATTTTCATTTATTCCGCAAACATTTTATTCAATTTTCCTTTTATTTATTCATGTTCTCACATACATAATAATGTACATACATACATGAATCTTTTTCAATTTATAATATTATTTCTGTATTTTATTGTTATTTTGTTAACATTATAATATAAATCAATTATTGAATTTTCTTAATAGTAATTCTATGCTTTAGTAAACACATTCATGTTTACACGTTATTTATTATATATGTATACGTTACATTCAAAGTCTATGTATATCATCACTATATCAAATTATTATGGTTTTATGTCTGTGGCTATAGTTTAGTACTTATATACATTACGTACACATACATACATACAAGTATATAAAATATTGTCGTCATTGTTGAAATATAACATTAATTTTATTATTATTGTATTATGATAGTCATCATCATCGTCATCGTCATCATCATCATCATCATCATCATCATTGTCGTCCTTTAACATCTCATGTTGTTAAACAACAACTAAGGACTCTTTAAAAATTAATTTCGATTCTTTACTTTTTGTCAAGAATACATAAATTTATGCTTTATGGTTTATGTAGTATAATATTATATGAATTTGTAATATTAAATACAAGAGAACTTCAATTTATTTTAAATACTACTTGTACCATTAATACCACTAGAATGTGTACTTACTGAGTACTACTGATATGAAAAAAAAAATATATATATAATTTTTATACAATGTAATTTTTTTTTATATATGTGTGTGTATTTAGGAACCTATGAATATTAATTTATTATTTTGTAGTTGTATTTACGATGCCAATTTTTGCAATATTCTCTTGAAATTTAATGGTATATAAATGTACATATGTGTACATAAATTATGTGAAAAAAAAATGCTGTCTACAATTTAATACTAGTATTTACATATTTTAAGAACATACGATAAAATGAAAATTTTCATATAATTTCTTTGATTTTCTTACTTATCATTTTAGATAATTCTTAAGTAAACAAAACAGCAAATATTGTCTTATATGTACATCTGTATAATAGAAGAATTTTTTTTTTTTTTAACAATTTTTATTTTCCTTACAAAAACCAAAAAATCATTTTTATGTAAATAAATGAACATCATAAGCAAAATTTAAAATTGAAAAACTGAAATAAAAAAAAAATTTATATAAATTATCAGCTATTGCTATTACTAATGTGCCAGTATCCCATCATTAATTTACTAATTAATAAATTTTGTTCTGTTTTACTTTTTATTTTTTTTATTTTTTTTTTTTTTTATTTTTTTTTTTTTTTTTTTTTTTTTTGTAAAGAAATTCTTATCATTTTTTATCGTATTATACACGCAACTTTTATAAATGAAAATAAATTTTCCAGCAAATACAAATTCGTATGTATTATGTACATATGTATATTGTACTAATTACATCAAATACTTAGTACACATATCCGGTCATTAACTTAATTTTCTTTACATATAAACGTATGTACATATTTATGTATGGAAACATACATTTTAACTAATGTAAATAATTTAATTAAAATTTTCAATGGAAAGCGCAAAAAAAAACAAAATGCAAAGAAAAAATGTCTACAGGAAATAAGTTTTTTATTTTTATTTTTATATGGATGTACAAACATATGTATCTGTTATATTTATATGAATTTTTTACAAACGAATTTATATTTAAAGAAATCTTTCAATTTAAGTGCATATGAACGTAAAACTGAGACACACACACGTACATACGTATTTATCAAACCGTATTAATTTTAATTATACGAACCTAGTGAAAACAAATTATAACAGTCTCATTGCAGGTTTATATTATAATAACTAAGGTTTGATACCAAAGTAATATATGACTATAAAAAATATACATATGTATGTATATCTATAAAGTAATTTTAGATGAAGAAGGATAAACGGATGTAAAATAAAAAGCGCAAAAATATTTTAATTGGCCGTTAAGGAGAAAAAAAAACAAGCGAATTTTCATGAAAAACAGAAATAATTTATTTCATCTGTAAAAAAAGCAAAAGGACAAAAGGACATAGTAAATATAGAGATAAGGATACCAACGTTGAAAGAAAAATTAGAAAAAAATTCTTTAAAAAAAAAAAAAAAAAGTGGAAAAAGAAAATTAATTCTACTAACTATATTAATTTTGAAGAAAAATTTTTTCGCCTAGCCTAAAGCCTCGTGTTACAATAATAATACGTAATACATCTAAAAAATTAAATTTTCTTTTTTCTTTCTTATTCGTGTACGTACATATATACTTAAATAGGTATCATTTAATCATTTTACTCATTTTACTCTATGTTATCGTCTAAAGTATCTCATCAAATAAAGTATCCTAACAGTTAATAAAAGAAATTTTCTTTTGAATTTTGTTCTTCGTAAATTTATACGTTAAGAAAATATTAAGGATTTTATTTTTTATCAACACTTCAAAATAAAAAAAAAAACGTAAATATTAAGAAAAGTGGTACACATATAGTATGAAAATGTATATATTTTATACTTTAACCAAAATTGAAATTTATTTTTAGTTAAAAGACAATAACACTTAACACAATTCAAATGTATAAGTTTCTTTTATTTTTGTTGATATTAAAATAAAAATACAATTCTTTTAAATGTTTTATGAATTCGTTGTCTGAAACAAAACCTTGTATTTCTTGCATTTAAAGGTACATACTTATATACAATAATTTTATTATGAAATAAATTTAAAAACATTTATAAGAAAGAAAAAAAAAAATATAAATGAGAAATAAGACAACGTAAAATTCATTTCAAGGACACTACAAGCATTATTTTTTCATTTTAGTTGAATAAAAAAATATTATACTAAATATTAAATAGATTTATTTGGTATATACACAATGAACCAACAACAGGACAAAATAAAATTAAAAGGAGAAAAATAATTGGAAAATAAAAATGAAAAATTTCGATTAATATTTAAGAAAACAAAAATAAAAATAAAAAAATAAAAAGAATTTAGATAAAAGAGAGAAAAGAAATTAAGAAAAATGAAGCTTATATGATTGTCTAGAATTAAATTATATAAGATTATGTACTCGGATATTTCATATTTTCTATGAATTAGAGTCTGGTAATACATAAAAACTTAAAGCAAAAACTATGTTTTTCGAACAATAATACATTTTTCTTTGCAACGTTTACATGTGTTTATATAATATGAAGAGTAAGGCTTTAAAAAAACAATCGTAAGTCGTTTCAAATAATTTTATTTTTATGTTTTATTCCTTTTTCATTGCTATCATTTTTGTATTTTTGTATTTTTGTATTTTAAAATGTATCATAGAATTATGAACTCCAGAAGACGAAGCAATTTTCGTATACCTGAACATTTGTGCAAATTGAACAAAAGTAAGCGAAAAGCAAAAAAAAAAAATATATACATTTTCTATTTTTCTTCTTTTTCCTTCATCTATTAATTTTTGAATCAGAATAAAACGTATACAGAACATATACACACCCCTATTTCATACTAAAAGGTAAAACAACACACCAATACACCACCACTTCTGTCTAAATGTGAATAAAAATAAAAGGTAAAATTTTAAATTCCTAAAAATCCTAGCAATATTCAACAAATCCATGCAATTACAATATGGATCTAAAGATTTTCTATAACAGTTAAATGGTTATAGGTATGTTTACATTTTATTTCTACAAGTTTTCATTGTTTTTCTTTACTTTTGTTTCAATTTTTCATTTCCATTATTTTTGTTGCTATTTATTAGATTTTTATTTTGTATTTATTTTTACTTTTTTTATTTTTTATTTTTTTTTTTGTTCTTACAATAAATTTTCTTGTTTTTCTTTTTTCATGTTTACATTTCTTCATTTTTTTTTGTTTTGCTTTTTTTTACCTTTTTTTATTCAAGATAAATTGATTTTTGTAGTACTTGAACATACGTATTTGAAAAGCATTTATATATGAAAAATATTGTAACGTTACTTACATTTTTATTATGATAAATACATATTTATTTTTTTTTTTTTTATTTTTTTATTTTTCTGTTTTTTTTTTTTTTAAATAAATGAAAAGTATGTATTTTTATTTTATATTTTGTTCTTTCTTTATTCTGGATTTTAATAATGATTAAATGAAATGTACCATAAAAATTTATATACATGTAAAAAAAACAAAAAATATTTTATGTAATAATAATAAAATTTCATGATTTTTTTCGCACTTTATATATAAATATGTAAATAACGTATATCAATTGTAAAATTAAATGTTTCAAATGATACACAAAAAAAAAAAAATAAATAAAGTTAATTTTATTACTTTTTATCTAGAAATGAAATAACAAATAAAATAATAACCAACGAAAAGGAATAATCTTTACAAAGGTCAAAATGTTCATATGCAAAATGAAAAAAAAAAAAAACAAAAAAAAATTTAGTATATTCATTTTTTACGGTTTAAGCTCAATAATAAATTTCGAAGGTGTACAGAACTTACATAAAAAATCAATAAGGTCATATTAAATTTTTTTAAAATAATTATACTAAGAAAAATTAATTATTTTCAATAAAAAAAAAAAAAAAAAAAAAACTGTTAAATTTAAAAAATATATTCTCATTAAATTTCTTTTTTAGATTCTTTTTTTTTTTTGTTTTGTTTTGTTTTGTTTTTATCAATATACGGAAATATTTAAATAAGTTATTTACTGTAATGAATTGATTAAAAAGTTCATTGGTCAGTCAATAGCATTTAAACTGATTTTCATTTAAAATCTACAAAATACATGTACATGCATTTATATACAAAAAAATTACAATACATCTGTCTAGTCAAATAGTAATTAAGTTTTAATGTACTACAATGTAAGACATTTTGATAATTTCTTCTTGTATTTATTTATTTTCTTGTTTACGATAGAAATAATAATTAATCATGTTGTTATTTTCATTTTTATTTGTTTTTCAATTTTTTTTTCCCCCGTTTTTTTTTTTTTTTTTTTTGAATCTTATCATCTGAATGTGATAATCAGTACAGTCTGTGCTATGTTTAATAAGAATTAAATTGTTTGTTGACTAAAACAATCTATATAAAAGTAAAAGGAATAAGAATTATAAAATTTCACATTATCAGTACACAGATACATATGTACATAATTATCACCAGTAACTATGTAATACATTTTATTTATTTTCTTATTTTTTTTTTTTCCAAAAAAAAATTTAATGGAATTTTCTTTTTAAGTATCAAAATAATTGACAAAATATTTTATTTAATATTTAGTATTATTTGAATTTTTGTATTGTTTAGTATTCTCGAAAATCATAATAAATTTTGAAATTGGAATACCCAATTTATTATGAAGATTACAAATAACAATCATAAAAAAAATCTTATAAAAAAAAAATTTCATATCCAATGAAAAGTAATTAAATTTTAAAAGTAATAATTCTTTTGAAAAAGAAAAGGCAAAATGTTATAAACTTTTTATATTATGTAGTAAAAAGCAGACAAATAAAAGTTGTAGTAAAATTTTGTTTTTTTGTTGTTTTTTTTTTTTTTTTCATTTTCCTGGGTTTAATTCTTGTGAAAATTTGAATAAACAATAATTTCATGTTAATTATAAAAATTATGTTAACGAAATTCAAATATTAAAAACGTTAATAACGATAATGCAAAAGATTTAAAAATTTAAAAACAGTGAAAAACAAAAAAAAAATTTAAAAAAAAGTTAAAGACAGGGAAAAACAAAAAAAAAAAATTTAAATTAAAGACAGTGAAAAACAAAAAAAAAAAATTTAAAAATTAAAAACGTTAGTCCCTTTGTGAAATTTGGAAAAAAAACGATCAAATTATTAAATAAATTTAAAATAACTTGTAATTATTATTACATCATAACGAATAAATTTTTTAAATAAAATTTATAAAAAAAAAATGAAGAGTTTTAGAAAATTTTTAATATTTTTAAATTTTATATTAATATTTAAAGTTCATCAAAGTAATCAATATTTAATTGATTATAATTCATATTTAAACAATAATCATGACAATTTTAATAATAATAATAATGATAGTATTAATTGGGATCAAAATTATGAAAATTACTTAATAATTGAATATGGTAAAACAATGAGAAATTTAATGAATTTCAATGTTAATCCATGTGATAATTTTATTGAATATGCATGTGGTAATTATAATGAAAATTATAAAAATTATGGTATTGGTAAATATCCAAATTTAGATGATAAATATTTAATTGAAATGGCTTTATATAATGATGATAATATAATAATTGAGAAAAATGAAAATTTATTAAATAATACAAATAATATAAAAAAAAATTTTATAAAAAATTTACAAAAAGTTAAAAATTTTTATGAAACATGTGAAAATGATGAAAAATTACGTATTGAAAATTTTGTTAAAAATTTAGATAATTGGCCAATATTAAATGATACATTAGAATATAATGATATTATTCATATAAATGATAATATAAAAATTGGTCCATTAATTGAATATCGTAATACTGGTGATAAAATTGTTATTTATCCAGGTGTTAATTTATTTGATTGGATATTATTATTAACTAATATTGATTTAACAAATGTACAAAATAAATTTAATAAAATTGATTTAAATAATGAAAAAATTGGTATTGCTATTAAAGAAATTATTGAATTTTCAAATGAATTAACAATATTAAATAATCAAAATAATTTATCAATAATTAATGATGATGATAATGATGATGATTCAATTAGAAAATATTGGTATTTTAAAACAGATTTATATAATTTATCAAAAATATATCCAACAATTAATTGGAATAAATTTGTTAATAATAATAATTTACAAATATTATTATTAGATCAAAAACATACAAAATATTATTTAAATATAATATCAAAATATAAACCAAAAATTATATTTAATTATATTATATTTAAAAAAATTATTGATGAAATTAAAAATGAATGTTCAAAAAAAACATTTAATTATTTTCAAATAATATTATTATATCAATATAAAAATATATTTTTTAAAAATAATTTTCGTTATAAATATTTAAAATTTTTAGATAATTTTCAAAAATATATAATTAATGATCATATATTAAATAATAATTTAACAAAAAATATAAAAATAGATATTGAAAATACATTAAATATATTTTTATTAAGACGTAAAGCATTATTAAATTATCTTGATAATGAATTAACAATAAATAAAATTAATGATAAATATGATAATTTAATAATTAATTCAAATAATTATACAGAAAATTTATTAAATATAAAAAATTTTATAACAAATAATAATGATAATAATACTATTGATGGAATTAATAATAATGGTCCAGAACATTGTTTACCAAAATATCCACCAGAAAATCCAGATTGTATTTATTATTTTTTATCACGTAATGGTGCATTCGAATATAATAAACCAATTATATTTTCAATATCAAATCAATATCATGCATTATGGGAATCATTTATACGTATTAATCCAAAAACAATATTTAATTATAATGAAGAGAATTTTTATAAATTAAAGCAATGTATTAATAAACAAACAAATAAATATGATATTGCTATTGATAATGATATTAATAATGCTATAGATGATGTTACATTATATTTATTAAAAATTTTAAAACGTTCATATGAAATGTATATAAATTTTATTAATAATTATAATAATAATTATAATAATTTAAATATTGATTATATTAATAATAATAAAGAATTTAATAATTTTTTAAAATTAAATAATATTAATTATAAACAATTATTTTTTATTAATTTTATACAACCATTTTGTGGTGAAAATTATTTTGCTAAAATTTCATTATATAATGGTATAATAAATTCAGATGAATTTTCAAATGCATTTCAATGTAATAAAAATACATTAATGAATCCAGAGATTAAATGTCAAGTTGATTAAATGAAAAATCACATTCTACATTGTAAAATGAAAAAATAAAAATAAAAAATTGATAAATGAAAAATAAAAAATTTCTTGTTTTGATAATAAACGAATTTTTGTACAAATGATCAGTAACACAATAAATCTGCTTTAAAAAATAAAAAAAAATAAAAATAAATTAATTAAAAAATAAATACAGAACATTATTAGCAATAAGCATGTTATATAAATATGTTTGTATTATATAGAATGAATGTATATAGAATTTAAAAAAAAAAAAAAATTGTTATATAAGGGAAATAAAAAATTATAAAAATAAAAATAAAAATTATAAATTATAAAAACATTAATCTGTCTTTTTTTCAAAAAAAAAAAAAAACAAAAAAAAAAACTTTAATTGAAATCTATCATTCTCGGATTACACTTACAAAACCAACAAAACGACATATTTTAATTTTCTACAAGACTATATTTAAAAGTTAAATTTGTTAGTTAAGCTAACAAGTAAATTTACAAGATGTAAAACGTAAATTTCATGGTATTATACCATAATAAATTTAACTATAATATAAAACCTCAGAAATTTAATTTAAACTTTTATGATATCTTAAAATCTTCAATAGATACAATACCATCAAAATAACAAGACAATTTCTACATTACATACAGAGTATACGGATTTATATACTACCTACACAAAATACATATACATACATTTATTTGTATATTACATGTACAATAACATTGAAATGAATTATTTACATAATAATTCATGGACGTAAAACATTTTATTTAGGCACTTTCATGTTTGTATAATTTTGAAGTAATGAAAATTTTAAATAAAATTTTGTATTGCTTTTCATTAAATATGTCAATGTATTACGTTTATATTCTGATGAATGAAATTTAATTAAAATCATCTAGCAATTTCTTTTGAATTAAAAAAATGAAATTTTATCATCTCTAAATATACAATGAAATAAATCATATAAATTACTGATTTTTGAATGTAATTGTAACATTTGTTAGGTCATTTAAGAAACTCATTGAAATTTCAAATGATATATTTATCACTTAATTTACAACAAATTTTGATTTATTTGTTTATAAAGATAATACAACATATGTATGTATGTATTGTTTAACTTGTATTCCATTGTTCAAGACATGAATAAAAAATACATGAAAATCTTAATAAATGTTTTCCTATATACATATAATATTCAACAAATTCATATTATTCAAAAACATTACTGGAAAAATGTAATAGTCTTGTTTTTTATACTCCGTCTACTAATTCGATGCAGTTAAGAGCCTTGTGGTAATAACATAAAGTAGTACCACTTTCATCATCAATGGCTCAACAGCTCGATGTAAGCCAGGGCCTAATCATCATTACGATGATATTTCTAGACGATTCTATCATACGTGCACCAACGTGTACGTTTAACGTGGGTTGCGAACCACTGAGTTTGTTGAAGTAGAGACTTTAAACTCAATTTTGTATGATAGAGCTTTTAGACCAATATCATTTGTTTGAGTTACTTGTTGTCAGCAAGTAGACTCGATCGGTATTAGTAAGCATTCGAACATAATCGGAAAGCTTATGGTACTCATTCAAAGCTGAGTGAAATTTTGGGGTAAGGTAGGTAGCTTGATGCCGATAGTGCAGATAAATGATGTAAAACATTTTTTCTATTTCTCTTCATTTGTCTGCAATTGTATGATATCGAACCTGGTACCTTGTGCTTCAGAGGATACTATTCTACCTATTGAGCTATCGAAGCTCTCGTAGGACCACTTTACGTCGCTGTATATTGATATTAAAAAAAAAAAAAAAATCATCTCGTATTATTTGATAATTTTACAGATTGTGGTAACACTGCTCGTGAGATGATCTTATTAGAATTTATGAGAGCAGAAAAAAGATAATACATATAGTCCCATAAAGCCTTAACTGTACCGAATTAATGGACAGAGTATATACTATATCACACGTACATTAGATGTAAAGTAAATGCACGTAGGTGTCATCAAAATATCTAACATGAAATCTTATTTGTTAAAGCTGTTGGTAATAAATTAATTCTATTTTCTGATTGTAAATTAAGATAATACACTTAGTCTTAGGTCAAATTTAAATGTCAAATGTTATAGAACAAAGTAAACAATTTGATAATGTTTTACTTCCGGAAATTGTATTCAATTTTTTATAATTCACGATCAAATAAAAATCTATTCTATGAATAAAGACAAAATAATTAATTTTGATTAAATCTATACATATGTATGTATGTATATAATATTCTTTATTAAATTAACAAAACACATTTACATGTAAATAATATACAAAAATAATATTTTCAAGGTTATTAAATTAAATGAAACATTTTTTGAACAATAAGTAAAAATAATCATAATTTAATATAATGACATCAACGAAAGTTATTTAATAACGTCTTTTGTTAATGATAATAAAAATGATTACATTTCATTCATGTTACATCATTTTAAAAATGTTCTATTTATTTTATATTTATTTTTTTTTAAGAAAAAACAAAATTTTTTTTTTTTATAAATAACAATAGGCTAAAAAGATCAAATTTTAATCTAAAAAAAAAAAAAAAAAATTAGCTAAAATGTTTTGAAAAAATTTGGTGCTTATCAAAAATTTGAAAAACAAAAAAAAATTTAATTTCAATTTAATTTTTTTTTTTTTTTTCACATCCTTATAAAAAAAATCGTGGTGTCAGTTATGACAATCTGTTGCTAATCGACTTTATGTTGCAATAGACTTTTGATATTATAAAAGTCTATTCGAGTAAAAATTTTACTATTGTAGACTTGAAAAGTCGTTGATATTTTTGTGATGGATTTACAACGAAAATTTAAAAAAAAAATAAAAATTTTGACAACACAAATAAAAACTTTTCATATAAATTTAAGAAGTAAACAATCAAGTTATCTGATTTATTACTATAGTTTTTTGAGCACTATTGGCGTAAGTCGATTGATTTTACCGTGACTTGTTTTGATCGACTTTTAAAAGTTGATTCTATTTTGTTCGAATAGACTCTCATAATTGACGCCACATAGTACATATGTATGTACAAATTAAAAATTAAAAATGATCATTTTATCTCAATACTCATGATTATAACAATTTTCATGAAATATCATTTGTGATGTTTTTGAACAATTAAATTCTATAGAAAAATCTTTAATATTACGTAAAATTTCTGTAACAAACATTTTTTTATGTGAATTTGTTGCACAATAATTTTGTGCAAAATTAATAAAAAAACCTTTAATAGAATTTAAACCAATTTCATTTAAAATATTATTATAATTAATTAATTGTTGTTTATCATTTAAATAATTTTTATATTCATTAAAACTTTCTTTCCATGCATTTATATACATAATTGCTTGTAATTTATTTGTAAATATTAAAAGAAGATCAGAATTATTATTATTATAATTTGTATCTTTAAAACATTTATTAATTTGATCAAGTATATTTAAATGAAAATAATTATTTGATTTTTCATTAACTGATAAAATTAATAAATTTGGTAATTGATATGAAAATGTTGTATAAAATGGTTTTGAATGTTGATAACTAATTAATGGTAAAAATTTTATCATCATATCATATGATATACAATTTGGTAATTTACATGATGGTAAAAATTCATTTTTATATAAATTTTCAATATTTTCAATATTTTCATCTAAATTATTTTCATTTATATTTAAATTATAATATTTTTGATTTAATTTATCATTTGATAAATTTAATATTATATCATTTAATAATATTAATTGATTTTTATGAATTTTATCTAAATTCAAATTTGTTATATTTATAAAATTATTTTTAATTAATTTTTTTAATAAATTATAAGATTTATCTAATATTAAATTAAATAATTCAAAATCATCTGTATCAATATAATCATTAACATAATATTTTGTTATAATTGGCATTAAATAACGTATTGTTAATATATTACAAAATAATTTTGGTTTTAATTTAATTAATTGCCATGATAAATAATTATATGCATTACGTGATTCATTTATTATCATTTTTATATAATTTTTTGTTCTATATGAATCAATTAATAATATTGTTGTATTATCATTTATTTCAAAATTCATATTATTATCATATAATAAATTTTTCCAATTAATTAATGGAAATTCTTGTTGAAATTTTTTTAATTTTATATTCTCATACCAATTTATATTATTTGTTGATTTTTTTAATTCTCTTGTAAATTTCTTAGAAAATTTAATAATATCATTACATAATATTGTTGCATTTATATCATTTATACCCATATTAATAATAGTATTTTTTAATTTTTCAATTTCATTAATATCATTTATTTCATAAATTGTTGTAGATATATCAAAACCAGATACAATTAAAATTTTATTTTGATCAATTATTTTATAAATAATTGAATTTATATATGATGATAATAATATATTATTATCATTATCATTTAATTGTTTAAACCATTCTAAATATTCAAATTTCCATGTATTTTCTAATGCTGGCCAATATTTTAATGAATTTATTATTGATTTTTCATTAATTATATTTGATTTTAAACATGATTGATAAAATTCTTTAACTTTTATATCACTTAATTGTTGTTCATTTAATTTATTATCATTTATTGATTGTAACCAATCAATAATATTATCATCAATAAATGGTTCTTTTATTACAATTTTACCAAATATATGCTTTGGATCATAATTACCACATGCATATTCCATAAAATTTTCACATGGATCTATTTCTAAATTCATTAAATTTAAAATTTGTTCATTATAATTTTTAATTAAATTAATATTTGTTTCAATTGAAAATGTAAATATTGTAATTAATTTAATGTATAAAATAAAAATTCTTAAATTATTTTTAATTAACATTTTCTCATTATTACATATATAATATAAAACACAAAATTTATGTATTTGTTATTAATTTATTTTAAATAAAATACAATATTTATTGATAATTTATTATAAAACGTTTTTAACTTCTACTATATTAATCTACTAATAACAAATTAGTTGTTATTGATTTAAATATTTTTAACATTCTAAATGTTATACATATTTATGTACATAATTTACAATTAAATTACACTTTATAATTACTACGTGCATAAGCACTTTTTTTGCGATTTCAAATTAAAAAAAAAAAAAAATTATGGGCAAAAAATAAAACAAACTATACTCTGTCTACTAATTCGGTGCAGTTAATGCCTTATGAAAGTGACATAAAGTAGTACCACTTTATATGGCTGTATATTTAGATTTAAAAAATTCATCTCGTATTATATGATAACTTCACAGATTGTGGTAACACTACTCGTGAGATGATTTTATTAGAAATTATGAGAAAAGAAAAAGGACACATATACTCCCTTAAGACTTTAACTGCGTCGAATTAGTAGACAGAGTGTAGCTTATGATTTGAAACATAGAGGAAAAAAAATTTATAAACTCGCAATTTTTTTTTTATGTACATACTCGTATGTATATATTTATATATAAAAATAATACGATTATCGATTATACATACATAGGTCAGGGTTAATATTTACTTTTAGTTTTTATGAAATTCAATTAATAAAATTTTATTCTGAAGTTAAAAATGTTTATAAAAAATTTTTTATGGTGATTCTATAAGCAAAGTATCTCATGATCAAGAGAAAAATTCGAATGTATGTAGGTATAAACATATTAATAAAAAAAAAAAATTTCAAATTAATTTTAACATAGATAGATTTTAATGTGTATGTACAGTATGCCAAATTCGTATTCGTACACCTGGGTTTTTTATAGAAAAATGCACTTATCAAAGAAAAACTTAAAGGATAAGTAAATAAAAATGCGTAATATTAAATAATAGAAAATTCATTTATTTTGGTTTAAAAACAAATCCATAATTATAAACAATTTTTTTTTTTAATTTTTTTAACTGTACGAATACTAATTTTGTCTTATAAATATTGTTTTTTTGTTTTTATTTTATAATTATCGATTTGTTTTTAAACCAAAATAAGTGAATTTATTATTTTATTCAATATTACGCATTTTTATTTAATTACCCTTTAATTTTTCCTTTGATAATTACATTTTCCTACAAAAAACCCAGGTGTACGAATATGAATTTGGCATACTGTATATAGGTATATCATAAAACAAAAAGTATTCTTTTTTGTTTTTTTTTTTGTTTTTCTTATTACATTTTAAAACATTTATTATCTGGATTCATATATGAACCAATTGTACAATTAAATTCTTTCGAAAAATCATTTAAATTACGTAAAATTTCATTGATCATCATTTTTTGATAAATATGTGCTGAACAATAATTTTGTACAGCATTTATAAAAAATAATTGATTTGAATTAAAACCAATTTCATTAAATATTTTATTAAAATCAATATTATTTGTATTTAATATATATTTTTTATATTGTTGATAACTTTCATACCATAATTTAATATACATTAAACCATTATATTTATTACCAAATATAGCTGATATAAATTTTTCATTATTATTAATATTATTATTTAAATTATTATTATTATTATTTATATTTAAATTTTTATAAAAATTTGTATGAAAACAATGTTCCAATTGATTTAATTTAGTTCGATTAAATATATTTCTATAATCTTTTTGTAATGATATCATTAATAAACTTGGATATTGATATGAATAAATTGTATAAAATGGTTTATTATGTAATAATGATATAATTGAATAATATTCATCAATATCAGTAACTAATATACATTTTGGTAATTTACATATTGTTATATTATCATTATTATTATTATTATTATTATTATTATTTTTATTTATACGTAATTCATTATTTTTTAATATTTGTAAATTTTTATCAAAATCATTTATATCAATTAATAAATTACCATAATTATAATCAATTTGTTCTAAATGAAAATTTCTATTATCATAATCAGATAAATAATTTTGATTTTCATTAAATATATTACGTAAATTAAAATTAATATTATATTCTTGTTTATTTTCTTTTTCAATTAATAAATTTAATATATCATATTTAATATCAGATAATATTAATTTATCTTCATATATATTAACATATTTATCTAAATATCTTTTTATTAATAATGATGAAAAATATTTATATGTATTTAAATTACAATATAATTTTTGTTGTAATTTAATTATTTCCCATGTTAAAAAATTATATGCAATACGTGATTGTTCTAATATCATTTTTAAATAATTTCTAGTACGTATTGGATCAATTAATATTATATCAATATCATTTAAATTATTATTTATTAATAATGTATTATCATTAAATAATTGTTTATCCCAATTAATTTGTGAAAATTCAATTTTTAAATTTTTTAATTTAATATGATCATACCATGTATTATTATTATTATTATTATTAAAACCAAATGATGTTGAATCATGTAAACGTGATATAAAACGTCTACTAAATTGTATCATTTCATTTGTTATTATACCAGCTAATTGTTTATCTAATCCTTTATCAATAATTATTTTACGTATATCATTTATTTCATCAATATCATTTATTTCATATAAATTTGTATTTATATCAATACCAGGTGCAATTAAAATTTTTTCAATATTATTATTATTACGCTCATTACTATCATTCTCATTATCAAAATTATAAATTTTTTTAATATATAATATTGACCATTGAAATAAATTTTCATTAATTTGAATAAAATTTTTTTTTCCAATTATATCAGTTAAATTAAATTTATTTATATTCCATGTCCATTCAGTTGCTGGCCATAATTTTATTGAATTTATTGATTTATATTGATTTACATAATTTGATTTTAAACATGATTGATAAAAATTTCTTGTATTATTTTCAGCATTTGATAATAAATGTATATTTTTATTATATAATAACCAATCATATGTTCGATCATCATATATAATATTTTTTTCATTTATCATATTATTTAATATATTTTTACTTTTATAATTACCACATGAATAATCAATAAAATTTGAACATGGATCAATATCGATTTTCATTAAATTTTTTATATGATAATTATAATTACGAATTAATATTAATTCTTTTAAAGTATCATTATCGTTATTATTATTATTATTATTATTATTATAATCATTAATAAATTGTGTTTTAACATAATTTTTAATTATAAAAATGTTAAAAATTATCAAAAATAATTTAATTTCAATTTTAAACATTTTTAATTAAATTTTTACACTTTTTCTATGTTTAACGTTTATTTTTCAAAAATTTTTTTATCAAAATCAATAGTGTAACGTTTTTTACATGAATTCAACAATTTTATTACTAATCAAAAATTACAATATTACAGACGTTTAAATACTATTAAAAACAATTTTTAGTGAGATACATTTTTTAATTATTTAAGAGCACAATAATGTTGTTTATTTTTTTGTCTGAGAAAGATTGTACATGTAAATAATAAAGTACATATGTACATACATATGTACACGTAGTGTATATGATAATGTTGAGTTTAATTTAAACTGTTCAAACTAAAATTAATTTAGATCATTAAATTTATTAATTTATTTTTCATTTTTTGAGATATGTAATGTACACATACATATGCATATATATAAAATTAAAGATATTTTTCAAGTTCAAATGTTAACATATTTCTAGCAACCATGACATTGTTATAAAAAATATTCTAACTAAAAATTTTCTGACCTGTTATGTTCTAATTGTATTTTGTCAATTTATTTAATTGCTTTTTTTATATACATATGTACATGTAAATCTTAAGAGTATCTGATTACTACACATTTCATTTTCTGTACTCTGACCATATGTTTTACATATACATAATTTAAAAAAAAAAATTTATTTGTTACGTTTTCATAACGATCGGACCCTAACAAATTAACAATAATTTGATCATTTAGTCAAAGACTTTTTAAAATATTCAAAATAACAACAAAATTTAAAAATAATCCAATAAATAAATAATTTTAAAAATATTTAATAATTATTTCATGAATTAATTTTTAATTCAAATTTATTTTTCTATTTTGAATATTTATGAAAAAGAAGAAGAAGAAGAAGAAAACAAATTGATAAGAATTTTTAAAAAGCTTTAATTTAAAGACTATGTACTAAAGGAAAAACATAAAAAAATTAATAAAATTGGACGAATTAAATGTTTTCATCCACTATATATGTACGTGTATATACATGTTCTATACATTATCATGTATTTCATATATTACGTTAATGTAACAATACAAAATGTAAACAATGATCAAGTAAAGGAAAATTGTATTTCATTACTTTTAAGGTTTGTATGTAAATCATCAGATAACTGTATTTATACACGCATTTTATTTTTTTCAAGGATATATGCACAATACGGTGGCGTACAATGAACATACACCCACACATACATAATTACGTAATATTCTTTGAATTTTTCTTTAGTGAATTGTATATGTGTATACGTATACATACATATATAAACATGGATTTTTCATTTCCTCTTCGTTTTAGTTCTATTTTCTACTTTCTATTTTTTTTTTTTTTTTTTTTTGTTTTTTGTTTTTATATTTCTTTTCATTTGTGTCCTTTATTTTATCTTTTTTATATCAACAATAGAAAAGGATTGTCACATCTGTCTCAAATTCATTTTATTATAAGGATATTACGACACTAGTTGTAGTCATTGAAGACTGGTACATACAGTGTATATGAATGTGATATACATTTCTATAAAATGCACATGTATGTATGTATGTATGTGTATATTTACGCCAGTATAAAATACATTTATTATTACATAGAAACAGTAACTTCTAAACAAAATTATACATATATACTGACAATGAAGAATACATTAAATATAAACTGGGCAACATTTTGTAATACAAAAGAGTATCATCAGATGTCTTTTGGGAACAATCAACATTTTGATTACAATATTATAAATATTCTTCGTATTATACACACACACATAAATATATTTATGTGTATGTACATGTGTTATACATACATACATATATCAGTTATACATGTAAAATGTAAACATACGTTATAATTTATATGGTTATATACACATAATTGCATTGTATTATTGCTATTATATTATACTTTGTAATATAGTTAACTTTATGGTAAAAAGAGTTTTGTGAGCAATTTGTTGAAAATAAAAATGTCTTAATGTCTATGTTAGTAAAAAAAAAAAAAAAAAAAAAAAAAAAAAAAAAACAAATGTATATATATGTCTGTAGAGAATATTTTAATATACATAAAATGAGAATGAAAAGAAAAAATATTATAAAAATATACATACAAGAAATACATACAATATGAATATACATGAACATTAGTTACAAGAAACGTACAAGTATATAAGCGTACATACATATATTTGATAATAATTATAAAGGAAAATGCATCATACATATGATGCAACAAATATGTACAATTGAATTATAATGCAATGAGTAATTTTACATTTAATGACGTTGATTAGGTTATCAAATAAAAAAATTTTTTATTATAAGAAATTTATCAATTTAATAACAAAATTATATTAAAAATTAATTTTTTTATTTATTTTAAAAAATAATTATTAAAGAATTCAAGTGAAATTTTTCACGTTTTCAAATTTTCTGCACATGAATAAATTTTTATTTTAACTCCCGTTTTCATTTTTTATTTATTTATTTATTTTTTTTTTTTTTTTCAAATCAGAAATTTTGTATTCTCTCTAATTTCTACTTTATTATCTTTATATAATATATAAATTCAAATTTAACAGAAAATTTTGAATCTAATCTGTTAAATTTCATTTGGCTGTTCTCAATATCTTTGTAAAATTTAAAATGAATGAATCTCTTTCAAAATACAAATAAACCAATTCTAACTATAATTTACTATACAGTTATAAAGGACACTTTTTTAACAACAATATTAATCTTGTTATCAAATACCTTTAATATTTATATGCGTATCGCATTTGTACACTCAAAATAGATTAAAAACAGCATAACATATGCATATGGTCACAATATTGATATATGTATACAGTTTTCATTTTCTGACAATTTTAAGGATAACTAAGAACGACAACAATGCATACATATTAGTGTATTCATTTTAATAGAAAAAAAACAAAAATCGCAGAATACATATGTAAGTATACTCTTATTTAATCCACAATAGCAGATACACACATGTTATCTAAAACTTTTGCATTTTATATCTGATAGCTTCTAGCATTAATTAAATTCAAATTTCAATTTTAAATTTCAAACGACACTACAATTACAAAAAAAAAAAAAAATAAAAATACCATTTCGATGAAAACTATGAATAAGGAAAATTCGTTACGTATCATTTCATTTTTGATTAGATACAATTGCATAAAATTGAGCATGTTAAAATGTTGTATCACATGAAAATTAAATTAAAAAATATCATATCATCAAATTCATGAACATTTAAATATTATCTAGCGTAAAATGTAGAATTTTTTTAGTTAAAGTGTACATACATATGCTTAGATTTCGTTTCTTTAATTCAATTTTTGAAAATAGTAAAAAAAAATATATATATTTTTGATAGAATACGTATACGCATATTATATACACACATACATATTTAAATTCAAATTTATCTACATGTACTTTGTTGAAAAATGATTAAAGAAATTTTCTTTATGTATTTGTGTACGCATACCCATATATTTCGATAAAATAAGGTTAACCCGTCTAAAGAATTTTATTTTATATCAATTCAAGCATGAAATTCAATAAATTTCATCAGTTCATTTTTTTTTTTTTTCTAAACCCATGTGTAAATAATATGTTTAAGAGTATAAATAATTTATTTTTTCATCAGTTTTTCCTAAAATTCATGTAGGCATTTTTAACATAATCCATATACTTATGTACTATATACGTTCAAGGATTAAAGCGAAAATAAAATCATTTATGTAAATATGTATATTATAAATAGATCGGTTTTTCATTGATTTTTTTTTTTTTTTTTAACATTAAGTTAATTAAAAACTTAAAACCGCATAAATTGAAAGCTCCGTTTAAATTAATGTTAAAAGTTTTTTATATATTGATGTTCATTTACACGTGTATATGTGCGTTTATCACATTCTTTTTTTTTTCTATGGTTTTATATGTACTAAGCTATATACAAATTTTTTTTTATTTTTAATTATTCGTATGAATGTACATAGTAAAGAGTAGGAAGTGTAAATAAAGAATAGGAAAAACAATTTTTTTTTTCTTGTATTTTGAAATGGTTGTAACGGCTCAATTTCAAATTTAAAAACTCAATGAAGCGTTTTTTTTTTTTAGCGTAAAATAAAATTAAAAATGTTTTAAATTGTTAAATGCGTATTGTCTTCTTTTTTTTTTAACTCCCACTTGTATAAAATTATTTTCTTAAATTAAATAATCTACAAATTAATTAATTTCAAATTTATACATACTCGTACATACATGTACATTTGTAACAAATAAGAAATTATTGATAAAAAAAATAACAACAAATCTTACATACTTGCATATATAACACGTACTTAATTAAATTATATATATATAATTGAAAATTACTGTAAACCACTAATGAAATTTTTGCTTTCAACATAATAACATAATTAAATTATTATTATGATAAATATGTCATTTCAATTATATTTTACATATTAAATTGTGGAATTTCTTATTAACACATAAATTATTTGGCAAGTAAAATATTTATAGAAATTTCTTAAGTACTATAAATTTTAGATTTAAATTTCAATTTAAATTAAATTATTTAAATATGTGAAAAAAAAAACCAAAAAATAAAACAAAATTACTTACAGAGGATTACTTTCAAATTATTCATATGAAATAAGAATTTTACAACTTTTTACTACAATAATTCAATACAACAGATTATTAATATTTGAAAATTGAATTAATACATTTAATTGAAAATCAATCAAAATTATCAAATTCACATGAGACAAATTTTCTATAACTATTACAAATTTTATAGTAACATAACATATACATACGTTATGACATCTCAAATGAACCGTATAAAATATATAATTTCACACATGATAGAATGATACAAGTTATTTTATTATTTTTTTTTTTTTTTATAAATACAAATACATATCAAATATAGTTTTTATATATATATATTAAAATAAAATCAAAATATAAGAATAAGAATTTTTATTTTCATTCTATTCTATTCATATAATGGGATAATGTTTAATGTCCCTTCAAAAGAGAATCATCGAAAATCATAAAATATGATAATAAAATAAATTTATTGACTATTCATTCAAGTATATCATATCCCACATGTACATACATATGTCATAAAAAGAAGAAAAAGATGAAAAAAATGTTGATTTGAAAAATCCACAAATTACAACTATAATCTTACATATGTATACATTATACACTTAAGAATGTGTGAACGTATTGCGTGTTATTTGATTTACACGTATGTATACACATGTATACGTGAAAATATACAAAACGTGTTATTATCATAATAAAGGACATTAAAATTATTTGCATATTTACAAAAAGCAAATGTCACGTACATATTTAGACATATATTTCATACTGATATGTACGAACTGTACAATATATGTGACTGAAAAAAATTGAAGAGATCATTAAAAAGGTAAAAAAAAAAAAAAAACAACAACAAAAAATAGATAAAATACAGATAAAAACAAAATACCATTAAACCACACATACTAAAGACATTCAACGAAATTACAGAAAAAAAAAAATATTTATTATGAAAATAACTTTTCCAAAATTTCACACCTACAATGGTTTTTAATAACAAAATATTAATATGAATTTATTATGTATACACGTTTTTTTTTTTTTTTGTAGACATAATTTATTTCAAATTTAAAAAATTCTTATTTTTTTTTTTTTCCCCCAATTATTTAAAATTCAGATCATTTATCTTAATTTGAAACAATAAGAAAATGAAGAGGTTGAAAAGTTTTATATTTTTGTATTTTTTCTTTATAAACGCAATTGTATATATGTACATTGGATGATATACACGGAAGATTGAACCAATATATCATAACTTTTTAGTTTATTTGTAAATAACAAAAATAAAAAAGTAAAAGTTATTCAAAAACAAAAAAAAAAAAAAAAAATAGGAAGAAAATATGTACTGATCAGAATATACTATATACTGAAAAACAAAATTAAATAATGATTATTATTTACCACCATCATTCGTAAACCACACGAAATCTCAACCATATCTCAAACAAAAGACATTTTCATTTTTCATTTTTATTTTCATTTTTGTTTTTTTTTTTGTTTTTGTTTTGTATTTTATTTATTTGATTTCAAATCTTCTTCTATATATTCTTTATTTTCGTTTATATTTTCATATTTTCTTTATTTATTTTTCTTTTTTTTTTTCATTTCTTTTTCTTTTTACTAGCAACACAACATAACAAGGACAAAAAAGTTATGCAATAAGGTTACAATGCAATAAGGTGTTTTTTTTTTTTTTGTTTTGTTTTGTTTCTTAAAAATATTCCTATAATCATATTGTTATTCTATTTTTTATTTTTATTTTATATTTTAGGTTTTATTTCTTTTATAAACTTTCATTTTTTGGTTTTATATTATATTGATTTATCTTTTATATTGTTAAGTATCTCATACATAACTAGAAGAATAATATATGTATATGTACGTAATAAAAAGCAAACATATAAAAATTACGAAAAACAAAAAAATGAAGTAAAAATGAAAATAATAATAATTTAATGTAGATTTAGTTAATAATAAAAAAAAAAACAAATAAACAAATATATGTAGGTGTATATTCTACAAGTATGTATGTGTGGATAAATTTTGAGAAAAAAAATTTTTTTTTTTTTGTTTTCATTCAGTTGTTATGTATTAATGTGAAAGAAAAGAAAACAAATTAAATCTTCTAAATGTTATTTACAACTTTCGCTTGTTATAAATTTAATTTTGTTTTTTTTTTTATTTGTTTACTTTCTTTTTTGTTTTTTAATTTTTTTTTTGTTTTGATATATGAAAAAGTTGAAATCATTTGAAATTAGAACAAAATAACAAAGAGAAAATTTGAACAAAGAAAAATATATTTTCTCGTTTTTGTTTTTTATTTTATTTTTTTTTAAATATTTTTATGGAAACGTTTTTTCGTGTGTATCCTGTTTTTTTTTTTTTTTTTTGATTTTTTAAAAATGATATTTGTTTTTATCTTTGTACATATACAAATACATGTATTACGTGTAAGTGTATTTATATATATAAAAAACAAACGAATTAGTATGAACATTTCTTTACTGTAAACTTGAATTTCCGTTTCAACGGAAACGGAAGAATGCTTAGAACAAAACAGATATAGAAAAACAAAAATATAAAAAAAAATAAAAATAAAAGCAAAAAAAATTATAAAGTGAAAAACAAAAATCAAAATAAAAATGGTTATCTTTTAATTGAGTAGTTTTGTTACCATATCGACATTTTTTTTTTCTTGTTAAACTTTTATACAATATAATAAACATCATGTATATATTTACAGGGTAAATAGTCACGAAGTATGGATACAACTTATTATCAAAAAAAAAAAAAAAAAAAAAATTTTAAGCAAAATAATAAAAATAAAATTATGTTATTAAAATATTAAATTTTTTTTTTTAATAAAGATAACTACGTTATAACGTTGTATATTTTTAAAATTTAAAATTTCAAAATTCAATAACAGGCAAAAACTTTTATATTTTTTTGGTTTTCTTATTTTTTGCTTTTATTTTAGGATATTGATTTTCAATATTACGCTTTGTTCAATTTTGGTTCAATGTTCAAAAAATTCCAAATATATATTACATTACATATGCATGTATTGCAAATATTACATAGGCACTTGTGGAAGAGCCTTTAGACTTTATTAAATCCAAGTAAACAGTCGTAATTCATTATGCAATCACAATGAAGTCACTACATGATTCAAATCATTTTGTTTTCACTTAAATGATATTTTATGAATTCCATTTTATTGATGATGAATTCATTTTGAACTCACTTGGTGAATATTCACTAAATTGTTTACTGGGATATGATATGTAAAATCTTAGGTATATACATATGTACCCAACTACAACTAAAATAAAATGAATATAAAGTTTTCTAAATTCAATTGTTAATTTTAATTAAAATTTTAATTTTTATTATTCCACAACTGATAAAAATTTCATAGTAAAAATTGTTTTATGGTCGAATAATTAACTAATTTAAAATTGAAATAATTAAATTTAACAGTCATGAATATGTAAACCATGTTTACCAAAATCAATAGAAAAAACTTAATAAATAAAAGATAATAAATTCAAAATTGAAAAATAATCTACTTTAATTTCACATTAATTTAATGTTTTAATTATTTAAAAATATTTGAGTACTTATTTCGAATGCAATATTCAAATCTAAAAATTTTAATTGACCATTAAAATTCATGTAATTGGCTTATTATGAGATTGCATATAATATCAAATTTCAACATAATATAACAAATATACCAGTACTAATTACATAGATTACTATTATCAGTGACTCTACAGCTCAAATCGAATCAGAGCCTATGTACTAATTATGTGTTTTATCAAAATTAAAAATAAACAAAAATATTATTATGAGCATCTATCAAAATAATTATTTACATTTATTTACTAATTTAGAGCAGTATTAATATGCACTCATACATACATGTTTACATGCATATATCACTAGTATTTGATTTATGAATTTATTTATACTCTATCCACTAACTATTTGGCGTTAACTGCATACAATTAGTGGACAAAATCTGTGCTATCATTTTGCTGCAATTGCAGTATTTTACTTACTTTTCAATGTCTGACATTCTTTTCAATACTTTTTTCTTGATAAAAATGACGGGACTATCGTTTTACATTACATTTAAACGGAAAATTTATTTTGGAAATTTTAAAAAGTAAAAAGTAAAATTTCAAAAAAAAAAAATTGCTTATTTTAAATAATATTTTTAAATTTCATTTCAAAAATTGAAACGAAAGCATTTGAAAAAAATATTATAGTGTCGTTATCAGGAAAACTAATTTAAAAAACGTTTTTTATTTTTGAACTTGTAATACTGCTTCCAAATTTTGAAAAACTATAGCACTGAACAGAATATATCTGTTTCTCATGAAAATTTTTATTATATTCTCAAAGTTTTGAACGTGTAAGGCACTTTACATTATTATGTATATTTATATTTTAAAGAAATAAACACTTTTAAGAATTATTCAATTTACCAATTGTTTTTTTTTTTTTTTTTTTTTTTTTTTTTTTTTTTTTTTTTTCAATATAATATCGGACAAAAGTGTACTTAAGTAATTATTTGATGAACTCAAAACAATTCATTTTTAATCTTCAAATATAAAAAAAATTTTTATTTAGTACATTTTAAAAAAAAAAATCATTTACAAAAGATAAATACATCATAAATATGATATTGGATAAATTTCAATCATTTATACATAAACTAAATATTTTATTTAAAAAAAAACCGTAAAAAATCTAAACAAGAAATTCAAAATTTATGATTTGTTTACATATCTTTTTTTTTAAATCCTTTTTCATTCAAAAAAAAAAAATGGGAAATTTAATAACATTGTTTGTTTTTTACACGCTCCTATGACAAAATTACAAACAAAATTCTAATTTTACAAATCACCGTTCTGTTTAGAAAAAAAAAAAAAACCAAGTGATCTACTTCTATTTACACTTATTTTACCTGGGAAATATTTTAAGCTTTAACACGTGTCAATAACAAAATAACAAAAAAGAGGATAAAAACATAACAAATTATTATTCGAAGTAAAGATACTTTCAAATTTTCTAAATTAAAATACGTATGTATGTATGTGTTTGTATTTAAGTATACAAAAAAAAAAAAGGAAAAGAATTTCATTTATTTTCTAATTTATTTTATTTCGATTTTTGGAAAATTTTAGTCTCATGTTTTTTTTTTTTTTTTTTTTTTTTTTTTTTTTTTTTTTTTGTCACTTAAAATATTTTGAATTAATTTATTGCAAAAATATTTTTATTATTTTAACAATGAAAATAGTATATGCGTATAAAATTTCTGTATAATACACACAAACTTTGATAAATAAAATTATTTTGAAATTATTCAAATTTTGTTTAAATCAAATTCAAATAAATTCACAAGGAAACCAAAATAAATTTTTTTTGTGTACATATATACTGCAGTACATATGTATGTAATGTGCGTACAATATCTGCATAGCACATATCAATGTATCTCCATATTTTATTGGTATTTGAGAAATTTCTGAAATCATTAAATGAAATAAATTGTTAAATAAAATAACATCAAATCAAATTAATTCAAATATTTTATTTTTGATAACTTTTTTCTATTCATTCATATTACATAATAAATTTATATATATATATAAGTACATAGACTTTATTTACATATTACACAGAAAACTTAAATAGCATTTATATGTATTCATAAATATTCAAATACAAAATATAATATGAAATTGAATTCTAATTTTAGTCTCATGTCTTATTTATTTGTTTTGTTGTTTGTTTTCTTTGATTCATTCAAATTTAGTCGTTATATTTATTTAAATAAAAAACAAAAAAAAAATTTTTTTTATTATCAAAACACATGGTATATTAGATTTTATGTTTGATACATATTTGAAAAATTATTTATTTTTTTTTTTAAGAAATAAGTTTACTTTAAAATTTATTAAAATTTATGAGATTTTGAAAATTTTCATAAGCATTTTGTAATTCATATAAATGAATTATGTAAAATATCTAAATATACGTGTACATGTATTTTTTAGAATTTTATACTTATAACTATTTAACCATAAAATTTTGTATGTATTTAGGTTTTCAAAACATAATCAAATCATATTTAATATAATCAGTACTTTACAAAATTAGATATAAGCATACACAATTATGTATGTATGTACTTATGATGTATGAAAACTTATTAAAATGAAATAAATTTTCACAATTTACATGTTATATACTACGTGCCACTTGTATTTGTCCTGGAAAATTGAACTAACTTGTACATACATACATTGTAAGTATGTTCTCTGTCACATAACACATATAATAGACCATAAACAAACATGTACACATATGATTTTATACGTTACAATGTACTTGCAAAATTTTTCGTATTTTTATTTTTTGGTTTTTTTTTTTTTTTTCAAATTTTTATTCAGTGTTTCGTCATTGTAATGGTCGTTAACCCTTATAAAATATTAAATTTTTGCATTATATAAAATATTAAATCGCAAAAAAAAAAATGAAACAAAATAAAAGGAAAAATATAAGAAAATCTTATTATTTGAAATGCACAAATATAAGGTGGTATACACATATGCTAATGTACGTACGTTAGTATATAAATCTCAAACATACATACATATGTATATGGATATTATAATATAACAGAGCATATGAAAATAAATGATAATATTTCAAATTTTTACATGTTTTTGTTTATATTCCATTTTTTATTCTTCTTCTATACTACTTATTTATTTTTCATTTTGTTTTTTATTTTTTTTTTGTATTTCATAAACAACAGGTACCTTTAAATGTACATATGTTAAGTATACAATATGAAAGGTTTTTAACCATAAATCATTGATGGTGAAAGAAACTTATTTCAGTAAGGATTATTTAGAATAAAAACAAAATATGAAATATATGAATTTATACAAAATGTATGTTACAATGTCATTTTGTTTCCCTTCTGACTTTAATATATATATTTTTTTTTTAATATTATTATTTCTTAGTTTATATGTAGGTAGATACAAGAAAAAACATCAACTACTTTTACACATGTTAATTTATCATACACACGTGCAGATATGTTTAAATAAAAATACATTGAGAATTACTTAGATTGTACGTTTTTTACATATGTACATAAATACATTTAAATATATGATAAATATTTTTTTTTCCTCTTGTATATAACCATACATACATATATGTATATGGAAAAATATAAATTTTTCATATTTCAAAGAGAAAAGTAACCATATAAAAGCAGAAAAACCAAAACTTACTAATACAAAAAACTACAATATTATATGAAATAATAAATGTATGTAAAATGAAAAAGTTTTGCAAATGATAAAAACTTTTTAAATAACATATTTATGTACATACATATCTAAAATCATTTTGAAATTTAATGAGAAATTGTATAAGATTATCATCTTAAATAATTTTTTTTTTTGGGTTCTTTACTAGGATCGTACACAAACTATTTTATTTGTATATAAGAGAGTGTATACAAAAAAAGGGGAAAATAAAAGAAACACACCTAAATGAATTTTACTAATTAATTACATAATCCATCATAGAAAAACAAAAAATACATAAATTAAGAATTTTTATTAGACACATACATATGTATGTCATGTACATATATGTATGTGTGATGTTATGTAGAAAAAAATTTTATTTATTATTTTTATCTAAAAGTTCTTATATGTCACATGATTACGTATACTTTACTATAAATAGTATGTACTTATTTTAATCGAAATAAATTATATACGAAAATATAACTATACTCAATTTGATGTAGTTAAGGCCTTATGGAAATGCCATAAAGCATAGTACCACTTTACGTGGCTGTATATTTAGATTTAAAAAATTCGTCTCGTATTATATGCATGATAACTTCACAGATTGTGGTAACACTACTCGTGAGATGATGTTATTAGAAATTATGAGAGAAGAAAAAGGACACATATCCTCCCATAAGACCTTAACTGCATCGAATTAGTGTATGGTGTATAGATAAATAAAATATTACAAATTTATACAAAATTATTTTTGTAACCAAAACATCATCATATACCATAATTTTTCAATTTTTTATATGAATTTTGTTTTTTTATTCAATATAAAAAGAGGATTTAAATTTATGGAAAATTTTATCTAGGATCACTATTAACATTGAATTTTTAAAATTCCTATTTGAATTAGTACGTGTATAGCACCTGTATACATGCCATACGTTATATAGGTAATATACAAAACTTGTATATATGTGCATACATACATATGTACATACTACACACATATGTGCACACATTATGTAACTTCCCATACATTTTTACCTTTTTACGAGAAATATTTTTTTTTAATTTATAAATTATTAAGTTATGTAAAATTTAATGTTTCATATTGTAAGTATTATAAAATTCATTTTTTTTTTATTTTTCATAAAATATTGCATACTGACTTTTTTGTTTACATTGTATGT
Organism: Anthrax anthrax; assembly: GCA_963971155.1. Classification (NCBI taxonomy): domain Eukaryota; kingdom Metazoa; phylum Arthropoda; class Insecta; order Diptera; family Bombyliidae; genus Anthrax; species Anthrax anthrax. The sequence goes on from OZ020123.1 coordinate 5,234,673, forward strand.
AGGTACAATGTATGAAAATACATCCAGATTGTTTTATATGAAAAATTTTAAATATTTTATTTTCCTTTTATATTACAGTAGTATATTTACACAAACATGTATGCATTAAAAAATGTGAATAGACCAGACGTTATTCAATTTATTTGTATATATATTCATGCATACGAGTACATATTGTGTGTGTATATATGTATATGTACATAAGTATGTATGTGTATATACAACAAGGCATTCAGTACTAAAAATAAAGGCTAAAAGTATGTTACCTACATACCTTGATCGATACATGAATACATGAATACATTAAATGAAATATATAGAAATCACCTTCACTTGACTTTAAATGATCCTTTTTATAAAGTTTCAATATATAAAGTTATATGGTATACATTTACTATAGTTAAGTCCAGTCATTTAAAAATATTACACTTCCATCAATGACGAAATATTTAAATAACATTTACATTGACATGGTATTGGTTTTATAAGTACATACAAACACAATTTTTATACCATACATTGTATTTGCTCTTCATATGCAAGTAGGTGTACGTAGGGATACAACTTTTCTATTCCGACATATATGCAGGACTTTTTTATTATAAAAAAAAAGATGCTTATGTTTATTCACAGTGTATGGATTTTTTTTTATATTTATTTTTAACATGAAATTAAATTTAATTGGAATTAGAGCGAATGATTATTTCATTAAAAAAAATATTAAACTGCATTAGCTTATATAGGCACAATTTTTACAGATGTACGTACATATGTGAATAAATAAACATATGTATATATGTGAAACACATGCAAGTGAAAATAATGCATATATTTACAATGTATATATTTATGAAACACCATATAGAATGCACATATGCACATGTATGTACATGATATGTGGGTTTCATGGGTGACAAATACATACGCACATTTGCTTTGAAAAAAATAAATGTATATTTTTAGTTCTATGGAAGTCGTTGCAAACACTGTGTAAATTAACATACACATATGCGCATATGTATGTATATTTCTAATATATAAAAAATAAATTATTTATATTTTTTCTCTATACTTTGTATAGTATTTAATATTAAAGTACAGAAATTAATTCCATGTTTTAAAGATTTTTTGTTCATTTTTTCCCTGTTTTCTCAACATTATTTGTACAATTTTGATTTACTTTTATATTTCAAATATTTTGTAAATATACTCATGATGTATGTATGTATGTATGTGTATACTCATGTATACACAAAATCGCTGTTCTATGAGATTTCAATTTGTATCAAAGAGTACTAAAATTACTAAAAAAAAAAACTAATAATATAACATAATCCGATTTAATTTCAAATTCTCTGCATATTATCATTACATGAATTTTTAAAAGCAAATAATTTTGTCGTATTGCATGTTATTAAATTTTTAATATTCATCATAACTATATTTTAGTTAACATATACGTAATATTATTGCTATTTTCATTATTAAGTAATCGAATAATTTTTTTACCATCAGTGGTTACAAAAAAAAAAAAAAAAAAAAAAAAGTAAAATTATGCACATGTATAATTTTATTTTTATATGAAAATTTGAATTTTCATCATAAAACAAAAATATATAAATTACATCAATGAAAATTTATTAAACTTTATATTTTGTAAATTTGGAAATGTGGAAATGAAAAGTTTCTGTATCAAAGGATTATGTGTGTAAAATAAAAATAAAATAATTATGGTATTTTCGAATGTTAAAAATACTTTAATGATCCTAAAAGATATTAAATAATTTTTGAACTGAATTTTACAAAAATAAAAAGAAAATGATAATAAACTCAAAAATGATTATACAAAAAAAATAAAAATAAAAAAAAAAATTCAAATATATTATTCATTTGTAAATAATTTTTTGATTAAGTATCCTTTTTATTTAATTCATGTTTATCCATTTACAAATTAAAAAATAAAATGATAAAACATTAAAAAGAAAAAAAAAAAAATAAGAATGATAATCAAGATAAAATATTATTTTTATTTATTAATTTAATAAGATGACGTCAAATTATTTTTTATTGTAATATCACCTTTCTTTTATGAAATACAAAAAAAAAAAAAAAAAAAAAAAAGAAAACAGAGAGAACAAAAAAACCCCTTTTAAAAAATTCAAATCAAAAGTTTCTCATAAATTGAATTAAATTTCAAGGAAATTTGATTTCAATGAAGTACAACGCCTTTTTCAAGACAACAAGAAAACAGCATGAACAAAAAAGGGATTTTTTTTTTCTCTCTGCTTTTATACTTACAATAATAAGTCTCTTACATACATATGTATGTACATCATAAACATATTCGAGCGTTCAACATATATGCTTTACATGTTATGTATAGATATATGTACTTTACTATGTAAACATGTACATATACCTATATACGAGTATGTAATCATTTAAAAAAAAATATTTTCAATTTATCATCCCTTATTTGTAGATAATGGATATAACATGAATGTTGGGATTTGTATATAATATGATAACAACAACAACAACAACTACTACTACTACAAAACACAGGAAATAACATTGAAAATGTACAAGACAAAAAGAATGAATATGAAAATAAAAATAAGACACAGATTTTTTTCTTAGAAAAAGAAAATTTTAGCTAACAAACGAAAAAAAGAAAAACTTTTCAGGAAAAAAAAAATTTTTTTAGGGTTGTTATTTTTTTTTTTTTACAATGTAAAAATGAGAAAATTCGAAGAATAAAAAAATAAGAATGAATTTTTCTTTTTTCTTATCTTATCTTTTTTATATAATTCAGTCAGTTATATATACTTATAAATAAACCTATGCTATGTCACACGGTAATTTACTGATACACATACTTAATGTAGATATAACAATAAAAAGTAAAAGGCAAAAAATCTTTAATATTTGTATGTGCTTGTGTACATGTACATATACACATGGAATTAACAATTCAATATAAACAAATTTTTTAAATTTGAATACCAACATATTTATGTACGTGCTTCTTTACAAACACAAGAAAACTTTTTTTTTTTCTACTTTATCAAATTGTTCGTCGTATCAATGTATATGCGTATACGTGCGTGTCATTAATACAAATGATAAATTATCATTTATTAAACTTTATAAATTAACTTAAAATTTGTCAATAATGAAAAAAGTAAAAAAAAATTATAATAATTGAAAAATAGAATATTTTTCTATATTTTAAGCAATAATTTATAAACTTTTTATATGTATACAAATACTTGTATATAAGTTAAATGAAAAGTTTATTTAATTCAAAAGTACATAATTTTTTTTTTTATGAATAATCTGAAAATTACCTCAAATTGAATGAAAAAATCCATTACATATACACATGTGTTATAGTAAATAGAAAAAAAAAAAAAAAATAATAATAAGGACAAAATAAAAAATCTCATGTGTATTCTTGATCTTTGATCATCTATATTGATAACAGTATGAAATCCCAAATTGATTAAATAATCCTAAAACTGGTTTATATTTGAAACTTTTTAACTTTCAAACTGCTATTAAAGTATTTTTATATTGAGAAAATATTTTATGATAAATTTTCAAATATACACAAGTACCACATACACACACATGCATGTAACTTATATTTTAAGTTACACTGTAAAAATGGTAAAAGTTTGAAAATTTTTCACTTAATAATAAAATAAGAAAAATAAATTTCTTCGGAAAATATTTTTTTATTGTAAAATCAAACAGCTATCATGAACTTGTAATTGTAAAATATTTATTGAGAAATCATAATTTTAAGTATTTTATTTTTTTTTTTTTACAAAAGAACTAGAAAAATATAGTTTGTATTCATTTCAATTCTTTCAACCTTGAGATAGTTTTATTAACGACTTTATACCATGATATTTTTTGTTTTTTGTTCTTAATTTCATTTCTGTACATGATAGGTGATCATTTAATTATAGCATAAAATAATGTCAGTTCAAAATAAATATCAATTTAATTTTTAAACAAAAAGGATATCTTATGTATACATAAAATGTATAAAAAGCATTTAACAAAAAACAAATAACCCGATCTCTTTAAATGACAATCAAGATATTATAAAAGACAACTATCTTTTTCTGCTATCAAAAAAAATTTATTGTCATTTTAATTTTTATGGGTTCAGTTACCTTGAATTTTATGCATAAAATGTTATACATATACCATCTCTGTTTTTTTTTTATTTTTGTTCCTTTGTTTTCCTTTTTTCACAATTTTTTCTCTCTTTACTTTAAAATTTTTGTAAAAAGTTTTATCTTTTGCTTCTAAATTTTCCATGTTTTTCCATCAGAAAAACAAAAAAAAAATTTTTCCTTTTTTTGTCGTTTTTTTTTTTTTCCTTGTTACCCATTTTCATTTCATTTTTTCAAATAAATTGGTTTTGTATGTATTATAACGATGAAATTAGAAATTTGAATTTATTTGAATACAATCTACAATGCAGATACATATACGCGTACATGTAACGTACATAATTTTACATTGAAAAATTTTTATTATAAAAAAAAAAAAAAAAAAAAATTGAAAAAAAAACACCTAACTATATACTGCAATATATGGTTGGGTGGTACGCGTGTATGTTTGTGTACATGTGTAACAAAAAATAAAGAACATGAAATTTAAAAGACGACATTTACAATTTTCCATCTTCATAACAAAATTTATTTTCATGGTTATGGTACTTTATGTATTTTTTCGCGGTGCTTAAAAAATGAACATTAACAACAAAACATAGTCTCATGTGCTAAAATACTATACAAAAAAAAAGGCAAGAAAAAAAAATGTTTTTTCCTATTTTCTATTGTTCCTCTATTCATGTTTGCATTATTTTTTTTTTTTTATTTCATTTTGAGTAAATTTATTTTCTTGTTGTTTTTTAATCTTTTTCATTAATCATTAAAATTTTCATCAAGATGATAACATTTTTTTGTTTTTCTCATTTAGTTTACACGCTGTAAAAGGTATACACGTTAGAAAAATAAAAATGTCCGTATGTACATAGTACATTCACATAATAATAACCTTTTTCTATATAATTCAGTTTATTTTTTTTTTTTTGTTGTTTTGTTTTTCGTTATTTCGGTTTATTAAAATTCTACTCAGGTTCGCAAAAAAAATTTTTTTATGCGTGAAAAATAACGAATATGTAGAAAATAAAAAACCTTTCCAAATTAATAAAAATGAAAATTGAAATGTTAAATAAATATAATATGTACATATAATACGTTATATGAATATATTTTTATATTTTTATGAATAAGGACAATTTAAGAAGTTCCTTAAATGAAAATTAATACCCAAACAATTCTCATATTTTATGATATCAAATGATCATTTGCATAAGTGTTATACTCAAAAAAAAAAAAAAAAAAAAACAAAAAGTCAAAAAATATAACGATAATTTCGAAATTGTACCAAAATATATGAAATACATAAATTTCATGATAAACACTAATGAAATTTTCAAATTTACGAATAACCATATACTCCGTTTATTCATTATGAATACACATTATGTGAATTTAATTATTTATGTATTTTGAATAGAAAATTTAAATAACGTATATTCAATTAAGAAATTTTAATTTTAATAAACATTTTCTAAAAAAAAAAAAACAAAGAGAAGAGAACTAAATTGTTACTATTTAAATACACACATTTATTTCATTTTATGAGGATATACATATGTACATACATATGCATATTATTAAAAACTGAAGGAATACATGTACATACACTTATTATAATAATGTCATAATACATGACCTTTTCGTTTATTCAAGTGACAAATTTTAAATAGTTTTATTTATTTCAAGTGCAATACCATCAAGCATCTGTAATACGTACACTGTATACACGTACATGTGCGTATATTTAATATATGTGCGAATACAAAATGTTCCGTTATTTATGAACAATCATATAAAATATACGTATCCATGGATAAATACAATAAATTAGTTTATATATACACATATGAATACAATTTACGTACAATGTACATTTATTAGTCATCCATAATGGACTTATATGACATTTAAGTTATTTTATATTTAATTATAATATAATGTCATGTACATAAATTTATGGTAAAAAAAATTTTAATTCAAATTTTAAAATCAAATTTTAAATTAAATCTCGTTTTCTTTTTGTATACGTTATTTTATTTTATTTTACACGCATTTATTTATTTTTCGTTTTAATTTTCATTTTTTTTTTTTTTTTTTTTAAAGTAGTTAATGAAAATTTGACCAAGGCTGTCAGCAAGGCTGTCATATACGCATGCATGATTTTATGTCTTGAAATTTTCTTTTTTAAATTTAAAAAAAAAATGACCTTTTTATTTTCTTCTACTCGTGTACCTTTCTTTATCTAATTTGTAATATTTTGTTATAAAAATGTTGATTAATCATTGTTAAAAAAGTTTTGTATCATTTTCCTGTATTAAAAAACAAGGAAATTACAAAAAAATAAATAAAAAGATGATTTAAAAAAATAATTGGAAAATTATAAACGGTTACAGAGCAACCGTATATCTATTTTGGTAAATTATAGACGTCTTAGATGCAGAAAATAATTTGTTTTTTAATTACATATTTAAAATATGTTAAAAGTTCAGAACGTAAGCATTAAAATGTTCAACTAATTTTCATTGAATTAAAATTGGACAGGAATATAATTTTCAACAAAATTTTCTTTTGTTTTCATATTATTTTATAGCATTGAAATCTTAATGTTTTCTTTTTGGTAATAAAATATAACATGAAATTTTCTTTCCAATTTGAAAAATTCAGCACTGCATCACACAGTCAATTGATAAAAATTGCACTATAAAAATATAAATGCATAAAACTAAATATGCAATAAAAGAGAAATTTTATAGTAATAATAATCAATTATATTTTATATTCTTTATCATGTATTCCAGACAATATGGAACCAAATTATTAAATAAAAATTTTATATATGCATAAATTTTATATCCGTAAATATGTATGCGAAATAAAAATATGAGAAAAACAACTTATTTCATCTAAAAATAAATAAAAATTGAAAAAAAACAAAGAAAAGGAAAAAGGAAACAATTTTTGTAATTTTTTTTTTTTTAAATTTTCTTTACAGTTTCAATAGAAGAAAAATAATTTGTGAAAATAAAAGAAAAATTTGTTCGTGATCATTTCAATAAGAAATGCTTTTTCTTTTTTTTTTTTGTTTTTTTCTTTTTTTTTTTCATTTAAATTTTGTTATGATAACAGAGAATATGCATGCATATTATGTACAAACAAGTATAATGTGTACGTTGCATACCATAGATAAAAATTATCAGATACAATTGTGTTGTATTCATTTATTTATCAAAACTGCATGATGTCATTGTGTGTACTCGAGCTTGCTTGAGCCGTGCATTTAAATGAAAATAAAAATGAAAACCATGAATATCTCAAATGTATAAAATATAAAGAAAATTCTTTATACATTTTCTTCAATTACTTTAAATTGAAAACCTCTTAATTTGTATCCTTTTTAAAATGATTAATTCACTTTTATGATTTTTAATGGTAATTTTATAATTAACAAAATTCAAAAAAAAAGTCGTTGATATTAAATCAACATTTTCCATTTTTGCATTTCTAAATTAAAAAAACAAGGGATACACAAAACAAGGGAAAAAAAAGAGTACACATGATATATTAATCAGAATTAAAAATTTTATACTTGAACTTTACCATAAAATAATTATTTTATACCATTTTAATTTTTTCTACCTTTTAGGCAGAATTTTTATATTGTTTTAATTTGATTTAATTATACACTTTTGCAATTTCAAGTTCATTAAAACAATATTTTTTTTTTTTTTTACTTTGTTTACTAATAATGGCCTTTGTTTTTTATTATCTGTTCAAAAGTTTTTGGAATTTGATTACAATTTTTATTCAAAAGAAAATTCATTCGTAAAAATATTTTATAAAAACAAAAATCGTAATTAAATCAAAAATAACGAATTATGGATAATTTATTCAGAGAACTAAAATTAAACATGTAAAATTGTAAAATTTATTGAGCCAAATAAATTAAAAAAAAAAAAAAAAAAAAAAAAAAAACAAATAAATAAAATTAAATCCGATTAAAGGATAATTTTAATAAACTCGAAATTATTGTTATGATAGCAATTAATGTTTAATTCGAACAACCAAATTTATGTTGTACATTCAGTATTTTAAATTTATACATATGTATGTACATACATACATATTAAATACCATTTACCTAATTAAAATGATTTAAAGCTTAAATATGAAAGTATTCAATATTTAAAATTCATAATTAAAACAGAATTATTGAATATTTCTACTGTTTTTTTTTTGTCTTCATTTTCCATTTGATTTTAATTTTAAAAATATCCAAAATAATAGTTACAAAACTGTTTTGTTTCTGTTTTTAAAGAAGATACAAAAAATTTAATCTCTATACAAGATTTAAAAAAAAAAAAATATGCGTACATTTTTTACCAATGAATGAAATTTTCAAAATGTTTTTTTTAATTTTTTAATTTTTCATGTTCTTTTGATTTAAAAAAGATTGTAAATTTTCATGAAAAACATTTCTGTGTGATATACATATGTACGCATTTTACTTTGGTGGACACATAGAATGACAGTAATTTGCTTCTAGTCATATTCCATATTCATTTTACTGTGATAAATAAAAATATCATAATGAAAACAGCCTAAAAAAAAAAAAAAAAAACAAATTCAATTGAGGGCCTTTTTTTTCATTTTTGCTTTTATTTTTGAAGTATTATTAACATGCCAGTTACATTCACATAACAAAATAGGTATATGTTATATACCCCTCTGTAAATATTTTTTGTATATGTTTTATAGAGAGTTCTATACTTTGTATTTACATGTACATATGTATATAGGTATAAACTAAGTTTCTATGGTATCCATAATTTTTATTAACTTTCTTTCACTTATATCAAAGCTTTTTTAATACTGCTAACACAGTAAAAAAACAAAAAATTCAAAAATCAATAACAAAAAATAAAAATAAAAAATATTAAACAAAACAAACATATTGTTTCGTTTATATATATTAATGTACATACACACATATGTATGTGCATACAAAGGCCTTTAAAAATTATTATCAAAGAAGAAATGGCACAAAAAAAAATGGCATCAGCGGATTAATTTTCATTATTTCACTTCAATTGAGCCCAGATTTTATTGATTGTGTACATTTACTATGTCTATATACATGAATATCCTAACTACCAGCTATGTACATACATTTTATGTACATAAATGTACAATTATGTCGAGATAGTAGCCTGCAGTTAGCTATAGTCAAGTATCCTTCAAATACAATAAAAAAAATATAAAAAATTAGATTTATAAAGTACTCACATGTATCTATGAACATAATTAGTAAACAAATAAAAAAAAATTTTTTTTTTTTTAATAATACAGTGAAAATTTCTTAAGCACGAAAAATATAAATTCATTTATTTTCGTTTTTAATTATTATTTTTAATAGATTATTTTTTTTTTTTTTTTATATTTATAAAAACAGTATTTAATGTAAAATAACGTATGTTTATGTTATCGCAATAAGAAAAAATTTTTAATTTCTTGTATTAAATCAAAAACATTCTTGATGTTATCATCATTCTTAACATTACAGCACCTATACAATAGCACACATTAATAAAAGTGTTTTTATATTACTTTGCAAATATATAACAAATAAAATCCTTAAAAGGATAAAGAAATTTCATTATTTTACCGAATTTATTTTTGAAAATGAATTTAATTTTTTTTTTTTTTATTTGCCAGCAGAAAAAAAAAATTATCTGAATCAATTAAATTACACACATGCAAGATTTATTCTATTTATTATTTTTCATTATGAGTTATTTATTCTCTTTAATCGGTGTTAAATTTTTTTAATTAGAAACGGTTGCTCATTTCAAGTAAAGAAAATGATAGATTATCATTTCAAGTAAATTGTAAATTAATTAAAATTAAATTCAATAAAGATTCTAAATTAACTTAAATTTTATTAGAAATCATATTTTCTTCATATTCGTCTTTTGTATTAATGTTATTATAAATTTCTTATATAATGATAATATTCTTTTAAAAGAACATTTCTGTCGCATACATGTAAATTATTTCAAACAAATCTACATACAAAAATATACACGATATATTGATTATACGTGTATAAAATAAAGATATGAAACACTAACGAACAATTTTTGTTTTTCCAATAATTTCATATCACGTAGAGAATGTACAGCATTACAGTAATATTTACCCCTTTTTAGATATTTAAAATTATGGCAATGTTCTTCTCTAGCATATAATCAATAATATCTTTAAGTACAAAGAGAAAAAATAAAACAAAAAAAAAATTTAAAAACATTTTATATCAGACATAACGTTAAACTAGAATTTTTTTTTTTTTTTTTTCGAATATAACAAAAATAAATCTTTTACCTAAAAAAAAACGGATAACGAACAAATAAAATTTTTAACAGAATATAAATTTTACTTTGATATACCTGAATATCTATGAATTTTGTATAAAAATGTACGATCAACAAAAAAAAACAAAAAAAACAATCACAAAAATAAAAAAAACCATAAAAATAAATATTCACATATGCATATGTATAACAACTGATTTTTATTCACACATTCTGAATTATATATGAAGTCATGTAGCACAAATGCTTTAAATAAAGTACGAATGTTAAAATGATTTTATAACGTATACACAAAGAATATGTACGTATACATATACGAAATTATTGTCAATATATATATACCTTTTTTTTTCTTACACATATATACACGTACATATACATAAAATAAATTTTTTATCGGTTTTTTATGTGTTATTTTAATATTCCTATATAGATACATATGTATATAGGCCTTATTCAATTGTAAAAAATGTATGTATGTATTGTACAAAGTATATTATATGTCTGAAAAGTGTAAATGGTTTACGAGTAGCATAATGTCTAGATTGTCATTTTTATAGAGTACATAAATCCAATAATCCTAATCAATGCTCCATTAGAATTCCGGACGATTGCATTTCTTGTTATTTTACACAATTTATACGTACATTATAGTATATATAATTCTCATTTTCTTATTTTATTATTATTTGTTTTTTTTTTTTTTTTTTGCTTTAATTTTCTATGTTTTTCATACGTACAAACATTTATACACAAAAACATATGTACATACTTTCATCATGTATACAATTAGGAAATATTTCAAGCATTTCATCATTTTTTACCAAATCCTTGTTGTTTTTTGTTTTTCTTTATTTCTTTTTTTTTCCCAAAAAAATATTGCATATCTACGTAAAAGTAATTTCGAATTTTGTTTTCTATTCATAATTCTTTTTATACCACGTTCTATCCTTTTATACATACATACATACATGATTTTTTTTTTGTGTTTACACAAAAAATATACAAGATATACAAGTACAAATAATTTTTTTTTTCTTTTTTTTTTTTTGTGAATTTTCTTCATTATTTTATTCAATCAATCTTTCCTTTACTGAATAAATTCTAAACAGAAGTTAAGCATTTCTATTTTTCAATTGATTTTGCTTTTCTTTTTTTTTAAAACAAAACAAAATTTAAGAAAAAAAAACGTAGATCCTTTTTGTTGTCGTTTTTCTCTTTTCTTATGATCTTTTTCTTCATACTTTTGTTTTCTTTAAAAAAACAAAAAAAAAAAAAAATTTTTTTTTTATTTTTCATTTTTGTATTTCCTCAATATTATTCGTATTTTTCATTCATCATCAATATAATTTTTTTTTATGCGTTACCACAGTACATACACACAAAAAAATAAAATAAAATAAAAAAAATCCTAACAAAAAATACATACATATGTATGTATACATATTTAATAGTCATTATATTTTATGTATAATAGGAAAAGACATTCAATAAATGTATTTATAGATAAAAGAATAAAAGGAAAGGAACACAATAAAATAGTGTATAAAAGATTAAAAAGAAAATTAACGAACCACAAATAAATGAAGTAAAATCAAAAACACAGCAAAATAATATACAAAAAAAAAATCAAGACATAAAGGTATACTTTGTTCCGATTCTCTCAATGTAAAACATTTTAATAATCCTTGTTATAATTATTGATTTTTTTTTTTTTTTTTTTTTTTCAATTCATTAATAATTAATTTACCTATACACATACACATAATAAAAAGACAAATATTAAAAGGATAAGAAAAAAGAAAACAATAAGGATAATCATTTAATTAATGTCAAGACAATTTTTTTTATAAAATCATGTAATTAAAAGTTAATTAATTAGTCATCCTTTTCTCTTATATTATGAATACTTATGTTTAACAAAAAGTAATTCATTATCCATAATTATCATGTAATTTTTTATTTGATTCAATAAACAGAATAATGGAATAATTTTGTTGAATTCAAACAAGCAAAAAGGTATGGTAATATTATTTTATTGATCATTGATTTGTTTAATTTAATTCTTTTTTATTTTTCCACTAACTTTTGATGATAATGTTATAACAGAATATTAATTAATTTAAATTTACGAAATTCATAAATTTTCTTAAAATAATAAAATACTTAAATATATTTAAACAGTTGAAAATAATTCATTATTCAAAAACATATTTTTTTATCATACTTGTAAAATGATTATTAAATTTTTTTTTACATTTGTGTTAACATACTCGTAATTATTATGAGAAAATTTTGATTTTTCAAATATGTTGTCAGGGGCTTAAACATAAAAAGAAATATACTTTGTACAGCTTTGTACACACAAACATACATCAGTATGTAATTTAAATAACATATATTGTGTTTCATAATACCCATGTCGTACAATCCACATTATATTGCTTCGTAAAATCACATTTTTCATTTCAATATTAGTCTACAGATATATATCTCACATCAGGATAATTTTTAATGATGTCTACAACACCAAATGAGATATGTATGTATTTATATATTTAGATGTACATATACTTGCAATATACGTGTATATTATAGTACATTTCCATACATACAATTTTTTTTCCAAATTTCACCTGTTAACCAGATTAAATGGTGATACAGCAACAAGGAGAAAAACACCTTATTTATCTGTTTTACGGTATTTTAACAGTATTGTAAAAAATAAAACGAACATTGAAATAACGAATAAGGATATTTTCTAGGATTATTATTAAGAATTCAACCATATTATAATAGATATGTTGAGGTTTTAATATCTTTTCACTATTCTACGAGTGGTATTTATACGCTAGTATAATGATGTTCTCATTAAAAAAATTTTTTTTTAATTTTTTACTATTAGCATTAATTATTCATCATCATCATCAATGGCGTAACAGCTCGATGTGAGCCAGTGCCTAATCATTATTACTGATTACTTTTTTACAATAAACCTATCATACGTGCACTTACGTGCGTTACGAACCACGACCATTAATTACTACTTATTCCAAAATATCAATAAATTATTATTAATTTTTGTTTACCAGTGTTATAAACAATTTAAAACTTTTTTTCTGTATCTATTTATACATACATATGTATATGTATGTTAACATTTTTTATTATATACATATTGGTTTATAGCATAATTATTTAACGAACATACATACATATTTAATGTATATATTTAAAATGAATCGTACACCTGTGGCGGCACGATTAAATTACATGCAAAAATTTATGCAAATTTATCAAATAACGATAATGATCATCGTCATGATGATGATGATGAAAATTAAACAAAAATGTAGAATAAAAAAAAAATGAATCAAAATTTAAATATTTATTCGTAATATAACATTGAGACTGAATTTTAAATGTTAGTATAAATCTGTTACATATTCATACATGGATACAGAACTTTTAATTTCTATACATATAAATATAATAAAAATGAAAATTTTAAAAGAGATAAATTAAAATCAATAAAAATAAATAAAATTAATTAATTTTTGATCTTGACACACATACATATACAAATATGTATAAGTGTACAAGTGACGAATGAGTATACAATACACAGTTTGTATTGTATGCATAAACAATATGAAAAATGTTGGAAAATAAATTTTCTTGTTGTGTTTACTCGATTTATGGAAATTTTTAAAATTTCACAAATTTAAAATAACAAAAACAAAAAAAAAAAAAATTATTTTAAACAAAAAAACAAAAATGACACGTTTTTTAAATGTAATACAAGTAAAGTAAATTAAATTCATTTTCAATTATATAATCCCTACGCACATTTGTTTACAAATATATTACAAAATTTATAACAAATTATTATAAGAGGATAAAATACGAATTTATTTACAAAATAATTTCATGTCAAATCTTATATTCTTAACATAATTTATAACGTATTGTTTTGTTTTTCTTTTATTTAATTTTTTTTTTATTTATTTATTTTTTTTTTTTATTAAAGAAACAGAATCTAACTTTTGAGCTAATATAAAATTTATAAAATAACATACGCATGTGTAAGTCACATATTCAGTTAATTCTTTAGATTCAATTCCCATAAAAATGTAAACCTTGCAATTAAGTCACGTTCATATACGAATTTCTTGCATGAACTTTAAAAAGTTCACATGATCAAATTTCTTACACGCGTAAAATAATTTTTATTTACCTTGCGAATTTTCTTTTTCACTTGTAATTGCAATTATTAACAAAATTTTCCATAATAAATTTTTTATAATTTCTTTATGAAATTAAGTTGCATTTTTCAGTTCAGTTCTTCTTCTATTTTCGAGTGATAAAGATCAAATTGTGAATATTCTTTGTAAAATATAATTTTTGTGAAGTAAATAGTAAATAGTCAAATTGATGTTTGTGAAATAAATAAAATTAATTCTATCAGATAATTAAATAAAGAAATAAACATAATTTTTCATAAATATCTGTAATATAAATGATAAACAGTTAATTAGAAGTTGTGAAATAAATAATAAATAAATAAAACCAATTTTGTAAATGAATAAAGACGCAAACATAATTCTTTTTTAATAAAATATATTTTATTTAAATATATTAAGTGCAACTATCTGTAAAGTAAATAATAAAATACTGTAATTTAACAAATTTATAAACGAATCAATTCAAAACTTGAATAAAGTGTTAAGTTCTTATAAATTGTGTTTTTTTTTTAATCAATGATTTACGTTGGTTATATGTTTGGCGCAGTCGGTAGGATGCCAAACTAGTGTCGTGAATAAAAAAAAAAAAAAAAAAAAAAAAAAAATAAAATATATATATATGTCTATATACGAAACAATAAAAATAAAAAAAATAAATAATAATAATAATAATATATAAAAAAAAAATTTTTTTTTAATTAAATAAATATATATACTGAACTTTAATCAGTGAATAAAATATATATATATATCATCTTTATGTATTAGCTGATCATAGTTAAATATTAAATAATAAACATATAAAACAGAAAATACATAAATACAAAATTAAATTTGCATAAGTATCAAATAAATTAAATATATATATGGGATTTTATTTATTTAATAAATTGTATAAAATATATAATACTAATAGCGACAACTAGTTTCCTTTTTAGGATTTATTGGCATTCAACAATTTATGAGACCTTATAAAAAACCAAAATCGACACTCAATAGAAGAGAACTCAATACAATTGTAGAGGAAGAAGAATATAACAGTTTACTATCATCAATACAACTTCAAGAAAACAACAACAACAACATGACGAGTCTTACTAATAAAGATTTAATCACTGAAGCAAGGGCAGTCCCAGTTTTTCGAGGCGATGATACGTTCGAATTAGCACATTTTATAAAAGAAGTTGACACCATCACAGGATTTGCTACCGACGAAGCATTAAAAGCATATTTGCTCAACATATTAATGACGAAAATACAAGGACCAGCAGCAACCGCAATACGACGTCTAGAAAATACAACATGGGGAGAAATTAAAAAACAATTAAAGAAGTCATTTGGCGTACAGGAGTCATATCTTAGGCTTAAAGAACAAGCAGATTCTATAAAATATATCAATGTAAGTCAGTATTATAATGAACTTTCCAAAATATTAGATAAGCTAAACCTTAAATACAAGTTAGATGATGAATCCCCTATAGAATTTAATACAAACAATAATGAAAAAAGCATATTAGAAAAATTTTTATATAAAATCCCTAGATCAGATAGTATGTTTTTGAGAGTAAAAGGTGTTAGTACTCTAGAAGAAGCTTTTTTTGAACTACAACAAACTGGAATAAATAACAATTCCCATTCCTCATCCTCACATAAATATACCAATCCTCACAACAACCACAAGAGCAATGAGAGAAAATACAATAATAATTTCAATTTTAGACGAAACAATACCAACAACAATGAATATAGAAACAATAATAACTTTAATCAACGAAGTTTAAATTCAAACAATAGTTTCCCTAATAGATATCAAAGAAATATGAGTGAAAATTTTAGAAGTCAAAATAATAATTTTAATCGAAATAGATATCAAAATTCAGACACACCTCGAAATAATCGAAGATCCACTGAACCCATGGAGGTAGATGAAAATTTTCATTTACGGCCTCAAAAAGTACATTACCCATAGTTGAATTTACTATAAATAATAAAAAAATACCTTGTCTCATTGATACAGGAGCTTCAATTTCTCTAATTAGCGATAATGTTTTTCCAAATTTGAAAAAAATAAAATTAAATAAACCTATTGAAATTGTCAGTCTGTTTGGCAAAAGTAAAATCTTGTATGAAATTATTACTGCAGTTCCTAAAGAGTTTAATCACGAAGCTACAATGACATGGAAGGTATTACATTTCAATAATAGACAATTTGATGCTATTTTAGGCCAAAATATTCTAAGAGCAGTCGGGGCAAAAATTAATTTAGAAGAGGGTTTCATAGAAATTATGTCAAAAATTACTAAATTTGAAGATTCTTGTCCTTATAATAAAATCGATGAATTATACTCCTTGAATGTCGATAGTAAAAATATTTTTCAATATATTAAAACTGAACACCTTAATAAAGAAGAATTTAATGCCTTAAAAAATATTATTTTGAAAAATAAAGATTTATTTTATCAAGAAGGTCAACAGTTAACCCACATAGAAGAAGTTAAACATCAAATAATTACTAAACATAGCCAACCGATTTATTCAAAAATTTATAGATTTCCTAAAATTCACGAACAGGAAGTAGAAGAGCAGATAAATGAAATGTTGAAGCAAGGTATAATAAAGCCTAGTAATTCTCCCTATAATTCTCCAATTTGGGTGGTTCCTAAGAAGATGGACCACTCAGATAAACAAAAATGGAGGATTGTCATAGATTATAGGAAACTTAATGAAATAACAGTCGACGACAAGTTTCCTATACCAAATATCGAATCACTGTTTGATAAATTAGGTAAAGCTCAATACTTTACCACTCTCGACCTTGCCAAAGGATTTCACCAAATCCTTGTAGATGAAAAAGACCAACCCAAAACTGCTTTCTCTACTCCACAAGGTCACTTTGAATATGTCAGGATGCCATTCGGCTTAAAGAATGCTCCTGCTACATTTCAAAGAATGATCAATTTTGTCTTAAAAGAATTTATCAATATTAATTGTGTTGTATATCTTGATGATATACTTATCTTCAGTACTTCGCTTCAAGAGCATATTGTTGCAATCACTAAAATTTTTCAAAAACTTCGTGAATTTAATCTAAAAATACAACCTGATAAATGTTTGTTTTTCTCAAAAGAGTCTGAATATCTTGGCCATCTATTGACAAATGAAGGAATAAAGCCAAATCCCAATAAAATCAAAATTATTAAGGCATTAAAACTTCCTACAACAAGAAAGGCAATAAAGAGTTTCTTAGGAATCACCGGTTATTATAGAAAATTCATAAAAGATTACGCGAAAATAGCGCAACCCCTTACGCAATGTTTGAAAAAAGATAGAAAAATTGACACAAATAATTCGAAATATATTGAAGCTTTTATGAAATTGAAAGAAATAATAACCAGTGATCCTATTTTAAAGTACCCAAATTTCAATCAGAGATTCACTCTGACTACAGATGCCAGTAATTATGCTATTGGAGCCGTTTTATCTCAAAATGGTCATCCAATTTCTTATGCTAGTCGAACTCTCAACGAACATGAGACTAGATATAGCACAATCGAAAAAGAATTACTAGCTATAATTTGGGCTACTAGATACTTTAGGCCATATCTGTTTGGAGTCAAATTTACTATAAAAACGGACCATAGACCTTTAGTCTGGTTGAATTCTTTAAAAGAACCCAATTCAAAACTTCAGCGTTGGCGAATAAAATTAAACGAATTTGACTTCGATATAGAGTATGTGAAGGGCAGGGAAAACAAAGTCGCCGACTTTTTGAGTAGAATAGATGCGAATAAAAATGAAATAAATAGTTTAGAAACAAGAAATGAAAATGAAAATGAAAGTGAAAGTGAAAGTAATTTAGCCACGATTCATAGTGGAATAGAGAACTTGGGAGATCATATTCCTATCGTTGATAATATTGTTAATAAATATCTGACTCAAATTCACTTAGTAAAAAATAAACAGACAGAGATACTGACGTTATTTAAAAGATATAGAATAATATATATTTCTCAAGAAAATTTAAAAGATGAAAATTATCTAAATGATATTTTGAGAAGAACAATAAAAAATGGAACTACTGCTATTTATTCTGAATTAGAATATAGTGAATATGCAATTCTTCAAGACAAATTAATTCAATTATTTAGCAATGAACCAAAAATAAAATTCGTCAAATGTAGTAAATTAGCGAAGAATGTAGAAAATGAGGAAGATTTAATCAAAATAATAAAAGACGTACATGAAAACACAAACCATAGAGGTATTCTAGAAAATTTTCTCGAAATTAAAGACAAATTTTATTATCCCAAAATAAAAGACTTTATATATAAATTCATTAATAATTGTGATGTTTGTAATTTATCAAAATATGACAGAAAACCCATCAAATATAAATATAATTTATCAGAAACTCCATCTAAACCTAATGAAATCGTTCACGCAGATGTATTTTATCTAAAAAAAGAAAAATTTTTAACTACAGTTGACAGATTCACCAAACATTTAACAGTTTTTAAATTAAATGATAGAAATAGTGTCACAATAGTCCAAACGCTAAAACATAGACATTCTCTATTTGGTAAACCCATTAAATACATATTTGATAATGAATTTGATAGTTTAAATCTAAAAGATTTTTGTCGCGCGGAAAACATAGAAATCCATTTTACTTCCCCTAGAAGTCATACTGGAAACTCTGACATAGAAAGAGCTCACGGGACGTTAAACGAACACATTCGCGTTCTTCATCTAACAGAACCAAATTTAGATACTGAAAGTAAAATTTTAAAAGCTGTAGAAAAATATAATAACACAATTCATTCTACCACGATGGTTAAACCTATTGATTTTATAAAAGGTAATATCACAGATTTTGAAGGTATAAGAAAAATGACGCAAGAAAAAAAAGAAAAATATGTTGAAAAATTAAATAAAAACAGAAAAGATTTTGAATTGCCTAACGTTGAAGAAGTTCTTATTAAAAATCCCACGGCTTTGAGATATAAAGATCTACCCAGATATAAAAAAATTTCATGCTTAAAACACAATAAAAATGTATTCGACAAACAAAATCGCAAAATTCATCCAAATCGCATCAAAAGAAATTTCAAAAAAAATATCTTTTCAGAAAATCGTAAAACTTCTGATGGTAATAATAATGCTGTTGAACGTCTGTCAAGTACAAGCGATGATTAATGTTGAAAAATTGGACACTGAAGCTGGATATACAATTATTAAACAAAATACAATACCAATTATTGAATCTTATCATAAAATAATCCACGTAGTCGATCTTAAAGACATAGAAACAACGATATTGACAATGGAAAAACAAGTAAATGCAACTTTCAACCAGCCGGAAGATAAAAATTCCTTTGAAGCATTACAGATCAAACTCAATAAAATAAAACATACTTTTAAAACTCTGTTACCTTTTAGACAGAAAAGAGCCTTAATTAATATCGGTGGAACAGCATTAAAGTGGATTTTCGGCACAATGGACGAAGATGATAGAGTTGAAATTGAAGATCATTTAAAAATAACTGATGGGAACATTCACAATCTTGTTGAAAATTCAAACAAACAAATAAAAATAAACAACATTCTTGAAGAGAACATAAAAAATCTTCAAAATAACATAGAAAAGAATTACGACGAATTAAATAAACTTTTTGACTTTGTGACATACAATACAAAAGACATATTAAAACAAGTTCAATACATACAAATGTTATCAAATATGAATTTACTTAATGAAGAAGTTGAAAAAATACAAGAAAACATCATGTCGTCAAAACATCAAACTATGACCAGATCAATCCTTACACCTGAAGAAATAGACGATTATGACATAGACGTTTTTAAGTTACAAGAACTAAAAAGCTCTCTTGCCTTGATTAATACTAAGCTACTTTTTGTAATACTAGTCCCAGAAATAAGTAAAATAAAAGCGATTCAATGTAAAATTCTGCCAATACCGAATATAGATAATGAAGAAATAGATATTGAAATTACAGATATTATTATATTTGAAAATAAAACATACTATCTTGATCAGGAAAGATATAAGAAAAAGTTAAAGCTAGTAACAGAATGTATTTCAAATTTAGTCAATAATTCTTATAATAAATGTTCAAAAGTCACAAATAAAGAATCTGAAATAATTGAAATAGATTTAGGCTTAATTCTAATAAGAAACGGGAAAAATATAAAATTAATTAATCATTGTAATAATATAGAACACATTTTAAATAAAAACTACTTAATTTCATTTAACAATTGTACAATTAAGATAAATGATACAGAATTTGTTAACATAGAAAAAGAATTCAAACATAATATTATAATTCCTAGATATTCAAAAATAGAAAATATTAATACTACTTTAGATATAAAAAATTTACACATAAAACAAATAGAAAATAATAAAGAGATTGTAGAAATAGATAGTAGAAGAAGACAAAACACAATCATTTCATATATTAATAGCAGTCTTTTGTTAGTCATATTTTTAATCTTTGTAACATTAAAATTAATGAAATCATATGTGAAAAAGAAAATTCAAAGAAATTCAAACGAAAATGATACTGCTCAGGAGTGCAAGAATCTTGAGGAAGGGGGAGTCACATATTCAGTTAATTCTTTAGATTCAATTCCCATAAAAATGTAAACCTTGCAATTAAGTCACGTTCATATACGAATTTCTTGCATGAACTTTAAAAAGTTCACATGATCAAATTTCTTACACGCGTAAAATAATTTTTATTTACCTTGCGAATTTTCTTTTTCACTTGTAATTGCAATTATTAACAAAATTTTCCATAATAAATTTTTTATAATTTCTTTATGAAATTAAGTTGCATTTTTCAGTTCAGTTCTTCTTCTATTTTCGAGTGATAAAGATCAAATTGTGAATATTCTTTGTAAAATATAATTTTTGTGAAGTAAATAGTAAATAGTCAAATTGATGTTTGTGAAATAAATAAAATTAATTCTATCAGATAATTAAATAAAGAAATAAACATAATTTTTCATAAATATCTGTAATATAAATGATAAACAGTTAATTAGAAGTTGTGAAATAAATAATAAATAAATAAAACCAATTTTGTAAATGAATAAAGACGCAAACATAATTCTTTTTTAATAAAATATATTTTATTTAAATATATTAAGTGCAACTATCTGTAAAGTAAATAATAAAATACTGTAATTTAACAAATTTATAAACGAATCAATTCAAAACTTGAATAAAGTGTTAAGTTCTTATAAATTGTGTTTTTTTTTTAATCAATGATTTACGTTGGTTATATGTTTTGTACATTTATACTAACATACATGTATATGTACGTAATGGATAATTACAATTACAATATTAATGTATATGCGATATTATAAAGATGTATTTAAATATGTATATATCTCAAAGTTGAATATAAATGTACATATAAAGTTTTTACCTTTTTACGTAATTGTATAAATTATTTACAAAGTCATTAAATAAATAAGAATAAATTAATTATTCAAGATGATTTCTGACAAAAAAGAGAAAAACGAAAACCTACATAATACTCGCATATATATATATATTTTTTTTATCATTAGTTCTTCTCATCATCATCTATGTCTTTTCACTTTTTGAAAATAAAATAAAATTAAATACAAATATGTGTAGAATTTTTGAAAGTATTTATTTATAAAAAAAAAATTCTTTATATACATATGTATACGTAGATATAAAAAAAAAAACAACAAAAAACAAAACTAAAAACAAAAATAAAATTCCAAATAACATTAACTTAAAGAGTATTACATTCATATAAAATATAAAATTTTAGTATATCCTGACTTAGTTACGTATGTATATACCCTGAAAAGGTATTAAGAATGATTCGTCATTAAATAAATTAAATTTTTTGTTTAAAAAACGCTTTATCCGCTATAACTGAAAACATTATTACTATTATTATAATTATTATTTATTTGTTTATTTTATATATTAAGAATGTATACATGTACATATATATGTACATATGTTTGTATGTATATATTTTTGTTTTTTTTTTTTGTGTTTATGTTAATGTACAATACAATACATTCTATATATTGTAAACAAAATAATAACGTATTTATATTAAAATCATGGTAAATCAATTAAACGTATGTATCTTACAATCTACTAGAAAAGAAAAGTTTCTATAACATTTTCGTACTTAAAACTTTGTAAAATGGATATTAAAGTTGTATGAAAGAATATGATATTTGAATAGAATTTTCATTTATTTGAATAGAATTTTCAATTTTAAATATTTTTTTTTTTTTTGTTTTAATGGCATACATCATTATAACGATAAACAAACAACGATATATAACAAAAATTATTTTCGTTAAACGAAATAAAAACGAAACAAAAAAAAAAATGAAAATCATCAGTTTTGAACTTTTCGCTTATTTTTAAAACATCTTCATTAAAATTGTATAATATGTGAATTTTTTTTGAAAATTTTATTTATATTTTCATCTTTATGAATTTTTATTTCATAAAAAAAAAATTTATTTTCAATCTATATTCGAATGTACAAATATGACATAATTTTCAATAATTTCAATTTTAAAAAAAAATGTATTAAAAACATTTTTAAAAATATTACTCATTAAAATTCAATAATACAGAATTAATTAATAAAAAATTTTTCTTGTTTTTTAGTGTTTTCATAAAATGAAAAAATATAAAAATATTACATATCAAAAAGGGTCCCAATGGCTCGGCTCAGTGGGAATCCTGTAGTCTCGATTCTATGTCAAGCGCCCAGACTGAAAAATAAATTTTATTTTTCACTATCCTACCATCCGCATTCACTTAGCTTTGAACGACTAATGACTACGAAAACTTTATGCTAAGTAATATATAGTGATATTGAACAAGTCTACTTGCTAACAACAAGGTCAACAAGTAACTCAAAAAAACTGGTCCAAACCCTGTCATACAAAAATTGAATTTATTTCCAGAAATATACTGAAACTGATTTTGGGTATAAGTGCACGTATGATGGAACAGTGATGGAACAGTGATTAGGCCCTGGCTTCCATCAAACTGTTGCGCCGACGGCAATAATGATGATACATAATATGTATGTATATCAAAAATCCTTAACAACTTTCATTTATTTTTTTATTTTACGAATAATTTGATGTATTTTAAACTGATATTGGTACAGTTAGCATATTCTCATTTCATTCATTTGTTTACACTGTAAAGTTTATTAAAATTTATAATATTAAAATAAAATTTATTTATGTACATATACACGAAAACAAAATATTTTGTTTTTATTTATTTTTACATATATTAAAAAAAAAAAAAAATTATTCAAAAATTTTATGTATAATAAATTGAACAGAATCATCAAAATTATCATCAATATGAAAAAAAATCAATAAAAATTTAAAAAAAAAAAAAGCTTAAAACTTGAGTATGTATAAATGTATATAGTATTTAAAACAAATTTTTGTTTATGTTAATACCATTTTAATTGAAATTTAATTTTCGAAAAAAAAAAATTAAACTTTTTTAATTAAAACAAAATATCTAAATTCAAAAATATTTATAACCATTGATAAAGGTTGCTAGGAATTATTAATTCAAAAAAACCAACAACATGTACATACATATTAAATTCTAAAATATTATGGTAGTAAATGCTTTATGATATGTACATATATATGTCTAAGGGAATATTACAATAAAATTTATATAATTATGTACAGAAGGAAGAAAAAAATAAATTTAAAAAAAAAAATAAAATGATATTCGAATAAACAAATAAGTTAAAAAAAAAAAAAAACAATTAGATGAAATATAAAATTATAAAAGATGAAATAAAACTTAATAATTTTTATACTTATAGTATGGACAGGCTGTCCCAATGTCAATGTCATAAAATAGGTCTATCATGTAGTTCAGAGTATTTTTAGCATAAAGTCGTTCTAAGAGCCCCCCCCCCCCCAAATCCACCCTTTCTGGAATACAAGAGATTAAAAATTTTCGGAAATTTGCAATTACACGACAGACCTATTTTGTGACATCGATATTGGAACACCCTCTATATAGCATGTATAACAAAAATGTGTAACACAAGTACACATAAAATAAAACACAATACCCCTGGGCTAAGACCCTTTTACTAAAATTTTAATAAAACTTCTTAAACATTCATATTTTTTTACATATAAAATTGTGTGTAAAAATCTTCAAAGCAACAGGATAATATATGTACATTATTTTTTTCTTTTTTCTTTTGTTAAAAATACAGAAAAATAACACAATAATGATAATCATATTATTTTAATTTTTCTCAATTATAAATGCATTTTTAATATAAAAGCATTTTGAAAATTTTAAAAATACATATATTATTCATATTCATGTTCATACATTCATTATCCGTTATTTTTTTTATTAAATAATTTAAATTCACAATGTAAACAAATTTATCCTTTCTGAAAAATTTAAAAACAAGGTCATTTTGAAGGACATTGAATTAAAAAAAAAAAAAAAAAAAACAACCAACTAACATCGATACATATAATAAAATTAAAATTAATAAATATTTTTAATTAAAACTTTTATATAGAAAAAGAAATTTAATAAATATAAAGTCATTAAACTATACAAATTTTATGTTGTACTTGTATTTCTTTTACATATTTTATTTTTTTATTTATTTTTTTTTTTTGTTGCAAAGCACATTTATTATACATTCGAAAACAATACAGAAAATATTTAAATTCTGTAAAATAAACTTTAGAAGTATAATACTAGCAATACTAGTAAGGATGCTTTTTTTTTAAATTCATTTTTTTTTTTTTTTTTTTTGTGTAAAAAGTTCAAAGTAAACTTTTTCTAAGTAGAAATAGAGAATGAAATTTTCTTTAATGACAATTTTTGCTTTTTCGTATTCTTATTCCAGGATTCTAATAATAAAAATGTTATACAAATGTTTTTTTTTTTTGTTTTTGTTTAATTTTTATTCATTAATCAATTAGGTTTATTTTTTAAATATAATTTAAGAATTTTCGTATGTTTCTTCTGGTTTAAATCGAATTGTTGTAAAATTAGAAAAATTTTCAATAAAACTTTGTTTTATTTTCATTTTTATTTATTTATTTATTTTTTAAATAATTACATACTCTCATATACGCACAAATTAAAATAATTATACAATTTATATGTACATATGTATGTACCTATGTAACATGAAAGTAAGATAAAATTCAACTTATATTATTTTTCTGTGTTTAAGAACAAAATACAAAAAAAAAAAAAATAAATTCAACAAATGATTACATGATGTGCGTGTGTGTATTTTGAGTATTTAGAATTATACTTAATATTGAAATTTCTCTTTATTTTCTTGAAATTTCAAAAGAAAAAAATAAAATATTCTATTACTTATTATAATACTTCTCTTATACTCGTATATATTACAAGTATGTACATACATACATATGTAAATATGCACATACATAAACATACATGTATACTTGAAAACTTCAAAAGATCCTTAGATATAACTTTTGGAAACGACAACAACAAAATTTTATATTTTTCATAATTTTTTTATTTTCTTATTTAATTTTGAAATTTTTTTTTTTTTTTTGTTTTTTACTTTTGAAATTTTGTTAATATTCAAACATAAATATTTACTTTATTATAATCGCAAAATTTTATGTCTTTGAAATTTTCTTTTACTTGAATTTAATTATTCATTGAAATATAGAATAATAAATAAAAAAAAAATATAAAATAATAATCAAGATTAGAAAATATGTATTCTTTTTTTTCAGTAAAACAATTTTGTTCGATGATAAAAAGAATTTTTTTTTTTTTTTTTTAATTATTTATATTTAAAATTAAATGTAATCATTTTCATAATTAACAAAATATTTAAATACGTATAATTATATTTCATTAATATAATGGAAAAATTCTAAAAATAAATAAAATTAAAAAGAAAAGAAAATATATGAATAAATTATGTATTATAAAAATTCAATAGCGGAGCATTGAACATTTTATTACATTGTATTAAAATATATAATAAAAATGTTTTTTTTTTTTTTCATTTTGTTTAAAAAATATTCAATTTATTTGTTTACACGGATAAGCTTATTCATTCATCATTCAAAATTAAGGCAAATACTGAATCCGATTTTTTAAACAGATTTTTTTTTATAACATTATTTAAAAACCCGTTTTTTAAATAAAAAAAAGAACAAATCATTTCTATACTGAATACTCTGTCCTCTAATAATATGCACTTAAGGTTTTATGGGAGTACAAATGTCTTTTTTCTTAATTCTCTCGTAATTTCTAATTAGACTGTTTCACAAGCAGTATTACCACAATCCACAAAGCTTTCATTATATATCAGATGAATTTTTTGAATATCGATACACAGTGATGTAAAACGGTTACTATCTTAAGTAATCTTCATAAGACCTTAAATGTATAATATTAGTAGACAGAGTATAATTTTCATAATAAAAAATTAAAAATTTTAATTAATAAAAACAAAAAAGTGTTAAGCAATAAAAACAAATGAAAAAAATTTAAATATCTTATTAATATACAATAAAACTTTATATATATGTATGTAAATACATTTTTATTATTATTAATCTATTACACAAAACTATAATAGAATAATTTTAATGTATTCAGGATATTCATTCTAATTGAAACAAATCATTGTATTCATTATTTATTTTAATGGATTTTCAATGTTATTTTGTGATGATTTTTTATTATTCATTTTATTTTTGAACTACATATTTGTCTTATTCTTGATATATTTATTCAACTTTTATAAAAAAGTTAATTTTCACATACATTCTCAAATTTTTACATGTATTCATATTCAAAATCCTGGATAAAACTTTAACATAAAAGATATATGTATGTATAATACGTTTAAGGAAAAATTTCTATTTAACCTTGAAAGAAAAAATAGGTATTTTACTAGAATACCTAAAGATTTTTTTATAATATTCCACTGAAATTTCCTTTTATCATTGTTTTGTTTTTTTTTTTTTTCAATTTTATCTTCAAACTTTTATTTTAAGAAAGTTTTATTATATAAATTTATCATTTTATCAATTGAATATGTTGTGCATTCATGTATTAAATTTTTATATGTTTCATTGATATCAATAAATAAAAACAGGATTAAAAAAAATAATAATAACAAAGAAACAAACAAAAACTTTCATTACTTTTTATTATCATATAAATACGTATTTATATGTATAAAAATACATAATGTGTGTACATAAGTCTAAATTCAATAGAAAAATCTTCTATAATCAATTGGTCAGTAAATATTTGTTTTGTTTTTTTTTTTTTTGTTTATTTTTTTTTGTATTTTTATTTCTTTAAGCAAAGAAATACAAATAAACAAACAAAATTCTATAAAGAAAACTAAGCTTCTTATAAAAAACTTTTCTACAGAAAATTTCTTTGTTTTTAGTTTTTTGTTTTTTTTTTTATGTATTGTACATGTATACATTTTTATGTGATCATAATCAGAAAATTATTATGAAAATTCAATGTTATTTTAAAATCTCTACCCGTATATAGGAATATATATATATATTTTTTTTCTTATCTTTCTTGAAGATATTTTAAACTTAATTCTATTCAAAATTTCTGAAGAAGAATAACGAGCTTTGTTTTATGTTTTTTATGTCTAACAGCGTTAAATTTTATACAAACAATTTCTTGTCATACAAACAGATACACACATATATACGTAAATGCATGTTTTTGTGTGTTCTACTGATTTTATTTAGTATATAAAAATGAATATAAAATATAAATATCCGCACATCTAGATATTTTTTTAAATAAAATCTAAAATTCTAGAAAACGTTAAACTTTTTTAATTCTATTATTAAATTTGTGTATGTAAAAATATTTACACATTTTAATTATAATTTACTTTGTATGTAATGTATTTTCTATAAAAAAAAAGGAAAAATACATGCTTTTAAAATAAGTAAATAAAAAACAAAAACAACGATGATTTGATTATTTTAATCGAATTATTCGGAATGCTCGAATTATTCGCATTCACAATTACAATCTAGAGCAATTTGATCATGTTCTGTTTGTCCTGAAATAAAATACAGATCATATAATGTAGATCAAATCAAATATACAACCTAGAAATAAATAATTCCGGAGGACACAAAAGAATCTATCAAAACTTATACTTTTTATCATTCAAAATTATAATGTACAACGCCATTGATCTGTTTGTTCTGATCAATCTTTCGATCATAATAATGAACTCAGTCTTAAAAATAATAATAATTTAATATAAGATTCAGGTACACGAAATTTTCTTTAAAAAAATAATCATTTAATAATTAATTTTCTTTTTTATTATTGAAAAATCGTTATTTTCAAATTTTCAAAAAAAAAAATAAATACCAACAAAAAAGTAAATATAAACAATGTTTCAAATTTAATTTAATTTAAAAGATTTTTAGAATTTTTTTTTAGCTGTTGCATGTGAATGAAATCAATTCCAAGAAAATAAATTTGTTGATTATTCCTTAAACAAATTTCTGTTATACATACATACATACAAATGTATGTACGTATGTAGGTTAAATTAAAAACATTAATTTCTGGCTTTATTTGTCATTCACATTGTTTTCACATTTCATGTGTACAAAACATTTTTCTACGATATATTTGTATTTTTATTTCTTCTTTAAAAATAATAATTAAATTTATTTTTTATCATTTATATCTTGCTTTCATTGTTTAATATTTTCTCTTTATTTTTCTAGAATTTTTAACATTACATTTTTAATAATTTTTTTTTTTGCAATTTTCATGTTTATTTGTGGTAAACTTTTTATATCGCATATGTACAGTGAAATGTTTTTTTTTTCATATTTCTTTATTTTCTCATTTTAAATGTACAAAAATAAAGAAACATTAAAATAAAATAATACATTTTTTTTTTCATTAAAACGAAAGTTGTTCACGTATTTACATGAAACTTTTGCATATACAAATACATGTATGTAAAAATTTGTCCTTTATATTGTCACTATTTGTTTACAAAAACCAGATTTTATGTTATTATTTTTTTATTTTTTTTATTTTTTAAATATCATTTTCATTAAGAAAAATATTACATTATTTAAACATAAAATATTTTTGTTATTTTAATCACACATATATTCACATTTTTATATGTTTTTCATGTTTTTTAAAATAAATTAAAATTTTAATAAAAAAAAAAAAAGTTTGTTTTTCCCTTATTTTTTTTGGTTTTATGTCTTTTTATTTACCCATAGTTTTTCCTGTTTACTTGAAAAATTTTTGTTTTAATAAAATTGTAATACTTTTATTTGGTTTGTTTTTGTTAAATAAAACAAAAAATCGTTAAAAAAAATATATATAAAATTTATTTTTGTCAAAAAATGTTTATATAAAAACGAAATAAAAGAATTTTTCAATAAAAACATATTTTTTTTATATATATATGTAGATACATCTTTTTTAAAATGTGAAATTTTTAAATATGTACATGTAATAATATGTAATAGGAAAAAGATATTTTATATGTAATTTATAAAGTAAATTTTTTTTTACATTTTTATTTAAATGCTTTTAACTATGACCGTATAGACATTTTATTTAGATTTTATTTAGTATCCTTGAAATTATAAACAATATAAAAATTGTTCGTTTTTTTTCATTGATGTACATATACATAAAAGCAATCTCATATATGATAAATTTAAATTTTGAAAATAACGATAAAATTTATTTCACATCAAAAATTTATCTTCTGTTATATATATTTTTTTTTTTTTTTTAGATTTAAAATTTATCTCTGTATATTTAATTTACTTTTTATCTAAATCCAGTTTTTGAAAAAAAAAAATAAAATTTGTTCACACAGGTAACATTTTTGTACAGTACATGTATGTAAATTTTGTTTTTTTTTTTCAATTTTATTATTTTTACTTTATTCTGCATATTTTTAGCTTTAACCATCATAAGCATTTACTATGCATGTACTGTAAAAGTATACAACATTTACATGTATGTATGTAGGTATGTACTTCGATATATGGTTTAAAATACTATCATATACAGTTTAATCATAGAAACTCAATCTAATTTTGTCAAATTCAATATCAACCCCTCACAGTTCAACGAATTTACACTCAATTACACTTTAAACATTTTATATGTTCATACATGCATAAGTATAAATATACTCGTATAGATACATATAAAAGATATACATATGAAACATATAAAAGTTCATATGTACATACGTATTGATACGTACTTATTTATCCGCAAACAATTTAATATTGATGTCAAACAAATGTACGGCATTTTAATTTTATTTTTATATGTTGCCCTTATTTTTTTTTTTTTTTTTTTTTTTATTTGCCAATCAATACACGATATAGTAGAAATTTATCATTTTATAACATCTAAGTACATGTATGTAGAGTAATACACATACTAAAATATGTGCACGCACACATATTTACAAATATATGGGTAGTATGTGTGAATTTGTGAATTTTGTTCAGAAAATAAAATTTTCTTGTTGCTTTCATAAACTGTTGATGTATTTTGTTTTTTTGTTTTTGTTTTTATTAGTTATATTCTGATTATCTTTTTTTATTTTCCTGGACTTTTAATAAATTCCAAAATGTTTGAAATAAAAATACTAATACATATAACATAAGTACATGTATGGTAAATATATGAAAAATGTCATATTAGTTTAATTGGCATTTAGTTATATTGTTATTATATTTATTTAGATACTTTATAAATGTATTGATTTGTATTTTTCATACTTGATACGTAAATTTTTTTTTTCTTTTTTTATATATAAAATTGTTACCATGACAAATAAGAAAAAGAAGTAAAAATGAAGTCAACTATTTATTTAAAAAAAAATATATAAAAAAAATGTGATGGTCCCAAACTAAAAACAAAACAACAAAAAACAAAACTTTTTATGTTCATATGTACGAGTATGTATGTATGTACATCTTATTTGCTATTAATAAATTCATATAAAATTGAAAATGGATTTTTGCCCAAAAGTTTCATAATAATATTTTACCAAGAAAAAAAAAAGGAAAAGCACGTATTTGTTTTGAAATGCCATACAACATTCTTATAATAGATACACTACACATATATATGTATGTGCATAAATATAATAACATAAATCGAAGATTATGTACAAGTTTACGAACCTAGAAAAAAAAATTTTTTCTATTTTTCTCTAGGAAGGAAAATATTAAGTATTATGTAGAGTATCAAAACATTAATTTAAATAAACAAAATAAACTTTTGATATACTTACGTATTTCACTATCAATATTTCAATTTTCATGAAAAAAATAAATAAATAAATATGCCTATATAATATGTGAACAATGCATACATACACATGTACATTAGATATACACTAGTTGAGCAGTGCTGTCGTTTTCCAAAACTTCAAACCAATATAACACATTTGAAAAAAAAAACGCTCTTCAGAATTACTACACCTTTATATTTTTTCAAACGCTTTTGCTTAAATTTTTCAAATTTCTATATACAATACAATACCATCTATCTTCCCTTACGTTCAAAAGACAAATGACTAGACACTAGACTTCTGGACTCTTATGCTATTTGATATTGCTATGTGAGAAGTAAACTGGTTTTGTTTACTTTTATGTTTCACGTATACTTGATCTAATCTGGTATACATACCAATACCACACAGCAGACCAGTCTAGCTAGTCTTACAGTCTAGTTAGTGGCTTAAATGAAAATGATATTACTTATTCAGGTCAGATGGCATTTGAACGTTAGAGAAGACGGGTCGTATTGTAAAGTGGCTCTTGAGTTTTATTGTCATAGACAAATTTGAATTTTATTAATTTTTGTTTTTGTTCTGTTGCGTTCGAAAATAAGCGAAGTACATATGAAATGAAATGCTTGTAAATCTAAAAAGCAATATTCTCATCGAGACGACAGTATTCCAGTATCAGGAATCAAAAAGCAGTAGTGCAATTGCAAAACGATAGCACTGTACATAATTGTATAGAGGCCAAGATTTCGAAAGGTATATAAAAGAAAAACAAATACAAAAATATAAATCGCGATAAAGATTCAATTCAATTTTATTTACTCGAACTTGTCCAAAACATTGATAGATTTATTATAATACATGTACATTTGTAAATATACATACAATCATACACATTTTTACACATCATACATAATGTACGTAAGTTTTTTGTTTATTTTTGTTCTATTTTTATTTACATCTTTTCTTATAATATCCTTTATAGAACACATACATGAAAATAGAAAAACTTATGATTTTTCCAGAATCATAAATTGGATTTAAAGATTTTCCTGTAAAATAAGGAAAAAAAAACAAAATAACAAATTTTACTTTTTTTCTTTTCAAAAATAATATGTTACATATATTTTCATTTCTAATATAAAAATTTATTTTTCTTTTCTTTTGTTTTAATTTAAAAAAAAAAAAAAAATTTAATTAATTCAGGTAATTTCTAGAAATTTTCTAGAAAATGTTTTTCCAATTTAACTTATACAAATTATATTAAATAGCTTATAAAAATTTTCTGAATGGAAAATTTACCAAAATAGAACACCATAAATAAACATACTTTGTGCTTATAAAAAAAAAAAAAAAAACTAAAAGTTTTTTAATTAATTTTTCTTGTTACCCATTCATATATTTATTTATACATATATTAATGTAGAGTAATTTAAATGACGTTCACAAAAAAAAAAAAAATATATTTGATTAATTTTTAAAAGTAATATGAAACGTCATACAAGTTCATGTCATGTAAATTTAAAACCTTGTACGTAAAGAAAACACACCAAACACAGGTATTATTTATTCCTAAACACAATTCATAAAAGAAAAAAAAAAAAACATGAATAAATAAATAACAAAATTAAAAACGTAAAATATTAATTATGATCACATTAAATCACCTTATTTTTGCTTTTGTTACACTTTTTTACGTACTTAAATACTTTGTATTTTAAAGAAATTTGAACTTTTCTTTAATTTTCGCATCGCCTACTTTATAATCCACGTGAAAAGAAAATTTTTACCTTTTTTCTTTTTTCTTTTTTTTTCAAAGAAAATTTTAAAAGAAATTTTTGGTTTTTGTTTTTCTTTGAAAAAAAAAAAAAAACAAAATGTTTTTCTTTCAAGTTATTACAACAGAAAGAGTTTGTTTTCAAGAGAATTTTTCTTGTGTCATAACATTCTACAATATTAATTTTTTGATTAAATTGACACAAATACATACATAATAATTTCAAATAAGATTTTTTTCTGTGTTAAAATTTAGAAAAATTCGTAATAAATATACATACAAAAAAAAAATGAAATCATACTAATTAAGTACTTATGAATGTACATTTGTATGTAAATGATTTCTCAAATCTTATTTGCTTGTAACATATTTTTATTTACTAAAAGATTTTCCATTAGAATAAAAATGTAAATAATTAAATTTTCATTAAACAGATGTACATACATATGTATGTATGTATACACGTGTAAATCGTGTTATTTAATGCCTTTCATCTTATTTGTAAATGAATAAATAAATTTAAAAATGTTATAAATTTGTGGATTTTCTTGTTCATTACCAAATAAATCCAAGATAAATACAAAATATATTTTTCATAAAAATTGTAACATTAAAATTAAGTACACACGCGATAAGAGACTTTATCCAGCTGATTTATAAACTATAAGATCTCAAAAATATACACACTGCATAAGACCTTACCTTAAAGAAAATATCTCCTAGGATTTTGGTACATAATTACTATTACATACGTTCTTTAATCTTCTACGTAGGTGTATTACCTCCTACATACATGCATATACGAGTATGTACTAAAAATGTATGTATACACTATCCACTAATTCTATCCAGTTAAAGGTTATAAGGCCTTATGAAAACTACGTAGAGTAGTACCACTTTACATCATTGTATATTGATATTTTAAAAATTCATCTCATAATGTATAAAAATTTTAAAAAATTTTGGCTTGTTAGATACTCTATACTTCGTTTTTTTTTTTTAATCTAGGCACGTGTTGTTGTTGGTGGTGCTTCTTCTTATTCTTTTGCGTTCAATTTGTATAAATTCGTTTTTTTCTCTCTTTACGTTAGTTTTACCAGATTGCTAGTTAACAACAAACCACACAGTAGGTAAAAAAAAAAATTAGTGTCATAAACACCAGTAATTTTTTTTTTTCTAATCTTATATGATTTAACAGGTGCCTATCTTTAAAAAAAATACATTGTAATTAAAAATTATGGGAAAAGAAAAAAAAAACATACATTCTTCCATAAGGTAATTAGTGGACAGAGCATAAATGAATTGATATTGTTTAAAATAAAAAAAAATTTCAATAATTATTAATTTGCTCTAATTCTTGTATACATACGCATGTATTCATAAATTTTCTACTCGAATTTATAAATTAGCAAAAAAAAAAACAAAATGATAAAATTAGCCAAATGTTCTCTACGTTGTATTTAGTCTTTTTGGGTTCTTTCCCAAATTAAAAAAAAAAAATAAATAAAATTTTGTATTATCTTGAAAAATTAAAATTTTATGCTCGGGTATTTATATATGCACATTATGTATAAGTATATAAGATTGATATCATCATAATTTAATGTCATTAAATAATGAAAAATCTTTAAATCATTAATAATGATACCTTTATTATTTTGTAAAAGAATAAAAAAATTTTCATCTTCTTTATACTTTAAGCATTTTCTTATGATTATAAAATATGACAGTAATAATAAATCAATTTAATATTACAGTGTATTAAAAATATAAATCAATTTTTTTTTTTTCTGTCCTTAATAAATGATACAATATAATTTATTTTCTTAAAAATCTTTTAATGCCTTTTCAATATAATATGCACATTTTCTTTCTTGTTTTTCACCTCCATTAACTCAATACATTTTTTTTTTTTCGTTTGTTTTTGTTTTTGTTATTTTAAGCTACACGTTTTACTTTTTTTTTCTACGTACATAATTTTCTTTGTTTATTTTAGGTAAATGAATTATTTTTGTTGTATTTAATTTTTTTTTTATCCTGTTTTTCTCTATATTTGTATATACATACATATATACAAACATGTATGAATATATTATATACTTTTGTTTGTCCTTCAATTTTCATTTCCGTTTTTGTATTCATTAATATTTTTATCTTATTAAAATCCTATATAGTACTTAAAATACTTGATACCCTTACCTTTTTTTTTCTTTCTTTCTTATTTATATAGTTGTGTAAATAGGATATTGTAGCATTTTCAAATTATAATATTATTTGATATATGGTATTTGTCCTTACGTACATATGTACGTATACCCTGTAGAAATACCCTTACCATGATAAATTCGACAAAAAAAAAACAACAATAACAAAGGAAAAACGAAAAAAGAAATTTATAATCAAATAAAGCACACTTTTAAAACCATTTAACACGATTAAATCTTATAAATTTGTAAGGTTAATTAAATTTTTATTTTTACTTTTAAATTCATTTGAAGTTTTTTTTGTCTCTTTTCTTTGCTTTCTTTTTTTTTTTTTTGTTTTCTCTAATCTTCAAGAAAATACATAAGTAAATTTTATTTTTTATTTTTATTTTTTGCCATTTTTCATTTATTGTTGTTGTTTTGATAAGATTTTCTTTTAATTTTTATTTTGTTTTTTTTTTTTTTTTTTTTGCTTATTCTTTTCCTCCTTAGTCATTAAAACATTTTTAACACAATTTTCCATTATATTAAATAAAATCTTAAATAGATCAATAAAACAATTTGTTCTATTATACATACATACATATATGGTTTACTGTATGAGAGTTTAGAAGTTTTTCATCTATATACATATGTACGTACAACATATGTATATTGAGGATGTGTGAAATCTATGGACACCTCAGTGTAATGGTAATCACATATATTTTATAGCAAAAACAAAAAAAAAAAAAAAAAATATGCTTAAATATCCAAAGGTTAAAATAGATACTTATGTGATCCCTAAACGGTTTTGTTTTTATTTGAATTGTTATAGAGGTGAGTGTACGACAACAATGTATGTATATATGTATGTACATAATTTGTGTTGTACAAAATGATGAATACACAGTTTACATTGTAATGTACGTGTTCAAATATATATCTATTATGTGTGTATATATTTTCCTTAACAAACATACATACACAAGAATAAGACAAATAACAAATAAAAAAATATGTTGCTTTTATTGGAAAATTTTTCCTTTTATATATTTTTTGTATTGTGTGTACTTGTGGCTGAAAAAGAACATTCCACTTTAAAAGTTTTCGGTGTTTTTTTATTTTATTTTTATTTTTTTTTTCTTATCAAAATCGTACTCTGCATCTACTACAACTACATATTCTCTGGTTTTACTCATATACCAAATAGTAAACATCCCATAATCTACTGTTCCATATAGTGCAATTTTCTTTTATTATTACTTTTTTTTTCTGTATTTTTTTTTTTTTTTTTTTTTAACATTTCTCAAGGATATAAAACTCAATATGCGATGCATGTACATTCAATAACCTTTCTTTTATTTTTCATCATTTTTCATTTTGCTTTTAAAAAGCATTTCACTTTCAGTCAACACAGCACTCATTCAATCTTCTATTAAAGGTAAAGTTTACATACAACCTGATATTTATGTATGTATGTGGGAAAATCATTATAGCTTCATGTCATGTCTATATGTTGTTAACTTTAGTTTCACGTTGAAAAATTTACTTGTTTTTTTTTTTTGATTTTCTTTTATTTCTGATTGTGTATTGTGTTTTGTGGCACAACATACAGTAGGTTAGGTATAGTAGATTTTTATTATTTGTACATTTGTCTTACATTTTTTTTTTTTTTGTTAATGTAGAGTGCATATTATGTGTACATTTTAACATCTTTATAATAACACATTCTAATAGCGTGTAGAAAAGAACTTTAAAAAATCATAAAGTTTTTTTTTTTTAATTTTGTTTTTTTTTCAATTTTCCTGTATGTTCACATTGCTTTTTATTCTTTTGAAAAAAAAAGTTTTAATATGCAACTCACAAATTTTCACAATATTAAGATATATTAAAATTTTTTTATAAGTAACATAATAAAAAAAATTAAAAAATAAAAAAAAAAAAAACAGAAAAATAATAATTTTTGTATATTTTTCTTTTGTAACTTCACTATAAAGAAATTAAATTTAATGAAAATTGATTTTTATCTTAATATTATTATCTGTTTAAAAGATATTGTGAATTATTATTTTTTTTTTTTTTACTAAGAAAAATTTTCATTTTATGTTTTTTTCTTTTTTCGATTATATTAAAAAAGGTTAAATAAAATCTTTTCAAGTAAAAAAAAAAAAAACAGAAAATACTGTATTTCACCTATCTATATTGAAGCATATAAAAATTGCCTTTTCTCGATTATTTTATTTAACCTTTACCAAAATTTTACGGCTTAATTTTCTATTTATTTTCTGTCATACACGTACTATACAATATGATTTAATACAGGTTAAAGGCCGCTAAAATTATTCATATTATTCATACATACGTATATGTATGTACATACAATAATAAATTATTTATCCTCTCAACAGAGTATGATATACACTTTATTATCTTTATCTTAAAACAAAAACAACAAGTACGTATGTACAAGTGTTTATTTTGCTTTGGGCAAAACCTATATATATATATAAAGAAAACTACTTTCATATTTTTTTTTTTCTCTGTTAAAAATTCAAGAACAGTTTTTCTACCTTCATTTTCATTAATCAAAACTGTCAGAAATATGCAAATATTCTACAACAAAATATTTATAACCACACGTATTTATAGCTGTAACTAACTTATAAATTTTTCCAATATCTTTACAAAAATAAAGGATAACAGAAAAAAAAAAAAAAGTTTGAAAATAAATTTATCTATCTACTTATGTATTGATTAATATCGAGGTTAATACATAGATTTGATACTAAATATCCGTACAAATAAGTATTTACACCTACAAATTATCTAAAATATGTATGCGTATAAAAATTGTTTTCATAAATTTTTGATCTAAAAAGCATGTTCTTTTTTTTTTTTTTTTTGTTTTTCTTTCTTCCTTATTGTTTAATAATAAGATTTTCGGGAATCTTATTAAATAAATCCTTTTAATAATATTGAAAGCAAAAATTTTTGACATAATGAAGAAAAATTTTATATACATATGTACTCGTATATGTATACATGTATCATGCCATGTTGCCATGTACGTATATCTTGAAATAATGTACAAAATAGGATATCTTTAATTCCATAATATTAAAATATTCAATTAATATTTATTGTAAATAAAATTTGGCATTTTTGAGACATTTAAATAGATTAAAATAAATTTAATTATTATTTGAAAAAAATAAAATTAAATAAATAAATTTTCAAGGTAAATTTTAAAATTATAAATCGAATGTTATGTAAACGTACAGATTATGTGTACATGTATTTAACGTTATAAGATTTCTCAAGATTTTCAAGTAAATTATAAGTAAACTGAATTTTTTAAAAAAAATCTAATTTTCTATTTATTTGAGGAAAATTCTTTTGAAATTGATCTACTACTACATTTAATTTGTGATAGTATTCTATATGTATGTATGTCCAAGAAAAATGAAGTCAATTTAAAAAATTTATAATAAAAAAAAAAATAAATAATAACTGAATAAAAATCAAAAAATATTTTTTCTTTTGAAAAATATCTATGTATTAAAATTTAATTTTATATTATAACTTCCGACATGAATATTTATTTATTTTTGCTCTTTTTTTGTTGCAGTCTCATATAATGTAGTTATTTTAAAATTAAATTTTCATAGTAGATAAAAAAAAAAAAAAACGTTTCAAATAATAAACCTTATTTTCCGGTTTTCTTCGTCAACATATATTTTTTTTTCTTTTCTTTTTTTTTTTTTAAATATAAAAACGTTTATTTATGAATAACAACGTAGTAAAAGAAAAAGAAGAAAAAAGAAAATTCTTTTTCATAATAAAAATTTTCTTTTCTGATATTTGTTTTTTTTTTTCTATTTTTATTTTTTCTTTTTTTCTACTAGATTTTTGTTTTAGTTTATAATTTTTCTTTATATTTATTTTTTATTTTTGCATAGTTTTTAAATTCATTCATCATAGAAGAGAATGAAAATTGCATTTTCAATGAATATTATTATGTTATAATACCGCCGTCATCGTCATCATCATCATCATTTATTTATGTATTCATTCATTTTTGCAGGAAAAAAAAATACGATAGTGCATGATAATGCGACAAGTAAATATTTTGTGTTATAAGTATGTATATCATCCATAAATAAATGTATTTATCTTCTGCACCACGATAAATAGAAAATTTAAAAAAATAAAAAAATAAACAAGAAATTTTCTAAATAAACAGAAAAAATCAAATATAATCCACTAGATTTACTTTTATGAATGTAATATAGCTATATTTACTACATACATACATACTTATACTTTGTATTTTAAATATTTTCCATACAGGCCTTATGGAAACTACAAAAAGTAGTACAATTTTACATCGTTGTATATTCATGTTTAAAAATCTAACCACGTCATACTGTATGAGAACTTTGAGAATTGTGGTAACACTGGTAGCTCTGCTCGTGAAATGCTCTTATGAGAAATTTTTAGAGAGGAAAAAAGACACATATACTCCCTTAAGGCCTGTAGTGAAAATATTTAAAGTATAAAGTATAGTTGTTGATATTTAACAGGTTTAGTATATTTATATTCTCGTATTTTTTTAATACAAAAAAATGTATGTATATAACAATCTTTTTTTTTTTTTTTATATAAATACGACTAACTATGCTTTTAACTATATACAAATAAAATAAATTTTAAGTTAAAATAAATATTAAATTGCCGCAAGTTAATATGATAAATAATATTGTTAAATACACATGTTATTATTTTATTATAGTAAAAGAGTTGTTTAACAATATATTATGATATTATTATTACCAGTTGCTTTCAACAAATCAAATAGTTTTAATTAATATACATATGTATATCATTTGTGTGAATTAATACATGAAAATATGTAATACATATATACCCTATACTGTATATTTATACATTAATATCATATTTATTAATGTTTATATTGAATATATGAAATGATCCTTTTATAATTATTATTTTTTAGATTTAAATAAATTTGCAATAATTTGTATATAAATATGTATGATTATGTATGCATATAAAACAAAAATTTTATTCATGTTCCTTTATCTATATTATATACTGTATATGTATATATACTGTATGTACTTATTATATTGTTATGTTGTACATTATAGTATTTAGATGGAATGCTTTGTATATAATATAAATACAAAATATGTATGTAATTTAATAACAAAATATGTGCACGGCATAATGAAAATATTCATGTAAAATATTCATATATACTTTTTTTTTATTATATACGAACGGTATACAGTAGGTAGATAAGTACATATAGGAGAATATTACTGATTATTCAGATAATCAAGAATACGTGCTTTTGATAACCATAAAATTATAATTAAATTATAATTAGTTTACATTAAATTACAGATATTAATTTAATTTATACTATATATACTATATATACCTGAAAATTGAGTAAAAGCTAAATCCTGTCAACAAATTTTTTTTTATTTTTATTTTGCCTTTTAATTTATAAAAATAAAAACCGTATGGTTTTTCCCTATATAATAATGCAATAATAATTAAATATTTTAATAAAATTATGTACTATGAAACATTTATAAAATATATCATCAAAAATGTATATTTACGCACAATATATGAGAACACATATAACCAATTCTGAACTCATGTATAGAGATCATCTGTATATTTTTCATTTTAAATAATAAAAGTTCAAAGATCTATACATCAATTTAATTTATCAATACAATATACATATAATGTACCTACATGGTACTTTATTTATCTATTATATAACCCTTTAAATTAAATTATCATAGGGTCACTTAATAGAACAATATACAAGTCTTTCATAAATTAATACACAAAACAAAACAAAAGAAATAAAGTGAATAAAAAAAGATCATATTTATTGTTTAAATAAAGGATATTACACGTATTATGTAACATCAATTAATAAATTTTGGTTTAAGTACTTTATATATAATAAATTATACAACAATGAGAACGTAT
The DNA here is from genome assembly GCA_963971155.1 of Anthrax anthrax. Lineage (NCBI taxonomy): Eukaryota > Metazoa > Arthropoda > Insecta > Diptera > Bombyliidae > Anthrax > Anthrax anthrax. The sequence continues at coordinate 5,276,897 of OZ020123.1, forward strand.
ACTCGTTATAGGAAGTCAACAAGTTGATAAAATCACAATTTAATATAATCAATTATTATATAAGAATAATGAGTGCTATTCATTTATATATGCTTTAAATAACACTAGAACAATATATAGGTACATACTTATGTTTTTAATTAATAAAATGGGTATTTCAGAAAGATGATGTACGAATTTAAATATGAATTTTGAAATGGTACAAAATGTAAATGATTTTGAATTGTAAAAAAAAAAAAGAGGTCTATAATTTTAATTAAAGGGATTACAAGTAAAAAAAATTTGAGTCAGAGTCAATTATTGAAAATATTTTTAATCTTATCCGTTATATACAACTCGTACACAACGACTTTGGTAGTTTATAAGAAATTTTGTAGCTATGTAGATGGTTATGAGAAACAATTATATATTATACGACTATCAGTATTACATCGATATGGATAAGTTTATAATTGTTTCAAAGTATAATAAAAGAGAAAAAATAAAGGAAATCATTTCCTTTTAAGATTATTGTTGAACTTTTAAAGTTTACTTAAAAAGCAAACATAAAATTTTATGACCAAATTTAATTAATAAACTACAAAACACTACGCTTATACATATACGATGATGTATATTTGTATATATTACTCGTGTATTGAATAATAATAAAAGTTTATTTTTAAATTTAATCAAAAAGAAAATCCATTCAAGTGAACAAATATTTGATCATCTAAAATTGGAAACAAAAAAATGGAAAACCATAATAAATATTTTAAAAAATGGTAAAAGAAAAAAACCTCCAACGCTTTTTCTTTTGTATTTATCATTTATTTAATTAAATTTGAAACTGTAAAAACAAAAAAAAAAAAAAAAAAACGAATAATTTTATGAAAAGTTTTTAATGATGATCATCAACATACGAAATAATTAAGTTCTGAGAAAAAGTACTTTCCTTTTTAAAGGCGTATCATATTTTATTTAAAATTTTTTTAATCAATCTATTGTAACTTACAAACAAATTTGTTTGTTTTTTTTCTATCTAATTTTCAGATTAACTTTTATCATGAAATAATTTTTTTTTTTTTTTCAAGAATTAAAATTAATTTCATCTTTTTTATTTCTTTTATAACATATTTCATTGAAAACTAATTATTTTAATTTTATTTATTTTTTCTTTGTTAAATAAAATTCAAAATTAATATCAAATAAAATGAAAATAACAAAAAAAAATTAAAAAGAAAAAATTTCAAATAAATTTTATTTTAATTAAAAACTTACATTTTGGCGTCCAATTACGTATAATTTACAAAAAAAAAAATACCCCAATCGTATTTAATTACAAAACTGGAACAAATGAATATCAAAGCAAAAATAAATTATTGTACTTTTTGTTTTTGTTTTTTTTTTTTTGTTTTTTAATAAAAGTTTATAAAAAAGAACGTACAAAAAATTTTGAAAAACAAATTTTTTCCTTTTTTTTGTATCACTTAAAATGATAATTACGTTGAATTCAATTTTAATGCATTACAAAAACCATTTTTTTTTTTAAATTATCATTTAATTAATAGTTTATATTATTTGATATATTTATTAATTAATTATTGTTATTTATTATAAATTTTATTAACAGTTAAATATTTGAATTTTACTAGATAATATTTTGTTTTGTTTAAGATTTTTAAATAGTCAAATATTTTATTTATATTTTTTTTTATATTTTATTGTTGTAACATGTATTAAAATTTATTTATTTTACATAAAATATACACAATATGTAATAATTTTACACTATATTTAATATTATATTTAATTTTATGAGCAATATTATTTATTTATCAATTTGGCTTCTTTTTTTTTTTTTAAATAAATTTAAATCTTTTAATTAAATTAATAACAATCATTAATATTTTATATAATTTTATTTTGTATATATAAATTCGAATTTTTAATTAAAATTAATTTATTTATTAACTGTTTTATTTTTTTATTTTTTTTTTTCAAATTTAACAAAAAAAAAAAACGAAAAATTTTAAATTTTCATTTTTAACAATATGATTTGCATACATATGCTTGATAAACGTTATTTATATATTATACATTTTATTTTGTATTTTAAATTTTTTCTATTTATTTATTATTTTTAAACATTAATTATTATCATTAGCTAATTTTTTTTTATTTTTTTATTTTTTTTTTAATTAATACATTTTATTTATTTTATTTGTTTTCACTAAAACATTTTATTTAAATTTTAGATAATTATTTAAATTTTATTAATTACATTTATTTATTTATTTTAAAATAATTTTAAATTTTTGGTTTTTTTGTAATTTATTTACTGTATATTTTTTATTTCTTGTGTTTAACATTTTTAATTTTTATTAATTTTTATTTTTTTTAATTTTTTTTTTTTAAATTCTAATATATATTTTTTTTTATTTTATCTTAATTTTTCTTTAAATTTTTATTAAATTTTAAATTACAAATTCGAACGATAGCCAACAGATGACTAAAATTGCGCGCGTTTTATCACTTACATTTATACCTTCATTGTAAAACTTTTATCCTTCTCTTACATTATTGTATTTCAATGTTATAAAAATATGTTTCCCTTAAAAAAATAGGGAATATACGTATTACTTATAATAATGTACATACATATACATGTTGATATTAATATGCAAATATACACACATATCTATGTATACAATGTATATGTGTATTTACGTATACATATACTTTTACTGTGTTATTATCATTATTATCAACATCATGATGAAAATTTCTCTAAAAATATATTCAACCCCAGATATAGGGATTTTTTATTATTTAAATACATAAAAATACGTATATAAATGTTGCCATGTACAAAAGTATTCATGTATGTATGTACATATTCGCAAATACAGAAATATGTACATAAATGTATATAGGTACCCTTGTCATTCTGTCAAAACCAGTACAACATTATAATGTATTGAATTGTTTTTTTTGTAAAATCAAAGTTTAAACACAAATACTTTTATTTTATATCTAGAAAAACAGGTAATCTATGTACATTTATATTTATATATTTTGTATATTTTGTACATACTAAATTCTCAGAAAAGAGAATAAAATCAACCTTCCTTTTATATCCTTAACTAAAGGAAAATTCTCATAAAGAGCTTTTCATCATCTACATATATGCTATGTACCTGTATATACATATGTATATAAATGAAAATTCTTATACAAATACTCACAGAAAATTGTTATTTAGCACACATATATATAAATCTAAATATGAATTGAGTTACAATCAAATAGAATATTGTATATAACATCCATATATACGCAGATACAAGAAACTGAGAAAATTTGTTTGATTTACATACATACATATGTACATTTATATATTTACATAAATGTAATATAAATATACTTATGTAAAGTATAAAATCAGGTAAAAGGTGTATATGCATACAAATATTTTCATATTTTAATAAAGAGGACAAGGACATGGAAATAATTCTAACACTAAAGAAATTAAATTATATAAAAATAATGATTTAATAAAAAAAAAAAAAACCCCATACAACCTATTTCTACATTAAGCTTTGTACAAAAAAAAAAAAAAATGATACAGAATCTTTGTGTGTATCCTCATATGTATGTGTATACGTACAACAGGTGGCATTGAATAAATATATTTTATTATTGTATCTACCGCTGGTTTCATTATTCTTGTCATGATTTTATCGTACTTATATACTAACGAACAATAGACAGGACATACGAATGTCATACATACACATAAATAATATGCACACATTTTAAAAAGATCAATGCATCTTTTATCTAATTTTAGAATTTCAGAAAAGTAATTAACTTTAATTAACAAAATTTCAACTGATGCAAATTTTATCATTTTCAATAATTAGTTAAAATCTAACGTATTATCCTTTAACTTTAAACAGCGTAAATTTTGACAAACCAAGACATTATACACTACGATCATAAAATAAAAGCACAAATACAAGATAATTTATGTGTCTGCGACTATTCTTTACCTTCTCCTGCCTTAAAAAAAAAAATTAAGAAAAGCAAATTCCCGAAAAAAAAAAAAAGAAGAAAAGTGAAATCTTTTGATTATTATTATCAAAAGAAAAAAAAAAACAAGACGTTTATATTATGATAATATGAATCCATATACATAAATGCGCCTAAAATATGGGCAAACTGTTGCGTTTATATACTCGTATTTTTCACATGCTGATGACCGTGACCGAGCTTTATTTCACCTTTATATATGGAATATGCGCATATTGTATTTGAGCAATTTTTCAGTTTTATTAATTTTATTATAAATTTTCCTTTTCTTTTTTTTCTATCACTGTTGCTGTTATTTTTACTTTCATAAATTTTTTTCTTTGAATTTATTTTTTTTACCCAGTAAAAGCCTAATAACAACAATATATGTATGTACATACATGCATGGGAAAGAGAGAAAAAAATAATAATCAAAAAGAGAAATATATAAATAAAAGAGAATACTGAAAAATGAAAATCCAGATGTACATATGTACGTATATACATACATACATACAGTCTTTAAGTGAGCTAGTTTTAGAATGAAGAGCAAATGAGGACAAAAATTTAAAAAAACTAAAAAATTAAAATTAAAAAAGAAAAAATATTCTAACACAACAAAAAATTCTAAAACATAATAGCTAATATACCAACTAATACCAATATATTAACATTTTCTTAAAGATCATGATGTTGTCGACCTATCTATTGGTGCCAGTTAGTCTGTGAAAGTCTTTCTTCATTACATTAACATACATTTTTGAAATTTGTGCAGATAAATGGTTGAATGATGAAAATAAATTTATAAATCGATATTTCGATTTAATGTTATTATAAAATTTTATATATCCAGAGGACAAGAATTTTATCGATTTTTTTGGTTTTTTTTTTTTTTATCTTTTTTGAAATATTAAGAAGAGAAAATTGAAAACTTCTACGATACATTTTCAATACATTATACACAATATGTACTTATGTATACCGTACAGATGATTTCGCAAAAATATGTTAAATAACGCTAGAATCAAAATTTTTAAAAAAAATAAATAAAAAATTACTGATCATTTTACATTTTGATGAGACTCCATATATCCTTAAAAAAATCAATTTCAATTTTAAAATCCTTTTGATTTTCATGGCAATTATTTGGGAAAAAAAAATGTTATACGAAATTTTTACAATGCTAATGAATAAACTTCGAGTACAATGGACAATTTTGTTCGAGTGCTCAGAGGGCCTTACCATGCCTTACTTTCTCCTCCACTTAAAAGAACAACAAAATATGAATAAACTGTAATCGAATAAGAAGAATTTTACCTTTATTTAATTCTTTTTAATTTTTATTTTCTTGAATATACATATTCATAAGAATTCATATGTACTAGCGCACACACATATCTATACGTGTACATACCCTTAATACATAGAAAATAAATTTATCGTATCAATAGTTTATCATCACATATTTTATGTATTCATATCATATTCATAAAATTTTATTTACACTTCACTACATTCTGTTCGAATTTTTAATGCAATCATTTTTCATGCATGTATGTGTATAACATGCATTTTTATTATTAAGTATATTTTTAATGTTTAGTTACCTGTATTGATAAAAGTCTACAAAAAAATAACTATATATACCCATACTTATATATTCAAATGATATTTTTCATTGTTCATTGTTTTACATTTTTTTTTTTTTTTTTCATTTTTTATCGTTATCTGTTTATATACTGTACATATTTTACTTTAAAAATTAAAAGGATATTTTAGATGACATAACAGTATCATGTGTTCTAGATATTTCATTTGACCTGGTTGATTATAAAATTATAAAATATTGTTGCAAATTTAATATTAATCAACTATAAGTTATACATGAAATTTTATACATGCATACATACATACGTATGTATATGAATAAAAATAAAAATAAAATAAATAATAATAATAATAATTTCGCTATTTTTATCGAACATTTATCTTACAGAGATAGGATCAAATGATTTACATAATCAATAAGTTATTAAATATATATGTATAATTAATTTTCTTCGGGTTTTTAATAATTAGCTTTTTTTTTTCATGTATCATTTATATTTGTATACATTTTTTCTTTTTTTATTATTTGTATCTTACCTCAATGTTTCCTTTATTCATTGAAGGTTACATTTATTTTAAAATTTGAATTATCATATATAAAAGGTACACGTTTTACAAATACATACTCACAAGTGTTACATATATACTAAAAGCCATGAATAATAAAAACATATTGAATGTGTTGTGGGTGGTATATATGTACATTTACATAAGGAAAAATCTTTTAAAAAAAAAAAAAAAAAAAATTTACATTTTAAAATGAATTTATTAACCGGATGTCTACGCTTTATATATTTTTATATATGCAATATTGTGTGCATTAACCATAATCATAATTTTAAAAAGGTTGGAATATCCATGGAATTTATGTAAATGTATACGATATATAGAATAATATATACTATACACAATAACATGTAACACATCAGGGTGTGTATTATATGTTTAACATTTGAAGGATATAAAGGACCCAAAAATAGAAAGAAAAAAAAAAATGTTTTATTGAAGGTCAATACATTAACATATCCATAAAAACTTGTAGATATGTGCTTTTACACATACGTATATGTTCATATACATACATATGTGTGTATATGTATTGATACCATTTCGAGAGTGTGACCAAATATACCGTACATAATAAACATTTTTTAATGTTAAATAACATCATATTATTATAATTGAAAATCAAGGTTTTTAATGATCAAATCAATCGACCTTATTTTATAATGTAAATATTGTTTTTTATTTTTTTTTTCTAACTTTGAAAATAATTTTAAAAAAACAAAAAAAAAAAATCTCATATACGTATACATATTCAATTGCGAAAATTAATTGATATTATTATTCTAACATCCTATATAAATTTTGAAAGTTTTACATGTTTATAAACAAAAACACAAAACAAAATCCATTATAATAGTTAATAAGATATTATGTACATATATTAATTTTATGTAAAACCCAAAAATTTACTACACATACATTTTTTTTTTTTACATATTTACCATAATAATTTCAGAGTAAAAAATAAAAAAAAAATTATACTAATAAAATAATAATAATAATAAACTTAAAACCAAATTGAAACTTTGATTGATATCCTCAAGGGAATAATTACATCTGAATAAATTTTTATACATCTCAGTTTCATGTATTAGGCATACATACATATATAGGTATATTACATTGTATATACATAATACCGTATGAAAAATTTTTTACATGAAATAAGAACTTTATGATTAAATATGAAATTTTGTATTACAAACAAAATACATACATTATATATATTACAATGTATGTATTTAATGAACTTCATCCATTTTTAAAGATATACATATAAGTATCTACCTTTTCATATATATACATTACATACACATGTACATTATTACAAAATTAAATATTGGATAAAATTGTTTTAAATTTTGTCCTTGATAAACATTCATATCTATGTTGAAAGTCTTCATAATAATGTACGTAAATATAGTCGTTATATACATATACGAATGAGTGAGAAAAAGTAAATTTATGTATCTTGCTTAAAAACATAATTTTTAACTTGTATGAAAAAAAATGGAAAATCTATAAAGGAGGGTTGACAAATATCCATGGAAATTCTACTTTTTTTTTTTGTTTTTTTTTTTTTTTTTTTGAAATGATCAAAATGAATAAAAAATGAATCATTTAAAAATTAATGAATTTTGGGAAAAACATGAAAAATGTAAAATTTAATTGAAATCTAAAAATGTTTCAAAAAAAAAAAAATTTTTTTTTGTTCACGTTTTTCAAGCAGACATATGAAATATTTTTAATTTTTTTTTGTTTTTTTTTTTTTTTTTGTTATTACTTAATTACACATTTATGTGTTTTAAAATTACTATAATATTTTAAAACTCTTAAATAAAAATTAAGGTTATTAAGAACAATAATTGATATCCATTTATGAACAAATGAAAATCATGAGTGAAATTAAATATTGACTTTATAATGTGATATTGAAATAAAACAAAAAATTGCATATACATATTTAATGTACAGAATTTATTAAGTTCATTTTTAATTTTGAAAAGGAAGAAAAACCCTTTTTAATTTGTTTATCTATTTTCATGAACGGTGTTGTGTCTTGAAATAAATATTGTCCAGAAAATGTCATTTTCTTAAAGTTCAGTATTTTTCTAACAAAAATAAATTATTAACATATTCACCTTTTCTGAGGTGTTGTGAAAATTTTCAAAAAATGTGAATTTCAAAGAAAATTAATGATTTTTTGCTATAGCTAATTCTTAAAGCGTAATACATACCTACAATTTAAACAGATAAATTTTTGTATTTCTCTCCACTAAATTTAAACAATTTTATCTTTTGCTTTTGTACTTTGATTGATAGCTTTTTGTATTTGAAGAACAATAACAGTATAAAAATCAAAACATTAAGACTGACAATAATTAAATACCGAAGCAAAAATTTTATGCTCTATAAGAATACAAATATGTAACTATATACTAGAAAAATAGAAAATAAATACAGTCTGAAATTTAAAAAAAAAAAAAAAAATTTTCTTTTTAACCTTTATCCTGAGATATCCTTCATATTTTATAAATAAAACCCCACGCAAATTTGCTATTATTATCATTTTATACGTATACAAAATACGTAATACTTATAATACGTTCATAATTCTACATTTAAAAAAAAAAAAAAAATTGTTTTTTTGTATATTTATTCAGAAATCTGTTATGTTGATAATAACGGATATCCGTTAATACTTTAGGGTGAATACGTAGATTCAGGATATTTGTATTTTCCGTAACATGTTACAAAACAGAACAGTAGACCAAATAGCCTTCAGCATTTATATCTAAATGTACAGTTAAAAACATGAAATATACCCAGTGTTGTTCATTCTCCTCATACTACAAATTTTTCCAATACACATATGCATAATATGTGTAATATTATACGCATATACATAATGCGCAAATATATATTATTTTTTTTTTTATTATTGTTATATACATATACATAACATAAATAATAATAAATATCACTGTACCTCATATTTATTTACAAAAGGACTGTACTAAAAACAAAAGATCTTTCACCATATGGAATTCATATAAACAATTCGTATTTAATATTGTGATATTTATTATGTTAATATAAAAATAAAATGTGTTTGGATACATGCAGGATGCGATACATATCATGTTAATATGTATTTCGAAACACATGTGTATATGTATCATACGAAAAAACAAAGTGAATTAAATATCAGCTAAAATTCTTTAAGATAAAGAAAAGTTTTTGTTTTGATACCCAGTACGGACGCTCCAAATGTGTATCAAATGATAGCTCAGGTCTGTGTACCACCAAATGATAGCTCAGATCTGTAAGAGTAAAAATTAGTAAAGACGTTAGGTCGTACCGAACATGAACTATACAAGATAAAAGAAAATTGTTTAAAGTTGGATGGCTTCAAAATTTTTATCAAATATTTATTATTTAAAAAAAAAAAAAGAAAGAAAACATAAAATTAAAATGTAATTTTATCACATTAAATAAATTAAAAATCCAGGCCGTCCTGCCTTTATCTTTTATCCTTTTGCAAATTATTCGAAATTATTTATTAATGAAATCAAACAAATAAAAACGGAAACCAACATATTGCTAACACAATGTAAATACCTATGTCAAACCCTTTACATGTCGAGATCTAAAATAGGTAAAATATTACCAATTTGATAAATTTTAAAAGCACCAAATTTTTTTTTTTTTTTGTTTTTGTAAAAAAAAAAATTTATTTAATATCTTCACATGAATGTAAATTTTGAGGTGATCATAATAATAATAGTAAAAGTCAATTAACTTAATTAAAATTTGTTTAAATATTCTATTTTAATACTAAACACTACAAATGAAATTTTTAAAAAAATAATATGCAAACAAATAAAAAAAAAAAATTAAATGCTAAGTAATGAAAAAAAAAATTTTTTTTTTTAATATTATACGGTATCAATAAACACACACACATATGTATGTATAGTTTTATGCGGTTTTATGTTACATTTTTCATTAAAAATTTCATATTATTATATTCGAACATATCATATTAATTAGTTTAAATTACGCATCTGTAACAAATACATTATTATTGATTTTCGTCCATCCAATTTACAATAAAACAATAAAAAACAAAATTTTCCATATAAAAAAGGATATAGAATTTAAAAATTAAGTAAACAAAAATATTTTTATGAATAATTAAACTTTCAATAAATAAATTCATGAAAAATAATTTAAAATTTAATTAACCTATTACTGATATTTCATTGATATTTAAATTACAAATTATTCATATATTTGAAAAATTATTCAAATAATAAATGTTTAAATATTTTTAATATAGAAACGGTGAAAAAAAAATTTTTTTTTTTTTATAATAATTTATTTTTTGGTTATTTTCAATATATTTTTAATTAAATTATATACCCAAGATAAAAAAAAAAAAACAATAGCATAATAATTGACATTACAAATGTAAACATATGTACATACGTATATGTACGTATATAACAAAATAATGTGTATATAAAATTAAATTAAAAATAAGAAAAGAAAAATCACATGAGAATAATTCATCGTCTGGTAAAAAAAATAAAATAAAATATATAATTTTACACATGTTTACATAATGCGTACAGAAAATTCTAAAAAAAAAAAAAGAAGAAAATTATTCCTACATTTTCATAGAAAATTTTCACAACAACAACAACAGTATGTAAGCAATTCTAAAAGGTTATACTGGTATAACATATACGAGTATGATGTATACATCTAGAACACACACTTGATATGATGATTGTACAAATATGTGTTCTTTTGTTTACATTATAATTGATATATACATACATACAAGTAAATCACATTCATATAACACTTACATAATAAAGAATAAAATAAAATTTAAATGAAAAATATATTAATATAATGTACATGTATATACGTATATGTATACATGCATATATGTAAAAATACATATTATTATTTTGATTCTTCCTTTTTTTTTCATATCCTTTTTTCCTTTTTTCTATATTTCTTTCCTTCAAACGTCCTTCACCTTTATATATTCTACTTTTATTAATGTATTCAGTTTATAAGTATAACAACAAAAAGTCACAAAATCGTTTATGTACACACAGTCATCGTTTAGTTTTAAAATTTTTACAACGTATTTGCTATTTTATATATGCGTTAAAAATAAAGATTTCCCTTGAGAAATGCAACAAGTTACCATAGAGAGTTTAAAATTCAATGTACACATGTAAACAGTAAAAAATAAAAATAAATAAGCAAAAAATAAATAAAACAAGAAATATACATTTGTATATATATGTACATATTTTTCTCCAACTAACAAATAAAGAAAAAAAAAAAAAAACAGAAAATTATAGTAAAATGAAAAGTAAACCCCTTTAGCATTAACTCTTTGGCTAACTTATATAGTGTTACTACGGTATTTTAACATTCTTTGACTTTGAAAATAATGTTTGATTTATTATTACTACTTTTTCTGTCATTTTAATAATTGTGTACACACACACACATAATTTTATTTATGCATTTTATATATATATATATATCATACTAGTATATAATACATATAAACCATTTTCTTTTATTTGAATTATGTTCACTTTAAACTTATATACAAATTTGTATAGTAGCAAAATAGTAGTCATAAAGTGAAATAAAACAAAAAATTAAATAACCATAAAATTTACATATGAGTACACTCATACAAACTTTAAAGATATACATACATAGAAATTATAATTACCCAACGCATATTCAGCATACATACATATGTGTATGTACGTATATCGTCTACCTTTTTGTGAATATATGATATGTATTTATGTATTTTTGCAGTGGAAAATTAAACGTAAAACTTTCTTATATTTCCTTTTGATTTGAAAAGCAACGGAAATTTCAACGGATTTTTTTTTTTTTATTTCTGGATTAATACTTTAAAACGCAAGTAATTAAATGACTTTTTTAAAATATTTGAAGTTTTTCAATTAAAATAAGACAAAAGTAAATATGTAGATATATTTGTACAAAGAGCAAACATGATGCTTACAAATGCACTTAACTATACAAAAATTTCAAGAAATTATTTTTATTTTGCATTAAATTCAAATTTAATTTAAACTTAGAAGATAATATGGTTTTTTACATTAAATTTATAAAATATGTCCGTTTTTTTTTTGCAATTTTAATTTTTAAATTTTCTAAAATCAAAATTTCTTTTAATGTTCTCTTTAGTCGATCATATGAAATAGTTAATTTTACTGAACGTATCTAAACATAATTTATTAAAAAATTTAAATGTTATACGTAAATATAACCATGTTAACATGTTGCTATTTAAGGTGAAAAAAGGGAATAAAATCTTCTGAGTACTTAAACAATTTCATTCATTTTATCAACTTGTATTCGATATTTAATATTTATTGTATACGTAAATAATTTAAACGTAAATAATTAACACCTTTAAATTACTTATTTCAAATTAATAAATTATTAATTGATTTCAATACATTATTAATTGGGTAAGATACTCAGGTAATTTACTTCATTTAAAATTTAAAAATTCAATCCTTCAGATTTTATACAAGAATAGATCTTGATGACATAATCAAAAAAATGTATGTCACAGGGGAGAGGCAAATAATTACCATTTGGCCGCTATTTGGGAGTGGAAGATGCTTGTGTTTCTTTTTATTAAATATTCCATAACTCATGAACTATTAGACTCAAGTCATTGTTGCTTTAAAAGAAAGTTATAGCAAACATTTTTTTTTTTTTTTTTTTTTTTTTAAATGAGGTATTGGTCTTACGTCTAATGGTTTCAGAATTATTCAAATTTATAATCAAAAGTAAGAGAAAATTTTTATAGTTGACAATTTGACGAACAATTTCCAGCATATCTCAACAAAATCTATTATACACGTGCTTTGCTGAATAACCCTGTATGTAGGTATTTTCTATTATAGCAATATTTTTTGAATTTTATATTAAAAATGATTAAAAAACAAAAACTTTTTTCAAAAGAGTTTGCAATTTAATACTTTTATAGTATAAAATCATTTTTACTGAAAATTTAAAAATAGATCCAATAAATATATAAATAAATAAGGGTCTACTAAAAAAAACAATTTTATTTTCGTATATATACGTGTAGTACTCATAATAATTTTCTAATATTTATAAAATTTGAAATTATATTTTTAAACGTATAAGATTATAAATAATTCCAAAAGAAATACAATCCTACATACGTTGGTTTTTATTTACATAAAATCATGTTTTACATACAAACAAAGTGCACTAGTATGAATTTTATTTTCATCCAAAAATAAATATCTATATTGATTTTTGTTGAAAAAAACAAAACGAAGCACAAGTATGAAAATAAAAAATAAATTTTGTAAAATTTTTCAATTAAAAGAAAAACTTCAAAAAAGCATTATTAAGTCTTCTAAAAATTATTTTATAAAATTTTTGATTATATCTAAAAATTTTATGTTTTTTTGTAAAATGATTAAGAAAAAAATTATTGATTGAAACTTTATAAATAATGAATCTAAAACAAACAAAAAAAAAATAAAATAAAATAAAAAAGAATGTATTACTTTTATAATTTTCACCCCTAATGTTTATTATTTGAAAATTATTTACCATATTCAGAAACTTTATTTTAACTTATTATGTACTTTGATGTACACATGAATATCATACATAAACACTTAATACGTACACATATTCGTGAAAATTTAAATAAAATTAACAAAAAAAAAAATAAATTTTCATTTTCATTTTTATTTTTCCATTTTCATAGTATAAAATGTTCATTATCAATTGAAATAATTAAAAGTAAATTTTCAAGTAAAATTATATACCTACAACAAAGTACGATACAATACAAAAGATGTGGTTTCTTGAAGATATTTAAAAAAAAAAAAATTTTTTCATAATAAGAAAATAAAAACAAAATTTCCTATCATCATCATCATCATCATCATTAAAATTAAATTTAGTGAGAAATGAAGTGAAAAATAAAAAAAAAATATATTCATAAGGGATGTGTATATTATATGGTAACTTTAGATCAAAGTAAAAATCCTTATATATGTTTACTCACATACAATTACATAACTATGACAACAAATTTCATTATAAATACTAAATACATATTTCAATATGTATATGTATATATATTGTATAAATTTACAAACAATAGAAAATAATATTTTATTACATACATATGTACATATGTACTTACAATTTCTGTAGATTTGTGCGATTGTATATGTATGTAAATATTTACGTATGCGTAAATTCATACAGTATGTATTTTGATACATATATAATATGCATGAATACGCGTAAACAAAACCATACATATAAATATATTATATAATATATGTATTTTATAATTTGTGTACTTGTATGTACTTATTTGTTAAATTTTATAATAAACCTCTAATATTATTTATATAGTTAAACGTTAAATTCTAACTTTCATTATACATATCACACATAACATACTTTGTACATGACAAAAGGTATGTATCAGGTTGAAAATTTGTACATATATGTATGTACATATGTATATGCATATAAGTATGTACATATGTACGTATCTATATACATATATGAATGTTACTAAGGAAACCCACATTGAAAATATAAGATTCAAAGTAGAATTACATTTTTTTCTTTTTTTTGAAATTTTTTTTTGTATTTAAAACCTAAGAGAAGAATAGGAAATGAATTTAAGTTTATACATGTAACAAAAAAAGTTCTAAATTATTATCAAACATTTTTTTTTTTTTTTTTATGAATTATTATTATTAAATTTATTCCTATGTATTTAATAAAAATAAATAAAAAAATAAAATAAATTTTTGTAATAAATTCTGTAAATATTTTTAAATATTTATTTAGTATGAGTATTAATATATTCATTTTAATTGAATAAACAATAAAGACTATGAATAATAATTACAATGTATTAATTTGAAAATACTCATAAATATGTGACTTTTAGTTAAGGGACAGTCTTTATGTTTACATAGAATCAAAAAAAAAAAGCAAAAATGTAAACAATTTGTTTCAATTTATTGAAATAAACAAAAATAAGTTTTTTTTTTAGAATTTATAACATGTTTTTGTTGTTGTTTTTAATAAATAATTCATCACAAATAACAAATCAAATTTAATGTCAAACAAAAAAAAAAAAAAAACAAAGTTATTTTGAAAAGTAAAAGGTTAATATGAAAATATTTGAATTTGACTTTAATGACTAAAGTTTTTATTAATATTATTCAATCAAGAAAATATAAAAAATAATAAAAAAATAAAATCAAAATAATCCAAATTTATATATAATATATTTATTTTGATTTTTATATGCATTTAAGTTTGTTTTTTTCTTTTTTTTATTACTTCATTTATATACATTCATATAATTTTTTTTTATCTTTTTTATTTTTACTTCATTTCAATTTTTATTCATAAATCATATTATTTTGGTTTGATTGATTTACATATACAATTGTATTGATACGTATATATTGTATATGTGAGAATGTTTATTGTATTATATAAGTAATGTACATAGACTGTGTTCAATAATGTCATCTGCACAGCAAATGACAAATATCAACCGTTCGATATTGCATTTGATAATCGTTAATCGTTCGGTTTTGCAATTGACTGTCGTCAATGGTTCAGTAATGCAATTTGCATCAAAATTTTTGACATCTGTTAAGTCAATCATGCAATTCTTCAAAATAGCTGATTTCATTTGATGATTGATGATATTTTTCTGTAAGCAAAAGACAATCAAAAATTTGTAAAGCATTAAATGATATTTGTACGGTAAGATCAAATAACGTATCGAAAGAAAATCATTTGACATAACCGAACGTAGCCATATATTTGTATGTATGTAAATGTTTATGAAAATAGGTCATATTTTACTATATACATATAATAAAAAGATTTATTTTTTTGTATGAATATTGAGAAAATGAAAGAAAAAAGTTAAATTTGTTGAAAAGGAAAAGGAAACCTTTATTTTGTATTCATTCATTTTATATTACACAAAATAAAAAAACATATTTTCTTTTTGTATTTTTCTTTTCTTTTTTTCTTGTATTTATTTATTTTTTTTTTTTTTGTACTTTCAAAAAACTTGTAATAGATTAAAAATGATTGAAAATTTTAAATAGTAATAAGAAAACATGCACAACAAAAAAAAAATGAATGTCAAAGAAAAACGAAAATCATTTTCATGAATTGTTTTTTTTTTTTCTCCTTTTCAAATTTTTATTTTTCATATTTGTTTGTTTTTTTTTTTTTTTTTTTTATTACAATTTCTTCCTGTACATGTTGAAATTTGACAACAGATCCTTTTTTTTTTCCCCGTTTTTGACACTTGCCTGTGTGTACATAAGAAGAACCTTGTTACTTAACACAAGTAAGTAGATGTGTTATTATATGTAAATCCTAAATAAACGTTATGAAAATTGAAAGATGAATAAAAGAAATGAAAAATATGTATGTACATGGATTTCTATTAATAATTTTTCTTGTTTTTTTTTTTATTTATTTTTTATTTTTTCTCCTTAACAACTAGAAAAAAAATATTCAATTTCAAAATAAAAAAAACAAAAATTTTTATTTTTTGTTCTTTCTGTTGTTTACAAATTTTAATTAAAAAACAAAAATAAATACTTATAGTAACAGAAAAAAAAATTTGAAAACAAAAAATTTCAAAATTTCTATTACAAAGAATGATTATTAAAATAAAATAAAATATTTCCTGAATACATTTTCCATATCCTCTTTTAATTTAATTTTCTACATCTATACGTTTTCTAAAGAAAAACACGAATTTTTCTATTCGTTTGTTTTTATTTGTAATTAACATATATATATGAAATTAATTTTTTTTTTATTATATCATATAATTTTAAATAATACAAAATTATTCTGTCAAGAAAATTTCAAAAAGAAAAATACAAAACAAAAAAAAAATTTTATATTTTAACTTTACAAATGTAAACTGTTTTCGGCATTAAAATATATAAATCTAAAATATCATATTGTATAACTATTATTTAACAGACATGTAATGTTATGTGTATAAAATGTAACAAAGGAAAAATTTTGATTAAAGTTAAATATAATTATTATTATGAAGATTACCCGCTGTGTATAAACATGACTGAATATAAAGTACAAAGGTTTTACACCTTTCATTTCTCTTTATCATGTTATATTAAATTACATAGCATTAAACAGTGTACAACAAGTAAATGACATTTCGTTTTGTATATATTAAACATAAACAAATATTTAAATAATATAGTTTGTGTAGTAGGTATTTATAATCAAAATTACTGATTTATAATTTTCTTCTTTTTTTTTTTTTTGTTTTGTA
This sequence comes from Anthrax anthrax, assembly GCA_963971155.1. Lineage (NCBI taxonomy): Eukaryota > Metazoa > Arthropoda > Insecta > Diptera > Bombyliidae > Anthrax > Anthrax anthrax. Next base: position 5,294,574 of record OZ020123.1, read on the forward strand.
ACATTTACAAACAAGGTATCCCAGCGTCAATGTTACAAAATGGGTTTATCGTGTTGTTCAAACTATTTCCAGTAAAAAATTGTTAACTATTCCCCCATCGAGAATTTAGTCCGTCTAAGATATACATAGGTGATTGAAAATTTTCGTACACGGACAGTGCATGACATCATATATTCAGTCTCACCTTTTGACTACCTTATTTAATAAAATCACGTTAATCGAAAATTAAAACTGAAGGTTGGACCTTTCTTTCTAATAAGCTATAGTTCATTGCATTCGGATAAAAACCCAAAGTTATTATAACGTCCAAATTTCAAAAATGTACCTTTTTATACAAAAGATTAATGCTTTTTAAATCACTCCGTATAACTTTTGTATAGAAAATTTTACACCAATTGTAAAAACAAAATGTGTCCCCAATGAACATTTTCAAACTCTGAAAAACTGAGAAAAATCAGAGAATTATTTTAAATCACTTGTATCTTATAGACTCATCGAGATACCGATTTTTTTGTTCGCAGATCACTCTACGAGCAGATTTCATCATCGAGATGTCACTTGATCACGCTCGGTGTTAAAGTTATATCATCGAGATGTCACTTGATCTCGCTCGGAATTAGATGTACATCATCGAGGAATTTGAAATTGCTCTGTGCAAGATCAAAAAGAGCAAGTGTTTAGATCTGTGTTTATTCGACAGATTTGAGTTGCTCTTTAAGGTTATATTATTTTTCATTATAAAAGAAAGGAAAAAATTTTTTTGAAGTTTATTGACAGTTGACACTGCGATCGATGAAAAATCAAATTTCACATTTGACTCATCGCAGAGTAATTAGCTTTTTTGTAGAGCAATTCTAGAGCAATTTAAATTTGCTCGCAGATCAGATTTACGACATCTCGCTCTAGAGCAATAGCAATATCTCGCTCTACCTCCGAGTCAGATCAGACATCTCAATGAGCCTATTAGAAGGGGTAAATTTTAGTTTAGAAGAGTAGACATTTTGTGACATCGACACTGGAATACCCTATATAGAGTTATGGTTATGTTACAACTAAAATTATTTTGTGTAAGTACATATTTTTTTATTAAATACATATTTTTTTTTTTTTTTTTTTGTTGACATTTCAATTTAACTTTATTATGAAAATACACTTCTGATGTTTAGGTATTGTTTTAATTTGTTTTCAAAAGCAATACATACTAACCTACCATATTAGAAATATACATATGTACATATGCATGTACTCATATTTAATGGTATTATACAGATTATTGAAATGAACAATCAAATACAAAAAAAAAAACAACATGTAATGGGTTTCAATTAATTTAAAATCATTGTTATTTTCAAATACAGTTATCATATTCATTTTATTTAATATAATTTATTTAATGATATTCATCATCATTTATTTTAATATGTTATTTAATATTTTCCTTATTATATGAAAAATTTACCAGAAATGAGTGAATTCATTACACGCAATCACCTACATATATGTATAAAAAGAAGAAAAATTGTTTTCATATAAAATTAAACAAAAAAAAAATTATAAAATAAAATCATAATAATCAAAATATTATTTTATATATTACGATATTAGAATGTATATTTACTGCCTACAAAATTACAATTCAAATTGATGTAATGTTTAGATGGGTACCTTTTATTACTTTCCCAGGAATAAGTTTTTTTTTTTTTTTGTTTGTTTTAATGTTAAAATTATTGTCAGTGAATTAATAAAATTTCACAATGATTTATGGTATATAATATTTAATAATTGAGTTTGTTTTATTTGATTTTTATTAGAATTCTCACAGGATACTATATATATAAAATCAATGAACTTTCGACATAGACACATTATATGCTTTTTATAATTCATGTCATAATTTATATTTGATAAATGTACCCAAAAACAAGCCAAAATTTGTGTTTGTGTGTTGTTTGTTTTTCGCTCCCATAAAACTGAAAAAAAAGCCAAAGTTTGTGTATGTGCGTTTTTTTTTCGCTCCCATAAAACTGAAAAAAAAGCCAAACTTTGTGTTTGTGCGTTTTTTTTTTCGCTCCCATAAAAGTGTATTAAAAAGCTGAAAAAAAAATTTTTTTTTTTTTTTTTTAATGGAAAAAAAACAGACTTTTCTTTTTGAGAACCTCAAAAAATCAACAAAAAATCATATTATTAAATCAAATATAAATATTATATATTGTGTATAAAAAAGAAAACAATATACATATAATCATGAAAGTATTATATTAAAACACAGACAGTTTATTACATATACTTAAATTTTTCTTATTTCAAGATTTCTTTTAAATAAGAAAACTCGTAAAAGAGATTTATCATATTTATTACAAGTGCTATTCTTTATGTTTTTATGGGTAATACACATACATCGATACATACATCCATCATACACATACATACACATAACTCAATTGTCGTATATTTAATATATTGTAAAATAAATCTAATAATCTTATTCAATGTTTCATTATGATGCCTTTGTAATACGTACACATTTGTATCTAAATATGTATGTATCGAATTTTTCTTTATTACACAATATATACATTCGTATTTTAACTTTATTTATTCTTCTTTAATTTAATTTAATTTTTTTTTTCGATTTTTTCTGGTCTAACAATTCAAGATTCATTTTCATTTTTGTGGAATCTTTAGTCGAAATATCAAATATATACTTAGTACGTTTAATTTAAACTGAAAAAACGCAATAATTTGTCCTATGTAAACAACAACTGTTACATAAATATTATTACATTTTTTTTTACAAAAACAAAAATGTATATATGTCAATATTAAAGATAATTAGGAAAATTTAAAATTATTATTTTCCTCTAAAAAATTATAAAAGCTCTAATGATATTGTACTTAAAAATAGAGATGAGTACCACTGTACAAAAAAATATTTAAAAAACAAACAAAAAAAACCGTCAACAAAAATTCAATTTCAAATTAATAAGTTCTTCTAACATAAAATTAAATTAAAATCATTTTGAATTTCACATTCATATTAGCAAAAAAAAAAAAAAAAAACATGATAAAATCTTAACGATACTTTTTATATTATGTCCCTATAATATGTATATTAAAGTATAACGTCATTTTTATCCTTGTTATATATGAAGCAATTGAATCAAATTTACTAAAAATAAAAATTTAATATTTTGAAAGGGGATTTAATGTATTAGAAAAGTTTTTCATTCTTACATATATTTATTTTTGTACATACACCTCATTTTTAATATCATACATATATACAATAATTTTCTTCTAATGTTCTTATTTTTGAGATACATTAAAAATCGATTTATTGAAATTATTGAAATATTTTATATATATTTATGTAGGAGAAAAATTTTGCTTGTATTTTTTTCTTCTTTAAATACGCGGAATTTCAGGTATATAATACATGAAAAAGATTTAAAAAAATATAAAAAAAATATATTTAAAAATTTAAAAATTTAATCAGTAATTTGAGCTATTTTATTTGAAAGTGGAATAAGTCCAAAACTATCGAACTTCGATTTTAAATACATATGTATATGTATGTAAATCACTTTAGAAGAATACAAACTCCAGTATCCTAGAAGATTTTGCAAGCAAAAAATTACAAATTACGCATTTTATAGAGATCAAAATTTTACTTTTCTATTGAATTTAGTAAAAAATGTAAATGTAAAACATAAAATATCAGGGAATTTAAAAAATGGACTTATTCCACTTTCAAATAAAACAGCTTATTTGTCTTTACGTATATTTATTAATTGTTTAATGTTATTTACGTGAGCAAATACACGATAATACGTAAAAAAAATATTTATTGTACGATATCATAAATAACTCCTGGAAAATTTTCGATAAACATGAAAAAACTAAAACACATTTTTTAAGGTATCCACATAAATTTCGTTATTTTCTAAATTATTATTTTCAATGAAGAAAAACCAAAATAACAAAAATGTTTTTAGGGAGAAAATAATTTAACGTTTTTCTCGAAGCAAAATTACTTTTCAATTAATTATTATCGCATTTTCAAAATTATTATATACCTGTATATATTTTATAATAAATTTTATATACATAGGTAAAGGATCTATTAAAAGCTCATTTAGTTAATGTAAAAATTTTTAAGAGATTGGAATGGATTGTTTATATTTGAGCATGTTTTCAATTTTCTTTCTTTTTTTTTCGATAAATATTTTATAAAATTAACTTTAGATAATTTAATTTTTAAAAAATTGCAAAATTGGTTTTTTTTTTTAAATTACATTAAAAAGTTTTTAAAAAAACAGGAAAACCAAAATTATATTTTGTAGATTCAATCAATTTAAAAAAAAAATGTAAGATTGAATATATACTATAGAAAATATATTAACAACAATTTACACAACAGGTGGTGAAAAATCTAAATATATTAAATTGATGATAAGTTTTCACTTAATCATGATACAATATTCATCAATCTTTTGATTTGATTGGCTTTTCTTGTTCTTGTTTTATCTAACTTTTTTTTTTCTTCTGGTTTATTCATTTTTACTCAGCAAAATACAGATAGCAACAGGTTTTTATGTTCATTTTCATGTTAAGTAATTCATTTTTTTTTTTTTAGTTTTTTTAGTCGAACATTTTGGTTTTTCTTTTTTTTTTTTTTTTTTTTTTTGCCTTGCTTTTGCTACTTTATTAATGTGACATACTATTATATTATATTCTAGAAATATTATTTTTACATTTATGTCAAAATATTATGTATTATTTACATATTATACTGATGAAATAAAGCAAACATTTATTTAATGTGTATATATGCAAATATGAACATTGATTCTTGTTGTTATCAGTCAATCGATTTATAGTTATGTACATACATGTAGCTGACAACGACAGATAAAGTATAAAATTATGTAGTGTATATTATATGTACATAACTGTCCAATGTGTATATGTAAATATCATCTTCATTTCATTTCTATTACAGATATTTAATATTTAGTGTTATCTTTTACATGTATTTTTTTATTATTATTATTATTATTTTATTCTTTAATAATGTTATATTTTTTGATAGACATAATGAAATTTTCATCTTGTCTTTCTTTATTATAATAATGATATACATATTTTTTATTTTATCAATATTTATAATTTTTTTCGATTGACAGGAATAATGCTGTAAAATTGTAGTAATAATTTTATTTTCCTTTTATTTGAAGAATATCAATTATACTGAGTAGAATGAGTTTTTCTCTTTATTTTTTTTTTTTATTTTATTTTTTTTTTTTTATTTTTTTTATTTTTTTTTTTTTTGTGGAAGATAAACCTACTCTCCTTTCTTTTCACAACATAATGACATTTATGAATGTTGATTGAAGTTCATCAACAGTTTAATTTATTCACATTAAATTTTATTGTATCGAAATGTTAACAATATTGTAAATAAAATTGAAATAGAAAATAAGAAAATAAATGAAATTATATTCAGAAAATCTATAATTATTACATTTCTTATAATTGTAATTTTTTACGGTGATTAAATGTAATATGAAACAAATTATATTCTATTAACTTATGTAATTTCTTAATATTTTTTTTTTCTATAGATGAACAAATGAAAAACAAAAGAAAAATTTAATTAATATTATATACATATGTATGTATCTTTGTGTATTTATATATTTTTCCTAACAACCTGTATTATCTTACAATATAATAGTCGTTTTTCACTCTACCTACATATGAACGTTGTACATACTTGAAAAAAAAATATGAATGGTAAATGTACTAATGAAATAGCCAAATTACATTTAATCTGATTATTGACCCACCTTTGAAGATTTATTTTCATATTTTTGTTAAATATAACAATTGTAGGTATATTTATTAATAATTGTATTATTCGATACATTTGTATTTTTCATAATATAAAAAAATGTGATGTTCCTACATGTACATATGTGCACACATGTACGACCACTGTATCATATAGAAATGTGGGTTATAAATTTTTTTTGTTTGTTTTTTTTTTTCTTGACTTCATGATATTACATATTTGTTTTTATAATTTACCTCTCTTGACGCATACAACGAATACATACAAATGAACAAAACATTCAATTAAATGAAAATTTTTAAAAATTTTATAAGAAAAATTCTGTATGATTTCTTTTCTATAAAAAAAAAAAGAAAGAAAAAATGAGAATCTATAATAATTGTATGTGAATGAAATCTGATCGAAAAAATGAATTATTTTATTTTACTTTTAGTTATGAAAATTAAACCGCCTACAACAAAACTTATTTTTCAAAATATGTACATATAAAAAATGTTTTCTGTATTATATATGCATATATACATATATGTATGTACGTACTTATTACATATGTAGGTTCATGTATGTAATAGATCCATGCCAAATAAAACTTATTTACTTCAAACATATCACATTGCAGGGAAAAATATCATAGAGTATGTTTACAATAACATATACATATAACATAAAATATACATTTGCATATACATACATACACATACGTAAGTTCATACATATTCGAAATTTACGCAGATAATATAAGCCATATTACAACCATATTTCATAATAATTACTATATGTTTTACAACGTATATGCTTCATATACATACATATATGTATGTATCACTTAAAAAATATTATAGATAAAATATTGTTTAGTTTTCGATATTTATTAAAATAAAAAGAACCTAAAATCTCATACGTATCCTATTTTAGGTATACATCTGGAAAATATTATTTTGAATAATAGATAGAAAACTACAATAATAATAATAATAATAATAATAATATGGCTTTATTACTTATAGGCAATAAACATGTATGTGTATATTTTTTATGTATGGATTGTAAATGAAAAAAATCAAAAGTGAACTATTTTTGAAAAAAATAATCATATTAGCAGGCATGAAATGAAAATTCAAATAGAAAAACATTATAATGAAAGATGAAAAAACAGATAATAAGAAAATCGCCTGTATTGTATACAAACTGTTGCTTTTGTTACTATGCTAATGATTTTGACCGTACAATTTACATTGCACACATACATAAGTCATGCGCAGAATAACAATACAGAGAAAAAATGATTAAAATATAAATTTTCCTTTTAAAAGAGAAAATTATAATCAAAGTACATACATATAGTATATCATAGCACACGCACAGGGTAATGTATGTAGTCCAACAAAGAGAATAAACATACTTGAAAAAATACTTGAAAACAAGATAAAATATCAAATGTTATCAAAATCAATCAGAAAGTGGAATATGTTATCGACCTACATATCATTTTTTGACGCCAACTTGTCTGTAATAATCGTTTACAATATTCATATATATGTATGTATTCTAAAGTATCTAACCATAGAAAGTAATTATATAATTAATTACCACACATTCAAGTAATTACATTCTATTATAACATTAATATTTTTTAAATTTAATATTTTTTTCTTTCTAAATAATAATTTTTTTTTTTAAATCATTTAAAATTCATTACAAATAACAATTTACAGTAAATTTCATTTTAATTGAACATATTCACTTTAATTTAGCTTTTGTATTTTCAATTGAGATATTTTCATTATACTTGTATAAAATACTTCTATACAAAACATTGTCAATGCATACAAAAATAAAACAAAAATTTTAAAATTTTAAAATATTCTTCTATTGCAGTACACATCGATTGTATGAAATTCATAGAAAATAAATTGTTTGCATATTTTCATTGACTTTGCATTTTACCTGTAATTTCTTTTATCTTTTATTTTTGTTGTTATTTTTGGTTTTTTTTTTTTTTTTTTTTTAAACAATAACAATAAAAAAATTTCATTTCATTGTTATGATTGTTAATAATAAAATGTATTTATATATTTTTCTGTAGAAAAGTTCAATGATTTTATAAAAAGTATTATTATAATTTATACATAAAATTGTATATACATATGTACTTAAAATAAGTATTTTATCAAATTTACAATTTACATGAATATTTTATGTTATATTCAAATAATTTATTTTAACGAGATTAAATTCTTTTTTTTTTTCTAAATTCCAAAGAATAATAATTCATTTGGTTGTAAATAAACATTCAATCTTGAATAAAATCTCAATAATAAAATTGTATCAAAAAAAAAAAAAAAAAATAATTAGTTATCTATTGATAATAAGAAAAATAAATATTTGTTAAATCTTTAGAAAATTATATTCGTAAGAACATATTAAATAAAATATTTTCATTTCCTGTTTATTTTCATATTATTTAAAATTATTTTAAAAAAAAAATCGAGATACGCATGTATGTACCGAGGAGATAAATTCAAAATTCCATGAAATACATATATTTAACATTATGTAGATATGTATTTTTTTTTTTTTTTAAATGGAAAATCCTTTATTATACATTTCGTTTACATGCATGCACATACATATGTACAAGTATAAAATTACAATGAATAATGATGTTATTTTACATGATTTTACAGTATAAGGTTTCATTATTTTTTTATTTTATTTATTTTATTTTTTTTTTTTTTACCTTTAATATCCTTTTATGTCAATATTTTTTATTTTTATTCATATAATAAACCTATTATTATATACAACACATATAATATATACATGTGCATACATAAAATTCATTCTTCTGCATTGATATGCATATATGTATGTATGTATGTACTTACAAAATATCACAATTTTATTCAACATCCCTCAATATATTATATTTTATGCACATTTAAATATTCATACATCTATTGTATTGTACGCAAAAATATCTATTAAACGATGACTATACGAGTATTATATACCTATACATACATTTATCATGTAATACCCAGTGTAATGCATTCATACATACATACATTTTGGATTATGTAAGCATATTGTATGGATATCATTGTCATCATTAATGCATATGTTATACACTACTTAGTTTATAGAATGCTTCTAAACTAAAAAAAAAAAAAATAATAATAAAAAATAAAAGAAAAATAAAACCTCTAGAATAAAGTTTTCTGGTGTGAAGTTTTTGACATTTTCTCATGTAATACAAAAATACAATTTTCTTTTTATATCAGAAAATAAACTTTTATCCATGTAATATATATAAAAATTTTTTACAGGTACATAAATGAAATTTTTTATTGATATTCATATGTATACGTCTGTACGTTTAAGTTTTTCAATTTCATTAATTTTTCATGCATTATGATTAGGTTTTAATTTTTATTTTTTTTTAATATATCACAATCTTTGTAAATAATCAATAATAAAATATTAAAACCTAAAATAGTAAATAGGTAAAAAAGTATCTTTGTATCTTTCATATTATGAATTTCTTAGTAAAATTTAAAAAAAAAAAAAAAAAAAAAAGCAAAAATCATTTTCTTATTTTACTCTCTAAAATTTTATGAAAATATTGCATTAAAGAAAAATATGAAAATAAAATTTAAAAATAAAAAAGAAAAACTGTTTTTCTTATTTCCTGTTTTTCTACCGTCATTATTTGTTGATGATATCAATATAAATACGACAATATTAAAAATTTTGAAAATATTGATTTTCTTTTACATACAAACGATGATACATAAAATATGAAATAAATATTTTTTTTTTTTTTTTTTTTGCATATTGTAGCTACTCAAATGAGTATCATCGTACAAGTACATTCGTGCAATTTTTTATACTTGTACGTACATGCATACATACATATACACATAGGTATGTACATCTATATATATTTAAAAGATATGTGTACGTGTAGATAAAAAAGGTACGTATATACTTCACATAAATAAAATTCTGTATAAATAAATCACAAAATATGAAAAATAAAATTTATGTTCAATAGAATTCAACAAAGAAAAGAAAAAAAGAAAATTTGTAATGTGTATACGCAATTACAAGTACACTCTTTTTTATGTATATATATAACAGGTATGTATGGCGTACAGAATAAACGAGTAAGTGAATATTTTACATATACATACATACCTGCTAGTTATATTCCATACATTTAGGTAACTATAGCTTTTACAATATGAAAACATTCAATTTATTTTACCGGATGTTTACATTTATGTTTGTATATATGCTTATTAATATTTTACAACACATTTTAAATGTATTTTCATGGTTTTATTCATTTTTATTTTCAACATGACTAAAAGTGAGTAAAAAAAACGAATATGTATTTTTTTAAAGTAAAATATTGAAAAATGAAAATAACTTGTAATATGATTAATCATGAAGGTCAAAAATAATATGACATTAATACATTTACATTTTTCCTTCATTTTTTTTTTTAAACATTGCTTGTATGAAAGGTTTTAATTTTCATTCATAAAGGTTGTTCAAGTAAGTTTTTTCTTCTATTACAAATAAAAAAACAAGAGTATTCTATTATTTATTTTCATTCGTTCTAGCTATTCAGAACGTTATAGTGCTTTTTACACCTTTGAAACACATATGAAAATTGTTTTATAGGACATTTCCATCCAACTTGCTACAAGTATAACACGTCTACCTGATACATGCCTCACTTCCTTCACCCAGTGTCTCATAAGACAATTTTTCATACATATTATGTGTCCCGAAGGTGCAATTTGTCAAATTTTCTCTAATTTTTGAATTTTATTCCAAATAACTCTTGAACCGTTGGACGTAGGGCTTTAACTAATATCTCATTCGAAAGGACAAAAAGTTCTCTATCACTTTTCTAAACACATTAATGATATTGAACTAATAGTTCGTCTGTTATTAACTTTTTTATAAAAAGACACACAATTTTTTCAACGCCCTCTAGTGGCCAAATACTACCGATTCGCACCACAAGACCATTCAACTAGACTCATCGAGTTTGCGTATAGTTTTATACAAATCGGAGGTGGGTCCTAAAAGGGACTTCAGCCCGAAGGTGTAAAACGTTAATATGCATTCGACGTTTTTACGGATTTCGGAATATTCCAAAATCATTCTAGTGTTTTACACTTTCAAGACACATACATATGAAAAATATCTTATGAGACCTTTTGTGAGGAAAGTGAGGCATGGGAAGTGGTAGGCCGACACTAGCATGTAAAATTTTCGGTTAAATTTTAACTCGGAAAAAAACTCAAGACATTTTTCATATGTGTCTTAAAAATGTAAAAACTCCCATTCTACCTTTGTCGTTAATTTGAAATAAATTCAAAAAATTATATTTGTTGAAATTAAAAAATAATATTTTATATACAGTTACGCCAAAAAGTCACCGCACGCACCTTCAGCATTTTTTGTTATTCTTGGCTAATTTTTCAAAACTTAAAATTAAAATCTCTATACGTTTGTATGAACCAATTCTTGGTTAGAATGTTTAGTCACACATAAACAATTTACAGAAAAATAATATTATTTAAATTTTTTTAAATATTGAGATTGAATTTTAAATTTTGAGAAGTTAGTCAATAATAATAAAAAAAGCTGAGAGTGCGGTGATTTGTTGGCGATACTGTATATATGTATATTTTTTTGTTTTTTTTGAATTATCCTATTCTTTATTGTTTCTCTATTTATTGTATTCTAGGTATTCTATAACGTATAATATTTCTTCTATTTTACTAAAAGAATGAATAAACAAAAAAAAATGTATAGCGAATTTTGTATAACTCTGTCTAATATTTGTAAATGTACATACATACATATATTAGTATTCATATATTGTTTATGAAGTAAAAAAAAAACAAAAACATCAAAAATGAAAATAAAATACAAATAAAAATATTTTACAAAATTCAACCTAAAATATTTTAAAATTTTTATTATATTAAGATATAGGTTATATTATTTGAGTTACATGTGCAAGTACAATAACCCATTATCAAAAATGACGTACATCAAGTTTCCTTTTTCAAAGGATAAAATATTTATATAAGTATATCCTTGAAAATTTAATTCATTGTTCCTATTTATATAGAAAAAAAAAATTACCGCGAAAAACAACACATACACGGATATACATACATATATTCATTTTTCACGTATTCAAATAAATTATGTATGTATATACGCGTGTATATTTTTTTCAATATTATACATATGTATGTATGTATTGTAAATGTATGATTATATATTGTTAAAAAATTTTTTATGATATAAATAACAATATACAATTATACTGAAAATAATATAAATTGACATTTTGACAGACACATTTTAAAGATTTAAATAATGTACTTGAAATTCTAAATTATTATTTGACACATATCTGAACGTCTACATATACAATGATATCAGTATATACATATGAATATCATTTCATATATATATACATATGTAAGTAAAATGTATTCATTGATAAATAAAAGAATGATAAAATAATGAAAAAAGGATATTTATTCACAAAATTCATATTTTGTAATATTTATACATTTTTATTTCTATATTTTATAAGTTTTGTTTTGTCCTTGATATAACTTTGAAACTTCATTGAAAAACATATACATATGTACATACTCGAGTATTGTTCTGATCATACACAAAAAATTCATCAATCTCAATACATGTAACTTGGTGTTGTACACCAAGATATAAATGTATATAGCAATAAATCGATAGAAGGATTATTTCAACTTCATTTAAATTGAATAAATAAATTGAAAAAACGGAATCTTTGATAATATTTTTAACAAAATAGAAAAAAAATAAAAATAAGAAAATATGTATCTCAATAATAATATCATAATGTAAGCTTTATGTACCTACATCAATTATTTTTCATCAATATGATAAAAACTAAAAAAAAAATATATGTTCAACAAGCTTTTGAATTTTTCATAATATTCAAGGATTCTGGTGAAAAAAAAAAAGAGATTGAACAAAATTTTATCTGGTTTACCATACAGCGTGTGTGGCAAATTTGTCTTTTGTATATCGTTCTTATGCATACAGACATTAACATTATCAATAATGTACATTATATAAAAATTTAAAAAAAAAAAAAAAAAAAAAAAAAATAGTAAAAAGCATATTTATGTACAATTTTCTGAATAATTATTTTTAACCATGATAATGTGAAAATTTAATAGTACAAAATTAAAAAAAAAAAAAAAAAATGTATTTACATGAAAAAAGTAAATATTTTCACAACTATTAATTACAATCTACAAGTAAATTAACCATGTAATTTATACGTTATGCTACAAGTAAATAAATCACAATACAATTAAAATGAAATTTTATATATAAAGCATAGCCTTTAATTATGTAATTATTTTTCATAGGAATTTCGAATTCATTTTTATGTGATTTATCTTGGAAATCTATATTGAATGTACATTATAGTATGTAATAGTAAAACGTTATTAAATGTTAAATCTTCTATAGTTCTAAGAAATTTTTTAATTACATGACTATTTACATACAAGATATAATCTTAATGACTATGTCCTTATTTTCTTACAATTATTCCAGGAAATGTAATTGTGAATACAAAGAATTGATAATGTTAAAAATAGCAAATTATTAAAAAAACTAAATATGTGTAATATAACATTGGGACTGATTATTAATTTAAGCTTTAGTTACATAAAGTTGAAAATTATATTTTATCTAAACAATATCAAATTTTAAAATTGTTATAGTAAATCCTTAGTAACAGATATTTATATTATTGTAAAGTAAAATAAATAAAATTTAATATCAAGTTTATTTTATTTGACTTAAATATTTATGAAGGCATTAAACACCTTTTAATGAATAATATTTGAATTGAATTATTTTTAAATTTGTATATAACATAAAAAAATTTTATTTTGATAGTTAAAAATAAAAATATTTGAATTATTTCAATAACACTGATTTTGATATTTTGAATATATATTTTTTTTTTTTTTAAATTTAATATAATTGAAAATTTATTGTAAATATGATCATAATGCTAATTTTACAACTGAATGAATTTCCTTTACTTTTAACAGTTTCATATGGAATTGTCAACAAATATACATAGTATGTATGTACATAAAGTCCGTTGCAAAATATAGCTTCACTGTCAATAACTCAAATAACTTGAGTTTTCACGTACCCATACATATATCCTGAACTCCTGGATAACAGAGGAGTGAAAAGTGATCATCACTGATGAAGAAATATTTAATTTAGATGGGCCAGGAGATATGTATAGGATTTATATGGGATAGACTATATTTTGCAACACAATTTTTTGTGTTTTTAAAATTTAAAAGCCATTTTCAAGAAAACTGTTACAGATAGAAATATGAAAAATTGCACAGTTATTTGACTTCTAATAACTTACAATTTCATGTAATAAACCTGTATTGAAAAATTAATATTAAATCAGATATAAAAAAAAAAAAATCAAGGTGAGGCTATATTTTGCAACGGACTGTAAATATGCCAGGATAATGTTTATCATTCAAATTTTTTATTTTTATTTATTTATTTTTTTTTTCTTTTTCATTAAATAATCTAATAATAAAAATGTATAAATAATTTTTCTTCGAATTGAGTTGTTTTATATTTTCAATGTCATAAAATTATCATACAACTGTGAATTCGTAGAAAACAAAAAACCAAATACATATGTACATATATCTCAATCATTTGAATTTAATTAGGTAATAAATGAAATATCAATAAGGATTTTATTCGTTTATTTATACTAGAAATAAATATTTAATATAAACATAAATATATACACATGTACGAAAAACAAAATGTACATACATATGTACATGTATAATTTCTCTATTACTTAATTAAATTAATAAAATAATTGTGAGCATGTGCACACATGATAAAATCAATAAAATTCAAATGTACATAAATAACGAAATAATCTGTTTCGGACAAAAAAAAAAAATAAGTAATAATGTTTACTTTAATTAATTGAAATTGAAAAGACCTTCAAATTACGATAGAGTAAAATTTTTATATGTGTAAGTAATACTACGTAGCATATGTATGTAAACGTATGTATAATGTGTTCCTACTTCGTACATGTATGTAAACTAAGTATACATGAAAACAATATATATAATGAGAAAATAACAAGATTGATAAACATATGTAGTAAAATTTTAAAACTTTATTTGTATTTTCTTAATTCTAATTTTCATTACAGGAAACAGACTATATACCAACACAAATGGCTACTGTACACACATTAAAGAAACACATACTTTTGTTATCGGAGATAAGTAAAAAAAATAAAAAATTTCCCTTGTGTAAACTTTTCTTTTATTTTTTTATTTTTTTTTGACATAGAAAAATAAAATTTTATTCAAAATGACGGTAATTGTTATAATAAACTTACCGCTGTTACTAAACCTACATATTATATAAGAACATCTATAATAGTAACAGTTTACGAATATTTTCAAAAACATAAATTTATCCATATAGATTTTACCAGGTTTTATCAAATAATTAATCAAATAAATTCTTACCAAAAAAAAAAAAAAAAAGAAGAAAGAAAATTTCTATGCATTATTTAATCCCTAAGAGAAATAATTCTCTCTGTGTATGACATTAATTTTTAATTAATCAAAAAAATTTTCATTTCACTTTAAGATATTTAAATTTGTATTTATTAAAAAAAAAAAAGAAAAAAAGAAAATTGATTTAAAATTACTATAAATTATATTTAAAGAGATAATTATATTTTCTCATTTAAATTCTCATTAATTTTTTCTTATTTTAAAAACTTTTCCCATGTTTGAATTTTTTATATTTTAGATTAGATTTTAATTTTAGTTTTGTTTTTAGTAAAGTTTTGTTATCTCTACATTTAAATTAACGTAAACAGTATTTCATATACTCATATGCATGTATACAAGTTCCCAAAGTTTGAGCCATAAAATGCATTTTTAAAAATGAACAAAAACCGTCATTTTTAAACTTTGACTGTCTATAACTCCTCCTCATCCGACTCTATTAAGCTAAACCTTGTTGTTAGAAAAATTTAAGTTTTAACGGTTCAAATAACAAGTTTATATTTTAGTACAACGGATGGTTTAAAATTAAAGATATTAATTTATATATGACATCACATATCTCTCATATCTAAAAATTTTTCAATCCCCTATGACTCCAAAAAGGATTACTTTTAAGAAAAAGCGTTTGAACCGATTTTTGTTTACAAACACTTTAAACTATACAAAAAAAATTCATTTTATAACACAAACTATGGGACATCCTGAATACATTTTATATTTGATTTCTTTTGTCCATGTGTAACTTTTTCAAAACTTAGTTTATTGTTATTAAAATTTACTTGAAATAACTTAATTTTGTTGACTAGACAAAAAAAAAATTTTACCTTTTTTTAATGAAATTCTTCATTTTTAAGATATTTTTTCTGTTGTCTATAACAATTTTCTACAATATATTTAAATAAGCTACCCACAAGAGAAATTTAATTAATTTTTAAAAGAGAAAAAAATACATAATTATTCAATTTGTGTATAGTTAATATCCCTAATTTACATAATCTTAATAAAAACAATGTACATACAATAAAAAACAAAAAAAAAAAACCTTTAATAGGAATTAACGAAGCTTACATTAGTAATTACATAAAAGTCAATAACTTTTAGTGTGACATTTTTTAAATCTTTCTTGTTCCTTTCATTTTTTGTTTTTTTTTTTTTTTAAATTCAATTTTATATTCATTATGCATAAAACAAGACTATACAAAAAAAAATACATACATACATATGTATACATATAAAAAGAAAATAAAATGTAAAATCTCAAAATTATGTATATGAGTATATGTTATGCTTATATACCATGCTTATGCAATACACTCATATAGAGGCTTGGACTGAGTTACAAATTTGTAATTAAAGATCAATCAATCAGTTAATTCATAAAATGAATACAAAAAAGAAAATAACAATTTCATTAAATTACAAGAACTTATTTCAAAGGAAAATTAAATCGATTCATCTTACTTAATTATAGTGATACTTTTTATTTATTTTTGTTTGGCTTTCTCTTACTAATTATTTTTCTTTTTTCAGTACAAAAATAAATAAAATGAAAATTTTTTCAATATAATGCAATTTAGAGGATTTTTTTATTTATTCAAATTTTGAATTTAAATAAAAAATTTTTATTTTTTTTTTTAAATAATTAATTAAATTAAAATAATAAACAAACAAAAAGTTTACTACTTGATAAAGTACACTATAGAATTTTTTATATTCAACACATAAATTTGAATACATAAAAAATTACTTTTAAAAAAAAATAATAATAATAATTTTAATTAAAAACATGCGTTTGTTCTACTTAAAATAATTTTCCTACAAAAAAAAAACTAATAATGAAGAGAAAACAACGAAAAAATTTAAGAAAATTTTTAAATATATTTTCAGTAGTGGTTTTTCAATATACGAGTACGTTACGAAGATTTTAATAATGCTCTATAAGTTTTTGTTTTTAATTTTTTTTTTAATGCTTTCTATACTTCATACACTAATTCGATGCAGTTCTTATGGAAATGACATAAAGTAGTACCACTTTACGTCGCTGTCTATTGATATTAAAAAAATTCATCTCGTATTATAACTTTAACAACGATAAACTTTACAGATTGTGGTAACACTACTCGTGAGATGATCTAATTAAAAATTACGACAAAAGAAAAAAAACACATATACATACTCCCATAAGACCTTAACTACATCGAATTAGGGTATGGAGTATAGCTAATATAAATTTTTTACCTAGACAAAAAACAAAAAAAAGAAAAAAGCTAATTATGAAATTAAAACATGTTTTATACATTTTTTTTTCTTTTCTTTCAATTTCATAATATATGACTTTAATTGTACCATTTTCTCAAGCTTTCCATTTTTTTTTCTTTATTTTTCTTTTATAAGTAAAATTTGTAAAAAATTAATCCAAAGATAAAAACAAAAGAAAAAAAAACTTTGAAATTTCATTAATGTACTTATAAATTATTTTTATTATTATGAATTTATAAAATCTAATAACGTCAATTTATTAATATACTGATAGACAAATTATTGCTTTTACTTTTCCATTTTAATGGATTTTCATTGTAATTTCCACAGGTTTTCTTTTTTCTTTTTTTTTTTAGTTTGATACTTTAGCCTTTTTGAATAAAATTAAGTGTACATTTTATTTTCAAATCTTTTTTTATTTTTTATTTATTTTTTTTTTTTTTTCTAAAAAGATTTTATATTGTATTTTATGTCTTATCTGTAAACTTTTTCTTTTTTTTTTTTTTTTTTTCAAAATACAACACATTTAAAAATTTTAATTTAAATGATAACATTTAATTGATAGACGGGTAAATAAAAGATTTAAAAATTTGATTTCTATAAAATTTACAATTAAATGAATTTATCCTTTTCAATAAAGTATTCGCTTATTTTGACCGCTTTTTTGTTTTTGTTTTGTTTTTCGTATTATTTACTTTATTAATTATCACAGAAAAAAATTCAATAAATTCTATGGAAAATGATGATAACTGCTACTAGAAAAAAAAAATCTTTTTTTTTTTTTTTGAAAAGTCAATCGATTTTCATTTAAAATAAAATAAACACGTATCTGCTATAAAAAAGAAAAAAATATATGAAATGAGAAAAAAAAGTTAATTTTACAAAAAGAAAAAAAAAAAAAGTTTTCTTTTTTTCGTTTTGGTTTTAGAGAACGGATCTTTTTATATACACAGGTAGGGTAAATTTAAATCCATTTCCAAAGTTTACATAAAATTGATGACAAATTTTTTAAATTGATATTTTAATATAGAATTTACGAGCCAGCTCATACAATATATCATACATATAGGTACATATAGCATAGCATATCTCTATAACTCCACAAGTATATCCAATGTATGTATAACGTACATATACCTTTAAACATAAAATACATAAATAAATAAGTTCAATATAATATACAAATGTTGAAAATTTTTATTATAAAAGAAAAAATTCGAATTGAAAATATTAAAAAGAAATGAAAATAAAAATAAGATTTTTTTTTTTGACAATTGTGATAAAGGTTCATGTAAGTTTTGATGGATCTATATTTAAAATGATAAACCTAATACATGGATATTACATGGATAATTTACTTGTATATGTATGCATTATTAGAAAGTATCTTTAAAACATTCATATTTGTATTTGAAAAAAAAAAAAATTAAAAAAAATATATGTGATCAAAAAAAAATTTGATTTAAAATATTGAATTCATTTTTCGTTTTTTTTTTTATTGTGTTTAAAATGAAAAAAAACTGGATATAAAATACAAATGATACTAAGTACATTTTTCTCAGAATTCTTAAATATCTATCTGATGTAAGATTATCTCCAATTGGCAACAAATGCCAATTAATTCTTTTTAAGATATTAGTGTTGAAAATTGAATTTTATGATGAATAAACAAAAAACTTGTATTGTCTTATATTTCTTTTATCACAGTAATTATCTAAACTCTGTAATATTAATCTTATTTAAAATTTATTTGTATTTTTTGTTTTTTTAATTCATTATAAGTTTAAATAAAATTCTCTTTTGTTTTTCAAAAAACCAAAAAATTTATTTTAATTTTTTTTTGTTTTATTTAACCACTGTTATTATAAAAGTCAACAGGTTCATGATAGTATCAAAATGCAAATAATATTTTAATCATAGATTTATCAAAAAAAAAAAAAAAGAAAGAAAAAAAAACAGAACATCGTTTTGGTAACAGAAAACATAAAAAAAAAGAAAAACATTAAATTACAAATTGTAAATTGAAATTTAATTTTTGAAAACAAACAACAAAATCTATTTACCACCCATTTTCATTTTTACATTTTTATTAAATTTTCTTCTTTTTTTTTGTTTACACAGTAGGAAATTTTATTCTATTTTATTTTTTTACTTTTTTTTTTGTCAAAGTTTTTTTCTAAAAACCCACAAAAATATGAAAACAATAAAAACTTTTATTTATTTTAAATTTGTATTTTAATTTTGTGTATAACGTTTTTTTTTTATATTTCTATTTTTTATACATATTTGAACTCTTGTAAATTGACTTTTACATGCATAAAATATGTAATAGAAAAAAAAAAAAACAATTTCTATTTGGAATTTAAAATTTTTTTGCGGCTTTTTTATTATGTAAAACAAAAAAAATTGTTTATTAAAATTTATTTAACTTCCGTTTTATTTAAAATTTAATACAACAGCAAAAATTTATTCAGTTACAAAACAAACATATCCAAAAACAAAAAAAAAAAAAAAATTAAATTAAAGATAAACAAAAAAAATTGAATTTTTAAAATAAAATAAAATACAAAATATTTTTGGAATAAATTTTCCAAAAAATAAAAAAAATAAAAAATTTTTTTTTAATACTCATTCTTATCACACTTATACCTAAAATTTATTTAATCATATACCAAATACAATCTGTTTCTGAAAAAAAAAAAAAAATAATAATAAACTTAAAATATGTACATTACATATTCAAGTAGTTCATACAAAACCCAAAATTATAATGTATAACAAAATTTTGTCCAGTTTATTTTACAATAAGTATTTTATACGTAAATTTGGTACATGTTCATAATCTGTACATATATGTATAAGTACATGAAGTGTAAATAAAACTTCCATTTATCTTAAACTTTCTTGAAAAACTTTATAAAACTTTTCAGAAAAAAAAAAAAATTTATACAAATCAAAAAAAGAAAACATTCTAAGAAAATTTATAAATGAAAAATAAAAATCTAATTTTATTGTATGTCTTGTATTTTTTTGTACATATAAATAAATCTCTATTTTTGTATTTATTTGTTTTCATTTCCTATATATACCATATATTTATAAACACATCAAATGAAAGTAATCATTTATTTGTAAAATAAATATTTAAAAAAAAAAAAATAATAAGAAAACTTATAATTTCCATTCCAATGAAGACTTAAAATAATGTTCACAATCCAAACTAATATGATATTAAAAATGAAATAGAAAAATTTTTTTATTTATTTTTTTTTTTTTTTATTTTATCAGTCGAAAATAAGTATTTTTCTTATTGAATGAATGATTGTTATTGTACCATTATGGTTAATAGAAATCACAATAGCGATTTATTTTTCATTTTAAAAATTAAATAATGAAGACATTTTTATTAAAAATCAAAAAAGAAAAAATTTTTTTTTCCTTTTTCAAATTTTTTAGTTGTTTTTCTTTTCTCATATTCAAAACATCAAAGGAATTGTTTTTAAAAAAAAAAATATATAGCAATAAATCTACACAATTTTCTATTTTTTTATCATTTATGCATGATTTCCTTTTTCATTGACACATTCTATTGAAATTTTTACATTGAATTTAAAGACAAACATTATTTCTCTTCACGAAAATGTAAATATAAAATTTACCTAATATCAAGTTATCATGATATGGCCTTGTGAATTACTGAGAAGTTATAGTAATGACCTGACTAGAGTGAGATGTCCATTATTTAAATTACTTGTAGTCAACAAGTAGATTAAGGCAACATTATCAACTAATTCACAATGTACAATATAAAAAAAATCTGGTTTTTAAAGCTAAATAAATTTTACAACAATGTAAATTTTTGTTTTGTCTTTTCCATGCATTCAACTGATAACCATAGGATTCAGAAGCCAGTATACTTTACCACACTGAGCTATAGGAAACTCTTCATCATTGTTTAATTATTATTTTAAAACAAAGCAAATAATATGAACATAAAGGGATAATTACCGCAAATTTAATTAATTTTCAATATAATAAATTTCACAAAAAAAATTTTATTTATATCAAATACAATATGTGATTTAACAAATAACAATGAAAAAACATCATACCATGGCTAACTATATACCTAATGCAAATTTCTTGATAATACATAATTTATAGGTAGATTCATTTATTATCATCATTGAACACTCTTATTCATTTCTAATCTAGAAACTTAATTAAAAACACAATAGATTGCATTCAATTAGGTTTTAAAATGAAATTACAATTAATTTACATGTTTTAGATTTTAACCACATAATTTTAAATTATTTCTTAATTAATATTGTATTTTTATACTTTAATAAAACAATGTAAATTTGAAATTTTAATAAAAAAAATCAATACAACAAAAAATTATGACAATAATACATGAAATACATTTTATAAACAATTGCTGAGAATATTTTAAAAATATTACAAAAATTTGAATAAAATAAAATCAACATGAATTTTTTGATATCATTCATAAACATTTCAAAAAGAAAAAAAAATTGATAATAAAAAAACAATGAAATAAATAAAATATCCTGGTTAATCCTGTGATGTAAAATATTTTTAAAGTAGTAATAAAAGAAATATGACAAAGAAAACATGAAATTAACACAAAAAAATAAAACTAAAAAATTTTTATAATTTTTTTTTGTTTTTTTTTATTTATTTAAAAAGCAGTAAATATACGAGTACTGCATTTGCAGCAAAATAATAGCACAGAGATTGCAATGCAAATATTTTACAAATAATTTCTCTTTTTTAATTCTTATTGAAAATCATAAAATTTCTTTCATATTTTGTTTTCATGTATTCATACAAAAGAGACAAAATGAGCGGACTCTTTGAAAAAAAAAAAAAAAACAAAACAAATATAAATAAAAAATAAAAACAATATTTCACAAAAATAGCACACAAAAAAAAACAAACCAGTTGAATAAATAAATTTCACTGAAATTAAAATGAATTAAGATGAATTATTATTCTCACACCTACACATGTTTTACACATAATACATTTTGAATGTATTAACATACAATAAATTTGTACAATATACTGATAATCATATTTAAATAAAATCTACATGTGCATACATATATTACATCTTTTTTTTTTTTCATATTAATTCAGTACACGTACGATGTGTTTTTTTATGCATATACCAATCTATACATATATGTGTATGTTACGCAAGTATTTTATATTATGTAGAATTTGTGCCTTTTGTACATACATACATACATATGTACATTAATATTTCATTTTGATACCTAATTAAATTATTTGTCCTTTGATCT
This sequence comes from Anthrax anthrax, assembly GCA_963971155.1. Classification (NCBI taxonomy): domain Eukaryota; kingdom Metazoa; phylum Arthropoda; class Insecta; order Diptera; family Bombyliidae; genus Anthrax; species Anthrax anthrax. The sequence goes on from OZ020123.1 coordinate 5,317,721, forward strand.
CGTATTTAGCTTTATACATATTCTGATTCATAATATTATTCTTATATAAAAAAAAAATTAAATAAATAAATAACAAAAGAAAATTTTTATTCAATGAGTATGTTATATATGTAACTATGGAATTGCGTACATAGTAAATTCTAGGAAAATTGAATGTAACATATGTAATACACAATATATACATTTTGATATATCCTTTAGCAATATTTTCGCATTTTTATATGTAATCTTGAATACGTGATTTGATTAATATACAAACAAATTGGATAATTATTTTTTTTTTCTTTATTTTTTAATAATTACTAACTGCTCATTTGGTATGTTGTACAATAATAATTTCATACGTAAAATTATTATCATAGTTAGTTATTATCATATGAATTTTTAATATGATAATATTAAATTGACAAAATATTGAATTACGTACGTAATTAAATGCATAATTTATACATTCATATATCTGAACGCAAAAAATTTTCTTCTTTCATCAATTTTTTTTTTTGCAATAAAAAAATGCAAATAAAAAAAAAAATCTTAAAAATTTATTCGATATTTTAAATATGCATACATTAAAATTTTACAGACAATTTTTTAGACTTACCCATAAATTTTATAAATTACTTAAATTTGACTTTTAATATTTTTTTTTTTTTCTTAAATAATATATGTATGTGCATATTTTTCAAATGTATGTATGTGCGTAAGTAAGATAACAAGGACAGACTAAAGTAGCCAGCCACCTTAAAAACTTTTTAATTTTCATGAAGACACATTACAAAAGAATTTTCTTTTTTTTTTTTCTGTTTTTAAAATAATACTCATCGTATTATGCATAAATAATAAATTATTAAAGCAACAGGTTTGCTATAAATGCGAAAAATAAAAATTTTGTTTTTTTTTTTCAAAATATAAAAAATTCAAAAATTTTCACTGTATGTCTGTATTAGAAAATAATTTCAGTCTATATAAAGATATTGAATTTTTTATTGCATTATATTTGTATTTTTAAGAACTAAATAAAAAGTGTAAAAAATAAGTTATACAGTAAAATGTTTTAAAGTTTGAAGGAAAAATAAAAAAAAAGACCTACAAAGGTGCATGTAAAATGTTTGCAAACTGTTGCGTCCTTTTTAAGTGTACAGATGACCATGACCGATCTTTTAAAATGAAACATGCGCATTTATACATAAAATAATTTTTTGCATGTGATTACGACATGGTCAATATAAAAAAAAATTTTAGATTTTTTTTTTTTTTTAATTATCAGTTCTTTAACGTACTGTATAAATATGTTTAAATTTTTTAAAAATGACTGAATTAAATAAATATCAAATTTTTGTTGAAATTATATAAATCTCATTGTAGTTGAAATTTTGTTTTTTTAAAAATTTATAACGAAATTCAATTTTATTGGAGTGAATCACATTGAATTTAAATTTGCAAAAAAAAAAAAAAAAAAAAAAAAATCTCTTCAAATATCAAAATACAGTTTATTACTTACTAATAAATAAAACACCATGTAGATTCACATTTGCATTATTATTCTGTGACATTCATATATAGTAAAATGTCCAATTTAATCTCCTTTTTTATGTAACATCAAAATTTTATATCATAATATTAAAAGAACATTATTGTTTTTTTCCTTTTATTATTATTGCATATCTCATTAAAATCTTGCCATTAAAAGCTTTATGAATATATGAAAACGTATGATGTTTATTCACATTTAATGTATTTATATATTCACATGTACATGCATTTATATAGCTATTTATGTATATAATATCAGGCAAGTACTGATTTTACATGAAAAACTTGCACAAAAAAAAAATTCATGTACGTATGTATGAAATCCTCACAGATAGTGTTAAATTTACATGTTTCGAATATATACAATAAAATTAAAAAATAAATGTTTTATTATTAAATGAATACAGTTTGTTGCTATTTTTAAATAAATTTTTTAAATAAAAGGAAAAAAAAAGTCTTTAATAGTCACTTTTTGTTCTTGAATTATTAAACTTGAAATTTACAAAACAAAAAAACAAAACAAAATAAATTCATGAGCATTTCAAGCGACTTGTAAAAGTATGAAATTAAATTATTCATAACAAAATAATTTTCGAATATTTATATTTTCAATGTTCTTGAAAAATTTTTTTAAAACTTATTTTCTGTCCTGTCCACCCTTTTTCAAATTAATAATGTACAAAAATAAAAATAAAAAGGAGTAAATGTATATAAAAACTTAAAATTTTTCAGATTGATATGAATAATCATTTAAAAACTTTTAATAAACCTAAATATGTACATGCATATACCACATGTGATTTACCATCCCCAAATCCACCCCTCTCCCCCCTCCACACATACAACAAATAAATTGAAAAAATGGTCATTTGTTGTAGGTTCTTTATTTTCATTGCTCCTAAATTTTATTTTAATAATAATCTGGCAAATAGCATTTTTTGAGTAGGTTGTGATGGGATTTTTCTCCCATTTATTATTTTTGTTCTGTTTTATTTTCATTATTTTGGCTTTTATATTTTTTTATTTTTTAATTTTTTCTTTTTTCTTTTACTGTTAGTCTGGATTAAATTTGAAATTTTTTTTTTCTCAAAAACAAAAAGATAAATTGACATTTTGATTGACACAAATTTAGGATAAAAATATACATTTGAGGAATACATATCTGTGCATATACATACGTATAAATAATAACATGTGGTTACAATATGGTACAGGTACATATCATATCATGATATATGCGTATCACCTTAGAACATATCACAGGTATAAAGATTGAATATATGTTAAATAAGTGAAATATACTCAGATAACGCATATTCATAAAATATAATTGATTGATTCATAATCAAAGATTTATTACAGCTTTATGTAAAATATGATAAAAGATATTTCAAAATGATAAAAATTTAAATCAGAAAAATACAAGAAAAATTAAACCAAAATATATGTATGTAATTATTTGAAAAATTATTTCCACATGTGTATATGTACATATAAATATGCTTGTATGTATTATATGCCTTTGTAAAGTTTCATAGCACAAAATATTTGAGGTTTTATTCTACACATATCTAAATTTCAAAATTATGAGCTACAAATGTATTATATAATTTTATGTTTTGTTGTTAGAATTAACGGAATATTTCCTTTTAATTATGAAATATCATTTATTTGATCGGTTGAATATTATGGTTTCTGTGGTTACAACATTATTTATTATACAACAATTTATTGAATTGTCAGAATACAATTATTTGATAATATTAAATAAAATTGACATTACAAAAATAATTTTAAAATAAAATATAAATATAGTAAAATATTTAAAAATTTCAGTTAAAATGAAATTTTAAAAATATGTACAATATTCAAAACCAGTGTTTTAGTTTGAATATTTTTACTATGTTAAACCAACTTTAACTAAAATAATAAAAAAAATTAAATAAAAACTAAATTTCATAGTCAAGGATAATGTAAAATTATGAAAATTGTATTTTATAAAAACGTAAAAATGTTTTATCTACTACAAATTATTCTTAATATTGGGTTGTCCGGAAATGAAGAAACATTGAAATGCAGCAGATTGGAAATCCCCAAAATTGAATTTAAAAAACTCAATATTTTTGTATAGTTCTTTAAGCTACAACACCTTTGCCATAAACATTTGCAACATATCTTATTTGCCGCTTTTGTGGTATTTTTACCTTCTCAGTAAAAGAAAACCATTAAATACATAAAATGCTAAAATGCACTTTATTTTCTTTTATATTTAAAAGCATATAAAACTGACAAAAATAATTTATCGTAATCAAATGTTTTCCTAAATATGCCTGAAGTACCGTCTTTTACGATATGTACATATATTCGTACATGTCGTTTGTTTTTAATCATTCTGTATATTCATACCTGATCGTTACACCACGATGACTGACCACCACCTACCAAAAACCGAGACGAACTTTTCAGACAACCCAATGTAAGTAAAATAAACAAAGTGAATATACAATTTTTTTCATTTACCCAAAATATTTACAAAAAATATATTCATGTACATACGTATAAAAATCAAGGATATAATTTTGTCTTTCCCTTTTTATGAATCTTTTACATCTTAAACATTTAAAAATAATCAAGGTTTTTAAAACAAAACTAAAAAAAAAAAAAAAAAAAAAAACAAGATAAAATAAAGACAAGGATACATTATTCCTTACAAGGACGCAACAAGTTAATATTTTAAAATTTCAAATTTTCCCATACACACATACATACATATATACTACATGTACATTACAAAAACCAAGAATAAATATAATTTAAAAGTAAAAAATAAAATAAAAAACAGGAAAAAAAAAATTAAAAACAAATAAAAAGAAAAATTAAAAATCATTTTTAAATTTCATCCCTTTTCTAAGATATTTTAATTTATTTTTTGTTATTATTTTATGACTTTAACTTTGAAAAACTATTCATATTTGTATGATAACCATTACAGAAATGTACACTTATAATCATGGTTGGTAATAATATTAAGATTTTTTTTTTTTTTGTATCCATGCTAAATAACTCAGAGGAATGTACAATGAAAAAAAAAAACGAATTAAGATTAAAAACTATTTCAAAAATAAAAAACAGAACATAAAAAAAACATGAAATCATAATATTTCATTGAAAATAAAAAAAAAAAAAAAAAAAAACAAAATTTAAATGGCACAGAAATTTTATGAATAAAAAGGAAAATATAAAGAAAAATTATAAATATACTTGTATTTAAATAAAGTCCATTTTTTTTTATGCTTTCTTGATGTAATTTTTATGTTCTTTCCCAGTGGGTTAACAGGAAAGAAAAACTGTTTAATAACTTGAATAAATTACTTTGTAATTTGTGTGCATACGATAATAACAAAATACACAGAAAAATAAAAAAATAAAAAAAAAACAGAAAATATTTTTAAAAAGATATCACTATAAAATTAAAAAAGTTAAATTGTCTTCATCGTGTTTTTCTTTCTGTATCTACATGATTGCTTATTTCTCGTAGTATTTTTTTTTTCTTTTTGTATTAAAAAAAAAGAAAATTATTTATCTTTTACAAATTACATTTCATATTTAGAAAAAAAAAAAAAGAACAGCGAAATTTACCAAAAGTAAAAAAATGAAATACCGATGAATGTTTTAAGATTTTCTTTTTATTTCATAAAATTATTTTTCATTGTATTCATAGTCATTCTTCTGGCTTTTGTTTTTCCTCATTTAATATTTTTATTAATAGTTTTATTTTTATTTTTTATTTTAATATTCTTAAATATCAATAAAATTTTCTTTTTTATTTTATATAATAGAATAAAATCACAGACAAGCATATCAGATGAATGCAGATATGTTTTACATATCTGTAATAAAATTCTATTCATTTATTTTACTAAATTAAAGAATTATATTTTTCTTATTTTAAAATTATATAGAAAAAGAAAAAACGAAAATTTACATAATTTTGAATTTTTTAAATAAAAAAAATTTTGATTAAGAAATTACGTACAATATCTTAATTAAATACATACACTGTGAAGTACGTTCAATGATAGCAATAGCGACAACGTAAATTCCATACATTGAATGGTATTAAATAGTGCTAAATGAATTCAATTTAATTTGATAACAATTTTAAAAAAAACAGAAAAATTCAAAAATGCTGTGTGCCAGTCTATACTTTGTTTTTTAAATATTTTTACTATACAGAGATCTTATGGAAAACGACGTAAACTAATACCATTTTATATTATTATGTATGTATACTTTGTACTTTAAATATTTTCACTACAGGCCTTTTAGGAGTATATATGTTTTTTTTTCTTTTCTCATAATTTCTTATAAGAGCATTTCACTAATCACGAACATACAGTATAAGATGAACTTTTTAAATATAAAATGATGTAAAGTGGTACTACTTTTCGTAGTTTCCATAAGGCCTGTAGTGATAATATTTAAAGTACAAAGTATAATTGATATTTAAAAAATTCATCTCATACTATATGAGAACTTCATAAACTGTGGTAAATTATAAGAGAAGAAAAAAGACACGTATGCTTTCATAAGACACGTATAGTAAATATTCAAAAAATAAAGTATAGTTCAAATGATTATAAGAATTGTCAGTTTAGAAAAAACATCGGCCTTTCGACACTTTGGACCTGTTGACTTTATTATACTAGGCCTCAAGCGTGGGCTTATTTCTTACGCGTAAATAATATGTTAATAGTTGATATATGTACATCAATATATACAAAAATTACTACAATATAATTAATTATGAGAATGTTAAGAATTGTATAAAATTTCAAGGTTTTTTTTTTTTTTTCACTTTATAAGTAATAAGATTTTTTTTTTTCGTTTATGTTTTTTTGCCTTTTAATTTCATGAAATCTTTTAAGAATCTAAATAAAAAATAAAATAAGTAAAAGTAAACAATCTCTCTTTCATTTTTACAATTTAATAAAAGTTCACTTCACTTCTTTTAACTTTTAATTTTAACTTTTTTGTTATTTATTTATTCATTTATTTACAAGAAAAAACAAAAACCTTGAAATAAAGTGAAAAATAAAAATATATATTAGATACATTTATATTATTACCTAAATTTCTAAGGCTATTATTAAAAATCAGTCAATTTTTTTTTTTTTTTTATTAAACAAAACAAAAAAGTAAACAAAACGAAAATTTAATTTCACTGGATTTTATTACTTCTTCGTAACTTTTTATTTATATTTATGTATACATATTTTTTTTATATTTTATTATTTTAATCTTTATTTACTTTCATCTGAATTCATTTTATTATATACAATAAAAATAAAATATGTTTTTTTGTTTCTTCGTTTTTTGAACAAAAAGCTAATTAAGAATTTTTATTTAAAGCAATCTAAAAAGAAAAACAAACATTTTCATCATTATTAAGGATACTTCAAGAACGTTTATCCATTTATTTTAGCTTTTATAATTACAGCGAAAAATAATAATAATATAATTCTACCTATATGTACATATGTATATATGTACGTAAATCGCTAATAAATATGTACCATAACATTAAAATTTGGATTAAACATCCACTAATTATTATTATAAACATCATACATATATCGAAAAAAATTTATTCATTTAATTATTTTTTTTTTAAGAAAATATTTTTCAAGGACCTTAGAAACCAATAAAATAATAAAACAAATATTTATAATTTCAACCTATGCATATTACGTGCATGTAACATGCGTTACATCTTCTACATAGACCGTTTATTTTGAAAGTGGTGTAAGTCCATTTTTTGAAAAAGTTGATAAATCGAATAATTTACTTATAATTTAGTGTTCCTTTAAATATCTCGAAAAAATAAAAAAGTAGACTTACACCAGTTTCAAAATAAACGGTTCACATATCGAAATTTGAAAAAAAAAAAACAAAAGATTTTGCTTTTTTAAATAAGCAAACACACAGATAAGAAAAGTGATTGTTTTTAGTTTTTCATTAAAAATAAGTATAATTGCGAAAGACATACAATATACGTACACATATAATTTGTATAATGCATAATATAGTATGTTAAATGTATACCTAATACGCATACATATGTATGTATGTGCTTATTCACTTTAACTTATAAAATTCTTTTAAATTCGTGGAAATTCTACATGAATTCTTTTCAATATCCTTCAATCTATTATCCTTAATATTTAAATATCGCAAATCCCAATATAATTGCATATAATTTCATCATTTTTTATATTTTTATATACTTTATCATGGACAAGTATTTTTAAAAAGTAAAATAAATAATCAAAAAAATAGTTTTTCATACTTTCAAAAAAAAAAAAAATCAAAATGTTGTATGATAATCATTTCATGAGAAAAAAAAATTCGAATTTTAATCTGTACAAGTGATATTGAAAATAAAATTGAAATAGTCAAGTAGAAAATATTGCACTTTTCATTCAATCATCCTTTAACTATTTATATGTGTATAAGTATAAGCATTCATTTGTTTCTTATTTTTTATACACATATGAATGTATATAAAATTTATTTTTTATAACCTGGTGTAGCAAAACTAGTATGATTATAATTTTGTTACAATGTTCAAATTGTATGTATTTTATTTATCTTGTTATTTGCCCTTGTTTATGCACATACATATCCATTTTATGATTAAATGGGAATTTTTATTTTCATTTATTATTATTATTATTATTATTATTGTTATCCGTATATATAAATATATTGTAATACATAGACTCTCAGACTCTTACATTAATACTTGTTGAGTTCAAGACAAAAAAAAATTATTCAAGTTTATTAGTTGAAATGAAGTTTTATTCGTATTAAAAACTTAAAAACAAGTGAATGGATTTTATATTAACTGAATCCATAGCAACTATGTATACATATTTTTTTTCTTCTATTACAAATTATTTGCTGAAATACCTCTTATATGTAACTCTGTATAAAATGTATTTATGTACATATATATAGAAACCTTGGAATGAAAATGAATTTGTATGAATAGAACTGTGCTGTAAATAAGTAACCTCTAGAGCCCAATAAATACGGCAGCAACAGCATCAAAAAATATTTTATAAATGTATAGTCGATATCATTAAATCTAACAATCACAAAAATTTCAAAAATGGGCGATACTACCCTCTAGTAGGCGCTGAAACGGTGATAATGTATTTTTCAGAATTTTGGAAGCATTAAAGAAATTCACACTTTATAATCTTTACTCTGAACTACGTTTCATTAGAATCGGTAAACAATTATTGCACTCAATTAGAATTCATAATTACATAATTACATAGAATTCATAATTACATATTATGAATTGGCCATTATATTTTAAATTATTTAAAAGTATAAGTATTATAATTAATAATTATATCATTAGTTGCTATTTCTGTTCGAAAATTTATGTCTTGCAAAGTGTGCGGAGTCTCAAAAATGTTTCGGAATCTCTGCTATTCTAATATTCAATACATTATGTTATATTTAAAATGACGAAGTCGTTAACGCAAACATCATCATTGAGATGTAAACTTAATAAAAAGCAAAATATGTTATTAACATTTGTATTGTATGTAATAATATATGTACACCGTTTTAAATGGTCGTTTCTATCCTTTAAAAAAAAGGAATTTCCATGAAATTCACTATACCCTTTCATCGTATTTTTCAAGTTTTTCTGTTGATTTTCTTGTTATTTAATTTAAAAAATAAATAAATAAATAAATAAAATGAAATAAAAAAATAAATATAAAATTAAATCCAACTAAAAAGATAAAAATTGTTATAAAAATAATGTAAAAGCGTATGTTCTTAGAAAATGAATTAATCATTGAAAAAAAATTAAAATAATACCCTTGAATTTTATTTTTTCATTTTTTGTTTTTAAATTCTTTTGATTTCTAATTATTTTCTTTTAATTGCTCTTTATATTACATTTTTTATATAAATAAAATTTCTGATAGAAATTAAAACATAAAAGAAATTTTTTTTTTCTAAAATAATATCTCTGGGTGTATGTATGTTTAAATAATGAAACTGAACAAACAAATATTTATGCCTACTTGCTTTCACATTTGAAATAATTTGAAAATTTAATTTTAAAATCGTTATTTTTTTAAATTAATGTCACAAAAAATTTATCAAAATATACTGTAAATTGTATAACAAAAACCCAAAAAAATAACAAACGAATTAGAAAATAAATCTCAATTTAAAATAATTGTAAAAATTATTAAAAATTAAATAAAACTGAATTAGTCCCAAGTTAATTTGCCAAAATTTTTTTCACATTAAATCGTTATAGTCCCATTGATACAATACAACAAAAATTATTAAATTAGTAAAGCAAAAACTATGTAATTTTATTTTGCTTAAATTCTAATACTAACATAACACGGATATTCTTTTAATTTGTCCATATGTATTAACAATAAAATATTTACATCTGTATACAAATACGTATAATATATGGTATATTCTGTATCTATAAGTTTGTTTTTTAATTTCATTAATTAGTCTATATCCTGTAAATATTTATAACACCTGAAAATTACTTTCCTGGGAATACCATTAAAAATTTTATACTCTAATATTGTCTATCTGTACATTATATGTATGTACATGTGTGTGTATATTTATATCGCATATATAACAAATACGCTCACAAAATGTTTGCTGGTAATTGTACTTACTTGTATATATATTTTATTACATGCAAATTTAAAAATAACAGATAGACAACTTGGCACCAAAATTAAGTCAATAACACATTCATTGTTATCAAATTACTAATGCATTCGTATATGTGCACTTATTTTATTAATTTTAATTTTTCAATGTACATATTTTCTACTCTTGAATAAATAGATTTTCTCTTAGATTTTCTCTCTTTATTTATATGTATGTATTTTTCCCTTACAAATATTGTAAGGTTCAAAATATTTTCCTTTTTACTTTTCGATGCGCATGAATCACTATGTATTATCCTTTTATAATGCTCAAAATACACTTTACCATAGAAATTCGAAGGAAATATCGACTGTTGAATATTGAAAGCAACAGTTTGACCATAAATTTTTTTGTTTGCCTTTAAAAACCAATTTTTTTTTCAAAATGAAACAGAAATAAAAAAAAACCTAAAAAAAAGCAATACGGCGAATCATATTAAATCCTACTTAAAATATATCCTATTTTATACATGAGAACACAAAAACTTTTGTACATATGTGAATAATTTTGCACTTACGTTGTTAGGGTAATGTAGTTAATATAAAGCTTAAAATGAACAAAAATTTTATAATTTTCAATGGACTTTTTAATCCTAAAAAAAAAATTCATACTCATAATTTTTTTTTCTTTTTTGGATTTATGGACATATTCTTACGAAGTGTACATATACATTACATGCATAAATCAAAACCGTTGAATATTCATAAAATATTATTCGAAATTTATGAAAATCTACATACATAACATTAACATTTTAAATACAATACAATATATTAATGTATTATCCTTTTAAGTACGCTTTACACACATTATATACATTTTTTTCCCATTTATAAAATTGTAATTAGAGATTTTAATTAACAGTTTGTGTAAAAAAGAAACTTTTTTAAATTATCAAAATTTTCAATTTTATTCACCAAAAAACAAAAAAACAAATTTAATGATTTCCATATAACTTACATAATAATATAATTAAGTTGTATCATCTATCATTAGTTAATACAGAAAATTGCAAATTAAAAAATTTTTTTAATTATATGAAAATTCAATAGAATTTGATAAATTTCATTTTATCTGCATAATATAAAAACCATATTCCAATACGACCATATACATATATATACTCATTTATTTGAATGCAATGCATATTAATTAAAATAAATCTCAGAAATGACATGAAATATTTTTTGAATTTAAATGAAATTAATTAATGCTATAAATATAAAGGAATCAATCATAAAAATTTTTGTTATATAGTAGAAACTTTTTATTGTCTACATACATACTTATGTATTTATATGGTAACATGTATGGTATAATATTTCACAAATCAATTATAAATTCATTTAACAAAAGTTATTTAAATTTTAAAATTTCTATATATGTATATAATGAATTTTTGTGATTTAAAATATAACGTATTTCTGTCATTTGAAAATAAAATTTTATGGTATTTTAACTATATGATATTTACGTATAGTAAATTTTATTTTAATTTTCTCTTGTTTTTTTTTTTTTTTTTTTTTTAAATAAAAAGTTTAAAACTTTCTATAATGAATGATATACATAGAAAATAATTCTAACAAAAAAAAACATTAAGTAACTAAAATCTCATAATATGAATATAATTGAAATAAATGTGAATATAATATCAAAATATATTAAAAAATTTAAATTATTTAAATACAAAATAAAATATATCATATTACATAATCTACAATTGTGAGTTTTCTAAAATGTACGCATAAATTACAAATTAATAAATAAATACATAGATACATGTATTATATACATACTTAAAATTATATTGTACAAAAATTCAGATTATTCTTGTTGAATGCATTTCAAATACATTCAAGCAAATAAAATGTAATCATAATATTATATTTTAGTATTCAAAAAGCATAAATATGTATGGACAAATTATTTACGCTTTTATAAATTTCTATTATATAAATTCAAAATAAAATTAAAAAAAAAAACAAAAATTCAGTATATATACACATACATATGTAGGTACGTGCATTTTATAAAATAAAACCATAAAAAATGGGTTTTCCACTTTCTTTCATTCAAAATATTTTACAGAATTGTATATATAGTCATTACACAATAAAATGTTTTATACAAGTTTGAAGACAGTTACATAAGTTTAAATCTAAAATTAATGATGTTAATAATAGACAACAACAAAATCAAATACAATGAAAGAAAAAACAAAAATAAACAGATATAAGAAAAAAAAAAGAAAGGAACAAAAACTGGGAAAAAAAAAAGGAAAGACATTTTAAACTTATTAAAAATGTATCATTTCAAATTAATGTATTATAATATTTCCTTTTTGTATATAATGAAAAAAAAAAAAGCAAAATATATTTTTTTAAGTCCTAATTTTGTGAATAGAATTCTAATCATAAATAAACAAACAAACAAAACAAAAAATTTTTATAAAGAAAATAATAATAGGACTAAAAGGTTTCATTAAAATTTTATAAAATATATGTATGTATATAAAAAAAAAAAAAATTATAATTTTTCCTAACAAAATGAAAGGAAGAAAAATATAATAAAATGATTTATGGAAAATAGATTTTATTTTCATGAAACCGAAATGTAAGAAAAATAAAATAAAATTTCATTTTTTTTTTTTTTACGTTATTTCGTATTCTACATAAAATATATATCAATTTGAAAATAATAACACGTAAGACATATTTCAAAGAATTTTAATTTTTATGAAGAAAAATTCTATTTACATCCTTTTTTAATTGGTGTATTTTAAAAATAAAATATAATGAAAAAAATGTTTTCTATCATGTAAATGTTTTTTTTTTTTTATTTATGTACTCGTATATACATATACAAGGTCGAGACTGATCTACGTAAATTTTTATACATTAACCTAATTTTCCCCTTTTTTTGTTTTTTTGCTATCATTAATGGCTGTTTTGCATTCATTTTTATATTATACCCATCTATGTAACTTTTAACAATATTTATTATCTAGATAAAATTATATTAATATTGATTTTAAAAAAATATATATAAAATAAAATAAAATAAATTAAATTAGCGCAAAAGTATATAACATTGTCACACAATGTCCTTTTATAATGTATTCGTTTTTTATATACATATATACATATGTATGTTAAATTTATTGTAACAGCATATAAAAGTACTAAGTATACTGTAATAAATCTAAATAATATAATCACAAATAAAAAAATGTATATATGTATTTTATATACATACATATGTATAATTTTTATTTGTAATATAATGTTATCTTTAAATCAATAAATAAAACCGAATGATATAACAAATAATGTTAAACAGTATAAATTATAAACCAAGAAAATATATGTACATATGTACATATTTGAGTGTGATTCATATATTTTATAGCACATAATCATACAGAGTACGATAACACTTGAAAATTTAGTATTTGTATAATTTTCAAGATTTAAAATTATGAACATAAGTTAATTAGTATAATAATATAAATATATATACATAAATATATTTTCATTTATAAATAAAAAGAAAAAAAATATTCTACAGATAAAATGTGTACGTTCTGTAACGTACATACGTACATTAAGTTCGTATTTCCATTATAATACGAATTATAAATTTTCAACATTTTTATATCTTTTACTACTTATAGCAATTTATTTTAACACTTCAAGTTTATTAGTTTTTATAATTATAGGATTAAATCTATTTTTTTTTTTAAAGAATAACAATTTCAAGTACATTTTAATTATTTTTCATAAACTCCATAAACATGAATAATATTTTAATTGATATTCGTATTTATTTAATGAATGTTTATATACATACATGCATACGTACACTAACTAATAATATAAGCTAACGCACTTTTCGTATACATATCTGGATGTTTTCATGTAAATAATACAAAATCTATAGTCTATCTACTAATTCGATGCAGTTAAGGCTTTATCGAAATACATATATGTTTTGTAAAAATATCTGAATAAATATCTGAATATTACACACAATTTAAAACGACAAATATTTTTGAAATAAAATGATACATATACTCCATACACTAATTTGATGCAGTTAAGACCTTATGGGAGTATACCTATGTGTCCTTTTTCTTCTCTCATAATTTCTAATAAGATCATCTCACGAGCAGTGTTACCACAATTTTTAAAGTTATCATCATACAGTATAAGATGAATTTTTTTATTATCAATATACAGGGACGTAAAGTGGTACTACTTTATGTCATTTCCATAAGACCTTAACTGCACTGAATTAGTAGACAGAGTATAGCTTTTATTAGTTAGAGCAAAGGTGTACGTATTACAAATGCTTCATAGTCTATGCATAATTATTATTCTAAATAGATACTTACATATAATATTTTTACATACCATTAAACTGAATCCTTTAAAATACACATAAAACACGTAATTATACAAATTATGAAAAAGTTTATGAAAAAAAAAAAAAAAATTTTTTTTAATGATGATTATATTAAACAGTATTAAAATAATAGTGGTATTATAACTTCAAAGGCAAAAACCATGAAAAAAGACGAATCTCATTTTTTTTTTAATAAATAAAATAAGTATCATTTGAAAAAATGGAAAAAAAAAAATTAATTGAAAAATTTTCATTTGAATTTTTCTTTTTTAAATTAAAACGGTTAATTTGAATAAATTAGAGAGAAAAAAAAAAAAAACAGAATACGATTTTTATGTCGAAAATGGAATTAAAATATGTATGGTAATATAATGTACATTAAAATCAGTGGTATGTCAATTCTTTTGTAAACACTTAAAGCTTTATGTTATTCACTTGAATAATTCTTATCTGACTTTTAAAATATGTACATACGTTTTCAAAGAATAATCAAACAAAACTGAAACCTTAAAAAAAAAAATTACAAGTTTTCATCAAATAAAACAAAATATGATAAGCATGAGAAGTTCATTTCTTTTCTGTATTTTTCTTTTCTATTCTTTAGAAAATAAATGTAAATTTTAAGATTTAAAAAAGTTAAGATTTTATTTTTGTTTTTTTTTTTTTTTTTTCAGAAAACAAAAAAAATAAATACATTACATATAAAAAATTTATTTTTGAAAAAAAAAAAAAATTTAAGATATGTAAATAAAATTAGTCCTTTTTCGTTATTAATTTTTTTTCTCGTCTTTATTATCTACTTTTTTATTTTGTTAAATAAAGATATGATAAAGTATGATAAAGATCTAAGAAACAAAATATATAAAGAAAAAAAAAATTTTTTTTTTTTTTTTTTTCATTTATATCATCTTATGGATGTTAAAGAATGCTTATGATAGTCTGTATTAATAATAAATAAATAAACAACAAATAAAAATAAAAATAAAAATAAATTATTCAAATTTAAGCAATTGATTCATGAATATTTCAACTATATCAGATAAATTTGTACATTTAAAATCAAATATGTATATAAATATTATTAAATTTTATATTGATTTAACATCCTTTTCTTGAAGAAAGGATTTTGAATATCAGTTAACATTCATATATTTACACAGCGGTAAGTATATGTACTTACATATGTGCATGTATACTTACATATATAAATGAATATGTGTATTTACCCATACGTATGTATTTACTATCGATGTACATCATTTATATAATACCAACCGAAACGATAGCAAGAAAATAAAAATCAGATTCGTGAAATTATTGCTCATTTTATTTTACATATTTTCAAATTCATATGATAAACACATACATATATGTATGTATGCACTAGTTTTTTTTAAAAAAATTATGAATAAATAACTCAAACCAAATATTTACTTCCATTAACTATTATTAATATATATTATTTATTTTTATTTTTATTTTTTTTTTTTTTTTATATTTTAAATTGTACATATTATGTTATTTATGTACACAACGTGCAAATATTTAGAAACGTATCATATCCTCTTGTATTATATCAACACATCTTCTCATATTCCTTTTATTATACATGCAATATACATATGAATATGTATGTACATACATTGTACATTTCATACATGTTTCTTAAAGCTTTTATATTCGATATACGCTATATATGTATCTTTACAAAAGTATATAACTTCTAGTATGTGCCTGTTGTATTTTTATTTATAAAATTGATTTTACTAAATTTCAATCGAATATATGATATATTTTAAATTGAACACTTACATAACAAAATCAAAATGATTTACAATTATACCTGTTAGTAAACACGTATTACTACAACTGTCTGGATTAATATATATTTACATGTACATATGTGTAAGTGTATATATAATAGCATAATTATAATAGATTGAAAATGATCCGTTTATTTTGAAAATTGCATAAGTTACTTTAAAGACTTTAAAGATATTTTAAGTTTTATGTGTTTGCATTCCCTATCAAACTCCATTAAAAACAAAAAATTTAATTTTCCAAAAAATTTATCATTTTTTAAATTACCCTATAAACTCTTTACAATTATCAAAGTTCACTTCCTTGCAATGAGGATTATCTAAAAATCTCATTTTTGAAAAATTGTAACTTATGTCACTTTCAAAATAAACGACTCGTATACAGTTTAGTTAATACAAAAAAAAACAGACAATTCAAGTTAAGTAGGTACATTATCTGTGATTTACAACAGATTTAAACCACATGTACACACTATCGAACTAATCTAATTCTTATCATTTAATTTGATAAATATCTAAATCCGGCCGGGTACACAGTACACAAGATCAGAGAGGGGTGTGAATGAGTGGGGGAGATAGAGGGGATCGCATAAATAACACTGAACAAGTTTTTTAGGTGACGGACGAATAATAGAGGAGAAGAGGAGGAAGTTAAAAGTGAATTTGTGAGTGTTTAAATAATTGAACAGAGGACAATAGAGGAGGGAAAAGAGGATAAAAATGGATGGCCAAGGTAGAGAAGAATTTGATAGATTTATCCTAATAGCCAAAAAACAGAACCAATGTTGTCGATGTGTATGACGCACAGATAAAATAATTAATCTAATCTTTGAATTTTTTTCAGCTTTAAACTTAGTATTAAAACAGGTGAAAAAGATTAAAACGAACCTCTTCACTAAATAAGAAGATGATGAATTACAAATTAGAGACCCCTTTTGCGTATATATGTACATATATAAATACATATGTACACATTATATTCGATCATCTACACTACACACTTAATATTCCAATTTTCACATTCACCTCATGTCCTCCCACCCTTCCAATGATACCTTTTAAGTACCAAAAAATTGTTCTTAGCACTCCTCTATCTCTCGCTCTCCTACTTACTCACACAACCCTCTGGCCGTGTGTATTCACAGATTTAGATATTTACCATAATATTTTTAAACAATTAAAAAGAAGTTATACATGGCTTCACACATATGTATATCAGTAAAATGTTTGGAAAAAAATGATATTTCATACGTCTGTTTATCTTTTCATTAACAAAAAGTGTATGAAAACACACACACACACACACTTAAATTTTATTGAAAATTATTAATTTTAAAATAATTTAAAACAAAAAAACGGCTTTGAGATTTCATTTTTTTAACGGATATGATGATTTCAAAAACGGTTACAATCAAGACAAATGTTTCTGAATATCGACTACAGATGGCAGAAATGAAAATTGAAACTAGATTTAATTTCAAATGAAATATTAAATTTAAATGTCAAAATTAAAAATCAATAACAAATCACATCAGATGCATCAGTCAAATTTTTAAAATACATACATTGCATTTGTAAACAAAAACAAATAAACGATTATCTACAAATTTTCGCACTGAATTGTGTATTTTTTTTTAAATAGTTTATTTCTTTTTTATTTATTTTATTCACAAATTATTTATATTTTTGAGATTTTATATAAAACAAAGTGATAGAAAAGGGAATACAAATTTAAAAACAAAAAAAAAACAAAACGAAACGAAATGACTGAAATACGATTACGTCCAAAACAAGTTATATTTATAATTATAACATTTTGTATAATATTATTTTTGGTATCATCTTCATCAAATAAATGTGATCATACAATATCAATGCCAACAGATTATTTTAAGCAATTTGCAAAAAAAGATAATTTACCAATAATTTATGCTATAACACCCACATATTATCGTCCTGTACAGAAGGCAGAACTTACAAGGTAAAAATAATAAAATGTGATAGACATATGTAAATATGCACATTGTATCTTTGTGTATTTATATCTATTAATAAAATTTTACTTTTTCTGTTTATTTTTCTTTTCATAACATTGTGATATCTAAATGTACATAAAAAATATTTTTTATCACATCATAATAATCTGTAATGAAATATAACAGATTATCTCATTTATTTATGTTAGTTCCTAATTTATATTGGATTATTGTTGAAGATGCTAATCAAACAACAAATTTAGTTAAAAATTTAATAAAAAATTCTGGTTTAACAAATCGATCAACATTATTAGCTATTAAAACACCAGAACAATTTAAATTAAAAGAAAATGATCCAAATTGGAAGAAAGCACGTGGTGTAGAACAACGTAATAAAGCATTAGAATGGATTAGAAAAAATGTTGATAAAGATTTACATAGTATAATTTATTTTATGGATGATGATAATACATATAGTATTGAATTATTTCGTGAAATGTTATTAATTGAACCAAGTAAAGTTGGTGTATGGCCAGTTGGTCTTGTTGGTGGTTTAATGGTTGAAAAACCATTATTAAATTTAAATAAAATAGTAATTGGATTTAATTCTGTATGGAGACCAGAACGTCCATTTCCAATTGATATGGCTGGTTTTGGTATAAGTAGTGCATTACTATTTCAAAGACCAGAAGCACAATTTTCATATGAAGTTGAAAGAGGATTTCAAGAAAGTGAAATATTACGACATTTAGTAACAATTGATCAATTACAACCATTAGCAAATTATTGTACTGAAGTTTATGTATGGCATACAAGAACTGAAAAACCAAAATTAGGTGAAGAAGATAAAATTATAAAAAGTGGTAAAAAACCATCAAATGATGGTATAGAAGTTTAAAAATTAATTAAATAGAATTTGTACATAAAATAATTATTTTGTGTATACAAATTCATGTATTAGAGCTTATGATATTATTTTAAATCGAACAAATTTTTCTTTTATTCATACGTATAAATAAATAAATAGAAATATATTTTATTAAGAAAAAATGATTTTTTTAATTCAAGTCCATTGAAATACAAAGAAATATTTATTAGCCATCCAACGTATTTTTTTAATTTTAAGCATTTCGATTTTCGAGTGAAATAAATTTAAAATTCGGATTCAGCAGTTTATTGTTGAGATAAAACGTCACTTTTTCTAAACGCTGAATAAAGACGTGACAGCTTACAGCTGTTTGAAAATTGAAACGAAACTTGGGTTTTTTCGGTTTTTTATTTATGAAAACAACAACAATAAATTGCCGATGCCGACATTGATGTGCATGTGATTGTGATGCCACATTTCTTATTTGTTATTGTTGTTTATTGTTTATTTTATTTCATTTGTTCTCATATGTATATGATATAAAATGTGAAACAATACGCTAACAGCTAGACACACCAACCGACCAAGTTTACAATCTGACAAAATTCTAAATTCTTTTTCCTTGCAAAATTTCGATTAACACAAAAACAGAAGTTTGCCAAATAAAAAAAACATGAATGAAAAACTATTTTATATATTCGTATTTTATTATTAATGTGTATTTTGTATCATTTTCCTGTTACAATCACAAGTATGATGTCAATTCATGCTATTTATCAGCGATGTACACTGTAAATATTTAATTGCAACTGACGTTAAAAATTTAGCAATGCTATAGATAACTTTCAACTTGATTGACAACATCTATCCATCAATTATCAAAATTTTTTTATTTTTGCAGTCTTTGCTGATAAACATGAAATTCTGATAGCAAATCTATGTACAGACGGCGACCACAACATTTAATCAACTTTGCATGACTACATGCTTCCGATTCTAGCCAGTATCCAGTCGCACTCGTAGTCGACATTTAACAACCAGATTGGTTTGTGTGTGTGCTACGTTAAATAAGTGAACTCTACTTTCTCACTAGTTTTTCTTTAGCTAGCACTCTAGCACATCAATTCAGAAAAATTTTTAATTTTCATTTTGCAGTGTACCACTACCATTTACGTTTGAACGAGCGTGGTGTAAAGAAAAGCGAATTATATATAGCGACGTTGTTGACGACAACGAAAACAGTGTAGTAATGTAGTTAGTGTATAGTTTGTTTTTGTTTTGGTTTGAAGATTTTTATTTTTTATATTACTTTTATTCTTAACTTAAATTTTATATTATTTATAAAATTTATAGTTTTTTATATGAATAAAGTAAACGGGTAAAAAAATATTAAATATATATTAAGTACATATACACGTATGTATATGTACGTAAAATTGTAAAAAAAAAAATTCTAAAATAAAAAAATTTAAAATGAAAACTATAAAATATCACATATGTATAAAATAACAACAAAAAATAATAATTTATTTTTGAACTTGAAATGGCGAAGAAAGTCTACGAAGTGTGAAATTAAATTTTTTTTATTATTATACATTTACGTTTAACTCTTAAAAAGAAGTGTTATTTTTCATTTTATTCTTTGTGTTTTTTTTTTTTTTTTTATTTTTTTTTAATACAAAAGTTACAGAACATTTTTTTATTACTACACACATTCTCTTTTGTTTACATTAAATTTGTACATGCATTAATACAATTTACAAAGAGTTTTTTTATTTTGTGTTACTTATTATTATTATTTTATTTTAAGTGTATCTCACATTCAATTTTAATTTTTGCATTTAAAAAAAAAAGCGCATAAAAATTTTATTTATACACAATATTGGATACAATTAAGTAAAAGAGGAAAAATTTTAATTGTAAGTAAAGAAACTATATATGAATTTTAGTTATTATCTGTTACATATTTAAATTAATTTTTCTTCAAGAATCATTTACAAAATATGTATACCTATTCTGCATATACCGAAGCATGCAGATGTTAACACCCATACATACATACATGTATGCTATATGAACAAGCCCAACGAACGTGTGTAATTATATTATTCCTAATCTATTATATATGCATCTTGTTTTGTACACAAATTATTTGAATGCATATAGATATGTACCTACGTATGTAACGTAACTTTCACACTTTTATCATCTAGATATAGGGGTCATCGTATATAGAACAACAATTATTTTATTTTACCATATGTATTTTATTGGCTATCCAAAAACATAACTCTGAGCATAAACACATTTTATATTATTTTGTCTTAAATGTATGTGTAATAAAAATGTTCATATAAATTGGCTTCAAGGTTTTTTTATTAAAAACCCAAATAATATGATTTCATACCGACAAAATATAACATAACACAATAATAGCTATCAAGTAACAACAGTAGCTGCAGATACTTTTGACGACAGCTGCTCTAATATTATTTTTTTACATACGAAAACCCAAAATAATTTTTATCTTTTTAAATTTGTTTGGTTCCATTGAATTTATTTTGGTGTTTGTATGTAGGTACTTGGAATTGTGTACCTATACTGTTTAAAATTTACTTATACCAACTTATACTATCGTAAGTACCTATGTACGTATATGTAAATGCTTTTAATACATTGGACTTGAATTTATTTTTCTGAAGAAAAAAAAGGTTGATGTCAACTAATAAAAAAAAAGAGAAATAAAACACAGCAAAAATTTATATCAATTCATTAAAAAATATTTTTCAATATCAATTTATTTATACTGTCATTATTCATTTTAAAAAAAAAAAAAAACACAAAAAAACAAATCAATCACTTTATTCATGCAGAGAATTCAAATTGCGTTGGAAGATTGCATGCCTACAAACAAGATGTTTGCATATTTTAAATACAACAAAATTAACAAAATGTATACACTATTGTACACACATGCATATAAAACGTATTTACATGCTTGCAAATACTTAATTGTACAAGAAAAATAATTGTACCTATATAACGTTTGTTTTGTTTTTTTTCTTTAATGCTATTAATTAAATTCTAAATCGGCATCTACTTTACCAAATTAAAATATACAGACGGGCTGAAATTTCCTCCCACTATTTATAAAAAATGAAGAAAAAAAAAATCATTTTATTGTGACCATCAATTTTCCATACATGGGGGCCCAATCAACAAAAATATCTACATATAAATTTGTCTTACAAAAAAAAATTTACAAAGTTCACACCCAAAATATTTTAAATTTTTATTTTCTATTCTTTTAAGATTTTTAAGATGAATGATATTCAATTCAAAAAAAAAAAAAAAAAATCAGGAAGTTTTCTTATATTCATTTTCTTACATTCAGATATATTGAATGTAATTAAAATTGTACAAGATTTTTGGTTTGACCTAATTACAATTATGTACATACATATGTACATTTTCATTATCTCACATATCACATCATACACATTGCACCATATAAGAAAATGTAAATTATAAAATATGTATATATATATATATGTACGTACATTAACTCAACCTTGGACATTGACATCATCAATTCAAATATATGTACACAAAACTCTGATGTAGAAAAGTAAAAAATGTACGTAATGTATCTTCATATAAACAAATATGTATGTGTATTTGTCGATTGTTTATTTATTGGTAAATGTGAATTAATAATAATAATAATAATAAAATAATAATAAATTCATGCACATATTTGTAATTTACTCTAATGAAAATTTACTGTTGGCATTAATATACAAATAAGTAAGATCCCCATATTATATATTTTGTATTTGTTAAGCATATGTAAAAAAAAAAACAAGCAAAATTGTAATATAATCTACAAGTTGAAGATCTTTTTGAATAATTTTCATTTATTTTTTCAAGTTACAAAGTAAAGTTTATAAGAAACATACATAAGATATGAATACGTATACTAAGATGCATAAATATTTAAACATTTATATGTATTCGAATGAGAAATGAAATGAAATACTTAAAGGCTATAAAATATGCATAATGTTGTCATTTTTGTATCATTCCCCTTTTTTTTTTTTTTTTTCTTTTTTTAATTTATGTGTCCCACATTTTAATCGCAATTATTTATATTTTTATTTATTTATTTAAAATTTATTAACTTAATTGAGCTCAAAGTACATACGTATATGTATATATATTTAGGACCGTACTTCGTATACGTATACTAATCCTTCACTTTTAAATTGAGAGAAATTTGAAATATATATAAATGCATTAATTTCACCAAATAATTATCACAAATATAATCTATTTATTATTTTAAATTCATGATAATGATGCAAATTTTGAATTAATGGGACACAGAGATATATTTAAAAAATTAATTAAATACAATCAAATTCATTTTAAAACAGAGGGTTAAAAGAAATTAAGAGCATTTAATCTAAATATCCAATATCTTAAAATAAACTTATATCTAATAAAATTTAATATATCAATTAAAGTACCACTTTAAATATTATCAAGTGATATTACATAATAACACGTTAACAAACTATCATGTATGCACATTACGTACAAACACATAAACAAAAATTTCAATATATTAATATATGTATATGTACTTTCTTCAATTTCTTTTTTCCATTTTCTTATTCTTTCTTGTTTTACTTGTTGCTTATTAACACATATTAACCTTTCATCAATAAAATAAATTTACATAAGTGGTGGAAATTGAAAATTAAAATGACCCACCTAAAGTATATATCTTTTTAAAAGGGCTATCTATCATCATTTTAATATCATAATAATATAGTATATATATAGATACTTTTGAATTTCCTGTTTCTCAGACACTTAGTTACTTACTTTAAATATTTTAACGAACTAAATAAGTCCCTTAATTGATGATTCATATATAAATGCAATATTTTTGTACTTTGTACTTAAATAAATTATAAACAATTGAAATAGAAATATATACATACATACATATGTGGTTGCTGCCTACTTCATCAAATTATGTAAAATGCAATTGAAAAATATAAATATGAAGTAGTAAAAACATTAGGAAGTACATTTATATATTTTTGCAATAGAATAGGTCATTCTTATACCATCTGCAAGTAATAAAGATACAACAATGTATCTTACATGTAAGTACTTATGATTTATATTTTGTACATTTTGGTGTATATATACACGTATGTATGCATGTCTGTACTAGAGAATGTACTTAAAAATTAGTCATTTTGAAGAGTTCTTTCATTATTATTACTCTACACATCTTTCTATAAATTCTACACGGTTAAATTACTTTAGTGAAAAGAAAAAAAAAAAAACAACAAATAAAAATTCATCAAAAATTATTTTTGAAATATTTTAAAGGCTGTCTCAAATGTCTAGACTTTAGACTACATATAGGACAATAAATTTGAATAGGGATTAGTCAGATATTTTATAGTAGACATTGAAGAATTTATTTATTGAAAAATTTATAATTTCAATAAATTGAATACTGAATTTCTCTTTATAATAAATGGTCTAGTTTTTTTATTTCTAATTTTCTAATCTTCATCTTTTAAAATTTCACTCACCTTCACGTGTATATACCATATAAGATATACCTACGTAAGATTGAGTCATACAAAAAAAAAAAGAATACATGAAATTAACAAAAAAAAAAAAAAAGAAAAACATAAACGAAATAAAATCCTAGAAAAAGTATAAATAAAACAAAATAGAGAAAAAAACATAAATAATAAAAATAAAAAATAAAAATATTCCCTGACAATGATAAATATAATTTGATCAAAAAAGAAAAATTATATGATTCATCATCAAGAATACGATACCATTTGAAATTTATAACGATGAACTACGATTTTACTATAAACCAATTCACTATCGTCATCATCATCATCATTTTATCATAGGAAAATATATGTACTTTGTAAACACGTATATGTACGTACATTCACGGTACATAAATGTATACGTTGTGAATGAATAAATTTAATTTAAAATTCATATAGTACACATATAAAACCGCCTACATTAATTTATAAAATATGAATGTTATGAATACGTTTGTTTTTATTTTTTAATCAAAAAAATAAAAAGCAAAATAAAAATATAAGAAATCATATTTCTTAAAAACAAAATAACATCAAAGTCATATACTCGTATATTGTAAAAAGAAAAATAAAATAATAATAATAATCATAAAGCAAAATAATATTTTATTTTTATTTTTTTTATAATGAATACCTAGAATCAACAAAAGCATCATAAAACACCTTATAATATTTTAGTTAGTTTAGTATTCAGCAAAATTTATAAAAATAATAAATAATTATTTTAAAGAATAGCTTCTGAACTACCAAAGATATATCGAATGGACTAGACACTAGACCATCCATAAGTACCTACATGTATATATACTCGTGAATATTGTAAATAAAATAAATATCCATCTATGTAGGTAGAACATAAACGAACATCTATGTAGCTTATAAATTTGTAATTGTTATAGATGCAATGTATGTCTGTTTAACTATTACTGCTGACTACGGAAGCTCCATTAGCTACATTTCTTTTTTTAAACTTTTTTTTTTGCTTCTTATTCAAGATCTTTTCATTTTAAAACGAATTAGATCGAATTAAGGGTAATCTTAGAATCTTCTTAAAATAAAAAAAATATTTAGAAAATATACACGAATGTGTACTTAATTCAACTTAAGAATAATTGCTGTATTTATTCTTTGTTGTCTATACAGATGTAAAAAAAAAAAGTATCTAAAAAATATTTTGTGGCTTCCGAAGAGCTGATATTATGATGATGATGATGATGATGATGACGATAATAATGATGGTTTATTGTACTTTAAAAAGTATTAAATTGTGATTTACACATAACATTGTATTACAATGTATAATTTAAAAAAGATATAATATACAATATATCTACACGTACAAAAATAATTTTAAATTCATCAGAATTATACAAATATGTATAGCATAGAAGAAAAAAACAGAAATCATCAACTCAGCAAAATATTTTTTTTATTTTTTTTATTTTTTATCATAAATAATATCCATGTACTGCATAATTTTTCTATAGAAATTGATTTCACGGTTGAAAAGAAATTCAAGTTATTATATTTTATGTTTACCTTAGGTATAAATATATATTTTGTTTTAAATTAAATTTTTTTTTTTTTTTTTTCTTAATTTTAAATTTGATGTCGTGGCATTTATTATCATTATTTTAAAACAATAATTATCGCTATTATTTATTTTTAACCAATTGCATGTGTATACTATATAGTATATGTACATGAAAAAAAAAAGAAAATAAATAGAAGTGCAATAATAAAAAAAAAAAAAAAAACTAACTTATATTTAATATCTTTTAAAAACACGTTATTATAATTTTAAAAAATACATACATGTTTGAATAATCACATAAATAAATAAATAAAACTATTTAATATTATTATATGAATTATAAAAAAATTAATTATTAATTGTTTTTCCTTTCTTTTGTCTTTCATTTTATTTATTTATTTTTTTCTTTTTTAATTTTTATCATTCATGTACTAATTGTTTGAACACTATTGAAAATGTGTACATATTTTATACACATGTGCCCACAATAACAAAAAAAAAAATAAACAATATAACAAATATGAAAGTAAAATGAATTATGAATAAATAATCAATTTTTAATAAAATAAAACAGCAAACATGTATTTAAGTATATATACAGATACCTCAAATTGTAAGGTGTTAAAATCGAAATTAACAATTTCATTTTTAAATTTTAATTTATTCCAGTCAAAATTTGGGAAACAATATAATGGTATAAAAATAGATTTAAAAAAAAAAGAAAAAAAAAAAAAAAATTTTTTTTTTTAAATGAATCATTTATAAAAATTGAAATTAAATTCGATTTAACAGAAAGATTTTACGTAGAGCTTTTTAATAATAAATGATGTAGTTCATTGAACTTGAAGGTTTATGCTTTATGTTGTATCCAGAAAATTGATATCATTTTGATCATCATTTGCTGTCGTCATTTTATAACTCTACGTATCATTATATTTAAAAAAAAACTCAATAAGAACATAAAATAAGAACCAATTTTTTTTTTTTTTTAGTAATAGAAAAAGTAAAATTCAATTCTCAGTCATAAATAATTTTTTTTTTTTTTTTTATTTTCTTCAGTTTTATTACTTGAAAGCGCAAATAATCAAAGTAATAAATCAAAATAATAATAATTTTTAATACTGAAATTATAATGTACAAAAGTTCAAGCATATTCTTTTTTTTTTTTTTTTATTCATTTAATAAGCATAGCAAACACGATTACCTTTTTAATGCAATTAAATGGAGAAAAATATACATGTAAAAATATGTTTACAATAAAATATTTCAAATAGGCATATGACATTGACCATCATTTTATGCTGACAATGAAAATATAATAAATTATCATTTTTTTTTTATTTTTTATTTTGTTTATAACATTCAACATTTTGTAATAAAATAATTGAAGAAATAATTTAAAAAATGATTCATCATTATGTGAAATAAAAAAAAATTTTTTTTTTACTTTATTTAATTATGTTTACGTTTAAAAAGGAAAAAATAGGTACATTAATAATAAAAATTTTTTTATTAGCATTCATTTTAGTTTTGATATTACACTTTTTTTTTTCTTGTCATTTCTCTTTTATGTCACATACATACGTATGTATATGTACATTTCCTTTTTACATCTACTGTAGTATGTTAGAAAGGAAATAATAATTTTATCAGCACTTAAGATTTTTATTCATATGTGCATATATCACTTGAAGGGTTCAATATAAATTTCAAATTCTTATTTCTTTAAGTGTGTGATATATTAGCTGTACTTATCATTTGCCAAAAAGATAAATAATTCATAGATTCATGGTACCTTAAAATACACAGACTATTTGCTTAGGTTTAGATTACCGGAAGAAAAGCATGAAAATTGTTTATTTTTTCATTAAAGTTTATTGACCCTATAATTTGTTACATAAATAAATTATGGTGTTCATGAACCGTACGTATGGGATGGCTATACATACATGTAATCTATAATTCATTCGACGCATCCCTTTTATCTTTATTTGTATTTATTTATATATAATTTTCCATAATGTACGTATATGTATATGTACGTAAATTTTATTATCTTATAATTTTATGTTTTATATCTGCATTACGTACATTTCAAAAAATTATAGAAAAAAAAGAGAAAAATTTTTATATTTGACATAAACACAATAATTCCATTAGAAATTAAAATGAAATGTACATTCGATATGGATTTTAAATCTAAGGATTATGTATTTTTATAGCATACGTATACGTACGTATGTACATAAAAATCTTTTTAGTAAACAAAAGATAATTTAAATTCTCATTCACTCACAAGAGTATACAAAATTAATATAAACACATACATATGTATGTGTGTATGCACTATAAATTCGTTGTGAAATGAATATAAATGATTTAAATTTAGTACATTTATTTTAATTTACTATCGAATTTATGAATAATTTTCAATCATTTTTCAAATTTTTGCAATTCTCTTGTTTATAAAATTGTTGCTAAAAGAATTGGTTACATAGATGATGATGGTATCCAATTATCATCATCATTTTTTTTTTTTTTTATCAAATTTAATTTTTCAAATATTTTTAAACAAAATGTATAATATTATAATTTATGATAGAATGGAAATTTTATGTTAACGTGTACATATATCAAAAGAATTTTAATAAAAACTCAGTAAATTACTTACATATTTATGATTACATATACAGGAACACATATAACATAAAATTTATATAAAATGAATTTGTAATTTGAATAATTTCTTTTAATTCAAGTAAATAACATAAAAATTGAAAAGTTTACACATTAATCACCCTATACTGTTGTAAACATTTCCAAACACATTTATCATGGAAATCTTTAATCTTCACAAAATTTTACACGAACGCATTTTATTTTTGTTTTGCTTTTTTTTTTTTTTTTAATCAACACAACACTCTAGCAAAAAACAAAAATAAATTATCATTACTTACGCACTATTTACAACATTAAAAATGTGATAAGATAAAAAATTAAGATAATATTTAGTTTAGTTATTAAAACAAAACAAAAGAAACAAAAATAAAATAAAATAAAAATTTTTCAGGTATGCGTAATCACAGAATATCTTAATAATATTTTAAGTACTGTAACATGTATGTACATCATTTTAATTATGTAAAAAAATTTTTTAAAAATAAATTTTTATATATATACATATGTACTTACATACATAGGTAGTTCAGTGTGTAATAAAATGACGTAGCTGCATATGAATATTTTCAAAAAAAAAAAAAAAAAAATCTTGACTCATAAAATATGCAAATCAAACATATATTAATGCACAGTATATTTTTATATATGGTCTATTTCCCTTAAAAATATAGTAATTTTCTTTTAAACACATGCATATGTGTAAATGTACATAAAAAGATCCATATTTTGCCAAATCTAAAAATGACCAAAAAAAAAAAAAGATACAAAGAGTAAAGAAGAAACAAATAAATGAGGAAAAGATGTGAACTTTTATTCATTTATTTTTATATCATATACATACATTATACATATTTAAAACGGTCTGGGTCTTGTTCTAATAATTACAATGTACATTAAGTACCTTTTTGTGTATACAAAAATTTAAATTACCTCATTTGAAATTGAAAAGAAATTTTCATTTTAATAATTTTCGCAAACATTTTTAATTTTTATTTTTATTTTATTTTATTTTATTTTATTTTTTTTGTATTTTAAATTTCCGTTCTAATTTCTTGTGACAAAAACTTATAGCAGTTATTTTGTTTTCTTACTTCTTACGGGCAATTATTGTTTCTTGTACAAATTTCAGTTCGCATTATGCATGTAATATCTTTTTAAATATTTTTTTTTTTCGTTGTTAATTTACTCCGATCAATTAAATTTTTTTTTTTTTAGCGTGCAAAAAAGATACAATTAAAAAAAAATGGTTTGTTATTTTTGTTTAAAATGAAATTGAAAAGAAAGCTAACTAAACGAATAAAATAAAAAAGGGAATTTTATTATCAAAGGTGAATGAATTGTTTTTTTTTTCTTCTCATTTTTGTTAGTTTAAAGTTTGTTTGTAATTAATTTTCGTGCTTTTTTTCCCGTCACTATTACACATTAATTTACTTCATTTTTCAATTATTTTCTGAAAATATAAAATTTTTCTTTTATTCACCCCAAAAAAAAGAGATCTCTAATAAATTACTACATAATACAAAATCAATAAACAATTTCAGTACATATTTTTCTGTATTTTTAATTGAATTTTATTTCATTTAAATTTTTATGTAATCAATTTTGATATTATAATGGTACACTTTTAATGTTTACCTTTATTCAATATTGATTATATAAAATAGAAATTATTTTTACACAAAAGATACAAAATTTTCAAATATTTGAATTGATTCACAAGAAAAATTTATCATTAAGGCCATTTTAATTATGTAACAATTTATAGCGTTTGGAAATACGTATACTCTGTCCACTAATATTATGTATATAAGATCTTATGGGAGTACATATGGCTTTTTTTCTTCTCTTATAATTTCTAATTAGACTGTTTCACGAACAGTATTATCACAATCCACAAAGCTTTCATTATATATATCAGATGAATTTTTTGAATATCAATACATAGTGATGTAAAATGGTACCACTTTAAGTAATCTCCATAAGATCTTAAATGTATAATATTAGTAGACAGAGTACACGTACGTATTTTCGTAATTTTTTGTTCAATTTAATTTTCAAACTTACGAAAATGATCCATAATATTGTTTTCAAAATAATATTGGACCACATATTCCGTCTATAACACTGTTATTATTATTATTTAATTATTATTGGATTTGATTTCATAATAAAGCCATTGTAAAAATGATTTTTGTTACAAAATTTTAAATAAACAATTGTTCATTGTGTATTCTAAATTTCTTATCATTTTGATATTAAACTCTTTTCTCAAGAAATCAAAAATGAATAAATTGAGTTATTCATTGGTCAATTGCATGAAATATTATTTATTTAATTTTTTTATTTTTTTTTTTTTTTTAAATCAATCATAAAATTTTATCAATCATATTAATACATGCATAGAAATGTATTGTCAATATTATGGCCAACCGGAATAATGATGAAAAAAAAAAAGGATTTGATTGATCACCAAAACCTAAAACAGTTCAGTTTATTTGTATGTTTATTTGTACAATTTTGAAACACATTATTTGTATAAAATTTTTCGAAAGACTAAATATTTGATTATGATTGATGATGATAATCCGCGTATAATGTGTATCTTTTTATTATTAGCAAATATACGTTTCATATGTCAATATTATAACAAAAGAAATCCCACACACCTACCCATGTAAATATATATTTGTAAGGAAAATGTCTATATGCGATATCCTATTCGTCTGCATAAATTATTTGATCATCATAAAAAATAAATAATGAAATAACGTTATGGTTATTTGATGTTCAACAGTAAAAAAAATTTTACTCTACTAATTGTTTAGAGTAAAAGACGTATACAAATTTCACTGACGATCACTACTCTCTTTTACTTTGTTTACTGTGTGACAATCAATCAAAATCGACTTCCGCATAGGAAACGGTTTAAAAATAAAAAAAGTCAAAAAACAAAATGTATTATTATGCGTATGGGGCCATAGTAAAAGCATTAAATGTGTATAATTTCCTGAGTACACATAAAATGAGCATTTATAAATAGGTACTTAATTACAATTAAATTCAAAGCATTTAGGTATATTTCATATATATACTCGTAAGTTCTTAATAGTCTTGGCATGAATGGGTTTTTGTTTTTTTTTTTTTTTTTATTTAAATTCTAAATTTAAACGTTCAAGGTCTCCCTTTATATAGACATGATAAGAATTCTTAAACAAACTAAAAATCGTTCTGTTCGTTAACATTTAAAATTTTAAAAGCAATTACATACATGAAAGATCTCCTGAGGTGATGAAAACTATTTTACAAATCATTAGAGATCTTTTTTTTTTTGTTTTTGTTTTTTTTTTCTTCTTCTTAAGGAATATTAAATTAACTTCTTCTTGAAGTACTTATATCTAATAACTTCTCTGCTTTTTGAAATTTATCTATACGATAAAAGGCTATAAAGGCAATATTTAAAAAAAAAATTTATATACATATGTTTTTCTTACATGCATGCAATTTTATCAATTTTTACATCCACTTTTATTTATTAGCTGTTACAAATGTTAGAGTACAATGCAATGCTTGTATTATAAGATTTTTATCATTTAATTATACAGACACACTTTAGATTTTTTTTTTCTCCTTTTTTTTTTATTTTCAAAAACCTTAATCTCCATAACATAAGAAAACATACATTTTATGCTTTATTCAGTTTTTTCAAGTGTTTTTCATTTCAATTGCTCTCAATTGTATATATTATGATGTTTTTTTTTTTTTCACTTTGTGTGGCTTTGTTGATGATGATGATGATGACTGTTGTAATTTTCTTCCATACATATACAGTATGTATGTATATTGCAGATTGTATGCATTTGTACATTACACATATACTGTTGTATACATAATTTTAACAACTTTAACACAATTTTCAATTAAAAAGCTGCATTGTAATGCATTTTGATGATTTCATACGTGTATGTACATGTATGTACAATTATCTTTTAATTTAACATAAATAAATATGTAAGTTACACATAAAATGCATTTAAATGAGCAACCTAACGTATACGATAATTGTAAATTTTTTTATTTTTTTTTTTTTTGTATTAGAAACATCTATTCTACCGATGCTCCATAATACGAATACGTACATTTGTATAGTATAGTGCACAATGCACATTATCCATTTGCATATCACCATTATAAATAAATTAGATACATAATAAAAGTGTGCAATTTTACACATTTAAGTTAATAAAATGTATGATTATGAAATTTACATCATCAATTTGCACTAATATATTATGAATATCTTGATTATGAATGACAGATGTTTATTAACTAACTGATAACAAATTTTATTTAATACATAATTGTATGTTGTATTTTTTTATTTTTTTTTATTTTTTATTTGGGTTAATGAACCTAAATATCTAGGTTTTTTTTCTATATTGTAAATGAAAGTGAAAAATCCAATGTTTTTTTAAATGCAAAGATTACATGTGTATCTACGTGTATGTACACACTGGTCATAGACATTTCTAAAACTAAACAAAATAAAAGAAATTTATTTTTTCGTTGATTTCAAATGAAATTTATTATTCTGTGTAATCAATTTTCATTTTAATATGGACATATTTTTAAAATGATCTCCTGTTGTTAAGACAATTAAAAATTGCATTCCATGACAAATTTATTGTTAATATTTTTTTTTTATTTTTCCCTTTTATTATTTTTAAAAATTGTTTTTATTTCAAAATTGCTACTAATATGTTTGTGTATGTTTATGTATACTCTGTCTATTAATTCAATGCAGTTGGGACCTGAAATAAGATAATGCCACTTTACGCCGCTATATCTACATACATATATTTAAAAAAAATTATCTCGCATTATATGATAACATTACAGATTGTGATAACACAACTCGTGAGATGTTCTTTTTAGATATTATATGTAAGAAAAAAAAAAGACCTGTGACTGTGTATTATCAGTGTGGCCAGATTTGAATATTTCCCGTAAATTGGACTATCTTTTTTTTCTGGTTTACGAGCAAATTTTTCCTGTCGCGAATTGGTTAGTTTTGGGCTATTTTTTACTTGTTCGGCTATAACCGAAATGCAAATAAAGTACAAAATAATATATTTGTTCTATTTTATTCTTAAAATATTTTAATTTTCATTTGAACTCTGATTGATAGATGATTAATAGATTCAAAAGGTACCTGAAATTACAGAAATTCTTATACTACATTGATTTGTGGCTACATACTTCATGGACTTTACTTTGAATAACACAGTATCAAACAGTTTTGTTTTTGTTATTTTCAATATATTTGTTTGAAAAAAAAAACTTTATTTTTATGTTTATTTTGTTATTTTTGTTTTTAAATAAATTGAACTGGAATTTAGTAATGAGTGTTTTCTTCATATTTCCATTTAAAAATAATTGAACTGTTTTGGATGAGAAAAATTCAAAATTTCGCCGGGTAAGTAATTGTTGAAAAAATTTGGCCACACTGATGTATTTTCATAAAGCCTTAACTGCATTGAATTAGTAGACAGAGTATAGACAAAACACAAAATTCCAAAGAAATTTCTTAACCTCCTACGTATAGTCTATGTCTATACAAAATGCATCGTATACAATTTATGTATATATGTGAACATGCGATTATCAAATGGAATAAAAATATATACGCAAGTATAACTTACAACAACCAATTAATTTATATTTAGGTTAAACATTTCATTGATTTGATTTTGTTTTTATTTTTAATTTTTTTTTTTCAATTATCTGTTATGTGGTTTACATTTCAATGTGATTCATCACACACATAAGACTCGAAATTCGATGTATAAACTTACAAGAAACTTATATAGGCACATATTTTCTTCATATTTCATTTTATCTGTTTTGCAATCCAATATTTTATTATATTATACAGAAGAAAATTGAATTTCTTTATAAAATAAAAATAAAAATAAATCAACAAAAATTGATGAAATATTTATGTATATTCATGTACAACAAAATACAAAAATTTATAATAAAATTCGTTTATTTATTATCAATAAATTACAACTACAAAATTACAAAAGTTAATATTTATTGAAAATTATTTTTATCAATTTAAGAAAAAAAACAGGAAAAGACGACAAATCGTTATTAATTATTACGAGCATATGTATTCGCTTACATATAAATGTGCTGTCTGCATAAATAAACACAAATAAAAGGAAATCAACAAATCCTTTGTTTTTCAATTTTAAAATGTTTTTTTTTTTTTTTTTTATCATAACAAAAATTGACATTTGTTTTCATTGTAATTACACAATCACAACATCCATTCATTTCACTTTAAAAAAAAAAAAAATTAAAATAAAATTGAAAACATAAAATAAATGCTTTCATACAAAGCGCCTATACAATGCATACACACACAGACACATGTGCATAATATATAATAAGACATCAAAAGCCAAAATAGAGAAAATTTTTTTTTAATGTTTTTCATATTGTGTCTATTTAATTTTATTTTTCACGAAAAAAACATTAAAACATAAAAATAAATCGGAAACCATAATTTTGTCTCCAACATAATAATTTCCGTTTATAATGCAAAGTGTATATATACACTTAATGTGCACAAGTGTATCTGTTGATGTCTGTTTATGTGTGTGAAAGTGCATTCAAGTGAAACATATATTTTATAAAATAACGTTTAAAAGATGCATATTCAACATAAAAATGAAAATTCAACAAAAATATGCTGCTTATACACGTCGTTGTTAAATATTATGTAGCTTAGCATGCCTATAGAAAAGTAAAAAAAAAAAAAAAATAACAATAAATAAAAATATCTGAATAAATGTGCGACTAAAGTAATAATATTACACACAATTTAAAACGACAAATATTTTTAAAATGAAATGATACCTATACTTCATACACTAATTCGATGCTGTTAAGGTTTTATGGGAGTATATGTGTCTCTTATATACAGCGACGTAATCGGTAATTCAATCGAACCCAGTGGGCAACCTACGTTGACAGACTATGTTCCTAGAGGATATAGCATTTTTTATTTATTATTATAATACAGTGACATAAAGTGGTACTACTTTATGTCATTTCCATAAGACGTTAACTGCATCGAATTAGTGTATAGAGTATAGCTAATATAGTAACATAATTTAACCATGTATGCACATGTTCATATGTATGCCAAAAATTACACATACAGATCTGACTGGATTTCCTAATAATATACATTTAGGAATGTTGAAATTGAATTTTTTTTTATTTATAGATATATTGATAAACAACAGACTCAGTCAAAAAAAAAAAATTATATCTACCTATTTATAGGGAAAATTAATTGATTGAAAAAGAAAACAAAAAAAAAAAAACATAAAGGGAAATAAACAAAAAATTCATCAAATGTTAATCACGAACACTATTGTTTCCTTGGGGTTTTGTATTATTTTTTATATTGTGATTAGATATGTCCAAAAGTCAAATCATATAAAAGCTAAAATAAAATGTATGATCTTTTTAACATGCATACATGAATGTTTGACAATTTTTATATTTGGACTACGTTATGTACAATTCACATAACAACATACACGGTATGTACATAAATTAATACAAGACATGCATTTCAATTAGGAATTTTGTATTGTAGGTACACACATATTTTGGTATTTAAAAAAAAAAAAAAAAAAAAAAAAAAAAAAAAAAAAAAAAAAAAAAAAAAAAAATCTAAACAAGAAAAACTTGTACACTTAGATAATGACAAGGTTTTTCTAAAAAGAATTTTTCTTTTCTTTTCTTTTTAATGTTTGTATTTTTTTTTTATTTTTTATTTTTTCTATTTTGAAATCTATCAAAATTACAGTTAATTTTTTTAAATTGGTATTTCCGTTTCTTTAACATTTTAACCATATTAACCTAGAAAATATAAATGAAGTATGTCTATGTGAACACCGTATTTGCAGTACATTTATAACATACCTATGAAATTCTAAAGTACTTTTTTTTTCTCTATTAAATGGGTTTTTTTTTTTTTTTTTTTTAAATCATAGATACAATTATTGTCATACATTTGTACATGATGATGATCATTGTACGCATATTTATGTGTACGCATTAACCTGTATCATATCCGTGTTAGTTACTTTTATATGAATGTGTAATATAAATTTTACAACTCTTACACATTCATTTCTACAGCAATAATTTTATTTTTGCCTTCTAACTTCTAATCATCATTCAAAATACATTTTATTATACATTTATAAAAGCACAATATAATTATAATATAATGATGATGAGAAATAGCGTGTCAATGAGCTTTAATTAATTCATGTCAACAATGAGTAAATGAAAATGTACACAATAAGATAGGAATAGACCATACCCCAATAAATGGAATTTTAGTACTTATAATAAGCATAAATAGGTGCAAATGTTAATGCAAATTTTCTTCTTCTTCTTGCTTTAAAAAAAAAAAAAAAAAAAAAGATACAAATAAATCATTATGGTATTCTGTACTGTAGTCATGAAAATGATTTGTTGTATATATAATAACAGAAATAATCGCAATTGTAAATTGTAACACGTTAAATATACCCATACCACCCACAATTACATATTATCTGTACAAAATCTACTTGAAAGCATGCTAATTTTGTGTTGCTTTTTTTTTTTTTTTATTTATTGGATTTAACAGTCTGTTTACTTATAAAAGAAGGGAAATTCATTATATTCAAATATGTTACTTAAATTTCATGAATTTATTTATACATGCACGTTCGCTATTATGTACATGGCTAACAACTGATATTTTCATGAAATTTAATTCTATAATTTGAAAAACCGTTACGAAAAAATAAAAAAAAAACCAAAATCTTAAACCAAAAAAATGTTATAAATTTTTCATTCAAAAAAAATATTCCTAAACCATATTTAATTCATGTTATAATGATTATCTGAAAAAATGTGTTGTGTAATGTTTTTTTTGTTTTTTATCAATTTAAAATTTATTTTCATTCGCATATGTTAGACGAAAAGAAAAATTATTATTTTTTTTTTTTCACAGACAAATTCCAAATTAATCAAAAAGCAATTTTTTTTTTTTTTATTTTTCAATTGGTGCCACATATTCGTAAATATCAAAAAATGTTATTGACTTTTTGAAACATACATATGTACATACCATATGTGTAAAATAAAATAAGGTTATCAAAATAAATTTTTTTTTTATTTTTTTATTTGCAAATAAGAAAAATAAAAATTGAAATTTAATAAATGATTTAATTAACAACTGGAGTAACAGCAAAACGGCAAAAAAAACAGTAGATAGAGATTGTAACAAAAATAAATTTGCTTTTCATTTTGATAACAAAAAAGAAAAAAATTGATCGGGAAAATCCGTTTTCTGTTGAATTAAAACAGAAAAACAAAATTATTCATTAAAATATTTTACTCGTTGAAACTAAATTCTATTTGATTTTAATTTTCCATTGGTAGTAAATTCAAACAGATATTTATTTTATAAAAGCAATTTATGTACGTTAGATACCTTTGTGTGTATATATATTTATCCCAGTTTACAAGAAAAAAATGATTGTATAGATAAACAGTAGAATAAACAATTTTCCCTGATTTCAATTATATAAATAAAACTATTTTATATTCTTTTCATTGTTTCATGTAATTTGTACGTAATTCGTAACACGTAATCATCTCTAAAGTGATAAAAATGCAATGACCTTGAAAGATCGTTAGCATTTCATATTATACACGTCACGTATAGAAATTTTTGAACAACAATGTATCTGTGTATTCAAGTAAAAATTTCTCATTCACAAAAAAAAAAAACAAAACAGACATTAAAATATACAATTTTTTTTTTTTTATTTTTGAGAAATTTATAGGTAATCAGTAAAAAAAAGTTTACCTATAAATGTGTTCTTAATTGTAATTTAAATGATAAAAATAAAAGAAATTAAAATAACAACAAAATTTATTAGTCTATACTTAAAGTTAAATGTATGCTGATTGTGTATGAATTCCAAAATACACAAACACATTTTAAATTGTACACTTACTATAATAGCCTAAACACAATTACGACCATTGACGAGAAATTCGCCTGTCTAAAATTTAAAATACGTATTTTCTTACGAAGCTGGCCCACAGTTACGATTACCGGCGATAACTAATTTTTGGTCAGTGGTCAAATTACAGTTAGGTAATTTGTAATTTTTTGATTATGTTTTGGTTATGTTAGTGTAACCAACATTACAGCTCTATTTTTTTATTTTAGTATTGAACAGCTATATAAGCTATACTCCGTACACTTATTCGATGCAATTAAGGTCTTATGGAAATGACATAAAGTAGTACCATTTTGCATCGCTGTGTATTGATATTTAAAAAATTCATTTCGTATTATATGATAACTTTACAGATTGTGGTAACACTATCCGTGAGATGATCTTATTAGAAAATTACAAAATTCGATGCAGTTAAAGTCTTATGGAGTATAGTACTGAACATCTGTTCGTATTAACCTTAACTGATAATAAGCAATTAAATTGTATTTCTTTACTTCACTATCGCTAGTATTGGGTCTATTCAAGCGAACAAAAGCGAAATTCATCACTGACAAATTTAATTATTGATCATACATACATAGTTTCGATTGGAATTGTGTTCAGGGTATAAAAGAGTCGTCTAAATTGTTGTTGTTTATATTTTTATATAAACACAAATTCCAAAATGTAATAATAAATGCCGGTTGTACATAAGTATACAAATATACGATTTGACTTTATGAAAACCAGTTTTTAATATTCATAACAAATAATAATAATAGTAAAACAAAAATTAAGAATTTAACTCGTTAGTAATGTTTTTAAATACACACACATTAGTGTATCTATAGTATATAATATATATAAATAGTATACGAGAGACAAGTTGATTATATGCATTGGTCATGTTATAAGTATATTATTGTATAGATTTTACAGGTAAAAAACATATAGCGTGATTATTATTGTGATCACCATTATATATTATACTGGTATATATATACATAGATAAGTAACATATAAATGATGATCATCATAAATATTTCTATAACTATACGTACACACATTTTCATTTTTAAGCTTCAAATACAATATTAAAAGATTTTTAATATGAATTATTTCTTCTGTTTCTTCATTAATAAAATAAAAGGAAATCAACCGTATAAACAATTCAAATTCAAAAAATATTTAAAAAAAAAAACAAAACAAAAAAGCTTTTAGAAAAACATGTATAAATTTCGTATTTATAAATTCATATTAAAGAGAATCTCGATACAAATACAATCATCAAAAAATAATATTTTAAACGTTTTTTTGAAGATACATATATCATTGATTGAGATTCATTTTTAATATAAATTTGATGAACAAAACATTATTATCTAAATTTTAAATTATTTTCAAATTTTATAGTGTTATTTATTGATTAAATATAAAACTTTTTTATTATTTTAGAAAATTATGGTGTGATCGATATTAAAACTAAAAATAATAAAAAAAAAATAATAAAAATAGAATTTTAATTTTAAAAAAATTTTATTTCAAATAATAATTGATTTTTTCTTTTTTTAATCAAGGTTTTATAGATAATCATGTGATAAAATCTGTTTTGTGTGTATCTACATAAACATTTTTAGTGAAATTTGTAATCAAATTTTTTCTATTGTTTTTTTTGAATGGATTTTTTATTTTTACTTTTTTGCTTATATTTTTTCTATCACAAAAAAAACACACACAAGTGGATTTTTTTTTTTTTTTTCAAAAAATAATATAATAGTGTATTTTTATAAATTCAATAATAACAACAAAATAAATTTTTAATTGTAATAATAAAAAAATAATCAAAAAAATTCAAAAATAATGCCAGCTGAAATACTTTACATTGTTGTAAGCAGCTTAATATTAATAAAATTACGTAGAATATTATTATTAATATACACACAGATACACAGAGATCATGTGTACACATATTTAAATATTCACATGTTCTAAATTATGTATTATGTCATCATCATCATATGTTACATACAAATATCTGATCTTTGATCATAACAAAAATAAATAATTTTTTTATTTATCCATATTTTCATTATGAAAATTAATAACGATTTAAATTTAAATAAAAAACTAATTTTTTGACTTGAATTTCGATTTCTTTTTTATTACATATATTTAATTAAAAAACGAAAACAAAAAATGTGAATTTATTTCATGATTAAAAATTAATTTACCAAAATGAAATTTTCTAATTTTATTCATTTTACAAAAAAAAAAAAAAAAAAAAAAAAAACAAATTTCATTAATTTATTTGAATTAATTTTAAAATTTTTTTTTTCTCTTCTTTTATTTTAGATGTCTCTAAAAAAGAAAGATCCCTCAGCTGCAGGAGGTTTAAGAGTTGCTGCAAATGATCCTCATTTGGTTAGCCTTGGAGGAGGTCGTTTAAGTACAGCCGTTACAATTCACTATATACCAATAGGTAAAATTTGTAATTATTTACATTCATATTTTTATATATAATTTATACAGATACATCATATACATACAAAAATAAACATATGAGTGATTTGATATTAATATGAATTGTATGTATTAATATATATATAGAAAATGAAAATTACTTTTATCTAAAAATAAACTTGTTTTCATATACAGGGTGCTATTATTATTACTATGAAAATTTTTCATTGAATTTTTAATTTAATTTTGTTTATTCGAAATTTTTATTTTATTAGATACAATTACTTTTATTATGTTAAATTGAAAAAAAAAAAAAATATATTTATTCAATGCCTTAGAGAATGTTATTAAAATTTATCATTTTAAATTTTAATTTTAAAATAATCTACCATTTGTTACCATCTATAAATTTTATATTATTGTACATTATTAAAATGTTGATTTAATTTTAATTAAATTTTACTTTTATATACAATAAAAAAAAATTTTTGCCATTGGCAATTTTTATAGTCTATTCATGAAATAGATAGTTAAGTCAAGTCAAGGGCTTTTAGTTAATAATTTAGTAAAAGTAATTTTTTTTTACAATTTTATTTTTGAATAATTTTTTTTTTTTTTAACGTATATATAAACAGACTATTGTTTATCGAAAAAATTCATTTATATATTTTTAAAACAGTGCATTTATGATGTCATTCATATTCCATATGTGTAATATACAAAACAACAAAAATACATAATTACTTTAAAAAATTTAAAAAAAAAAAAAAAACGAATTTTATTTTTAAAAATAAAATTATAAATATTTAAACTTCATTGAGCTTTCATTTATTGTTTCTATACATACATATTTACATACATAGTTAAATGTAAGTTTTATTTTGTACTTCGTATTAACATGTATGAATTCATTAATTTATTTTATTTACGTATTGTTTGTATGTACGGACATACAATATAGCCCCCAAGCCCCCTATATAGGCTTTTAAATCATTTCTACCAATATACGAATATATCTAAAATAAATAATGTGTGATTTCTATTCGAAAGTTGAATCATCAAAATTTTAATTGCATTCCATAAATGCAGTTACGTGATTTGAAAGATTAAAGGTTTTCAAAAAAAAAAAAAAAAAAAAAACGAAAATCGATTTTTTTTTTGTCGCTGTGATGCAAAAAAAAAAAATTCAACTTAAAATTTTGTTTTGGCTTTAAAATGTCTTAAAAAACGTTGGTTTTTGCCATTACCAGCATGAATATAAAATTTTTTAAAAATCTGTTG
Source organism: Anthrax anthrax (assembly GCA_963971155.1). Taxonomy (NCBI): domain Eukaryota; kingdom Metazoa; phylum Arthropoda; class Insecta; order Diptera; family Bombyliidae; genus Anthrax; species Anthrax anthrax. Next base: position 5,360,802 of record OZ020123.1, read on the forward strand.
GCTATTTAAAATCACATAGGTACATATTAGTGTACGTATACGTACATACGTGTAAGATAAAATTACATCATTATTTAATCATCTGTATAAAATTAATAATACTGCATTAAAAATCAGCTTTAATTTTTTTTTTTTTTCGTTACTTCTTTTAAAATTAAGAAACGCCTCGCCTTCTTTTTATATACGCGTACTTCTATTTACTAGATTAATTGTAAATTATATTTATAAGTCTGTAGTGTCTTTAGTGCTGTACCATTAATTATGTATGTGTGTATCTTAATTTATATTATATTTTTGTATGACTTCCTATTAGACTCGAAAAAAAAAATCAAAACAAAAATAAATGTAAAAAAAAATAAAAAATAAACATGTGGGATGGATACGCATTTATATATTATATATACAGTACATATATATTTATTACAAATAGTACATGGTATTATATTTATCGTGTGCGTTTAATTACAATTATTTTAGCTTAATAAAATTTATATAATTTTATTATTTCCTGTTATTTTATCCAATTTTCTAATTTGTATAATAGCGTTCATTTTTCTAAATGAAATATTTAAAAATATAATTTGGAGAATAAAAAAAAAAAAACAACAAAATATTGGAATTTTTAAAATTCAAAATATAACGTAAAAAAAAGAAAAACTATAAAATATGTACAACAAAAGATTTACGTTATTATCTTACGAGATCTATTTAAAATATAATAAACTGATTTGATAGCAAAATAAAATTCAAATCAATTTAATTTAAAATCGTTTGAAATTTCAGATAATCAAGACTAAATGAAATAAATTCATAAAATTCTATAAAGGGTGTCTTACAAATAGATATCTAGTCGAACACAATATGAAATGTGAAATTCATTTAATACCTATTCATTTAATCGTTTTTACGGTAAAAACAGAAATAAATTTTAAATGTTCACAATTGATGAATTGATTAAGATAGAGCAACGTCTATATTACGTCTAGGTCAAAAGCTACAATAAATAACGTTTAGAAGTAAAATCTAAAGTATAAAATTGATTCAATCAGCTCCAGCAGCAACAAAGATGATGACATACTTTTTTCCCTTTCTCATATAGGTATTTGTTTTTTCATTTCTCACCATCTCGAATCAACTATCATTCAAGATTAGCATTTATTCCTGAAACACCCTGCATTTGGTTAATTAAACAAAATTCATATGGATGTACTTTGATTTTTCTTTAGAACATTTTATGTGAAGAGAAAATTTAGGTATTTAATTTATGACTTCATTTTTATGTACAAAAATATTTAGAAACATAAAATGCATATAAACTACGTACATACATCCAGTGTAAAGTAAAACATGTTTCAGCATTAAATTATAATATCTTAAATTTCCTTATTTAGTTTTATTTTATTTTTATTTTTTTTTTTTTTAGTTCCTTTATTCTGGCAGAGCAAAAAGTAATCAAAAAACTTATTTGAATTTCATTTTATTTAAAGAACTCAAAAATATGTTTTCACATAATTTAGAATATTTAATTTATAAAATTAATGATAAAAATAAATATAGAATTTTTTTTTTCATTATGAATTTTACGATTTGTTTGTTATGTTCATGTAACACAATTGCGTGAAATTTCAAAAAAGAATTATGAAAATCAACATGTGTGTATCGATAAATAAAAATTTTATATGTTTCAGTACATTTTTTTATATGTTTTTTTGTTTAACGTATTTTAAAAAAAAAAAATAATAATTTTTTTTTTTCTTATTTTTGTCATATTTCAGGCAGTATAACTATAGGATCATCAACAAATTGTACAATATCATTAAATGGTAGTGGTGTACAAACAAATCATTGTACATTAATACGTAATGATAATGGTGAAGTTAAAATAATACCAAATAATGATGATGCACGTGTATTAATTGATGGTAATAAAATAACAAATGAAACAAATTTAACACAAGGTGCAATGATTACAATTGGTAATTCAAATTATCTAAGATTTAATAATCCAGCTGAAGCACAAATGATTAAATCAACAATGGGTAGTAATGAAAGAATATCAATGCCACAAATTGATTTTACACAAAATCATCATCATCATCAACAGCAACAACAGAATGATACAATGATGTTATCATCATCATCAAATAATTCAATATCATCTAATAAAGGTAAAATAATAATTTTTTTTAAAAAAAAAATTAAAAACTGATTTTCATTCTAATTTCTTTTTTTTTTCAAATTTTTATCTATAGTTGGTGTTCTTAATAATGCACTAAAAAATTTAAATAAATCATATGATTCACATAATTATAATCAAAATAAAACAATAATAAATAATGATACATTATTAGATAAAATAACAAAAATCGAATATATAAATATAAATAATTTTCATTCACCAAAAGTATTTACAGCTGATTCAATAACAGTTAATGCACCAGCTAAAGATGTATTAGGTCCAAAATATGCAAATTTTGCTAAAAATTTAACAACAAATCATAAAAATGATAAAAATTATTGTGTTAAAAATAATGAAATGAATTTTACAAATAATAGTAATCATATGAATGCAAATAATCATCATTATCATCATAATTATCAGCATAATAATAGTAATTCAAGTAATAGAACTGGAAATTACGTTAACATTCCACAATCAAATTTTATACAAAATTCATCATCATCATCATCGGCGGCAATGATGACAACACCAATAAATAATGAAATTTTAACAAAAGTTAATAATAGTATTAGTAATAATGCTGTATGTAATTGTGTACCATCACCATCACGTTATTATCAACAACCACAACAGCAACAGATATCAGCAGCATATGAACGTTATCCAAAAATTAGTGGTGGCTTACAATTATTCCCAATGAATGGAATTAATTCAGAAATAAATATCAATAGAACTGATGTAAATGATATTCAAGAACAGCAACAGCAACAAGGTCATCAAAAAGTGATTACTGCTCAAGAACAAGAAAGATTAGATGAAATTTTGAAAATTTGTACTGAGTACGAACGGCAACAAAGCCAACAACAGCAACAATGTAATAATATTAATGGCAATGGTAGTGGCGGCGGTGGCAGTGGTAGCATTCAATCATCACCAATTGTACAAAATCGTATTAAAACTAATGGTTCATTACCGCGTGATAAAAAATCACCATTTTTCGATATGAATTCACAAAATTCATCAACAAAAATATTTTTTCCATCTGGTGTTGGATCACCTAGCAATTCATCAATTAATAATGGTTCATTAAATGGTTTACTACCATCAGGTAGTAGTAACAACTCAGCTGCGAGTAATATCAGTTCAGGTTATGAAAATGTACGAATAATTAACGATCGTCGCGTGGAAATTGGACAAAATGCCAATAATAATAGTGGGTCAACAAATTTTCATCATTATAAAAATTCAAGTGGTTACGAAAATGTAATAATTGGAAAATACACACCACAGAGTCCACGTACAAAAATTCGTACAACATGTGTATCACCGCAAAAGAAAGATATCGTACATCCACTTAATATATCATCATCAACTTCAGTTACATTAATTCAAAATCATAATTATCAACAACCGCAACAACAAAATCGTATTAATAATAGTAATACAAGTAATGGTAATCAATCAAATGAATATGCACATCTGATCCAAACATTTGAAGATAAATTAAAAATGGAAATGCAAGCAATACAAGAATGTACAAAACCAAAAGAAAAACAACAACTATCATCAATGAGTACGACAAATACTAATGCTATTATGACAAATAGTAATACTACAACTGTTTCAACTGTTTTAAACGGAACCGATTCATTAAGAAAACGACAAAATTTGAATATAAATAATTTAACGTTGAATTTAAATGGTGGTAATAGTGTAACAGCAAGTATGAATTCATTAAATGATAATTTTTCAATTAAATCATCATCTGCAACAGAATACGATTATAATAATAGGGTAGGAGAAAAACCAAATGATGATGATGATAATAATAGTGAAACAATTGTTAATCTTAAAAAAGATAGAGAAAATGTATTGGCAAAAATAAGAAAATTAAAAACACAAATAGCTGAAATTCAAAGGCAAGAAGATGAAGTCTTACGTGAGGTAAACTAATAAACGTCTAGTTTTTAATTTATTTTAAATTGATTGCTAATTTCTATAATCTTTTGTTTTCTTTTTTGATTTCATAGTTGGATTTAGAAAAAGCCTTAGTTAGTGCTGAAATGTCGACTGTTAATGTATCATTAGTTGAAATGGAGAAAAATTTTAAATCATTACAATCGAAAATTCATCGATTAGAAGCACAACGGAATGCAAATCGTGTTATGCAAGAAACCCAACAGGCAAAATTAAAACAATCAATTGAATACAAACAAGAGCAAGTGGCAGGGTAAGAAGTTTTGATTTCATAAAATATTATTATTTCTTTTAAAATTATCTTTTTACTTACAGTTTAAAAAAATTACTTAAAGATAATGAAAATGATGAATCATTAAAAGATGAATATGAAAAATTATTTGAATCATTAGAAAATGATCGTAAATTATTTGAAGATTTAGAATTTCAATATTTAGAAGAAGAAACTGATTGGATGGCATATAGAGAAGAATTACATACAGATTTAAAAAATTTAACAAAACATATTGAAAATAAACAAATGGAAATGATTAATTTACAATCACAAGGTATTGATAATCAAAATTCAGCATGTACAGATACAAAAACTTTAGAGACAAATTTATTGTCTTTATTAAAAGAATTAGAAAAAAGTCGTGAAGAATTACAATTGATTGATAAAACAATATATGAAAAAACTGGTGAACACATAATAGCTACTGGATCACCAAAACAACAGCAATCAGATTCTGATGAAGATGAAATTGAATTTTGTAAAAAGAAAAAGAATAACGATAATATAGGCAACAGTAATGGATTAACAAATACAATAATGTCACAATCATTATTTGGTTCAACTGAAATTTTATCAGCTAAACCGAATTTGAATTTAATGTCACGTAGCATTAATGAGAATATGTTTTTTAATAATAATATTGAAATGCCACAAAATAATTGTAATACAAGTACACCAAAAAAGGAATTAAAAGTTTTTGAAATTAATGATGATATAAATACAAATGCAAATACGAATACAAACACAAATACAAATTTAAATAAGAATAAAAATGATGAAGTAATACCAGAAATTGTTAAACGTGAGCATAGCAATGATGAAAAGGATCCAATATTAAAATTAAAATATAATGTTAAAATACAAAATAATAGTGATGATGATGGTGATTGTAAAAATCAAGAGAATAATAAAAATGACAACGATGAAGTCAAAACAACAAATGTATCTAATTTAAATTTATCATTAGAAGGTGATGATTTTGAAGTGAATCCATTAGACAAAAGAATACCGTCACAAGATGATATCGATAGAATATGTAAGGTAACATTAGATGCACCAATATCAACAACAAAAGGTGCTAGCAGTAAAATAATTGAAAGTATTAAAGAGATTGAAAGAAATCGTCAATTATTATTAGCACAACAAGGTAAGAGAAACATAACACAAATTCTATTTTCATTATAAAACTAAATGCTTGTTTGTTTTATGCATTTCACAGGATCTCATGTAATTGAACATGAACGTCAAAAAATGATGGAATTAAAGAAACGATGTCATGATGAAGCCAGAGCACAATATCTATCATCACATAGTATTATACAACAACAAAATAATTCTGAGTATGTATATAAAATATGTATATTCTAAAACTGCATTTTGAAAACTGTGAAACATTTTATAGTAACTGCAAGTTGATATGGGCCATTGAACTAAAATAAATTTTATTGTTTGATTAAATCTCTCTCGCCGATACAAATGATGACTATTATCATAATTTTTGTTTTGTTTGATTTTTATTATCTACCCGCATTTTCATGTATACGTGCCCGTTAAATATACCTGCCTTGTATGCATAATCGTATTTCATTTTATTTTTCTCTCTGTATGTAATAAAAAGCTTCAACGTTTGATAGCGTACAGTGTGTTTGCAATGTGTTTTTTTTTTTTTTTTTTTTTTTACTGATAAAATTCACATTATCGCAAACGTGTAAACAACAAATATTCAAAGGTTTGAATTAATCAACTCACTTTATTTTAAAGGCAGAAAATAAAGTATTAAATTAAATAAAATCAGTCTTTATTGATACATTGACTGAACTAATTAAATTCTCCATTGTCAACAATAGCGATTAGAACTGAATTAAAAATTAGAAAAAAAATTTTTTAAATTGCAGTTTTGAAAAAAAAAAAAAAAAAAAAAAATGACTTCTAAAGAAAATTTTTTCATTTTACATTGTTGGTAATTAAATTTAAGGTGTTTAGTTTTTGTTTGATAAAAAATTGACTTTTTTTCTTGTTATTTTATTTTTTGTGTATTTTTTTATAGCAATAAACCAAAGTCTGATGAATTTTTAGAGGATATTAATCAAAAGTATGAAAATGATAGCACAACTAAATGTTTATTAAAATCAGATAATTCTCATAATGGTCAGCAATATGAATCATCATCGTCGGAACAGCAAAAAGCTAATCAGGTAATTGAAAATAATTGTTTATTAAGTGATTTTTTTGATCAGATGATCTTATCTAAAATCGTAATACAAAAATTTTATTGATTTGAAAACAAGAATTCAATTTACGTATTTTGCCTACAATTCATCAAAAATTTTCTAATATTTTCTTAAATTTTTTCAATAATATTACCAATTTGTTTACTTATCTATATTTGAAGGATATTATAAGGAGAAAAAAAAAAACAAATAATTTGAAATCAATATAAAAACAATAATTGTTTATTACTTTGCGTGGGCATGAATATATAAATAATTAAGCTGTATACATATTACATACATATGTACACTTGTATCTATGTACATACATACATATATTATTTTGCATTTTATTTGCTCATTATTGTAAACATATGTACGTAAACATGTCAGGAAAGAATATGTTTAACCACATGTCAAGTTTCATAAAAATCAAAATAATAATATAATTTGCCTTTATTTTAAATTTTAATATAATAACAAAACAAATTATCTTCATAAAATTTATCTTTTGTGTATCATACGTGTGACATAATAATTAATTGCATGTTTGTCTATACATTGAAACCGTTACAGATGGCCTTTGTTTTTTTTTTTTTTTTAATTTTATTTTCATGAAAATAAGAAAAAATTTTCCAAAGTAAATTTTCATTTATATATTTAAAAAATTTATCTTCAGACACACATGCCCTATATTCATTATATGAGAGATAATTAATGCGCATAAAACAAAACATTTAAATTTTCATATGTGAATAATTAACTAAAAAAAAAAAAAAAAATCAAAAGATAAACTTTGGAACAGATTGTTGTAATTAATTTTTTTGTTTTAATTCTTCTTTACAATTTTTCCAAATATCTTAAATATTCTTTTAAGAATTCTTTTTTTTTTCATATTTCTACGAATTTTTTTTTTTGATTGCGATAAATAAAAAGAAAATTAATGAAAAAATCATTATTTAATTATTTTACAAAGAAATGTTGATAATAAAAAATTAAATTATTTTTACTTTTTAATTTAAATATGATATAATTGAAAATAAAATGCAAAATTGAATACGTATACATACTGTTTACTATGTGCATACATTAATCATTGTAATAATTTATTATGATGTCAAATCATCAATGTACCGATTTAATCACATAATAATACAGTGATTTGTTGAGAATAAACAATTTTACGTACGATAAACATTTTTTTTTTTTTTGTTTCATAAAGTAGAAAAACGTATAATTTAAAAAAAAAAAAAACCACAAATGACGATGTAAAAAAGCCCGATGCTGCTTTAAAAAAAAAAAAAAAAAAAAAAAAAAAATCGTTTTTTTTATATCTTTTCTCAATTTGTTTATTTTCATTTCTTTGTTATACATACATACGTATAAAGTAAAAAATAACGTACAAGAAAATCGAATATTATGAGAAATCAAAACACAATTAAAAATCTATTTACATAATATTTCATATTTAACAACTCATATAAAATATATTTTATTCTATAATAAAAAGAAATCCCATTTAATGTGTATAATATTTTTTATATATTTATTTTTAACAGAAAAAAATAATAAATATACAAAAAACAATATACTTAAAAATGTTCTTTTTCATATGCGAACTGTACTCATTGTATTTATTGCTATACGTTAATATAGATATTTAAATATGCTAGAGCGATGATAGCTGTTGAAAAATTTTTATGTTTATTATTACAAAAATTTTAAATGAAAATAAACAAAATATACTAAATGTATCATAATTAAATAATTTTTGAAAAAAAAAAAAAAAAAAAAAAAAACAAAAAATTAAAAAGTAAATTTGTTTATTTATTTTTTCTGTTTCATATTATTTCTTATTAATAATTATTATCGTTATTATTAGGTCATCATAATAATCATGAAATGAAAAATTGATAAATAATCTTCATATAAGTACCAACAAAATTTAAAATAAAGAGGAGATACGGGTAACACGGGATAGTATACTTCAATTAATAATTAATTGAATTTGAAAAATTCGTTGACATTAATAAATTAAAAATGGATTTCAAACTTTTTTTTTTTCTCTATAGTCCGTGTTTTATTTATTTATCTGAATTATTTTAATTATTTACACCTTCACACTTATATCAGGAAGCCGGCCTTAATTGTTACTCATTTAACGTAATCCGGGGAACAACACAAGGAGGCGAGTAACTTTGTTTCCCCTGTATTTCAGTATTTATACACTATTTAAATTATGGAATTTTTGATTTCTCATACTCAATCAAATATTTATTTAATTTAAAAAAAAAAAAAAAAAAAAATCCAAAATAATTTTATTCATATTGAAATTCATCTTGAAGCAATTTACATATGCATACGTATACACATTTACATACGTAAATTTTTCAATCTAATGTGCTATTAATTAAAAATACAATAAAAATTTAATAACAATAAGAAAAAGTAAAATTTTAGCACCCAGTGTAATATTTAAAAAAAACTATAAGGTAATGTGAGAGAGACATCATATATATGTAATTTGAAATATTGGCAATAATTCAAAATTTTTTCCTCTTCATAGCGCACATTGAAAAGAAAAACGACAGTGAAAATTTTTTCTTTTTTTTTTTTGAATTACAAAAATCATTTTTCCTTTTTCCTTTTCAAAACTATTTTCAATTTTCAATTGAAATAAAACAGCAGGTTATTTAGGTGTAAATAATTCAATGTTGGTTTTTGTCTTTAAAAAAAAAAGAATTTAAAATATTTTTAAATTTCCATATTACTAAATAGACAGAGCATTTAAATGTTTTTATAGGAATTTTTATTCAGACAAAATTGCTCTATACTTATGTATGTAATATATGGTAATATCTAATAATAATCAACATTTAATTATATGTAACATAAAATAGAGCCACGTGGATTGAAATTTATGATTGAATTTTTAATATCAAAATTTAAAATACGTTTACATTTTTATGACCAATACCATAGCCAATACCCATACTAAAAATATACACACTAGTATGTGTTAATTTTTTTTAATTTGGCAAAAAAAACAAACTGTTTATATTAAAGAAAAATTTTAAATGATTTTCGTGTTTTTTTTTTTTTTAATTTAAGCAAAAAAAAAAAAAAAATGTATAAAATTTCATAAGATAAATTGTTAAAAACAAAATTTTAGACCAAAAAATCCTGTAATTTTAACGATATCTTTGTCCATTTACAATTCATTGAATGAAAATGTCTTTAAACAAATTGTAAGTAGGTAGGTAGGTAGAGGTGGTCGCCCGCTCATTTCCAAGCAAGCACACTTAGACCAAAAAGGCCCATTGTAACACCACACCAGGAATTTCTAACAGATCGAACCACCTCGAGCGCTTCAGAAAGCCCAGAAGCCTCTTGAGTCTTGACTGAGACTACTCTATATAAGAAAAGTTATGAAAGAACGCGGCTTCAAGAAAATTTTCTCTATTTCTTTACAAATTTTATAGTTTGTTTTAAATTTAGAAAAATTTTTATAAGAGCCTTCAGAAAATTTAACAAACAAAATACTTAAATCAGAAAAATAATTAAAAATAAATTAATGTTCAATATAAAAAAACGAATTATTGTTTTTATAAAATGTAAACAAAAAATGTTGATTCATAATGTTGTAAATTATCTAAAAATATTTTTTTAACTGAGAAAAAAGTGCTAAATAATAAATTATCTGTGGTAATATTATATGCAAACTACCTACATCATTGTATTTTTTATTCATTTATTTAAATTTGTTAAAATTTATGATTAACGTAATTTTATGTTAAAAATGAATCAATCAAGTGAAAATCAATCGTCATTATTACACATTTACATCAATAATAAATATTTTTTCTTTCAACAATATTTCCTACATTCAAACATAATTTATGTTAAATAAATAGATCAAAATGTATCATAAAATATTTTTAAAATTCAACAACTTTATTGGAAAAATTTTATTAATTTTCCTACAAAAGAAAATTTTTTATACTAATTTAAATGTAAATTATAAAATAATAATGTTTGAATATAAAATTTTTTTTTTTAAATGATTTATAACGTTCATTCATCATAACATCAAAATGATATTGTTTTAAATTACATTACTATATAAAATTATTAAAAGTTCAAAATACTGCGAATTTTATGGAATAATAATTTTTTTTTTTTTATTGTCATGCCCACTAAATTTGCTTTATAAATAGCGCACTCCATGTAAATCTCAACGACAGCCGTATACGTTACGTTGCATAAACAAACATATCACATGTGTATACGGGTTTTTTTTACATGTGCATCGTATATTTTACATATAGGAGTATACATGAGAGTATAAGACATACTATACGACTATAAGGAAAAAGCTTTCTATAAAATATCACAAAATGATCATCATCAATGATCAGAATAATCATCATCATACAACATACATACATATTTGTTGTATGATAAATTTTTCATACACGTACTACATATATGAAAATTATAATATGTAAATCTATTCAAATTATATATACCGCGTTTTTCATTCTATTATTATGTTTGCGTTTTTCATAATAAAAAATTTTCATCGCAATTTCAGTATTCCGTTATAATTCATAAAGAAAAGTACGAAAATTTTCTTAAGATACGGGATTAAAGAATAAAAAAACAAAAAGAAAATTTTGTGGCGTTATTGTGTGAATTTTCATGAAAATATAATTTTTTTAAAAAAAAGAAAATAATTACAGTTGATACAAAAAACCATTTTTTTTTTTTTTTTTGTAATTTTTGTTTTAAATTTTAAATGTTAACGGTTCAAATATACTTAAAATGATATTTAACATTGCATTTTAATTCTAATTTACTTACAAAGTTTTTTAATATAAATTTAAAAGTGATTTAAAGGAATTTCCTTGGAATTCAGTTGATTTTTGGGCAAATAATAATTTTTTTCAAAAAAAAATGTCTATTTGGTTTTCCTACGTAAATCGGCGTAAACCGAATCCAAATAAATCACATAAAAAAGATTGTTACAAAGTAAGTGCATTTATTAATGGAAATTTATTTATTTTTTTCTTTTAAAGAAATAGTAGAAGAAATAAAAACGATTAAATGAAAATTAAATATTTTCCCTTTTTTGTCCAAATAAAAAAAATAAAAAAATAAATAAATTACCTATGTGTGGTGAAGGTGCGTACTTATTGGTCACATATTTTTTTTTTTATTTGTATTTTATAGCCAAAAAAATATTTTTTTTTAAACATTATTTTAAAAACAATAAAAAAAAAATATATTCAAATTTTCTTTAATTAAAATTTTAAATAAATTTATCATCAAGCAAATACGTTTTATCATGTAAATCAACGTACGTACGTTCTGAAAGCAAACAATTTTATTACATATTATTTAATTTATTAACCTGAATCATCATTGTATATTAGCTAAAATAAATTTTTTTTTTTCAAATTTTTTTAACGGTTTTCTTTTTACGATTGTCGTATTTAAATGAAAATTTTTTTTAATATATATTTTTTTTTTTTTTTTTAAATAGAAATTATAGCCAAATAATTATCAAATTAATAGTGTGACTGTTTTATTTTCTCTTGTTAAAATCAAATTTGCATGTTCAAAATAGAATAACAATAACAAAAGTGTGGCTATATTTAAAAAACAAAAAAATTAGAAATTTTAAAATTATTTTTTTTTTTTTTTTACATTTTATTTATTAGATAAAATTAAAAATTTTTAATAAGAAGTATTTATGTGTGTATATATATGTATGTATCTCTCTTAAATAAACAAATTAACATCATTTTGTTTTTTTTTTTTTTTTAAACAATAAAATTTCAAATTTATGAAATGTAAAATTTTCATAAATCAAAAATAGAACGTAGAACAGAGTATAAATGTTAATTATTATTAAATAAACAAGGTATATTTTGATTTTTAGAATAAATTTCACAAATTTGGGCATTTATGCTTTTTTCGTAAAATTCGTTTATACGTTACAATGACGTAGAAAAGTATTTTTTAAACAATATCTTATCCTGCTGACATAGCCTCAGATACCTGACCTATATCAATAAATTTTTATTTGAAACATCATTGTGACTATGTACTTAAAAAAAAAAAAATAATTATTCGCTAACCCTGTGCAAATATATGATTCTTAATTTTTTTTTTTTTTTTCAAACAAATTTTTATGTTTTATGATGATTTTTTTTTTTTTTTTTTTGTTTTTTCAAAGGGCAAGGTAGACAGACAACTTTTCTAAAAATAACAACAGCACATACAATATTAAATCTCGTTCAGAGATTTTCATTTAAATATAATATAACCCCCAGCTAACACATAAAAAATGATTTTTTTAAAGAATATTTTCTTTTCTTGATGTTAATTATAAATGCCTTTAAAATTTATTGTTTTATTTTTTATGTATGTTTTTTTTTTGTTTTTTTCTTAATCTTTTTGGCAATTAATTATTTTTTTATTGTTTAATAATAACTTTAACAAATTTATTTTATTTATGTTCAACCACAAAAATTATTCACAGAAAAAACAGATTATTCTATTTAAACATTTTCTTTGATGTTCTCTGCAAAATAAAATTACCAAACAATAAAAATAATTTCTTTTTTCAAATTTATGTAACGGTCAGTTTTTATTATCTCATTTTACAAAGAAAAAATAAATAAATGAAAATAATAAATTTTTTATTTTTATTGTAAATAATTTTTTGAATTTTAAAAAAAATTTTATTAAATTCAGTTATCAATAAATTACAATATATTTAATTCAAGAGAGGTGTAAGAAAATAGATTTTGTTTAATTTAACCGTCATTTTCAAATTTAAAATTTATCCTTTAATTACTCGTGATATGACTAATTATTACATTTAATATTGAATATACTTGTTACATCACATACATACATACTTATTTAGTATTAAACGGCACGCATAATTTTTCAAGGATATGATATACGTAATACGGTCAATTTACGCATAATTAAGTAATAAGTATGAATTTAAACAGATTTATAATAAAAAACAAATTACACTATATATAAATACTGTTAATAAAATGTTTATAAATAATTTGCCATGCAATTTAATTTAATTATACACAAAAAATTAATTTAATAATTTTGATATAATTCATAAAAAAAAAAATTAAAAAAAAAAACACAGGCATGTGATATAATAAATTATAGAAAAAAAAAATATATATGTATATTTTTGGCTACCAATATTAAGGGGTCAATAACAGCAAAAAAAAAAAAAAAAAATTATTCAAAAATCTTTATTGGCAACAAAATTAATTTTGTATCTATCACGAAAAAAAAAACTGGAAAATCCTCAAAATCAAAACATTCATAAATTTGTTTAATTTAAATTTGAAAGTGTGAAGGGTATTAATTAATTGAAAACTCATGATACATTTTAACGTATGTACATATGTACATTTTCGGGCCGGATTATATAAAATTTGCAGCAGTGAGGAAACAAATAAAAATAAAAAAAAAAAATTTTAAACATTTACTTTACACGTCAACAAATTTTCTTTTTGTAATTAATTCCATAATCTTTATACCAGAAGATTTTTTAATAAAAATCCTTTTTGATATATTACCAAAAAAATATTTTCATTAAATCTTCTTCGCATGTGTTAAATTTTTGAAAAAAAAAAAAAAATCTATTTTTAATTTTAAATTTTTACATTAAAAATTTTTGGATTTTTTGATTTCAATTAAAAGAAAATTATTTATAATTTTTATTTTCTAATATAGCAACGACATTCACATCCAGAATTTGAATCTCAACATTCACGCCCATTATCAGATTGTGCTAATTATGATAAATTCAAAGAAAAACAATTTAAATCAAACAATGATTTAACATCATCAACATTATCAATTGTAACATCAACGAATAATTATCATCATAATCATCATCATCATCAACAAAATTATCATAATCATCACCATCATAATAGCCATTTCTCAGAGAATAGTGAAGATGATGGTAAAAGATCTAGTCTTAATTCAAATAATACGTTAGACGATGATAGACCACATAATGGTAGTAATATCAGCAATTTTAGTAATAGTAGTAATAATAAACGTACATTACAAAAACATCAAAGGCCATTAACTAGATATTTACCAATAATGTCACCAGATTTAGATTTACGACAGCATATTGAATCAGCTGGACATCAAATAGCTTTATGTCCACATGTTATTATTGATTCATACAGTTGTCGTGGGTATGTATACGATAATCAATTTTAATTTAATTTAATTGATTTTGATTAAGTGGAAATTACAAAATTCTATAATTAAAAACTTTCTTATCTTTTTTTTTTTTTTTACAGTTATTTACATAAATTAGGAGCAACATTCCATGGATGGTCAAGAAGATGGTTTGTTCTTGATCGACAAAAGAATGCTTTCATTTATTATTCAGATCGATCAGAAAGGAAACCTCGTGGAGGTGCATATTTTTCAGTAAGTGAAAAACAAATTTAAACATTACTTTATTCAATTATTGTATTAATTTTTTTTTTTTTTTTTTTTTTTGTTTTTAGACCATTGATGAAGTTTATTTAGATCATTTGAATACATCGAAAAGTGGTCGTCCACATTGTACGTTTATTGTTAAAACAAAACGTCGTAGCTATCATTTACAAGCAGCATCAGATGCAGCTGCACGTATATGGATTGATGCAATTATAACTGGAGCTCAAGGAAATATCGATTATTAATAAATAACATTTTAAAAACTATTATAAAAATAATAAAAATTAAATACAAGAAAATAATTTAAGTTTTAAAAACATAAATGAATGATGAAATTACAAATACATTACATATATATGTATAGATTTTAGTCATTCATTTTTATCTTGAAAAATTCGAATTTTTCTAATACAATATATTTTTTAATCATATACAAAAATTATAATTAAAATTTAATTGTAATACCAAAGTTTAAAAAAGAAAATAAGGAAACAAAAAAAAAAACTAATTATTGAAAAAAAAAAAAAAAAAGAAAATTGTTTATAGTGTCATATGTATAAGAATTTTACATAACTAAAAAACTACTTTATAGATTCACTTATAAATGCAAATAACTGCTAAAAATGAAAAAAAATAAAAATAATGAAAGTAATTTGTGGCCTTTCTATATATATACCTTTAGCAGTGGAGACTTTTTAAATAATAAAAATATTTTTATAGGCATTTTTATTTTTTCAATATTTTTACAGTAGTAGTAACTTTTTTTTTTAGAATTAAAATAAAAAAAAAGAAACAACAAATTAGACCACAAAATACTTGTAACTGAAAACAATTTGCATACACCGATAAACATAACTACTTATTATGTAATATACCTAAATAGATTAAATACGTTATAAACTTAAGTGCCTTTTAAAAGGACCACGCTACTCTACTATACAAAGATTACATCCTTTTTTAATAGAAAATAACTTCAATCTTACAATTTTTTTTTTTTTTTTAATTATATTTATTACATTACAAGCCTTTATTCTAAAAATTGTATTAGTAAGGAAATAATCTTTTTTTTTTTTTTCTTAAATTAAAATTAGGAATACTTTTTGTATAATGAGAAATTAATTTTTTTGATTTAAAAAAAAAAAATGTGAAAAATTTATATCTGTATTTTACATTTTAAAATGTAATGATATACACATCGCTTATTGCGAATATATTTTTATTTGTTTCTAGTATTTAAGAGATTTTATTTATAAACAAAAAACAAAATTTTTTTCTTACCTATAACAATGAAAGTTGAAATATGTATGTAAAAACAATGAATACATAATTTTTAAATAAAATAAAATTGAAAAAAAAAACCACTTCTAATGACTAAAAAAAAATTAATTTTTTAAAAAATATTTTGTCAATAGTTTAAAATTGTAAAAAAATATACACAATAATAAACAAGTACTTTTTTAAATATTTGAAAAATTGCATTTTATATTTGACTTCATAA
Organism: Anthrax anthrax; assembly: GCA_963971155.1. Lineage (NCBI taxonomy): Eukaryota > Metazoa > Arthropoda > Insecta > Diptera > Bombyliidae > Anthrax > Anthrax anthrax. The sequence goes on from OZ020123.1 coordinate 5,377,457, forward strand.
TAAATTTATACATAAGACACTTTAATTTTGATTTAATTTATAATTATAATAAGTAGCTTTTAACAAGGACACGGACATGGTGCGCAAGGTGGAGTAGTAGGACATACCACGCGAGAAAAATCAAAACAAGGTCGACATGGTTGGCATGGATTGTAGGGCATGCATGGACCACACGGCATGCACGGATTACAAGGTAAACATGGATTGCACGGTGGACATGGTGGACATGGAGAGCATGGATTACAAGGTGAACATGGATCACATGGATTGCACGGTGGACATGGTGAACATGGTGAGCAAGGATTGCATGGCAAACATGAATTACATGGCATGCATGATGGATAACATGGCATACATGGATCACACGGATTACGGGGCGCACACGGTTCACAAACTGTTGGGCATGGTGGACACGGTGAAGATACATACGGATTACATGGTGGATTTGTTTTCAGTTTAATTGGCCCAGTCACATAGCAACAATACTCTTGAGGTGGTGGCACGTCAATTACTTGTGGTTTCGGTTTACATAGCATTGTCGTACATATTTCCCTTGGCTCACAAATAACCCTTGGTTGACAAACAACGTAGGGGTCTGGTACCATTGACGGATAATACAAAACTCTCGGTTCTTTAATTAATTGCGATACCCATGTCAATTTCGGCACTTGTATAACTTTTGTCTGTTCAACCACCTTTGGTACAATAACTTGTTTACATCTCTGTACAACTAAGGGTTCTGGTACAATTTTCTTAACGAATATCACATTCTTTTTACATATTAAACGTGGCGGTTGTTGTATTGTTATACATTTAGGTTGTGGCGGTGGCATTCTCGGAGGACATTGTGGTAAGGTTTCTAATTCTGACAATGTATAGCATTTTGGTGATTGCTAGAAAAAATTTTAAAAATTATTCGTTTAATCTTGAGAATTTAATGGAGAAACTTAAATTTACTTCGACTTGTGGTCCAGCCGGATCACATGGGATACAACAACAATCAGGAGGACAACAGGGATCGCTAGGGATACAAGGATCGCAAGGCATACAACAAGCCATTATTTCACTATAAAAGGAAAATGCAATTTCGTCATTTGATATTCAAACATTTTAAACATTTACTTACATCACTGCTCGTTGTTCTTAGAAATATTAAATAAATTATTTTAAAATATTTACTTCTTATTATAAAAGAATAAATAAATATATAAATAAATGAAATGAAATGAATGAATTATTTTAAAAAACAACAAATTTTCCATTAAACTCGAAAGTTAAAAATATTAAAGACCAAACTAAATTCATTCAATTTTTTCAAAATTGTATTTTAATAAATTAAACAAGCCTACTAAGTAAATTAAGATATCCGGCGAAAGTAGTTAATGGGGTGGTTAATGGGATTTAATTTTTTTTATTTTTAAATTCTGTAGTGATTATACGCTAATGATTTCGTCTCAGATAAAATATTTAACATTTTTTCACCAATCAATGATATTGTTTTCTGATCCTTTTCTTTTCCCTCATAGAATTCGTATGTTTATCTACTTATGTAGATTTCATGTTAATTTTCACAAATAGTAATTACAATTTTCAAGACAATTAAAATGTACATAATATGTAAATGAAATTAAAAGCCAAAACCAAAAATTTTTTTGATGTTCAAAAATTTTATTTTGTGATTAAAATATACCACAAAAAATCTGTTTTAATAAAAATTTATCGATTAGATTTAGCTACACGTTCCAATTCATCTTTCTTTTTGATAGCATATGAATTTGATGAACCCTGAAATTAAATTAAAATAAAAACTAATTAATACCTATTATCTTAAATTTTATAAATTTTATATTCCTGAAAATTTTGTTGGTTTACGTTTCACGTGCATTAAATAAATTTCTAATAAGTATATATTTAACGCTAGGATAGATAAATCATATTTTTTTAATCTTGTCCTTAAGCGAAACTAACATAATCAAGAAATTATGTAGCATTTGGAAGGACATTTTTAATTGTTAAACAGAGAAAATGAAGATTTTAATTTACCTTTGCAGCATTAATCAATTCATCAGCTAAGCATTCAGCAATTGTTTTTATATTACGGAATGCAGCTTCACGTGCTCCAGTACATAATAACCAAATAGCCTGGAATAAATTTAAAATAGATTTAAATTGTATGTTTGTTCGTTAAAAAAAAAATGAAATTCAAAGTATTCTTGTTTCTGTTTTTCATTCTCAAAAAATTTTAAGCATAATAATGAGATACGGATAGACAGATATCAATTTATTATAGTCCATCAGGATAACCATTATTTTAATTTTTTGTGCAAATAATAGTAATGACATGGACAATGTAAAATGTATCAAGAAATCATATCTTACTTGATTTACACGACGAAGTGGTGATACATCAACAGCTTGTCTTCTTACAGTACCAGCCCGTCCAATACGTGTTGAATCTTCACGTGGTCCAGAATTTATAATTGCAGTAACAAGAATCTACGAAACAAACAAAATTCTCTCATCATTTAAAATCAAATATGTATTTCATTTTTGAATCTCTTCTATGAGTTGTGGTTTGAGATAGAAATATACAACAAAATTAATTATTCGAGTAACAATATGCTCAAACCTAATGTTTAATATAGTCCATCCTCTACCTTTTATTGATAACATATTCACAATAAAAGTTTAGCTAAGTGGACAAATCATTGTTAATCTGTTATTCAAATTTTAAAATGAAATATGTGGTTATTTACCTGTAATGGATTCTCTCCAGTTAATAAATGTATAATTTCAAATGAATGTTTAACAATTCGTACTGCCATTAATTTTTTACCATTATTACGACCTTTCATCATTAAAGAATTTGTAAGACGTTCAACAATTGGGCATTGTGCTTTACGAAATCTTTTGGCTGCATATCGACCAGCCGAATGTGGTAAATAACGTGCATATTTCTCTTTAACAGCAATATAATCTTGTAATGATATATCACCAACAGTAACATCATCACAACTCCATCTGCCAAATAATTTAATATCTGGTAATTCAGCCGGTTGTGGTACTGGCATTGGCTCTGGAATTGGAACATCCATTTCTTGTTGTTCATCATAATTATCCATTACTTCTACATCAGCCATTTTGCTACAAAACACAATTTTAAAATATTTTATTTATCAAGAAAAATTGAAAACAATAAAAATATCAAATAGAAAACATTTAAATTAAGCCGCATGTTGCTTCAACTTTATTGAGGATTATATCAAAATTTACATGATTCTCAAGAGGAAGTTAAGCAATCTTTCGAATTTTCTGTTGTCCAATTGAATACTTTGTGAAATACGAGAAAAATTTTAATTTCACATAGTTTTAGTGTTGGACGTAAAATTTGTTTTAAAATAATTTAAAAAAAATCACACAATTAATTTATTTTTTACAAAACACGTGTAATATGGTTGTGTCTCCGAATATCATAACCTGTGATTTTATGTTTGATCACTTTTTGGTCACTTTTCCATTTAAAATAGTCAAATTATTAGTGAAATTATTATTCCATTTTGGCTCTTTGAATATAAAATTTCTACTTAAAATAATTTATATTAAATTAATCATTATGATTCTTACATTTTTTTAATTGAAATAAAAATCTGGGTATGATCCTAATGGCGTTTGCCACAAAAAAGAACAAGACACTTTTAATTCTGTCAACTTAACATTTAAAAATAACCAAAAAAAAAATATATGTATATTCAAAAATGTGTCATAATTAGTTCTACGCTTGTTCAGTAGATGGATAAAAGTTAGTTAGAAAGTTAAAATCAGTTACAAGGGATATCAAAAAGAAACATCAAATTTAAATGAAAAAGCGGAAATGCATCGGAAATAATTTTTAAAATAAAATTCGTTATAAATTAAACAAAAGAAATACTCGTAATTTAATTTTTAAAAGTGTACAAGTTTTCTGAATTAATTCAACGATAATATCATTTTGCCGATCAACCAATAGCGAAACAATAAATTTTCTACTCTCATGCAAAGTATAATTTTGGTTTGGGATCCCCATCCCAGTAAAAGAATAATCGGGGATATTCTGGTTATTGTTAGCAAATTTCGCTAACTTAAAATTCTGCTAGGCTTCATATAAAATTTTGACAATTTGTAAATTTTGAATGAAAATTAACAGAATATCAAGTTAACAAAATCTGTTAACTGTAACCAGAATAATAATGAATACGTTTTATTGCAATATAATTACATAGTAATAAGGTCCTTGGGTCTTAGTCCAACTCAAGGCCTCTCGCATTGCGGATTTTGTCAGTAATTCTGTTGCTGCATTCCACATGCAAGCATAACAAAAAATAAAAACTATATTAATAATGGTAATAAAACCTAACTATTTTTGTAATAATGAACTATGTATGTATACGCTCCCATAAGGCATATAGTGAAAATATTTAAAAAACAAAGTATAAAAGTGTAAAAAAAATAGAACTTTATTTTGAAATTTGAACAGGTATGTAAAAGAAATGTATTTTGTATACCATTTCATATATGTATATGTACTCTACTATGAATTATACGTGTGACCTAATATTCAATTGTATGTACACATCCATACACATCATACTTCACCGCATTTAATTTATGCTTATTCTTGCACTTTCTTTTAATTTTTTTATTTTTTTATTTTTTTTATTTATTCATTTATTCATATTTTTCTTAAACCACCTATAATTTCATTTCATACGTTGCAGACACAATAAAAAAAAAATATAAAAAAAAAAATTAGATCATCATTTTTGGTTGATTGACAATATAATTTATTCAAATATATACATAACATCTATTCAACCATAATACCACGACAAATTTTGTCAACGGTTTTTTTTTTTAAATATTTCTTTACCAAAAACTATTGTTTAATCAATCAGAGAAAAAAAAAATCTAAATTTTCTATACAACAAAATGTACGACTTCAAGCATTCAACTGAAAATATATTTCGTTATGTATTGAAAATTTCGAATTAAATTTAATTAAAAAAAAAAAACGAAGATTGCAATAGAAAAATTAACAATTGGAAAAATCATTGAGGCTGAGAAGAATAAATTAAATCGATTAAATCATAAAAGCATGAATATTTTTTACACTTTAATAAATTTAAAGAAAGTTCATTGATTACATGCATATCATAATTTAATGAATTAGAAAGAAAAATGAACGGGAATAATTTTTTTTTTTTTTTCTATTTTTTTATGTCATACAAATGGTAAAAAAATCAAAATTCCAATGAACCGATAGATCATATAGCAATTCTGTAATATCTTTTTAGAATTTTTAGAAAACTACCAAAAGCCTTGCGTAAATCAACTATTTCCCAAGAGATTTTCATTTGTAACAAAAATACAAAATAAAAACGCATGTATTTAATTTTTAAAGTAATTATTTTTTTTTATTTTATTATTTTTATCTCTTTTTTTTTTTAAATAATTATTTAATTTTATTACAAAAACACATCATACATAATAATTACTTATTATATATATTATATTTCACGCACACATTCAGTCAAAAGTATTTTTTTTTTAATTTGTTGTTTTTTATTTTAAATAATTATTTTCTCTTTTTAAATATTCATGGCTATTCTGGTCGCAGTTAGTAAATATCGTTAACTTAACATTCTGCTAATTTTCATACAAAATTTACGAACTTTCACAATTTTGTATGAAAGTTAGCAGAATGTTAAAAGTTAGCGAAATTTGCTAACCATGGTCAGAATAGTCCTGATTGTGTTGACAAAAAAAATTTTTATGTTTTTAATGTTGTTCCTAATTTGTTTTTTTTTTTCACTATTAATTTAATAAAAGAAGAATCAATGCTAGAGAGTACAAAAAAAAAAAAAATTTAAGGATCCTTTAACATATTTAGTTTTGTTCTTCTAAGAAAAATCGAAGAACAAAAACTTTACAATTAATTTTATCTTAAAGATACGTATTTATGAGAACAGATTTTAATTAAGAAATTTGTTCTATAATTTTAAAGAAATAAAATTCTTATAGAATTTCAAATTTTCAATATAAATTATAGAACAGTTTCAATAATGTAAATTAATTTTTATACATTTACATTTATAAAATTTTGCACTAAAATTTAATTAATTTTTGTTTTTTGTTTTGTTTTTTTTTTTTTTTGCTAAAGAATGAAAACCAATATTATTTTTCTTTTAAAGCAAAAAATAATAAAAATTTTTTTGTTTCTTTTTTTTTTTAAATTCAAACTGACACAAAACAAAAATTTGTGACAGTCTTACAAATAAGTTCAACAAATTAAAAAAAAAAAAAAAAAAATGCAATTTCAAAATAAATTACAAAAGAAAATTTTATAAAATACCTAGAGAATTAGTTTTCTATTTTTTATACTAGAATAGTAAATAATAATCTATATCATTCAACATCATTATCATAATTTTTTCGCGATGTGCCTTAATATTATTATTAAATCATTTTTACTTGTATTTCATTTTATGCATTTTATATTGACGTCTTTATTTTATTATCCTTGTTTTTATTTTCTTTTTGTTTTTTTTTTTTTTGTGAATTTTAAATTAAATACTAATTACTTAACTTTGTTTTCTAAAGCGACTGATATTTACTTTGTTTTTTCAGTTCTTAGTTTTTACAGTTCATCCTTAAGTTCATCTTCATCAGATGTTGATGCTGGTGGTGGTGCACCTCCTTGTGATTGATATAATTTTGCTATAATTGGTTGTACTATAGTTTCTAATTCTTTCTTTTGTTTTTTATATTCTTCTGGATCAGCCTCTTGATTTTCTTCTAACCATTTGATTTTTTCATCAATTGCCGATTCCATTTTAGTTTTATCATCTTCAGATAATTTGGCACCTAATTTATCTTTATCACCAATTTGATTCTTTAAACTGTATGCATAACTTTCTAAATCATTACGTGATTCAACACGTTCTTTTAATTTTTTATCTTCATCAGCGAATTTTTCAGCATCTTTAATCATTCTTTCAATATCTTCTGGTGTTAAACGATTTTGATCATTTGTAATTACAATTTTTTCACGATTACCAGTTCCTTTATCTTCGGCAGTTACTTGCAATATACCATTAGCATCGATTTCAAATGATACTTCAATTTGTGGTATACCTCTTGGTGCTGGTGGTATTCCAGTTAAATCGAATTTACCTAATAAATGATTATCTTTTGTCATTGGACGTTCACCTTCATATACTTGAATTGTTACTGTATGTTGATTATCAGATGCTGTTGAGAATATCTGAGATTTTTTTGTTGGAATTACAGTATTTCTTGGAATTAATTTTGTCATTACACCACCAACTGTTTCAATACCTAATGTTAATGGATTAACATCAAGTAAAACAATAGCATCTGTATCTTGTTCACCAGATAATACACCAGCTTGTACTGCAGCACCATAAGCTACAGCTTCATCAGGATTAATACCTCGTGATGGTTCCTTACCACCAAAGAAATCTTTAACTAATTGTTGAATTTTTGGAATACGTGTTGAACCACCAACAAGTACAATTTCATGGACATCTTTTTTATTCATATCAGCATCTTCTAAAACTTTTTGTACTGGTTTAAGTGTTGACCGGAACAAATCCATATTTAATTCTTCGAATTTAGCACGTGTTAAGGTTTCTGAGAAATCTTCACCTTCAAAGAATGATTCAATTTCAATTCGAACTTGATGACTTGATGACAATGCACGTTTAGCTTTTTCAACTTCTCTTCTCAATTTTTGTACAGCACGATTATCTTTACGAATATCCTTTCCACGTTTCTTCTTGTACAATTTAATGAAATGATCCATTACACGTTGATCGAAATCTTCACCACCCAAATGTGTATCACCATTAGTTGCGACGACTTCAAATACACCATTATCAATTGTCAACAACGACACGTCAAAAGTACCACCACCCAAATCAAATACTAATACATTCTTTTCACCATCTTTTTTATCTAGACCGTATGCAATTGCAGCCGCTGTTGGTTCATTGATGATACGCATTACATTCAATCCAGCTATAATTCCAGCATCTTTTGTTGCTTGACGTTGTGCATCATTGAAATATGCTGGAACTGTGACTACAGCATGTGTTACTTTTTTACCAAGATATGCTTCGGCTGTTTCCTTCATTTTACCTAATACCATTGCAGAAATTTCTTCTGGTGCAAATACTTTATTACCTTGTGATGTTGATACCTGTATATGCGGTTTTGAATTCTTTTCAATTACTTTAAATGGGAAAAATTTAATATCATGTTGCACATTAGCATCATTCCATTCACGACCAATTAAACGTTTTGCATCGAATACTGTATTTTCTGGATTTGTTGTTAGCTGATTTTTAGCAGCATCACCAATTAAACGTTCACCATCGGCTGTAAATGCTACATATGATGGTGTAATACGATTACCTTGATCATTGGCAATAATTTCAACACGACCATTTTTATAAACACCGACACTGTAATAAAACAAAAAAAAATTTTTTTTAATTTAGTAATTATGGTACATTCTCAATCGAGTTATTTTTGCTTCCGTATTTTAATAATTGTTTCTAATGTGATTTCCAGGATACAACTATTAAAATACATAAACAGATTTTAATAGCCGGAAAGAAAATCACAAGTTTTAATATAGTCCGCTAAATAATCCTCTAAATGATTTTTCAATTACATTAAGAAGTTCTAATAGTGGACCATTACCAAAATAAAGTGCTACATGTACTTACCATGAGTATGTTGTTCCTAAATCAATTCCTATAACAGTGCCAATATCTTTATCTTTCTCCTTCTTCTCTTCACCAAGTGAGAGGCCAACAAAGGCCACAAATGCTAACAGTATAGGTAACCTCATTCTATAAATAAAAAACAATTTACACGTATATTAGATATGTTAATCAGAATTTCTTTTTTTTTTTTTTTTTTTAATTTTAATTATCAAAATTCAAATTGATTTATTTTTGGAAATTATTTTAAATAAAATCTTGACCTCATAGAAACAACAAAATATAGATAGGTGTAAATTGCATTTAAGATGATAAACTCTTATCTACATAAAAACATGCAATTACAAAATTTTCCAAATAAACCAAAATCAAGTTAACACGTCATCTTTAATTTGTATGCACAGTTTTCAATGCCACATCGTTTTAGTTCATGAACATTACAAAATTTTATCAACCTTAAAAAATTGAACCACGTAATCTTTCTTGAATTATACATTATCTGTATAATTCAGTTATTTGGCCTAATTTTCAGATATGTGAACCTTACATGCATGATGTGTTCGATGCTACCGTTATGTCGAATATACAATAAGTAAATAAAATACACATAAATATACATATATGTGAAATGAAAAATACACATGTATGCATGTAAAGTTGAATTGAATGAAAACTTTCTGATGACGTTGCTATTACTATGCGGCCTTTTTATTACACCTTTTTTTTTTTTCTTTTCTTTTTCTTTATATGTAAGTAGAAAGAAACTGTAAAGATGATTCCAGAATATTCGAAAATCGTTTCTTTTTTTTTACTTAATTTAATATATTTTAAGAAAATAAAATGTTTTTCTTAATTTTGGCAATAAACAAAATTATCTTTATCAAGCTAAAATCCAATTAGAAAATTTAATGAAAAAATAAATTTTACATGTACAAATGGTTTAACTTTAAAGAGTCTACTAAAAAAAAAAAAAAAAAAAAACATGTTCAAAAAAAAAATTTTCTCAAATAGAACTTACATTTAATTAATTTTTTAATCCTAGTATAAATTAATAATCCTTTCTCCGATTTAATTAAAAAGTATTTTATTTCACCTATTTAAATTCACTTAAAATCCCGTTCACTTTAATTAACTTTAATTTCACTTTAAAAACCAAAAAAAAAAAATTATATTCCTTTTTAGATACTTTTAATACACTATTCTCAATGATTACTTTACTCTGTTCTGTTTCTGGTTTCTGTTGTGTTACTCCGTTTACTAATGAATTCTGAATTTAAATGATTTATTTTTTTCAATTGCTCGCTATTTTTACCCCTGAAATTCTTGGCGTGGTTTAATTTGATTGGTTTAAATAAATGTCACTTGGTTTAATTTGATTGGCCCACGTTAAAGAGAAATTCTCATTTTTAAAGATGATGAAAATAAATTTATTTATCGTTAATTTATTATAGGACACAAATGTCACTTGGTTGCTGTATAAATGAATGACCACGTATGGTAAAGAAAAAATAACCGTTTATATTTATCATGTTTACTATAATTTTGTTTATTATTTTTTTAAAATAAACAAAAATTAAAAATCAACAAAATTAAACATTTTTACTCTGGACTCTGGACATCCTCTTTATGAATGTTCCACAAAATTCCAGTAAATTCTAGAAAATCATTTTTCAGCCATAACAAAAAAATTAAATAACAGCTGTTCCAAATTTTCAAATATCTATAATTTTATAGCAAATCATTTTACATTTATGAAAAACTTAACGAACGATATAAAATTGTGATGGATAAATTAAATTTGGACCATGCGGGAATTGGAACACAATGTCAATAATATTAAGGCTTCATGTACACGGAGATTTCTTCGCTTTAGCAGTTCACAATTTTTACATTAATAACATTATCTATTTCATTTTATTAATTATCATTCATTTTATGTAAATAATAAAATTCATCAAGATTTCTATACAGATTTTTTTCGGCAAGTTGTGTAAATTTATGTAATTCAGCTATATACGTTTCTTTTACAAATGGCTCTGCTCTGATACTGATTGCCACTGATTGCTCATGTAAACTATGCATGTAAACAAAAGAACACAGCGATAGCACAGATTCTATTTGAATTTGCCTGTAAAGTGTCATTTGTCAAAAGTATAAATATAAACACAACCCCTTTTTTTTATATTATTAAATAGAAATAACAAATAACAATTTCTTAAGTTTTAAAGACTTTCTTTTCTGTTTTAATTAAATTATAATTTATTACATTTTTTAAAGAAAAATTTTAAAAATAAATGAAAAATGGCCACACAAAGGCCAGTAACTCAATCAAAGGAAGACTTACTTAAATTGTATAATGCTAGGCTCAAAGAGGATGTAAAAAGCATGTTAAAAAATTTTGAAGGTAAATCCATTACTTTGCATATACATACAAATAATTTACTTAATTAAAAAACAATTTTTAGAAATTATAAAATTAGCTAGAGGTGAATCAGATTCTCAATTATCAAAAATAACACAATGCGAACAGGATACATTCGAAATGCAATGGAGAGCTGCTAATATTGGTATGCAGTTTGAATGAAATTTCGTTTAAATTTGATCGATTTTATATGTTTTTGTTATCTTTTTGCTTTTATTTTTAGTAAGAGCTGGTGAATCATTAATGAAATTAGTATCTGATATTAAACAATATTTGATATTAAATGATTTTCATTCAGTTAATGATGCAATAACAGCTAATTCACAATTATTTCGTTCCACGCAAATTGAATGTGATAAAAAGTTAATGACATTAAGAGATGAAATGGCTATTGATTTATATGATTTAGAAGAAGAATATTATACTAGTATCTATAAATAAAAAGTACCTAATTTAATTTTAACTTAATATCCAATCTAATTTTCTGGATTCAAATGAACTCGGCTAAATTAAAGGATTACTGTTTATTAAAATTGATTCCTTAGAAAATAAAATACAAAAATATTTAATTAAAAAAAATTCTGTTTCATTACTCCACACACAAAAAAAAAATTAATACATTTTTGTAATTTTTATTTAACAATCCTGTTTTTTTCATAAAATCATTTTTTTATCAATAGTTGCCCACTTTTATCATTCATATAATAGAAGCTAATGCTTTAGCACGTCTATCAGTATTTTGGAATAATGCTCGTATTAAGTGTTTAATCTCATCAGCTTTAAAATTCAGTGTTAATGGTCCTTTACCTTCTGACCATTCTTCAGTTATATCTAATAATGATGCACCTAATATCATTTTCAATTGAGTTAATTTCATCCAAGTTTTAACATCATATACTTGCAACTTATCCTTTAAAAATAATATTTAAAAAAAATTATTCAAAAACATAACATAAAGAAATATTAAAAAATGAAAATGTTTATACATACTTGAAATAATGATGGTGCTCGATCAATTATTATCGAACATATTTCAATTAAACCATTGGCTACTGATTCTGATATATCTTCAACAGATAAAATTTTTTTAATTATTTCTGAACAAAAATCATTCAACAAATTACACATCGTTTTATTATAAACTGAATCTGGTAATATTGTCTGCCAAACATTTTTCAATAAATCTAATTGTCTTAAACATTGTCGTATAATTTTTTGTGGTATTGTATCTAATTCAGAAATAGAATCAGATAAATCTGAAAGTAAAATACAAAAAAAAAAAATGAATTGAAAATTTTGATATTATTTTAATATAATTTTTATATTTCTTACCAAATCCTTTTAAAATTTCCATTAATTGTATTTGTTGATTTTTTATTTGATTTGATAAATGTTCATTACCCAATTTACGTAAATTATTAACAAATTTATCAATTGATTCAAGTTTTTTATAGCAATTATTTTGTAACCAATATGATAAATACATACAATTATTATGAAATAATGCTGTTTGTTGTGGTATATTTATTAATAATTTTTCATGAAATTTCTGTACATCTTCTAAATAATGTGTTAATATAACTGGTATTGTTGATAATAAACGTTCAGATATTTCATCATCAGCATCACTATTCTCAGCTTGTCGTAATACATTCTCCATTAATTCAATTAATTCCTTTAATAAAATAAAAATAAAAAATTAATAAAAATGAAAATAAAAAACAAAAATGATTATTACAAAAAAATAACTTACAATTGTGCTTTTTGATACCATACATCTTGGAAATACTAATAAATCATCTGATACAGCTGAATTTGATCCATCCGATGATAATGGATTATTTTCACTAATTAATGTCATATCATGTAAATCTTTTTTCATAATATTAATTGAATTATCTAATATATTTGTACAAAAACGATTACGAAATAAAATTTTTATTTTATTTGAATAAATTTTTAAATCATCATCAGTATCATTTAATATGTGATAAGATTTTAAGCATTCATCAAATTTAATAATATCATCAATTATTGTTGTTTTATTCATTTCATCAATTGTATCTGGTATTGAATACATAATACATTCATTTATAATTAAATTTAATAATTTCTCTTTCATAATATTACCAAATATATTGAATACATAATAATTTGTTGATAATTTTATATTCATTTGATTTAAACATTTTAATATTATTTGTATATTATTAAAAACAATTTTATAATTTGGACGTAAATCATCACCTAAATCTTTTAAACTATATGATAAAAATAATTGTATATAATTTGGATCAATACCAACATTTGATATTGTTAATGTTGCTGTTGATGTTGTTACATTACTATCATTATTTTGATTTGAATATATTGATTGTTCATCATCATTATTTTTTAAACCAATCAATTCAATAGATACTGGTTTTGTAACAATCGGTTGAAATACATTATCAATTAAAAAATCACATATCTTTTTTGGATTATATTTAACATTAAATAATGATAATAAAATTTTTCTTAATTCATCATCATTTTTAATTATTTTAATTATTATTGATTTTGTATTTTGAAATAATTTCTCATTAAATTGTATTAATTGTTCAAAACGTTGTTTTAAATTATGTAATAATAATTCAGATTCAATATGATATTTAATTTTTATATTTTGATAACAATCTAATTGTATTAATAATTTATCTTGTGTATCAATTATTAATAATTTAATTTTATCAATAATATCCATTATATCTAAATATTCATTATTATTTTTTGATTCATCTAAATTATCAAATAATTTATCAATTTTTATTAATTTATATGATAATTTTAAACCAATTATTATTTCATTTAATTCATCAATATATAATTTTAATTCATCTGTTGATTTATATAAATTAATTTTTGTATCATTTTCAATTGTTTGTAAAATATTTTCAACCTTAAAAAAATAAATGAAAAAATTATTTAACATTGTTTTAATTAATAAGAAAACAAAAATAAAATAAAATTTTATTTAAAATTTTCATTTTAACTTACTTCTTTTATTAATTTTTCACCTTCAGCTATAAGAATTTCATTACTACTTGAATTTAATAAAAAATTTGTATAATTTGAATCAATATAATTTCTTGTTTCTTGTTGATATTTTTTTATTTCATTTAATAATTTTGTTATAGATTTTTTAGCATCAATAATTGTATCATTATTAAATGATGTTGTTTCTATAATGTCAGAAATTGAATCCATATTTCTTTTTACCAATTGTTATCGAACTTGTTTGTTTTTGTTCTTTACACCTTTTGGATTGTAATTATTTTAATTTCTAAAACTCAATTATTAAAATAATAAATTTATAAACATTAAAATGCAATAAATTGAATTAAAATATGTAGTGTAATTTGCAACGTTGTTATTTTTTGCGCTTGAGATTTGTTGATCACTCATCTGTATATTTTTATCCGTTAAAAATAATTGTCATTTGCAAAATGTCAAAATAATTTTAAATTTTTTTTTTACCTGTATTTACCATTATTATTCATTGTACCACTATTTCTATTAGTTTTTATTGTTTTTAATATTGTTGCATATGTATATGAAAATCTGGTACAAAATTCGTTAATTTGAAAATTATTTTTGTACCAGAAAAATAAAGATTGAATTTTAATTTAAAATGAATTAAATTTCCATCCAATTCTTGTTACAAGATTTTTTTTTCAAATTTTTATACATACATACATATGTATGTATGTAAATACATACTTACAATATACATGGATCATTGTATATTATATGGATCTTGCATTTATATGTCCAATGTCTACTAACATTCATCAGCATCATCAGCAATGGCGCAATAGCTCATAATGTGAGCTTGGACCTAATCATTATTACTGATGATTCTTCACGACAAATCTATCATACAAGCACCTATGTACGTTATTACGTTATTTAGTTTAACGTCCACTAACATTATCTGTTCTTATTATTCTGTTACCTATGACGAATTCAATTCTTATTTCTTATCCTTCATTTTTCAGTTATTTTGTAGTTAATTAAGAATTATTCATCAATTAAAATTATATCAAAATATTTTCTATTTTTTTTTTTTAATTAAAACAAAAAAATTTCGATTCCATCATGCTTCATAAAAACAATTTAACCTTTGGTTTTTTTTTTTTCTTCCTTTTATTTAAAATTTATTTTTTTTCTTTTTTTAACGAAACGAAGAATGTTTTATATATAATTTACGAAATTACAAATTTAATCCCTTAATTAAATCATTAATTATATTATAATTTCTATTATTTGTGTATGTGTAATTTATTCTAAAATCTTAATTTATAGATTATTTAAGAAAAAAAATTAAAAATATGAAAACTAACATATAGCACATAATTTTGAAATACATTTCTTATAATTATTTACAAAGACAATTTAAAAGAAAAACAAAAAAAAAATATTTTCATTAAAATACAAAAATAAAATAAAAAATTAAAACTTTCTTTGTAACACGTATCATATGTATCTATAATTTTTTTTTTTTTAATTTCTACTTTAATTTAATGAGTGTAGAAGCCCCCCATCATATTTCTTAATATTATTTTTATGCTTATGAATTTTAACTAAAATCGAAATTTTCTTGTTTTATTTCATATTCAGTTTTTATTTATTTTTTTTAACTAGATATATTTTTCTTCTTTTTTTTTAAACTAAATGTTTATGCAAATAAATGATTTTTTAAAATTTGTAATTTATGAAAAAATTATTTGGTTAAAAATAACTGCAAAATTAGATATGCACATTTTAATTTTGTTTTTTCTTTTACATTTCTTATTTTAAAATATAAATAAATAAGTGTACAAAAAAAAAAAAAAAGAATTTCATTGTTTTTAAGGAATAGAAAAAAATCATGAGGAATGAATTTTTAAATTGTTTTGTTTATAAAATTTTTGTGTTTTACGGTTTGTAAATTTCACTTATTTTTATTTGATTTTATAAATTAAGACAAAAAACAAAACATGAAATGTAAAAATAAATGTACATATTTTAAGTCGAGAAAATAAAAAATAAATGTTGTTTCCTTCTTTTTTTTTTCTTTTGAAAAATTTTTCATTTTATGTTCAATCTTTAAGCACAAACAGTGTTTTGTTCTTAATTTGTTTTTTCTTATTTATATTTTCTATTTTTTATATTTGTAATTATAATTTGTTTTAATTCATTCTTTTTTTATTCTTTCTTTTTTTTAAATTCTATTTGGACGATCATGATTTTCTCCTTCCTCGTCTTTTTGTGGTCCACGCTGTAATTAAATAGAAAAGAAATAAAAATCGATGTCATCTTTAAAAAAAAAAAAACAAAAAACAACAAAACACAAGCAACACTTAAAGCACATAAAAAATCAAAACTTTTAGTTTTCTCTTTTTTGTTTTCTTTAAAAAAAAAAAAAATGTTATTTTACTTCGTTTTATTATTATTTAAATTATTTAAGTTTCTTTAAAGATTCTTGCATATTATTACGAATGAATTAAATGAAAAAAAAAAAAAAAATTAATAAATTAATTTTGTTAAAAATTACAAAAAGGAAAAAACAAAAATCTTATTGTAACAATGAAATGGTAGATTTATGTATTTATTTATGATTTTATCTTATGTCAAAGTAGTTGCACAGGCTGAAAGCATTTCAAAAAGAACTATAAACCAATGGTACAGTAAAAATTGGAAATTTGTAATTTCTCTAAATTAATAAGTCAATTTAAATACCAGTTACATAATTCATTATTTAAATTTTAAACATTTTTTTTTGTTAAATTGACCTTTCAATTGAGAATTTAATGCAACATCCACAGTATTATGTTAAATCTAATTAATTAATGAAAAGAAAAACATTTATTTCATGAAAACGAGAAAAAACAAAAAACTTAAACTGTTTTTTTGATTATATGTTATTTTGAAAAATTAAAAAATGTTAAGAACAAAATCATTTTTAAACTTAATAATATAAATCCATAAATTCTAAATTAAAAATCATAAAATAAAAATAAAGTAAATGTAAAAGGTAATAAAAAAAAAACTAAACAAAAAAAAAAGAAAGGAAAAATAAGTAATAAAATTTTTTCTAATTAAATTCTTTTTTAATAGTATTTGTTATATAAGTAATATATAATTAGAATGAATTGGATTGCATATTTTCTTTAAACAATTATTATTATTTTTTACAATAAAAAATGAAACATATTCCGCTTTAATTTTTATGATATTTTTTTGTTATCATTTTTCATTTTACATTACAGAATTGTTTCTTTTTTTATTTCTATTGTATTTATTTTATTTTTTTTTTTCTAATTTATTTTTTATTTTTTAAGTTTTGTTTTTATGTAGATGTTTAAAAATATTTTTTTGTATGTAATTTTTTTGTGTTTTCATTTTAAATTTACCGCTCGAAGAGGCATTTTAAAATTAGCTGCTGCTTGTAATTGAATTTGATACGCTAAACTGTGAATTTTGAATCCATATAATCTGTTGAAACAAAAACAAGATCAACTTTACTTTTTTTATTTTTTAATTGTAATTTAGCATTTTGTATATAATTTATACGTATTTCTTTTTACCTTGGTACAAATTGATTGGTGGGGCGCTTAGGACGATATTCTGGATGTACCATAAACAACATATGAGGAAATCCAGTTCCAAAATATGCTCCGTCTGTATGATGATGACGTGACGATTTTGGTGTATAAACATCAATACATTTTGGGCAATATGATTTAACCATTGCCTCTCCAGGAATATCCGATAGACCTTTTGGTTTTTGTCAGCAAACAAAAAATAAAAATAAAAATAATATTAGAATTTAAAAAATTAACAAACACTTAGAAATGTAAAAAAATAATAATAATTTTTCACCTAACGGCAACATTGGCTGACTTTCACAATAAACTCGTGGGCAATGACCAAAATCACCAGTTTGATATTTTTCTATCATTTGAGCAATACCTCGATTTGTTAATATATATCTAGCATGAATTAAACCATATAACATTTCGGCTGCTTGTTCTGTCATATCAGATTGATGGGGATTATCTTCTAGTTCATCTTCTACAAAAAACAAAAAAAAAAAAAAAAAAATTATAGAACATTTTTTGATTAAAATTTATAATTCGAGAATTCGAATTTAATTTTTACCTGGTTCTAAATCTAATATCATATCAAGAGCTTGTCTATAATTTGGAACTTGTTCATTTAATCCAGTTAAATTAAATTTATCTTGAATATAATCTTCGTCCACCTTAAAAAAATGATTTCTAATTTACAAGAGTTTTACATTATTCACACAAAACATACCTCACAAAAGAATTCATTTCCACGTAATCCACAAAACCATGTTACCCAGGATACTTCCTCAGAGCTGCTCATTTTTCTATTAAATTATATTAATATAAATTTTTAAAAATTTTCAAATTATTTTAATTTTTAGATAAGAATGTAAATTATAAATGGTAGAAAAAAAAAAACGGTGTAACATTAACAAAAACTAACGATTGTATACAAAAAAAAAAAATTTCTAGAATATCTTGGATTAGTTGTCTTTTATATAAAATTATGATAGAATGATGATAATCTATACTGCACTACTATGATAAATTAAAATAATAAATTAACCTAACTTTTTTTTTATATTATCAAATCGTACAATATTGCAATAATCAAGAACAGTACAAATTTCAAATAAATGTTAAGAAAAAAGAAAATTTTTTGAAAAAAAAAAAAAGAAAGTTCTTCATGCAAAGAAAATAACATACATAAACATTTGTATAAAAAATAAATATTTTGTCACTTAAAACAAAACAAAAATAAATTATTTGAAATATTATGTGTTGAAATTAAATCACAATCAAATATAAAAATTTCCAAGAAAATTTCATCACTCAGTTTTACTAATAAAAAAATAGACCAATTTTTTTTTTTTTTTTCTTACAAATAATTAAAAAATCAACTTTCTATTTTCTATTTAATATAAAATAAAATGCATTTTGTATATAAATTTTTTAAAATAAAATAAATAAATAAAATATGTATGCACTATGCGGCATCATAACATGATGATATGGGTGTCAAGTTAAAGGAAGGTATTTATTGTGATGTGCAAAAAAATAAATACAATAAAAATTCATTTTAGAAAAAAAAAAAAAAAACATTTTTTTTGTACTAGAACTTTAACAATTTTTTATTTAAACACTTAAATTTTTTTTTGTATGTACGTACGATTATTAATTATTTGAAAATTACTAAAAATTTATATTTTTCCTAATTTATTTAGATGAACACTATTCAATTTAATTTGATTTGAATATATTTATAATACCCTATTATTTTTTGTAATGTTTGTATAATACTTATAGAAAATGTTGAATAAGCTATTTTATTAGTTTTTTTTTTTTTTTTTTTTTTTGATTTGCTTGATCTTTATTCTTTAAACACTTTCAATTCAACACATAAAAAATAATGGATTATATGTAAAAAAACAAAATGTACTAAAATGTACTGTAGTACTTATATATTTCTTCTTTTTCTAGTAAAAAAAAAAATTCCTTACATTTTATGACTTTTTTTTTTAGCTACAAAAGAACTTTTTTAATTAAATTATAATTTTTTAATTACTCAATATAAATACAAAAATATATCTTTTATATAATTCACTTTAAAAAATTGATTTTTTTTTAATATTTTTAAATAGAATTTTTTTTTATTTTTTATATAGTAATTATCACAAAATTAAAATGTGGATTTTTTCTTTTACCTTTTGATGCTTTGGCCAGCCACGCTTATTGAATTCTTTTAGATTACGTTTATACCGAACCGAAATTTTATGAATTGTCAAATTTTTATAATGTATGGCTATATGGAAATGGAATAGAATAGATTGATGTAAAAAATGGCATATAAAATATATTAGTGACCAGGGCTACCAAATAAATAAAAATATTGTACACCACATTGTGCCCATTTTGAACAATGTTGTAGCTGTGAAGTGGAGAAAAGTAATCGGTAAGACAGTGCATGTTGTACATATAATGGTTTGTGTGTTTTTTCTGAAAAAAAGTGCTAAAGTGCTTAAATGTCAATTTACTGACAATTTTCGTGTTTACAAACATAAATAATCCTCAGCACTACAGCCCTTTATGAGCCTTGGCTTAATCATCATTACGATGATTTTTCATGACAATTTAATCATACGTGCACCATGACGTGCACCTACAGTTGTACGAAGCGCTGGACATGTGATCTCTAAAAATGATGTTTAAAAATTTGTTTGAGAATTTGCTTGATAGTGTGTATTTATGATTGAAAAGCATAATTGCAAGCATGCTTGCAAACAAATTTGCTCATGTATGGCCAAGGTTACAAATTCCCATATATTCCAAATTATTTTAAAAATTCAAATTGTTAAAAGAAAAATTAAAATTCAGCAATTTTTAAAAGTTCAAGAAATTATTATGAAAACCATGCATTACATTTCATATTTCATCATTTCATACAAAAACAATGAACTTATCATTTTAGCTAGATTTATCATAATTGTCGGGTGTACTAAAAAACCTACTTTACTAATTCTTTTTAACCATTTAGTTCTTTAGAACTTTAACATTTAACCGCATTCCGCACACATTCTAAACACGCTCACTGCAGTAGAACGATAGCACTGATTGCAGTTAGTTGTCAAACTTTTTTTTAGGTTCTGTTTACATACAAACATTCCTTACTTCTTGAGTTGCAAGTTTGAACACATGGTAATTGAATTGAACTATTGAAGTAAAGGAAATTGTATAATTTTAAAAAGTGTTATTTTTAAATAAATAATCAAAAAGGATGTCTTTAAATTTAGTTAAAATAAAAAACAACAAAATTAATACTAAAAACAATAAACCAAAAAAAGTAAGACGATATTTTGATAATTCAATTGAGAATGAATTCAACAGTAAACAAAATGATGATAATGAGACACAACAAAATAATGAAGAAATTATTGAAGTTTCATTACGTGAAAAACCATTAAATAAATTTAGACGAAATAATAAAAAAATTAAACCACGAAAAATTAGTAAAGAACTTTTCGAAAAATATTCACGTGGCGAGCAAACTGATGAATCTGGTGTTAAAACAAAATATTTTAAAGAAAAATTGAAACGAAAAGAGATTTATTTAGAATATGCAACTGAACAAGCAGCACGTACCGAGATTTTATTAAATGAAGAAAAAGGGTAATTATTTCAATACAAAAAAGTGATTAGTAATTTAATTCTGAATTTATTTAATTTTTTAGATTTATTGTTCCTGATGAAGAAGAATGTACAGCAAATTTTAGTCAAAATCAAATTATTAAAAATGTATGATTTAGAACTATACGTAGTCAAAAGATTTAATAATTTTTGATTGTGTTTTCTTTTTGTCAATAGGTTGATATCACAGCAGCCTCAAAACACTTTAAACTTTCATTAGATTTTGGCCCATATAACCTGCGATATACAAAAAATGGTCGTCATCTTTTATTAGGCGGGAAGATGGGACATATAGCTGCTTTTGATTGGGTTACAAAGAAATTGCATTGTGAAATGAATGTCATGGAAGAGGTTACTGATATAACATGGTTACATATTGAAACAATGTTTGCGTGTGCACAAAAACGTTGGGTGTACTTTTATGACGAAAAAGGAACTGAAATTCATTGTGTTAAAAAGTTGTATAATGTAAATAGAATGGAATTTTTGCCATATCATTTCTTATTAGCTACGGCTAGTTCAGAAGGTTTTTTATCATGGCTTGATGTATCAATTGGAGAAATAATGGGACATTATAATTCAAAATTGGGTGATATACGTATTATGCGACAAAATCCAGCCAATGGTGTTTTATGTATTGGTAGTGGTAATGGTGTTGTTTCAATGTGGTCACCGAAAGTTCGTCAACCATTAGCTAAAATGTTATGTCATTCTACACCGATGTCAGCATTAGCTGTTGATCCAAAAGGATTACATATGGTAACAAGTGGTTTAGATAGAAAAATTAAAGTATGGGACATAAGGCAATTAAATGGTCCAATAGCTGAATACAGTTTAATGATGGCAGCAAAAGAAATTGATGTATCACAAAAAGGCTGCCTTGCATTTTCATTAGGAAACGTTTGTGAAATATATTCACAAACGGTTATTGATAACAATAAAACTGAATCGTATCTACGATATAAAGCTGATGATTATATTTATGGTCTGAGATTTTGTCCTTATGAAGATGTTCTTGGTATTGGTACTGGTAAAGGTTTTACATCAGTTTTAGTACCAGGTTCTGGTGAACCAAATTATGATGCCTTCGAAGCAAATCCGTTCCAAACAAAATCACAGCGACGTGAAAATGAAGTACATGCTTTGCTTGAAAAAATTCCATGTGAATTTATTACATTGGATCCAAATGAAATAGCTGGTGTTGATGTTGAAACATTAAAAGAAAGAACTGAATCTAAAAAAAGAATTTTGTTTATTAAACCACCAACAATTGATTTCAAGAGTAGGCGAAAAATGAAAGGCAAAGGTGGTTCAGTTAAAGCAGCTAAAAACAAACAAATTGTTAAAGATGCAGCAAGAAAGGTAATAAGAAATTTTTAGTAAATTGCTTGAACTAATCGAGTTAATATTTTTTTTTCCTGCTTTTTATAGGAGTTCATTAAAGAAATACAAAAACATAAAAAAATGGTTATTGAAGCACATAAAGAAGGAAATGAAAATGAGAGTGAAGATTTTATACCATTGGACTCATCTTCAACGTCTGTTTTAGATCGATTTAAACCAAAAAAGAAGAAAGTGAACATTAGTTAATAATTTAAGAAAATATGGATTCAATAAAACATAATCAAATAATTTTTTTCTAGTTTATTAATTATTTATTTTTTATTTATTATTTACAAGGATAGGTGGTTAATTTATTTCTCTCTATTCTCAAAAAAAAAAAAAATCAAAAACAAAATAAAGAGATAGGAAAAGTTAACTGAACTGAATGCTCATATGTATGTGAAAACCATATAATGATGTATTGAATTGAAAAAACAACTGGTAAAAGCACAATTTAACATTACGTCGCTGTTCATTAATTATAAGCACTACCCTGTCAAAGTGGCTCAATAATTTTTGATACCACTGTGTACAGTGTCTGCTCCCCCTGGTAGACATGTAGCATGCGTTTTGGAAAAATAGATAAAATGACAGTTATGACAGTTTATTTTACATTTTCAAAATCTGAGATGAGTTTGTCTATAACTTCTACATATTAACATTTTAATCATTTTATTTAGTTTTGTGTTGTATTGACGTGTTGTGTTGTTGTGTAGCGTCTGTTTTGTTTTGATTTAATAATACTATATGTATATTCTAAAATCAAAATTAAATAAAAACAAAAATGATACTATCCAGTATTAATAAATTTATTTCAATTGATGAAATCGTTACAAATGATAGTGTAAGTAGAAAAAATTTATAAGTTATTCATAGTTCAAAGTAAAATGCTAGAAAAACTATAATTATATATTGTATCTTATTTTATTGAAAATATTTTATTAATTTTCTTGCATTTTAGCAAAATTACATTCATTTTGTAACGCATATTGATAAATTACTAAAAGTACCAGAGAATTGGAAATCAGTCATTTATACTTCAACGCATATTTTTAAATTTTTATGGCTAAAAGAAGATGTAAGAAAACAAACATATCTAGATTCTATGTACGTTTAAATTTGCATCACGATCTTTTAATTTTTTTTTGTTTTAGTCAATTGATCAAAGATATTTTCATGTTTTACAAAAAGATACAACAACAAAAATAACATTACCAAATGGTACTGTAATTGAAGTAACTATGTTTGAGATAAGTAAAGAAACAGGAAATCTGGCATTCCAT
This sequence comes from Anthrax anthrax, assembly GCA_963971155.1. NCBI lineage: Eukaryota > Metazoa > Arthropoda > Insecta > Diptera > Bombyliidae > Anthrax > Anthrax anthrax. The sequence continues at coordinate 5,401,608 of OZ020123.1, forward strand.
TTTAAGGGTAAATAAAAAATAATAACAAAGAATAAATGATAATTTAATAATGTTTATCTTTCCTTCAATTGTATAGAATCAAATAATAGTGTCGTTTATGTTGGTCCATTCACGCTATGTAATAAGTTATTATTAAATGATTGTTTTCGCAAAAATGTAATTGATGGTGTAGATTTATTGTATTTAGATAACACAAGAGCTAATTGTTCTGTTGAAACATCAACATGTCATGTTGGTCGTGAAATACAGTCTATTCTAAAGTATATTGAAAAAAGATTTCATTAATATTTTCTTTCAAATTAATTTTATTTATTTATTTTTTTTATCATTATAGGAAACATCCAGGACATCAAATTCTATTATATTTACCAGAATATGGTTATGAAGAATTGATATTAGCGTTATTGGTACAATATCGTTTTAAAATTTGTGTTGGTGTTTTACAATTAGAATTATTTAGTAAAAATCAATTACCAGTTCAATTCGAAAAAGATGTAAAAAATGCTGATATTATAATTGGTATTGATACAATAACAATTGATGAAATTAAAAAGTAAGTATCTGTGTACACATAAATATTGATGTCTAAAATGCTCATTTAGTTCCAACAAAGAAAAAATAAAATTTTTTTATATATGTAATTTTTATTTTTCATAGACGTTTTCAAAATTACAAACGTATAACAGTACGCATTATTGATTGTGATCAACAATTATATAATTATTCAATGGAATCAATTGGTTTATATCAAATTAATTGGTCACCACATCCATCGATATTGCAATTATATCAATTAATATCATTTGTTACACCACAATATATAATTGAAATATATAAGAATATGCCAAAATTACCACAAATTTTACGTGATTTGTGTTTACGTAAACGTGCAACATCACGTAGTGGTCAACAGCAACAGGAACAACTACATCAACAATTTAATAATGATAATGAAAAAATTAATGAAGTTCATAATGATAATAATTGTGTTGATATTGATATCAATACAAACAATATAAGTTTGAATAAAAAAACCAATAAAAATACAGGAATTAATATTACTGGTCACAATTATATAAAAATTGAAAGTAATAACAATGAATTACAAAAAAGAATACAAAATAATGAACAACAAACAAATAATGAAAACCATAATACAAAAAACACGGAAATAATTTCAATTAGTTCATCAGACAGTGAACTAAGTTATAATCAAAGAAGGGTTAAATTACCACGGAGGATACATAAAAATAAAAAACGAAGTAAGTTATATTATTTTAACATAGTTTTTTTTATTCATTGGATTTTCATTTTATTTTATTTTCTTAAATTTGTAGTAGTAGGAATTGTGACACCTAATATTGTTTCATCACAGTCCAATTATAATAATAACGGAAATCCTAACGTAGCGAATATCAGCCAAGAAATATCAACAAAAAATAGCCATAATAACAATCTACTAGAAATGAGTATAATTAATAGTGACCACGAAAATGAACAGTAATATCTCTTTTTTTTTTTTCAAAATATTTTTTTTCATTTTTCTTCTTTTTTAAATACTTTTTTTTTTCATTTTTCTCCTTTTATGAAAAAATAAGGAATGATTCTTCATCTACATCATCGGTAATTAGCGATGACGAAATGTCCTATAATAAAGATAATTTGTTATCTACTTCATTATCAAGTGATAAAAGTATTCCAAAAATAATTACTAAAAAGTAAATTTCATTTTTTAGCAGTTATTGTAAAAAAAAGAAGAAGAAAATTAATTTTTATTCTTCTATTCTCTTTGTAGAAAGAAGCAAAGTAAAAAAACTGAATATTTAAATACAGATGATAATCCGAATTCATCGCCTGTTCACAACATATTTAGTAATTACGACGATTTGTCATCTATTTCATTATCAAGTAATGGAAATATTTCAAAAATAAATCAAAAAAGGTAAATTTTGTTTTTTTAAATACATAAAATCATATAAAACAATTAATGTAAAAAAACAAAACGGTAAATATGTACGTTTCATTTAGTTAGCTGGTAATATAAATTTAATTGATTTTTGAGCTTTACATTATAAATTATCAGTTAAAAGACTAGAAAACCTATAAAAATTGTACATATTTTTCAATGCTGTTATTGTACATAAAAGTATGTTATTAATTATGTGCACATACATAGACATTGTCATTGATTGTAGATTATAAGAGAAAAAATGAAAGTAGAAAATGCACATTATACATGAAATATTTTCATAAGCATAGATAAAATATTTCACATTTCATATATATATATATTCATGCTTATGAAAATTTAATACTTCCTTGTATTGATGAATAATATTTTAAGGTCAATTTAAACATTGTTTTAGTAAAATTCTTATGTAATTAGTTTTCATAAATGTAACTGATTTTTTTCCCTTTTTTTTGTAATTTTAGGCGACAAATTTCACCATCAAAAGAAAGTAGGAAAAAAGAAAAAAATGATAAGAATATGAAAACCAACCGAAAAAATAAAATGAGAAAAAATACAAGGTCAATCGAATTTTTAAAACAAATAAATAAAAATTTGAATTTAATATAACAATTTTATATTATTTTATATTTTTAGAAAAAATAATGAAATTAACAATAGCGAAAATGTTAATTTAATTAGAGATAAAATAAAAATGAAATTTGGTATTAGACAACGTGGAATAATTTATGCTGATGATTAAACTTTTGTTTTCCAATGGCCATTATTTTTGAGCCAGTTAATGTTCATCAAATTACATTTATATTCTTATTAAATTAAAATAATTTAAATTACTAGTTATAAGTATATTGTACTATATATGGAAGTAAAATTAAAAGTTTTGTGTTCAATTTTTTTTTTTTTTCTTGTTTTTTTAATGGGAATAAGAAATTTGTGTCTTTATAAATAAATATTTAAAAAAAAAATTTTTTTGTTATTTGAAATACGTTAAAAATTAAAGGTCGAATGGTGAAGGTCATAAATCAAAGTTGATTTCTTAAATTTTAATTCAGCTAAAGGAAAATACTACAGAAATCAAGATTCAATCTTTACATAAAATAAAAATAAAATATTAAAAATTAAATTTTAAATTAATTTAAAAAATATTTTATATACACATTTTCATTTATATTTATTTTTTATTTCTTTTTATTATTATTGAAGAAATAATACAAAATTTTATTCATAATTTTGAATTATTTCAAAATTTTTACTGGTAACATTTTATATGGCAACATTTATATGAAATGAAGAAGAAGATATTAGAAAAAGCTCATTTATACCAATTAGAAATGAAATATCCAAGTTGAAATTTTTTGTATATGTTGGCATATGGGAATAACAGGAAATATGATATAAAATTAAAAAAGATGAAATGAAACATCTACATATACTTACTTCCATAATTATTTCAAATTCAATAAATTTCTATTTAAATTTTTTTATTCAGTCGATCATTAATATCCGCTCAACTCAATCAAAGTGCTGTGGTTGTTCCAATAGTGAAGTGTTTTGTGGCAAGCCATCATATAAAGGCTGCTAAAGTATAATAAAAAAATTATAATAGAAAAAAAAAATATATAATAAAATATAGTATAGTGATCTTATTAAAAGCATTACTTGCAAAATAAATTAATATTCTCTTTTTAAATTAAATTTTTAAACACACAGAACAAAAAAGGTATGAATTTATTTTCTTTAAAAAAAATTTTTCTTTTTTTTTTTTTTACAATAAATTTCACTTTATTAAATTCAATAAGCACCACGTAATAGATTTACGTAATCTTTTTCTCTTTTAGAATTGCAAAAAAAAAAAATTTTTTTTTTGTCAATCCTTTTTCTTTTGTGTCAATGTCAATTCTATAGTGGTTATTAAAGGCTATTTAGAAAATTTTTAATAAGAAAAAAAAAAAAATAATTTTTCATATTTAATAATTTTTGGGGTATTTTCTTTTTTTCTTATTATCTAATCTAATTAATTCCATATAAAATGCATAATTTTCTTCTTTAAAAGAAAAATTGAAAATTTATTTTCCAATTATGTAACCTATTTTCAAGGATTTTTAGAATCGATTGAACATTCAATAAATGAATGGGGGATTTTCATTTTAATTCTTTAGAAAATTCATTTTATCGAGGGCAGTATCCGACATACATGCATTAATTTAAATGATAAAAATTATCTACTTATTTGCATTTTATACACAAGGTATAAAATAAAATAAAAATTCTCTAGTGTCTGCAAAAAAAGAAAAAAAACGAATGCCATAAAAATGAAATTTCAAAGTTCAAAAATTATTAATTCACACATTTCGTGCTCAATGTATGTTTGTACTTTGCGCATGTGTATTTTCTTTTTTTTAATTCGATTTTCCTTTACCTTGGCAATCGATTAAAGAAAAGTATTTTACTTTTTTTTTTTATTATTTCGAAATAATTCATATGATATAATACTTATACACAGTACAAACAGTTGACATACATAACTGAAAAAAAAAAATAAAAATTTTATTCTATTTTATTTTAGTATACGGTACTTGTACATACATATATTTTCATTTTTCATTTTTTGTATTATAAAATAGAAGACACGTGATTTATAAAACTTGCGGCCATTTTAATATAATTTTATTTCGTTTTTCTAAACAATTTTCGTCAATTAAGCGACAAACCGAACTCAGAATACACATACATACAGTTGTACAATCATACAACCAAACAACAATAAGAACACACGGTTCTTTTCCTATAATCATATAATTCAAAAGTTACACCGAATAATACGTACATACATACATGTAAAAAGCGAAAAATGAAAATCCAGTTTTCGTCATCGGCATTCGTCAGCATCAATTTTGTATAATGTGTATACGATAAAAATTATATTTGATTTGAATGAAACCGTCGAATTGTATATGGCATGTGTAGGTATACACATGTAAAAAATGCTGACTTTTTGATTTATATTAGCCCATAATGGGGAAGAATAAAAAGTATGAATGGAAAAATTTCGTTATTTCATTAGACAGATTGTTGTTTTTCTTATTTCAAATTTCTTATGTCTACAACATACAATTAAATATTCGAAAGAAAAAAATGACAAAATAGTACGCCAGATGCCTATGCCAACATTGCCAACCAGTCTTTACGTATAGTTACATACATATATGCATATCTTTTATACGTGTGTAGAAAAGAAACCTGTGTGTATCTCACAGACTCACCTACAATCTACACACTATATACTGATAATATGATGTACATACATTACACGTTTGCCGTGGAGTTTGTAAACGTCAAATAGGTACTCGTTATTCATGATATATGTAATCTCTATCTCATATACATGAATACAATATGTCTATAGATTAAATTAAATAATTTTCCCTTTTTTTCATTACAAATATGATGTACAAAAAGTGTGAAATGAAAAAACACGAGGTTGTTAATTATTTGAACCGAAAGATCACCGTCATTTAGACGAAATGAGAAAGTGATCGTTTTATAATAGATGTATGCGATAACAACTAAATATGTGATAATATGAAATAAGAAAAAAATAAAATAAAATAAAGTCCTTATCAATTAAATAGAAATTTAAAAAAAAAAATAAATAAAAATAAAAGCTTAATCATAACATGATGATGCATCTTTATCATTATGAATTCAAATGATGAAGAAAAATTTACGATATAAGGCAGAGTTACGTAATCAATTTGTTTAATACTATGTACCTACATAGTATTGACTATGTCAGAATCTGTATTTTTTGTATTGATACAAAATCAACAACGCAAAAAATTCGAAAATTTTCAAAACTATTTTAAATAAATTTTTAAATTTGTTAAAGATAAAAAAAAAAGAAAATAATAAAAAATTATATTAGATATAATCGTATGTAAAACATCATGTGTAAAGAAAAACAAAAAACGACGAATTTGTACTTATAACAAAATTTAGCATCGACCACGACAAGTGGAATATTTACTATGGCATTGTTGTTAATGATCTATTTTCAGAATTTTTTTCACAACCACTTTGTATTGGTTTGTACGCTAACCTAAATAATTAAATTAAAAAATAAGAATTTTTGCCAAAAAAAAAATGTTTTTTTTTCTTACATTTCTGTCCATCTATTGAAGAAATTCATCTATTAATAGCCTTTTTTTTGTTTTCAAGTTCACATCACATCACGTCATATAACATTCATCCTATCTTTTTGTAGGTATGTATCTGAAAAAAAAAAAAAAAAATCCGAACTTTGTAATTGAATGTAATCACACAATTTAAAAACATTTAGCACAAGTGTTAGAGAGCAAATGTGTACACATACACGATTACACGAGGCTATTTAATTGTTGTTGATTCTCCTCGTGCACGATATCTATTATTATCATGATCACTAAAAAATGTGATTACGAATGTGATTTTTTGTTTATGTAATAATCACTTATTTCTTCTGCAGTTTTTTTTTTTTCTTTCGTTAAAAACAAAATTGAACAATAGAATTGTTTTGATCAAAATCAGTAGTTATCTTTTGTAGTTGGGACCGTTTCTCTCATAAATCCTACAAGTAAATTTTTTTTTGGGCAAACCTTTTCTTTTTAAATAAAATTTCTATTAATTTTTTTTTTTTTTTTGTTATTAAAAATTTTAATTTTTTTTTATTTTTATATTTTAATAAAATAGTATCAAAATGGGAGCAGGATTAGCAGATCCAGTTGCTTTTTTAAAAGACTTTGCAGCCGGTGGTATTTCAGCCGCAATATCAAAAACTGCTGTAGCACCAATTGAACGTGTTAAATTATTATTACAAGTACAGCATATATCAAAACAAATTGCAGCTGATAAACAGTATAAAGGAATGATCGATTGTTTTGTTCGAATTCCAAAAGAGCAAGGTTTCCTTTCATATTGGCGTGGTAATTTAGCTAATGTTATCCGTTATTTCCCAACACAGGCATTAAATTTTGCCTTCAAGGATAAATATAAGCAAGTAAGTATACATAATAATAGTAATACACGTACATATATAAAGTTTCAAATGTTTGAGATATATTAACAAAAAATATTAAAAATTATTTGTAGGTTTTCTTGGGTGGTGTAGACAAGAAAACCCAATTCTGGCGTTATTTCCTTGGTAATTTAGCATCTGGTGGTGCTGCTGGTGCAACATCATTATGTTTTGTGTACCCATTAGATTTTGCCCGTACCCGGTAAATAAATAATTTGTCGTTATTCTTTTGTTCTTATGTATATAATTTTTATTTTTTAATGAAAAATATTTTCTTTTATATAAAGTTTGGCCGCTGATATTGGTAAGACCGCTGATCGTGAATTTACTGGCTTGGGTAATTGTATTGCAAAGATTTTCAAATCTGATGGTATTGGCGGATTATACCAAGGTTTTGGAGTATCTGTCCAAGGTATTATTATTTATCGTGCAGCATATTTCGGTTTCTATGATACCGCACGTGGTATGTTGCCTGATCCTAAGAACACACCAATTTACATTAGTTGGGCCATTGCTCAGGTAAATAAACAAAAACAATTTTACATCAATGAAAATATTAAATCTAAAGTTGTATTAAAATAAAACAAAATTTCCCTTTTATAGGCTGTAACAACAGTCGCTGGTATCGTATCATATCCATTCGATACAGTACGTCGTCGTATGATGATGCAATCTGGTAGAAAGAAGACAGATATCATATATAAAAATACAATTCACTGTTGGGCAACTATCGCTAAAACAGAAGGAGGATCTGCATTTTTCAAAGGAGCTTTCTCAAATGTATTGAGAGGTACAGGAGGAGCATTCGTGCTTGTTCTATACGATGAAATTAAGAAACTCTTGTAAATTATTTAAAAATTAAGCAAAAAACAGTAAATAAAAAAAAAATTGAAAAAAAAAAAAAAACCGAAAAGTAAATGTAATTAAATTTAAAAAAAAAACAGCAATTTCAAAAAAGAAAAAAAAAGAAACGAAAAAAAGGTTAAGCAAAAGTGAAATATAAAGTAACAAAAAACAGTAAAACAGAAAACAAAACAAAAAAAACTTAGTATTTTATTTTAAAATATTAAAAAGAAATTTAATTTAGCTTTTAGAAAAAAGAAACAAGCAAACGAAAAATCCTCAACTTGTTAGAAAAAAAAAAAAAAAAAACAAAAGCAATCCTTAGTTTAATTATACGAAAAAAGAATTGAATTGTGTATAATTTTATCACTTATTTAAAAAGTGAAAGAAATAAATAAAATTGATGATACAAGGCCTTATATTCACATAATGGCTATAGGAAATTTCAAAAATATAATTTGTTTTTTAATAAACGATTTTAATAAGTAGAAGTGATTGCCTTCAAGGGGAAAGAATCTCGCAAAAAGGAAGGTAGAAACGTTAGAAAAGGAAGGTTGGTCATGGAGGGCATAAGATGGGAATGAGAATTTCTATAGAATAGATTAAAAAACTGATCTTGCAAAATTTTAATGTATGTAGATGCCCGAATTTTCCAGTTTTTACTGGTTTGAGGTAGATTTCTCGAAGAAAATTTAATATTTATGCATAATGTAGTGTGGTTGTTATGAAGCACTAAAGTCAATAAAATTTATATCTGGTTTCATTCATATTATGTGCCATTTCGTTAAAGTTTCATCTTCAAATTGCACACATACATTCACATACATATGTATGCATTACGGGGCAAATTGTTTTATTGATTGACACCAATTGACTTGACAGTTTTCTGATTTACGTATTAGGTACGTGGAGAATTTTGTGTAAAAAGAGTAAAAATCGACTAAATTGTGGAATTTGATAATAATAGTATTGATTGCTATATATAGCCATGTTTATTTACATTGTCCACAAGAATTATATGTATATAAATGATAAAAGAAAAATAAATTCGTTATTTTTGAAATTTATGTAATCTACATTGTACATGACGTAGAAAAAGAGCTATTATTGGATGTTAGATATACATTTGTGTGTACATAATTTACACCGATGACGACAAAATGATAGCACCTGACTTCAAAAGAAAAACAATAAAATCCAAAGTATTTCTGTTGACGTCATCCCTGCTGTCGTGCATAACAATCATTACAACATATTTTGTCTATAGCCTCTATAGTCCTATAGCTGTGTATGGTGTGCGATAATCAAGTAGGAATTTATTGTCTTGAGCAGTAAAATAAAATATAGGACAAATTCTTATGTATAGTCTGTGGTCTTGGTCTATGAACTAATCAATAAATTGCAACGGTTACATCCAAGATGTTACAATGTTAGCATTCTAAATTTAAATGTTTTATACATTTGTTTTTGTATAGTTTTTTAAATCTATCCTTGTACATAAAATAAATAAAAAAATTAGATTACCTAATTATTAACGACATTCATTCTTATTTTCGGGACACAACAATAACCTTGAAAAAATGCATTTTTATTTTAAAAATCAAAATCAAATGAAGGGAAAAATAGATATTTATAATTTTGTTTTTGTTCTCTATTGCTTTAAAAAGTAAATTCAAAAGCTTTTGTTTTAATAAATTTTTGAGCTTTTATAATTTTTACAAAATTATAATTTTTTTACAATAAAAAAAGTGTAAAAAAAAAATAAAGTAAAATAAAATGTTGGAAATGTTTGTCGAAAACTCGAAAGCCGACCGACCGACCGGACTAACCGATTTTTAAGTAGAGTTAAATTATATTTTATAGATTGACATCGACGAGAATAAAACGGAATTGGAAATTTTTCATTTCAAAAAAAAAAAAAAAATAAATAAATAAAAACGATGGAACGGAAATAGAACTTATAGTGATGTGGTTTTGAATGCGATGGAGCTTTTTTTTATAAATAATTGTTATTTTACAGAAATGCATATTTTGCTGAATACTATACCAATTACAAATGTTGCACAAAAATTACAAATTTAGGTTATGTGCGTTTAGTTTGACAAGACATACGACAAGAAAAATTAAAAATAGAGGCTGAAAAAGTGCTGCACTACAAATATAAATTTTTTCTTTTCGTTCTTTTATTATCTTGTTTTTCTAGTGTTCTTATGTAGTTTTTTAATTTTTGAATATAAGTAAAATAAATTAAAAGTATTTGAAAGTGTAAATAATTCAAAAAATTCAACAATGATTGCTATAACGGATACACAAAGTATGAAATTAAAATTTCTAATACAAGTTAAAAATTGTTAAGAAAACAAATTACAAAATAAAAAATTCCTTTTATTTTTGTCTTATAGAAATTGGTATTGGCTTAAGTGGATTTGGTATAGCATTTATTTTTTTGGGAATATTATTATTATTTGACAAAGGATTATTAGCAATAGGAAATGTAAGTTAACAATTAAAAAAAATTATATGAAATTATAAATTCCATATATGAAAGTATTGATGAGTTGTAAAGCTACAATTTTAACCTTACGTGTTTTATTTGAATACAAATTTCTTGTTTATTGTTGATTGTTGCATATTGTCGTATCTGTCAAATTTATTTATTCCTTTTTAGAAAATGATTAAAGAAAAGGCGGTTAAAATGACATTCAAAATTTGTAATTTACAACTGATATTTCATTCAATTTTTAAAATATGTAATAAGTTTCATAAACTATTTTATTTATTTATTAATTTTTTTTTGTCAATATTACAGATATTATTTTTAAGTGGTTTATCATGTGTTATAGGTACATTAAGAACATTAAAATTCTTTTTTCAATTACATAAAGCAAAGGCAACAATATGCTTTTTTGGTGGTATATTTATAGTTCTATTAGGTTATCCAATTATTGGTATGATATTTGAATCCTATGGATTTTTTTTACTTTTCAGGTAAGAAGAAAACAAAAAATATGTGTGTACATTAGATTTTAATTTTTTATTTTTTATTTTAGTGGTTTTTTCCCAGTTGCAGTAAATTTCTTAAGAAGGGTTCCAGTTATTGGATTCATATTTAATATGCCAGGCATAAGTAAGGTAATACATACAAAATTATCATAAACACGGAAATTAGCTGTGAATTAATTTATCTTTAATTTTTTTTCAGGTCGTCGATAAAATAACAGGAGATTCTACAAGAACAACAGTGTAACATTAATTGCAATTTTCCTTTTTCTTTATCCTTTTTTTTTTTTTTTTTTTGTAACCCTAAATGTAATTATTGTAATAATGTAATTAAATGATTATTATTGAAATAAGTATTTAAAAGAAAAATTTGTTTTTATTTCAACATTAATTTCAATTTACAAATTTTGATCATTTATCAATTATTTTCACCTGGCAATACTTCAGCGTATATACAAATGATCATGAATCATGATATTGGAAATTGCTGAATACAATTTGTTCAAGATCTACAACCACAACGTGACGTGATCTACACCAATTATAACGATACATCAATACATCAGTTTGTTCTGTTTATTAATTTTCGTTAATTTTGTGCAGATCAGCTGTTTAAAAAAATCCTTCCATCTTTTGTGTATTTTTTTTAATTGTTAATTATAGGAAAAAGTGAGAAAAAGAAGTCTCAAGTCACTACTTTTATGTACATTTAAAAGTTGCAGTTGCAATTTTATTGTATTTTTTTTGCGTTATACATACATATATAATCATATATTAGTGTAGAATTGTGGATTTGTCTTCTTGTTTTTTTTTTTTTTTTTCAATCAAAAACAAGTTTTTCATGAATTTTGTTCAATATCTAATTCTAAGTCTAAAATATTTAAAACGACGATCTATTGAGTTGAAATATTGCACTAAATTAAATAGAATAAAAAATCGGAGTGGTAATAAAATTTGTGAGAATCTCATCTACAAAAAATAAGGAAAAGAGTGATAATTACCAATACAAAATTTATAGAAATCTCATATATATACAAAATAAGGTAAGGAAGCTTCTATTTAAAAAAGCAAAAAAAATTTTTTAATATTTTTAATACTTGCAAAATTCATCTACACAATAAATTATTTTAAACAAGTACTCCACAACATTTAAATAAATAAAATAATGTAAACTTTTGCGTATTCACTGATGATAATTTTTGATCATGTTTACAATATAAATTCCATTGTCACCGCAGGTGGTGGTTGATACACATTTACATATCTGACGATTGGCGAATATAAACTGATATAATTGATATTCCACCTATTCATACGTATTTACATAATATTAACATATTTACATTAGAATTAGATACATATATATAAAATATTTATTTTTGTGTTCGTGTCTTGTGTGATCAATTAGATTTAAATTAATTTTAAATTTTAATTTTTATTTACTTTATTTACTCAGAATACATTTTTGTTGTTTATTTTTCTTTTCAGATAATCCATAATTTACCTACATCAACAAAAAGGCAAAGAGAGAAAAAAAACAAAGATTAAACAAAAACAAACAAAAAATATGAGTTCACAACAAATTTCAACAATATTACTAATAACAGCATTTTTTATAATTACATTTACAACATACGTAGTACAAACATGTAATGAACTTGTTTGTGCATCAGTTGTATCAAAATGTATGCTAACACAAAGTTGTAAATGTGATTTAAAAAATTGTTCATGCTGTAAAGAATGTTTAAATTGTTTAGGTTACTTATATTCAGAATGTTGTAGTTGTGTTGGTAAGAGAATATTAAAATTTTTATTTTTTAATTGAATTTCAAAAAATAAAATTGTACCTAATTAAATTATATGATCGGGAATTGTATTTATTTTTTCTTGTAGATTTATGTCCAAAGCCTAATAATACACGTACAGGATTATCAAGTAAATCTCATGTTGAAGAATTTGAAGGTATACCTGGTTTATTTAATGCATTGACATCTGAACCAGATGAAGAAAAATGGCATACTGTTACATTTCCAGTCGATTTTGATGCATATTTAACACAACCAAAATTAGAAAAAGATGTTAAATATTATTTAAGTAAATATAATCAAATATAATTTATCATAATGTATGGATTCTTAATTTAATTAATTTTTATATATTTTTTTTTATTTGAATAGAATCAAATGAACAAGATTTAGATGATGTTATAAAAACTTTAAAAGAACGAGAAAGTACAATAACAATGAATTGTACAGTTGTTTATTTAACACAATGTCTATCATTGAAGAAATGTAGACAAAATTGTGAAAGCTTAGGAGCAAGTAGTTATCGGTCAGTAGAATTTAAAAAAAAATGTAGATAAACAAATAAATTAATATTTTTTACATTTCAACAGTTGGTTCCATGATGGTTGCTGTGAATGTGTTGGTTCAACATGCATTAATTATGGTATCAATGAAAGTAGATGTACAAGTTGTCCAGAATCAACAGATGATTTTAATGAACTTGATGATACTGATGATGATTGGCAAGAATTTGGTGAATCTATGAGTCCATTTGACGATAATTTAGAATCAACTAATTTAAAATGAATTTATTTAAAGTTGGAATATCAACAATGAAGTGCACATACATAATTTATAATGTAAGATTTTTGTTTTTTTTTGCATTATATAAAAATTGGAACAAAATTTATGTACCTAATTTAAAAGGTAGGAAATTAAAATTAATTTTTTTTTTACGTTTTACATGAAATAATGTATTATAAATAAATAAATGTATTTTCACTAATTAAATTTTTTTCTTTTAGAAAATAATTTAATTTAGAGTTTAGAATAGTACTGAAAGAGAATGAATTTTTAAATTTCTTGTTTTTATTAGCTCTTATATATTTATAATTTTATTTTAAATTCTAAATTTTCATTTTTAAATTTAATCCCATTTTTCATCGACTTTCAAATGTAAAAGACGATCTTCTAATGTAACATGAGGTTTCATTTTACTTTTTGTATTTTCTTCTTGCCATTTTTTTACTAAATCTTCACGTTTATTTAAATCTTTCGTATGACCCATTGATTCTTCCTATAAATTACATATTTAAAAAGGATATTATGAATTCCATTAAAAAAAAAAACAAAAAAAGTAGGAAATAAAATATGTTTACCAAAGTTAAATAAGGATGTCTTAATAGCAACATATTTGCATCTTGTAATTCGTATTCTCTTATTAATGTATTCATTGCCTGTCTACTAACAGGTTTCACTAATCTTCGTTTACCACGAAATATATGACCAGGTACCGTCTTTTTAAACATTTGAATTAATGATAATCGCATTATGAATTTTCTATTTATTTACTCTCTGATTATTTCACTTTTTGGTTTCTTTCCTTAAAAATTGCTGGCCTCTATTTTGGTTTAATTTATAAAAAATTGTAAAATAATAACATAACCAAAAATGAATTGTCATTTTATGTCTTTATTTCAATATTGAAACATATTTGTAGGGTTACATAAAAATTACTGTTAAGTTGAGTGTTGTTTTAGTATGCTTAAGCACTGACACACTTCCGACGTTATTAATCTTAGTGAAGCATTGACCAAAATTTGATGATGATCACAATTGTAGGCAGTTTCGCAGGGAAATATGGTTATCTAAATTTTTATAAGCTGAGTTTTAGTTACTAATTATAACCACAATTGTGTTTCAGCTGGTACTCTGGCAGTAGTACAATGCAAATAATAAATAAAAATCACAATTCTTCTTTGGCAACTGATCCAACTAAGAATTGTGAAAATGTCTAAAAGTTAAAAGTTTAGGAAAAAACTTGAAAAATATTAAAAAAGCAAAAATTAAGAAGAATGAAAAAAAGTTTCCTAATAATCAACTGTAAAAAACAAAAATGATGATAAATGAAGTAGAAATTAAATATTCAAAAATTATTTTACTTTTATAAACATTTTGCACTTATCACTACTTTACTTTTCCTTTTGATAAAGCAGAATCTTTTAAATATCATTACGACGATTGACTTTTTTGGTTTACTTTTGATGTAAAAATTATACAATATTCAGCTACTGATAAGAAATTAACATAAATTTATATTTATTAAGGATTAAATATAATTAAAAGATTTTTTAAACTGCATTATGTAGCGTTTATTATTATTTTTAATGAATTTATAAAATATTCTTCTTAATACATATTTACATTTTTATTTTATCCATCATTTATCCAATATTATTGTTCTTGATTATTAATTGCTTCTACTATATTAGTATCATGATTTGAATAATATCTTTCAGCATAATGAATTATTTCAAAACCAACTTCAACCATAATTAATATAATTATCATCCATTCTAATCTTACATGATGTGCATCATTTAAATGTGATGATACTAATTCAGCTAATTCAATACAATGATTTAATTTTTCATTCATAACTTTTGTACGTCTTGTTATACTAAAATAATTGCATACTTGTAAATATAATTTTTCTAATTCTTCTCTATCCCAATAAAAATCTGGTATATCTAATAAATCTGAACTTAAATTAATTAAATGCCTTAATGCAAATAATTCACCAGTTTTACGTAATAAATCATGACGATTAATTCGAATTTTTGTGCCACGTTTTAAATCTTCTGTTATAAATTCTAATGAATTTATATAACGATTTAATGTTGCCTCCCATATACCAAGTTTTATTGATGCTGTTAATGCATTTGAAAATGTATATTTCTCTAAGAAATTATCATTACATTTTGTTAAATAGAATTTTCCATTTTTAAATTTTGCTAAAGATTTTTTTGTTAATTTTATTATTTCATTATTATCGTTATTATTATCATCATCATCTTCAATATCTGATTTTAAATATGTATATGTCATTGTTTCACTTTCATCTTTAATTAATGAATAACGATAACGATCTTTTTCATATTTATGTATCAATTGTAAAATATTATTACATTCAACTTCATTACAATTCCATAAAACTACAGAACCTTCACGAAAAAAGAATATATCTCTTGGTTCACTTTCAATTTGATATTTTGCTGTTACATATAATACATCTTGTTCAGTAGCTAAATTATCTGATGAAAAAAATTTTTTTGGTGCATATAAATTTTGTTCTTCAAGACCATCTAATAAACCTTCTAAATCATATTCTTCAGCTGTTGTATACGCGATTACATTATAAAATCCTTCAGCATTTATATGATCATCTGGTATATCATCAATAATAGTGGTTGAAATTCGTTTCTTACGTTGTTTTTTAATTTGTTGTAATGATGGTATATTATCATGTACTGTTGAGGACAACGATGATGGTAAGGATGCTGGTGATGATGATGATAACCGTTTAAATGTAGATTTAAATTCCTTTAGTAAAACATTTGATTTCGATGACGTTATCGAAACATTTGTGAAAATGTATCTTGGTGACAATGTAAAACCATATTTTAATACTTGTTGATAATGATTTGTTTTAATATTTAAACAATTAATTTGAAATGCATTTTTATAAATATAATTTCGTATAAAATTCATTTTATGTTTTTATTTGTTTCTTTTAAAAATTAACATTTTCTTTTTATTTTGAAATTCCCGTAAAGTTTTATGTAATTCCTTTTAATTTATTTACAATTACAATAAGTTTGAGTTTGAACTTTGAAAAAAATAAGATGAATCGCTTTTTGTCTTCTCTTTGTTGTTGTTTTATGTGTTGTTATTGTTATTATCGTAGCACTTGGTTTAGTACATGTGTTAATTTGGCATATGAACATACGGAAAATGGAATAAATAAACTCACAAAATAACTGAAATAACCGGTGAAATTTTGATGGGACAGTGGCTGAAAAATTGCAGTCAGCTGATAATACAGTGAAAATAATCGAAGACGAACAAGATGAACAGTGGAACAGCTAGTTAGAATTTTACAACTTTCAGCGCCCATTCATAGAAATTGAAAGAAAAGTAAATAAGAAAAATCGAGAAAAATGAACAAATGTCATTTTTTTGCAAATTGCAATAGAAAAGCAATAAGAAAAAAAATTAATAAAAATAAATTGTTGTCATTGGTCAAATTTGAAATTAGTAGAGAAAATTCAATAATTTTTAAGCAAATTAATCAAATTTTAAAAATTATTTTCTATATAAAATATTAAATAACTTATTGTGATTTTACACTTATTTCCATTTAAAAATTGAAAAGAAAAAATTTAGGTTTCCTTTTTTTGTGTATAATTTTATTATTAATTTATTATTTATATGATGGATACTACATTGTTTTCAAATGTTAAAAAACTTTATGATTATGAGCTGTATTCTGAAGTAATTCCTCTGGTAAGAAATTTAAATTATATTTTTAATTTTTTTAAAAATTTTATTCATTTCAAATAATAATTTTTCGTTTTTATAATTTTAGGCTAGCTTACTTCATTCAGCATATCAACATTGTCCAACAATTTTAACACCAGAACAAGAATATCAATTACTATTATTTGAAGCAAATTCATATTATTATGAAAGACAATATCGTAATGCTGATATGTATTTTCGTCAGATAATTCAAATGAGAAAGAATTTATTAAAACAAAAAAATTCAACAATAATAACATCAACTGAAAATCAATATGAACATTTTAATGATACCGAAATTAAATATCGTTTAGCATTATGTTTAAAAGAAATAAATCGTTCACATGATGCTATTACAATATTACAATCAATATCAAATAAATTACGTACACCGAAAATAAATATGTTATTAGCAAAATTACAACATTATGGTTTAAAAGAAAATGGTGCATCATTGGCATATAAAGATGTATTAAGGGAATGTCCATTAGCATTAGATGCAATTAAATGTTTATTAGAATTAGGTGTTAATGGTATTGAAGTTAATTCACTTGTTGTAAATGGTAATATGATTTTTTAAAAGTTCAATTACATATTATTACAATTTGATTTTTGTTCTTTGTTATTCTTTTGTACAGTTAGTTCAGCTACACAATGTTCTGATTGGTTAAGTAATTGGATAAAAGCACATGATTTAATGTATAAACAAAAATTTTTACAAGCAATTGATGCATTCAAATTAATTTATCAGTCATCAAAAATACGTTATAATGAATATCTTTTAGTATTAATTGGTGAATGTTATTATTATAATGGTAGTTATGAGAGTGCATTACGTTATTTACAACAAGTTAATATGAAAAAACCATTAATGACTGAAGGCTTACAAGCATTAGCTGTATTATATTCAAAAAAGAATAAATTACATGAATTAGAAAAATTAACAATGCCAAATTTAACAATATCTGAATATAAATCAGAAAATTGGTTTGTATTAGCACAATGTTTATATACAGCTGGTAAATATGGTAAATCAGCGTATTTTGCACAAAAATCAATATATCAAAATTCACGTAATATTGAAGCATATTTATTAAAAGTAAAAATTTATTTCGAATTAAAAAAATATTGTGAAGCATTAACATACTTACGTAATGCACAAAATATATCACATTGGAGATTTGAAATTTATAAAGGTTTAGTTAATTGTTATTTAGCACAAAATCGTTTACGTGATGCACAGACAGTTGCAGCACATGCAGTTCGAATTGCTGGACAAACACCAAGAAGTCTAGTTGTAAGTACTAAATGTGTAAATAGAGTGCTATATCAAATAATTCTTATTTTTAACTATTTTTTTTTACAGTTACTTGCTCGTAGTTTCCTAAAAGATCCAATGATGAAATGTAAAATGAAATCATTTTTAACACAAGCATTAGAAATTGATGAGTATTATTTTCCAGCTGTATCATTGTTAGCTGAAGTATTATTAAGTGAAGGTGATACAGCTGGTGCCATTTTTTTATTAAAAAAGCAAGTGGGAACATATCCAAATTGTAAACTATATTCAATGCTTGGTGATATATTAAATGCTGAAAAAGATTTTGAAAAAGCATTTGATCATTATACGATTGCACTTAAGTATGTAATCTATTTTTGTTTTTCGATTTTTATAAAAATTACAACAAAATTTCTTTGTCGTTTTTTAATACAGTTTGGATCCGAAAAATGCACGTGCATTAGCTGGCTTAAATGCATTAGGACATACATCAAAAAACAATTTAAATAAACAACAACAAGATGAATCGTCATCATATTCAGCTGCAACAACTGAAGATGAACCAATTATTGAATATTATTCAGAAATTGAATTATCGAATGCATTAATTAATGAAGCTGAATCAGAAAGTGAAACATTATGGTCAGATGTTGAAGTTGAAGTTAATCATAATTAAAATGCAATACAAAAAATTTTTTTGAGAAAATGATTTGAAAACAAAATATTAAATTTAAAAAACATAAAAATTTACAGAACAAAAAACAGAAATAAATATAAAAATTTGAAAAAATTAATGTGATTAGAAATATTGCTTTTATTCTTTTTTAAAATAAGTAATTATATAGTATATTCTAATGATTTTAAAAGTTTTTGTTTTATTTTGTTAAAATTATATCTAATAACTAAATATTTAAAAAATTTAAAAATCAAAGAGCAATTGAATAGATTCTGGCAGATCATGATAATTAAAATTTCTCGAAATGAGTCCAAAATATTTTCCAGTTATTGTTTTGATGTTTAAATTTTATAGATCAATTTCATAATCTATCTGATCCTAATTTTATTTTTTTTTTTTTTAAATGTAAATAACGACTTTTTATCGTACTATTTTCACTAGAAGGAAAGAATGTGTTTTTTGAAATAACAAAAGAAAAAAACCTTTGAAATTCATATTTGTTACTGTAGAGAAAAGGTTTAAGGTCAATACCG
Organism: Anthrax anthrax; assembly: GCA_963971155.1. Taxonomy (NCBI): domain Eukaryota; kingdom Metazoa; phylum Arthropoda; class Insecta; order Diptera; family Bombyliidae; genus Anthrax; species Anthrax anthrax. The sequence goes on from OZ020123.1 coordinate 5,421,326, forward strand.
GACAACAAAAATTTGTTGATGATATGATTATGAGCACATAAGCTTGCTTCCGTATACGTTTTATTTTTAGTTTAGAAAATAAATAAATCAATGTTAAGGTCATACATATACGTAATATTTAAATTTTTTGTTTACGAAGAATAAGAAAAAAAGAACAGAAAAACATAAATTTTATTTTAATCTTTCAGTAAAAAAGATATATTTTTAAATATAAAATTCAATTGATTTTCAATACACATTATGCGGGTCAAAATATTGAAAAAACAAAAACAAAAAAAAAAAAAAACGATAGCAAAAATCAATTGTGTAAAAACTGTTTAAAGATCATCGAGAAAGAACAGATAATATAATGTATAATAAGTAGATGCATATATGAATCAATAAAAATAAAAATTTATTTGCTTGATGATACACATTAAAATTTAAATTAAGTTTTATGTTTAAACTTCAGATTGAAAAAAAAAAAATGATAACTAATACATGAAATAAATCCCCACTTCGTGATACTTCACAAATTAAAAATTTTGTAATTTTCGTAGAGAAAATAACAACCAATCGAAGAAAAAAAAAATTCATAAGTATTACAAATATAATCAAAGTATTTGAAAATATTGGGGAGTACTTGGGAGTAAATATCATTCAGATTTAGAATTTCAAATTTATCTAAAGAAATATGAATGAAATGGATTTCATGAATGACTGAATTTGATTTGGATACCAAAAATTAAAAGTCCGTATGTATTTAAATGGAAATTAAATAACTAAAAAAAAAAAAACAAAACAAAAATTTATTGTAATTTAATGCATTGAGTAAATGATAAAATAGAAAAAAAAAAGAAAATTTAAATGGGAGAAGGGTAATATGTGTTTCAAAAAGAAATTTAAATTCTTCTTGGAAAAGTGTTTTTCATATTATTTTTTTTATTGTGAGAATAAAGAATGAAATTTTATTTTTGATCTGTTTTTTGGGAGTACATAAAATTAGCTTTTTTCTTGACTGTTCTTTTAACCTTTTTAAATATTTTTTCATTTTTGGCCCCCATAACTTTTTTTCATATTATTTAAAAACTTTGTAGGCTAATAAAAGTATAGTTGATTCCGATTTTTTTAGTCAGAATTCATATAAATACGTTTTGTAACAGTTATAAATAAGTAACAGTTAGTGGTCATAATACAGAGTATTTAAGTTTTTTTTTTTTTTAATCGTTATGTGCATAATTTTTATGATTTTTTCGAATTTAAATTTGAAGAAAAAAAATTAAGTGATTTTTTTATTGTAAAATAAAGCCAAGTTTTAATTTCGTTTCTTTCTTTTTGAAAAATAAAATAAAAATTAATCTATAATGAATGAAGCTGTCTTATATCAAAAATCAAATAATGTACAACGTCGTGATGCAAAAATGATATTAGATGAATATAGAAATATAATACAATGGAGATCAGATGGTAATGATACGTTATTAGATATTGGTTGTGGCAGTGGTGATGTATTAATTGATTATGTATTACCAATAATGCCAAAAACGTTCAAAAAATTAATTGGTATAGATATATCTGATAAAATGATAAAACATGCTAAATTAAATTATCAAAATAATAATAAATATAAAAGAATATATTTTGATAAATTTGATATCATGGATACATTGGATAATAATGATAATATTTTGCTAAATGAAAAATTTGATCACATTACATCATTTTATTGTTTACATTGGGTACAAAATCAAAAGTAAGTTTGAAAAAATATACATATACTTGTATTTTTGGTAACGATTTTTTTTTTTTGTTTTTCGAAATTTTTGTAATGCCTTTTTTGTTCTTGTTTTATAGAAAAGCAATTGATAACATTTATAAATTATTAAATCCGAATGGTGATTGTTTATTAGTATTTTTAGCTAGTTGTGCTATATTTGATGCATATAAGCAATTAGCATCAATGACAAAATGGTCATCATATATGAAAGATGTTAATAAATTTATATCACCATTACATTTTAGTGAAAATCCTGGTGATGATTTTAGTAAAATAATGAATTCATCAGGCTTTATTAATTACACAGTGGATGTAAGAGAACAAATTTATATTTATGAAGGATTAGATATACTGAAACGTATGTAAAAAAAAATATTACTAGTATACTCGCCTATATACATGTTGTTTTCACTTTTTTTACCGTATTTTTTCAATTTTTGTAATAGGTAATATAAAAGCCGTTAATCCATTTACAGAACGTATGCCAACAAATTTACAAGATGAATTTCTAAATGATTATATCGATATTATATCGAAAATGAATTTAACTAAAAAAAATTTATCTGATGATAATTATTGTTTTATATCACCATATAAATTAATTGTTGCATATGCAAGAAAGGATTCATCTCAATTAATATTAACATAAAATTCAACATGTGTAAAAAGAAAAACACATAAATGCATCAGCATGTACCTAAAAAAAAGTATATAACAAGAATGTAGTAATTAATTTTAGAATATATAGAAATAGAGCAGATATTCAGATAGATTTAAAAAAAAAAAAGGAAAATATGAAAAATACTTACTTAATTTGGTGTTTATTAAAAATTAATACCAGCCTTGTTAATGCATCTCATCTCAACCTCAATAGTTTTAGACTATATGCTGACTATATTGTACGTTACTATTCAACTAAATATGTATATTTGCAAATGGCGACCGTATTTGTCATCATTATACACCATATAAAAGTGGATAAATTCACAAATGAAACACAATAATTCTTCAATTTCTAAATATTTCGATTTATTTCCTTCCTGCTTATAGGAAATAGGTAGAAGTGGAAGTGTAACGAAAAGGAAAAGAAATTTAGTTTTTTCTAGAAGATCTTATCTTATGCATTAGACATTGGCGCAATTTAATAAAATTCGTGATTTATATTTGCATACATATTTAAATTTTAAAAATTCAAATAAAACTATAAACAATTTTTAAACAAAACTGAAAATCTTTAAAAAAAAAACATTAACAAAAGTGTAATATAACCGAAAGAAAAAGTAATTACAAAATACAGAGAAAAAAATTGTGTCAAAGTAAAAATTACAAGTCCATCACACACATATTTCAGTTCATTAGAATATATATTTTTTTTTAAAAACAAAATGGAGGATAAAGATATAAATTTAAATGATTCTTCGGAAAATTACGAATCATTTTCACGTAGATTTTCAATTTTTGAATTAAAACGTGAAAATGAAATTTTACGTATACAAAATTCAATATTGAAATTAATTCAACAAAAACTTGAACAGGATGAAGAAAATAATGATGATGATCATTTAATTAATGATAAACAATTTGATGAAATTAAATTACAAATTTTACCAAAATTTCGTGAAAAACTTAAAGCTTTTGAAAAATATTCTGATTATTTAAAAGCAAGAAATTCAATGATATACAAGAGAATTGGTAAAATAGATGAGAAAATTACCAAATTTAAAAATATTATATTTAATGGTATCACAAAAGAGAAGGATATTAAAGAATTTGCAGAAAAAGTTAAAGAAGTTGTAGCCAGAAATAAAGAACTTAAAAGAAAAATTGCTGAAATAGAAGAATTAAAAGTATTTTTAGGGCAATTTAAAATTGATGTGATTTCGACTATAGAATCATTAAAAGAAAATATTAATCAGAAAAATGCTGAAAAAAGTCAACAAGAAGAACAAGAACCTTCTGGCGATGCACCACCTGAAGTTATTATGGAAATTGAGGATGAAGAAAAATCTGTAGATCACGAAGTAATAGCTGATTCTAATGAAATGATTTGTAACAACAGTGATGGTGGAAGACCACTTGATTTAGTCATGGATCAACCAACAGGTAATGAATCAGCAGATACGACGACATCCAATAATGTAAATAATTTTCAATTAGAAGAAAACAAACTAACGTCAGACATGTTTCCAACAGTAGACGATACTGTGACAATGGATAATAACGCGCAAAATGAAAATGCAAAAGAAAATAAAAATGAAAATGATGAACGTAATCACAATGCTCCTGCTAGAGAAAATTCTATTTCGATCGATCAAGGTCATCAATTTTTGATATTACAAAAACAAATTGAATATCTAATGAAAGAAAATGATAAATTAAAAAATGTACTTACAAATTCAGAACAAAACAAAGAGATTCAGAAACCTGAAACTAGTGCTGGTGTTAGAGGACTATTAGCATCTGCAAATGATGATTTAAATTTTGATTTTGACGATGATAATTTTAGTAGTGATGATTGGGATGCGACATCAGATCAAATCTCTATTGATGATACGACCAAAAAATCAGCACACTGGCAAAAATATTTAAATATTCGAAATAATATTTTTAATAATCCAAATGATGAAAATTCAAAAAGAAGTAGATCATCAGATTTGTTTCGTAAACCGATTGTACCAGTTACAACATTTAAACAAATCAAACCGTTAGCAACACATTCAAAATTATCGGATGCTGGGATGATCAGAGTTCGACCATTTAGAAGATCAAGAGAGACTGCAACTCCAACAAATACAACTTATGACGAATTAAATGAAAATTGAATTTTTTTGAAAAAAAACTTAATTTTACACAAATTTCTCTTTCAATTAAAAATTAATTTCTTGTACTCTAGTATTACCATATATCAGAATATATTTTTCTTTCTTTTAATTAAAGTTTAATTTTCTCATTATTCTATTACATATAAACAATGAATTTTTTAAAGAAATTATAATGAGTTTTGAAATTTCCTTTTTTTTTCTATTAATATGAAATAAAAATTTATACAAAATTAATTTATTTCTGGTTGATTTATTTTATTATAATTATTTATGTGTTTTATCATTCAAATATTTTTTTTCGGTTCAATTTTTTAAATTTCTTTGTTAATAATTGAAAAAAATTAAAATATTTTTGTTCATTTCCTTTTTTTTTTTCAAAATTTTCTTATAGTATATACCCAAAAAAAGAAATACTTTTGTAAATAAATTAATACGTTTGTGTTTATGTTATAAATGTAAATATGTACTGTATATGGATTGTGTGTTTGATCTGTTCTTAATATATTATGACTAAATTTAAATATTTTTCTTTTCAGTATGGACATATACGTATGTATGTATGATAGTCTGTTTTTACATCATAGGATTTTCATATGATTTCCATACGATTTTGTAGAGAACGAACAGTGTTTTTCGAGTTTTAATTGGATCGTATCGCATGAAAATCATATGAACATTTTACACCATAAAATAGACAAATATTTATATGTAAATTATGATACCTTAAGTACTTTCTGTGATTGTTTGATATTATTTGAACATAATATAAAAATGTTTACCATGGTCCATGTTCATTATCGAAAAATAACAACTACATAAAATGAGATCTAAATGAGGAACTTTATATTATTAGAATTAATTTTCCTGAAAAATAAGAAATATGTATGAATGTCATATAATAAAAAAATGTATATATATGTACATGGATTGAATCAAATGGACAATAACAATTACATCTAAGTGTAAGTGCATTATATTTATACACGACATTATACAACTGATGGGGATCTATATACACATAATTGTGTTTATTGTTTAATAAATATCATTAATATTTCCCTATATTTGGTAATGACACTATTTATAACACCATTTATGGTAAAAATAATTTTTCTACATTTTTTTTTTTTTGTTTTCATTTTTTTTTTTCAATATTTTGTAACGTATAAAAAGTCATTGTGAGAAATTTGAAAAATGATTAAGAAGGTAAAATACAATATAAAGAATAAAATAAATATAAGAAGACAAAAAACAAAACAGAACAATATATTAAGTCTAAGTAAAATTTTATTTAATTGAGTTCAAATTCATGTAATTCACATTATCATGATTGTTATTATTTTGCTTGTATGAATTTTTATAAGCAGTCTATGTTTGTATGTTTGTATGTATCTACATATATACTCAGTTTTTGTATGTTACACCCGTATATTATACATATGTATGTGTTGTATATGTACATTTTTTTTTAAATTGTACATTTAATTAATGTTTTGTTTACTATTTCGTTTTTTTATTCATATATGTATGTATATATTTTTTCAAATAAACATTTTCATTATGGGATACATATTTTATGTACATATATAAGAAAATATACTAATACGTACACATTAAATTTTGTATTGTTTTAATAAACATACTCTATTAATAGAAATGCATACATTAGTCATATTTATGTTTCTATTTTATCTAACATATTTTATTTCTTTAAATATAAATATTGATTGAAATAAAAAAAAAAAAAAACTTTTAATTTTTTTGCAAGGTTCATTTGAAATTTATTTTTTATTTATTTATTTATTTTTTTTGTGTATTAGAAATGAGTCAATTTTTCGATATACATTAGAAAGCTGCATATTACATGCATAACTTACATACTGTATACACATATAATGTACATACATATATGTTCTCGTATATAATTTGTAATGAAAATTATTTAATTTTTTTATGTGTGGTAATGAAATTGAACTTGATAGTAAATTAACGACATGTGTGGTGTAATTATATGATCATTACAATACAATTTAATAAAATACTTTTGATATTATACTCGTATATCACACATTGTATGTTGTGTGAGTAATAAAATAATGAGAGATTATAATTTATCAGAAAGAAATTATTATTATTTTGTTTTTATTATTTTATTGTGATTATTATTTTTTATTTATTTTTTTTTTTTTTTTTGTTTTTGATTATTTTTGTTTTGTTTAAACGATATCATTTGGTTCAATGTAAATTCTGTATATTTGAATTAACAAAAAAGTCGTTACAAAAAAAATTTTTAGTATTATTTTGATTTTTATTGCATATTTATACACGTTAAATTTCATGATTATTAAATTACTAAAATTCATAATGTTCGCAATGATACATATAATGCACTTATTTTATTGCATATTTATATAAATGCGTACACACATGCACAAGCAAAATGTATAATTTTTTGGGAAAAATATTACCTTGACTTAGCTTTAATCCTATATACATATAATGCAATAATATGCTATTGTGTCTTATAGTAAATTCATATTAAATTAATATAAAAAAATTAGAGTGGTTTATGTACATATCATATTTGAGCATCATGTATAATATAGAAGACAAATCCCAATTAAGGTTTGGTACAGGTATTTCATGGTTATTAATGCGACAAGCTCATGAAATTATTTATTTGTATACGCTTTGGTAACAGGTTTATTAAAAATAATGATTCGTATTCATACATATATGTATGTTTTATAATTGTGTACATTACAATGCATTTGACTATATATGAGATACATATGCATATAATTTTATATTAGATTTTATACTAATATTTGTTGTTAAATTAATAAACCACTTCAACAATATACGCATAGAAAACATAAATAGAAACGGATTAAAAAAGAAAAAAAAACCCCCGTTTATATTGTCCTATTTAAATCATTCAAATTAATAGAATGCATACATTTTGTATAGCATATGAATGTTAGATAGAATTGATATGAATTAAAATTAAGGTACACATATAAATTATTCAATTTTAATAAGTATGCAAAATATAGTATGTATGTTTTTGTCTCAATAATAATTTTTATACATTATGTATAGATATCCATACATTATACAGATCATTGATTATTTTGGACCATTCTATAGCAAAACAAATAGAAATTTGATTTTTTATTTTTTTGTTATTTTCTCATAATACATTTATGAGCAATTAAAAATGTGTATGTATGTATGTATTACGTTTAATGTACATACGTATTTTAAATAACATTTGACTTACACATTCAATTGCTGTGATTATTGTGCAATATATTACGTATGTACATACATGTGTATATTATAAAAAGATATTGTACTGGTTCAGACTGCGCTTACCTATTTTTGTTTTTTATTATTTTGAATTAAATATATGCTATACTATTATTTTGATATAATTATCATAAATCTTTATTCTAGTTTTTTTTTTCTATTTTTTTTTTTTTTTAAATTAAAGTACTTTAATTTTTATTCATTTTGTAGTTTTGCATTCAATTCAATTAAATTTATTAATGTTATTTATTATTATATTTATTTGTAAATTTAATTTTATTTTCGTGATTAAAAAAAAATTTTAAAAATAAATTATAATAGTAAATATATTTTGTCATTTTATATATTACAACAATACAAGTTTATCTCATGGTTGTATTGTATGTATTCTACAGGATAATGCATAACAAAACTATGTATATATGGACCATTTATTTTGAAAGTGGTGTAAGTTCATTTTTTAAAAAAGTTGAAAAATCATATAAATTCACTTATAATTTACCATTCCTTTGAATAATTCGAAAAAATAAAAAAGAGTAGACTTACACAACTTTCAAAATAAACGATTCATATGTACATACATACAATACGTGCATGTACCAGGTTATACACTCATATATTAATTGAAAAATTTATTTAAGGTGTGACAAAATTACATACATTTACAATAAATTTTATTCATTCAAATAATATTTGTTTAATAATTTAAAATTTATATCAGTTAATAAAATAAAATTATTTAAAAATGAAAATATATTTTCAAATAATCATTTATCTTATAACGATCATTTGAAATTTCTTTAGTTCTCTGAGCGTTATAATATGTATATAAATATGGTAATAATAAAATTTTAGAAAATAAAAAAGAAAATATAAACTAAAGTATTTTTCATAACGTCGAGTTAATTAAAAAAAAAAAAAACAGAAGTCTAAATAATTTCAATAATAAATGATGATTACGTAATATTAGCGTAAAAATGAATATTTGAAAAAAAAAACGTTGAATAAATTCAAATTAAAAACTTATGAAAAATAATTTTTTTTTTTTTAAATTCATTTTATTTACTCATGTGAATGTGATAAACAAGGACACATAAAAGTCACATCATATTAAAATATTTCTGATTATTTATTAAAAAACTTGGATTAGATAGCATTCTTTCAATCATTTTTTTTGTTATCATAATTACTAGAAATTGTAAATTCACTTTAATTTAAATTCATTTAATTTTTTCTGACTTCTTTAAATTGTTATGTTGCATCGTCATTGCATTTTTCATTTATTTATTTATTTATTTTTTTTTTTTTTAATTAAAAATTTTTATTGTATGAAGAATAATTAAAATGAGCGCTATAAAATATATTTTTCAATTAAAATTTATTTTATTTATTAAATAAAGGATATTTTCATTATTTGAATATATTTTTTTCTTATATATATATTTTTTTTTTATAAACAATTATGAATATAAAAATTCAAATTAACGGTTTTTAGTAATGCTACTTATTTTTATGCATTCATATATTTGAACTATAAAGAACTAAAGTAATAATTTTTGATTAAATAATGATGTTTATGATCAAAATGCCCGCATCATTTTACATTTTTATTATATGCTTTTATATATCATTTTTAATATTTTATACATTTATCATATTAGAGATATGAGTTCAGATTTTGAATACACACATACAGTACGTAAACTTTCAAAACGACTACAAATAAATTAACACATACATTATGTGTGCTTTATGAAATTTATTATAAGTTCAGAAAATCAATGGAATAAATCAAATTAAGATGAATTTATGAGATTTAACCACTTAACAGTCTTCTCTTTCTTTTGATTCTACAAACTCTGTATGAGTTTTAGCCTTCCCAAACCATTTCACAGTAATAAGTAAAAAAATTATTATTTAAATTTGATGCAATTTCAAATATGGTGAGATAAAATGAATCTTAAAATATTTGAATTTAACGTCCTATTTGTGATAACAACTTTTATATAATTTTTTTTATTTTATATAAAATTTAGAAAGAATGCTAGTTCACATCTTACCGAAATTGAAATTAATTTTTTTTTCTTTTTTAAATTGAATTTATGACATAAATTTATGCATTTTCAAATATTTCATGAATTATTCAAAAAAAAAAAAAAAACTGATTTCGTTTTTTGGCAAACGATGTATAACAAAATATTTTTTTATTTTTAAAAGGCAAACTTCCAAAATTGTTTAAATTTTATTTACTTCAAAGGAGAATCTTTTATATGAAATAAAAAATTTTTTCTTTCTTTCAATTTGAAATTGTTCTATAATTTAATATAAAAAAAATTTTTTTTTTATTACAAAGAAAATCGTTTTACTTCATTAATTTCTACCATCCACCCCCTAACAAAAACAAGACAAAAAAAAAAAATTAGCTTATATCTTTATATTATTTGAGTAATGTGGGAAAGTTGATTTTCAAAAAATAAAAAAATTTGATAAATTATTACTAAAATAATGTAAGTTTTGTTTATAAATGATAAGCAGCTCATAGTCATAGAAAATTTGAATTTATCAATGAAAATAACACCAAAGTTTCTAACTTGTGGTAATATCTTAATTTGTATGCTTATTACTTAAATATAAAACATAAACTATTCGAATTATATGATAGGGTGAATTTTATGAATTGTGTGTAAAAGTATCATAAATTCAATATATCTGAATTAATAGTTATATGTATAAATCTGGGGATTCCCCCCATATGCATTATATAAGTTTCATTTCAATTGAAAAGTTAACGACCTCCCTAATAATGTTATACAATCAATGTTTGTTATAAAAAAAAATCATAATTTTTGGGGGAATTTATTAGTAAAATAAAATGTAAATATTTTGATTGATTTTCTTGTCTATTGAATATTAATTCAATTTCAATAATGATACAATTTAATGGGTGTGAAATATTAAGGAAATGAATGCATGGGTTCACACATAATACGTATGTACTTTTCGTATGTAAATATATTTAAATAAATTTTAGGAAAATTATTTGATATTTTTTGAAAATTTCTGTATTGCAAAAAATTTACATGTCGTAATCAAAAATTTATAACATGCTCTTGGTAATCATTATTCAAGCAGGTTTATAGAACTTGCTTTTTTAAAAAAAAAAAATTAATTTATGGTTACACTTCAGGTTAATGATTGTATAGTAGTCGGTTATTTTTGTAACATTTTTTTTTATATAATAACAATAAATAGTGTTTATCAAGTTAATACCGTGTGTGTAATAATTTAACTTATTAAATTAGAATTTTCCCTTTTGTATATTAACAATCATTTTTGATATTTATTTGTAATATTTTATAAGTACATATGAACATTTTATACGTGCGTACAGGTATGTATAAAGCATAAATGCCTATATAGTCTCTATTCTGTCCATTCTGTAATAACCAGTAGAACAATTTCAATCATCAAACAGTTATAAGCATTTAAATTTATGTAAATGTGGAGGCGTACATACATTACATACTGGTTAACTCAAATACACCACATACATAGATACTTAGGTACATAATATACGATATTAAAGTGCATTTTATATGGTATTACGTACCTACATGCTAACAAATTTGATCATGAATTCTATATAAAAGATTCAAATGATTAACGATCTGTTGAAATCCACATGATATATTCTTGATATATTATAATATGTGTTCATATACTCATATAGGAAAACAAATTTTTCTATATTATATACATTAATGTTGTAATCTATTGAAATTTTTATAGAATGAAATATGTTGTAATATCTAATGGTTTGGAGGTATCCATTCTTTAAAAAGAAAACAACAAAACAACAACAACTATTTTTTTAATATTTATTGATCAACGAATAAATTCTTTGTCAGATTCAATTGAATTTATTTTTTATATAGTTATTCGATATTATTTAAAAGTTAGTGTTTCACTGTTTAATTTAAGTAATAATATATGCGTTTAGTGCATTTATATAGGGAATTTATATACAGGTAAACAGTCCAAAAAAGCAACACATATATTTCTCATATATTGTATTATTCACACATGTATGTATGTATGTGTATATATGAATGTAACGTACAAATAAAATATTTTATACATGAAAGTAGAAATTGTTAAATAAGGAAGTAATCGATTTAAATGTCAGAGGGCGATAATGGACGATATACAATGATGTTTTATATCAGATTATATGTTCTTGTAAGAAATTTGATCGTATTTTGTTGTTAGTTAATAATAGTTTATTGATAAATTACAAAAATCAAATTGATGTAGTATACATATGTATGAATGTACCAGTGCATGCACATATATGAGAAATCTCCTTTCAATTCAGAGAGGTTTCACTGTATTTTCAAAATGCATGTTACATTTCATGTATAAGATATTGTTTGTATTTTTTTTTTTTTCAATAGTTTTACGTATACTACATGATAGGATTTCAATTAATCAAAATCAATTATAAATTGAAAATATCTAGCTAATGATTAGTATAATTTGTTTTTCATTTTATAAATATTGTAGAAAAAAAAAAAAACAAAAAACAAGGATTTTGTTATGTACACGATATATGCGTATATTGATGATGGAATTCATGTATTACAATAACAAACTATAAAACTTATAATATTAATATATTTTCAATTTTATATATGCTTGAAACTTGTCTATACTCTGTCCACTAATTATATGCAGTTAAGGTTTTATGGGAGTACAAATATGTTGTTTTTTTTTTTTTTCGTTTCTCTTATAGTTTCTAATTAGAGTGTTTCACGAGTAGAATTAGAACAAATTGTACTATTTTATGTGGCTTTTATAAGACCTTAACTGGTATAGATTTAGTGAACAAAGTACATAAACGACAATTTAAAAACAAAAAAGATTGCAGTAAATAGGTGCATGTTATGTATACCCTATAATAATACCATAATAATCATTTTAAAACCATTTATTTATATATATTATTTGAAAATTGAATAACAATATTGTTCATAAGATCATAAAATTATTATGTATGTATACTTGAACAAATTAAAATATGGTAAACAAATAAAAAATTTTGCAAATTATATTACAGATAAATCTATATAACGAAATTTTATTACAAATGAATATTATTTTATTTGAACCATGTAATTTTCTATATTTGATAAACAAAATTTTATTGATATTACATTAGAATTTTTTTTTGTGTTTATGAAATTTTATAATTTACATTGTTTTAATAAAAAAAAAAAAAAAAAAATTAACAAATCAAAAGAGAAAACAATACAGTTTATATCATGATTATTATATGTATACATAAAATACAACATAACAACATGATAATAATCATAATATCTAAATAATATAAAAGAGATCAACCATAATTGTGCAACACGATCATATTATATTTTATTAACTGAATAAAGTTTTTCGCTCATTGAAAAAAAACTAAATAAAAGAAGAAAACTTAAAAAAAGAATACTAAAGTGGAATTTCCTTTAAGAATCAATTTTTATTGATTTTCAAAATACCAACAATAATGAATCTGTTTTTTTTTTTTTTTTTTTTTGCCAATTCAATTTCCTTAAAGGGATATTAATGAACCGAAAATATAAAAACGTGACCATCATATTGCATACAATAATAATCTATGTAGTCTATAAAGTACATAAGGGAAATTTCAAAATTATAAAAATTTTGATAGTAATAACATTTAAATAGAAAATTTCTTTTCTTTAGGCATTTTATAATATATAGTTTGAGCCTTAATAAAAATTCATTGATACAGTATAGTTTTTGTATACCTATAAAAATTTGATTTTGTTTGATTTATCTTAAAAATATTCTATGATTATTGTTTTAATTTAATCATAAAAAAAATTTTTTTTTTTAAATTTAAATATTAAAATTGAATTGAAAATGTTAATCAATTATTACGATTTTTAATTGAGTAAAATTTCATGAATAATAAGTAAAATTTGATCAAATTAAAATTACATGTACATATGTACATACATATGTACATGCGTGTAATGTATCTGTCGAGTACTATTGAAAACTTATGTAAGAATTAATAGCATTTTCATATTCATTTTAGATACATAGAGTAGATTCAAACATGCATTTTATATGAAATTTATCCGATGCTATCATCATAAGTCGATGGTATTAATTTCATCTTTTCTACATGTTTTATTACACATTTGAAAATGTAATTGCCAATATGATGTACAATTCACACAATGTAAATGTACATTATTTATATTTAATTCATTACTGTCATGCTATACAAATTTGTAATTGTCATGTATGAACATATCCATATAATGAATACAAACGATTTAAAGAAAAACTTTTTTGTTTTTGTATTACATTTTCATGTTAGGACTTTCTTAAATCAATTGCATGTTATTTTTATGAGATTAAAACAAGTTAAAAAAAAAAATATATTTAATGCGTGATCATTATTATAGTGTGTGTACAACATTAATATATGAAATGTCAATAAATGAAAAACAAGCTGATGTATATAAGTTGTAAACTGAATTGCCTAGAAGCAAATCAAAATCATGAAATCGATGCACAATCAAAATTTATTACATTAAATTTGACCAAAATCTCACGATCTTTTTTATTACATGAATATAATAATATGATGATCATTATATTGATCGCAAAAAAAAAATTTTATAAGTATGCATATGTACTTATGTATGTGGTATAAATTATAAAGTGATTGCCATATTTTAAATCACTTATATGTAACAGAAAATTTCATCCAAATATGGTTAGATTTGACCATATTGACCACAGACAGGAAATTTAGAAAATTTTGTATTTTTATTTTCTTTTTCTTTGAAAACATGAGAAAATGAGCCACAATAATTTTTCATTCCTTTTTTGTCTTAAATAAACAAAATCAGACAAAATGTAATTGTTTTTTTTTTTTTCGACAATTTTAATTTTCATTTTTACAAAACTTTCTCAAGAAAATAAAACGCAACAATTAATGTTTAGTATAAAAAAAGTTTAAGGTTATGAATTTATTTTAATTTCTTGTACATATATGTACACATGTACATACTTATATGGATTGTGTACATTTAGTACGGAAAAGGATTTCTTATGTTAATATATGAATATCCTCTTAATGGCCATTTTAGACCTCTATAAGATCTACCATAACAATATCCTCTAGTTAATCCAGCTGTTTTACCATTTCGTTGTAAAAATCGATTTGTTGTAACTGATAAACCAGGTCGATTTGTTCTTTTTGCTAAAACTTTAATTAATCGTCCTCTAAAATATGTTTCATTCTTTTTTAATGCAGCTTCTATATATTCTTTAGAACCAAATTCAATGTAAGCAAATCCTTTTGAATGACCATCAATTTTATTACATAATATCGTTACACGATTTATAATTCCACAATCATGAAAATGTTCTTCTAATTCTTCAGCACTAGCACCATAATCAACATTACCAACATAAATTGATCTACTATCAATTTCCTCTTTACTTTCAATATTTTTTGATGTTGCGAATGATATAAAATTTATTTTATCATTAACTTCTGATTGAATTTTTTGAAGGTTTTCAGCTTCCTCTTTAATTTCTTTAACTCTTGCTTTGATTTTTTCTATTTCTGGATCAATTTTATTCATTCGTCTTAAATGATCATCTTCATTTAATAATTCATATTCTTTTTGTAAATCAAAATCTTGATCATCATCTGAGTTTATCTCTGACATTTTCCTCTATTTATTGGTTTTTCTTTTCAAATTTATAACAGTTTATTTTTAAAAAAAATTTTTTTTATTATTATTTTTGTAATATTTTAAAAGTTTTTATAATTTCTATATTTACAGTATGAAAATTAATTTGAACTTCAATTACTGACTTACATATGTATGATCTTCACTTGATCATATTAGTGAATGATTGCATAAGTGAATTTTCAAACAGTGGCTGCTGTGATCAGGTAATTTGAAAATTTACTTTAATTTTATACTTATCATTTTTCATATGTATATACCATTCATGCATACGTACATATGTATGTATGTCATATCAATCATATATGTATGTATGTATCTGTTTTTTTGCCATGGTAACTGAAATTTTTTTCTTCTTTTTTTTGATTGTACGCATAAAATGCACACATGAACTGACATAATTCACTGATAATGGTGAATCTAACAAGAAATTTTTGATCTGATTATTTTCAGTAGCAAAAAATTGTCTATTTTTTTAACGATACACCTATGTAACGTTTTTTTTTTTTTTCAAAATATTAATGCACTTTATTAAATGTTAAAAGCATTGAAAAATAAAAAAATTTTTATTTTTTTATTTTTTTTAAAACCAAATTCCGCTATCAAAATCAATTAACATGCATTCATTGCATTCTACAATGTATGCATAAAATTTTGTAATGATAAAATATTGATAAGCCTTTTAAAAGTACCAACCAAAGTGTTTATGTGCATGTTTCATAAATATACTTTGATATAGGTAAATTAATGTAAAATGAAAATTATTTGTATATGTATGCCAAAGAGCTAACAAATATTAAAAAATTCATTTTTATGAATACCGACCAAGATTACCGGTTTTGCATTTAAAAAAAAAAAAATTAAATTGTCGGTAAAAAAAAAAAAATGAAGCAAAAAAAAATGAAATTATAAACCTAATAAAAATGTAATAAATTTTATTAACAACTTTGCACATTGAAATCACTTTTATAATATTAATGAAATTAAACATTTGATGCATCATAAATATTAGGATTTACAATTACGAAATAAAATTCATTCTTTCCATTCTTTTTTTTTTTCTTAATTTTATATATTATGATTGGTGTTTTCTTTTCTGTTTTTTTTTCTTTTTTTTCATGAATAAAATTATTTGATTGGTTAGCAATTAAAAATGTACTTTTTTTAAGTACAAGTTATTTTTACGATACATAAAAGAATAAAGAAAACAAAATTTTTAAAAAAAATTTATTTGTAATCTGGAAAATTGTTTTTTTTTTCTTTTTTTTTTTTTTCTTAAAGAATTAAAAATATAAATGCAGGTAAAAATGAGTGTGAAAGAATACCGCAATTGGTTTTATAATGTTAAAGCATAAAAATGTAAGGAGACACTTTTAATCGAACGTGTAAAATAATGTTGATAAGATTTCAAATTCATATATATGTGTACATACATAAATATGCTGTTAGTATGATGATCAAAAGGATTCAACAGAGCAGAATAATTATATACCATCAGACGTGTAAATACATAAATGTATAGATAAACAGTATGAGCTGTTATAACATTATAAGAATAATTCTTCAAAAATCTCTTATTAAGTTATTGGATACAAAACATTTTTTTTTTTTTTTTTACTTCAGAATTTTTGAATTTTTTCAAAATTTATGGTTTTTTTGGTTTTCACACGTGATATGAAGCATTTTGACGTCATGTTATCTCATATTAATATTAAATGTAAAAAAAAAAAACACGATTTACTGGAAAACGTTTTAAATAAAGTGCTATTAAATTTTTTCTTTAAAACAACTGTCTAGGGGGACATTTTTATTTTTTCCTAATTCTAATTTAGTAGATTTTCTTGGAAAATTTTAAATTTTCAAATTTAAATTTTTTCACGAAAATTAATATAAAAAATTTTTTTTTTTTGAAAAAATTAAGGTTGATACAAGTTGGTATTCAATTATAAAAAATATTAAAAAAAAAAATGAAATCGATTAAATGTTAAATAAAGTTTCCGCCTTTTGCTTTCATCATTTTGTCGTTTTCATCACTTCATATTGGGACCTTTTATTAAATTTTTTCCATTATTCAATAAAATCATAAAAATATAAAAATGTATAGCTTATATTACAATATTTTTACTTTTTCATGTCAGATTAGTTAAGATTTTAATTTTTTGATATGTACGTTGTTATGTACATACCCATGTGATATGAATCTTATGTTTATGTAGCAATTATAATTTCTTATACAGCTTCTACAGTAAATAATTATTTATAGATAATTTAATGTAGATACACATTTAAACATACAATATCGAGAATGTATCGCATATGTATATAGCATCAGTTAATTATATGTATGTACTAAAAATATAGGCCGTGTCGTATCAATTTATGTTTATCATGAAGTGGTACATGCACACATATATTACACAAATTTTCTTGAAAAACAAAAAAAAAAACAAAAAAACAAAAATTAAGAAAAAATTCAGTCATCCATTAATTATAGTTTTGATATTAATGAAACCTTTATCATGATTGAAAACCGTTTATATATGAACAAGTATCCAAAAACAATGTATTAAAAGAGTGAATGCCAGAATTTCATTTATTTACTATATAAATTATAAACCATGTGTGTATGTGTAAAGGGACAGGTACGAAAATATTTCTGAAAGTGAAAAATAAAGTGCAAAAACAAAAATAAATAAAAATAAAAATAATAATAAATTACTTTATCGCTTATGAATGTACAAATAAATCAATATTGTACATATGTAGGTATATAGCGGATTTTAATCATGATACAACCGTTTTGTATATGATAAGTTAATGAAAATGAAATGAAATAAAATTGAAATGTGGAAATTTTTAAATGAGATATTTTCTGACATTATATCTAAAAAAAAAAAAAAATTATCAGAGATGAATATCGTACAAAATGAAGTTATTATAAACGGTGTATACATGGTCGAATATTATCCTTTTCACGCTATACCTTATTTTTTAATTATTTTTACTACAGGCCTTATGGGAGCATATATGTCTTTTTTCTTTTTTCACAATTCCTTATAAGAGTATTTCATTGACAATGTTACCATAATTATTATTAAAATATTTAATACAATATTGGATAAATTTTTTGAATGTCAATACACAATGATGCAAAGTGGTAAGGTTTGTAATGAAAATATTTATAAAATAAAGTATACATGATATTATTAAGTTATCTTTAATTAATAAGAACACATTCATTTGTATGTGAAAACGTTAAATGTGAGCTAAATGTCTTGAAAAGTGTATGTATGCATTTGAAGCATTAGTTCACACGAAACTGAATAAAATTTTCTATTTTGTCTGTTATTATAGTCCATACAATAATTCAATGCAGTTAAGGTCTTATGGAAATGACATAAAGTAGTACCACTTTACGTCGCTGTATATTGATATTAAAAAAATTCATCTCGCATTATATGATAACTTTACAGATTGTGATAACACTACTCTTGAGATGATCTTATTAGAAATTACGATACAAAAAAAAGGACACATATACTCTCATAAAACCTTAAGTACATCGAATTAGTGTATGAAATATAGCTTTTTATATCTTTATTAGACACAATTATGTTACATAAAATTTTAAATTTATTTTAAGTATATATCACATTATCTATTTGCATTTTAATTCAATAATTTAATATTACATGTTTACTTTCGATTTTTAATATTTGATATTTTGTAGTGCAAGGTGCATTGTCTTATAGTTAAAATCATCTATATGTTAATGCATTGTGTATGTAATCATGATCAATTTTTAAATAATGTACATACGAGTATAGGTAATAATTTACATATTTAATCGATTTTAACCTGCTGTTATTGACATTATTCGTTCTTTATTCAATCATCGCCATTTAGTTTAGTTACAAAAACAAAAAAAAAAAAAAAAAAAAAAAAAATCGGTCGTTATAACTTTGATATGTAAATTTAAATATTCGATTAAAATATGCATTTTAAAAAAATAAACCAGCAATTTTTAATTTATTATTTTTTATATTGCTTACATTATAATTTTCTAGTCGTATGTATATATTTATACCATTCATTTAAATTTTATCATTAATTTTTTTAAAAAAAAATTAATTAAATAAATAAAATTTATATAAAATGTAAAAAATTCAAAAATAATAGTGTACGAATGTTTCATGTATGGTATGTGCATATAACTATTAGTATAACGTCCATACATATTTAAAATTAAAAGGAAAAGATAAACGTGATAAAAATCAAATTATCAATCATTATGGAAAGTGATAAAAGCACACACAAACAAAAAAACAGAAAATAATCATAAAACAACAGGTACCTAAAAATAAAAAGCTAATCTTTATATGAAGATATTAATTAAATAATTACATTGAATATGTAATAAACTACGATTTTTTTTTTTTCGTAGTGAAAATTGAATGAAATTCATGGTAAAACGACAAAAGTTGTAAAATTAATTTATGTAAAAATTGAAAAATTATATGATAAAATGTATATTTGATTTTTATGAAAATTTTATTAAATATTTTGTTACCTTTTAAAGGCTATCAAAAATTTTAAATGTGATCAATCAAATATAATTATAAAAATTTTTTCCTATTTTTTTTTAATACAAATATTTAAATATTTAAGATTTTTTGAAAAAAAAAAAAAAAATGTCAGGAGAAATTTGAAAAATTGCAGCTAAATAATAGTTCGAATCGATTATAGTTACTCGTATATTATGAATAAAAAATTAATCATTTTCATTTAATTAAAATTTGTTAATTTTTTTTTTATCAATGATTCATACGTTTTTACTCAAAGAAAAATTGTTAAAGTTAAAATTGGTTAAAAAGATATATTTGTCCATATTAACTTATTTACCAGCACAAATTTGAGATTATAAAAAATTTTTTAAAATTGATTGTATTTATGTTACATTAATGAATTTTGATAAATGGTGTAAGTAAAAATCAAAATTGTCGTTTCGAAAAATTAATAATTTTAAATTAAACGAATTTATGAAATATTTTATTATTTTAAATAACTATGCCTCGTGTAGGTAGTTTGCAATAATAAATTAATTATTTAAATAATGGGACACATGATCGAAAGGATACCCCTCTATCTATTCCACCCACTGGCACCCCCCTCTGATCGTATGTCCCGTTACCTAAATATTTACCAAATTAATTTACACATTAGATTTAAATTTTATTTTAAAATGCAAATATTCATATTAAATTAATCAAAAGTCTAAAAACAGTTGAGAAATAGTTGTTTCATTTGAATTAAAACAAAAAAAAAAACAACTTAAAAGGAAAAAGAAAATTTATATTTAAGAATTTTCATTTATTTGCTTTTTGAATTGATTTCTTACAACATACATTATTATTAAAAAGTAGAATTATTGTGCATTTATTTCTTAATTATATGTACGATCTTAATTTATGTATGTAAAACATATAGAAAATAAGAAAAAACAAAAAAAAAAAAAGAAAATTATGAACGGTATTTATATTTTCAATTAAAATACCACCTTCAACACTTAAAATAAAAAAAAATAAAAATAATTGTTGTTTATTTGTATATTGGATGAATATATTTAGATGTATGTATACATATGATCAAATATCTTTTATCAGTTGTTCATTTTTGTATATGTTACATAAGTATACCGTTATATTTGTATATTAACTTATCTTTATAAAATTACTAACAAGCTAAATATATTTGCACAAAAATATTTAAAAAATAAAAATCGCATATAAAGTGATATTATGGATAAGGAATTTGGAACTTTGCCATATTTACGCATTGTACAATACACAAGTCATCCATCGTTAAATCAAGTAATTATATATGTATATCTTGATGGGTTTTTATTTTTATTTTAATTTTCTTTTTCATAATGCATTTTAGTATATAGCATATTTACATTCGAACACATCAACAAAACAATGAATCAACATCATTAAATGAATATACATATACATACATAATATATAGTATTTATATACTGTTGTAATAATGTTCTTTTTTTCCTTTTGTTTTTCTTTTTGGAGGTGAAAATGAAGGTGAAGTTTTTGTTTGTTGCATTCTTAACATAGCAAGATTGGTTTTATGTTTTTGATGTTGTACGTATAAATTATGTGATTATGGGAATATAATAATACACATAGTACATATGTACATGGTATTTATATTTTGTGTTACATGCAATCAACATTCACAGAGATAATTCACAGGAGGGACATTCCTTATGTTAAATTTATTATACGATACTCAAATGTATGAAATTTTTCATATTCTGTTTATTAATGATTTTCAGTGCATGTCACATAAAAATTTATAATGTCTTTTTTCTTCTTTCAATAATTTCTAATGAAAGTGTTTCAAAAGAAGAATTACCAGAATGTTTAAATATTTCAAACAAAATCGGACAAATCTTCTAAACTGATGTAAAATTTGTAGTCCTGTACATATGAATTGTATATGTATTTACTAATGACTATTTACTACACCCTTTGTTTTTTTTTATGCATTATACTTAGTCGAATCGACTAATTTTTACTTCTTCAAGTGGAATGAAAACCGGCGTACGGGTACCGGTTACCAATTGTTGGCCATTATATATACATATATCGCGCATACATAGAGAAAAGAAACAAAAATGTTTCTACAAAATGAAAATTATTCAATTTAGTCAGGTCAGTTGCATTTTGCGCTCAGAGTGAGATGGACGGGTTTCATAGATGGCACATGGAAATAATGGATACAATTGCGAGGTATTTTTATACTTCCCAATAATGTAATGTCAATGATTGTTTTTATGAGACATGCACTGGAAATCATTAATAGACAGAGTATAGTTTTATAAATATATCGTATCATTATACACATTTTTAAGTGCTAAAATATAAACATTGTTGAGAGAAAAGGTAAATTATGAGTAAAAGTAAAATTCATGTAATAATTTTTTAAATCGTATTTTATTGTAATATGATGATTTTCATTTTCATTTTCATTTATTTTCTTATTACATTTTTTGTTTTTTTTGAATATTCAATTTTCATTTAATTAAAATTTTAAAATAGATTTCATTTCATTATTATTTTTCTTGCGCTTATAAAATGTATAGATATTTGTAATTTCAAGAATGTAAGCATACAAAACTAATGTACAAGCATTATTTTATAGTAATATACATACTATATATACATATGCACATATGTACATATGATGAAATATTTGCATGATAATAACAAATTGTCTGTGATGATAAAAATATTATGTTTTTAGTTTTTCAAATGCATTAAAATTAATTAGATGCATTATACAGGATATACATCTGCATATACGTTAAGGCTTTGAAAATTTCAAGAATTTTTGTCAGTAATTAATTCAAACTAATAGTTATTAAAATACTTAAAATATTTATGAAAAGAAAATTTAATTTAAAATGAAAATATTATTATCATTCAAATATTGTCTATTTGTAGGCTGAATTGTTGTATTTGTTTTTGTATAATTTTAGAATATAATTAATACACGAGAACTTTCCCAGGAAAAGTTAAAAAATTATTTTAAAAAAATTTTAAATAGTGACCCAGAATATCATTAAAATAATATATAGCATGGGAACGTAAGAAAACTTTAGGATTTAAATGGTTTTAATTGTACTTGACTTTATCTTATTATAAAAAAAAATTTATACCAAAATTCTCATAATTTGTTTTTATTATTTTTTTTTATCTGTATTTAAAGCACCACACAATAGAAAAAAAAATCCACTAAATTAATCATCTGAATTACAATATATTATTGATGTCATTTTGATTATTTTATTGAATCGAGTACATTTTTGAATTTCAGATAAGTGTGTGAAGTGATTGATATACGTTGGATACTTAAAATGCAATATGTAAATGTATTTTACAAAACTCATGATGTACCACATTAAATAAGTACTTTAGAATAAAAATACGTTTTTATATAAAACAAGTTCATGAAAATAATGTATGCAATGCAATTATGGCAGTTATTATGTAGATCTTTTTCAAGATTGATACATCGATCTGTTGTTATATTATGGCTATGCGTAGTAATAAAATGAATATAAGGCGTGTTCAAAAAGTAATCATGACGATGCAGTGTTGCAGAGATGTTGTTGCAGCGTTAACGCAACATTAGATATTTTATGTTGCGATGCTCTGACATTAGTGATTGCATTTTACGACGTTTTGACGATTGTGTTGCTTTCTATAAAAATTTTCTGTCATTTCAATGTAAATGTCAAAAATTTTGATATTAACTAGTCATTGACCTATTGCAACACGCATATTGCAACATCGAATTTAATGTTGCAAAAGTTAACTTAATATTAAGGCAGTGTTGCAAATATAATGCAAAAATGAATAGGTTGCTTTAGTCATGATTACTTTTGTCATGAAGGCTTGCAAGTGCAGTGTTTACTTTTTGAACAGGCCTATATATATTTTTTTTTCTCACTGACATATTATACTTTTCTACACATTTGAATAAATAAATTTGAATTTTTGTTTTTATTTTTTTATTTTTTCAAAACTCAATTTGTTTCAATGATAATTGAGTTAAATGGAATTGTAATGTAATATATACATTAATATAAGTAATATTCTGTATACAATGTGTGTATTTTAAGTTTTATTTTAACTTTGGTGATTATTTGAAGAGTATACCAGAATATACGTAAATATGCATTCTACTGCATTATTATAATATTATTGTATCCTCATTTGGATATTCACAATTGGCTTTGATGGTAAATTAAACTTGTAGTTAGTGGCTATGTATATTTATCCATAATATGCTTTTTGCTGAATTCTGCAACCATATGTGCATAATGAAGTTCAGTATATTATAGCTGTTGAATAAAAAATTTGTATAAACAAAAGACTATTGTTTACAATAAGTCCAGCATATGTAAAGCGCATATGTATAATAAATTAGTTTAAAAGATATAAATTTAAAACTTAATTTTTAAATGTCAAGTTAACACTATACATGAACATTTTTAAAATAAATGTGTGGTCTTTGATAAAGAAAGTTTCTTCAGTTTTTAAATACTAAAATAAAGAAAGCAATATTGATTGATTGGAATTTAATGCTGTTTCTCTTTAAAGCATTCATCAATTGAATTGAATGTTTTATGTTTGCTAATTAGACTATAGCCGTTTTTTTTTTTCATTTTTAGAAAAGTAAATGTTTAGAAATAAAATAAAAATGAACTCAATTAACGTGCACACATATCAAGCTTGTATGCATTTACTGCATGAAATCTAGATTGATAATTTTTAATTTATACAACTGAAAAATTAATTATAAATAATTTACTGTGATATGTAAAAGGTAAAGACCAATATATTTTGATTTATAAATTTTTGTGAATATACGTAACAGAAAATTAAATATAAAAAAAAAATCAGATAATAAATGTTCAAAATAGATCTAAATTGGGCCCAAATCCCATTCGCGTTTAATTCAAAAGAAGTAAAAAAAGAAAATAAAATTTCAATTTACTTTGCTTATGCAAACATTTTAAAATGTGATTTATCTTAATTGTATGTAAATTTATTAGTATTATAACACCTGTGCAAAATTTGTTTTTATTTTTTTATTTTTTTTTTTTTTATTTTTCTTTTGAAAATAAAATTGCGGTCGAACATTTAAATTGAAAGTACCTAGGTATGTATAGAAAATGCCTATGTCAATGCTTTTATCTACATACATTTGCTCACAGACTGTAAATGGATAATCATGTTGTATACGGGAATGTATCTGCGTAAATATTCATGTAAAGGTAAACACATACAAAACAAAAATTTCATTTTCTTTTTTGAATATTTTATTTATTTTTATCGTTTGTTTATTTACACTTAGTATATTTTTCTTTTCCAGTTAGATATTTGCATTTGAAATTTTATTATAAAATAAATCTTTTTTTTTAATAGAATTTTTCAAAGTTATAAAATTTGCCTAATTTCACATTTTTTTCTAAGAAAAAATAAATTAAATTATAAAATTAAATTTTTTTTATATTTTTTTTAATATTTTTTTTTATTGATTATCAGTACAATTTTGTACTTGCCATAAGGCATCTTCTGATAATTTATCATTAATAAAACTTTTTAAAAATATTTCTCTTTTAGAATTAAAAGAATTTAATGTTGGTTTTAAATATTTATTACGTAAATTTCCTTTAATATAACATTCATTAATTTGTGGTTCAATTAACCATGTATCTTCAGTATTTTTAAAATAATAACTATCTAATGTTGCTGAACTAAATATATCACATAATTTTTGTATATCTGATGTTGTACATTTACTAGTTGAATGTACTAAATAAATTTGTTCATAATGTAAATCTAAATTTTCAAGTGCAATTGATGGTGGTGATATCCATATGTGAACCAAGTGATGGTATCGATTTATATTCAAATGTTAATTTATTATTATTATTATCATTATTAGAATTTGATGATGATGTTATATAAACTTGATATTTTTTATTATGTTTATCATTTTCATCTATATATGTATTTTATTTCAGATATTTTTAAATATTCATTATATTTTTTATTTTTTATACAAACATATTTTTTGAAAATAAAATATTTCTAACACTGATTGGTAATCTATTTAATAAATTAATAAATTCTTGTTTATCTTTTGTTGAAATTTTTTCATAACAATTTCTTTTATACCATTTCATATGCTTAATATATCATTTGTATAAAAATCATTAAATTTTTCCATTTCATCAAATAATGCTTTTAAACCTGATATTGTATTATATCTCTATCCGAATATAATCGTATAAAATCTAATATAATATATTTTGTTTCAATTTTTTTATATGTATTTTGTATATCATTAATTATTTCATTTTTATTTAATATATAAAATAAATTTTGTATTTTTTCATCATTTTTATTAATTGATATTAAATTTGTTAATTCATAAATAACAATTATTTCTAATGATTTTTTTTTTAAATTCATTAATAATATCATTAACTAAAATTTTTAATAATTTTGATTCTTCAATATTATCAATTGATTTTAAATGATTATAATTTTATCTATATCATTTATAATATTATCTTGTATATTTTGTATTAATGTTATTAATAAATTCTCAATTTAATAGTTGAATATTTTAATTCAATTGGAAAATATTTATAACCATATAATTGCCATTTTATATTATTTAAATTATTATAATAAAATCAATAGTTAAATTATAATTTAATGAATTTTTATCATATATTTTTTTTTAATTAATAATGAAAAATTATTTATTACCAATTAAATTTAATTTACCAATTGCTTGTGAATATTGATTATTTCATTCATTTTAAAAACATTCATCAATTATTTCATATAATTTTAATTGATCAATTTTTTATTGTAATTGTTTACGTGTAACAAATAAATCATTATCAATTATATTGTAAAGATTTTGTAATTTATCAATAACTTCATCAAACTTTTTTAAAATTATTTAAAATTATTTTTATACCATCATCAAGACGTTTTTGTAAATTACTCATATCATCTTCAATTAAACCAAATCTTTCAAAAAAATTTAAATTATTATAAATTTCACCAATTCGATTTTGTATTTTTGTTAATTCTAATTATGATTCATTTTTAGTTGGACGTACAAAATGATAATGATCTTTTTATTTTATCTTTAAATAATTTTTTACTTTCTAAATTTAATGTTACAACATCATTTTCAATATCAATTTTATATGAAATAACGAATTTAATATAAATTATAAAAAATACACTTAAATAGTATTTAAAATTTTTTAAAAACATTTTTACAAATTTTTCTTTAATTTATAAACTACATAATGATTTTAATTAAACTAAAGATTGAATGATTTATTTTAATAAATTTGAATAAAATTTGAAAAATAATCATTAAAAAAATGATTTTTTTGTAATTAAAAAAAAGAAAAGTTATAAACTGATAATGTTCGATTTATTTACAAACGTTGTATTTTATGTCATGCACAAAAGATAGAAGAAAAAAAAACGAACGCTAATCGATTAATTTTTATTGCAATTATGAAAACCAAATAATAAATAACGGCTAATATTTAGACACAATTTTTCTATCATATTTTTGTGTTTCATGAACGAATTAAAATTGTAAATACTCTTAATTTGAAATTTGAGCTGTTTTATTTGAAAGTGGAATAAGTTCAAAACTATCGAAGTCCGATTTTAAATATAAATCACTTTGAAAGAATACAAACTTCAGTATTCATTTTATAGAGGTCAAAGTTTTACTTTTCTGTTGAATTTGGTAGGAAATGTAAATGTAAAACATAAAATATCACGAAATTTAAAAAATTGACTAATTCTACTTTCAAATAAAACAGCTCATTTGTTTAATTTCAGTTTCTTTTTTTTTGGTTTTAAGGTTTTAATTTAAATTAGCTACATTATTAGAGATTATAATTATTTTTAAATTGCTAATACATCACATATGTATATTACGTGTAAACTTAGAGCGTGTGCGAAATAATTGGAAAACTCGGGTAAATTCTAAGATTCTAAATTATTTCCAATGAAATTTCAATTTAGCACTTAGCAACACTTTGCTGTGCGGGATGGCTAAATTGTTGACAGTTTCAGTTATCACTTTTTCTATATATTTTTACGTTTCAGTTTTCAGATTTTAATTTTTGTAATGATTGTTAAAAATTCGTAAAATTATTTTCTTAAGATTACAAAAAATATGTAAAAATAAAATTTCAGACAAAAACCATACATTACACTTCATATTTTATCATTTCATACAAGAGCAATGAATTTAGCCGCATTTAGCTTTACCGAATTTTTCCAACAATTTGGCCATTTACACATTTAGCTACATTTCGCACACCCTCTTAGATTAATTACTATGTATGTATATTTTTAAAATCTATTTTTGAAAATGTGTACATTCACTTATTTAGTGGTTTAATAAAGACCTTTATAAACTTATAGTGTTAATGATTTTTATTTTATTCATAATTTTACCACTTGCATTAGAGATTCGAATAATCTACAAGACTGTATGTTCAACCATTAAACTATTAATCCGTTTTAAATTGTACACTCATTTATATAACTTTATTCATAAATTTGAATTTATTTAAAATTATAAAAATGAGATTTTAATTTATTTTTAATTGTATAAATGTCTTCAGTTTAATTAAAATATGGAATATGATATATTTCAGATGAAAATGAGCAACATTTTAGTCATAAATTTATATGTAAAAAAAAATTTATTTTTTTAAATAAATAAAACGATGATTATGCCATTAATCTTTCATAGAAGCGTTAAACATTATTTTGTGTATAGTTCATAATTATATATAAATTGGAGAATAAATTGAGTTCTTGAAAAATTTTTATTTTATTTTTATTCATACTTCTAAATTTAGAATTTTTAATAATAATTTTAAATTTTAAAAAGAAAACTTTATATAATTTTTTTTTTTTTCTAATTTATATAGTATCAAATAGTACATCAGATTTGTCCTATTTGTATTGTTTCTTATGTTTTGAGATTTAATATAAAAGATTGTAGAATAATATCTTATCCTAGATTTTATTGAATGGTACATTGAATTGAAATAAAAATGTGTCAACGACAATTTTTAATGAGAAACACAAGGACTAAAAACCAAATAATTATTAGTTTTTTTTTTCTTTCCAATTATTTTCCTTTTTTTTTTTTGTTTGAATGGAAAACCTTTTGAATTATTGCCAAAGAAATATGTATTTGAATGAAAAGAATTCTTAGTTTCAGTATAAAGAAAAACAAAATGTCTAGAACAATTTAGATTACTATGAAAAATTTTTTTTTTCATGTACATAAAATAGATATATTGGCAAAATATTTTATTTTATTGTACAAAATGAGAAAATAACGACTTTTTTTCAAGTACTTGCAAATATTTATTTAAATACCTGTAAAAATTACTTGAGTAACAAAAAATTACATAATTACTACTATCATCAAATACTATGTTGTTAACATATATTTTCATGTTTAATCTTCACTTAATTTTTACATAAGGTGTAACGTAATTTGCAATGGTTCAGTTATTTAGAATGAAATAATTGCATAAATAAATATTACATACTAGATAAACACATATACTTGATTATAGATAAATATACTTTTATAAGTATCACTTTTTAATGGTTCATAATTAAATTTTTTTTTTCTTTTCATTGTGATAATTACACTTTTGCTTGGAAAATTTTTCAAGATACAGAAAATTAGTTAAAAGGCACAGAGGTCAAGGCAGTTGATACTTTGAAATGATGATGTAAATTTGTGTACATATATCTTTTTGAAAATGAATAGTTTACTTGGTTTATTTCATGTATTAAATGCATATCATTTAAATCATCTTTTTATGAATATTACTTTATGCATTTCCTTTATATGCACATAAAAAATTACCACAGATATTACAATATGTTGTTAAATTTTCCATAAATTATGTACCTACATTACGTATACATATTATTTATTTTTATTTTCTATTTTTTGTTTTTCTTGTAGTCTTCGTAATTATCTCATATAGCAATATGTTACGCTACATGTGTGTTGCTGTTTTTTTTTTTTTTTAGTGCTCGTAATGCATTTATATACAAGAAAATATTTAGAAAATCAACTCAATTATTTCTAATACAATTTAAAAAGTATTATGTATAGTCAAAGAACGTATAGCGTAAAAAACAGAATATGTACATAAACACCATTTGAATAAATATAACAGTTTACAAAAAAAAAAAAAATTGATATGTATGTAGAAAATAAAACAATAAAATATATAAACGGGAAAATCCAATTTTATTTGATTTTCATTTTTTTTTTATTTGTTTTTTTGAAATTTAAAACATTACAAGGTTAAACATGTTTTTGTGGAAAAAGATTATGACACCCTTTTTTCAATTGGTGTAGCATGCATGCATGGTGTAAATGAAAACATACATATGTTATTGTTTACATTTTTACATATGTGTACTTATACGTTTTATTTGCATTATAAATGAAACATTATTGACTTAACTTTATGTCTTAGATTTCAAAATAAAATTAAAAATTGTGACATAGGCATATAACATTGTTTACATTGTAATTTAAGAAAATGAGGGAAAAATATGAAATCAAATATTTGATTACAAATACGGTTATAATTTGTTAAAAAAAAAAATAAAAATAAAAAAATAAAATAATTTTATAAAAGATGCATTTAAACTTAAAATAATTGTAAAACAATTTACAAATTTTCCGTTAAAATTTTTTTAAATTCCATATGAATGCATTTAAAGAAATGAAAATATCAAAATTGGTAAACCAAAAATATATGCTGTTGTACTTGCATTTATTTGCCTGACTTAAAATAATAAAAAAAAAAAAACGGAGCATTCAAATCTTAATTTAAAAAATTTTGAAATAAAAAAAAACAACAACAGATATTTACTGTTTACATTCGACCAAAGGCAATTTTTTATACGTTTAAAGTACGCATGTAATTTTTCTTTTCAGAAAATTTATTAATCCATCAATTCTGTAAATTACACTGAAATGCAGTTATGTTGTTTTATTTTGATTTTTTCATTCCTTATTTTCTTTAACCTGTTCTATTGATTTCAAGATAATTTGTTTTCATATAGTAGTAATTGAGATGGTTAAGATATTGCACCTTCCTGATGTATTGTTTTCCTCATTTGGATATTCAATCGATCGTACCGCACAATATAAATTTATCAGATGTTATACACATACATATGTATGTATTTTTATTCATGGATACGTTAAATATGTTCATAAAATACACTGTAATATAAAATACATGTGCAATATATGTATAGTAATGTGGAAGATATACAACATACTACAAGATATTCAATTTAAATGTTAGCAATATTTTTTGAATAACCATTATTGAATTTATTCTGAACGAAACAAAAAAAAAAACAAAAAACAACAAATTTCCATTGTTTGCCAACAGCTTAAAAATTGTGGTCCAATACCATAAATTAATCGTCAAGAAAAGTAAACGAAGAAAATATATAAATATTCAAGAAATAATAAAATATACTTATATACATAATTATAGAAGAGAGATGGACTTTTTTTTAACTTGTATTGATTGATGTGCTGTAATTATTTCTTTAATTTTTTGAAATAAAAATTAAAGTTTAATTTTAAGATGCTTCAAGTTAAAAAAAAAATTTTCTAGATTTTCAAAGATTTCTAGATTTTTCCTACGCAATGTTTTATATGCAAGCAAGTATTACATATCCACACATATGTATTGTACATATAACACATGATGATGGATTTATGAAATTTGTTAATTATTGTATTTTACATTCAATTCAATTGTATCTAAAATAAAAATTTAAATTTCATACAGTTCATTCATAATATAACAACAATCGTATAAATTTCAATTAGAATTATATATGCAGTGAACTGCAAAATGAATGCAGTAAATTTTCAATGATCAAGTACATAAATATTTTTGCCGTAATTTATTGTACAAGTACTTATCTATATTGCAATATATGCATTCAGATATGCATTATATATGTTTCTGTTTAGAATGATATAACAGTCACAAATATAAAAAATTTATATAAAATGATGAAATTCATTAATTAAAAATAAAATGATTTTTTAAAGGAATTTTACTGAAACGAGAGAGATAAGAAAAATACTATAAATCGTGAAAAAGTGACAATTTTCATATTCATATTCATTTTTAATTAAGAAATATACGTTCAGATCGTTTTTTTTTTTAATTTTTCAAATACGTTAAATTTTAAATGTACGTTATGACTTATGATCCATAATTCAAAACATATAGTAAAAGCATAAAACAATTTTTTTAAAAAAAATTTATTTTCAAAAATTTCCTAAATATGTACGTGTTTGTTGTCCGTGCACATAAGCATATATGCACCCATGATTTCAGTCATCTTAATATCATTAATCATCAAGAAAATTTCTTACATTCTTATTTCACATGATGAAAAAATTCATCTTAAACTTAAAAAAAATAAAAATTGTATATTTTGTTTTTCCAAGATTCTAAGAATTTATTTTTATGCTAATCATTTAAAGATTATAATCTTGTTAGGTAATTTTTTTTTTCTTACGTAATTTATATATGTAGATTAAATTATGTCATGTATTTACATATAAGTGCATTAATTAATAATTAATAAAGCAATAAGTAATTTTACCTTTTATGGGATTAGAAACGCCAACCGTATACGTATTATAATAATAATAGTGTGACAAATGTAATTTTTTAACTCAATTATGTAATTATAAATTTATACTGAATGATTAATATAGGTACCTTTATGTAGTGTATAGACTATAATTTTTTTTTTTTTTGATTTGATTTATATTTGCATACATGTTGTGCACTCAAGGTCATTTAAATAAAATAAATACGTCTACATACATATTTCTAGAAGAAAAATAAAATGAAAAAAAAAGAAAATTTTGTTTAATTTTATTTATTTCCTACAGATGAAAAATGATTTTTTTTTTTAATCCAGATAATTTTTTGTATGTATGTATGTAATTTACATTGTATGTTTTTTTTTAAATTTCTATACTTTGTTCACTAATTGTATGCAGTTAGGGCCTTATGGAAGAACATATGTCTCTTTTCTTCTCTCATGATTTCTTCATCATTGTGATCATGATTTTATGAATTAGGGTGTTTCATCAGAAGTGTTACCACATTTCTTAAATTTTACAATGAGCATCAGTTTACAATTAATATGTAAAATGCTAATATTTTTCGTAGTTTCCATAACGCTTTAACTACATAGAATTAATGGATAGAGTATAACTTATGTAATATGTATAAGATTAAAATATGTAATATGATAGAATTCAATGTTGCAATTAACACACCTATAAGCAATCAATTAAAATTGTATGTAAATTTAATAGTTTTGCTTTTAAATAATTTATCTAAAAATATTATCTAAAATCAAATAATTTATTTTCTTTTATGTTGAAAAATTTTCCTCAATTTTGTGTTATAAAGTAATAAAACAAGTCATACACATAGATGTGTAATATGAATCTTTAATCTGGCAATATAAAAGTTGTTGTTATGATTTAGCGGAATCTTTTTAATAAATTTTTTGTTTAAGATAAATTCGATAAGAATGCAATTAAGTGATCAATGTAAAAAAACAAAAAAAAAAACAAAAGAGTATTATTGAAAATTTTTTCTTTTATTTCTAGATTTTTTTTTTCCATTAATCATTCAAGCGTTAAAAAATTTTCAAATTGAAACTATTCAATAATTTGTTAAAATATTTTGCAAAAACTTTTAAATAATTTTCCTAACGACAACAGAAAAGACTTAGCAAATTTGCAGTTATTTAATATAAAAGCAAAAAAACAAAAAAAAAAAAAAATGTTATGCATTATCATCCATGTAATAAGAAACTTTGAAAACCACATCAAAATAAAACGAAACACATAAATGAGCTCTTGTGATACTACAAAAAAAAGTCAATAAAAGCTTTATAACTTTATCCTATTTTCTTGGTTTTGAAAAACAAAAAAAAAATTAGTTTAATTAATTGGAAGTCAACTTCAAACATCTTCAATTTAAAAATTTCAATTTATCTAAAGTTTTAGTTGGTCTTAGTATTCATCAAAGTATCATATTAGATAGTGCAATAAAGCTATGAATTTTAGATGATTGATTCCAAACAAAGGCCTCATAGGTCATTTATATTTATTTTTTTTATTTTTTTAAATAAATTTGTTTTATATTTACCATTAACATTTTAATACGAAAAAATCTTAAATTAATTTTTTATCTAAATTAAAAATGTTTATTTCCTTTTAGAACTATTTAGCATGTAGTAGATAAAAAAAAATTCAAAATAAAAAAAAAAAAATGAAAAGAAAAACTATGCATCATAAATTTATTAAAAAGTTGTACACATTTAAATGGGTCAAATCAAATCATAAAAGAGAACTATGAAATATCGCCTTTATTTATTTATTTATTTTTTTTTTTTTTAATGAAATGCTACTTCTATCATTTTAATGGTTTATATCAGCTCAATTAATTATTGAAAAAAAAAAAAAATAAAAAAAAATAAAAACAAGAAAAAATAGTGTAGTGGAGCTGTACACATTTTAAACGGTAATATATCAAAAGATTTTTTTTTAATGGTATAAATATTTATGTTTTTCCTTGTTTTTAATGATACTTTTATATGGATAATATACACGCATATTTATATATATTGTGTGGTATTTGTCTTTTGTTTTGATGATGATAAATAACATATTTTTATCATTATAGAAATTATTTCAAGGTGAATTTATATGAAATTAAAACAAAGGCATTGGTTTCAAAGAAAGCGAGTTATAAAATATATAGGTATATGATAATTTGAAAGTAGAACAATATTAATACACTGTATTACCAACAAATACCATAACAATAAAATAATAGTTACCATAAGGTAAGGCATACATATGGTCTCCGTTTTTAAAGATTATTTTTAGTATGTTGACAAACAAATCATCATTTTTATATTTTTATGATTTTTAAAAGAACACAAGTTTAATTTAGATTTTACAAATAAATAAAAAAAAAATTTAATTTTAATTTTTTTTTTTGTTTTTCAATTTTTATTTGTATATCACAAAATATCTAATCTTTTAATTGATAAGATAAAATTAATTACAAAAGTAATAAAATAAAAGTTTATTAATTATGAATTGAATAAATAATTAAATGTGAGAAATAATCAATTAAAATTTTATGTATAATTTAAAATTTACACTTTGAGTATTAATATTACAAAAAAAAAACAATTTTCATTTTATTTTTCCTTTACACAATTTTTCATTATCAATTTTTTGTATGAAAATAATAAGAAAATATAAATAATAATTTTAATATGTAAAAAGTATATTTAATCTGTTTGAATATGTAATGAAAACAAACGCATAATTTTAATCTACATTATTTATATACATTATTATGTATATACAATGTTTTAATCTTTTAATCATAAACTTTCTCATATAATTCTTCTCATCAATCTTTTATTTATAAAAAGACAAATTATAAATTTAATTTAAAATGTGGTATAACAAATATACTCGTATAGTCGTATGTTTATGATGTGTGTGATTTTTGATAACACTCACATCTACATACAGTATTCAAACTATAAATATAAAACAAAACAGCATTAACATGTTTATAATAA
The DNA here is from genome assembly GCA_963971155.1 of Anthrax anthrax. Classification (NCBI taxonomy): domain Eukaryota; kingdom Metazoa; phylum Arthropoda; class Insecta; order Diptera; family Bombyliidae; genus Anthrax; species Anthrax anthrax. The sequence continues at coordinate 5,457,381 of OZ020123.1, forward strand.
ACATACATATGTACATACATACACATGTAAACCGTATATTGGATTATAAAAATTTCATTAAATTTAATAAAATTTTGTTTTTCCATATCATTTAATCTTGTGTATTTTGTACATGCGTTTGTCACACAATAATAATAACGTGTTTTATTTTCATATTACCAAATTTTACATATTCCTATATATATACATATATGTATGTCTGTAATGTAATGTATGCACGCAAGTCTATATATGCGTACTATGTACATACATATGTTTATTCAATTTTGTTTATTGAATTTAAGACATGACAAATAACGGATATTTTTATACATCAATGAAATCTTAATGTATCGTTTATTTTAGTATACTAAAAATGCAAATAACTTTATTTAAAAAACCCAAACAAACGTTAAAATCAAAACATGCATGCTTTTAAATTATGGTGATTAAATTTTTTTTTTTTTTTTTTTTCAGTTAAAATTTGGTAACAAAATGTTTTTTTTTTTTTTTTTTTGTTTTTATATTTTGTATTTTGTTATTGCAACAAAGAAAGTGGTTTCAAATTTCTATTAGAATGTAAATTTTTTATTATTATATTTTAATTTAAAATTTTATGTGTACCTACACCAAATAAATATTGTGTAATCTGTTTTCATCACATTTGTATATTACAAATACGAATCTGGTATATCTTAATTTGAAGCTGTTGTGCGTGACCTGAAGATTTCGATATACGAGTATTGTTACAATTATTGTAATATGATAACAAAATTTAATTTTAGAAATAATAATTTTTTTTCTATTACAATTTTTTTTATTTTTCTTCTTATTATTATTGCTATTAACTGTAATGAAATGAGTGAAAGTTTCCTTATGTATTTCCTTGTGTAGGCTTTTATTAGGACAAATGCTTTTATTTTATTGTATTCATTTCAAATTTTTCTTAAGATGAAAATTTCATTTTAAATCGGTATTATTATGAATGAAAAAGAATTATAGATCATTTTGAATGAATTAAAAATGAAATTAATTTTCTTTTTTTATAAGTATAGAAAAAATATTTTTAGTATTAAGATAATAATTGTTGTGGTTAAATAAGAGATAGTTAGTCAATTTAAAATTAAAATTAAATTTTTATTTTATTCAATTTAAAATTTTCAATTTATTTCTAATTTATTTATTTATTCATATTTTTATTTTAAAAAAAATTTCAATTAAATTTATATTTAATGTTAATGCGTGATAAAAATAGATTGTTTTTTATTTATCGTGATGAATTTATTATTTTTTTTGTATTACAAAAAAACAATAAATGTACAATCACACCATATACATTTATTTTTAAAATTAAAAAAAAAAAAACCAAAAATTCATTTCATACATATGTGTATGTAATGAATATGTTCATAATATGAGGGTAATAAAAATTTTTATTTCATATGTTAATATTCACTTTATTTCTTAATTTTATTTGGTAAATACATGAATGCTTATATATGGCTTATATATGCGTTTAACTCCCCTTTTTGTGTTTATGTTTCAGAAGAAAGATTATATGTATATTTATTTAGCTCCCTTTTATTCCTGATGATTTTCTTGTTATTTTACTTTTAGCATTTATATTCATACATATAAGATCATATAGAGTAAAAGTACAAATCTCTTTTTAAGAATGTATTTCCTTTCATTAAATGCATGTTTAAAAATATGTTGAAAATTGAAAGGGGATCATTGAACGATATCTGTCGTATATTGGATATATGATGCGAACAGAAAATTCAATATTGTATGGATCAATTATACATAAACACATAAAGAAAAAGAATCATAAACACTCTGAGTATTTTAGATCTAATAAAACTTAATATTAAGTTTACAATCTTTACATATGTATGAACTTACATTAAAACATACATGTTCATTTATGCTAGAAATTATATGTGCACACATATGTATGTGTATATGTTGTATTTATGAACAAGAATATCCGGTTAAAAATTTTTAATACTAATCAGCAGCTGTATTATTTCTACATTAGACCATTTAATCTCCCCATTGAATTTATTATTTATTTTATTATTGTTTTTTGCTTTTTTTCTTTTAAATTTTTATTAACAAATAATGCGTCCATGATCTTGAAAGAAGAGAAAAAAAAATAACTCAGTTTAGTTTCAAATGCCTATTCGCTTCATTAAAGTTTTATTATTCAATTAAAATAAAAACAATAAAAAATTATTTTGTTTTTTTTTTTTTTTTAAATTCACTGAATTACTGTTTACAGAATTTTGTTCCAACTTCAAAGTGGAAGAAAATGTTAAAAACTTTAAATGAAAATGTAAACAGAAATTATTTAAATATAAAGAAATAGAAGATATTAAAAAAAAAAAAAAAATCTGTGTAATTCAAAAATTCAAAATTAACGTATTTTACAAAATATCTGCTAAAGTAAAGGAAAAATGAAGTATTATTTCATGCTTTTTTAAATGTATACCTAATTTGTAATTGTTTTGCTTGTTCAACAAATTCATTTAAATGTTAATTTGATGTTTAAATAAAATTCCATCATACACATGTACATTTGTATTTGAAAAACAAAAAAAATTGTTTATCGTATTACCAATTTAGATTAATTAAATTTTGACCTAAAATTTTCTATGTCTCTTGTATGTACACTTCTTGTTTAATATTATTTTTATTTTAAAACAAAATCCATGTGTGATACAATAATTGAATGTATCGTAAACACGTATGCCAAGTTAAATTTTTTTTTTTTTTTTGGTGCATTATTTAAAGTTGATTTTAAAACATTTTTGAATTTTTTTTTGTTTTTTCAAAAGACAAAATTTAAAATTCCAATTTTGTGCGAATTACATGTAGCTGTGTCTATATACATGTGTAAGTGGAAAGAATAAAAAATAATGATTGATAATAATTAAGAAATCATTCACATAGAGAGTCAATAAATTACATAATGAGAGTTTTAAATATACATCATAATATATTAGCAAATATTGAAATGTTTTACATGCGTTAGTTTTATACAATTCATGTCTAAGTAGACTTGCATTAATTTTTATATATTGTATACACATGCATGTTCATATATTTTCGATTACATGCTTATTTGTATTAAAATGTATAGAATTATCATAAGAATATGGTAAACGACATTAAGTCAAGAATTTGCAAATTTTTTGATTTGCTTTTTTCTTATTTTTTGTTTTTTTTTTTTTATTTTAATTTAATTTTATTTTTTTAAAAATACGAAAATAAGGAACAACAAAGTTGACAAGTAAATTCATTATACAAAAAAAAAAAAAAAAAAAAAAAAATTAAAAATAATTTTTGCATTTTAAATTATTTTTGGTGTATCTACACAAAAAGATACCAATTAAGTAATGAAGTAAAACGAGTGTTTTATTTTAGTCATCGTGTTTTTTTTTTTTTAATGATTATTTTTAATATTATTTTGATTCTTTTTTTTTTGTTTTTGTTTTATTTATTTAATTTTTTTATTTTTTGTATAATGCGATATGTGTGATATGTACGTAGAACATAAGATTGGATTTTTTTTAATGGTCATAAAGTATTTAAATGTAACACTACCTCTCATTAATTATGCAATACAATACGCGCATATTTGGAATATAAATGAAATTCTTTTCATTTTAGATATTCCATATAAGGTATAAAAATTTAACACTTTTTTAATGCTTTTTTATAATTTATAATTTTTATTTTTCTTTAATTAAATTAATTCTTATTTTTATTTTTATTTTAATTTAGTAAAATTAAACAATATTTTCATGTTTCTCTCAATTTCAAAAAAAGAAAAAAGAAAAATTTCCCAATAATTGCAATTTCCTTTACATGCAAACAATATTTATTAGAAATTTCCTTTTTACTATTAATTTCCTGTGACTTAATAAAAATTCAAAAGAAAAACTAAAAATAAATTTGTAGTTTAATGATTTTGTATGATGTTCTTGTAATTTTATAAATTGAATTTTTTTTTATTAATAGTACATACATAATTGTACACTCAGTATCACAGTATTAGTGTTCAATGTAAGGTTAAACCAAAGTCAACATAAAATTACGTAACGTACCGTAACGTAAAATGCGATAAATGGTTGTTACATAGTAATAACCAAAACACATGTAAGTTTATTTTTGTCAATTTTCGATCAGTTTGAAATGTCAATTTTACGTAACTTAAGGTGTCGTAAACATCGTACATTTTACGTAAATTTAAATTTAAATCACAGTACAGTAATTTTTAAAAAATTGTTTACTTTTTCAGATACGTTTTTATTTTGGTTTACTTACGTAAAAATGACATTCGTAAGTACACATTCGTTCGATTTCTTACATATTCTAACGTTATTTTGGTTGAGCCTTAAGAAATTTACAATGTTTTTTGTTTTTTTTTTCATTTACAATAGTTTTCTGTTACATTTACATTGAGTGAAGAATCGATAAAGACAATTCATGCTTCATTCATTGAAGACAAAAAGTATATTAATGAATATATCGCATACTCAATAAAGAAAGAATAGAAAAAATGCGTTACGCACGTACAGAATCCTATAGATAGACAATAATACATATCAAGGATACAAAGCATCTTTGATAGCATGCACTTTGTACTCATATCTGGCATTCTCTATTTTATGATATACTATAAAAATTAAAAAAAAAAAAAATTTACTTTTTTTTTTCAATTACCCACCCACATTTCAATTGATTTTATTCATTCCATTTTTTTTTTTTTTTCGTTTTTTATTGTTTCATTTTGAAACAAAACAATTCATGTCATCAATAAAAATTACATAACAATGATTGAAGCAAAAAAAAAAAAAAGATAGATCTGAATGAAATCGTTGAGGTATAAAAAAAAAAAATTTACCATGACCTACATAAAATTTTTATTAATATCAAAAGAAGGTTTATCCAAAATGTCATTCGGTATTTTATCGTTTTGTTTTTCTTTAATTTGTTTTTTTTTTTTTTTTTAATTATTATTGAAACATTATCATCTGTATATTAATCAGTGTTTTATTAATTTACTCTGGCTGTATGAATGTATACATTGTAGGTGATAAAAAGTCTGAATTTTCTTATATACATATGAGTAAGCGTTCCGTATAATGAATAGAAGTGAATCCAATGAAAGATACAATTACAAAAAATTTAATTAACTCACAGTATTTACGTAAATATATAATTTTTTTTTTTTTTGTTTTTTTATTTTTATATGATTTTATGACATCTTTTTATAATTTTTGCTTTGTTTTTTTTAATTTTTTTTTTATTATATCTCATTATAAAAATGTTTGTAAAAATTTTTTAATACCTGATTTTTTCACTTCTTATTATTCTCTTATTAATGTTAGTAAGAACATAATATGAAGAATTAATTACACAGGTGTAAAAAAAAAAAATGAATGTAAGCACATATCTTGCATTTCTTTTGTATACAATATTGTTAATGTAGATATTGTATGTATGTTTATCTGACGTAAACATAAAAAAATATCTATAAGTATACAAATATAAGAGGTAACGATGCATAAAAAAAGAGGAAACAATTTACTATGTCGATTATATCTTTACACGATCTGATGCGATGATACTTACATATAGGTAGTATGTACAAACTTACATACATCTGAGCATCTATGTGGTGTAAAAATGCAAGTCAATGTGCATTTATTGTTAACGTGAAATCATTTTTATTTTCATTTATTTTTTGTTTAATTGCATTATATTTAATGTTAATTTAATGCGTACACTTTGTAAACACACGTTATACACATTCGAATAAGATCAGTTTGTTTTTGTTTCTTCTATATACATATCTTCCTAATCTATTTTTGTACATACATATGTAACCGAATAATGATCATCAAATCCATGAGGAAGAAAATCAACAAGTGCTAAGGTGCACATTATTATGATAATAATTAAGCGGGTGGAATTTATTATTATTTTCTGGTTTATAATTATGTATGTATATACAAACATTATAGGAAAACAATGAAAATCGTAAACAATAAAAAAAAAAAACAGGTAATTTGATTTCAATTAAAATGCAATGCAATGTATTGTTACAACGTGTAAATAAATAATTAATTTTATTAGCATGATAAATTTGATAAGCCTTAAATGAAATTTTTTTTTTTTGTTTTTCTGATTATCATCCGCAATGAATGAGAATTGAGATTTTTAATTCATCATTCAGCAAATAGTCGATATTGTTCTTTTTATATTTAAAAAAAAAAAAAAATCTTCAATAAAATTTAAATTTTTTTTCTTATTTTAGCTTTTGTATTTTTGCCGTGTTTTTGAATTTTATTCTTATAAATTTTATTACTTTACATGGATACGTGATTTTTTGTTGTTTTCATTTGTATTTGAAGTACTTTTGTCTAAAGATATGTATAACATGCCTAATGATAACATATGAAATAAAATATTGTCCTAGTTTTAATTCCTTTTACCTTTTTAAGTGTGTACAAAAAAAAAAAATAAATAAAAAATATTAGCGACCAGTCTGTTAAATACAGCCCACAATAAAATGATTTGCAATTTCCGTTTTTATTGCATGAATTTATATATTCATGCTGTTTAGAATCCAGACAATATATTATTATAGTGTATAACTTATACGTTAAATACCGCCAATGACGACACCATTTCTTGATCGATCGCCTATTTTTCAATATTTTCCTTTTATTTATTTATTTATTTATTTATTTTTTGTTTTTTATTTCTTTATATTATCGACTGGAGTATTTCCTCTACTTTGTGTTCTATTATTTTATTTTTTTATTTTTATCCACCCATGTGTTTACTATATAGAGTTTTTATATTGAATGAAGTTCATGTATACGTACTTACATTAAAAGTACGTCTTAAAGACAAGTGCTTATTTCGATTGTTGACTTTTTCCTTTGTGTTTTTATTTTGAATTGCATATACGAATACACATAAAATAAATAAAATAATGAAAACGGAATTGAGTTGGTGTAATTTTTGTTTTCTTCTACAAATTTTTTGTTTTCATTACAAAAAAAAAATAATAATATTAAAATTAAAAATATAGGTTCTGTTTATTTCATGTAAATGAACTTTGAGTAAAAGAAAATCATCTCATTACAGATTTTTCATTCATAAATGTATCAAAAAACAAAAAAAAAAGAAAATTCAAATTTAATTTCATTATGAATAATTCAACTATTTGTTGAAATTTAAAATCTTTTTTCATTATAGTAAATTTCTGTATCACTTCAGTTTTACTTAAGGATAAGTAAACACATCATTAAGTTAAATTCAACTTAATTAAAAATGTTTTAAATGTTTTAAATGGAATGAGAAATGTTTTATAGTTTGTTAAACTCTAATAATTTGTTTTTCTTTTAATTTCTATTGCTTTCATGTACTTGTGTGTTTTTTTTTAAAATATTTTTTCTCACATTTTGTTTTTTGTTTTCAAGTCTTTAAGGATTAAAAACTAACTCCTTTTTACAAAATATTATTGCAGACTTTTAAAAGTACACTTTTTATGTTTTCATTTTCTCTTTCTATTTTTTTTTTTTTGTCTAGAAACGAAAGGATATTACAATTTAAATATAGTAAAGTTCACTATTCATGGGTTATCCTGAAAGCATTCTTAAAGTATCATCATCATTATTTTACATATGCATTATAAAAATTTGTTGCAATTTTCAATTTTATTTTAGAAAAAGTAATAAAACAGAATATATAATAATAAGTAAGTATAAATATGTAATACATGTCGCTATACGATATACCAAATGATACTATGATAAAAATAAAGAAAGGTAAATGACACAACTAAAAATTGTTGTGTTTTCATTTTTGCTTAATTATGTTTTTTTTGTCTTTAAAGATATAAAAATATATGCAATTATATCTTTATATCTGAACTATTTGTTATTTAAAAATATTGTACACAATAATTTTAATAAGGTAAATGACCTTTATGTATACATGTAAAATTTTATAATGAAAAAATAAAGGATAAAATGTTAAAAAACAATTAAAAGGATATCACAGTTGAAAAAGGAGTAATAAATAGTCTTTTTTTTATTTACTAAACTATAGAAGATTTTTTTAAACGATTTTTAATTTTTGATAATATATGACATACATACATATATCTAATTTGAGATTGAGTTTATATTTTTCTCGTTATTTGTTTTTATATTAATTTAAAAAAAAAAAACTGCTACAAAGAGCAAACTAGTATACAAGTAATTCAAAAATGTTTAAGTCATTTAGTGACTATTCAATTAGTCACTTTAAATAGATACAGACGTTGCATAGGGAAAAATCAAAACAATTCATATTGTAATATAAGTATTGTATATTAATAATGATATGTAATTTAAATTGAAATTTAACACAATACGTATTAATAAACGTGTGTTGTTTTGTATTAGTTGTATTATTATTATCATTATTATTATTAGATGTATTATGTAATGTTTTAACAAAATGCCAATGGATTATGACTTTATCAAAGAAAGATATAATACCAATATAATAATAATGATAATAATAGTCAAAAGAGATAACATAAGAAATAACAAATTATTACGGAAATATTATATGTGAATATTTAACTCACAATAATAATAAAAAAAAAAAAACAACACGTATTATATTCATCTGCAGTAACTTTGTATATGCTAATGAGATGTACATACATACATCGCATTCGTTTTAGCTTTTCATGCATTTGGACATAACATATGCATTGAAATTGCAGATTCATATTGAAAGAAAAAAAAAATCCTTATTTTCAATATGTGTACTTTTGAATAGAAATATTAAGAAAAAATGCATTTTCATATGATCGAAAATTACAATCATTAATTTTTTGAAAAGATCCATAATGTGTGTCATTTATTTTAAATTGTGATTGGTTTTCATATTATAATAAAATTGTTTGTGAGATTTTAAATAACTTAATTTAATTTAACTTCACACTCTAATACAAATTTGATAAATTTTTTGTACAAATTTGCAGACAATTTTGTATTATTTTTTGTAAAATTGAAAAAATTTATGAAAATTCCATCAATAGATATTGGATATTAGATAATAGATATAAAATCCCATGAAATTTTAGACAGCGTAATTTTTTTTTAATTTTTTTTAATTTTTTTAAAATGTTTATTCATGTAATTAAAAAATTATTTTTATCACTTGCATTGAATATAATAAATTTTTTTTTTTTTTGGCATTCGTATAGGTCAACTACACTATAGAAAATTTTTGTTGGTTGTATGGCACACGAATGGAACGGAAATGTAATATGCGTTTTTGAGCCAAACAAAACGTATTTTTAGCTATTTAGTTATTTTGTTTACATTTTTTACAAAAGTACTTATTTTTACTTTTTTTTTTTGTATACTTGAAGAAAATACACATAGTAGTAATTACAATGAAATTCGTTGTATGTACATTCAATTAATTTATTTATTTTTAATTTTTTATTTTTTTAAATTTTTTTAAATTTAAATTGTGTGTAAAAATAAAAAAAATTTGTAAATCTAATAATAGATGTTCATACATATGTACATTTTACAATGAATGCATGCATATATAATATGCATATCGTATAATTAAATGTTTCATGACGGCTTTTTCACTTTCTCTTTTAAATAAAAAAATTTCTTTTCTATGCTGATGATGATTCATTTGACAAACATCAGTTCATTTGATGTTATTTATTTAACTTAATTTTTATTTTATTATTATTTTATTTTTTATTTTTTTTTTTTTTTGCTTATTTTTCTCATTTTGTAAATAAATTTTATTTAATGAGTAATTTTGTATGAATTTACATTTTGTAATTTATCCTCTGAAATGATAAATAATGTTTATACTTTTACCACAGAAAACATCTATTAATTTGTATTCTACTATTTTTGTTCATATTTTCTTTATGGAAATGGTATAGAAAGTCATAAAATACATCTAAATAAATTTATTTGATTTATAAAAAGGGTTAATAAATTGTAATTAATAAAATTTACTGAATAATTTTACATTAGAAATATAACATGTAATTTGTACATAAAAATCGATTTTATAAAAATATTATTAATTTTCAGTTTTATTTTCTTACAGGAAAATTTTCAAAAAATAAGGAGAAAAAATATTTTAAAAAATGAAAAATTATAACGAATTATCTTGAAAAAAATTCATTCGTCATAGTGTAAAAAATTTTGCATGGAAATTTAAATAAAATCTAAAAAGTTTTAATGTTTTGATGTGATAATGGAAGTAATGTAGAATTATGAGTTTGAATGATACAAGGTAAATCCAGTCGAAACGAAAGAGATCTGTATCGAAAACAACAAAAATACATAATCTTAAAAGTCACGATTAATGAAATGCATTTAATGTGATGCTTATGTTATTTGTAATTTTTTTTTTTTTAAATGAATAAAATTTGCAGATTGTACCAAAATCTGCAAAATAACAAAAAATTTTTATATCATATTTTTCTTTTTTAAAATAAAATGGGGGAGACAGCAGAGCCCTCAGAGCACTCAGAGTTCAGACACATTCTGTCCATTGTACTCGTAAGTCTCGCCGTCTACCTGAAGCTCTTCATTAGCCTAAGATAACGAAGAAGCTCAGTCCGACGATTGGGCTTGAAGCCATCAAAGTCAGTGCCAAAATCTCGTAGTCTTGCGTATGCGTAGGCAGGACATTCAGAGAGAAAATGTTCTCTAGTGCCTAGTGTCCTTCTCCCCACTACATGCCGCGCATAATAATTCCCATGGTAGCCATGGGCTTTCTAAAGCCGTTGTATCATTTTGGTGTGAATTTTATTCACAACATTTTATTTTTCAAATTATTCTAATTTAAATCGTCAAGTGATAAAGCATGTATCACTAAAAGTTCTAGTAATAATTATTGAGATGTTCAAAAATAAAAATAAAATAAGAGTTAAACAATATACTTGTGATGACCTTGAATATTTTACATGAATTTAATATTCATCTTGAATCATTTTAAAACGATCGTTTTAATTTGAATAATTACAAATGAAATTATGAAATGACGTACTTACATATATTCGAAAAAGATTTAAAAAAAAAAATTTTTTTTTTTTTGTATTAGATGATCGTATTACAATATATAACATAAAATAGAAGAAGTGGAAAATGAAGAAAAAGCTACAATACACGTGTAACATGATATGCCACCTTCTTATACAAGACAGAAAAAAACGTTTTGTTTTTTTTTTCTAAAGTATCATTAATCGTTTTAAATACCTACAAAAAGTATGAAAACAAAAGAAAATAAAACAGGTAGGATGAGCTGCAATATTATACATGAACGTATGTAAGTTTGTGTATATAAAGTAAAAATTTTCATATGTACTAAAAATATCATGTGTTTACCTTGCGTTAAATATTAATTTGACAAATTGAGACCTCCTATTGAAATTTAATCTTTTATCATAAATCAAAAATCAAGTAATTAACTTAATACCCAGTTAAATTACCATCAATCAAAATACCAATCAATTTAACATAGTTATGAACTCTTGTATTTATAGATTTTCATATATCTATAATAAATTGTATTCGTTAGAATGATTAGAATTGAGATTCATACACACAATCATTTGTATATAAATATTGGAAAATTTAATTTGAAAAATCTTCAAAAAAAAAAAAAAAAAGAAGGAAAATCAAGTATGACATTGAGATTAATTAAAATTAAAAATTGAAAAGATTTTTGTAATTTATTGTGAAGAGCAGATCATTTTCCATTTATACAAATTAAGCTTTAAAAAAAAACAAGTTACTGTTCTTGATTATACCAAATTATACATTTTCCCATTTTTTCAATTTGTGTAAAAATAAAATGCGTATAGTGCGTGGCAAAATATATTGTATGTGTATGCATACTGGAAAAACTCTACTTGAAATTTAATACTAAAACTAAACAATGATTTTATTAACTTTTTATATTATCACCGTGCTATTTAACATTCATAGTCCATATCTATACAGTAAACAAAAGAAAATCCAATTACAATTATATATGTATTTCTTACACATATTTAATTGACCACTTTAGATTAATTGGATATTTATAAAAGAAGATTTTCATTTAAAATCCACATTTGTTACTGTCATTTGTTTATTTTGATTTTCTTTTCTTTTATTTATTTATTTTTTTTTGTATGTAGTAAATGGCATTTATTATTTGCATTTAAAAGAAAATCTCCTCAATATGTAGTACATTCTACATTATATGCATATACATAGTTAATGCATTTTAAATTTTAATACAATGTATAAATAAAATATTATATAGTATTAGGTGCCGACATGCAATTTAGCACATTTTATTTTGTGGTTTTATTATAAAGTTTAATAGTAAACAATTTAATTGAGTGAAATAATTTATTGTGTTTGTATATGAAAAACAAATGTTTATTATAATGTAAAATGATATATTTTTATTAATTTTTTATTTTATTTTATTTTAACGCATTATATAGATACATATTTACGAAATAATAAAGATATTTTTATATTTTTTTCCAAGAAAATATTATTATTATTTTTTTTTTATTTATTTATTATTATACATTTAATTAACTCAAAAGCTCAATATATAAATTTATGTCACAATCAATATATATAATTAATGCCGATATATTGTGGTTTTGTTAATAAATAAATAAAAAAAAGAAACAGTAAACAATTGAAATGAAAATTGTTTTTCTTCTAATACTGATTTTAAAGTGCTCAGCTTAGAATGTAATTTTAGATGCAAGCATATTCGAAATACACGGCGCTATAACGTTTTATATTATATGCATTTGATATTGTACGTAATCAACAAATGTATGTACATGCAATTATTGTGTAAAATTTTTTTTATGGTTAGTATAAATAATACTTTGTCATTGAATCAGGTTTTTGACATAATGTTTTGATTTTATGAATTAATTAATCAGGTAGTACGTAAATTTATAAAGTAAAAAATCGATAAATTACTTAGTAAGTTTTTTCTTATGAAATTAGGCTTATAAAATTAATTAAGAAAACTGCTTGATGTACTAAAGCTTGTTAGTCGATTTGAAAATGAAATAAAGTTAATTTACTGATTTCAAAAAAAAAAAAAATGTAAGTCAAAATTTGATCAAATTTACATTAAAAATAATATTGAATTTAATTTTAATGAATAAATAGTCTAATTATTCATGTACCAATAAATCTGAATTCAAGCATCACTAACTAACATAATATATAAAAACAGACCATTTACATTTTGTACCCACTCGCATATACATACGTTATATGCTTCCTAGCTATGATGACAATTTTAAAATTCAATTAACATTAATTTTCTTTCGATCATTTTCAATTTATTTATTTATATATAGTTTTCATCGTGATATTGTGAAAATCTATTTATCTGAGTTCAATTGACTGATAATTGCATTTTAAATTATATATACATTGCAAATACATATGTATGTATATGCACATGATTTGCTTTGTATTGATGGTTGAATCAATAAGTTAACATGTAACTATATAAGTAAACAAATATTAATCAAAAGGTATATAAGAAGACAATTGAATGCAATATGTGATGTATTATATAGTAAGCGGTATATACATACATATGTATGTATTGATAATATTGAGTGGGTGTATTTTATGATGATGACAATATGATTCTGGCATTATTGGTATCTCTGGAATTTATATATTAAATGAAATTCACACATATGTACATAAATCACATTTTAATTGATAAAATATGTTTCTATACAAAGAATTCTGTAAAAATCGATTTCAATTTTATATATTGGATATCATATGTAGTAAGTGTAACCATATTATAGTGAATAATACACAGACACAGTATTTTCACAATTAAAAAGATTTAATTAATTCTTTCGTAAAATATTAAATATTTTATCTAGTATGTAAGCATACAGTATATATGGTATAAATAAAATGTTTGTTTTAATTGTTTTTCAAAAAAAAAAATTAATTAATGCGAATTTAATTGATTAAAATTTATTCGTATATTTACTACTTATGTATTAAAAAAAAAAAATATTAATTAATTTTTTGTTTTCTGTCTTCTATGTATGTATATTTCTCATAAATTTTAATAAAATTTCTGAATGAAAATATTTTAATTTTCATATATAAAACTTTTTTTTCTTGTCCTTCATACACGTGTGTAAGTATATTTTTTAATGATGTAATCAAATATAAATTATCCTTTCATTATATGACCCTCAAGCATCCCCATTGATGTTTATTTAAGTTAATTTTTAACTTCATGTTGTTGTTATGAATATGATATCGTAGAATTATATTAATATTGTCATATTTATAATTTAACAAAAAAGCCATCAAATAGGCTTAATTAAAATTAATGAATGTAAGTTGTTTAACATTTTAATACACGTTGTAATATTTTGACACTATACATACATACATATATCATTTGATTCCTATAATACTAAATATAAGATATCAAATGTACAATTTAGTATTTGCTATTATTTTTTATGAATCTCTTGTGCATGTGTATACATTTAAAATGTTTGTTTTTACTTTCACTAAATTTTATTTCATTGTAAATTTAATTAAAATAAAATAATGTATAAATATTATGTATTCATGTATACTACTTTAATTTAAATTTGAGTACAATTTACAATATATGTACTCGTATGTAAACAAACATATTTGATTAAATAGTAAATACATTAATTTTTATTTTACTTATATATTATCATTAATATTTTGTATAATTTAACAATTTTAATAGTTTTCATTTGCAAATGAATATAAAATAGAAAATTTTTAAATGAATACGTGATATTTGTTATACTAAATTTTGTATTTATTTTAAAATTATACACTACATATATAATGAATGGTTATAAGTCTAATATGTAGTGTAATTTTTTTTGTTCACGCTTGACCTCTTAAAAAACAAATATTTTTTTTTTTTTTTTTGCACATATGAAATTTTGTACATATATACGCGTTCATATGTAAATGCATATAAATTTATGCTACTCATTCAATGTTCTTTTGCATTTTATATTATGATTTTGTTTGTTTTGTTTTGTTTTTTTTTTAACTTTTATGTATACATGTGTAATTACTAGTTTAAAATACGTACTTCAACCTATCATCAAATCACTATATATACAGAATTTATGTACAGATATGCACACATGCATTTGTGCATATTAATACGTATGTGTATGTAAATAAGTATATATATTCGTTAACGTGATTTTATAATGAAAATCGTGTACATTATTGTAAGTACACTCTTTAAGTAAAAGTTTCAAGTTCCGGCATTTTTACAATAAAAATATATCAAATTGAATGAGAGTACATATATACGAGTACATATGTATGTATATATTTTTTTTGTTTTTCCATTCAAAAAATAATAATAATTTTTGCATATTTAATAGGTAAGTACAGTATTAATAATAAAGTGATAAAATAAATAATGAAAATTTCAAGAAAAACCTTTAAAAACTTAGTTTCAGTGTAATTATATAGTTAAAAAAGGAGGAAGAAAAAATCAGTATAGAGATTGGGCAAACCTACGGTTTTCTTATACTGATAGGACATTTCTTAATAAGAAGGATACTTTATAATCAAATTTGTATATATGTAGTAATTATTTTTATTGTGCTTAACACGAACGCTTTGGTAAGTACCTATACATATGTATACTAGGTATATATATCTCAAAATTAATATCAAAATTAAATAGTACCTTATACTATGAATTATGTATATAGGTACACATGTACACAATAATTTATATCATTATTCAATTTTTACACATTTAAAGGTGTTCATATAATATATAGAAAACATACAAAAATTATGAATTAAACTTAACTATACTTGTACATATATTGTTAATGTAATTTATGTGAGTGTATGAAAAAAAAAAAAAATAAATAAGCAATGTATTAATTTATGAAATGCAGTGAAGTAAGAATATAATCATGCTGTTTTTGCAAGTAAAAACAATCAATAGATAAAACTGAAAAGCAAACAAAAAAAAATAATACAAATGAAAATCATTAAAATGCTAAAAGCAATACAAAGTTTACGTGAATTGCTTCCTTAAATATATAATGCCTTTAAACAATTACATTATTTCTTTGTTTTTTGTTTCTTTGAAATGCATTTCTTCAGTAGTTTAGCAACTGTAAATTTAAGTAATGAAAAATTTTTATTAATATACGGTAGCAGTGACTTTAATTGACCGAAAAATTATGAAAATGAAAAAAAAAACAAAAAAGTTGTTGATCCCCATGCATACACAATTTTATGTATACGACGATAACTCCATAACAATGTTGAAAAAATGTTAATATAATTCACTTACGTACACAAATTGCAATAAAAATAAGTAAACAAAATTTTTTTTTTTTTTTTTTTTTTTTTTTGATTAATATAAATAACAACAAAATTCTTATCATATTTTCACACTGTAATAGAAAATTTGTTTATTTTTTTTCCAAATAGGTATACCCGTATGCATTTATTTCCTTTAAATATGAGTTTTGCACGAAAAAATAAATTTTTTTTTCTATTTTTGAAATTAGCATTTTTTTTTTTCTTGCGATCAACAAATTATGTTCCCATGCATTTTATTACAAACACATTTGTGTATGTACATTTTATAACAAATTATGCGTAAAATGACATGAGATTATGTGTAAATGCAACAAATTTGTAATATATGCAATCTAGACATTCATATACATACATACCATACATACAGGTTCAAAAGGTCTTAAATATCATCGATATGACGATAAGATAATATTTAAGAAAATTATTAACATCGATTTATTATTATATAAAAACGATCAGAAAAATTACAAGGAAAACGAAGAAAGAAAAAGAAAAAAACAAAATCAAAAGAATAATCCATATGAAAAGCTACTGGATTAAATTTGTTAGTTTTTACTTTATCTACATACATTGTATATTTATTTATATTTTTCTCTTTTGTGTATGTTTGTAATTTACTAAAAGTCAAAAAAAAAAAAAATGCATGAAAAATTAGATACTATCAGATTTTCTTTAGATACCATGTAAAAGATGATGGCATTTATTTATTCATATGTACATTACATATGAGTGTGTAAAATTATGTAAATTTACATATATATAGGTACATACGTATATTTATGTATGTACTGTATATGGTCTGTGCTTAAATAGTTAACTATATACTAAAATTATGATAACCATCATTTTTATTCTCTAATTTGAGAAATCTTTCAAAATTATGTAATTTTCAAGAAGTCACGATTTTCTTCATTTCGAATTAACGCGAAAGCAACATACATACATAATGTGGCGTATATGTATGTATATGTAGGTATATACATACATATAGCACAGAAAAGGTAAAAGTACATGATGTTTACATATATTTCTGTTTACATATGTATGTACATACATATATGTACCGTATTGGTTAGCTTTGCAAGTATACATATATTTCGTTAGATCATATACAAATATATATATGTACATATGTGCAATGGTATTTCATTGAATTACTGTTAGTGAATTTGTAATTTAGAGTTAAATATTTTTGGGATTGAATCTGAGATTCTGAAGTCTGCAAAAAAAAAAATTAATTAAATACAAAAAAAAAAAGAAGAAATTTCCAGTAAGTCTTAAATTTCAGGGACATCGTGAAAACTGTGTCAACATAAAAGACTCTATAAAACATGGGACTCTTATGATATTTTATTTAAAAGTTTATTTTGAAACGATTTCTTAAATTTATTCTGTGACATCGAAATTTCAAAATTAAAAAAAAATAATTAAAAAAATATGAACACGTGTTATTTGAAATTACATAATACAGGAAGATGAAATTACATAATAAAAGGTGTTCAATCCTTTTCTATTGCAGATATATCTATGCATGTACTCTCCTAGATTTTTCTACATCACGCATATATTTGTAGATCAAGATCAAAATCGATGTCTGTCTGGT
Source organism: Anthrax anthrax (assembly GCA_963971155.1). Taxonomy (NCBI): domain Eukaryota; kingdom Metazoa; phylum Arthropoda; class Insecta; order Diptera; family Bombyliidae; genus Anthrax; species Anthrax anthrax. The sequence goes on from OZ020123.1 coordinate 5,475,462, forward strand.
ATATCCTGTTGTACCCATCTATATTTACATAATGCCACACTATACGACACATAATGGTATAATACCTACAAAATTAAAATTAAATTAAAATTAATTAAGAGATAAAATTGCACATAAACAGTGAATAATTTTTGCAATTCAAACATTTTAATTACTATGTATCGTTAATGTGTAGAAAGTGTTGTTAACAAATTTCAAATAGAGAGTCTACGGTGATGTATGTATATCTGATCATCTCATGATATACATACATGTGAATGTATGTAGTGTACTTATACGCATTAGTTTGGTTTAAGTAGATAATCATTCTTGCTCATGCAATTGAATTAATTAAATGAATTGTAAAATACATATTAAAAACTATAAAATTAGATTTATTTGTATATAGGTACTAGTTTATGTAGGAATATTATAACTAATAAATGAGCATAAATTTTCTTTTTTCAATGATGATAAGAATATAAATGTACATTCATGATGTGTATGTTATATGTACATATGTACATGTTTTTATTGACAAGATAAAGCTTATCATATACATATTATAATAATTGTCATTAAAAATTTTAATTGCTGCGAGTTTTAATATAATAAAGACGATATGATAAACATGCCTATATTTATTAAAAAAATATAAAATTTAAATAAATACAAGATAAAAGTACAAAAAACAAAATATTTACATTTACCTTATTTTTTTTTTTTTAACAAGTTGTTACATATAACAATGTTAGTAGTACAAAATAAAATGTACGTAATTTGAACGCTTATTAATAGAGTTAATTAATACATAAAACTTAAGTATAAATTTGCAAAATATAATATAAAATTTTTTTAATTGAATTCATTACACATATAAAACGAAGCAACTATAACACACGACGCTGTATGCATTTAAATATTAAATTGATTTCCTTGGTAAAATTATAAAATTTTATATTACTTGATATTACATATTATGTTGTATATTTAATAAACTGTGATGCAATATATTTTCCTTTTTTGTTTTTTTTTTTGTTTTCTTCTTTTTCAAATATTTTATGATCTAGAAAATTATTTCCCATAACTTTCAATTTCTTTATTTCATTTTATTTTATTTAATATTATAGGAATTGAAATTTGTTCAAAATAAATAATGAACTTAAATTAAATTTAATTAAATTATTTTACATAGAGAAAGTTTAAACAAAAAAAAAAAAAAAAACAAAAAAAACAAAATATATACATTTTTGTATTTGAATATATTTTTAATTGTAATTTCATGTTTTTAATACATGTAATTTAAAATTTTTTTATACACGCAATTCATATAATTTTATTTTTTTAAAACATAAATGTGAAGTATTGATGTATTAATAAATTAATGTCCTATTTAAAATTTCAACCATAAAATATTATCCTCTATATTAGTAACACCACCTACGATCATATACTATATAATGTACATATATGTATAATCAGTTTGCATGGAAAATTTTTGTTTTTAATGTATGCATTTTTCTTTATAAAAATATAAATGAAAATGAATGAAAAAATGAATATGTCGTTTGACATATTGAGTACGCACAAAATCATTTTACCAGATTTTACATATTTTACTTGCATTAAATTATTTTTTTTCTCATTTAAATCAAATGCAATATACAACGTACTTTACACATCGGTTATACGTGTATAGACTGATATAGAGTGTACCATTGTAAATGACCTAAATATTTTAATTTTCAAAAAAAAAAAAACTTACAACGAATAGATATTTATGAAGCATTTAAAAAATAAAGTACAATTTTGTATCTTATTGTCAGGAACATGTTTTAAAAATGCAGAAAAACAAAAAATCATGTAATTAAAATAAATAAATCTTTGTCAAAAACAATGAATTTAAATAGATTTCAAAATGTATGCAATTTTATTAAAAACGAATATTTTGTTCCGTTTTTTTAGTTAACATAACGACACTGTCAACAAATGTATCTTCCTAAAAATAAATAATTATACTCTGTCCACTAATATTATGCATTTAGGGTCTTATGGGAGTACATATGTATGTCTGTTTTCTTGTCTTATAATTTCTAATTAGACTGTTTCACCAGCAGTATTACCACAATCCACAAAGCTTTTATTATACATATGTACCTATATCAGATGAATTTTTTAAATATCATACATAGATGTAAAATGGTATCACTTTAAATGTGAGTTTACACTACTTGATTTGGCAAATATGATTTGATTTGACTTTTGTCGAAAATGCTGTTAGGTAGTGTGAAGTCATGTAGATATGTCATATCTTACATATCAAGCCGTGTCGAATTTGACAATTTTAAATTAGAGTTTGCTCTATTTCAGTTTGATTTGTCTTTGATATAATGTGAAATAAAATTCAATGTTTTGTTTGACAAATCAAATAGTGTGAATACATATGTACAAATAAATGGAAATGAAACTTGTCGTGGCAAGTCATATATAACATCATTTTTGTGTCAAATCAAAAATCATATTTGACAAATTAAGTAATGTAAACTCACTTTAAGTAATCTCCATAAGTGCATAATATTAGTGGACAGAGTATAGGTGTATCTACTTATACCTATGTACACACATCTATTATCTATGCGTTCGTTTTACACACATATGCGGAAGTCAAAATCACTAGTATAAAATATATACATTGCGTGCTTCAATCACAGACCAAATAATTTTAAATCTTTTGACTGTTCCGACAAAAAATTTTAATTAAAATGTTTTATTAATTTTTCACACAACATTTAATTTTCCTAAAGAAATTTTATTTAAAATCTATTTCTATGTGTGAAATTAAATGCTATATATACGCAATAACTAATAAAATACTATAAAGTGAAATTGAAAAGAAAATCAACTGAAAAATAAATCATTGGATTTTACTAATTTTAAATTTCAATAAAAAATAATAATTTTCTAAAAATTTCAAATAATGTGTCATACCGTTTAGTCATTTCCTTTAAACACTTCAAAAAAAAATAAAAAAATAAAAATTCAAATATTACACGTTTTATTATTGTCGTTATTACTTTGCTTTCCATAATTTCATAAAATTGGTTTTATTACAAAAAAAAAAATTTTTTTATTTTCTATAATTGTTATTTTTATTACCATTTTAAATATTTAAAAAAAAAAAGCAAAAAATTAAAAAACGGAAAATCATTTGAATTTTATTAGAAATTGCGTGACTTTTATTGACTTTTGAATACAGTATTATAGATATGTATGTTATATAGATGCATGTATAAGGAAAGAAGAATTTCTTGTCTATATCTATAATATAATAATTTTATGCATTATATAGTGTCTGAATATTAAGATTCAGTAAATTTTAATATACCTATCTATGTATTAGACGTGCTTACGTATATATACGTACATTGTAAAATTATGTAATTTTGATATGCGAATCATGATTTGTACGTGATGATGTATACATGCAATTTATCGCATTTATAAACATTTACGTAAATTGTACAATTATAGAATATGTTGGATATTTATAATAATAACTGACATTAAAATATATTTTACTTTAATATGGTTAACTTTCTCATGTCTATTAAGTTACAAATAATGAATTAGTTTTAATTGTTTTTAAATATTCACAAATGTTTATTTTACCTACGTACATATACACATATATGTATAGTACATTAGAGGGTTTTAAACTATGAGATAAGACACATATGAAAAATTGTCTTATGAGACACCGGGTAAAGAAAGTGAAGCGTGTATGAGGTTGCACGGTACCTATGGGCTACCTGATACACACCTCACTTCCTTCACCCATTACACTAGAGATAGTGGAAAGTGTTTCATAAGTTTTTATGTTTAATGTAAAAGCAGACATTGTAATGTATTGTAATATACATAACTATGTCAATAAAATGTTACCATGAAAATTCAAATGAAAATTCAAATAAAAAGGAAAGTGATTTTTGTGTATACATAATAAATAAATGTTTGATTATTAAAATATGAACAATATACTCAAAACATTGTTTTTTTAATTTTTCATTTTTAACTTAATTTACCATATGATTGTAATAGTAAAATTGAAAAATTTTCCCTGTAAAATCGGATGTAATGTTTATTTACATTATGTTCAATTGTACAAAAACAAACTCACCTATAAACAACATAAAAAGAATCATTGACAAACTTCTTATATTAATTTTTGTTCTACTTTTTAATCGTATTTGAAGTCTTAATGTTGTTCAAAAAACAAAGGAAATGGTCTGATTTTAATGCGTAAAGTATGTACATACAAATAAGAAATGCATAATCATTTATTAATGAAAGTGATTAATGTTTTATTTATGTTGTTTTTACTTTTTCTAATGCATTATAAAATAAAAACAAATACATAAGAGTAGATTTGTTTTTGTTTTAATTTTTTACTGAATATACTCGCATAGTTAAGTAAAATTTTGTTTGATTTAAAACGCCTATATACCTACATATATATACGCATACGCGTATACGTTATGCAGAAAAAGAATTTTTTATGATGAAATATTAAAAACTATAAAAGATTACAAAATACAAATTACAACAAAATTAAATGTTAATCATAAACATAGATAATAAAAAAAAAATAAATAAATAAAATACATCTATATGAAGTTATACGCATGACCTTATTTTAAATTGATCATTCACCCATCAACCTACATACGAAAAATATACATAGATGAACGAACGGTTATACATAAAATTTCATTTATAAACGATTAATTTGTAATGATGACCAAATCGCTTTTCTTGAACAATATGTAAACATGTTACATAGAATGACATTAATATTTAAAGGAAAAAAAAAAAAAAAAATGAAATTAAGATGAATTTAAAAAGATTAAAATTTTAAAATAAGGTAAAATATAGGTAAACAACGAAAAGAAAACAAATTTTTATTCTAATTAAGTAATGTTTGGATTAAGAATATCAACAAAAAACAGTTGTAAAACATGGAATTTAATGATGAATTTTAATTTAAAAAAAAAAATAGGAAAATTTATTTTTCTTTTATATTATATTAAAAGTATGTACAAAAAAAAAATCAAAGTCAAAAGGTGTTTAAAAAAATTACACTGGACAAATAATGTTTAAGATACATTCATTGATTAACAAATGTACTACAGTGCATGTGTTCATGTCGATGTACACGTATGATTAAAAAATTTCAAAAAACCTGTATGTTTGTTGTTTACAGAATTAGAAATACATTTATATGTGTTCAATGTATATACATGAACTTGTGTGTAAAATAACTGATTTATTACATCGGAAAAATCGTGCTAAGATTATATTGAGATATGATATTTTCTTTGTTTTTCTTTTCTTTTTTTTTTTCTATTTATTACAGTTAAGTATTTTTTTTTATTTTTTCATTTTAATTGTGCACCAAGTAGACATACATATATATAACATATAATCATATCATTGTAATTAAGAAATTTGTCATCATATATTAAATTAAATATTAAGCTGAGATGTAAGTCACGAAAAATTCATGAAATAAATGAAAAATAAAAAAAATAAAAAAATCATAAATTTTTTCAAAATTGGAAAAATTTATTCTTAAATTGTATTTTTAATGATTTATAAATGTAAAATGAAACTACATCCATTTTTAGTCATATTATCTACTATATAAATTAATTTTCACTTAAAATGGTTTTGTATGAAAAAAAAAAAAATATATAAACAATTGTTAATAATAAATACAAATTATAATTCATTATTTAATGACAATGAATATTTGTAAAAACATTTTTACAATATTATAATAAGATATTTAATTGTTAATTATACTGGATAAATTTATTACTTATTTTTATTTCGGCTTTTTAACTTATTTTTATTTTATTTTATTTATTTATTTTTTTTATTAGAAAAATAAACAATGCAATGACATAATCTATGGTTTGTAAAATTAAACAAATACAAAAAAAAAAAAAAAATTAAGAGTTATTTTCTTAGAATTTTAAAAGTATTTTCAAATTTGACGGTTACGTATTTTCAACTAACGAATACAATTACGTTTTTAAACACAAAAGTTCTAGCGATGTAAAAGAATTTTAATCGTGATAATCAAATTACAAAAAAAAAAAAAAAAAAAAAAAAAAAAATACAAAAAATAAATAAACATTTAGATAAACATTAGATTATATAACACATTTTTAATAGCCAGTCTTATAATTGTTATCAGAATTTAAAAATATCTAAAAAAGTGAAAATACATCAGTTTCGGCGTCTTCAAATGTACGCCTACACTACTATAATTTTGGTATACACTAGCCATTTAAAGAAAAGGGGCAAAAAAAAAGTTTAATAAAGCCCTTAAACTTATATAGATTGGCCCTAGATAATTATGTAGTTTTAATTTGTTCAAATTAATCATCGTATCTTATCGTTTTTAATATCATTAATTTAAATTTAACTTTATTTTCTAGGTATAATAAAAATGATGTTTATCTTTAAGGAAAAGAAAAAAAAAAAAAACAAACCCCAGTTGAATTTGTATTTCTCTCATTTTCAATTATACACTTGACCTTGTCATTAATCTTAGTTAAATAATGTCAAATTTTACTATTGTTATTTTATTGCATAACTTAGTATAAAAAAAAAGAAATTAAATTAACAATATAATCTCACAATCGTTAAAGTAATTCTATATACTCGTTGTAACATATTTCTGGTATTCAACATAATGCATATAATACACACTTATACCGGAGTAGAAATCGTTCGTGTTATTGTCTTTTTTTTTTATTACAATGTAAAATAATTTTTTTTAAAAATTGTATTATTCAGTTAAAGTGTAAATACAAGAGATAATTTTTTATTGTGGCAAAATAATTTTAGTATTGTTGTTAAAATTGAATTATTTTCTTTATTTTCTTTTACTTTAATTCAATTTCATTGTAATTACGAATATATATGCTCCAATTTCCTGTGACATTACATTTTTTTTTTGTTTTTTAAATTTAATTTCTTGATTCAATGATGCTGTCTCAAGGTAAACAATTTTTTTTTTTTATAAACATGCAAATTTCTTAAACAATTTAAATACAATTAGGAATTATGTATAAAAAAAAAATATCAAGTGTATTAAAAAGTAAAAAATCAAAAAATGAAAAAAAATAAATAAAAATAAAAGGAAAAACAAGAAAAATAATTGAATGTAGTAAATCATTTCCGTATTATTGATATGAGAAAAAAAAATTAAAAGTACCCTGTACATATGTACTTATGTACTTTGGAACAGAATCATGAACTTAATTAAAGGAAATCAATTCTGATTTCTTTTCTGAGGTTGAAAAAAAAAAACAAAACTGTCTGGAATTCCTAAACTAGACAAAAATCAAGTTAAAAAAAAAAACTAAATCTAAAATTTAAATTGTTAAAGATATTGCAAAATCATATACGATATTTTATTGTTAACAAATTTGAAATTTTTCAAATTAAATTATAACCGTTGACAAAAAACAAAATTTTTAAATTTTATGAAATATTTAAATTACAGCATACACTATATTAAATTATTTTCAATATTTCATACTATGTATGTTGCATTTTCGATATAACAAAATTTTCAATATTTTATTACAGGATATTATTATTAAAGTAGGTGTCCACAACTACAAGAAAAATCATAATTTATATACCTTGAAGTTAAACATACTCGTCATGTATGTTTTATATGAAATACTGCATGTACGTGTATTTTGAAAATTTTTAATGTCTATATTTCATACAATTACAACATAAAATATCCTATTTACTTCAATTATTTACAATTTTTTTTTCTTTTTTTTTCTTTTCATGTATTTACGTTATTATGTGTGATATGTGGGCGATTTATTACATGAAAAAGACATATTTGCTGATCTAATGAGTTGTACATTTTGAATTTAATTTGATTTTACATATTTGTACTTTATTACTATATATACAAATCTATTTATTACAAACGTACATATATTTCTAATTTATAAAATTTATTCCTGTATTTTTAATTTTTTTATTTTTATTTTATTAACAACATAAAATTTATTGATTCAATTGAGTAATCATATCATATAAAATTTAAATTATAATTGATTTTTTGAATTTTATTTGATTTTATATTTAAAATTTATTTTTAATTTTATTACAAAAACCGGTAAATAAATCAAATCAAATAAAATAAAAAAATTAAAAAAAAAAAAAAACCTGAGAAATGCAATTATAATGGTTAGAAAATAACTTGTAGAAAAATCAAATGAAAATTTTTTGTTAGAAAAATAAAATAAATAAATTAGAAAAAAAAAAAAAATTCAATTATCTCGAATGAAAGTTAAACCGATAAAAAAAAAATGTTAAAACGATTTAAAAGGACATTTTGTGTTAAATATTAAAAGCAATTTAGAAAATGTTGGCATACATTTTTATATAATTGGTCAATTTATTGCATATTTAAGGTATAATTTGGAAAGAAATTTTCATTTTGTTGTTATGTATATATGAAAATTTTAAAGCTTTCTTACAAAAGAACCTTCATGAAAAACCTAAATTTCTTATATGTACGTGAACATAAAAATTTACATTTATTTTTTAAAATGAAATAAAAATTTTCTTTTCTTTTTTTTTTTTTTAAGATTTATTATTTGAATGGACGATAATATGGGTATATATATATAGAGTTGGTAGTTTTCCTTGACAATAAAAATGAAATATAAAATGAATAAGTATATGTACAAGTATGAATAATCACATTGTCGCCAACAAGTCGATTGTCCTCTTTTTTATATGTATAAAAAATAAACAAATAATTCACGAAAATATTAGTCATACAGTAAAATTAAAAAACATTATACGAAGGATAATTATCTAGCAAGGAATATAAAAAATTCGTGAACTCTTTAATTTGTAAATTAATCAAAGGAAGGTTAAAAGTAAAAAACTTTAATAATTTTACTTTGAAGGACAAAACATGATCCTTGTGAAAATTCAAGTATGAGAAAATTTTCATTTAATTTTGTGTACATATTCCAGTAGTTTTCATTATGTCATATTATAAAAATCTTCATTATTGAAAAACACTTTAATGTGTTTCTGTTATCAGGATTAAGAAAAAAAAACAAAGCAAATAAGAAATTGTAAACATAGAAATAAACTATTCAGACATGTACAACCACGTATACGTATGTACATGATTGTAATTTGTAGACGATAGTTGTCTGAAATCTTTTTTCAAATCAATAAAATATCCATACATACATACATATGTATGTATGTTCTGATAGCATTTCAACGTAAAATGTGTGTATTCAATTACCACCCACGAAAATTGCACAATTTTATTTGTTTTATATTCTTGTGTATGTGTCTTCTTTTTTACATGATGATTCAATCAAAAATCGATAAGAAATTGTCAATCTACACACACACACACACACACACATAACTGATGAACATACATATGTGTATGATATCATGGCAACGTTATATGAAAAGTCTTACTTTCGCGTATTGAGAATGAAAGCAAATATAAAATTTTGTATTTCAAGTGAAATCATGTATCCATGGTATTTTTGTTGTTGTTGTTGTTTTGTAAACGTTGAAGAAAACTCAAGAATTTCTTGATCCATTGAAACTATACGTACTTAATGTTCATGACAATGTTCACAGTAAATATAAAAAGCAGAAGTTAAATTTTAAGTACACATTTATGACAATATATAATGGATTTCAGTTTCATCTTAATCTCATATGTCTCCTTTTCTATATATATAATGGAATGCAAATGTTTGCAAATCAGTTTTTTGAGTTATTCATTGACTGCTGTATATTTTGTATTATATTTGTTTTACATATATATATTTTCTTCTCATCATTGTATTTTTCAGCATCAGGTAAATATGTATATGTATAGATGAAAGTAAAAATTATTATTTATAATATTTTAATATTAGCTAAACTCGTGAGCCTTGAACTTGTCTCATGTATAGAATTTTTACAATGATTTTAAAATTTTGAAGTAATTTTATACAGTTTATCATGGATTTATCTTAAATGGTATAATTTAACGCTAATTTAAAGTATACCAAAAAGAAACTGAACACATAATATGATACATTCAACTCTGTATATATCATCTATTATGCACATAGATAAAATATACAAATGTACTTCATATAGAAAATTTGCATAATAATGTAAACGAGTTTAAATGTCTCATTATCTTCATCATTTTTCTATGAGAATTTAGCTATGAGATCATGAACAAGAAGATAGAAAAATTCAATTTAAAAACTATGTACAAACATGTCTGAAATAAGAAAATAAAAAGATAATAACAAAATCAAAGAAAATCAAGAACATAATTGTGTTTGTTACTCAATTAAAAAAAATCAATGCCGTCACAAGCGACAATTTGCTATGGGAAAATTATGCAAAACAGAGTAAATTTTTATTTCTAAAAATTTGGAAAATTCTATCATCGTTGTATATGAATTGATATTCATTTATAAATTTGTAATGCTTTTTAATCATATTAACATTAGCAATTTTTAACGGTTTCAAAATATCTTTTTTTAAGATCACACGTTGTTTCACTTTGGCTTAAGGCAAATCTTTGATATACGATAAATGTAATTTTTAGAAAGCAACACCCTTTTATCATACATAAGATTTAAAGATTTCTTCTTAGAAGGACCTCCATCAGATAGATTTAGTCTACAAGTATTTCTAGTAAATTATATTTTTTTATTATGAAATTACATAAGGATAAAATATTTCGATACCCTTTGGCAATAAATTTGTTTCAGGGAGGATACAATTTTGTTCCTTACAAATTACAATACAAAATAAGACAAAAAACTTAAAATCAAGTTTATCTTCATTTAAACAAAATATAACGCTAGAAATATGATGAAAAAAAATATTCATGAGTTTAATTTATGTGTGTTTTAGCAAGTTTTAGTTTTATAATGTTTTGAAATTAAAGGACTAATTTTCTATACTGATAAAACCAACAGAACACCTCATTGAACGACACCATACGACAATGCAAATTTAAGAATTTGCAAATCAATACTTGCAAATGAATTCTGAAATCTGAATTCTGATGTTGTCTTGTCTTGAATGTTGATTCATGATTGCTTTGTTGAATAGCGAGAAGTAGCATCATTGTAGCATAACATCAGTTGATGTTGATTGAATGCAGTTCAAATTGATTGACACATTCAACAAAACAATTGAATTACTTTTCAACAAAATTATGAAAGTGAATTACTGAATTATACAAATACAAACTTTATCTTTATCTGATTGGTTTGGTTGGATTGGAGTTTGTAAATTTTATTTCAACAAATGAAAACGACAAAGACTTCAATTTACATCGTATTTTGTACTGAAAAAGTCTTTAGAATTTATTTTTTCAATACTTCATTCAATACACACTTCACTTAACAGTTTACACAGTACGTATAAAGCAGTGTTTTGTTAGTGTTGTAATTTGTAATTATAATTAGTGTAGTTGCATGTAATTTATGTTTGGTTTGGTGTTGTGTTGCGTTTTGTGTTATTTGTTGTTATATGTATGTACGATCAATCACTTTATGTTTGAAGTGATTTTTGTGTGATATGTATTAAAGGTAAAGCAAGCCGAATTTGTGAATTCGTGATTCGTGAATCGTGATGTATGATGTATGATGTATTTCTTTCCATATTCCACTCATTCATATAGTCATATTGAAGATTAAAGTGTTGATTTGATGTGTTGTGCGTTGTGTTGTGTGCTATGCCATTTGCCAGTGCCACAGTTATGTTTATGTTTATAAAGATGCATTTTGCATTTATCACATTTTTAACTTAAAACTTGATAGCAAAATTCGTTTGAACTCAGTTTGACGGAGCACGCGGTTGTGATAAGTTATATAGAATAAATAATTTTGTATGGTATTGTATTATCATTTTGTTGTAATTAAATAAAATTATTGAAAAATTAAAATAGTGATTTAATTAAATTTTTTTAATTTTAAACAAGAATTTTTTAAATAAATTAAAATAGTGCAGTGTACTGGAAATTTTGAAAATTTAAAATTATTTAAATTGAATTTTTTTTTGTTTTTTTTTTTGAATTTTTAGTGTTTGTAGGACCTTTGAAATGTGTATCCTTATATATTGCACATTCTAATTTGAAATTATATTTTAATCCCTAATCTAAAAATAAATTAAAATCCACATTTCGTATGTATATATATCTACGCATACTACCTATGTACATATATTTATTACATATTGTAATGTAACTATGTTGTATACTATATATGTAGTATTATATCAGTCGAAATGTAAATAACCGACACCGACGTTAATCTCGATATAACAAAAAAAATTATAAACAAGTAAAAAGACAACCAAATTCATATTGGTTTAGATTTTTATTGCCAAATCAATCTTGTTTTTATGACTTATGTTACATATATTTTATATGCCACATGGATATATGTATATATTCTTAATATTTGTGTTGTATGTGTAGGGTGTGATTGCAAATTGCATTTTGTTTGTTTTGTCATTCGATACTCGATATAGATTTCTTATTTTATTAATATACGTAAATACTTGAATACATAAAATAAGTTGATTTTTTTTTTTTTAAATTCCTGTTTTTATTATAGTTACATTTTGCATTGCATGTTCTTTTCTTATTCTACATTATTTTATTTTTATTTTTATGCGTGCATATTACATACATTTATTATTACGTATACGAATTGCGAAAGTGAAACTACCTATACAGTATGCGGTTTTTAATTTATTTATTTTATTTAAAAAAATTTTTTTTTCCTATATTTATATTAACTAACTAGAGTGTTACGACGATGATATGAACGGCAAGTAAAATGTCGTAATTCATATTTAAATGAATGAATATATTTACATATACATACGATACACGCACAAATATTAATAATATAATTTAACAATTTATTAGATTAGTCCCCAACAGAGTGACATAAATAACGGCTGCATAAAATGCATTCATAGAATATTAATGTACGTTAGTATGTAAACTCTACGTGTGGTCAGAATTTCAGATTTACATACTTTGTACCTACCTATTTTTTTTTGTTTTGTCTTTATTATCGATTGATTAATGTAAATTTGAAAAAGAATTAGAATTTTACTTAAAACTGAATTAGAATTTTTATATCTACATATTTTGTTCTAGATTTTGTTATTGTAAAATTATAAAAAAAAAATATTTCATTTTTTATAAGATTATACAAAAAACAAAAAAAAAAAAAAATGGTCAATTTGATCAATAGTATTCAAGTACAAGAAAAAAAAGGAAATTTCAAATTTGATGAAAAGATATTCATTTTGATCCTTGAACCGTCTTTTCGCCTTTCTTATCACGACAAACATTCATGAAATGTGTTCATTTAGATACACTCATTTATTTATGTCAGTTGAATTGATAACGTATATAAAAGAACAAATTTCAGATTTGAATAAATTGACAAGTCAGGTCGGAAATATTCAAAATGTGCTAAATACAAATATTCTTATCTATACCGGAAATTTGTAGAAACTGTTAAATGGCAAAAAAAGAAAAAAACTGAAAACTAAATAAATTTAAAAGATACATATATATAACCTTGACAATAATAATGAAAATAATTTAAATACATGTGTATTTGATTAACGTGTAAAAACAATTTAATTTGTTTTAATTTACGAACAATTATGTGTACCTACCTATTCATTTAAAATAATGACTATAGAAAAAAAAATGTAAATTTTTGTTTGTTTGTCTTAAAAATCTATAGTAATATAGTAAAGAGCATTGCATTCTTTATATAGGTTCATTGATCTGGTAAACGAGTCAACCATTCATGCAAAAACTGGGTCCTACTGGGCATTGTACTATAGAGATAAATTTTGTACTTATGCAGATATTTTATTTTATCTGTATTTTATATGACCAAATCTTATGCAAATAGAAAAATAAATAATAAAGATGAATGCACAATATATTTTATGAAAACAATGATAAAAAGGAAAAAGCAAAAATTAAATCTGATAATGAATTTGGTATCTATTTTTTGTACATATGCATGCATACAAATAGTACACAAAAATGCGCCAATATAATACGAGTTCTGTTGCTCTACTATATATACATATGTATATGTGTAATAATCTGTATGTAGACCAGACAAATATTTATTTAAAAAAAAAAAAAATTTAAAAGAAAAAATAATATTCATTTCCTTTTATTTTCATGAATCTATATAGAATTTACGAAAATTCATTTATTTTTCCTTCCAAAATTTCATATACATATACTCACAGGACTTGCGCAGTTTATTTTCTATTAAAAATATTACAAACGCACAGAATTATAAAAGATATATTATGAATTTTTAGTATATAATTTATATTCCTGTGAATTTTTCTGAATGTATAGAGAAAATTTCTTTATAGAGAAAATTCTTTCCGTATATGGCAGTAGTCTATACAGCAATAAAATAAATATTAATGAAAATGTACATTTTATAGATATTATCAGATTTTATTTCAGCTGTTTTTCTCTCACAAAAAGGATAAATAAGCCGGGTAGTCGATAAGAATTTATATATTCGAAAATCAAATATGTATATACACATTGAATTTTCAACATCTGTAATGCATATACATATATTACGTATGTAAGAGTTAAAATGTGTGTACGTAAATATATATATATTTATGTTTTATGTATTGTATATCCCTTTTTTGGTGAGAATATTCCTTTTTGATTATTTTCCTGATATAATACATTTTTTGACAATTCTCTTGTAAGTTTTTGAGTGGCTCGCTAAACATAAACACTATAGACAAAAATAGAGCTCTGCTTCAAAAAGAAGAAAATTTTTTTTTCTGTAATTTATTTATTTTTTTTTTTAAATTTTTTAGTAATTTTTCATGTATATATATGCAAAATTTTAATTTTTTTCAAAAATCAAAAATAAAAATTTATAAAAAGCAAAGAAACTTTTTCAAATAAATTTTGTTGTTCAATTGTTTTACTACAAATTTTGTATTTTTTCTATTTTTACTGTATTAATACAGTAACACTGTTGATGAGAAAATATCATGTTCTTAAAAAAATGTTAATTGTGTGTGTATACCATAGTAAAAAAAAAAATAAAATATATGAAAAAAAAACAAAAAAAACTAAACTAAAATAATTATGTGTTAATAACGATATTTTTTTTTTACAATACACTTTATCATTATTTTGTTTTTTTTTTATTTATGTAAAATAAAAATTTTCAAGTATACTCGTATATAATAATGTTATAATTCAATTTCAAATTTAAATGAAAACAAATTTAAGTGTGACAAATATTTATATTATTTCTTACAGATACGAATTTCAATTTAGTTTCACATGTAATACTGAACAATTAAAATAATATAATCAATTTATAATTTCATTTTTATCAGTGTGCATAATTTGAAAAACAAAAAAATCTATTTGTTTTATTTCATCGTTATTTACATTGTTTTTGAAAAAACAAAAAAAAAAAAAAAAAAAGGAAAATAATAATGTGAAGAAAATGAATTAAAAAAAAAATTTTTTTTTTTTTAGTACATTTTAACTACGTGAAGTTGTTAATTATTTTACTTAAAATAAACGTGCATAATAAAAATAATTAACGCATTCATAATTTAACTTATGTGAAGTAGAAAAAATTTAAAAAAAAAAAAAGAAAAAACTAAAAACAAAGTAATGTGACGAAAATACGACATACGAAGGGAAACAAGAAACTACAATATTTGTATATTGCTGGTTATTAAAGGTAAATTTAAAAAATGAAAATACTCTTAATATTTTTTATGTTTTACTTATCATGTATTTGATAATAATTTTGATAACATTTTTGATATGATACTCGTATGTATGAAACATTTGTTTTCTTTATAAATTGTATGATTAGCTCATGTGTAAATAGTGTACATTCATTCACGTTATGTTCAAATGATTATGCTTACGAACAAAATTATTATTAGAATTATATTACACACTATTCGTCACTGAAATCATCTGCTTCATATTCTGGCCTGTACTCAACTTTCTAATCAAAAAAAAAAAAAAAAAAGTAAAAAGAAAAACTGAATTGAATGATTCATATTTATGTGAGTTTTCAAAGAATTTTCCAATTTTCGCTCGTCGTTTTCTTTTTCATTTGTTTTCGAGTGGATTCATCATTACATTTTCGGTGTGTTTATCAAATTACAAATTCATTTTTTCATTTTAATTTTTTTATATTATGGGCAAACTTTAGCGAAATACATATGATTTGTAAGCCAAAATATGTACACTACTATTCAAAATTATTGTCTATAGTATAAAATATTTTAATTTCTACATTTCTTATTATTTACTATTTAATAATTATGAAATTAAAAAAGAGATTATAATAATTATCCACTTTTGATCCTTTCAAACCCTCTTTTATAAATAAAATACAGCAAGGATATAAAAATTGTACATTCATTTTTTTTTTCATTTTAAATTACCCACGTATGAATAATTTGAATGAACAATGTACTTATCAATGTGTTTCTATATTTGTTAACAAAAAAGCTTTTAATTACACAAAGTATAGGTATATATAGTCGAATTATGTAGAGAGTGACATATTATTGTGTACATAATTAACAGTATGAAAAAAAAAAAAACATTGAAGGGCGTATATTTACTATCTGATAAGAATGAAACTATTATACGATTTTACGTCTGGAAATTCAAACGAAATATAATTGAATTTATTTTCAGTTTTTTATGAAGAGCTTATTTAAAATTATCAACATTGTTTTTTTTTTTTTTTTTTTAAATTAATTAAATTTCGTATTTTGTAAAATTCAATAAATGATAATAAAGTTATATACTATATATCCAATAAAAATTTTATTTTAATAGGTATATATTTTTTTAAAAATAATTTTTAATTTTTTTTAACTCTGTTTTTGTTGTTTTAAAATCTTCATTATTTTTTCTTTTTACCTGTATATATATATGTATATATATACCTTTTTGTACAGGTGTACGATATTTTAAAACATTGGTAAAATAATTTTCAAGGTTGGATACGAAATTTATAATTAAATATCTACACAAATCAATAAAAAATAAAATATATAATTTGTATGTAAATTACGGATTATTAAAAATTTTAAATATTAAATTTTATTATTATATACACTTACATGTATACCACACATTATGTACTAAATACATATGTATATATACATAACATTTTGTATTGATATTTTATGTTTAATACATAAAAATGTGATAAACATTTTTTTTTATGTGTGTGTGTGATAACTGATTTAAAAATAAATTAATTCATATATGCATGTAGGTATAACAAAGACATTTATTTTAATGAAGAAATGAATTTTTGCTTTGTATAAAATTAAAAAAATTGAAATTAAAATTTTTTAATTATTTAATTTTGAAAAATATATTTGAAAGAAGCTTACATACATGTGCAGATGCAAAATTCAGTTAAACATATGCACATAAATATGTACATATGTGTGAAATGTTTAATAAAAATATAAAAATCACTAAAAACTGACACTAAAATTTCAATTAAAATTTTCAATGGTTTACTTATTGTAAAATTTTCAGATGCGTAAAAATTTACACAATTATTGTAAATGATACTTCATTATTCAAGTTTAAAAAAAAAAAAAAAAAAAAAAAAAAAATAATTATTATTACTTTGAATTAGGTTGTTTACTCATAAAACAACATATCTAGATACAAGATAAATAATAATTTTCTGCCTATTTAACAACATACTAATTTATTAAATAAATGAAAAAAATTTTTTTTCATTTAATTTCAAATCTATATTTGTATAATATTAAAATTTTTAATTTATTCAAATCACATCATGTATGCATTTAATAATATAGAATTTCAACATAGTAATTTAAATCTTTACGCATATACATTAAATGTGCAAATAAACTTACATTTAAAAAAAAAAAAATTACAAAAAAAATAAAAATTTACTATATCGCTTGTAAATAGATACTTAAAAATAAAATAAAACTACAACTGCAAAAAAGATATACGTCAATACGCCATTCATCATGTCAAAAGGTATTACTACATTTTTAATGTCTGTTTTTTTGTTTTTTGTTTTTTAAGAATATATGATAAATAAATGAATTGAAAAATTGTTCATATATTAATAAAACTTGTTATGCAAAATTTTTCTATTATTTTTATTATATTTAATAAATAAATTATTCTGTATATATAATGAAAATCGTGTAGTATGAAGACAACTTATTAATATTTGAGTGAATATTTTTTTTTCTTTTTTTCAAATTCACGTAAACAAGTTGAATTATTACTTCTATATGACATTTTATAAAAATTACTTGCAAATGTAATTATCTAATATAAATAAAATAAAAATATATAAGGGTGATTCTTTTCAACACGACACTGTATTATTTGGACTTGAAACAGTTGACGTAGGTACTTGATCGATACCTCCGTAGAAACGTCAAAGGGTTTGCTATAACTTTTCTAAAGACAACAATGACGTAAATCTAGTGATTTGTGAGTTATGGAATATTTCATAATAAGAGGCACAAGCACCTTTAACGCCCTCTAGCGTCGAAATAAGGCTTCAATTAAAATTCTCGCCATACAATTTTTGTTTCAAAATAGTCCAAAGAATACTACTGGTACTAAGAGTGTCATGCTAAATAGAATTACCCTGTATATTAAATACACATTAAATTTCTTTATGTAACTATTGAAAACCATATGTGATTTGAATCTAAATTCATTGTATTTGATTTAAAAATTTAAAGCGTTTTATTAACTGAATTAATTGAAATATTCATGTTTTTTATGTAATAACTGTTTAGCAAATAAGAATAAAGAAAGGATTTTATTTTCTTTTAATTTTTAATTATTAGAAAATTCTATATAATGTTTCTAAATAAGAATTATTATTACAATAAAATTATTTAGAAAAATAAAATCTAATAAAATAAAAGCATAAATCGTTGATAATTTAAAGAGTTTAAATCAACAAATAAAAAACCGTTAAAAATTAAAATTGATAAGAAAATATTGTACTTATTTATAAAAATACTCTTGAATGTATTTAAAAAATATAATCAAAAACAATAAAATTTATAATTACAGATAATTAAGGTCGAAAGAGCATTTTAATTAAAACAAAACATTTATATTTAAGAGAAATTATAAATGAAAATGTTATCAGTATTACTGATAATGATTTTAATTATGCTGACAGTTTAAAGTCAACTTTTTAAATTGTTCATGTTTAGAAGAAATTGGAAGTTATAAGAATGAGAACTATTATTACTATTTTTCTCATTTTTATTTTTTTATTTTTTTTATTTTTCTGTGTATTGTAAAATTTATTGACGACCTGAAAATTTTTTAACGATTTCAGTTTTTTTGCAGTTTTACAGTAATTTATCAGTTTAATTGTTTGAATTTAATAAAATCAAACAAACAAACGTTTAAAAAAATCTCATAAATTTCAGTTCAATTTTAAATGTATGTAATGAAAAGTTAAAAAGTTAAAAATTTAAATAATTTTAACCTTCATATTAAAATCTTGACTAATTACTATTTAATAATTTTTATGTATTTTTCTATAACTTTTAACCTTTAAAAAAAAAAACTCTAAAACTATGTATTGTATAAGTGAATTTCCTAAAATTGATTTTACTAGGTCATTTATTATGTCTATATATATAAATGTGTACGAATGTTTACATTTATTTCACCTTCTGAAGAAGATAAAAAAACAAAAACAGACAACACAGAAGAATACCATTTCAATCATGATGAAATTTTTAAGGTCATTGATTGATGAATTCAATACACAAAGTTATTCAATAATAATGATTATGATGATGATGATGAAGACAATAGAGTAATATGGTACATTTTTAATATTTGATTTAAAATAATACATACATATGGTATGGTAAGATAATATCTTGTTGACAATATTAACATGTGGATTTATAATAACCACGTATACTGTACACATATACAAACATGTATGTACATAAATACACTTCATAGTTATTGAAGGCTTTTTATTTTGTATTAAGAAAAAATAAATAAAACTAACCACATCCGAATCTGAAATGTTGTTGTCATAAAATCCGCAAGTTAATCTTTAATTTTTATAGACTTGTTTCTTCTTTTTTGAATTGAAAATGATGACCTCCCACACAATAAAATCTAGATATATTTCAAACTGCATTTATTTGATTTTTTTTTTTTTTTTTTTGTTTTCAAATAGTTGATTATAAAAATTGTACATTTTCATTTTGGTGTTTTTTAAAAAAAAAAAATTCTACAAAATTGGAAAAATGTACAATTCTAAATTTAATAATAAGAAATTAGTCTGATCGGCGCTCAAGACAAAAAAAATCATTTAAAATTGTAAAACTCGAAACGTATTAGTACATTATAATTACATGTATGCTATATTGAATAGCTAGGTTAATAATTACCTGTACATTTTATAATTAATCGTCTTCGAATACTGGTCATTTTGTATATGTACATATATTTTTTGTTCATAATATTATGTACATCATCTGTAGATATATTTTTATTCATATGAATACATTTACCATGTCCACATGTGTTTTAACAAAACGATTTTGCTAGGCTTTTTAATCGTTCATGTCAAATAATAACTAAATACACATTAAATATAAATATACCAAATATGAACAGATAATGTAACATATCTGATAAATTTTATTTAATTTGTGAAAATTAACAAATATACATCAGTTTGTCACCACCACTAATATTATTGTAAAATTGTGCATACGTAAGTGTAAAGATAATTTGAATTTAAAATGAGTGGAATAAAATTGAATGATACAGTGTAGGCATATAGATCCTAATAATATAATTTTCAAATAAATTATAATGCATTCATTTTGTACATTAATACATATGTATGTATGTATGTACATATATTCATTATTAACGTATGCATTTTCCATTTAAAACTATAAAGTTTTTTGTTTTTTTTTTACTATAACAAATATTTAAAATTCTATACTACATACATATATGTATGTATCTTTTTTTAAGACAATTTTACATTTACTAATAGTAATCTGTTCATATGTATATAAAACAAAATACATATTTTGGTATTATGTAGTATATGTACATCATTAGCATAATAAGTTGGCGGTTTTCGACATGATACATTTTGTTTATGAGATTATTTAAAATATGCTTCCGCAATGATTAAGTATACGCACTATACGTGAAAAACATTAAAAACGTTTTTATTAACATGTGACTATGTATATTTACAATAATGTACTATGTATGTACATAAATATATGCAAATATATTGTATAATAAAATAAAATAAATAATTTATAACTTGTATACATATTTAATAGTATTTTGTTATTTATATATATATTTTAAAACATTTTAATTTCTTTACTTTCTTTATTTTCATTAAAAACAAAGATGTAAACACTTTATAAGATATGGATGAATTTATTATCATTTAATTATCAGACAAGTTGATAAATGTTCTTTTGATATTATCTAAAATGATTTACCATAATTCAATGTCAATTTAAAATTCTAACTGAAATAACAGTTTGTAATGTAATCGCTAAAATTTATGTACATAAAATATGCCATGATCGCATGATTAGCGAAAAATAAAAAATTAAAAATAACAAATTTTGAATTAATATTACAAACATTTCTTATTAAAATGTGGCTTCTTTATTTTTTAATAAAATAAATAAAAAAAAAAAAAAGAATAAAAAAAGTTGATGAGAAAAATTGACTTCGAATGTCCTCAGTTTTATCTAAGACTTATATTTTATTGGTGAGTTGGTAGCGAGCGATAAAGTATTTTTTTGTCATTTTTTATTTTCAAAGCACATAAAAAAAAAGTCATTGGCCGATTTTAACATTTTTTTTTCTTTTTTAGTTTTATTTTCGTATGCAAATTAAAACACATTTTTTAAAATTAAAAATGGATTTCATTACTTTTAATAGTTTCAACAACTTATCACTTATATAGAAAATAAATTTTTCGCTTTTTGACTACATATGATAATAATCGCAATAAAAAGTATTTTTTATTACCAAATTTTTTATGTATTTTTTTTATGTATGGCTTTTAGAAACAAAATTCCGTAATATTAAAAACTTTTTCTTTATTTTTTATTTGTTTTTTGATAGAAATATTTTACTTTTACAAATTCATTCAACAGATATTGAATCAACTACAAAATTAACTTTTAGAAATAAACACAGTCAT
Source organism: Anthrax anthrax (assembly GCA_963971155.1). Classification (NCBI taxonomy): domain Eukaryota; kingdom Metazoa; phylum Arthropoda; class Insecta; order Diptera; family Bombyliidae; genus Anthrax; species Anthrax anthrax. The sequence goes on from OZ020123.1 coordinate 5,497,880, forward strand.
TAAAAAATTTCTCACAATATAAGAATTAAATCAATTTGCAAAAATCAAAAATTGCTAAATTCATATTAACCATTATGGAAATTTTGTAGTTTTTAGCAATTTTAAATATATAAAATTTTTAAAAATTTTTACATGCCATTTTTGAGGAGGAGAAAAATGTTGAGCACCTCCTGTGTAATTGCATGGCGCTCTCTACAAGTAGAAAAATTTTTCTTGGAGCTGCCTTTTTTCAAGATCTCTCTGGTTTAGGAGAGATTTCGGTTAAGAGGCTTTTGGGCTTTTTGAATCGCTCGAGGTGATTTGATCTCTAAAAAACTTCCTGGTGTGGTATCACAATGGGTCTTTCTGGTCTAAGTGTGCTTGCTGGGGATTTGACGAACAACCACCTCTACCTACCTACCTAAGAATTAAATCAATTTGCAAAAATCAAAAATTGCTAAATTCATATTAACCATTATGGATATTTTGTAGTTTTTATAGCAATTTTAAATATATAAAATTTAAAAAAAAACTTTTACATGCCATTTTTACTGGTTTTTTGTTTTTTAAATTTTATTTTTGTTTATTTCTTTTACTCAATATCTCAAAATTTTGAAAATTTATTTTTCACGTTTCTATATAATATCAAATTGTTACATGTCGTAATAAATACATTTTGACTTTTACAATTACACGTGTATTTGCTTTCAAAAAAATAATAAGAAAAGAATAAGAATAAGTATAATGGCATAATTTTCGTTTTCGAAAGTTAATCACATGAAAACATGTACAAAGAATGAAATCCTATATACATATACGCGCTTGTTTAAAATTTCTTGCATGCATTTTGTTAAGATTTTAACTAAAAATGAAAAATTTTTTTATTTTTTCATTTTGATTGACAATGATATGGGTCACACAGAGGAAATTTTGTAGTACATATTATTGTTTTCATTTCTTATTTTTATAGTTTTTATTTACTTGAAAGCACAAAAATGTGGTGTATATATGAATTTATTTTACTTGAATGAAATCAAATTTAATGACAGACGAAAAAAAAACAAAAAAAAAAAAAAAAAAATATTAATTTAGAGAAGTGCTTTTGAAATAACACTACATCCGTATACGATCAGAAATATGGAAGTAATGTGAAATGTAAATGACTGATATGTGTGATTTATGCCACGTATATATGATGCAGTAATCAGAGTTCTTAACAACTGCAACGCATATTTATGCTAAATTACGATAGATTTTAAATGAAACAAATTTTATGATGCTGTTGTTGATGATGATGATGAAAGTCTGACACCCACTATGGACACATTAGATTATTAAATGAGAAATGAGCTTTTCCTTTTGACATATGTGTACATATGTATATGTATTTTTTTTTTTTTATTGCTTCAAATTAAATGGGAAATCTTAAATTATTTTATCTCATTGCATTTTATTTTAAATTGCTTCAGATACGATTCTATAATAAGGTCATTCGCTTATCACAGGCAAAGTTTTAATACACAGAATATACCTACATGCACATATGTATGTACATATTCTCTTTCTCGATTTGCATGAATTGTTTTTAACTCTACAAAGAATTAATGTTCATTTTTATAAAATATGTTTGTATGTATCTAGGTTCATGCTCATAGATATTCTATTTTTTTCTTTAAACCAAATAAAGGGTATAATACAGAAAATGTGATAAACAAATTTATGCCAACGTTTTGATAAATTGTTCATTTAAAAAAAAAAAAAAAAATTTTAATATTTCTTACGTATTTGTAAGGGATTACATTTTTTTTTTTTTTTTTTTTTTTTGAAAATGTTATTTACTTTTTATTCCAATGACTTTTTCAATTTTTTGTTATATATACAGTTCTATTGTATTGTATCACTGTCATATTCAAATGTGTTAGAAAAAATGAAACTTTATTTTAAATTTGTATAACAATATCTTTCTTTGAATAATTCTTATATCAAACTATCATTATCATCGTCATCATTAACGTTAAATACAAAGTGTAGAATGTAAATAGACTATTAAAAGCAAACAATAAATACAAAGTAGGAAAAAAAAATAAGAATAAAAGTTTATGGTAAAATAGTCTCAGACATTATTTTATATGTTGAATAATATTTATTTTATTTTTCTTTTAACTTCTGTATTCATTTACCCAGCACATATGTACATATGTGAAATGAACACAGAATATTTACACACTTAGTATCCTTTTTATCATAATTTTTCTTTTTCAAAATTTTTATATTCATGTATTTGTTTCATGGTGTGTATATGTTCTATATATGTATGTATATTATCATATCATTATATAACTATGTACAAACTTTATATATAAAAATCATATTTCACACAAAATAACACAAACACACGTGAAATGACACAAGATATATGTACATGAATAAGAAAGGGTTTATAAATTCGAAACTATAAATAGATTTCCAACAATATATGTACATATGTATAATACCAAAATGTGAAATATACATATGTATGTATGTATATTTTTTTCAAAATGTGTTATAGTCTGTCTAATAATTCGATGCAGTTAAGGTCTTATGGAAATGACATAAAGTAGTACCATTTTACGTCGCTGTGTATTGATATTTAAAAAATTCATTTCGTATTATATGACAATTTTACAGATTGTGGTAACACTACTCGTAAAATGATCTTATTAGAAATTACAAGAAAAAAGAAAGGACACATATACTCTCATAAGACCTTAACTGTATCGAATTAGTAGACAAACTATAGTTTTTGATATGTTGTACGTATTTCAAATGCACGTACGTATATGTGTATACTTTTGTTAATTGACAGATAAAAATGTATGAGCCTGAAAGAATTTATCACACAATAGGGTTTAGTTCATTTTTTCGAATAGTTGAAAATGTGTACGAAGAGAATCTACCCAAAAAATTAAAGCAGATTTCAAACATATGAAAGATAAAAATAACTCTAATTATAGTTATATGTATATAATATTTGTGCACATCATCTTGTGTTTAGTATCCTTTATTGTATTATCAAAACATAAAAAAAAATTTTTATGAAAACTGAAAATAAAAGAAAATTCTGCTTTACAATCGCTTGTGATTTTCAAATTTTATACGAATCCATTGAGCATACATCAAATGTTATGTAGAGTGCATGTGAAATGTATCTTTAGGTCGAGAGTCTTCAAATTTTGAATGATTCTTGAATTGAAATGTAATATAAAGGATTTTTTTTTAAAGATATTAAAATGTAAAAAACCTTGGATTTTAATGAGATTCACTTATGATTTTTTGTGATTTTATTTTTTATTATTTTTTGCCTACTTTCTATTCCATAATATACCACCATAATATGCATATGTGAAATGAATAAATTGTTTTAAAATTCAAAAATGAGACAAAAAAAAATAACTGTTTGCATTAATGTTGTAAAATAATTCTGTACGTTAAAAAATGAAAAAAAAAAAAAAAAAAAACTTTATAATAGCATAAAAAAAATTTCATTAAAATAAATTAATTTTTTTAAAAATTTAATTATGTCAGTAAACTTTTTCACTTAATAATGTTATGTAAAATTTTAAAAAGCTTTTATGTGCGTCAGTGTAATAAATGAATACTTAGAACCTTTTTCCGTAATGAATTTAAACAAAATTCTTTTAAATAATGAATAAAAAAAATTTATGAAAAATTTCTTTAAAAAATTTTTTTTTGTGTACTTCCATTATATTTTGTAATTTATTAATTTATTTTAATTTGTATTCAATGTTTTGAGTAATATTTTTCAATAGATACTCAATTATATTTAATTATCTATTATTTGCAATTATTTAAAAATCAAAATAATAAGACATACATTTTTTCACTTCCATAATAGGTTTATAGAATATATAACGTAGTATTGTAATACAAAAATGGTTGTTATTATTACTTACTATTATTTGTTCTTTTTTGTATTTGTTTTTTTTTTTTTTTTTTTAAATGTAATTTCAATGACAAAATCACATTATTCAATTCATTTATTAAATACGTATATGAAAATGATGTCTGGCTTATTAAAAATGAAAGAATAAAAATGAAAATTATATATTGCAATATATTGCATTAAAAAAAAAAAATATGAACAAACAAATATGTAACTTTTGACCTTAACATCAAAAGCCATAAGTATAAAGTAATAATATTCGATGTAAATAATTATACATATGTACATATGTGTATGTGTAGAAATAAAATAACTGCAATGTTAAGTAATTTAAAATTTAATACCACACCCATATCATTTTATCACTTTCTATACGTATGTACATTACGAAAAATAAAAACGAACGATATAAAAATACGTTCATTAATCATACATCCAAATCGATAATGCATAAATGTAAAATGAAAATAAAGAAATCAAAGGAAAAAAAATAAATATATTTTGAGTACTTTGTATATTATTTTATAAAACAAACAGTCAAGTAAGTCAACAGATAAAAGAAGTTATTTATTTACTTATTTTATTTATTTTTATTTTTTTTTGTTTATATATACTATCAACGATATAAATAATGTCAATATCAATGTTGAATTTTTTTTAAATCTTATATTTAAATATTTATTTTATGTGTACCTACTGTTATATATATGTATATGTATGTTTCATTATTTCATTCAACTGTTTTCAGATGTTATATTACGTACGTTACGTGTATTTTCCGATCAATAAAATTTATTATGTTATTTTTATACACGATCAATTTGTCAAGAGCAATGCTGTTTTTATTTTATGCTATATTTAAAAATGCATTTACCCACAAAATTCAAAGTTAAAAATAAAAACAAATGAAAATGAAAATGAATGAAAACAAAAGTCAATAATTTTATTATTAAATTTTCATTTATTAGCTGTGTTTTTTTTGTTTGTTTGTTTATTTTGATCACTAAAATGTATGTATGTATGAAAAACACGAGTATATAAATTAGGTATGTGCATGTATGTACATTTAGAAATTGTGCAATTTAATATTTTTCCATAATATTATTATGTGTTTAAAGTAATATATAAACCTTGCCATGGAATGAATATCATAATAAAATGTGTTAATGTACGTTTACTTTGTCAAAGTGATTGCCAGCTGATGATCAATATATAAAATTATAAGAGTAAATAAATATGCAATGTATATTGTATAAATAAAAATATGATCGTACTCTGTATATATAAATATATATATATACTACATGAATCAAATTATATTTCATATACATAGGTACCTACCTGATTTGTTAATATCTTTATAAAAAAAATCTAATCCACCTTCAATTGAGTTTTAATTCATAAAATATAATAGAAAAAAAAAAATAAATTAATAATAATCACACTGTGATTCCATTATTATCACATTACTATATATACTAGCTACTATTGCATTATTTTATATGCGATTTACCTTTAAATATTTTTCAAATGAATTGATTTGATTGAATTGCTGATACTTTGTATAACGTATGCATTGTTGTACGTTATTGACTTTGTGAACCTAAAATGATTAAAAATAAAAATATGAAAAAAAAAAACTATAGAAAAGAAAAAAACAACAAACAAAAAGGAACAAAAAAAAACATAGTTACATGTATACGTAATACATGGTAACATAAAATATAAAATAATATTATTCAATTCAATGATTTAAGCAAGTTATCTTTATGGATTATGACATTTTCATTTGTATTTTATTATTTTTAATTTTTTTTTTTTTTTTTTTTTTTTTTTGACGTCACAAGGTGAAGTTCACATACAAACAATATGTATATAAAATAATTTCAATATCAAAATTTTGGAAAAATATTAAGAAATGTTGTTAGTTTTCTTTCTATTGTAATAATATAAAAGTGAATTTTTATTTTCTTTTTTTTTTCAAATGTAATCAACGAATAAATTTTTTTTTTTTATATATTTCTTTAAGTCATTTCCTTTTGTTCAAAAAAAAAAAAAGAAAAGAAAAGCCATTTATCATATTTTTCAAATGATTAATTGAATATTGCTATTCATATTTTTATAAAAGAAAATATAATAAAAATTTTGTTTTTTATTCAAAAATTTTGCAATATGTTAATTGAAATCTAACATTTTTGAATGAAAAATGATGTCGAGATTAAAAAAAATTAGATTCGTTACCATTTAATTAGGAAATGAATGAAATTAAAAATAAATAAAAAATCATACATTCATACATTACCTCAGTAAGTGTATTTGTTTTTGTTAACGATGCGATTTGTTTTGGGTATTTTTTAAAATATTTAAATTTGATCATCTTTAGGCAAAAAAAAACAAAGAATGTAAATAAAGTGTTCTTGAGAGATAAAAAAAAAAAATCTATTCTCGATTTTTACTTAAATACCGGACTACCTATTTATTCAGTTGATTTATTATCTTCAGAAATCGTTCCACCTGTTTGATTATTTCAACAAAAAAAAAAAAAAAAAAAATCGCATTAAAAAAAGACCATTCTTGATATCCTTTAGGGTATTGGATTCTTTAAAAACGAACCACATACGATTATTTCAAGAAAGATAAAAATCACCATTATATGGTACAGGCTTTAGTACAGGTATAAAATATTTATCGGATCTTTGAATGTACATATATACAACAGATTTATGTATGCAAAATAAATAAAACATGATAGTTTAATATTTTACGGAATTTTACATGGTTAAAAGGCAAAGTATAAAATTAAAAAAAAAAAATTATTTTTTTTTTCTTTATAGTCTCGTGCTGTGTTCTTTCATTCAGATAATTACACATTTGTTTACACCTTATTGTATTACAAAAATATAAAGTTACAAACATTTGAATTAAAAGTAAATAAATATAAGTACAAATACATGTGTAGTAAAATTGTCATTAAATTTATTACAATGATTTTTAGTTATATTACATTAAAATCCTTTAATATTATCTTCATTAATCTTTCTTGTATAGTAAATATAGTAATTCTTTACCTTTGATACATGTTATTGTGTATGTAATTAAAAAAAAAAAAAAAAAAACAAACAAATAAATATGTACAGTGTCTATCTGCATGGTAAAGGGGTATAATATAATCATAGACAAACAATATTAAAATAAAAGTCAGAAAAGAAAATAACAGCAATCATTATAATGTCATGTCACATTTACTTTACTAATATTCGTTTGTATACGTATGTATATGTATACTGTATATAGGCACATCAAATTAAGTAGCATGCTCACGTCAACTTGAAAATAAATTATACAACAGAAGTGACAAATTAATGAAATTTATAAAAAAAAGAAAAAGAAATTCATTTGAAAAAAAAAAAACAGCCAAAGGGAATAAAAAACAAAACAAAAAAAAAAAAAAAAAAAAAAACAAAGAGAAAAAAGTGCATTCAGTTGTCGTATGTCGTATACCTACCTTTATAAGTGCATAACTTTAGATACGACTGTATGTATTATACAGGAAAGGGATTTTATGCATAAAACATGTACGCAAAGACAATAACATACGGTACATAACATTTAAGGAAGTTCAAATTACAAAATAGAATATTAATGAAACTGAGACTGAGATTCGGAATTCCTTTGAATTAATTAAAATTGTTGTTATTATCTTTTTTTTTTTTTTCTCTCTTTCTAAGGGAATTGTGAGATATACATAATTAACGGCTGGCTTAGGAAAAACATTATTTAAATAATGTACGTAAGATTACTACAATGAATATAAATATAAATAAATATTTAATTAAATCAAAATCTGCATGATATCATTTTTAAAAAAATGTGTATGTAGGTACCTATATAAGGAAAAATAAATAGAAAATTAAGTTTTGTAAAAAATACGTTGCTGGTTTAACCTTGAGATTAAATTCATCTAATAATTAATTACTTATACTAAAAACAAAAAATTTAAATTAACAAAAAACAAAAATCTCACGCTTTTTCCGTTTACAAAATTTACATAAAAAAAAATATCAAAACATTAATTTTTATTATTTGGTAAAACAGAAAAAAAAAAAACGAAAAAGATAAACATTTTTTAAATGAATTTCAATTATGTACATCAAGGTGAAAATAATGATGACAAATTTCGTATACGAATGCTCAAATCACAAAAGAAAATTTAAAAAAAAAAAAAAAGCAACGATTTTTTATAAAAACAATACACAAAATAACAATAACAAAAAAATAACCGAATCAAATTTAAAAATACAATGTACCTGATTAACATTAATTAACGGAAATAACAAAGACACACACACACACACAAATTTACAATAGTGTAAAAAAGGCTGATTTAAGATAAGTAGAGGGGATTTAAATCACTTTTATTTCACTACATGTGTGTGTATATTATACACATTACGTTAAAATAATAGCGCCATTATACGCACGAATATTTAACTTCTTTTTATTTATATATTTAAAATGTGAATAAATAAATATTATCCGGTGTTAAATAAACTCATCAGATTCAAATAAACGACAAATTTGTTTCGAAAAATACAAAGAAAAAAAAAAAAATCCATATTAATTTGAAATTTAATCTTTTTTTCATGATTGTTTATATATAAATATAATCATCAATTTAAAGACAAATTAAATGGCAATTAATATTACATATTATATTAATATGATAGCCATACACATAAGTATTACATATACATACATACTACATACATGTATAGTTAAATTGCCATCAATCAAAATATTCAAAACATATTAATTTATTAAATAAATAAGTATCATATAAAAAGACGTATCACGATACTAAGTATCTATTATCAGATGTTATAGTGTAAAGCTTATCTACATACATATTATAAACGAAGATATATATACAATTGTGAAGATCATTCATGTAAAGTTTTTTTCTCAGGCAAATTAGTAACAAGATGAGTATAAAGAACGTAATGTCGAAAAATCGTGTATATTTATTTGATCTTTTATTTATTCTTTTTGCAAGTAGAAAACTCTTTTCATTCTGAATTTTGTTTTTTTTTTTGTTTTTGAATTTTCCATTTTTACAAATTGAAAACTGATATAGAAAAAAATTTTTTTTTGTTTTTCAAAATTCTAAGATTTTCCAACAATTATGAGAAAATTCAATTATATGAATTTGTACTGATTTAATTTTTATTTATTTTATTTATTTTTAATACATTATTGCATTTAATCCTCTTGACTCATGAAGAATGTCATAATTTTTTGTTTTTTTTTTTTTTTCTCATTTAGATATAAAAATACATCATAATATTTTTAACCTTGTAAAGGTAAAGTTTTAAATTTCAACAAAGTAAAAAAAAAAAAACAACATCAACTAAAGTGTGCAAAACAAAGTTATAAATGCAATATTTCTCAAAGTTATGTTACGTATACATTACGTAGGCATTTGAATACGTTTTTTCTTATATATGCCAATTTTTTTTTTTTCTGTTTTTTTTTTTTTTTTTTTTATGGATTAGCATTGTTGTTTTTTATTTCCTCCTTGAGAGTGCAAAATTCATTCAATTAAAAATCTACAAATAATACAATGAACATGTTAAAAGTACAAATACAATATAAAAGTTTTGAATTATTTGTTTGAGTTCATGAACTCCTTTTTTTTTTTTTGTTTTTTTTTTTGTGTTTAAGAAAATAATAATATTTTATTACGTTCATATACTTATCTGTTTTTTATGAATGTTAAGTAAAATGTATTCTTGAAAAAATTGTAATTAAAGGTAAAACATTAACCGTAACATTAGAACAATTTCAATATTGTATTGCACATATACGTACGTATATATTCACACTTTTAGTATAGAAACTATAAAAAAAAAAAACACAAGGAAAAAAAAAATAGCAGAAACATATTACAAGGAAAATACAATAATAATGTATGAAAATGAATAAAATTTTTCTTTTATTACTTTTTTTATTTGTTAAATCTATAGTCTCACTCATAATAATTACAAACTATGTAGGTATAACTGAAAGCAATGTACATATATTTAAATGTGTTTAAATACCTATATAAAAATAATACCATGACCTCTATGCTCTTTATGTAATATATTATATAAAATATAAACTAACAAAACGTTATGTGTAAGTTAAAAATATTATTAACATACCAAAGTATAGGTATTGAGTACAAGGTACGTTTAAGTACACACATGTGATTTTTTTTTATTTCGATATTTATAAATTATAAACGATTTTTTTCCTGATAACTGAAGCACTTCATATAAAGTGTATATGTATATTGTCAAAGCACACATGCACATATTTGTTGGTACACTTTGTTTTCTTTTTTTTTTTTTTTTAAATCTGGAAATTCAGTTTTAACTTTGTACCATATATGATTAAAAAAATGAACGTACGTAACGTTTACTTATTATTGATTTCTTAGTCTTAAACATTGTTGAATGCAAAATCCATCAAGAAAAATGACGATAGTAAATTATTGATAAGAACATTTGAAAAAAAAAAAAAAATTTAAACATTATTTATTGATTTTACTATGTGTAAAGAAAAATAATTATTTAACCTCAAAAGCGAACATTGACGTGAATACACATACATATGTATTTGAGGTAGGTTCTATGTATACTGCTCATATGTGCACAAACATACTTGAAATGAATACAGGTGAAAATGCTCTCTAGTATGCAATTAAAAAACAATGTATTTATATCAAAAATAAATTAATTAATAATTTTAATTGTTCAGAGTATCATTAATTAAGTAAAAAAATTGTATGTTCAATTAGAAAAGATTATTAACAATCTTTTAAGATATACATAGGTATTTAAAATATCAAAAAAAAGTCTTGTAATTCAAGCAAAATGGAAAATTTTAAATTAAATAAATAATTTTTGATATCAATTTATTAAATAGCCTACACACATATGTATGTACGTACACACATATGTACTTAAAAACTAAAAAGTAAATCAACACCTAAATTATGTGTATTTTAATCAATGTAGGATCTTTTGTTTTTATTTCAAATTTACTCATAAGGTGTAAATTAATTGTATGTGTATTTTTTTTTTTTTTTTTGTCTTTAATTTTTTATATACATTTTTTTTTTTTTAAATGTATGAAAAATTGTAAATGTATGCCATTAGGCTATTTCAAGAAAAATTTATAAAAATCTCTCATAGTAACATATACCTACCTATCTACTACTTGTGCATTGCATAGATGCTAATATTATATGTGATTCTATGCAAATGTAATGTTCAGACTGGAAATTTCTACTTGACCCAAAAATGCTTGAAGTGATATTTTGTTCTTGTTATATATATGTATACCATGTACATATGTATTCTGAATTGTTTTGTCAGTATATGTTATCAAGCTAATAATATATACGTCATATATAAGCCATAATCGCAACTACATAGTTTGTATAGGTAGAAAAACAATTGTATTAAGTATGTACTTGTATATCCTTTTCATTTATTATTTATGGTACATACACATTCGTTCTTGTGCATATACCTATCCATATATGAAGATATATAGCAGTTAAACTTAATAAATTATGAAAATATGCACCACTTTTTATGTACATCTAGGTATATATGTAGAAAATTATAAGTTTTGTTATTGTTGCTGTTATTTGCAGATTTATCTTCTTTTCGTACTCTTGTTTTTCTTTTTTTTTTTTTTTTTTTTGTAAATAAAATGAAAATTTAAAATTTGCTAGAGGGTTAAAGCTGAAAATAGTAGGTTCCAATTGGTATTATAAAAATAAAGAAAAATTTGCTGTGTTAAAAGTACATAATAATAATGAGAAAAAAAAACTGAATTCTCTATGATGTAGGTCCTCTAAATGGGTATAATGCAGAAGAACGATTCTATTCATTTAAAAATTCATACATATATACAAAAATATACATATGTACATAAGTGAACTGACAAACCTAATTTGTATATCTGGTTATATATTTTTCATCTTTTTCGCATCCTTTGTGGGAGGTAGCAAAATGTATGATATTTTCATATGTGTGCATATATCATTATACAAAGGAATATGTGTTTGTACACTATAGGATGCCTCTGGCTAAATACGACCATAAACACATGGGACTAATAAAAGACTTGAAATTGTATAAAAATGAAAATGATGAAAATGATGAGAAATATATACACAGAAAAAAAAATCAGTTCGACAATTTGAGTACATTTACATACACATAAGTACTTTCAACTGATGCATTTGTAATGATAAATCAATAATATATATGTAGTACAATCTCATACATATATCTAATATAATTCTAGGAAAGATGAAAATCATTAAAATTTAACGTCATTCAATTTATATTGTTCTGAATTTTATCATAATCGTATTATAATCATCATTATCATAACATTGAATTTTACATTATAGTACTACATTTAATCAGATATTATTAAAATTTTGAAAGCATGAAATTTTCTTTAAAAATTTTATACGTGTCTACATGTTTCCATTGTTTAGATTTAAAAAAAAAAAAATTGTTTTTCCTTACATTTTCATGTTTTTGATTTTTTATATATATACATATGTACATAACTGCTAGTCTTTATATAATGATGATTTTAGTTGATGACGATGATGATGATGATGATGATCCATTCCAGAATTTTAAATATGTATATACTTTAATATTCAAAACATTTAAAAATCTTCATCATTTTCAAGTGTATACAATTATTATGCAAATCCTTTAGTATTTCAATTTCTTATAGTTATTTGATTTTTTCTAATTTTAAGTACGTAAAATACGTTTCTAAAACCATGTGATGTGATGTTCATTACAAAATTAACCTATGACAATAAATCTATCAAATACATATACAAAAAATAAACTGTCTGTATCATGTGTTAATATTTTCAATCAAATGAACTTTAATGAAAAACAAAATTTCAAAAAATCTGATCAAGTTCAAGGCTAAGAATAATATAAAATTTTATTGTAGAAATTGAAAATTTATTTTTACTTTCATTTTTTTGTGTTTATATCTTTACGAGAAATATAATGAACTTGTGATGAAATGTTTATAAAAGTACAAAAACCACAAAATGAAATCTCTTATTTTTAGTTTTATTTTTATTTTTTAAATTTTTATTTTCATTTTGTGTTTATACATATATACAAAAAAAATGGTTATGTGTAGCTCTACATTGAAGTACGTTTACATTGCATTCGATATCATTCTGTGAAATACATACATTTTGTAAACATATTATTTTGTGAAAAGTGCTTGGGCGTCATAATTTTAATTTTTTCTTAAATACACAAATCCCTTTTTTTTTTTTTTCTCTTCTTCTGATTGTCTGATGTTTATGTGTTATGTAGTCGATTTAGTTTTTATATTTAATGTGAAAAAAGAACTTTGACACTGTAAACAATATTCTAACCAAAACAAAACAACAAAAAAAAAAAAAAAAAAAAAGCAGACTGACATTTTTATATCGATTTTTCACAATATTGTACGTACATATATATATAGAATATTAATACTGTAAAATGTTCTGAATGTACATGAAAAGTGTATTTTAGATAAAAGAAAAAGAGGAAAACTCTCCACAAATACTAATAGTGTCAGAGAGACGAATTAATTGTAAAAACCCATATACATAGTTGTGGGTGGTCAAGTACATAAATATGAAAATTTTCTACTATTTTTCTTAATGGGGTTGTTCTGTACATGACTGAATGCGATTTATTCACATGAAAATAAAAGAATGGCTTTACAGTTTACATTTTAAAAATAATGCAAGAAATATTTGCCAACCCAGACGTTATACAGACTCAGACAGAAGAATGTAAATTTATGTCTAGAATAGTTTTTCAAAACGTTGCAAATTATTTGTAAATGTTTATTTAAATGCTATGGATTGCATTTTTATCATTTTTTTTTTTGTTTACGTATTTTTTCTTATTTCTTAACCTAGGTTAAGAAAAATTTAAACAAAAAAAAATATTTTAAAAAATTTTTCCTTTTTTTTTTAAGTGTTACACAAAAATTCATTTTATTTATTTATTTTTTTTTTTTTTACTTTGTTTTATTTACAGAAACCACGAACACATATATAAACTGCCATCAATAAATCATTCAAAAATATATATTAGATTTTATCCTTACATTCAAAAATAAAAATAAAAATCAATTTTGAACTATATGACCTCTATTGTGTACAAACAAACAAGATATATAAGAATTTTAACGATTCCAAAAGAAAAACAAAAAATTCATAATAAAAATATGAATTGAATAAAAGGAAAGAAAATTCAATAAAAACACGCTGTTTTTTAAAGCGTTCGAAAATCAATAAAATGTTTGTTTTTTATATATACACAAGGAATTTTTGAACAAAAAAAATAAAAAATTATTTTTTTACTAAATAAATCAGAAATAAATTTGAATTAAATAAAAAAAAAAAAAAAAACTAAAAATCGTAAACTAAAGAGAAAAACAAAAATAAAAACATTTAAATTAAAACGATTTTATCACAATAAATATTGATATCAATAAGAAAGAGAAGAAACAATTAAAAATGAAATTGAAAAATTGATTAAAAAGGCCTTGTTTAACTGATGCTGTATATCTACATTGAAAAATAAAAAAAAAAAAATAAATACAAATAATCAAGAAAAAATAAAATTAAAAAATTTTTGTCTCTATTATTTTGAATCTCATTGAATTAAATTCATTTCGCATACACACACACACACATACATTTAAAAATACACAAACAAAAGATATTGTCGATTTGTTTGAAAAAATTGAAAATAATACAAAAAAGGATTTATTACAAAAAAAACAAAACACAAAATTGTGAAACAGTAATTAAAAACTAAAAACAATAAAACAAAAGCAAAAAAAAAACGAAAAACAAGAATATAAATAAAGAAAAACAACAGGAAAGGAATAACAGAAAAAATGGCATCCGTCCTACTTGAAGCAAGGCCATATCGGCCATTTAAATCAAGTGAAGAATATCTAGAGGCAATGAGAGAAGATTTAGCTGAATGGTTAAATACAATGTATCCAGAATTAATGATAAATTCTGATAATTTTATGGATCGATTAGATACTGGTGTTGCTTTATGTAAGGTATGTATGCAATGCACAAAATGTACAAATAATTTTTTTTTTTCTTTTTTTCTTTCTTTTTGAATTTTATATCGATATTTCTATAATTGCTTTATTTTATTTTACATTTTTAATATAAAATTCCAATATAAAATAAAATTGGATTTTTTTTTTTATATTTATATATTAAGTCATTTTTGCTTTTTTAATGATATTATTAATAATTATTTCAATAATTATATTACAAAGCGAAATAACAATTAATAATTTATACATATACATGACTTAATGGCATAGTAAAAGTGTTTCTACCTTGTAAGAAAAACGTTTTTTTTTTTTCTTTTATATGAAAATTGATTTGCCATTAATGCGTCTAGACTATATATTTATTATTTAACATAAATTAGAAAAGAATTTCCACACTACATACATTTGCATTAAAAAGCAAGTATAGTAGAAAATTAAATCAATAATTCAAAAATGTTGCATGCCAACAAATATATCTAAATGAAAGAAAAATGTTAGAATATTTTTTGATTTTATTTTTCCTTATTTTGTCTAGAACATGATATAAAAATCAATTTTTATCATATAGCGTTAAATTTAATTTTACCAAAATAAATTCTTAATTGCACTTAAGTAAAAATGTATTTCTTCGTAAAAAGTGAAATTTTCTCATACTATATAATATCTTTATTATTCAATTGAAATTTAACTCAATACAATTTATTATGTTGATTCAGGGTTCTCAGTTATAACAGTGAATTCATGACAACACGCAATTATATCAAATAGAATTTTATATAGTACAATTTTTTCCATATACAAATACTGTACATGAATCACAGTGTCTTATATATGTTACTGTATGTACATACATATCTATTGTCTATCGTGATTCACTTTCTTTTTTTACTTTGGCTATACTTTTTATTTTAATTTTATGCATATATATATATACCGACTGAATAACAATAAAACAAGAATATTATATACATTTCCAGACAGTATTTAATATTGTTCTCCACATTGTAATATTATTAGCAATTTTGAATAATGGTTGGAGATTTGAAAAGTCTTTGGTATGGATACATTTTACCTGCGGATCGATATTTTCTTTTTTTTTTTTTATGCAAATGAGAATTAAAGTATAAGAAAAACCCTTTACATTTCTTTAAAATGTACACAACTATATGAAATAATTTGTATTTTGTATTTTTAACTATACATACATATATAGAAAATGAAATCAAATGAAAAAGAAAAATATACAAAAGAAAAACGTGCATAATAGTTAAAACATTTAAAATTCTGTCCTGATTCAATAACCCTTGTTTATTGTTTATTACTACTGCACTAAAATTTTTTTTTCTTTTTTTTTCATTTTATACTGTGTAAACTAAGGTATCCAAAACTCATACATTTTTTACTATCTTTCTCAATATTTTGTTTAATTTTGTTGTTATCATCATCATAAAAAAAAAATAAAAAAAACGAATCCCTTTTAATATGTTTTCTTTTTTAATATCCCATTTAGTCTTTTGTTAAACCGTTTTTAGACTCCCGCTGCTGTAACTTATTATTGTGTTTGCTGTACATGTCCATGTATATATATATATATGAACGGTATCGTATTCTCATTTTGAACAATTTTTTTTTCTTTTTTTTTTTTTGTATAGAAGTAGGACGAACGACTTGTTGGCGACTTAATGATTTTTATTTTTTTTTTAATCATAACAAGAATTTTTTTTTTTTCACATTCTCATTCTCTTTCAATAAAAACAAACCTCAATGTAACATTTTTTTTTTTTGTTTTTTTTTGAATTGTTATTTTTGGGTCAAGCAATTCTTGTACAATATATTTTCACTTTTCTGCATCCCTTATTGTATTGTACATATGTATATGTATCCTCATTTATAACAGATTTTTGGTCCTTGACAGGAGTACAACATTTTTTTAAATGATAAAAAACACGCCTTTAATATGTTATACATGTACATGAAGGAAAAATTATCGGTTTTTTGGTTGATCGGCTTTTAAAGTGGTATCCACCTTAATGTGATAAATTAAAATGAAATAAATTCAATGTCATATTTGTTACGATCATGATTCGTATGCATTTTTTATACAGATATTTAAAGGTTTTTTTACACAAATATTTTTATACTTTTTTTAAAATATTTTTTTATTTTTATTGAGAAAAAATAAAATAACATCAGCTCAACAGGATTTATTTATTTATTTATTTTTTTTTTTTAAATAAAGGGATTCCATTCTTTGTTACATATTTTCTTAGAATTCGTTTTTTTTGTTTGTTTTTTGTTTTGTTGATTTTATCGTTATCATTATAGACGTGATAAAGATCGTATGAAATGTCAAAATTGATTATATACGAATCAGTATTATATTGGACATGCCTATAATAAATAATCATGATGAAGGTTTTTATATGGTAATTTTTGATTATAGACTATTATTAGCTTACTTTTGAAGATTATAAAGAAGAACTCATTTAGATATTTTATTGAATTTTGTTTCATTTTAAAGGTGTTCTGTTATTACATTTTCTGACAACAAACTGATCAAGTGAAAAAATATGTACGTGTTAAAAACAAAATTTTTAATACACAACGTAAATACGTTAAATAATGTACAAAATGCACCTTGTAAAATACAATTTAAAGATACGGTGCACAGAATTCAATATTTATAATTTATATTGATTGAATTATTATTATATAAAAATGAATTTTATTTTTATCATTATTTAAAAGATACAAATTGTTGAACATACAATTTTTCAAAATATTTTGGTTTTCTTTGTATTCTCCGAAATCTAAAAAAAAAAAAAAAAAAAAAAAAAATTTCATAATCTCCTTAAACTATGGAAATACAAATAATAATTTAAAAATTGAAAGGAAACCAGGATTTAGACTTGTCAGTGTCACATTTTAAATACAAGAGATTAAAATTCCTTAAATTTTTGTTACATAATTTATAAATCGACGTGACGAACCATTTAAACGTGATTTTTGTGCATTAAGACATATTTTTTGATGTGAAAAAAATTCTTTATATTTATATTAGTTATGTAATGATTTTCTAAAATAAGAATTTTTGAAAGGAACAGTCATGAATAAAATAGTAAAATTATTTTTCAAACTTCTCCATATTTAGTAAATGCTACAGTAGATTGTTCTAGAAATTACTTAAATTGGCTGTCGAATTCTGCACAATATGAGTATTCATAAGAGTGTTCACTTTATTCAAGCGTAACATTTTTTGAATATGAATTATAGTAATTCTTCTAGACTTACTGGTGGATTGATTAGTAATAATCAATTATTTTTAGTAAAAACGAATTTTTTTTTTTTGAAAATTTTTAATGTTAGAACTGTATAGTTTATGAGAACGGCTTTAAAAATAGTTTGAACACACATATTTTATCAATACATGGAGACCGAGTGTATCAACAAATTTTTCAAAATAAATTTATTCTCGTAAAAATAAGCTCTTGAATCTTAATGCATATAAAATAAGAGAAATGCGCACGTCGAGGCAAGAGAACCTTTATTATTACCTAATGACGTATCAAATTTAATGGAAAATAAACTTTGAGAAACCTAGAGGACTAAAAACACGCCCATCCTGACCTCTTGATCTCCGGCAGGCTCTAATAATGTACACTCGCTAAATGATGAGAATAAGACCAATAATCCTGTGACGTCAGTAGTTAACAGATCTCTGGTCTAGAAAAATTGTCTCCATATCATTAACTGAATTGAAAATTTGTCTATATAATAATACATCGTTTGTAAGAATTTTTTAGACACATACATACATATGTATGTACTTGTATATGATAATGCGGTATCGTTCAACCGGATACAAATAATAGAAAAATTTAAATGCAGATAAAAAAAGAATTAATATTTTATCATATTTTGAATGAATGAACATATCATATTGTGCCATATACAATCAATATTAATTTAAATAAAAATATGTATACTATAATATATTATAAATAAAGTACACATAATATATAAATTATACAACATACTGCACAAATTATGAACATACATGAATTCGTATACGTTTGCATATATTTTGCATATATATACGAGCACATTACTAAAATTAAATTTGCCTTGAATATAAATAACTATGTTCATTTACCCCCTGATTGAAGTTTATTAGCGAAATATTGTTTGTTTGCTATCATTGAATTGCTTATTATTATTAAATGTACATACATATATTTTGATAATAAAGAATGAAGACGTGCTCAAAAAGAATACAAGTGCTTACTTAATGGTAAATACAAAAATACTGATAGAGTGTAGATATGTAACATGTATTTGCATAAAAATGACAAAATGAAGGAAATAAATGTATATTCATACATATGTAAGTTTAAATGTATTCAATAGAGATAATATTAATAAATAAATTAAAATAAAAATTCTTTTATATTTATAAAAATTATAATTGCATAAATAAACTTATCATTATATGAATTCAAAATTTTATCACTTTATATTATGATGCGAAACAGTAGGAGATTATTAATTAAAAATATACGATAAAAATTTGTAAATATCTTTCAAAAAATATTATACAATTATTTTTATGTAATTTTAAAAAAAAAATTAATTTTATCAATAATTAGCTTATTGATAATGATAAAAAAATGCTTTTGTATTCGCATGTATTCGCAACATATTAATATCAACACCCAGTGGGTCAGTGTACATGTGAATACATATTGTATACTTTGTACTTAAAATATTTTCACTATAAGCCTTATGGAAATTACGAAAACTAATACCACTTTATATCTTTGTATAATTGAAAAGTTGATCTCAAACTGTATAAGGAATATGAAAATTGTGGTAACATTGCTCGTGAAATGCTCTTATGAGAAATTATGAGAGAAGAAAAAAGACACATATACTCCCATAAGGTCTGTAGAGAAAATAGTTAAAGTACAAAGTATAATTGGAAATATGATTCTGTCCTATTATAAATTTTCAAACATAACTGTTATTTCCAAATCTAAGCTATAAGCTCAAAAATATAATCAATAAATAAAATAAATGATAGTAAATTAAAAAAAATTTTTTTAATTGAAATTTGTTTGAAATTTAACGTGTAAAGCATAATTTTTACGACATGAAATACCCATTCATTTATTTAATTTATTTATAAACTTTAATAATTCCGATGTCAAATATTGTCTCATAAAAATCAATAAAATTTTGCAATAATTTTGTTACTTTGTGTAAAATTAATATAAAACAGGTCATTTTGTATATATAAAATGTTTTGTATATTTATGTAAATTTTGTCTTGTATAATAAAACAAAAACTTACTATATATCACATTATTATTAAAAACAATGCAAATTGAAAAATGAATTAAAATTGAAAATTAACATCAAATTTGGAATGAGATCAAATCAAACCTGAAAGGCAAAATAAAACGATTTATTATAAAGCGGCAAAATTATATTTTTTTCTTCTTTGTTTTATTTTAAATAATATGTAATAACCGCCTACGATATTTGAAATATGTACATATTAGACAAGATATCAAAAAATCGAACTAAAACATTTTTGTGTAGTATGTATATGTATATGTACATACCTTATATAACAAAAAAGCGACACGATCGATTTTTCAGACAGACACATTTTGCTACAAGGAATATATTGTCAATATAGATGACAGGTTTATCTAACAAAAGCCTCCCCCTTCTTTTCAAATATCCTTGATACAATATATAGAACCATCATTATTGTATCTAATAGAAATTCTATATGTGCACACTACATATATGTGTGTGTGTATGTACATACTTTGCTACTCCATGTGCAGAAAATAAGAGCTTGTACATAAATTTTTTTTTTTTTTTTTGTCTTTAAAAGTGTGTTATTCAAACTGTTCGCTTACTAATTTGTCGCTAATTTCAAATTCAAAAGATAACAAAAAAAAAAAAAAAAAATCATTGATTTGAATCAGTCTCGAATAGTAATTATTTTGAGATAAATGTAAAAAAAACAAGTTACCAACTACCAACAATATGTTGTCGTGATATAATAACTATGTTGCTATATAATTGCAATTGTGTCAATATATGTAGTTATATAGTATCTATATATAAATATTGAAATACCTGTCTGACTCTGAGCTTTTGTAATAATTCTATATAATAAAATATACGGATGCTGGAATGTGTATTTTATATCTACTTAATATGTATAGACAATTTTCTATATTATCGTGTTATCTAAGGAGAATTCAGAATTCAGACATTTATTGATACATTTTAACTAACTAGCTACTATTCGTATATATAGATACATGTAAAATTTATTCATTAATTAGATACTACAATATCATGGTATTAAATTAAAACAATTGCAACAAATAACAGTTGATCGAATGCTTAAATTAAAACCGCACACACATGTGTATAGATACAATAATTAAGTACAATCAGGTACAATGTATGTAAATACCACCTGACTGATTTTTATATAAATAAATTTAAAAAAAAAAAAAAATCTTGTTCAATTATTCAGTTCATTTTATACTGAACTGACATGATCGTAGGTGGATTTTTTAATTAGAAAATATTTATTGTTAAATAAATATAATCATGAAATGAAAATACCATTTTTTATTTATTTTTTTATTATTTGTTTTTTTAATGTAATAAACCTGAGACAAAAAAAACAAAAATTGTTTTAAAGATAAAAAAATGAGAATCATACATGTACTGAAGTTTTCATTATTTTAATTAAAATATAAGAAATTAATATTTCTCATATTTTCCGCACTTTATCATTTATCAATCAGTTCACTGATCTATTTCATTAATAATCAACTTATTAGCATAAATATTTGATACCGAGATTAAGATATTCAAAGTATAATTTTTGTCCAGAAGAATGATTTTACAAATTTTATAAAAGAGCCTAAATGGGAGTATATATATCCAACTTCCTAATTTGAAAAATTGTTCGTCGATGATTGTTAGTCACTTTCTAGTTTCTTTCACCTACAAGTGAAAAAAAAAAAAAAATCAAAATTTCATTTTTCTCCAATTAATTTATATTCAAATCAAATTTATACAATAAAATATAAATAATAAATACAATGACATACATTTATGTTTTTACGTACGAGAACATTAACATAATCGTTTTGTAATTTTTTTTTTTTAGTGTACAAAGTACAGACGTAAGTAAGTATACTTACGTATGCATGCATTTTCCATTTTGATCAAGACAAAAAAGAGAATCTGATTTAAATTTGATGATGATGATTCATTCATAAAATCTATAACTAGGTACTACCAGTTAAACATATTTATATAGATATAATAAACATGTAATACAACTGATACGTTTATATAAATTTACCTGTATTATATTTACCTATGTTATTTTACTTTTAATGGTGTAATACAAAGAATTATACTTTTAATACGCCTATTAAAGTCACGCAAAAATCTACAAAATAAAACAAGCGTTATTACAAGTTTCGCATAATATTTTCTTCAATATAACATATTTAAATGTATTTACGAGTACATACATATATGTAAAAATTTTTGTTTACCTTGAAAATTATAATAATGTACGAATATACAATTCCATTCATTTGTGTATAGTATATAAGATCAAATTCAAGAAAATGAATGAAATTCAAAAATGATAAAAAAATTGTACATACATATATCTATCGTACGAAGGCGTGTAGGTCGCAGGAAATCTTGTCTCTGGACAGTAAAAATGAAAAAAAAAAAAAATACTTAGAATTTCAAAAAAACAAAAAAAAAAAAAAACAAAATGTTGAATCTAATCGCAGCTACTGCTAGCTAACGTTTTTATTTTATAATCAATCATCATTTTTATTATGATTTATATGATATTCAATATAATTAAATTTTTCTAATTTGTATTCAATAAATAACATTAATAGATAAAATACGCAAAATAATATTGATTAGTCTCCATGAATATTAACAATTTGCCGTTTTAAAACGTGTATTTTTTTGTTTTTTTAAATTACATGCATTAAAGTCTTTCTATGTTTTACATTAGATAGACACATTTAAAAAAAAAATGTTTATTTTACAAGTTAATCTAATCAAGGTCGATTTTGTTTATCTTGTTTTTTTTTGTTTTTAGGTACAGATTTGAATTTAATCCGACAATAATAGTCTTTAATCGTTACTCATTACTTGCATGTCATACAAATTAAATGTCAGTGAATTAACACTTAAAAGGGCCATACATGCACATCATACATTTAAATAGAAAGACAAAAAAAAAAAATTCAACATTGATTTATTTTATTTTTTTCAAGTGTTCCCATTTTGTCATTATGTTATGATTGATTTTGACAGCCCTTAACTAATTAATATTCAAAATTCATGTACAAAGATTAATCACAAGGTCAAGTATATAATTAAAAAAAAAAAAAACATGAAACATACAAAATAAACAAGGTGATTCAGTTAAGCCTCCGTATGATGATGGAGGTGATAAATCTTGACAAAATGAGACAAAACATCGAATGGCAAAGGGGGCCTAGCCTAAATATATAACCATTTGGTCGCTAGAGAGAGATCAAAAGGTTTGTGTTTCTTTTTATAAAACATTCCGTAACTCACGAATCGTTAGATCCATGTCTTTGTTGCAGTCTTAGAAAAAGTTATAGCAAACCCATCGAGGTATTGGTCAAGTCCCTTTTGGTCAAATTTTCTTTAGTTTTCGTTTTTAAATTTGAATAACTCTTGAATTATTAGACGTAGTACCACCCTCTTCTTTCCCCCTCACTGTTTTCTTGCCCGTCTTATCACCTCCATCATCTATCACCTCTATCATTATGCACAGAGGCTTAACTGAATCACCTTGTATAATCATGCATGGTAACAACAGCTAACAAAAAGTTATAATTTTCAAAGATTTAATAATAATTAAAACGAATTAATGATTTTTCAAAAAACGAAATTATATAGATTTTGTAGATTTAACATTTGAATGATGGCATACAATTTAATTCAAAGGACCCAAACTACTAAAAGTGATTTAATTTTTCTATAATGATTACAACATGATTTTTATTTATTTTATCTCAAATTTTCTTTCAACTTATGAACTTGATATTTTCTTCTCCAGTTTTTCCTATCGGTACGTTTATGATTTGACTACTGAAGTCGTCGTCAATGTAAAATAAACGTTAAACATGATTTTGTTATTTAATTATAATTGGGAATTTTGTGTACTATTATGGTAATAATTAAGAAATTACCTTGAAAAAAAATCTATGTATGTTAAAACAAAACTGTATAATTTTTATTGTAGTACTAAAAGAAAATTTTTGAAGGTTTTACACTGTTAAACAATTTCATTATATCATGTATGTATGTACATATATCGAAAATAATGAAAAACAATAAAATTTAGAATTTAAATAGATTTGAATATACGAGTATAGTTGCACGCTATTTTGTAAAAAATAAACCCGAAGGTAAAACACGCGATAATTATCAAAATGATAAATATTGTACATAAAAAAAATATTAAGTACATGTAAAAATTTTTTTTTAACTGTCCACATTTTTTATTAGAATCAATTGTAAAAAAAAAAAAAACTGTAGTCAAAAATGTGAACAGGAAGATAATTTGGAAAATTTTATGAACTTCTGAAAAAAATTTAATATTCTATTTTTCAAATCAAATTCAAGGTTTTGGTTTCGTAGATTTAACAGTCTGAGAATAAATTTTTAAAAAAATTAACGAACTATTTCATTATTTAGATGACGAATTCATTCATCTTGTTTTGAATTTCAAATTTTCAACGTTTTTATATACCTACGTAATCAGTATAAATCTTCGCTTTCAATAATCACACATTCAAAATTTCGTATACACAAAATTTCAAATCCTTTAGACGTAATCAATCATTTCAATTTCTTTTTTTTATTTTTTATTATAAAAATAATTATGAATGAATGAATTCAAAATTGAATTTAATAATAATTGTACTATTTATTTATTATTTTATACGCGTTCTTCTCATAAAAATGTACATCATACTTACTTATATGTATGTGTATAGTATGTACGTAGGAACATAGGTATGAAATTTACGTCACAACATCAGCTTTCCAAAACGGATTTTCTATAAGAGAAGATTGCAATTTTTATTATTATTATTATTATTATATTATAAATTGTTGTTTATATTATTTGTTACAATACCAAATATGTATTTGACCATTAATCATTTGGCGTCATACCTGACACTTTTATTTTTATTACGTTTACGATGTATAAATAATACATCTAATCGAATATGTAGATATATATATATGAATGTGTATACATTTGTGGTGACAATTTCTTTCCTTAAAATCATAATTCTTTTTTTTTTATACAGGGTGATTCAGTGTAGATACATAGATCTTGATGAAACAAGCAAAAAACCGTTCGGTAGGGGGCGTAAAAATTTAACGTTTGGTCGTTGGAAGACGTCGAGGAAGCTTATATCTCTTTTTACAAAACATTCCATAACTCAAAAATCATTGAACTCACGTCACTATCGTTTTGAAAAAAGTTATAACAAACTTTCCGTCCTTTTGATTGAGATATTGGTCAAGGTCCTGTGTTTAATGGGTTAAGAGTTATTTAATTGTTTTTTTTTTTTTGTTTGTTTAATTAAGATTTAATCACCTCCATCATTATGTGTATACTTGACTGAATCACCCTGTATAGACCAATATATTAAGATATTTTATTTTATTGTTTTAAATAACAGAATCAATTGTATTATAAATAATAACACATACACTCATACAATACGCGGATAAAACGTATAAACACAGATAAATTTGCGAATATGATCGACCAATTTTTTAAGTGAAACTTTATATTTATTGCTACTGTCTATTGTTTTTATTATATGTATATGATCACCAAAATTGGTTGTGCATTGTACACCTGAAGTGAAAAATAAGAAATCATTGGGGTTTTATTTTTTTTATATTTTTTTTGAAGGAATTAAAATAGAATGGATTTTGGATTGTTTCTTATATGTGAAAAATGAAATTAAGTAAAAATTCTTTTACTGACAAAATCTGATATAATTTTAAAGGTAA
Organism: Anthrax anthrax; assembly: GCA_963971155.1. Lineage (NCBI taxonomy): Eukaryota > Metazoa > Arthropoda > Insecta > Diptera > Bombyliidae > Anthrax > Anthrax anthrax. Next base: position 5,524,149 of record OZ020123.1, read on the forward strand.
TGTACTTGATATGACAACATTTTACGTTCATACTTTAATCATTATGTAATCATGATTTCTTTTGATTTTGTCTTCAAAATCCGAAAATTATTCCGACAATTATAATGATTTCTTGATTTTTATTATTATTATTGTTACATATATTTATTAAATTTCTTTAATTGCCATTTATTTATAAAATATAATTGGATTTCAATCAAACAAAATGAAAAAATTAAAATAAAATTTACGATCAATCACAGTTGAATACTGAAAATGATCAGAATTATTATACAGAGTATATATACCGGCTATGTGTATTTAAACAGTCAATCAATTTAATGTCATCATGAATCAATTTTATTTTTTTTGTTTTGTTTTTGTTTTTTTTTTTTAAATAAAAAGCTATCAAATAAAATCAATTTAAATTATCAATTAAAATTAAATAAGGCAATTAACTATATATACTGTACATTGACTACTGTTTATCTACAATTTTATTGAATTTTATTAAAATAATGTGTGTGCATGCATGTATGATTTATAGCTTTTGTTTTTTATTTATTCAATTCTTTTTTTTTTTTTTTAACTCAATTTAATACACTCGTAAATTGCCTGCCATTTTCTACTTAAAAGTGTGATTGATTTTTTTTTAACGTAGGTACATATTATTTCGTTAAATTGTATAGTTTAGGTCACACACATTAATTTTTCTTTTTTTTTTTATATTAAAAATTGATTTTGATGCAATTATAACGAACTTAATAGAATTTTTTATTTTATTTGATTTTTGTCCATAGTTCAATAAACCAATTTTTTTAAAAGATAATTTTATACAATTCTGATGGAATTTTTATATTTAAATAAATTCATTTTTCTTTCTTAAAATATAATATGTTGAAATCTATACTCTGTTCACTAATATTATGCACTTAAGGTCTTATTTAGATTACATACTTAAATTGGTACCATTTTACATCAATACTCGTATGTGTTGATATTCAAAAAATTCATCTGATATATAATAAAAGCTTTGTGAATTGTGGGTAAAACTGCTCGTGAAATTGTCTAATTAGAAATAATGAGAGAAGAAAAAAGACATACATATGTATGTACTCTCATAAGACCTTAAATGCATAATATTAGTGGACAGAGTATAGTTGAACCGAGTTGAACTCTTTTTAAATTTTATCAAGAAGTTAATGTTGATATATATTTTTTTTTTTTTTAAAATTAGGACAATAAACAGAAGAATACATATGTCAGCTTATCGACCCTTTAATTTATGGTTAATTCATTAATTTTTCGTCCTTTTTTGAAAAAAAGTTTTTTAGTTTTTCTTTTAAAAATTACTGTAGTACTTATCTATGTAGGTACTTATTTCCATGGAAAATATAAAAGAATAAAATATGCCATTAGATTGATGATAACGTATCGATCATACATATGGTTATGTACATGTATACGAGTATTTCAGAAAAAAATTAATACAAATTTGAATCCACCAATAAACAAAAAAAAAATTCTTTTGCCAAAAGAAAAATAATTTTTGGCATGTGTTCAATTTAAAACCATAAGAAATGTCCCATATTTTTATTATCCCATTTATTTTACGTTTTTGTTTTTTCCTTTCAAGGGATTTTAGTACTACTATTAATTTAATTGCATTAAATTTTTTATCCATTGTAGAAATAAAAAAATAATAAATCCCACAAAGTACAGCAAACCATCAACTACAAAACTACTAAAAAAATACATTAAAAAAAAATTTTTTTTTTTTTGTATAATTTCCGTATTTGTCTATCTAGCACACAATAATATACATATATCCATTTTTGTATATTAATTATTACATGAAAAATATTTGTTAATTTGTATTACATAATTTTATATGAATGTGTATTGTACAATACAATTTGCACTGAATTCAATAAGGCCTTGACTAGCCTTGACCATATTTTTCATCATCTCTAGTTTTTTCTTTCTTTTCTTGTTGTTTCTTTTTTTTTTTTTTTGTTTTGTATTTCAACAGTTTTTTATTTAATTTAAAAATTATTATAAAATATATTTACGGCAATTTTTCTACTACATCAACAGCACATCATAATCATGATGATGATCATCATCAAAAGTTATAAAGCAGTTATCTACCTGTCAATTACCTTAATTGGTAGTTCAGTCTGACTCATTGAAACGTTAATAAAATGTCTAAAAAATGAAATTTATATTAAACATTATTGTATACGTTTGTGTACATACTTACCGTATATGAGATGATTTCAAATACATTTTCATGATCGTAACACATACAAGAAAAAATTAATTTAATTTTAGATTTTCGGTATATTTTTGGTGGGTGTTGTACACATGAATAAGCATAAAATGTAAATAAAAAAAAAAAAAGGTTTATGGTTTTTTGTTTTTTAGCAACAAAGACCCTAAAAAGCAGCATATACGAATTAAAGTACAATTTCAATGAATTTTTTTTTTCTTCTGTAAATGAATTTTGTTTCTTTGAAAATTACATTGTGTACTTAAAAATATATTTGGGCAGTTTGTAAACATGTTTTTTTAATGAATTTTTTTTTTTTTTTTGTTTTTTTTGCGTTTACTTAAATTTACATTATGATTTACAAATTACAAATCTGTTTGCACACATTTATATAAAAAAAAAAGATAAACAAAGAGAAGCACTAATTGAATTTTGTTCAAATCTATGTTAAGCCATAAAATGTATAGTATAAATGAAAATCATGTTACGATAAGATACAAAGTACTATACATGTATACTTACGTCCAGTTTTATTATTAATTTCAATTTTAATATCATATTTTTCTATATAATTCAAAAATGTGTTACATAATGACATAATTTCAAAATACATTTACAAGTATGTATGTACATACGAGCATATGTAAGGCCATGAACTTTGAATCCGTAAAATGAATATAAGTTTTGTTTTTCCGTTTTGAAGCTTAGAGAAAAAAAAATATTTTATTATGAAATTTTGAATTGAAAAATTATAACCGTTTAAAACCGTTTAATCAAAATTATTTTCAAAATTTCAAAAAGAAATTCAATCAAACATTAGAATTTGTTAAATTAAATTTTGATTGTACAAAACCTTTAGACACACATTCAAATGGTTTCTCTTGTATGCACTTCATATCTTCATCCTCATGAAAAATGTATTTAAAATCTTGAAACACTTCATGTTTCAATGATTATTTTTTTGAATTTTTTCATAATTACATTTTATGTAATGAAGTGACACTCTCTTGAAATTTTTTGCAAATTAAGGATGTCTGTGTTTATTTTGCTTCATTCAATATTTTTAATCCTTTGCAACCAAAATGTGTTAAACAATTTTATATCTGGAATTGTAGGTCTTTATAAAGGATTTCAAATTAAATTGCCATTTAAATGCGAACAATTTTGTGTCTAATTGTTTGTACCGTTTGTTGTGTAACAAATAAAAAAAATATTTTCATATTTTTTTCTGTCATAAACAATCTTACGCAATTTTATTGAATCAAGGGTATAAGCATATGAGGCTAAAGAAGGGTAATTTCAATGGCTATTTTAAGGACAATTAAAAACTAAAATTTATTAAAGGATTTCGAGATTCTTCATTGTTTTCCCAATGTAAAAGTAGTTTTTGATAATCGTTCGTAATATCCCATTTAATACGTCAACAACAAAATTGCTTAAAAATATTGATGATAAAAAAACAGGAAAAAAAAAATCCTTTTTTAGGTTTATGGCATATAGTTGAAGTACACACTACATCAAAAACATCAATTCATGAAGTTAATGCTTCTTGTAACAATTAATACAATGTATTATGTACATAAAAATATGGATTGTAAAAAATCACAAATAATATTGCACTATACACAAACAATCAAAATGCATTCATATTTTTCATGGATTTATTTAACAATTACCACAAATCTGAGAGTATTTACGTACGTGTGTATTTGAATGTATAAAAATTATATATAAATAAAAATCTCATACCATCACGATTTTGTACAATATATACATAAGTGGAATATTCAACGGAATTTCAATTGGGGTTGAAAATAAACAACACAAATACACAAACTTATAAAAACATGTAAAAAAAAATAAGTAAAATCCTAACATACGGCTGTAACGATTATGATTATTATTATTACTATTATTATTCCTTTTGCAATTATTATTGTTAGATATGCATTCCATATGCATGCATACATACAACATAATTATGTGTATATATGATATCCTTTATTATATGTTTATGAAATGTACTTAATAATAACAGAAAAAAAAAATCCTTTTCGAGAAAATGACGGAAAATATTTTGAAATTGTTTGCATATACATGTACACAATTGCATATTGTTATATTAATGATGGTAATGTTATCACACACACACACATTATATATTACATCATATCACACATAATAATAATAATAATAAGTCATTCATCATGGTATAAATGAAGATGAGGAATAATTATGAAAATAAAGTCCTTGAAGGCATTTTTGTCATTTTAATATTGTACTGAAGTATGTGATGTGCAAAAATTGAGGAAATTTTTTACATCTAATAGATAAAAAAAAAAAAAAGATAGGGTGGATGTAAAATAAATTAAAACAGTATTAGGTGTCAGGAACTGGAAGAGTACAACACAGCGAAAAGAAGAGTGGAGGGTACTTTTGCAGGAGGCCAAGGCTCGATTTGGGCTGCAACGCCATTGATGATGATGAATAGATAAAAAATAAAAAATAAAAAATAGGGTGGATGTAAAATAAATTAAAACGAGCACAAAAAAATTTTTATTTTATTTTTTAATCTCATACATTGTGTAAGAAATTTGCCATTGAACAAAAATATTGCATCTGCTGTGTATGCATGTGTGAAAATATAAATGGTAGATACATTGTGTACTTGACGGCATAAATCAAAACAATAAAAAAAAATAATTATGTGAGTAGATTTTACACATAAAATTGGTACTGAAATGATTTTTTATTATATGTATTCATTGGCACATTCATACACTTCAATTGAAATAAAAATTCCATTAAAATTAGACTTTAAAATTATTTGAAAAATTTTTAAAGAAGGACATTTCTTTTTGAAATTTTTAATTGTCTAATAAAAATTCATCAAATTAAAATAAATTAGGAAACAGAAATAAATGCGAATACAATACATACTATTGACCAAATAAATAAACACATGTGTGTGTACATATGTATGTATGTAGATAATGAAAAAAAATTCCTATTTTATTATTTTTATTATGCGTGTTAAATTGTTTAGTAGTGCATCGTACATTAAACATAAAATAAAATTAATGCAATGCATTTAGAAATTATAAATTGAACCGGATAAAGATTTTAATATCGTTCATATCGAAAGTTCGGTTACATTTGGTTATCTTGTGTGGTCTTTTAGTAAATTATCGTTATAAATTAAAATTATGACCATATTTCGTTTCATTGTATGCTCTTTTATTGTCGAAGCCGATAATATTCAGTTTCTTTTTTATTTTATTTTATCTAATATAAAACAATAAAATGGGTTTCTTTAAATGACCATTCTATAATATACGAACGTGCTACTTCTAATAGTGATAGAATTAAAAAAGGAAATATCATATTCTCTGGAGACACATTATTTTGTATAAAATTTTATCCCCTTTCTTAATTCGTATATAAAGTCAACACGAAATATAAATAAAATTTATTATTTACAAATTTTAAATACATAAAGTCAAATCAAAAAGGAGAAATTAACGTTTTAGAATTTTTAAGAAAAAGAAAATAAGAATTTTTCATTTTTGAAAGATATATTTACATATATGTTGTTTTAAGCTTTACTTTATATAGCTGTAATGATATTTTGCTTCCTTCTTAAAATGTTTAAAATATGTTTGAATTTTTAAAAACAAAACGGAAAAACATATCTTTCCTCGAAACTGACAAAACAAGCAAAATAAAGGTTTTTTTTTTTTTTGTTTTCTTAAATCAAATCAATGAGCACCATACATATGTAGCATGAAGGCATATGCCTAATTTTAGAAAATTTTTTTTCATAGAAAAAGCCAGAAATTAAAAGTGTGTACATACATAATAAGAATGAAACTATTCATCAAAATTAAAACAAACATAATAATGCATTAGTCGTACATAATGCAGTATGAAGTATTTTTCTTTTGATCCCTTACTTTAAATTACATGCATGAATTTCAAGTTTAAATGAAATTTTATGGAATAAAAGCAGCGACAGCATCACCAGCATCAGCAGCAATAGCACAAGCATATATGTATATATCTATTATTAAATTTTCATTTACAATATTCCAAAACTGCATATCACATTTATGCATTATTTCCATTCGATATGGTCTAGAATTCCAGCCTAAATTACATGGTCGATCAGAATGCCGTTTTGTTAATTTTAAATAGAAAAATTCATTTTACTTATAAGTAAGTCTGTATATGTAAAGATATGTACAAACATATATTAACTGATTCTGATGATATATTATATTTTATATATGTATGTTGATAATGATGACAACAAAACGATAAACGTGTGTCGTATCGCTTAAAATGTAATCGTAAAATCCATGAAATTTTATTTGGCGCCCGTAATATGAGAAAAACTAAAAAGCATCTTTTCTTGAAGTTCATGTTCTTTAACAACATTTATTTAATTTTCCTTTTTTTTTTCAATATATAAAAAAATTTTCATGTTTTTTTTTCTTTTTGATTTTATTTTCAATTTTTTGTTATAGTATTTTGTTTCAGTATTTTAAAATGAAAATAAAAACAAATTTATAAAGACATTAAAATTAAAATGCATCACATTTCACACATAAATGTGACTGATGTGCATTTGTGTTTTTATTCAAAATGTAAACACATGAGAAAAAATCTACATATGAATTTTTTTTAAATTTTTTTTTTTTTCCCAAATTTAATGTTGACATGAAATGAAGATTGATGAGGTTTTTTACTTTATTTTGTGTTTAAAAATCTATAAATAGTTAGAAATGTGATTAGAAAATGCATTAATAAAGCATGTTTATGTATATGACAAATAAAAATTTTCAATTTTTTTTTTCGTATTTTTATTTTTTGCTTTTTTTTTTTTTGTAGTATTTTGTTGACTTATATAGTCATTATAATTTATACATTTGTTTTACATATTGAATTTAGGATTTATCTTCTTTAAACAAAAAAAAAAAAAAAAAAAAAAAAAAAAAAAAAAAAAAAAAAAAAAAAATTCTATGTTTGTTTACAATTCGAATATTCTTTTTCGTTTGTGTATATTAGAATTCATTTTTATGTTTTCCTTTCTATTTTCGTATATATCTATACATACATTTTATTGAACACAAATTATAAATAAAAACAAATGCCTGTATGTACAAAAACCGTTCATATGGATTTAATCATTTGAAAAATTCCATAATGTCGTTATAAATCTCTATAATTCCACAAATTAACAAATTGATAAATGTATGTATGATTAACAGACTATTTTATGTGCTTGGCTGTTCATATCTTTTTATCTATGGGTCTTATAGTCAAGTAATAATTTTTTTAAAAATGAATAAAAAATTTTAAATTAAAATTTCATCTAAAAAAAAAAAAAAAAAAAAATTTTTTTTCTTTTTAACCTTTTTTTTTCTTTAAAATTTATTCGAGAGGAATAATCAGAATTTCACATTTGAAAAGAAAATTGTATCATTCTAGGGTGTAATAGAAAAATTTCAAAAAAAAAAAAAAAATGAAATGAAAATCAAGAAAAATGTCTAACAAAAAAAATACATGTATATGGGTATCCTTTTAAATATCATACATTTAGCATGATTTAAATATAACTTTAAAAGAAACAAAATTAGAAAAAGAACAACCTTTCATTTTGATTTTATGAATTTTTTCATCTGTGTTTCCTTTACGTTAAATTGAAAAAAATAAAAAAAATATTACAAAACGTATAGGGAGAAAAAAAAGAACAGAATCAAATGAATGAATATTGTCTGCGTTCATATATATAAAACAATTCAGCATATTCGACAAGGAAACCAAATGAAAATGTGAAAATTTATACACACTATGTTTGTGCCACAAAAAGACCCCTCATTGCGCAATGTGTACACATACAAAAATTACATGATGCGTACATACAAATGTGTTTTTACGAAAACAAGAAAAAAAAAAAAACACGCACACAACCCTAATATTTGTACGTGCAATTTAAAACTGCAATAAAATTTATAAAAAGGAAAACCACTTTTTTTAATTCATTTTGTATCATCATTTATTATCTGTAAAAAAAAAAAAATTTTTTTTAAAGTCACATCATAATAAAAGTAAAGGAAAGGCAAAACAAAAAAAAAAAGTAAAACTTTAATTTTGAACAAAAGATTGATTTTCAGATGTTTATTTTCGTCCCTTTTATTAGAGTTGTTCTTTGATTCGAAGGAAATATAATAATTGTAAAAGAAGACGAAATTTGTTTGAAAAAATACACGAGCATACGTATTGATGTGAAATATTATCAGAGAGAAAAGTAGTAAAAAGAGATGATAGAAAAAAACAAATGACTTTAAGAAAGAGCATTAAAAACCCATTTTATTCTTTCTTTTCCCTCATTATTTAAATTGAGTAATTTTTCAAATTTTTAATCAAATGCGAATAATACACAAATAATAAGAAGTCATAGAAAGGTTGAATTTTCTAAGATGCTTAGTTTTTTTCGGTTTTCTCAATGTTAATCAACGTTACATTAAAGATAAAGAAAAAATTTTGAAAAAATGCGTGCATTTTATTACACTGGTATACTATTTTTTTTTTTTTTTTAAGGTTCATTGAAAATATCTTAACACCTAAATGGTTTTACGCTTGTTTATCATGAGTTCATTGAACCTTTTATAATATTTTGAATGAGTACGGAAATTAAAAAAAGGAAAATAACCAAAATCTGATTTGTATTTAATTGAAATAATAATTTAATTGATAAATCAAAGCCAGTAAAAATAATTTCATTTTTGAGTAACGCTCAAAATTGGATTCATTGGATTACATACTGCCATTCAAAAACAGAAATTCATTATTTCTACATACATTATACGTCCTGTGGTTTTTCTAATTTAATTATGTATAATAAAAACTATACATACATATTTATTATATCAAAATGAGTTTATGAAAATTTTCCATGAACAACAAAAAAAAAAAACATGCCAAAACACATGTACAAGGTATTATTTAACTCTGATGATAACCTTGTTTAAGATTTAGCAACATGTCAAAAAGGATCATTAAAAAATAAAAAAAAAAATGAAAATGATACATGTAAACTCGTGTACATACAAATGTCTTATGTAATTTACAATTTTTGTTTTTTTTTTTCCCCTGATCTTTAGAATTTATTATAGAAATCAATATAAACATTTCTTTTACTCGACGGCATGTACATATGTACATATGTATGTGTACGATATGTGTGTTGTACAAATTTAGTACACTTATAATAATAAATTTATTATGTGGTAGGCGGACAAGTTCTTTAACTTCATATAATAAAATATAAATTTTAAAATGTTTATATTGCATTTTGTACATACATACATATATGAATATGCACCTGAATATGAGCAAGCCGTTTGCTTGCAGTGTATGTTTTACATGTGTCGGTATCTCGTATAAAATGAATAATTCGTACATTACAGTAACATAACATTTTTAATTTAATTTAAAAAAAAAAAAATTGCTTACATAAAAAAAAAATTTTTTTCAAGGAATAACAAAAATGGAATAAATCAACAAAACAAAAAGAATTATACACTAATTCGATGCAGTAAAGGCCTTATAGAAATGACATAAAGTTGTACCACTTTACGTCACTGGTATATTGATATTTAAAAAACTCATCTCGTATTATATGAAAACTTTACAGATTGTGGTAACACTACTCGTGAGATGAACTTATTAGAAACTATGAGAGAAGAAAAAGGACACATATAGTCCAATAAGGTCTTAACTGTATAAAATTAGTGTATGAATGGTGTATAAAAAAAAGGTATGACCACCTTTAACAAGTTTTGTTTTAGCAAATTAAAAAATTGTTTTTGTATAATTTTTCGTGATTCATTTATCATAACAACACATCAAGTGAATATATTACAAATGTGACCATATATGTATGTATGTGGTTAAAAATATAATTCGTGTAGTATAATATAAAAAATATGCACTTTTATAAATTTATCCATATAATCATCATATCACTTCATTTTTCATAAAAACATAAACATACGGTTTATGTGTGCTTTTTTGTTTCTGAATGTAATAAAGAAATATTCGATTTTCTGTTTATTTTGATCATTTTATTTAAATTTTATTTTTTCGAATGTATTTTTGAAAAGAGAAAAACAAAAAAAAACCAAATGAAAACAAAAGTAAAAATGTTTTTCTTTTATTTATTTTTTTTAATAATCTAATTTGCATTAAAGGCGTAAAAAATCGAATTAAATAATCGATTACATGATGGTTACTTTTTTTTGTTTTTGATTTTTTGATTTTTTTAAATTTTATCTGACACAATTCAATCAATAATAATCATAATAATAATAATTGGGACCATCAAAATCGAAATTTAGATACATTCATGAATTTATTTATTAAGTAATATATGCAAATCTGCAATATGGTATATACAAACATTTTTTTTTTTTTTGTTTTTCTTTAATTTTAAATGAATAACTTTGGTGGTTATAAATTTTTTAGGTCAAATATCTGATATAATCACAGTTTATACATTCATTTTATTATTTTATCTTAATGTTGTTGTCTAGTCTTCACGTAGGCTTTTCATTTATTACAATCATTGTATAAAATATTAATCTGATGATTTTCTTCATATATTTACCTAATTTGATTAAGTAATTAAATTCATGATAACAATGATATTTCACTAAGTTTTCAAAGATATTTATAATATCGATTTATAATATTGAGAAAATTAAAAAAAAAAAAAAAAATGATATTGTTGATTTTAAAATTTTGTTATAAATAGAAAAAAAAATCATTTAAATTTATTTTTTACATGATTTTTCCGATTTACGCGATGATTTAAATGATTTTGTTTTCTTGTATCATTTGAAAAAAAAATTTCATTTTTGTGTTTATATCTTAATAAACAAATCTATACTCTGTTCTCTAATATTATGCACTATCAAGGGATACAATAAGCTAATATTAAGCTGCAGTGTCGAGGCTACCAAACTTCATCTCACTCTTTTGGAGAAACAAATAACAAAAAAATTTATGCACTTAAGGTCTTATGGGAGTACATTTGTCTTTTTTCTTCTCTCGTAATTTCTAATTAGACTGTTTCACGAGCAGCATTACTACAATCCACAAAGCTTTTATATCAGATGAATTTTTTGAAAACATATCAATAGATAGTGATGTAAAATGGTATCACTTTAAGTAATCTCCATATAAGACATTAAGTGCATAATATTAGTGGACAGAGTATAAATTACAATTAATACCAATCAATTTACTGTATATGATAAAATTCTATATGAGAACAAGTCATTTATTCGTATTTATGTCATTGTTTTAACAACAGAAAAATATGATAACGAATGCTGTTGAATTATAAAACAAAAGAATAATTTGTTTTGTTTTTTTGTTTTTTGAATGTATTCAGACAACTATTTGAATTGACATCCGGGATCTCACAGAATACCTAATGTCTATCTGTAGAATGCATCTACATAATATTTAATAGAGAGAAAAAAAACCAAAAAAAAAAAAATAATAATAAATAAATAAAATAATATGAATAAAATAATAATAAATGATGAATTACATTTATATGATACTATATTTTACGATAATTTATTATTGTGTTAAGCATATGCATGGTATTATGTAGATAAGAGATATCAATTTGAATACATAAAATTTATAAAAAAAAAAAAAAAAAAAAGAAGAAAAATAACTAATTTACGAGTATAATATGTAATTTATACACGTACTTTTGTATACATGTGTAACTAGTAAATATCTGAGCATTTTATATAAGTTAATTCTAAGATATGTTTACATTTATGCGCGAATGCTGCATAAATTTTTTTTTCTTGTATTTTCTTAAGTTAACTTTATAGGTATGTACATTTAAAAATTTTTTTTTCTACTTGATTTTATGAATAAATTTTTTTTAGATATGTATGGCTGTACACATACAATGTCTAAATAATGTAGAGTAAAATATGTATATAGATATCTTACATATGCATATTATATAGGCACTTATATACCTATAAAAGTAAAATTGACAAATAGTAGGTATATCAAATATAAGAAGACTTTTTGCAGCTGTGCATATTGAAATATTTAAGCAATAAAATTGAAATTCCTGTTAAAATTTTGTAATTGCATTTTGAATTTTTAAAATTGAAGCTTATCGCACATTATTCACGTACCTACATAATATATGTATAATGTGTACCTACATATATAACATACACAATATAAATTTAATTGGATTGTTATGGATATGTTCTTGCTAAATTTAAAATCTATTATTGTTATACAAGCTTAGAGGTCATCAAAAAAGAAAATATGAAGAAAAAAAGAAAATCCTTTTAAATTGCATATAAATAATAAGCTTTTGTGTGATAACCTAATAATGTATATAATAATTCATATGTAATAAAATAAATTTTTTTTTTTGTAAATCAAATTAGAAAACTTAAAAGTTCTACTACCGCATATTATTACCATGTAGGAAATGATAAAAATGTAGACATATTCATTTATTTTTTATTTCTAAATTTTAAATCTTATAATATTTTTGTTTTTTTTTTTTGTCTACATTTGAATCACCACTTTTAACATTTCGTGTTATACTCGTATACAAGTAATTTTGTATTATAAATGTACAATACATACATGTAAGGTATTTTTTACACGAATATACTTTTTTTTTTTTTATAAACCATTATGTCACATAAATTTTAAATCCGCAATTTCAAATAGTAATAATAATAAATTATCGATTATATTTTATCGGTAAGACTTTTACTTCACATATGTACATATGTCACATGTATACACATATATGAGTTGTACCAGGTTGTACATATGTACATTCATGAATTGCACTTATGAACATAAGTACACAGATTACTATGTACTAATAAAGTAGAATACAATTTAAAACTGATTGGGTAATAGAATTAACAAAAAAAAAAAAAAAAAACTTGTATATATTGACGACCTTGACGTTATTAAATAATGTCACTTATCTTATCGATCGTTTTATTTTTTTTTTAAATAAAAAATAAACAGTAAATGAATGAAAAAGATACAATTATGTATTTTAATAAAATTAATATCGTTAAATTGTTTACTTAATTTGAATTCATGGAAAATATCTTAATGTAAAATTGTTGATGATATGTATAAAAAATACTAATAATGATAACATCAATTTATCCTTTATAATTAGGTACCTTTTATTTTGAAATTGTGTTTGTATTTACATCAGTTTTAAGCACATGTGCATTTTCCTTTCTTTTTTTTTTTTTTTAAATTTTCAAATTTTTTTTATAACTCAATTAAAAAATATTAAATATAAGAATTTTTATAACATTTTTTTTAATCATAATTAAGATTTGATTAATTTTCTCAAATATATAACCTTTGATCCTATTTAAAGAGCCAAAGTCATGTATTTAAAAGTGTTAAAAATTGATTCAAAATTTCCATGTATACAATAAAAGCGCACCTTTCTATATAATGTTTTATCTAAAATGAATTTTCATTTTCATTGATAATAATGGTCACGATCGTTAAAATACACCTTGTAATTTACAATACTATATAAAGTGTAAAGGTAGAATTTGAACGTTATGTTTTTAACAGTACATAATAGAGATGTTATATTAAATTTTATTTTTATTTTTCTATTTTGTTTTTTTTTTTGTTTTTTTTTCTGTTATTAATAGTGACAATATCATTAACTTATGTTTTTATATCGTTTTTTTTTTTTTTGTGTTTTTTTTTTTTAATATCACGAATTTCCTTAACAGTTTCTTGTATCTTACAAATGAATTACAAAAGTTTTAGTTGTTTTATATATGTGTGTGCGCGCTAAAATAAAATCATTTGTTTTATTTTATTTTATTTTATTTTTTTACATTTTTCTACAGATTGTATTTACTAATTGAATTAACACCTTGTTTACTTTTACAATGAATGAAGACTATAAGTATTGGGTTTATATATACAGTGTTGTTGTTTTTTTTTTATTATTAACTCATAAAGCATACGTACATAAGTAAAAATCATTAAATCAGGTATTTAACAAAAGAACTACAGTTAATTCACCTTCACTTTATACAATATCGGTATTATTATTATTTTTTTGTTTTTATAATGAATATATCGTATAATCGCGATGTGTGTACACACATATAACGTATTCTACATATACACAACAATCAAATGTATATCTGATCAATCAAACTGAAAACAGAAAATTGTCATTAAAGTTTTATGTAAATAAGATATTTAAACAAAAAAAAAGACAAGAACAAAATAATTATAATAATAATCGAATGTTCAAGGTCATCTCACTTTAAAAAAATACAAAAAAAAAAAAAAAAAAAAAACAAAATCAAAAGTGAATAAAAACTTGGTCTAATTTAAAAGTATTACAGGCAATATGACATTTAATTGAAAAGTAAATGCCTTAATCAATTTTTTTCTTTTTTTCATCTTTTTAATTTAAATTTGCATTTCAATTTGTAGGTGTTACACGATCTTGTTAGTCAATTTTTAAAAGAATACAATATATTTAGAGATATGTATATCGTACATACAACTTAATCAAACCAAATACGGTCATGATGTTGCTTCAGGTGAGATTTTGTTGTACAATTCATCATACATATATGCACTTATAAATAATGTACGTAAGTGCATATGTAGGTACATACGTAATTTTATTTATCAGAGCACAGTGATTTTTTTTTTTGTTTTATCCATATATGTACATTCGATTTTCTTTTATAATGCTAAAAAGAAGAAAAACCAAATAAAAACGTACATACCTGTTAAATACACTTGAATTTATGTTTTTTTTTTGACATTTAAAATTGTGATTGATTTAATTAAAAAATTAAGATCAAGTGATAAAATTGAATAATGAAGAAAAAGTTTATTCTTTAAAGATTAATAAATTATGAATCTAAATATGGGTTTAAAATTTGATTATTACTTTATTGTAGATGTTGCCATGAACTATACATAGGCATGTTTAACCCATATTCTAAACAAGTACATTTTCTACATTTTTATTGAGTTCGGACAAATGTGCCCTAATGATATTCCCAGGCTCTATACATAAAATTAGGTAGTTAAAATAAGAACATGTGAATTTGAAAAATTTACATTTACAATAAATCACGACACATTTGAATTTCAATAATTAAAAGTAGATTTTTTGTTTGTCTAACGAAATGTTGTTTGTACTTATGATAAAAATATGTATCTGCGAATTTTTTATAATTTTCTTAAAATTTGATGTGATTTATGTTGTTCAATGAAAAACAAAAAAAAAAATTTTTTTTTCTCGACCTATGTTTTGTGTATTCAAATAAACAAACAAAATTTTAGAATTTCTTAATAACTAATAACTTATTTATGGATTTATCTAAGATATTTACCTATTTATCAGATAAAAAATTGTGGAATAACTAATTTGAATTCATGGAATTTCTTTTGAAATTATATTCAATAAATACTTTACAATATTGTATTATACAATCAAATGCAACATGTCAAAAACATGTATAAAATTCTTAAATATGAAACTGAAATAATCTCTTCTTAGAAATAATCATAAATTTGACAAAAAAAAAAAAAAAAAAAAACTGCATAAATTATAAATAATTTTTTGACAAATTACTTTAACAGTTTACACATTTTGAAGAAGAAATAAAAAAAAAAAAATATATAAAAAATGCAAATTAGATACAATCTGTTAAAAGTATCTCATCAAATCAAGTGATACCCTTGAAATTTTCTTATTTACATTCTAATCATTATTTTACTGATTGTTATGCATGAAGTTTTTTTTTTTTTTAATTCAGTAGACGGTTTTTAGTTTTGAATGTTTTCAAGTTTATTGTTAAATGGTTGTTGATTCCACGGTACATGTACCTGTGCAGACTTTTTTAATACACAAATAAAAATTGATTTGTGATGATCTGCATGTCACGTCTTTGTCAATATTTACTCGAAAAAAAGAGTAAATAAATAAAAAAAAAAATTTAAAAAAAAAGAGTTATATACAGTACATAGGTACATGTGAAATAAATAAACTAATTTTAATTCAATGCACATAATACAGATATGTACACTTGAAAATGATTTAAATATGTTAGTATATGGTTAAATTTTTGTATATTGTCATTTTAGGCATTTTTCGTATTCAAATTCATTTTATTGGTAGAGTATAAGTCGTAACTAACTGATGTAATTGATTTAATACCCCATAATTTATGTTATTTTAAACAAATTTAAATTAAACAATACGTATGAGAAAAAAAAAAAAATCGACAAAATATTTTAAGTTGTGAAGAAGTTGCCGCAAACTATACTCCATACACTAATTCGATGCAGTTAAGGTCTTGTGAGACTATATGTATCTCTTTTGTTCTCTCAGAATTTCTAATAAGATCATCTCATGAGCAGTGTTATCACAATCTGTAAAGTTGTCATATAATACGAGATGAGTTTTTTAAATATCAGTATACCAGCGACGTAAAGTGGTACTACTTTATGTCATTCCCATAAGGCCTTAACTGCATCGAATTAGTGTATGAAGTGTAATATCAACATCGATAGTATTATCATGTATGTATTGTACTTATGTACAAAAAAAAATTTTTTTGTATGACATAATATCTATTTATATGCATATACGAAATATCTAGGTAGTACATGTATACTAAATTCGTTTTTATGCTTCAATTATAACTTTTTCTATTGGTCATTGACATTGACATTTTCAAGAAAAATATTTCTGTATAAATAAATAATGTACATAACATTAAACATACAATTATTACTTCGATGAGAAATAATGAGCTTAAATAAATAAAAGAAAATAAAAAATTAATTGTTTTCTTTTTCTTGTTGAGGATAATTTAAATGAATTATTGTATTCATTGTGAGAAACACGTGTAAATATTTTCATACATATTTTAAATATATAAGTTATGAATTCATTCATAAAAGTAATTTTGCAATAAAAATTTAATTGAATCGAACAATTAAGTGTGTATGCTTGAATATGAATTTATTGATTTTTATTATTTTTCTTATACACAATGTACAAAGAGTGTTCCAGTGTAGATGTTACAAAATGGGTCTAGCAAAAATTCGTTCTAGACCCCCTTTCCACTAAAATCTACCTCTTCTGAGGAGATACAAGAATGAAGAAATTAAAAATTTTCGGACATGTTTAGCACATGATATCACTCTTGTCACTTGTGACTTTAACTCTGGGATATCCCTTATATTCGTATTACTCATTTCATTAATTTATTCACATATGTATATTCAATTAGAAATTGTTAACAACTAAAAATGACTCAATTTCATATATTATAGATTTTGGACTATATATGTATATTGTTGCTATCTACTAGCTTTGCTACTAGTTACCGTTAATAAATTTATTACATAAATTCAATTTCATATATCTATTAAATGTTATTACATCATTCGATACAAGTTTAGTATTTTAATAAGTTAACACGCAAACTTACTGTACAGTGTCACATATTTGATTCCTTTTTTGTTTATTAACTTTAATCTCTGAACGAGTGAAATTCATGCAATAAAATTGATTTTATTTTTTCTTTTTAAATGAATTTTCAATTACTTTAAAAGAAACGATTCATTTTTCTTTTGAAATAAAAACTTCAATAGTACATAAATCAATTTAGTATACAAACAAAATTTATAGAAATCCAACGTGTATAAACTTGGCCTCCTCTTGCATTTGTTTTTTCTTGATCAGTTGATGAAAAACGAGGTGAATAGGTATAATGCCCACATCATATAAATCTGTCAATCTGTCATGCAATTGGAACATCATAATCACTAAATATGATCATAAAATCAAATAAGAACACCTAAAATCAAAAAAAAAAAAAAAAACTGTCTTTCATTTTTAAGTAACAAATTATTCATAAATTAAATTGTAATTTGCTTATTTAATTAAAATTTCAAATTTTTTTTTTTTAAATTATCTTTGTTTGTTTGTATACTTATGTTTTTGTTTTATAAATTTATTTATATAGCACGCCAACAATGTTCGCCAAGCAGCTGAAGATTATTTAGCTCGTCGACAAGCACGCAACAAATCGATGACACGGTCTATGACTTCCGGATTGGCTGGTCCAATTCTAGCCATGGGCAATGTCCATTACCTGCCAGCAGCTAAAAGCGGAACATTCTTTGCACGAGACAATGTTTCCAATTTTATAACTTGGTGCAGGTATGTTCTTTTAGAATTTTACACCGATGATATAATCAAAATTAATATTACAAAACAAAAAAACAAATTTTTTTTAACAATAATTTATTATAAAAAATTTACAACCAAACCAACCATTACAGATCTCTAGACAAAGATTTATTCATTTTTATTTTTTTTATAATCGTTTCTAACTTAATTCATATACATAGACACGTACGCATGTACATATGTGAAACACAGTTTGTAAATATGTACATATGTTTGGTCATAAATTAAAAATTCCTTTTTCTTCGATATTTGATATAACCACACGCATATATTACATATTCTGTGAACGTCCATTTATACGCATATACATATGTGCATTTGCAAAATATGCAATATACATGCACATTCTTTATGCATTTACTTGCATAGCGATATTAATTGAATATATCACGATAATATAACATTCTAAATACTATGCATTCTAGGTTCCCTTAACTAAATGGTATTTAGGACGTTTATATGATTACGAAAAGACTAAAATATCATATATGAAAAATGCATTTTAAGTTATTTAATTAAATGATTTGTGTACCCAATAGATATGTATCAGTTGACATTTTTGAAAATATGAGGAAGGCATAACAAAAATATGTCTATGTGCGTGTGTATGTATAGCATGTACAATATTGAATGTATAGTTTAAAGTGGCGCTATGTTTAGATTATGCGTAAAATTGTAATGAGAACATGATTTATATTTTATTTGTACAGACAACAAAAAATTTTAAAGAATTTTTATTAAAATGAAATGAAATTAAATAAATTATGTACGAGTATTCATTATACATTTTAATTTGATTACTTATACAAAATTCTTTATAGTAAAAATTTCTGCTCAACTGAAAATGGTCAACTGAATTTTTAATTTTATCTCCCTGTATTTTGGAAAACAAATTCAATTAAATTGTTTAAATTTTAAATGATTCTTAATTCAATTGAATGCATCATTTTTATTAAAAGCAATAGTCTAATTTTTTTTTTTTATTTTAAAAATTTGAAATGAAATTATAAAACTTTCATTTTCATTTTAGCTTTCATAAAATTTTACTATACCATAAATCATATAAAAAAATCCCAAAATAAAATGAAATTATGGTGTAAATTTGATTAAAAAAAAAATTTTTTTTTATTGTTTGGTACTATCTTAATATTCACTTTCAGTTTATTAAAAAAAAAATTTTTTTTTGATTAAACTGTCATTTATAAATAATTTTACGTCAAATTAACATTAAATTTATCATAATACAAAATACACACAAATTCATGATTAAAAGTGTTTAACGTCTATAATTCATAACATGCAAATTATTTGAGGCAGAAGTGATTTTTTGGTTTTTTGTCTGCAATTTATCAGACATGTGTGTACCATACAAGTGACCAAGAAAAAGGGTACACGGTATGTATTTGGATTTTGATATGATCACCATTTATTATTTATAATATGTATTATCGTGATCAATTTTCAAGTTTTTTTCTTTTGTACAATTTCCATCACTTTTCTTGTATCGCATATTTTTCTTCTTCTCCGCATATAATACAAAAAAAAAAAAAAAAAAAAAAAAAAAAATTATTTTTTAATTTTGTCAGTTCCAAATTATAATTCATAATAATAAAATAATAAAAATCAGTAAAAAACAGAAAAAAAAAAAAATTAAACATAATAAAAGAAATGTATATAAACAGTAAAAAAAAATAATTTTCTTTCCTGATTATTTTCCAATCTTCAAATTTGCATAATCGCATCGAATTAACTTTAATAAAAATGTCATATTAAATTGTAAAGCATGAAAATATGAAAAACAAAACCAATTTTATTTTATATAAATAAAAAATAAATAAAAAAATATTTCTGAAATAAAAAAGAAAAGTTAAAATTTCCTGTCATAATTATTTTCAATTTTTATTACGATTTTTCTTATACATATGAGCATCTTCTTAAATGTTTATTATTATTATAAACATTCTTATCATTGTACTATTTATATGTACACATATATTGTAAACCTTTCACTTGTAACATAATTAAATGATTTTTAAGAAAATTCGTTATTTTTTTGTTTTTTTTTTTTGTTTAAATTTTCTTTTTATTGTGTTTGTTCATATGTATATGAAAATAATCGTAAATAAAATGTGAATGAGAAAAAAAATCATTTTATACGTTACGTGAAAATAACATACATTATGTTTGTTTTGCTAATAACATCGTTATTATGCTACATTTTGCAATTTAAATAAATTTCATTAAAAAAAATGAAAAAATAATTGAAAAAAAAAAATATATATTTTGTTTACAGGAAAGCTCTTAAAATATTCGAGTGCCTATTATTCGAAACAGACGACCTAATAATGAGAAAAAACGAAAAACATGTGATACTTTGCCTTTTAGAAGTTGCAAGACGAGGAGCTAAATTTGGTAAATTATCATTTTTTATTTATTGTTATAATTTGATTTTTATTTTTATTTATTTTTTTTTTTTTTATTTCATATTTGTTTTCATTCTCGCAGGTATGCTTGCTCCAATGCTAGTTCAAATGGAACGTCAAATTGATCGTGAAATAGCTGCTGATAATAAAGCAAATGGTATCGGATGTAGTACACAAACAGATTTTTCAAATGGTACAAATAATATATCAACAGAAACTGAATTTGATACAGATACTGAAGATGAAGATGATAATGGACCAATGCTTGTATATGGACCACAGCCACAAATAATTACAAATGATTTAAAGAGTTTAGATGAAATGGTAAGTTTTGTAATTTTTTCTTAATTTAAAAAAAAAAAAAAAAATTAAATTAAATATTCGAAATTTAAATAAATTAAATTTGATATAAAATACGTGTTAACTTGTCTTCTGCAAAAAAAAAAAAAAAAAAAAAAAATTCAATTGAAGATTTAGTTCACAGTATTTGATTTTAATACGATACCATGAAATATTATTATCGTCATCATCGGATTATGATGTCTTATAAAACAAAGAAAAATGAATATTAAATATTATTACGTAACAAAGTGGTAGTTTTTTATCTATTCTATCGAGGTTACATAAATATTGTACTTTTTTGTTTATCGTTCTTAAATTACCTATGATCTTAATTATGATTTCGATATACGCATGATACATGCATACATATGTAAATACGAATTTGTTTTTGTAAGTATCATGACTAAATTATTAGATATGGAATGTCATGTACACATGTAACATATCTAAAGGAATTACATTTAACCAGAGATTTATCTTTAGAAAAGGTATGTACATCCATCACATACACATACATATGGTGTGTACAAATAAAATGACATGGAGCATATACTATATACAATTATTGTATAACGATACACACACGAGTCATGTTGTTAACATCTTATTTAGAAAAATTGTTCATTTTTGTTGTTACTATCATATAATGTATTTAATCATTTACCACTGTAATAAAAACATAGTACATACGAATGTGTACATGCATTACAACATATTTATTCAGATACAAATTTGCAATTCTCATGATTTTCAATTTTCTGAATTTTTTCCTGTTTTAATAAAAAAAAAAACTCTATATAACAACATTATGCAATTTTTAAAGCAACAACAACAAGACAAACATTAAGAATAATAACGATTAACTTACTGATTACAAGCGTATAAACTGCACTGTATAAATTTTATAGTCACAGAAAAAAAAAACAAAACAAAATAATGAAGTCAAATTGCAATAAATTTTATATTCTATATTCCATGTATCTGTTGTGTATGTACAATATGTGAAAATTGAAACCAAAGAAGGAAAAAACTATTGCATCGATGCATGTTAAACTGTAGCAAATACATACAAAGTTACGACGCATACATAGCCAATTATTTATTTATGTTTGTAAAATCATGCTTATTGTAAAAAGCTTTGAAAAATACCAATTGGAATAATATTACATGGTAAAAAAAAAACAATAATAACTTTATGGACATGAATACAAATACAATGTTACATACACATAGTACATGTTTAAGTATTTGTGCATTGGGAAGAGTAATTAAAATGTTAAAATTGGCAATTAATCAATTTAAATGCCATTCACTATCTAATTTTATGCTTGATTGACTTCAAAAGTGTTTTAAATATGAATTAAAATGTAAAATTTTTTTTTTTTTTTTTTTTTTTTAAATAAAAAACTACAAAAAAAATCTAATATAAATTATTAGATAATTTTTGTAATCGTATTACATAGTCAATTTAAAAACAAAAATTATGTATTAATTTTATATTCGATATACATAATAAAAATTCTCATTGTGATTCTCTTTTTAAATATTATTTTTATTTTTATTTTTATTAAACACGTATTAAACACACCATGAACGTGAAATATTTATTTCATGATATCGTTGTATTCTCTATTATTATTTAAAATCAAGAAAAAAAAAAAAAAACATTTTCAATTATAAAATTTCCTGAATTACACAATATACAGCTTTTTGTTTTTGAAGTGTAAGTAACGAACATTTTATTCAAAATTCAAAATTCAAATTTAAAAATACATTTTTTCATATATATTTTATTTCATATTTTATTCGTATCGTTATATTTAGAAAAGACAATACCCCAATTATTATTTACATATTTTTCATTTAAAAAAACAAAATATACAAACAATAAAAAATAAAAGCATAAAATTCGTGCCTTTAATATAACTCTCGAATTTCTTGTAATTGACTCATATTATGGACTTTTAATATTTAAATTATATAAAAGAGACAAAAATACACGATAAGAATATTATTGAATTTAAAATAAATGATAAATAAAAATAAAAATAAAAAAAATAAATAACAATATACACAACATCATTTGTTACAATTATTGCACTTTGTTATTTTTTCTTTTTATATAATTTCTTTTTATTTGATTTTTTGATATTAAGTTGATTCGATATTTTTGATTTAAACTGAAAAACAAAAAAAGAAAACGATGAACTTCATAAAAAACAAAAAAATAAAAATAAATTAAATTAATAACGTGCACGATCATCATGTAAATAGAAATAAAATATAAATAATAAGTGTCCTAACTTTGTTTTTATTTTATTGTTTTTTCTTTTTTCTATTATTTTAATTTTAATACATGAATACATGAATGTAGAACTACTTAAGTACGTTATTATACATTGAATGAAAAATTTAAAAAAAAATAAAAATAAAAATAAAACAAAACGTGACCAAATCAGATAATCAAAAAGGAAGAAAAGGCTATATTTTGGCTACATCAATAAAATATAAATAATTCAATCTACACACATATTGTATATACATACGTTTATTTAATGTATTTGTTATCTGTTGAATATATTTTTCATACATGTACATGCTCAAATAAAGTATCTAAACATGAGAATTGAAAATTAATTCCTATAGGCAAAATTTTACAATATATAAAATTTATCCGGTGTTTTTTGATTCCGCAGTTTTTTTCAATCAAATTCTTAGATAAATTAAAAAAAAAAATATTTTATTATTTTTATATTGAATATCCTCATAGCAAACAACATATTATGAATGAGTATACGTACAGAAATTTGAATTATTTAAAAAAAAATTTTTTTTTTGTTTTTTTTTTTAATGTTATGTACAAATCAATCATTTAATCAGATTTAACCAAAGGCGTATACAGTATTAATTTTGCGTGATCGTGATGAGTGACCTAAAGTTAAATTGTATACATATTCGTATGTATTTATGTTTATTGCATTTTTAAATGCATTCTTAATACTGTAATATTGTGTATGTGTAGCATATACAGAAAATTTTCTCTCAAGTTTAATAAATTAAACAAAAAAAAAAAAAAAAAATAAAAAATAAATAAAATTTCAAAGTGAAAAATATAATTTCTTCATTGATCGAATATATCAAGCAAGAATGCATTCATTTACAATAATGCTTTCGTATATGTTTATTTTATACACATACCAACCAACATATGTATACATTACATATGCACCTAGGAAATAATTTCAGATTTAATTGAACAAAAACTATCAATCATTAAATTATCGCTGCAAATATTTAATTTTTTTGTTTTTTTGCTTTTTTAACTTAATAAGTGGGAAAAAATGCTTTAAAAGGATTTTTATTTAGTACTTTTGTGCTTATAATAGGTTTGCTTTAATTAATTTATGCAATTAATTTTTTACCTTTCATTCTAGAAATTAATTAAATTTAATGTTCATAATGAAATAAATAAATTTAATGATAGAAATATATAAAAAAAAATGATGTAAAAAAATTTTAAAAGGATAACAAGATACAAAATTCAAAAAAAAATTCCTACAATTTTGTTTAAATTTTTTTATTTTTAAATTAAAATTTGAAAATTATTAATTTTGAAATATTGAAAAAATTTTATAAAATTTTAAATATATTCATAATTTTATAACTGAAAAACACATTTAATTGTGTAGATACAAATTGGTGTATATAACATATAATAAAGTAAAACGAACAAAGCACACACGTATTTATAATGTGCAATAATTTTACATATGCATAAAAATATCTAACTAACAACTGACGTTTACAAATATCTGATGATATTTTTCATGATTATTATTGTTAACTATATATACTGTGAATAAAAACAGATTTTTATCACATGAGCATATAATCATATTAAAATAAATAAAATTATGAATTGTACTATTCAATTTGTTGTTGTTGTTGTTTTTGTAATTCCTTTAAGGTTATGACTTCAATTACGTAAATTAAAATTATCTTATACGCTTCTACAGTGCAATATGGTAAAATAGACTGCGTTTGGTATTGCATTTGATAATCGTCAATCGTTCGGTTTTGCAGTTGACTGTTGTCAATCGTTCGGTAATGCAATTTTCATCAAATTTTTGACACCTATTGAGTCAATCACGCAGTTCTGAAAAATAACTGATTGATATTTTTCTGTAAGCAAATTACAATCAAAAATTTGCAAAGCATCAAATGACATTTGTACAGTAAGATCAGATGACGTATTGAAAAAGAATCAATTGACATAACCGAACGCAGCCATATTTGTACTGTAATACTGTTTATTTTTTCTTATTTAATTTTTTAAAAGTATTTTTTCACATGCTCACCTGCATTACACACGCATAAAAGCATATATATATCTGTGTATAGCATTTAAAATTCACAGGTACCTATATACAAAAATATAATTTGTTGTAGTTTAGCATTCTGCATACATAACATATAAAAAAAGATTCGTTAAGATATTGTCGGTTATTGTCACGATCAAAATAAATTGTTAATGAAATTTTTTTTTATTTTTTATTTTTATTTTTTTTGAAGTTAATTAAATAACAAAACGCAATTTTATAATATAAAATAACGAAACATATTTACATATATGTATATGCATATTCAATTATTTGTTATTTGGATGTTTGCGATGTATTTTTGTAATTTAAATAAAAAAATTTTTTCCGTCATTTTTATACAGCAATAGCGATAATAGCGTTATTGTTTAGCACATATGTATGTATGTATGGTTTATGTGTATAGAATTAGTAATCTAATACTTATCTTAATATGTTTTTGTATATAACAAATGTATAAAAAGGTAAATTATTACGTATACGTATATTTAAATCTATAATACCATTATTACGAGAAAAATATGTAAAATAATACGTACATATAACATTATCCTGAAGTAAAAGAAAAAAAAACAACAAAACACAAAAAAATAAATAAATAAATGAGAAACACCTATAAAAGGTTATCTTTATATTATTAAGCTTTGCTTTAAGTTTTCAAGATTAAACAAATTAACTTAAAAGTAAATAATATGTTACATAAAAAAAAAGGTGAAAAAAAAAAAATAAAAAAATAAATAAATGCATGTTATGATGACATTTGCTACTGCACGCCTTGTCATTTTTCCTAATGTTGTATAGGTACAAATACATATACATATGTATAGGCATACAATTATTGTACCTTTTGCAATCCACGTAGTACATATAGTACACATTACATGTAAACAAATAAATATTTACATGTAATAAAAATGACCTTAATGCGCTCTATGATTATTAAATTGGATATCATATAATCAAAATATTTTATACTATTAAATAGTATGTTTCTACTATTTTTTGTTTTGAGCTTCTGTTTAAAAAAAAAAAAAAACAAAAAAGAATTGAATATGCACATGATGTGACGGCGATATTAGTGAAAAAAAAAAAAACCATAAAAAATTCTTCTCACCACATGTTTAGTTTTATAAAATTTTTATACAATATTTTTGTCCAATCAACAACAATAAATTTCATTTAACTGCTACTGTATGTTTCGTAAATATATGAACATACATACCTGTGGTTTTTCTTTGCCTATTACCAAATACATAATATTTCCTTTTTCATATGTATATACAAAAAAAATCGTGACTCCCCGTAGATTACATAATATTTGCTAATATTATTTACTTATTAGAAGAAAAAGGAGAGTTTTTACAAATTTTTTTAAATTCACATTATTATAACTAAGTATTTTATAGATACAAGAAATGTGTGCTAAAATGTTAGTTAAGATTTTACTAATGATTTTTATCAAAGTACATATTTTGTTTGACTACATACATATGTATTATGGTAATCATATATATGTATGTATGTGAAATTCGAAAACTATGTAATTATTTATGTAGTTATACTGAGTATTGAAAATCACTAATTGTACATTTTTATGTTTTTGAAAAAATTTTAAGGAATATTTTTCAGTTTATGTTATTATTGAATTGATTTGAAAAATGATTTTTTCAACAATTATTAATGGTTAATATGAAAAGCCATGATACATATCATTTTCTATATAAAATTTTTGATTATTTCAATTTCTTTCAGAAAAAAAAAAATTTAAAAAAAAAAAATAAAAAAATTAAAGAAAAATGTTATGTAAGTTACAAAATATGTAATGCAAAACAATAAACATTAAATTTATCGAAATTCAAATTTCCAGTACTTTTAACGATTTTTAATCATTTGGATGATGATGTCATTATGTGAAGACCTCTCATTTAATAATTCAATTATTTATATTAAATCTATCCTATTGAATTAAAATTAAGTTAATAAAATGCAAATCACTATATCATAATGTTCCTCAATATGCATAAATATATAAAATAATTTCAATTTTAAATTTAATGCAATTTTCCATTGCAAATATTTTAATTTATGTATGTAGGTATTTAATTTGATAAATTTTCAAATTTAAATATTTCAAATAGAATACTTGGCGCCATATAAACTGATTTTCTTGAATATGCAAATTATATATGTATGTTTGATATATGGTATTTTCTTAATACATCATCATCATCCAAATAAACATATTAAAATGTAAATTCTATTATTATACAGTTTTTACCTCTTTTTAAAGTTTAATTTTAATTCAACTGTGATTAAAGCAGAAAATTGAAAAATGTCTTTTTGTTTTTTGTATATACATAAATACATAAACATGAACACGATTTAAGACCACCTAAGTATTTTATTTAAATTTTTTGTTGTTGTTTTTTTATTAATGTTTAGTTTTTCTTTTATTTTCTTGAACTCTGTGTATAACAAAAGAAACCGCTTTATATAGTATATGCTGCCGACACCGCCAAGTTCAAACATCAAAAATATTTATTTGTACATTTTAATATGTACTACATGCATAAAAAACAACATATACTGTATAGAATAAAAAAAAAAAAATTTCCACCTTTATATGTTTCTAATTTATTCTTTTTGTTTTTTATTTTTTTTTTTTTTTATTACTATTATTGTTGATGGTACAAAGAGAAAAACAAAAAATGAATGTTTTCATTTATTGATATCTTTTGAATTGTTTAACACTATTGACCTCAATTATTCCATTACTAAACAAGATTATCAAAGTTAATTACAATGCAAAAACTGTTGTTTTTTTGATTTATCATGACGAATATTTTCATTAAAATTAATGATAATCGATTTAAATTTACGTATGTATGTACTCGTATGTACATTACAGGTATAAATAATACGAGATACGAATAACATAAATATTTATTATGCATGCATGCTATGAAGAGCTTGTAAAACAAATGTAAAATAAAAAACAAAAAAAAAAACAATATTACGAATTTATTCGCATATAATCTATTTTTCTATTGAAATTTCAATTATATTTGCAATAATGTATAAAATATTAAAATCAATTTTGAAAAAAAATAAATAAATAAGAAAATAACATTATATTTGATCTTTGCCGTATAAAAATAATGTATATGTGTATAGAGTTTTGTTTACATTTCAATTTGACACAGTGACATGAATAAGAAATAATATTTGTTTATTAGCGGTATAAGAAAAAAGGAAAAAATGAAAAATTTTTCATGAATAAAAGATATGTGATTTTCTGAAATATTTTCTTCAAGTCTGAATTGTATATAAATTTTCAAGGTATTTTCATAATTTTTCATTTAATTTATTAAAATTGCAGTAAAATTTTCATAAAATTCGATACAAATATAAAAATAGTCCCATATACCTATATAGGTAAGAATAAACATGGAACGGCGCACATACCTATACTCTATCCATTAATATTATGAACTTAAGGTCTTATGGCGATTACTTAAAGTAGTACCATTTAACATTTTACATCACTATGTATTGATATTCAAAAAATTCATCTGATATATAATAAAAACTTTGTGGATTGTGGTAATACTGCTCGTGAAACAGTTTAATTAAAAATTACGAGAGAAGAAAAAAGACATGCGGTTATGTAGTCTCATAAGACCTTAAATGCATAATATTAGTGGACAGAGTATACGTACTAATAACTTTCTGGTATTCTAACACTTTCGTATAATGCGTTGTGCTCATTAACATTAAACTTTTGTAAACTGCATAAATAATAGCATTTTATTTACTATTTAATTATTTTACATGGAAAATAAAACAATGAGACATTTAATTGTTATCTATACTGAATACCAATTGTGTACATACTTATATTATTGTATTCCAATGAAATTCAAACATAAAAACTATTAATTAATTTTTTCACATTTAATTATTTTAAATGTTATGCATTAATTGTATGTAATAAAAAAATGTTTTGTAATTTTTTTTTTAATTTATTTTTTTCATTTGATTAATTATTATCTTAAATAAAAAATTTTCTATGCTCTTATTTACTTCCTATTATATGTATACCATTAATATTTATCTAATGCATTATATACTATGAGCAAATAAAAATAAAATTATTATTGTATAATTAAAATGAAAATTGTTTTAGTTGAATCGTTTTAAAATTGAAAATATATTTAAAAAATAAAAAAAAATAATAAAGAAAAAAAAACGTGAAATAGGAAGGTAAAAATGTTAATGAACTATAAAAGGTATATATAAAATCATAATTTCGTAATTTTCATTTTTTTGCTTTTTTTATTTTAACGAATGAACTTTTAAAATATTTATTTATGCAATGCATTTATAGTTAAAATTTTACATTCACCCACAAAAAGGTATTTATTAAAACTCCTTGACTTCAACTCCAGTTCCATAGTCATATTTATGTTATCGACATACATAAATGAAAATTTCATACAATAAATGTACTCTGAAGAACATGTAAATATTAGGCTAATTCTGAAATCAAATCAATTTATTGTTCTAGTTTTTTTTCTCCAACTGATATTACATTAGCTTACATTTATGATTACATTTTGTTTTGTTAAAACATTAACAAAAGATAAAATAAAATATAAAAAAAAAACAACAAATTGTTCAATCCGCTATATTCTCATCATATATATGCCGGAACTTAACTTTTATTTCACAAGTACTCATATATAGCTCTTATGTACAATAAAATATGTGGAGGACATAATATGTGATCACATATTAAAAGGAACTGATATATGTAGTAATTCAAAATGCATAAAATTTCAAATGAAAAATTTATATTTCAAATATATAATGCAAATACACGAATATTCATATAAAATGTAACGATTTTTATGTGTGATTTGATGATAGGCTAAAATATATTTAAAATTAGTAATTAAAATAAAATGTAATAAATGCAAAAGAAAATATTAAATAAACCGTATTATATGCAATTCATAAGAAAAAGAAAAAAACAAAAAAAAAAGGTTTTTAAGAGGTCAAGCGTGCGCAAATGCATTATTTTTATTTTTGTAATTTTACATTAAGAAAATCACTATAAAACTCATTTACAGCAGCACTTAATGCCAGTAGATAAATGATTTGAATTGAATGCCTGTACCTTGTAAGCAATAACATTTATACCTATGCTCCTATATGCATCTAATGTATATTTAAATTTGTTTATTCATTTGTAAATTGAATTCCATGGAATTTGAAATGGACTAGCCATAGACACACATTTTAAATGTAAACGAAGAAATAATTGAGTACCTTATATCTATAAAAAGAAAAAAATATTAAAATAAATTGATCGCATACAATACCACAATTTACCACTTTATTACACTCATTCTCATATGTATATGTATATGTATGTCCATGGTAAAGAATGTGAATTACAAATATTTAAAATGTTGTTAACATGCAATGCCATTTATGCATTGCATATCGTTAATAGTAATAATATAAATTTACTCATACAAAAAAAAAAAACGAAAAAAAACGAAAAAATGTAATTGGATTTATTGAAATAAAAATGATCATAAGTAAACTGTAATTTAACTATGGAAAATTGTTTGATTTTTTTTTTTTTTTTAAATTAAATGAGGTATCCTAAATTTAAATTTATATAACAATCGTAATGATGTTACGACAACATTTAAATTAATGTTTCGATTACTAATTAATTAAAAACATTAAGAAATAATCTCATTTTTAATTAAATCTAATATTTTACATGTTTACAAATTTTTTTTTTTGTGTTTTTTCACAGGTACGAGATTTAGTAGAAAAATGTACATGTCCTTCACAATTCCCAATGGTACGTGTTTCTGAAGGAAAATATCGTATTGGAGATACAAAAGTTCTAATATTTGTCAGAGTAAGTATAGAAAATTTATGTGAATTAATAAATATAAATCTCTACACATGTTTTTTTTTTTTCTCATTTCAAAAAATGTTTGTTTTTGTTTTATTATTAGATTTAATTAAATACAATCGAAATACTTTAATTGAATGCTATTGACTCGAATATGTATCTATTATGCAATTGGTAACAACCTTAATTGATTCGAATTTTATTAATTAAATCAAATTAAACCCAATTCATTATACCTTCATTTTTGTTAGATCCAAAATAAGTATATATAATTATAGAAGATAATGTAATGAGATTTCTTACTTCATTAATTGAAATGTGACGTTTAACTCCAGGTTAAATTATGTACAATAGCATTTTCTTGATACATATATATGTATATGCATGTGTAGAAGAACATATTTGAAATACCAATGAATACTGACGCCATATAATCATTGCCATCATTGTAATTCACCACCCATAAAGCACATTAAAGTTAATATATATAAGAGGTACCTTTAATAATATGGTAGCAAAATATCTTATAGCATTTTTATGGCATTTTTATCCTATATTTTTTAGCTATAGCTTTATAGTTATGTTTGTTTAATAAATTGGTTTATATTGGCAAAGAATTGCAGTTATCAAGTAATGTTTTGTCGCCAACATAACTAACTGGTTATGTACATATCGTTAAATCTATATAAATAATAGTAATGAATCTAAGAAACGATCATAAGAATGAAAAGTACACATATGAAAATATGTAGATGAAGCCTATATTATGTGTTATAATATATTGATTGAAATTATTGATGGTTTTTTGTATTACATACAAACGGTATTCATAGTAATTTTAAATAACCAAAGGTAAATACCATTATATTAATGTTGCTAATCTTAAAAGTTATTGACAAATCACTTTACTATTTATAAAATAAATAAAACAGAAATATATATAGTAAACATAGATATTATGTGCAACATTCCATATAAAATATATCAATATTAGTAAATGCAACATAAAATTAAGAGGTGAAACAAGAACTACATGTATGCAATATCTATGCTAAAAGTATAGGAAATATAGTGCAATAAATTTTTCTTTTTAATTTTTTATCATTTTTTGTGTTGGTTTGTTGATTTCTTTAAGAAAAATAATTTTGTTTTGTTTTTTTTTTTTGATTTGTTTTTGATAAATTTTTCATGAAATCACCAAACCTTACCATTTCTGGTATATTTTTAACAAGTAGTTCTTCACGCGTAATACCATAATTTAACAATATAGTGGACGTTGTACATACAAGATGATGATGAATATATGAATATAAAAAGACTGACATGCATTTATCATATGGTGATCGTGCATGAATCGTGATATATTACATTGCAATATGTACCATACATATTTGCACTTACATTTTATGTCTATTTTATGCTCACGCATAATAAATACAAAACAAACAGATTATTTAAGTATATAGAAAAGAGCAGGGCTGATCAATCCGGAAATGTGGGCAAAAAATTTTATCTACATACATACAATGAAACAAAAAAAAAAAAAAATTTCACATATACTTATGCAATCTTGAATCATGTCATCCAATTAAAATAAATTAGATTACAAATAAAATTTATGTTATATAAATTTTATTTTGAAGGATGTTCATGATGGTGGTACACTCAAATGATATTTATTGTTTTTGATCAATGATTTCCTTATATTATTTTTTGTTAACATTTAATTTAATAGCAATTGTCAGTATTGACATTTTAAGAAATTAATAGAGTGTCGGAGAACACTTGTCAAGGATAATAATCATCATCATCAGAATAGCGTGAAATTTTTGATTTCTTTACTTTTTATTTTTTAAGGAAATAATATATAAAGGGCATCTATAGTATATATACCAAAATAAAATGTAAATAATTTAAAAATTAATTAAATTTCTTCTCATGATTTTCGAATGAATAAAATTTATACTTCATACCCTAATTCAATGCAGTTAAAGCCTTATGGGAGTGTATGTGTCTCTTTTCTTCTCTCATAATTTATAATAAGATAAAATCATCTACAGACATGCAGCTAAGATCGGCGTGCCTTATAACCCCTTCTGTCCCAGTTGTAGAGTAGTATTAAAGGAGGAAACTCCACTACACTACTTCTGTGAATGCCCGGCCTTAGCCAAAGCAAGGCATAAGGCATTTGACAGACATTTCCTGAATGGCCTCAGGAACCTATACCAGATGAGCCCTGATAGCATAGTCTGTTACCTTAGCTTAACGGGATGGCTGTGACCGATGGTAAGATCTCCTTTGCAACAAAATGGTAGTTCATATGCTAATTGAGGACGACAAGGTTTAGGCGTGCAGCCATTAAAAAAAAAAAAAAGAAGATCATCTAACGAGCAGTGTTACCACAATCTTTAAAGTTTTCATACAGTATGAAATGAATTTTTTTATTATCAATATACATCGACGTAAAGTGGTACTACTTTATGTTATTTTCATAAGACCTTAACTGCATCGAATTAGTGTATGGAGTATAATTAAAATTATTTAAAAAAAAAAAAATACTTCATGCATTTTTAATGCACTACATTTTTGTATTTTGTATAATTATTGAAAAATGCATGATGAAAACCCAATTTATAAATATACCACAAATATAAAAATTATCATTATTAAGATGAACTTGGAAATTTTTTTTTTTTTTTATAAAGGCGTCACATAAACTGGCGCCTATAAATTTCCAATTCAGATTTTTTCTATAAAAAGAAAAGAAAAGAAACAGAAGAATAAAACAAAAACCAAAGAAGATCCTACATGGTGCAAAAAAATAAAAATAAAAAAATACGAAAAAAATGTATTATTTATGTGTGACCACAAAAATCGTATTTAATTCGTTAAAATATTAACCGCAAAATTGGCACTTGATATGTTGTTATGTTTATATGTATGTACTTACGTATATGATGCCTATACACACAATTGTACATTTTGTAATAAAGTATGTCAAATAAACATACCAATACGATCATTTTATTCATGTTTTTCTACACAAAGTATAAAAATTATTCAATTTTTTTTTTTATTTGTTTTTCGTTTATTTCACTTTATTGTGCATTTTTTTATAGCTGGTTGTTCATCGATCAAGAAATGTGCAAATCTGAAAACCACAAAATATCATGCTAAATTGCACGTCAGTATATATATACTTCCCATCATAAATAAAATCATGTACATACACGTATAACATAATTCATGCTTTTAAAATAAATTACACAATTTCAAAATTAAATACAGTATTTATAAACAAATATCATGATATTTCAATCAAACATTTAGATACCAACAATAAAATGTTAAATGGTCAATCTAACATTTATAATTGGTTTTTAATTTATTGTTAAATTAGATTTAACAGATACAATAATAACATGTAATAATAATAATAGTAATGAAAAATATTAATTTCAATTTTTATATTATTTTTATTTTGTAAAGCTTTTAGAAGGTTATATTGTTTTACATACATAAATTAAATGATTTTCTTAATGTATCTTTTCATTTTATTCTTTATTTATTTATTTATTTTTATTTTTATTTATTTTTTTTTAATTATACAGATTCTTAGATCACATGTTATGGTAAGAGTTGGTGGTGGTTGGGATACATTATCACATTATTTGGATAAACATGATCCATGCCGTTGTAGAGCACAACATAGATCATCTGTTGCAGCTAGATTAATACCAAGAACAAATAATCAAACGAATGGTATTGAATTGCATAAAGCGCAGGTGATTTTTGAAAGGTAAGTGTTTATTGATTTTTATTATTTTTTTTATTATGTTAAATTAAATAAAGTTAAGAAAAAACAAAAAAATATCTAAAACAATATAAAAATGATTTTTAAGAGGGAGATAAATGTTAATGATATTAATCAATCTCCACATCTAACGGCCATTTAAGATTTTCATAATTAATTTTGAAAAAAATTTTTTAATTAAATATTTTTCCCCTGGAAAATTAAATAAAACAAAAGATAATTAAATTTGAGTTTAATTTACCGTTGATAAATATAATTCTAGAAATTAATTATCATTTTATATGATAAAAAGCTAATTATAAGCTGATACATAAATTTTCAATGAATTGTATCATTATTTGTAAAATAAATAAATAAACAAATATTATTAATATTTATGTGCAAATTGTATGTACAAAACTGTATAAATTTACATAAAAATTAATCGAAAACAATAATAATAAATTAACTCTATATTTAATCAATTCAAATGGGTCGTAGAGTTTTTCTGTTGTTTCTTTTTTTTTTTTGTTTTTTTTTCTGCTGAATGAAATTGGCATCCAATTGATTGATTGATTGAGTTCGATTTTAGATTTCATTTCATTGGTATACTTAATTGTAAAACAATGTATTCCATAAATTATGATTCTCTCTCTCTGTATGAATTTTCTATGATAAAAAAAATGTTTTCTTCAAAGTTAATTCGCAATAAACATGAAGATTAAATATTTTGATAAAATAAATTTATATCAATTTAACATTAATTTTATATTATGATTAAAAAACATTTTCAAATTCATAGAGATACAGGGTCATTGATTTGAAAATGTATTTTAGCCGTTTTTTTTTTCTTATTTTCGCATTATAAAAACCCATTAAAAAAATTTTTTTTTTTTGTTTTCATTATGGAATTGTACATAAAATGTAAAATATTTCATTGTATATATGTACTTACATAAACTTTCATAAATTTTTTTCTCATAACATTTTTCACATTAATATATCATACAAGATGTATGAAGTTTTTTTTTTTTTTTCAAATCAAAAATCATCATAAATTGTTTAAAATAATGGCAATGAATCATGCAAATTTTCATACTGTTATGTCTTTTTTACTCTATACTTTGTACTATAATTATTTTCACTACAGGCCTTATGGGAGTATATTGTCGTCATTCTGTGAAAAGTCACTAAGAGTACAAAATAGTAATTTTGAAATAATGACGTTTAAAGTTAAAAAAATGTGTTGTATGCAGTGTGACATAGTGATTTTTAATTCTTTATTACTTCGTATTTTATGCTCGATCGACTTAGTGAGTTTTCTTCAAATACTTTTATGAAAATTGCGAAAAAAATGGTGTAAAAAACTCAATTTAGCCAAAATGTGATTTAGTGTTTTTTCACAGAACGACGACGATATGTGCATATGTGTCTTTTTTCATCTCTCATAATTTCTCATAAGAGCATTTCACGAGCAGTATTATCACAATTATCATATTTCTTATACAGTTTGAGATGAACTTTTTAAATATCAATTTACAAAGATATAAAGTGTTGCTACTTTTCGTAGTTTCCATGAGGCCTGTAATGAAAATATTCAAAGTACAAAGTATAATCATCATCATATGCAATATAATGGTACATAAAATGAAATAAATTCATATTTATTCAAAAAAAAAAAAAAAACAGGAAATAATCGAGAAAAACATTACACTAATCACTGTATCTATTAACACATTGAATCAATCAATCATTTAATATAGGGTAATTTATTTCTACACTTAATTATATGTGTATGCGCATATAAAATAAATATTACGAGTATATATGTAGATGCAAATTAATTGTTGATTTTTACACTATCGTTTTTTGTATCTATACATTTTTCTGTTACTACTCTTATTTTTTATTTCCCAATTTTCTTTATATATATACATGCTTAATTTTTCCATCGTTATATTAATTTACTTCTTTTTTTTTTTTAAATCTTTTGTTTCAATTTTAATAATTTTTCACTTCATTACTGTTATTATTCATGCTCGTTAGCCACAGTCATGTGTATTTATTATTGATAATAATCAGTTTGATTTAAAAAAAAACCAAAAAAAAACAAAAAAAAAGAAGAAAAAACATTCATGCAAATAATCATAAAAAATGTGATTTTTAATACATGCACACACATAATATCAGAATAATTTATATTACGAAATATATATTAGTATTATGTCCGAATGTGTACACTTTAATATGTGTACATTCAATTTATATTAGTATAGACCTCCCATTTACGATCATATATTATGTATGAAACTTACATACTTTATAATTGTAAATAATTTTCACATTGGATAATGAGAAATAATGAATGAATAAATATGATTGAATGAATGGATCATGTCAAATTCATTTTGTAATCACATACACGCCACAAATTGCCATTTCATTGTTAATATTTAATATTTAAAAAAAAAAAAAAAAAAAAAAAAGAATTTTTGAGCTTTGAATTGGAAAATAATATTTAAAAGTTATTAATATCAATTATACTGCACATACATACATGCATAATGGACCTCCATGAATGTTTAAAAAATATTTGTAATGCTCATATGGTGGTCATATGTGTGCGTAAATAAATATCTATATGTATACCTTACGTACACTCATACAATACACAAGAGGATCATGAAAATTTTTAAAAATTTTCTGTAATTTGATACTTTCATTGTTTAAAAGAGATCAATAAATATAAAATATGATTAAAATGAAATTTAAATTGATATTTTGATTGACATAAATATAAATTGCATATATGGATATGTGTCATTATATCCTTTGTATCCTTGTAAATTAAAATGTAAAGAAAAAAAATTATCAAGATTTTATTATTCTGAAGAAAAAACAATATTGGGAAAATCAATACATAAATTCCCTGTTACATAACTAAAAATGTTGCCTGTTACAATATCGTACAAATCCTATTAGGTATGTACAAGTAAACTATAGATGTAATACTTAACTAGTAACATAATAAATTGAAAGGTATTTTGATATTTAACATAATATTACACGCCAATGTGAATTACATGTACATCAATCAAACGATTAGATCATTATTAATTTGTTTTTTTTTTTTTTCCAACGATATCATAAGATTCTGACATCTGGCACACCTTTACTTTTATGCATGTGCATTCACGAAACTCATAATATATCTTATATATCTTCAAGACAGCCCACCATCATATACACATGCAAGCAAGTATATATATACGTACGTACGTACTATGTATTACATGCATCCATTGACAAGATCATGTTACGATAATGATCAACAATTTCTGATTGATGATAGCGATTTTACTTTTATGTATATTTCATGTATGTTTAAATCCATGTACATGTGTATGTACTAATACGCGTATTATTATTATTTTTATTTTATTTTGTATTTACAATATTTTTTCAACCTGTTTATTATTTGGATTTTTTTTTATTTTTAATTCTTCATCTACTTATAAAAGTGTAATGATAATGGGAAAAAAAGCAAAATTATGTCCACTCTTAATTTAAAAAAAAAAATAAATAAATAAAAGCAAAAAAGCAAATTTACCTACTTTACAGATAATATTCATGTACGATATCCAATTACTGATATTTCAACAATATTTGTATATTATTACGTAGGGTGCTTTGATTGATCAATTTTTTCAATTAATGATAAATACGAATTGTATGGCTCTGTTGAGTACACTGTAACTGTGATGCTGATGATATTCAAGACACCCTGTATCTATCAT
This sequence comes from Anthrax anthrax, assembly GCA_963971155.1. Classification (NCBI taxonomy): domain Eukaryota; kingdom Metazoa; phylum Arthropoda; class Insecta; order Diptera; family Bombyliidae; genus Anthrax; species Anthrax anthrax. Next base: position 5,563,432 of record OZ020123.1, read on the forward strand.
CATCATCATCGTCGTCATCATGTACTTTGATCAAAATCACAGTTTTATTGTAATCAATAAACGATTATCTTTTTTTTTTTTTTTTTGTTTTTTACTTTTTCGATATTTTTATTTTATTTTATTTTTTATTAAAATGAAATTTAGATTGAATATTATAATTTTATTTTTGTTTTATTTGTATGTAATGTACGTTTTTACTTGTTTTGACTTAATAACCTAAAGCAATATATGTATGTAGATACATTGTGTACATATTTATCTTTATTTTTTTGTTTTTTTTTTTTTTTTGTTTTTTTGTTTTGGGTAACTTGTTATTTACTTATGCTTACCATAAAAGTGTGTACATGGATTGCAAAATATACATGTGAATGTATATAAATCCATATAAATATTGTACCCTTTCACTTAATAATAATCATAAATTTTTATTTTATTAATCCAAAATTGTAAGACATCGTAAAATGCTATACAATTCAACATTGTAACACTTTAAAAAAAAAAAAAATCAAAATAAAAAAATCTTCTTAAAATGAAAATGAAAATGATAACAAAAAAAAAAAAAAAAATGGAAAGCAAAGGCTATAAAAATATATACATACTTTTATAACACCTAATAATAATTATTATCATGATCTATAATTAATTGCGGCATTATTACAACACAAACGATATTTATATTATCACTGATCGCTGTATAATATACTTTGTAAAAAAAAAAAACAATTTCTTCTTTGTTTCATAATATTTCAAATATTTTTCCTCATTTTCATTAAATTATTATATTTTTCTTTTCGTAATTTTCTTCTAGATCACCACCAGTAGCAAGACGTATTATATCGAATTTATCTGGAAATAATAATAGTAATGCTACAAGCAATAATCATCATTCATCAAGTAATAATATTAATACTTTATCACCACCTACTTCTTTATCAACCACAAATGTAAGAGGTAGAAGTCGTAGTCCAACACCACAAAGAAAAACTTTAAATGCTACAAATCAAAATAATACATTTGGAGAAAATATTCATGTAAGTATTAATAATAATAATATTACATAATTGAATATGTCAGTATTAAAATAACAAATATTTATGATTATAAATAACGTATCTATCAATAACTAACAAAAAAAAAAAAGAAAATTCTTCCTAATGCGTATTATAAATTATTTTGTCATTTGAATTTTAATTTCATTATAACATTGCTATAACATCTTAAATTATTTCTTGAAAACCATGTAACAGACTCCAGAAAAACAACAGCAATACGGACATAATAATTCTTTATCATCATCACCAAATCTAACAAGACGATCAATATCACCAAGTCCAAGAAAATTTATTGATTTGAAAAAGAACAAACAGACCTCCATAGAAACATCGTCTGGAACAAATTTATTATCATCATCATCATCAAAAATATCTTCAGGTTCACATGTTGATTTAGGTTCACATGTACATTTTGATAATTTATCACATCAAACATCAGTCGATCAAAATAATTCATCAACGGTTACAGCAACAAATGGTCATTTATCAACAGCAATAACGACAACAACAGCAGCAGCAGCAGCAACAATAAATACAACAACAGAAAATTCAACAAAATTTGAAAATATTAGTGATAATGGTAGTGAGATCAGTGACGAAGGATATCGTAGTTTAGGACTTATACAATCTGGTAATAATGCACAGAAACGTGAATCTTTACATAGTCAAACTTCAGTTGAAGATGCTGAAAATAATGGTAAATTTAGAACTTACTTTAATTTTGTAAAAAATTTTTTCTTGATTTATAAATTATTTTTCTATATTTTATTTTTATTTTAATAGTGCGTCTAGATCAAAATTCAAGTGATTCACAAATTTCTCCTACTGATGAACAACATTCATCTATAACAAAAACTCCAGAAAATTTAGATTTATTAGATTCATCACAATCAATGACACCATCTCCTCCTGAACAACAACAACAACAACAAGAGAAAAAACAAGATATAATAGAAGATCAAAATTTAACTACGAATATATTAAAAGAAATACCATCATCTGCAATGCCAACTAGTAACAATTTAGATGAGCCACTGAACAGTTTTGAACAGTCTGGTGTATTTATAACTGACGATGAAATCACAGTCGATATAGCGAGTGCTACTGGCCTACGTAAAACTGGTTTTTCTGATAAGATTTACGGTAATAATAGTACTAATGGTGGCATTCACAATGAAGACAATGCCAGTAATTCATCTAATAATTCATTGAAGAAAATTTCGAGTAAAATACCACGATCACCTGTACCAACAAGAAGACGTAGTGTTGACAATAGCAGCGATTGTGGATCTGATTTAGCATCACGTACTGGTCTTCCTGTATTTAATCGTAAGCAGCCAGTTTATAGGTCAGTACGAAAACCAATGAATTCTTCTCCATCATCATCACCATCTGCAACTGCAACTAATAATAAACCAGTTACTGTTACAACAGCAACAGCAACTGCAACCTCAACCCCATTATTGGAGCGTAAATCCAAGAATGTCACAAATACATGGAGCGGTCGATCAACAGCATCTAAAAGCAGACCAACGATCTCTAGTGATACATTTACATCACCAAATGGTAGCAATTTCACTCGTCTTTCAAAAGGGCGATCTTCAGCAGTTTTATACGATAGTAATGGTAGACGTGTAAGAGGTGGTAGTACATCATTAACAACATCACCAATAAAAAGTGGTTCCACAACATCACCATTGGCACAACAATTATTAGAGGCAGCTGGTAGTGCTAAAAATGATGCACAAATTTTAGAAAAAATGAAACAATTGTTAACGCAATATTCAAATTTTATGAATAACAGTTGTTCTCAGAATAATAAAGGATCAAAAAGTCAAGAATATGATGATTTCACGACAGCATGGGTGCATAGTAATGGAACATTAGATCGATCTAGTACATGTTCGCCACCGACAAAGGGTCGATCAAAACGTAGTTCAGCTGCCTCATCAACTGAGAGCACACATAGTAAAGATAATATGTCAGTTATAGTATCATCACGTAAAGATCGTGGATTGTCTAGAATACCAGCCCCAGTTAGAAATCACACAGAGCTTTATTAGATGATTTTATTTTTAAAGAAAAGAAGAAGAAGAAGAAAAATGAGAAGAGAAATAAATTTTCTCTTAATTCATTTTTATTTTTTTTTTTAATTTTTTGTATTGAATCCTAAATTTTAGACTTGGAAAACATGAAGAAAAAATAAAGATAGACTTCAAATAAATTTTATAAAATTGAAGAGAATAAGGAAGAAAATGATGAATAGAGCGCTGTGGTTGTGAATCAAAATATTTTTTAGTCTTCGATATAGTGAAAGAAATGAAACAAAATTGATTAAAAAATAATAAAAAAATAAACAAATAATTTACTTTTTTACGAGTAGTATCCCAAAAACAAAAAATCAAATAACAAAAACCTTATAGTATGTAGTTACAAATCAAACAAGTAGAATAGGAAAACAAAAAAAGAAAGAAAGAAATATATCCTTTATAATTTTTAATTCCCATTAGATTTTTTTAAACTTTTTTTTTAAAGTTATTTTTTTTTTAAAGTTTTAATAAAATTGTAGCAAATAATTTCTGTTATTATACTACATAAATTTATGTTCAGTGCACTCGTTTGCAACTAAAAAAAAAAGAAGAAAAACTTATTCACTGTAAAACAAATACACACATATGATACAAAAAATAATTGAAAAATGAAAATGGTTGTTAAAAATAGCAATATATACATAAAGTACATAAAATTTCAATTTCATAAAAATAATATTGCTTTTAGCTAGTAAAAGTTTTTATTTATAATGTAAAAGGGAAATTTAATTTAAATTTTCAATTTAATGAATAAAATATTAAAAATAATTTTTTTTTTTTTTTGTTAATTGAAATTTAAATTAATTTCTCATAATACTAACAACAGAGTGTTAGCTAGATTTATTTTATTTTTTATTTTAATTCAAATAAAAATGAATATTCAAATGCGAATTTTATATTTTGCTTAGGAAAATATACACCGCAAAATGCTTTAAAAAAAAAAAAAGATCCTTCAGTGTTAATCGTTATAACGAATGATTTAAATTAAAAACAAAAAAAAAATTATAAAAAGAAATGGTAAATAAATGATTAATCGAATAAAATATTTAATCAAGATAATTTAATATATTATTTTGTTAGAAATTCACATATAGACTGATTTATTAGATTTAAAAATTCTATTCACAAAAAATAAATCACAATGTATACATTACGTATGTATATTACATATTCTTGGTGCTTACTGATAATTTTCTAAAAAAAATTGTTTTTTTTAACTCAATTTTTTTTTTAAATTTTTATTTAAAGAGAGTTTGAAGAAAATATACCTGAAACAATTAATAAAAACAAAAAACAAAATGATTTTTTTTTTTAAACTGATTTAAAATTGAAACTTTATAAATAAAACACATGGTACATGAATGTATGTAAATGATCTCTATGAAGTTAAAATTGAAAATTATAAAAATTTTATTTGATTAATCATTTTCCAAATAAAAACCATTTCGTTACATTTTTTCGTTTTTTTTTTTTTTTTAAATATTTTCTTTGCCTTAATTGAACATTTTTGAAAATATTACACAAATAAACTGATTATAACGACAAAAAAAAATTCAAATAAATCATATAAATTTCAAAATTTTTTTATTTTTATTTTTATTAATAAAAATTAAATAATACACACACTTAATACTAACTACACGCATAACTTACATATACTTACATACATTATAATAAAATCTATATACAATTATTACCTTTTCAATAATGAAATTTAAAAAAAAAAGAAAAATAAAAAAAAAGAATATAATTGTAATCATCACAATTTAAGCCAAGTAATGTTATACCAATAGTTTATGTTAGAAAATAAATACAAAATGATAAATAATTATTAAAATATTAAATAAAGAAAATGACAATTTTTTTTTTTTTTTAATGTTATATTCGTAATAAAGACAAATTAAGTTTTTCTTTTTTTGTTTGAAGATATATTAAATATTTTTTTTATAAATAGGAAATAAATCAAATAGACAGATAATAAGAAGCTTTAATTTTTTTTTTGTTTTATTTTGTTTTATTTTTTGTAATTTTTACAAATCAACGTTAAATATACATACATAGAAATGTAATCATATGTCACACAGAAAAATTATTAATATTTAATTTTTAATATTTTGTTTATTTTTTACTTTTTATTAATAAGAGAAATACAAAATAAAAACCATTAAAATTGAAAGTAAAAGTTAATGGAGAAAATATGTTTTATGTTGTTATTATTTTTATTATTTTTTTTTTAATTATACAATTTATTATTATATGCTTTATTTTATAAGAAATGTTTTTTTTTTATTTTATTTTATTTTTAATTTTCATCATTGTTATATGTATCATTTAGATTTGTATTTGTACCTTTTTTTGTAAACAACGAAGATGGAGTATCGTTAATTTGTAATTTATAAAAATTTTCAGTTAAGCGATAGAGACATTAACAAAATCGTATTCTATGATATTTAATTGTATGTAATTAAAAAAATTATTTTTCTAATTTTAAATATGTTTAATAATCGTAACGATTTACGGTTATATTATTATTATTAAATAATTAACGAATGTATTCAGTTTTGAATAAGCAATCAGAACGCATACTAAAAAGTTGTCTTTGGAAATTTAATTTTTGCCATTCAAATTAATTTTAACGCTGTTTCAATATTAAGTTTGTTTTTTTTTTTTTTTTTCTAAATTAAAATCGTATACATTATGTAGCCGATTGTATTTAATATTTCTTTCTGTACTTTTATTTTTTTTTTGCTTTGATTTATTTTTTAAAAATACAAAATCATATCTATATTTTTAGGTTTTAAGTTATTTCTTTTTTTTATAAAATTAAAATTCATTTATTTTAATATTTTATATTTTTAATTGATTTTTGAATAAAAATGAAAAAAAAAAACTGAGATAATATCATGACTAAACAAAATTATAATAATGAATAAAAAGGAAATATTTTGATTGTATCATTTTAAAATGATGTGACCACTCAACGTGGACTTTATTCTGTTTTTTATAATTATTATGATAATTTTTTTAATTTCAATTATAAATAACTAACATTTAAAAAAAAAAAAAAAATAGTAACTTTAGGTAGAGAAGAAATTTATTTAATCTCCATTTATTCTATACATTTATCTATAAAATGATTATCTAAAAATTTCATGAATTTATTAAAAATGAATTTTCTTTTATTTTGCTAATTAAATCAAATAAAGAAAAATAATATGAAACAATAATTAATACAATATATCTAATATCTAAGATAAAAAAGAAAAAAAATTATATTAATTACAAAAAAAAATGAAATAAAAATTTAAAATGTATTTTGAATACATGTAAAAAAAAATTATTATATTTAAGTTACATAAAAGAAAAACTAAGCAAAAAAAAACTTTAAAACGAAACAATAAAAATATAAAAAAATATTTAAAAAAAAAAAAAAAAACTAAGAAAAAAATAAATATGGAAATTATTTTTATTTATCATGCTTTCACCTGAATTTTCTTAGAATTTTTCCTATTCCTTTTATTTTTATTTTTTGTTTTTTAATTTAAAAGAAAGAAAACAAAAAGAAAAAAACCGGGTAAGTATCGAAGTAATCTGTAATGTAAACCTTAAAAGTATAACGATTTTTTTAAATTAAAGTTTTCCTTTTTTTTTTTACCTTTTGTTGTTATCTCTTTGTATCTTTAAAAAGATATTTTCAATATCTTTTGTATAAAATTTTAATTTTATTCAGGTATTTTGTAAAATTTTAATTAAGTAATTAAATAATTTTTTTTTTACAATTAAAAAAAATGTAGAATAATTAATATAAAAAATTGGTCACTTTAGTAAATTACAAATACTGTTACGTATTATATGTAATATTACTTTCAAAAAAAAAAAAAAAAGAAAGAAAAAAAACATAATAAATAAATCGACCTTAGTTTAAAGAAGTGGATTAAATAACCTTCGATTTTACATTTTTTCAATTAAAAAAAAAAGAAAATAAATAAATAAAAAAGAAGATAAAAAAATTATGAAATTTCGTATTCAACGATTTTACAAAATTGAAAAAAAAAAATTTTTGTTTTTTTTTCTTCCAATTTTTCTTGAAATGAAATGAAATTAAATAATTACACAGATTGATCAGTTATATAGCTCAGCAAATGAACGCAATAATTATTTAACTTCTTGATTAATCTTCATTCACATTTTAAATAATGAAATTCAGAGTACATATATAAGATTAAAAGATCGTGATAAAAATAAACATAAAATGTTGTGCGTACTATATGTACATTACAATTGTGTATATTATACACATGTGCCGCATGGATGTGTTTACCCACTTATAAATTACCTGTTTTGACTGCTACCTTTTAATAGTCAATAATAATTAAATCAATTTGTAAATTAATGTCAGACACCCGACCCAATTGTAATTATAAAATTTATGTATAAAATTTATACATTCACAACACACACGTGTACATATGAAACTAAAAATAAAATTGTAATGTAAAATTTTACAATGTTTTACATTTAAAAATGTAAATAAATAAAATTTGTATATATGTATATGTACAGGTATGTACGTATGTACAGGTATAATATAGTTATTCACATATATCGGTGTGATAGTATTTATCAAAATTTTAAATTGCAAATCTTAATGGAATGCAAATATAGATTTTTGTATAAGAGATTTTTAAATGCGATTATTAGAGCATGTTAATTTATAAATATACATTATACATTCGAATAAGTAAAAAAAAAAAATCTCATAAAAATAAATATTTGCATTTATATGCAATTTTCGAATTGATAACCAAAATACATAAAATTAATTTGATATCTACATACATGTGTACCCGTTTATATGAATAAATGTATATGATCGAAACGTTTTTGTTTTTCAAATATTTTTTAAATTTAAATAAATTTAAATTGAAATAAATATTTTGACAAATTTTAAAATTAAACGTTATATCAATAAAAATTACAATACATATAAATAATTCTATAAAGTAAATGAAAATGTACATACATGCGTATGTGTAAATAAAATAAATCCACGAGAAAATAAATAACAACCAACTGAGATAACCAGCGGTTTAAACGGCTACATTATATAAATTTTGAAAATTTCCATTTTAAATTAAATAAAATGAGAAAAAATTATTACGGAATACTTTTATATTTTTATTTCTATATTAATGTCGTTAATAAATTAAAAATACTTTTTGTACAAATTTTATAATAAATTTCACATTGATTTTTTATACCATTTATTTCTGCTTCATGATAATCCTCCATTGAATTTTCTCTTTCTGATAGACTAGGACTATAAAAATAAATTTAAAAAATTAAAAATTAATTAACAAAAAAAAAAAAAAAGAAAAACAAAAAAAAACAAATTTTATTTTGCTTACGTGAATAAAATTTGAAAAATATCACCTAAAACTCCATTATATCGTCCAAGAATGGTAGCATTTGTTTCACATATAAGACGTAAAAGACACGATTTTCCAGTAAAATTACTCCTATTTATGAGATAAAGGATAATTAAAATATTACGATTAAAAACAAAAAAAAAACATTTTAAAAAAAAGTCAAAAATTACCGTAAAAATTTATCTTCAAGAATTTTATAAACATCTCTTCGTGATAGTGTAAATCGTCTCTTGCTACTTCGTTTTTCGGTATTTGATTTACTTTTTTCTCTACGTTCATTTTCATCAAATTCAAACTGCAAAATTTTATATATGTATATAAAAATTTATTATAACAGAAATGTGATAGATTTTCATTGTTTTTACCCTTTGTAATGGGCCAGGAATAAAATGTGATCCTTCAAATGGTAAATTATAATTAGCTTCAAAATTATATGACATAAAAACGTTACGATTTGGTAAATCTAATGGTACTGCTATTGCAATTAAAATCTACAAAAAAAAAAAAATAAAAAAATTCTGTTGTATTTAAAAATCTCAAACATTTTCTAATTACGTACAATCAAAGACAATAGACCATAGTACATTTGTTCTATGCTATCATATTATTATGTACTTACCCCTAAAGTGCTACTAGCTGGAAATAACAATGCTCTTTTATTTCGATTTTTTATTGATTTTTCTAACAGTACTTTATTCACAAATAAAATTAAAATAATAATAAAAATTAATGATATCAATTTAATATGCCACAAAATATACATTATATTCACTGATATAAACGTTTTAACATTTCGAAATAAACTAAAATTTCATCTCACAAGAAGACGGTTACACTATTCTTCTTTTCAAAAAAAAAAAAAAAAAAAAAAAAAAAAAAAAAAATGAGAATCATAAATATGTATAAAATCCATTTAAAAAAGAACATTTTAAAAGAATATTTAACAAAATAAAGAAAATTACACACAATATTAGAACATTTGTTAACATCATAAAAATATCTTTTAATTTATTTATTTATGTATTTATTTATTTTATCAATTTGATTCATTCAAATTCATCAATACTATTTCACACATCTTTTAAAATGCTGTATTATTGTGTTTATGGACTGGCTTCTTCTTCAAATAATTTATACATTTATTGTTTACACATATAATTATACTGGATTTTAAATTAAAACTAGAGTAACTATATGGTATAGGGTGATTCAAAGTATTTTTTGTATTTTGGATAAAAAGAAATTGAGCTAGCTCGTTTGATTTGGATAGGGCACAACATTGGGCACAATTTATATTATTATACTCTGTCCACCAACTCTAATTATGCATTTAAGGTTTTATGGAAAGTCGTAAAGTTTAGTATCAGTTTGATATTTAAAATATTTCATCTGATATTGTATGAAAACCTTAATTCGTGGTAATACTGCTCGTGAAACACTCTACACTTTGTCCAATAATTATATGCAGTTAAGGTCTTATGGCGATTACTTAAAGTGGTACCATTTTACAGCACTATGTATTGATATTCAAAAAATTCATCTGATATATAATAAAAACTTTGTGGATTGCGGTAATACTGCAATCGTGAAATAGTCTAATTAGAGATTATGAGAGAAGAAAAAGGACATATGTACTCCCATAAGACCTTAAGTGCATATTATTAGTGGACAGAGTGTAGTTGGAAATTATGAGAGAAAAAGAAAGGCATATGTACATTTGTATGTATATACTCCATAAGGCCTTAAATGCATGTACTATTTGTGAACAGAGTATAGTAAAGCAACCTTTGTGATCGAAGAAGCACTGGCCACCCAAAAAAAAAGGATGCATTATACATGGTCCAACAAAAGGCTGTGATGCTAAAAATTATTGAACACACAATATGATGAAAAAAACATTTTATTTTGTACTCAAGATCATTTCAAAAATATTCACTTTACAATATTGATGAAAAATTAAACAATTTTTTTCATTTTTAAGGCCAAGTTTCTGAGCTTTGTAGTACCATAAATTTATATTTTCCTTTGATGATGTTAATGGCCTTAAGAAAAACACAAAAACTCAAAAACTACTTAAAATCTTGTTTTTCATATTACTTACGTAAATAAAACACGAAATAATGATCCAATAATTTCGTTATATTTTTCAATATTTAAATATGAATTTTCACAAATAATTCTAAGTAAACATGCTGTACCATTTAAATTATTAAAATTTTCAATAAAATCCTCTAACATTTGTGTTTTGGAAATTTCTTCTTGTACCATTTATGACTGGATTTTCTTTAGAATTTAAATTTTCATTTAAATCCCACTAAAAAACAAAAAAAATCATGATTTAAAAATTTATGTAAGTATGGGTACACGGTTTGATTATTTTACCTTATCTAAAAAATCATTGTTGATTTTATTATCAGGCAAATTAAAATTTATTTCAAAATTAAACGAAAGAAAAAAAAACATTTCATGATATTGTATCGATTGGTATTGCAATTGCCATTAAATACTGTACTTGTATAAAAAAAAAATTTAAAAAAATAAAATTTATTAATAAAATGTAACACCATGTAATTTAAAATGAAATACTAACATCGATTGCACTTTGTGAAGTAAATGATAAATTTCTTTTGTTACGTAATTTGAATGCAAAATTCGTTAAAGAAAATATTATTAAAATGTAAATTATTATGATAAAAGATTTTTGTATTGTTATTAAGAAATACAATGACGCACTGCGAAGTTAGAAAGAGGAAATGACCATTATTATGAGCATGAATTATATAATAAGATCATAATTAATATAGCAGATATTGTACAAAATGTTAATTGATTTTACATGCGTTAACGTTGCAATTGTAACTGGATGTATTCATTAAAAATTCATAGAATTTGAAATTTATTTTATTTTCAATTAAAATTTAGAAATGATTCTGTTTATTTAACGTTTTTCAAGTATTTTGAACGTCTTTTACGAATTATAAAGGGGAGCCACATATCAGCTTCTGAGTACATTAATAAAGAGCACTGACTAATTAAATTCAAAAAGTTCGTTACATTTAAAAAAAAAAAAAAAGTGTACTAATCAAATATACGTTGAAAGCTGTCCACAAGAAAAATCCAGATTCCAGATCGCATTTTTTTGAACACACTGCAGACGACAAATTTAAATTAATCAAAATATTTACTTTTTATACATTACAACATGGAATAAGTCATTGTCCGACAAAAGATCATATTTCCGTAAAAAATCAATGATCTTTCAATTAGCACATTTCTATCTTTTACAAAAGCCACAAATTTATTCATTTAAATTTTATTTTATCAAAAATTTTCAAAAATATGAAAATTTTACACATCATTCTGATTCAGATTATTTTTAAATTTCAAAGTGAAATCATCGTTTAAAAACAATGAAAATATTTTACGTTTTAATCATTTTAATTTATGCAATAAAAAACGTTCAAAATACAGAAAGGAATGGAAGAACATTAATTTTCCCTCCAACAGCACCAACAAGAGCTCAGGTAAAAATTTTTGATTTTTATTTAGATTGTTCTTATGGTCGATTTTGCTTTAATTAATTAATTTTTTTTTTGTGTTTTGAATCTTCACAGTTAATTTATGGTATTGGTATACCATTAGAATTAGAAATGGAAAGTATGACAACAGGTTACGTATTAAAGGCTGAATATTTTTTACCAACATTAGCTGAAGAGATGCGTCCGATACAACTTAATCCACAGCCAATCAATAAAAGGAATGTGATCAATACCAATTACACAAGCAATAATGTATTAATTGATGAACGGCTAAGTAAAGGAAAATTGTCTCAAAGCAGTGATGATAGGATGTCGAAATATCGTTGGCTTATATACAAAGTGTTAGAAACAATTGTTGAAAGGTTGAATAAATTTGTGTTAATTTCATCTCTTTTTTTTTTAATAGACTTTTTTTTTTGTGTTTGGTTTCAGATTGGGTCTACCAGGAAGAGAATGTTTACTAAGAAGCATTTGTGAAGCATCTGAAATTCCATTTCATTATGAGAGTGGATTACTTGGAGAATTAATGCATATTATAATGACGTAAAAATGAAATTATTTAATTAATTAAATTTTTTTGTTTTCTTCTATTTTAATTTTAATTTTGCTTTATAGACCTTCGACATCACATGATAAATACGAGAATAACAATGCTGGATACTATTTTTATGCAGAATCTATTGGTAAAAAAGGTTTATCTTGTTCAAATGTATTTCGTAAATGTAAAATATCATTATTAGAGAAATTTTCAATTGTTTCTCATTTAATGTAATTTTAATTATATGTATAAACATTGTAAATAAAATAATTAATTTTATTCTATTTAATGAATTTTCTAATTGACTTCAATAATTTAAATTTATTGTGTAACAGAAATTCTTTTTCCGTTTACATGGGCAAATTCAAATATTGTTGAATATGTAAAGATACACTGAGATATTACATATGTACAATCAAGAATAAATTAATTACATATGTACGAGTATATATGTAACGGAAAATTCAGATTTTTTTTTCTTTTTTATCTTGTCTTTCATTTCTATATAACATTCTTATGATTTACCGTTAATAATTTATTCTTGTACAGAAATCGTGATTTAACCATATGAAAATCATTAGCACATGTAAATTTTTTAATTTCTTCTATTCTACTTCCTGTTAAAATATTCATAGTAATAAATTCACTTGTAATCAACAGTTTCATATTTATTTTGTTGTTTAGAATGGATTCAAGACAAAAACTTTTTATTTACATTTTTAAATTAATCATAATATGGATTTTAATAATTTCATTGATTAAATGTGATCACATTAATATTCATAATATTCGTAAACGTTTTTTAATATTTCCACAGCAAGCACCAACAAGACATCAGGTATAGAATAATTTATTGAAATTTAATAAAATTTTTTTTTAAATTTGTTATATTAATTATACATATATATTTAGTTCATTGCCGGTATTGGTATACCAGCTGATTTAGAATCTCAATCTCTAACACTCGGTTATGTTCTTAAAGCTGAATATTTTCTACCATATAATGCAACAATGTTACGTCTTTCAGCTATATTACCAGAATTTCGTGAAAAAAGGACAATTAAGAAAAAAATTACAAATAAATTTTCATTATTAACACGTTGGAAAATTTATGATTCAATTGAGAATATTCTTGATAAGTATATAACTATATAAATAAATGGAATTTTAAACATTTTTTAATTTAAAATCATTTTTATTTAATTTTTCAAAAAAAAAAAATATATATAGAAATGGTTATGATGGACCAGAATGTTTATTACGAATGATATGTGAATATGCTGCACTACCATTTGAAAAAGATTTAAGTATACTAGAAGAACTTATTCATATATTATTATCGTGAGTATTAAAAATTACAATAATAATTTTATTTAAAAAAAAAAAATTTTTTTTAGATAAACAATTAATTTTTTTTTTTTTTTTTTTTAAATTCAAGGCCCTCATCTAGTTTAGCAGAATATAATATTAAAATAAAATCTCCATATATTGAAGCTGAATTAATTGGTAAATCAAAATATTCAAATTGTAAACAAATTTATAATAATTGTAAAAAATCTTTATTAGATAAAATTTCATTTGTAATTTAATAAATTTTCATTTTCATTTATATATTCATAATATTTCCATTATAAAAATTTAATTAAATTATATTTACTATATATCATATCAATTACATTTCATATAAAAAAAAATTGCATGCAAAAATGTAACGTCTATAACATATACAATATATAAATATTTTATTCAAATTCAAATTTATTTAAATAAATATTTCAGTTAATTAAATATTCATTTTAATTATTTATTATTTTGTATTTTTATCACTATGTAAAAATTCAATTTTATTCTTAAATTAAATTAAACAAAAAAAAAAAAAAAAAAAAAATACAATCACAATGTAATATTGCAATTATAATATAAAAAAGAAAAAAAAAATTCAGTTCGTTTATAAAAGTTCGTTTTAAAATTCAATTTATATTAAAAATTAATTTAAAACAAAAATTGTAAATTAGAAATAATTAGTTTTCTTTGTTTTTGTAATCATGCATTTTATAATAATCAATTATATAAAGTATACAATAGTTTAATAAAATAATCTAAAATAAGCAAAAAAAAAAAAAAGGTAATGAAGCATTCGTGATACATTGTACATGGCATAGGTACATACCTACATTTTTTCATTTCATCATATTGTAAATTTCAATCATTCTAAAAATTGTTATCCTGGCATTATTTAATGGACAGTGACTCCTGTGAAAATTTTTACAAATTAATGAAATCAACTATAGTAGAAATTGAATTCAATTAAAAATAAAAAAATAAAATAAATAAATATAAAACTTACATTGTATGTCCTTTCTTGTTACATAATTTACAAATTGATTCTTGTAGAATTGGACATGTTAACTTCCCATTTTCATATACTGAATGATTTGTATAAACCACACTGCAATTAAATTGTATATATAAAAAAAAAAAATTTATAAGTAGATACTTTTTAATAACAGACATTTCAATTTTAAACTTACGGTAATTCACCATTCTTTTTACAAAAGCTACAAAATTTATTTCCGATATTTCCATTTCCTGATGAATTATTACCCTTTTGTCCATTATACATTTGAATGAAATTTTTATGATCTTTAATTACTTTTAGATTTGAATTTAAATTTGAATTTATGTGACCACCATCACCACCACCGCTATATTGTGACCAAAAATCATTTTCATTTTTAATATTTTTTGAATGCATCTGTTGAAATCTCTCATTAGACGTAGATGATACTAATGTTGACGAAATTGGACGTTGTTGATGATTAAAAGGAAATTTTATTCCTCTAATATGTTCTGAATTATCGTTTGTTGACCATTGTTGATAAGCGACCATTTGATTTGGTATCAACTGATTAGGCATTTCAATATGTTGACGTGTTGATGAGAACATTGTTTGATGAACATTTAAATTTAAATTCAAATTAATATTTGTACGAACAGCGCCATTATTGGTATGATCCAATTCTGAAGATGATGTAGACGGTAGATGATTTTCAGGTATTTTTTCAATAGCATTAGAACGAGCGGCATTATTATTATTAATTACAGCTGTTGCTGTTGTTGTTGTAGATTCAAACACTTTATCAACTATTTCAAAAACCAGCTTTGAAAATTCATCATCAATATATTTTTCCATTGAAATATTTATATAATTGTATTTTGGGTTCCTCCAAGAAAGAGAATGTGAAAAAAATTTCCCAATAGATCACTTTACACTTAGCGATATTTAATTTTGTTTAATTACTTGGAAAATTTCTATTAATTAACATGAGATTACGAATTTTCCTAAAAAAGAAGTAGTTAAAAAAAATTTAACCTCATATACTACAAAAAAAAAAAAAATCTTTTTGTTGAAAAACCGTTAAGCCATTCATAAAAGACGAAATGAAACATTTTAATGTTAATGTTTATTGTGTAGTTGATTGTGTAGTACCATGATGCAAAAAGTTTTATGAGGTGAGCCATTGCGAAATACCTATTTGTTATTGTCAAAATAGTTTTGAAATAAAAAAATAACTAAAAATTAGAGAAAACAATAAAAATCAATAGAGAACAACATAATTATAAATAAAACAAAAATCAATAAAATTGTAGATTGTTAATAAAATAACAAAAAATCACATGAAAATAATTTCAAAATTTAAAAATAACGATTTTTCTATATTTATTTTAGTCAAAAGAGTTGTAGCACTACTCCATTACCCATTAACTGAAAAATCAAAACCTAACCTTAAAAAGTAAATTTGAAAAGCCCATGGATAAGCCCTAAACTAAATTTTCATAATTCATTATAGCTGTCACTTTATTTTTCATGTGTTTTTCATTCATAAAACTGAAATTTTCTATTCTTTTCTTTCTAATTGGAATACTATCACAACAACAACAACAACACAAGTATATACAATATACTCGTTCATTCTGTTGAATTTGAATGAAAGAAATTAATTGATTTGATTTGATATCGTCTCGTTCTTAATAAAATACACGAAACACGAGGGTAGTTTGAAATTGAAAATAAAATAGAAAAAAAAAATAATAATAGGAACATTTGATAAAAGCTGTCATTTGTTGTAAAGAGCAGAAAATAGAATTACAAGATAAAAAACTACTTTAAAGCAAGAAAGTACTGAAAGTAGGCAGAGAAACGGAATTCACGTTTTTTGGTGTTTCTATTGATAAAATATTTGTTTTACAATTTTTTTTTTTCAATTTAAAACGGTGAAAATATTCAAAAGTTTTAATAAATCATTCTTAA
The DNA here is from genome assembly GCA_963971155.1 of Anthrax anthrax. NCBI lineage: Eukaryota > Metazoa > Arthropoda > Insecta > Diptera > Bombyliidae > Anthrax > Anthrax anthrax. The sequence continues at coordinate 5,580,392 of OZ020123.1, forward strand.
AACAATAAAAATAAAAAGTAAGTAAATTAAAAATTTTAAAATAAAATTCTGTACAAAGTTCAATAAAATGCATGTAATAAAGGTCTTTTTTGTGATGACATAACCTAAGAACGTGAATTACAATTTTTTTTTTTTTTCCCCGGATAGAAGATGATTCTAGAATTTTACATGTATTTCATCAAAGTTATAATTTATTACATTAGAAATTAAATTTTAACTAAATTGTATAAAATTTTGAATGAAATTAATTTTGAACAAATGTACATTTACGTAATACAGAAATTTGTTGTGCAATTTGCCGGCAATTAATGGAGACAATCTTTCACATTTTTTTTTTTTACATGTATTTCAGATGTTCCGCGCTTCAAAAGCTTTAGTTCAATTATCTGTTGCAAGAAATTTTGCAATTAGACGATATGCAAAAGATGTTAAATTTGGTGCAGAAGTTCGTGCCCTTATGCTACAAGGAGTTGATATATTAGCAGATGCTGTTGCAGTTACAATGGGGCCAAAGGTATTATATTTGTGTCTTCTTGTCTATTCGATATAACATTTCTTGACTTCTATTGTCAATTTTTTTAATTTTTAATTTTCTTTTTTTTTTTTTTTTTTGCTCCCAAGGGACGTAATGTAATATTAGAACAATCATGGGGATCACCAAAAATTACAAAAGACGGTGTAACAGTTGCAAAATCCATCGAATTGAAAGATAAATTTCAAAATATCGGAGCAAAATTAGTACAAGATGTTGCAAATAATACAAATGAGGAAGCAGGTGATGGTACAACAACTGCAACTGTATTAGCCAGAGCTATTGCAAAAGATGGATTTGAAAAAATATCAAAAGGAGCAAATCCAGTTGAAATACGTCGTGGTGTTATGATTGCCGTAGATACAGTTAAAGATCATTTAAAGACAATGTCAAGAAAAGTGAATACACCGGAGGAAATAGCTCAGGTAGCTACAATATCAGCAAATGGTGATAAACAAATTGGCGATTTGATTAGTGAGGCAATGAAAAAAGTTGGACGGGATGGTGTAATAACAGTTAAAGATGGAAAAACTTTACATGACGAACTGGAAGTAATTGAAGGAATGAAATTTGATCGTGGATATATTTCACCTTATTTTATTAATTCAAGTAAAGGAGCCAAAGTTGAATTTCAAGATGCATTAGTGTTATTCTCCGAAAAGAAAATTTCTTCAGTTCAATCTATAATTCCTGCTCTCGAATTAGCCAACTCACAAAGGAAGCCATTAGTAATTGTTGCTGAAGATATTGATGGTGAAGCTTTAAGTACACTTGTAGTTAATCGTTTAAAAATTGGTCTTCAAGTAGCAGCCGTTAAAGCACCAGGATTTGGAGACAATAGAAAATCAACACTTCAAGATATGGCCATTAGTACTGGTGGAATTGTTTTTGGTGATGATGCAAATTTGGTTAAACTTGAAGATGTACAATTATCAGATTTAGGACAAGTTGGAGAAGTTGTAATTACAAAAGACGATACATTATTGTTGAAGGGGAAAGGCAAAAAAGAAGACATTGATAGGAGAGCAGATCAAATTCGTGATCAAATTTCAGAAACAACATCAGAATATGAAAAGGAAAAATTACAAGAGAGATTAGCACGTCTTGCATCGGGAGTTGCGCTTCTTAAAGTTGGTGGCTCAAGTGAGGTTGAAGTGAATGAGAAAAAAGACAGAGTGAATGATGCATTAAATGCTACACGAGCTGCGGTAGAAGAAGGTATTGTACCTGGAGGTGGTACTGCTCTGTTGAGGTGCATTCCAATTTTAGAAAAACTTAAAGGAGCTAATAATGATCAAGTAATTATATGACTAAAAAGAGTTTTTTTTTTTTTAACAGTTTGAAGTTTAAACGACTTTTTTATATTTTAGAATACTGGTATTAAAATCGTCGCAGGAGCACTTAGAATGCCAGCAATGACAATAGCCAAAAATGCAGGTGTAGATGGATCGATGGTAGTTGCTAAAATTGAAAATAAAACAGGTGATTTCGGTTATGATGCACTTAATGATGAATATGTAAATTTAATTGAAAAAGGAATTATTGATCCTACAAAGGTAAGCAGTCGATTGCAGTAGATCAGATATAATTTAATTGTTTCTAAAAATAATTCTTTTCCCTTTGTGAATAGGTTGTTCGTACAGCACTTACGGATGCTGCAGGAGTTGCCTCATTATTAACGACAGCTGAAGCTGTAGTTACTGAACTTCCAAAAGAAGATCAACCAGCTGGTATGGGTGGAATGGGAGGAATGGGTGGTATGGGCGGTATGGGAGGAATGGGAGGAATGATGTAAAATATAAAAAAATGTTCACTTTTTCTTTAAAAGCCGCACACATAAAAAGCCGCAAGAAATTCCATGTTAAAAATTTATTTTGCATATTATATATGTGACATTTAAGACTTAAAAATAAAAATTCTTTTTCATAGCAAATTTGAATTTCATAATATCTATATGCTAAGTTTAACTTTTAAGCATTTGATTTTCAAAATTGCTATGATAAGAACATAATTCATTGGTCATCATCGTTTTTCAAAACAAATTTTGAAAAGAATTTTTTTATATTGCATTTATGGAAGACGTTAATTATAGATATGTTAATAAATGAGTTCTCGTTTTTAGATTTTCTTTATGTGAAATAAAATCATTTTCTAGGAAATTTATTCTGTATTTCATTTAAAAACAAATAGCTCGTATCTCTGAATCCTGTGATACCGTAATTCCTAAAATCTATAAGCAAAAGTCTGTAGGTTCAGCAGGATGTTTTGTATTTTCCAGTAACTTGATGTACTTGGTGGAGGCAAAAGAATATAAATTAAAACAAGAATGGGAACAGTATGGGAGTGAGTGCAGCCAAAAAAACTTTAGTATCTATATTCTTTTGGTATTCATATTTGTAACGAAAAAATCCCAAAGTGAAGTTAACAACAATTTTCACATAAATTCCCTTTTTAAATATTTGCTGAAAATCTGAATGAAAAATAATTTTTTTTTAGTTTCTTTCAATTAGGTAACACCATATGTACATAATACAAAATTACAAACATACATATGTACATAGTATAACATTTTTGACATGGCCGCCGCGACGACGAACCAATCCTTGTACGTAGGCTTTAAATATAAAAAAAGATAAAAAAAAAAAAAAGTAAAGAAATATATATTTTTTTATCTGTTGCTTCTTTGTGTGTTGATTCATAATCTAATCATAAATAATAAATAATTTTATTAATTAATTCAAATTTAGATAATTTAAATTTGTTGTTAAAATTCATTTCCATTCAAAGTTTACTAAAGTGAAGAAAAAAGAAGAAAAAAAAAAAAGTTTAGTTATTAAAATTGTATATTATAAATGTGTGTTGTAAGTTCGTAATTAAATTCGATACTATGTAGTTAAAATTTTTTTTTTTGCTGGTTATTTTAAAATGAAAAAATAATTTTTTTTTTTTTTTAAATAATAAAAAAATATATGAAAGCTACAAAAAAACAAAATGATATTTTAAAAAAGCATCGTGCCACGAAAAATTGAATTTAAGAAAAAAAAAAATTCGACTTTACTGAAATTTTAGGTAAAAGAAAAAAAGGATAATAAAACGAAAGGAAAGCAAAAAAAAAAGTTCTTTTTCCTTTTCTGGCTGTGTTTTGGCGTTTACTTTTTTTCCTTGGTTTTTTTTTTTTTTTTTTTTTTTAAATGATATGGGAAAATAAATTGCTTAAATTTTACGAAAAAAAAAAAAAATAAGGCGAAGACGACAAGCAATCTGTTGCAGAAAAAAACGCGATTTATTAAATGCATTTTAAGTGATTCACAAAATTAAGTCTGAATTATCTTTTTTTTTTTTTTTTGAATTCTCATACAAAATCTGTTTGCTTGTTAATTTTCTTCTTCAGCCTATCCATCCACATGTGGTGGGTGACCTCAATATAACGTTTTGCTCTGAAACTTTATGTGTTTTGTGTGTTGTGTTATGTTATATACATATGTATGTATATGCTATAAATTAATTCATATTGCATTTGTTGTGCATATTATATGCTTAATGATTTATATTAAAACGAAAAATTAAAATTAAAAATTAAAAAAAAAAAAAAGAAGAAAAACGAAGCTATTAATGAATTTTTGTTAATATACTCATCATCACCACCAAACGCAATCCAAAAAGAAGCAAGCAATCAACCCAACCAACCAACCAATTATCATCGCATATCATCATCGTCTAGCTGCTAATCATCAACTTCCATATGTATATAAATTCTCATCATCAACAACAACAACATCATCATCATCATCATCATTATCGTTCGTAACTTCATTATTGCATTTAAAGGAAATAGATAATTTTTTTTTTTTTATTTTGTACTATACATAATATTACAGTAAAATAGAATAAATGCATAATAATATAAATATTATTAACAATCACTTACAAAAAAAAAAAAAAAAATCAACATTAAAAATAATGTGGTAATAACATTTCATACCTAAAAATGCATTTTTGAAAAAATTAAAAAAAAAAATTTTTTTTCTTAAAATCTAAACTGCTATTGAAATTTTATTAAAAATTTCTAAAAGGAAAAGTGCGTATTGTTGTTTTAAGTGTTCTTTTTTTTTTTTTTTTTGATTTGGTTTGTTTGACATTTCTTATTATGTTTTTAATTTGAATGATGTCTGTACTTAAAAATGTGAAAAATATAATAAGCATTTAAATAAAAATCAAGAACTTAACTGAAAAGCAATTTATTAATAATATAAAATAATTGATAATCATAAATTTAAATTTAAAATAAAATAAAGAATAAAAGAAAAAAATGTTAAAATTATCCCTCCTATTATATTGTTACTATTCAATTATAATATACAAAAGTATGTGCTCTTCTCATGACTCATGATGATTTATTCTATAATTTAACTTACATATTATATTGTATACTGTACAGAAGCTGAAACAAAAAATTACACAGAATACAGAACTTGTATTTTAGTAATCAGTAACATTTTGTTCAATTTCGATAATAGTAAAACAAAAAAATAAATAAATAAAAATATTTTTAAATATCAAACACAGAAAAAAATCATTCATACAAAAAAAAATAAATAAATAGAATTTACAACAACTATATAAACGAGAAGAAAAAAAAAACAAAACTAGAATCAAGTTAAGTCAAGACTTAATGTTATATTGTGAATAAATAAGTTATTTATGTAGGTACATACATACATATTTTTGTGAAGATAAATTGCATTTCCTCTTTTTTTTTTTTTTTTTTCATTTAATTAAACAAATAACGAAAATAAAAATAAAATAATTTAAAATAAACGAAACGAAACGAAAAGAAGAAAAAATTAAATAAATCAGCAAGAAATATTAATAATAAGAAAATACATTTTTGGAGAAGATTATACACATCCATACCTACATAAAGAAAATTTTATTATTATCTACAATACGTATGCGTTGTTTATGATTCCTTTACAGAGAACAAAAAATAACAAATAAAATAAAATAAAAACCAAAAATATAATAAGCGTGTATAAAAATGTTTAACAATAATAGTATATGTAAATGTAATTGTGCATTTTTTTTTTTTTGTTTTTGTAAAATATAAATCCAACAAATAATAATAGAAAAATTATTATATTTAATATATACAAATTGTTATATATAATATTACAATTGTAGAAAGAAAAAAAAAATAAAAATAAAAATAAAACATCATGATAACACAACATTAATTAGTTCATAATTAACTAAACTAATTAATTTCTAATCTTATATATATATATGAATGTAATAAATAAATAAAACAAAATAAAAAAAAAATTAAATAACAAAGTAAGAGTCGTATATGTAATATACATACACATATTTAAAAAAGAAAAACAACAAAGACAAAATAATGTTTGTTGCTTGAAAATTACTTTATTTATTTTTACTTTTATTATTATTATTATTATTTTTTTTTTTAAATAGTTACATATTTTTTAAATATCATATTTTTTGTTGTCTTGATGTGTGTAAATAAAAAATGCAGCAGACACAAGATATTCCCAGTGACAATTCTAGATATATACTTCAGGTAAGTTTTATTTAGGTACCTATATAGTATATAGTTATATACACTTGCCTAGGTTTACAATTTGTTCACCTAAAAATTAAGATTTCTTGAAATGTTGAAAATAAATACAGATATACATATAAGGTACCTACCTGTATATATAAGTACTTATGTACTTATGTATAAAAAAAAGAAAATCCTGTATTTTTATACTTATACCTATATCTCCGTTCTTACATACATGCATACGTACATGTTGTACATAACAGTATTAAAAAAGGAAAGAAAAAAAAAAAAAAAACTTTTTATACAGAGAGCTTTCACTTTCAAATTTCAATAAATAAATTATCTCTCTGTGGGAATTAGAATTTTTGTATGAAAATTAAATTTCATTTAAAAAAATGCATTGAAAGGAATTTTTTTTTTTTTTTTTTTTTTTAGTGGGATGATTGTCATAAAATAAAAGAGACCAAAAAAAAAAAAAAAAAAAAGGAAAATATGTAGTGTGTTTATAACACGTATATGTACATATCCTACATAAAGATAATTTTTTTTATTTTTTTTTTATTTTCATTATTATACACTATTGTGATGACAGTTGATATCCTGTCTTTTACGTTTTGCGTCTTTTCTTCTTAAATATGTATATAATCGTGTATATATACTTATACACGATTATACTTATACACAAACAAACAGACAGATAAATATAATTTAAATTTTATTTCAAAATTAAAGTAATGTGATTTTTTTTTGGAAAAGAATTTTATTAAATTAAAAAAAAAAAAAAAAGAAGTGTATTGCATTTAAAATGAGAAGAAATAAAACTAAATAAATATAATTAAATAAAATAAAATTCTATGTATGATTTTTATTTAAAATAAAAATTTAGTATTAATACGTACTGTATGCTGTATGGAAAAGTTAATTGATGACAGATTCAAAATATACATACATACATGTAGGTATAATTTACCATTTTACGTACTGTACAACTGTACTATTTGCGTACCATGTGTACATATACGTACATGAATTGTGTATATATATATCAATTAAAGTAACGTATAGTGTCATATATATATATATATATACATAAGTAGGAGAAGATTATACATAAATATTTTACGTATTGTATATTATAAGAGGAAGCTATGTACACACATTCGTAACATATTATATATTATATAGAATATTGATTACTTTGAGCTTTTTATTTATTTTTTATTTTTTTTTCTTTTTGTTATTTAATATTATAAAATTATAAATGTACACACATACACATACTCTTTTTTTTTTTGTCTTATAGCGCGTGTTAAATAAATAAAGCTAAAACAAAATTTTATTATTTTTTTTAACTCTTTTTTCAATTGATCGTTTTTTTATTTTTATAATACATACTCGATTTTATTAAATTGTAAAAAAATATCATCATTATCTGAATTTCTTTTTAACAATTTAAAAAAAAAAAGAAATATTTAAATTATTTAAATTGTATCTACAAGAAATATTGTTCTAGTCAAGGATTTGTTGGTATAGTCTGGAATTTCTTAAAAAATATACCTACCTAAAAACTGTACTCAAATACTATACCTAGTAATTAGATATTTAAAATGTCTTATTTGAAAATTTTTGGTATCATTTCTTTAGGTTCCTTGACATGACATCATAAATTCATTTATTTATTTATTTTTTTTGTGATTTCATTTTTCATCAGTTAAACATTTTGAAATATCCTGTTTTATTTAACAGTACAATGTCAATATTTTATTCATACACAGGACCTATATAATATTAATGTACATATATGTAACTCTTCATTTGTCTAAATTTTTCACATATTCTGATATGTTTTTCATTTGATTTTTTTCTTTTGATCTGAAATACTATTATAAATAGATTTAATTTTTCGTTATCTTTCAATTACATTTTATTTCTTTATTTGTTTATTTTAAAAAAAGAAAAGAAAAAAAAGCTAATAATAAAAATTACTTTCATGGTAATTTTCTTTTTCCTTTTTTTTTCTAATTTATTTTTATTAATGATTTGTTTTTACATGAAGAAAAAAAAATAATCATTCTTTTAATTTATTTTATTTATTTTCTTTCTTTTTTTTTTTGTTATTTTCATCATTCATCAAATTGTACACATATGTGTACATATACGTTAAATGTATATACGTATGTATGTAATGTATGTAAGAAAATCGATTATCTAAATGCATAATCTGCAAAACAAAATAAAATAAAAGGAAATAAAGAAAGAAAACAATGTAATGCTATTTGATATGTTGTGGAAAATATAATGTATTAAAATAGAATCTACGTAATCGAATATAAATACAAAGTGCAAAATTAAAAATAAATTTTATTTATTTATTTTTATTTTTGTTAAAAAAAAAAATAAATTTCTTTTAATTTTCTTGCAAAGTAAAAATTATTATTTGAGTACATAGGTACATACTATTTATTTATTTTTTCTCAAAATTGGTAAAGTATGAAATTTTTTTTATTTGTTTGTTTTGGAAATGTTTTGATATTTTGGAATTTTTTATTTTTATTTTTGTCAAATTTTGCAAATGAATTATTTTTCATTTTTTTTATAGAAATTAAAATTATAATATCTTTAATATTAATATGAAAGCTGTTGCTGTTATTGAGTTTTACTAATTTTATTTAACTTTTTTTTTTGTATTTAGATATTTTTATTTTATTTTTTTTTTAATTTTCAAAATTCATAACTCAGTCATATGTATGTACGTTTAGAACATATATGTACATGTTCATTTCCTCTATCACTGATAACGTCTATTAACACATTTAAAAAAAAAAAAAAAAAATTCACGTCTTTTTAAACAACTGTTCAATATATTTTTCAATTAAAGTAAATTGGTTTAAAAATACTTTTAAAATTTTTCCCCCTACATTTTTAACTCATTGTCATTTGTATGTTTTAAATTTTTTTTTATTTTTATTATTTTAAAAATTTGTAGGTTTATGTTGGTGCTCTCTCATTACATTATGAAGCTCTTAGTGTGGAAGCTTCTAAACAAACCACCGCTGAAGAAATCGTATCATGTATTGTAGAACGTTTAGGATTATTGGTAAATATTTTAAATCATGAAATATTTTTAAGTTCATTTTTAAATAAAATTATTTAAAAAATTTAGGGAAATAATTATGAATTAGCTGAAGTAGCTGGAGAATGTAAAGAAAGGCGATTAGCTCCAGAAGAGAAACCAGTATCTGTAATGCTATTATGGCCTATGCATTCAGATCGAGAATTTCATAGGTTTTATCTTCGTGAAACACAAAGTGATATAACATGGCTTGATAGTTATGGTCTTGATTCACATATATTTCGTGATTTTATACCATTTCTATTACAACCAGAAAATAGAGAATATCCAGATTTATGCCAATTACCAGGTAAAATATATTCTAATTTTATTTTTTCTGAATTTTTTTTTTTTTAATGGTTCTTAGTAATGACACTTTTTTTCCTGTATTTTCTTTTAGATCTTAATGAGTCTACATTACTTGAAAATTTACGACAACGTTTTGAATCTGGTTACATTTATACATATGTTGGAAGTATTTTAATAGCTGTTAATCCATTTAAATTTTATCCAATTTATAATCCAAAATATGTTAGATTATATCAGAATCAAAGAATCGGACCAATATTACCACCACATATATTTGCAATAGCTGATAATGCATACTATTCAATGCTTAAAGAAAAACGAAATCAAGTATGAAATATCATTCTTGTGTACACATTTTAATAAAACAAAAATTATATTAATTTTATTATTATTAATTATTATTATTATTTTCAAATATTTTACAGTGTATCGTTATTAGTGGTGAAAGTGGTTCTGGCAAAACAGAAAGCACAAATTTTTTATTACATCATTTAACAGCATTATCACAAAAAGGTTCACATGGATCTGGTGTTGAACAAACAATACTTAGTGCAGGCCCTGTTCTAGAAGCATTTGGAAATGCTAAAACTGCTCATAATAACAATTCAAGTAGATTTGGAAAATTTATACAGGTCCGATATTTTTTTTTAAATAAAGAAAGATATGAAGTTAATATAATATTTTTAAAAATTCTATATAGGTTAACTATAGAGAGAATGGAATGGTACAGGGAGCTGTGGTTCAAAAATATTTACTAGAAAAAAGTAGAATAGTATCTCAGGTATGTTAAATTCATCATGATTTATTGTTTTTTTTTTTTTTTTTAATTATGATAAAACAAAATTATTTTCTTTTATAGGGACCGTATGAAAGAAATTATCATGTGTTTTATTATTTATTATCTGGAGCTAATGAATTAGAAAGAGAATCATTACATTTATTACCAGCTGATAAATATTATTATTTAAATTCAAAAAATTTAACATTAGAAAATTGTGATGAAAAATATGAATTTTCTAGATTAAAACAAAGTATGGAAATGGTTGGTTTTTCAGCTGAAAAGCAACGACGTTTATTTATGGTATTATCAGCTGTATTATTATTGGGTAATGTTGAATTTTTTCCAAAAAAATCAACATACCATCATGATGAAAGTGTACAAGTACGAAATTTAGATGTTGTATCAATAATATCAGAATTATTAAAAGTTAAACAAGATACATTATTAGCTGCATTAACATCAAAACGTGTTAAAGCAAGTGGTGAAACATTAATAATGCAATATAAATTACCAGAAGCAATAGCAGCTAGAGATGCGTTAGCTAAATGTTTGTATGGTGCTTTATTTGATTGGATTGTACTTCAGGTAATTAAGGATTTAAACTAAGAAAGAATTTTTTGTTTAAAATGATTCTTGAATTTTTACAGGTTAATCACGCTTTACTTAACAAAGATCAAACACCACATACTGGACATTCAATTGGTGTTTTAGATATTTTTGGTTTTGAAGATTTTGGTACACAAAATAGTTTTGAACAATTTTGTATAAACTATGCTAACGAACATTTACAATATTATTTTAATTTGGTAAGTGTAAATTGAATTTTTATTTAACAATTAAAATAATAGTGAAATTTTAAATGAAATTTTAATTAACATAAAAATAAAAAAATTACAGCATGTTTTTAAATATGAACAAAATGAATATAAACGTGAAGGTATCAAATGGAGAGATATTGAATTTATGGATAATTCTGGATGTTTACATTTATTTGAATCAAAACCGACTGGTCTTCTATGTATTTTAGATGATTTATGCAAGTAAGTGATCATAGGCAGTCTCCTTTTTTAAAAACTTTTATTATTAAAATTAATTTTATTCTTTCTCAATTTTATAGCTTTCCAGGGGCAACAAACGAAACATTATTACAAAAATTTAATAGTGTACATAAAGATAATAAATTTTATGAGAAACCTCAACGAAAAGAAAATGCATTTATTATACGTCATTATGCTGGCAAAGTTAAATATCAGGTACAGTAAAAAAAAAATAGTAAAAATTTGTAATCAGAATGTGAATAAAGAAAAAAATTGTTTTCGTTTTAAGGTTGCTGAAATGAGAGAAAAAAATTTAGATTTAATGAGACAAGATATTGTTAGTGTATTAAAAAATTCAAGTATGGCATTTGTTAGAGAATTAGTAGGTGCTGATCCAGTGGCTGTATTCCGTTGGGCAATAATAAGAGCATTTTTTCGTAGCTATTTTGCGTTTCGTAATGCTGGTGTCAAACATAGAAAAGAACGTAATGATTACGCTTTAAATAAAATTCCTGGAAAACATCGATTTCGACAACATAATGATATGATTTTAAGGTTTGTATACACTTGTAACAGTCATTCCTTTATTTTTGTCTAAAAATAAGAAGAAACTAGAAATTTTTGTAAACATACAAATTATTTTTTTTTTATCTATAAAAATTTAAACACAAGAAGTAAAGTAAGGTTTTTTCTAATAAGGTGCTACACTGTTCGTTTCGACAAAAGAAAATTTCAAAAATAAAATAATTTTTGTTTTCTAACAATTAAAAAAAAAAAAAAATAATATGTACTAATATAATTTCTCAATTATACATGTATGTAGTATTTTGTAATAATATTAATAAGAAAATAGTGCATACATTTCATGTAGTTTTTGCTTAATAAAAAAAGGTGGTGTTTTATTTTAGTAATCAAAAGAAACATTTTTCTCTTTACTTTTTTTCGCACAATTAATAACAAAAATTCAAAATTTTTAAAAGAGCAAACATTTTTTTACTTTAGCCATCTAGTGACTGTATCATCAGTAAATCTAACAATAAATAGAATTGCGTAAGTTTTATTAACACAAAACAAAAAATAAAAATAACATCGAAAAATTTTTTTTTGAATTAATTTTGCATGAACATTTTACTAATAATGCAATTTTTTTATTTTACCTTTTTTTTTTAATTTTTTAATGATGTTAATAACCAAAAAAATTAATTTTTATAATTATTTTAATTTTTATTTTTGCGGTTAAAGTAAATTACGTTAATTTTAATCTAATTTCGTTTATTTTATGTTGGTTTTATGTGTTCTTTTTGTCTTTATTTTATTTTTCTTTTGTTTTATATAATTTAGTAAAAAAAGTAATACAATAAATGAATTATCAAATCAAATCTCAAATCAACAACATCATCATAATTATCAGCAGCAACAACAATATCAACAACAGCAATATCAATCTCAACATTTAAATAATTATAATAGAAATACAAAACGTTCATGGTCTAGTATTGCATTTAATAATAAAAATTTTCCAGATGGTAAAATAACATATGAAACAAATAGTAATAGTAATAACAATAATAACAGCAATATTAGTAATAATTCGTCGTCATCATTATCATTATCAAATTCTTTATATCAAAATAATGAGAATCGATTATTTTCAAAGAATTTTTCAAAATTTGAACATTTAAGTCAAGATGTTATGGTTAGAGCATCACAAATTGTTCAGTAAGCAAGCAGTTTTTTTTTTTGTTTACACTTTTTTTTTCAGTTTTTGGTTTTTAGTTTATTTATTTATTTATTTTTTTTATTTTGATTTTTATTTTGTTTTGAAATTATTTAGTTAAATTTCTTTGCTTCCTTATTATTTTGTTTAATTGTGAATTATTTTATATTTTACTTATTTTAGTTTATAAAATAAGAAAAAGAAAATTTCAATTTATAAAAAAATTTTAAAAATAAAATGTAAATAATAGAATTTTGAAATTTCGTTTTCGTACATAGGAAAAATAAATCTTTCCGTCCTAGAGAAAGGCCAAAAAAAGGTTTAAAAAATTTACAAACAGTTAAAATGATGACAGCTGGAACAAATTGTATAAATCAGACTGGTATTAAAACTAGAAAACAGCCATTAACTGTAACTGCACAATTTCAAAATTCATTGAGTGCACTTATGGATACATTAAATCAGGTAAGATATTTTTCAAAAAAATGAAACAAAACAAATAAGAATCCTTCATATTAATTCAAATTCATTTTTATTTTCAAATTCCTGTAGGCAAATCCTTTCTTTATAAGATGTATTAAATCAAATTCGCAAAAGATTCCTAATAAATTTGATGACGCAACGGTTGTTAGACAGGTAGAAAAAAATACATATTTTCGAATATGAAGACAATATGAGTTTTAAAAAAAATGAATTTTTGTTTTTTTTTACTTTCTAGTTAAGATATACGGGTATGTTGGAAACAGTTAGAATACGTCGTGCTGGATATAATGTTCGTTTAACATATGAAGAATTCATACAATTGTATAGAATTCTTTTACCAAAAGGTTTAATTAGTTCACAAAAAGATGTTAAAGATTTTCTAAATACAATGGATTTAAATAAACAACACTATCAGTTAGGTAATTAACTTGAGATTAAAGAAATTATTAAGTTTTTAAGAATAAATAAAATTATAATAATTCAATTAAATTTTTGTTTTTCCTGTAAATATTGTAGGAGCAACAAAAATCTATATGAGAGAATCACAAAAAATGAGATTAGATATAAAATTACATACAAAAATAATTGATAGTATTGTATTAATACAACGATGGTTTCGTGGTATATTACAACGTAGAAGATATTTATTATTACGATCAGCTGCAATTACGATACAATCATATTGGCGTATGTATATGACACAAAAACATTTAAATCATAAAAAGTTACAAGATAATGCTGCTAGTATAATACAAGCCACATGGAAAATGTACAAAACAAAAAGATGGTTTAAAAAATTAAAAATGACAACAATAATATTTCAAGCACATATACGTGGATATTTAGCTAGAGAAAGATATGAAATATTAAAACAAGTAAGACAATAATATATTAGAAATAAATAATTTTTAAAATTATTGTATTTTGTAGAAAATTCAGAAGGAACGTAATCGATTGAGATCAACGCAAAGTTTACCAAATGAAGAAAGGTAAACAAAAATTATTATGTCCTCATTTGAAAAACTAGGATCAATCTTTTTTTTTTTTTATTTTAGAATATTTAAAGAATACTATCAACAAGATGAAATGAAAAGAGCTTTTCAACGACCTCATCATAGTCTTGATTCAAATGTTGACGATACGACTGTATTAAGACGACAACAGCAACAACAACAGTCGATAACAATATCCCATCAAAACATAGATAATAATAGCAGTAGTAGTAGTAGTAGTAGATTTTTAGATTCACAAAATAGTGATGTACTACAAAAGGCAGGAAATCAATTAAGAAGTTTAATGATTTCATCATCATCACCATCACCGACGGCGTCTAGTAATACCAGAAGTTATTCTTGTACAAGCGAAAATTACTTACATCACAAATCACAAATTGATCCATCATCGTTATCATCGTCATCATTGTCGTTATTAACAGCAGCAGCAACAAGATCACAACAACAACAACAATCTTTTCAAACTTTAGTAGAAAATAATGATCGTATTAAAATTTCTACCAAAGATAATGATAATAGATATTATGATGATATTTCAGATATATTTAAAAGGTCTGTAGAAAGAAATTATTTTCACTTACAAATATTATCAGTAATTCATTTCTTTTCTTCCTAAATTACAGAAATGAATCATCAAAACCTCCGGTACGTAGAACTGATTCTGGTCCACCATTACGTTATGATTACGATTATGAAGATATTTCAAATGTTCCTAAAAAAATAATTCCTGATCACACAATAACAACAACAACAACTACTACGATTGTTTCCTCTGGTATTCCTACAGTAGCATACTCACGAAAAGATTATTACAATAATCAACAATTGACTCCATCAGTAAAAGGAAATGAAAATTTCTCAGACATTTTATTATCGCGACGTGATAATATAAATCGAAATAATCCTAGTGATACAATGAATTCTAATAACTATCAAAAACATTATGAAAATATGATGGTGATGAGTTCGTCAGGACAAGATAGTGGCGTTCAGCAACAACAACAACAACAACAGCAACAGAGTTATCATCATCAAAATGTCCATCATCAAAAAAGTTCCTATGCAAAACAGGTGCAATCTCTAGATGAAAGTCATTTAAGTACAGCAACAACAACCAGTTGTCCAATTGCAACACCAAGGGGTAAAGCTGCTGCTTTATTAGGATCGATATCTGAAGATAAAAGTCAACAATATATGTCATTAAGTAATCGTTTACAAAAGCAGCAAGGCCACAAAGGGCGTCGTGTCAAATCAAATTTGAGCGATGACGTAACTACATCAACGACAACCACTTCGAATATAAATACAAGTTCATTATCACATGTTGTGCCAAAATCTAGTATTGAATACATAGCAACGACAACATCATCATGTGATTCATTAAAACGACGTAATTCAGATCCTAGTACAAATAAAGTGCCACTATTGGAAGTTAACAGAGGTAATGATATGTATCAATCAAGTACACAAATCAATATAGCTGGTCATCGTTTTCGAAAGGCAGCACGTATTGGTAAGGCAGAAAAATGTGCTAGCTGCCAAGAGAGCGATGCATTTGTTAATGAAGGACATCGTTGTTTAGATTGTAAAGTACTTGTTCATACGAAATGTATACAAAATGGTGGTGTAAAAACATTGATATGTGAAGCAAAGAGGTCAAAACGTTTACGTAATAAAAATAATGAAAAGTCATATACACCAAATTCAAAATATTCTGGTACAAGAGAATATACAGATTCAACAGATCGTATTATAAGTGATGCGAAAGAATTGAATTTAATGCATGATTTTATAACACAAAAAATTTATAAAATGGATGAAACTGAAGGTGATAAATCATCTGAAGTAGATAGAGTATTCAAACAAGCATTAAGAGCATTTAAAGATAATTTAGTAACACAATATAGTGTTGCACATAAACAAAATTCAGACTCATTAAATATTAAATATCGTGATTTAATTGATAATTTTGGGCAAGTAATGGAAACGTGCTGTGGTAAAAAAGATGATTTTCCATTAACTATGGGTGTTAATGCATTTCGAGGCTTTATGAATGAATTTATGAATTCAAGAGAAAATGAAAAACCAAAAGCCAAACGTAAAAAAGATAAAAAACGTAAAATTGAAGAGCATACAAATTTTAATGGTAAGTAATTAAACGAATTAAACACTTTTATGTTGTAGAAAAAATGCTAATTTTTAATATTTTTTTCTGTAGGTCATACATTCCAATTGACAATTATAAATATTCCAACAGCATGTGAAATATGTCAGTTATTTCTTTTATGGCCTATTGAAAGAGGATTGGTAAGAGCATACATATTTAAATTTTGCAAAAAATTGAAATTTTCTATAAACGTCTATTCTTATTTTGAAATATTATTTACTGTAGGTATGTCAAAACTGCCGACTTACATGTCATAAAAAATGTTATCATAAAGCTTTGAGCTGTAATAAAGTATCACCAACAACACAATCTAATAATAGTAGTAATATTGTTAGTTTTGGTGGATCATCATCAGAACAAAACATGCAAATTGAATCAAAATTATTTGGTGTGCCATTAACTACATTATGTTTAGTCGAAGGATCTAAAATTCCAATACAAATTGAACAGCTAATAACAAAAATTGAAATGTTAGGTTTATATTCAGAGGGTATATATCGTAAGAGTGGTGTTAATTCAAAAATAAAAGAATTAAAAATAAAAATGTCTGAGAATAGTACATTAGGAACAGAAATTGATTATGAATCATATAACGTACATGTATTAGCCAATGTATTAAAATCATTTTTACGTGATATGCCAGAACCATTACTAACATTTGATCGTTACGATGATTTTTTACGTGCATCCGATTTACCAGATACAAATATACGTGTTCAAACATTATTATCGCTTATTAAAAAATTACCACCAGCACATCATTTCCTTTTAGAACGTTTAATTTTTCATTTGGCATTAGTTGCACAACGTGAAAAACATAATCGTATGTCAGCTAGCTCATTAGCAATTGTATTTGCACCATGTGTATTGCGTACAAATCGTTTAGTACCAGCACAAGATAGCCTTAATGATATTGGTCGTCAAACGATGTGTATTGAAACTTTAATAACTCAAAAAATGTTAAATGTTAAAAATACATTAGCAGATATCGATACATTAGATACTGCCGCACATACAGCAACAACAAGATTAAGTACATTACGTAGTTCTAAGGTATTTTCACCAGATGAATTAACAACATCACGTCAGCCACCAATCAATCAAGAATGTGAAACTGAAGAAATGATCTTAGAGGGACACATACAAGAAATTAGAAAAGAAAAGGCATTACTGACATCAACATTACCAAATTTAGTCAGAGCAACATCTGACGATGATCTGTTATCAACTGATCTAGAAGGTGAAGGTGGTAGTTTAGATGATTTAAGTACTGGAGGAAAAGATTGCTGTCATTCATTAATAGAATGTAAAGAATTAAAGGATAGTATTGATTCATCATTAGGAAGTTTAAGTGATAACATTAGTCTTAATCGTAAAACAATAATTGATCAAAATGATCCATCTACAGCATCGACATCAGCATCAAGAGACAATCTACATAATTATGATATTGATTCAGTAGGAGGAAATGATTCAATCGCATTGAGTTATAATTTACGTGATCAAAACATTGATTATATTTCAAGTCCATCACGTCATCAATCATCAACATCATCAATTACAATAGATCAACAACAACAACAGCAACAAGATATTTTATCAAAAATTCAATCGTCGGTGTCATCGTCTGTTCCTTCATATTCGACGCCCAAACAATCATCTATTTCACGTTGGTCCGGTAGTCAACAAAATATAAATTTTTCATCATCAACGTCAGCAGCAGCTGCAGCTGTAGCAGCTGCCGCATATTCAGCAGCAACTGGAAGTTGTTGCAGTATACCGAGTAGCAGTGGCATTCAAATAACAAGTGGTGGCAAACCAATTGCTATACGTAGTATGTCAGGTGGATACGAACAACAACATCATCATTCACACCATCATCATCATCATAATTCACCAAAAATTTTATCAACGCAAAGTTTGATAAATTCCCAACAACTGCAACATCAGCAACAGCATTCAACACTAGGCTTAAATACAACAACAACTATCAGCAATAAAAGCAGTATTAATAAAACTGATGATAATAAATCAAGCAATCGTCAAGGTAAGAAAAAACAAGGAAGTTTAGATGATGAACCAATCATGGTATAAAAACAAATGAAAAAAAAAAAAAAAAAAATACAAAACAACAAAAAAACTAAATATGTAAATGTAAAATATAAGATTCTTTTTTTTTTTAAATAAAGCTTGAATTTAACTTTTAAGTACATTAGAAAAAAAAATTACTATTATTAAAGAAAAAAAAAATGTTGTGGTATTTTGTTGAATGTCATTCAAAGCAAAAGCAAACGTAAGCAAAAAAAGAAAATTAACAAGTTTAAAAAAATGAAATGCAAAAAGAAAAATAATTGAAAGTAAATTAAAGCAAAAATTTAAAAAGTGAATAATGTTAAATATTAAATGTAATTAATTAATTATACCTATTATTAAATAAAATAAATGAAAAAAGATATTATTGTTATATATTACAAAGTAATAATAATAATTAAAAAGAAAACTAACAAAAAAAAGACAAAAAAAGAAAGAAAAAAAAAAAAACATTGTTTCTTAAAAATCAAAATAAAAATTGTTCTAAACATACAATGTCGTATTGTAAGATATACTATATGCATTATTATATTATAACATAAAATAATTAGAAAAAAAAAAAAAAAACAATTGTATTTTTCGTATTTTATTTTTCTTATTTTTTGTATGTATATGTATTTCCTTTTAGTTAAATTTTTTTTAAACGAATTTTCCATATTATCATTTTAATTATCCATTTTTGTCGTGAGTGAATTAGGAAAATAAAAAAATGAATTATCTAGTTTTTTTTTTTTGTATGATCTAGTAAAAAATATTCCAATTAATAAATATAAATTTAAAAAAAATTACGAATTTTATGTTACTTTTCAAAAAAATTAAGAAAAAAATTAAATAGTTTTATTTTTTTTTTTTTTATAATTTGAATTACTGCACGTTTAGTTTTTTTTTTAAGACGATTACTAATGTATTGAATTTAAAAAGGTCACAACTTTTTTTCATTAAGTATAATTATTTAATTTTAAAGTTGTAAAAACAAGAAAATGTGTTCGTATTTGAAAAGCACAAAAATTTATTTTTTTTTCTCCTTTTTTTTTTTTTTTGTACTGAATCTAATTCAAAATTTAAATTAAATGAAAAATAAAAAAATTCTAAAGGACTGACAAACATATTTTGCAATTGTTTTCATTTTTTTTTTTTTTTTTAATGATAAAATATCAAGTGGTATATTATGTATGTAAATTTTAATTTTTATTCCTTTTTTTCTATAACACCTATTATAAATAATTTAATCATTTACATAATTCAATGTACTTACGGAATTTTAATTCAAATGATAATTAAAAGCATTTTTTTTTTTGCATTATTTAAGTAATGAGTATTAAGATTTTTAAATATTAAAAATGAAAATAATAAATTCAAAAAATTTTTAAATAAATAAAATCCGTTTTTTTTTTTTTGTAAAAAATTTTAATTTATACAAAAAAAAAATATTACGATTAAAACTATGAAGATAAATAAATAAAAATGAAATAAAATCAAAAAAATTTTTTTTTGTTATACCATATAAGTACGTATTAAAAATTTCATTTGATACACATTACATGAAATATATGCGTATGAAGCACATTAATAATTCTTAATAATGACGATGTATGTATGTACATATGCATTCATAAATTACATATACATATTTGAATTTACTAATTTATAGTTTCTTATTTTAAAATAAAAAAAAAAAATAAAATATATTACTTTGTATTTAACAAATGTATCATATAAAGGTAAAAATAATATGAAACAAAATAAATAGAGCAATAAAATTTCGACATTTTATTTTAAATTAATTACAAAAATATTTTATTTTATTTTTTTTTTTTTATAATTACTTATAATTTTGTAAGAGAAAATTCGCTCCTTTCTGCATAACATACATAAAACAATTATTAACTAATTTTACTAATATACATACTTTCATATTTACAAAATAATATCATCATTACACACATTTATATTATATATTACACAAATGCATACATATATATTTTTCTTCATCTTAATATGATTTAATATTATTTCTTTTTCTTGTTTTCTTAATTATTGTATAATTAATTTTTAAAGCAAGACATATCCAGCATTATTATTAATTAAAATGAAACGAAAAGAAAACAAAATTAATAAATAAATTAAAATTGTAATGAAAGAAAGAAACAAAAAAATAAAATAAAATAATTCAATCATAATACTCTCATTTAAAAAAAAAAAAAAATTAAATTCATTATCGCAATAACAAAATAAAAATCAAATACAATAAGAAATTGTTATGAAAATAAAAAAGCATATAAATATATAAATACAAACATACATACATATGAGAAAAATATGGATTTAATCGAATCTCTTGTTTTAATTTTAAGTAACACAAAAAAAAACAAATCATATAAAAAAGGAATTTAAAAAAATAAAATAAAAATGAAAAACTACTAAGAAGAAAATAAAAAAAAAAAAGAATAGTTTTTAAAATATTCTTTATAATTATATTTAAATGAATAATAATAAAAAGAAAAAAAAAATTATATTTTTGTGTAAGCGACCAAGTCAATATTTAGGTATCAATATTATTATTATAATTATTATTATTATTTTTATGAATTATTATTATTGATTGATTGATTGATTAATTATTAATTAATTGATTATTATATTAAAGCAAAAAGTAAAAACAAAATACTATATATACATACATAAATATTAAAAAAAAAATATATATATATATATTTTTTTTTTGTGTACAGTTCTTTTACTTTGTTAAATAAAGCAAAAATTAATTTCAAAAGAAAAAGAAAAAAAACAACAAATAATTTTATTCTCATATTCATAACTTACATAATCATAAGCTTTATTCAAACGGTTCTTCTATTATCTTAATAATACAGAATCAACCTCTTGGTTTGGATCAAAAGATTAAATAATTTAGTTTTAAATAGTTTACTATTTTCGGTCATTTGGAAGTAAAAAAAAAAAGACATTAGTTTCCTTCTAGTTTATTTTTATTTAAAAAATGAATTAAATTACATAATTATGAATTTTTTCCTTTAATTTTTCTTTTAAGATTTTTAATTAAAATATTATTTTCAATTTTTTTCTTAGGTTTTTTAATTTCTACTTCATCATCTGATTTCATTTCATTATTACTTGTTATTGAATCCTTATAACGTCTTTTTAATTTTTCTTCAATAAGTTTTTCCATACCTTTTGTTTTCTTAAAATGTGAATCTGATGGATCTATATTAAATAAATGAGATGTGAACAAAGCTTTAAAACGTTCATCATTTGTATTAATTTGAAAATTATCTTCAATTTCAGATTTTTTTGCTGCTTCAATATTTTGTTTTGATTTTTTCAATTGTTTTTTTCGTTTACGTTTTGATTTTGTTTCAGTTTCAGCATCTTGAATTTTTTTCAAACTAAAATGTTGTCTACCATCATCATTATCATCATCTAAAAGTAATTCTAATTCTTTAGTTTTTCGTTCTTCTTCATCATCATCTCTTTCTCGATTTGTAACCTCTTTTCTTTTGGATAATTTTTGTTTAGATTTTTTAGATGGTTCAAAATTACCATTCGCAAATTCTTCAGCAAAATATGGATCAGTCATATCGATACCATCTGGAATATCATCATCAGAACTGTCTTCATTGTCATCACTGCCTTTTAATTTTTTACGTCTTTCTTCCTTTCGTCGTCTGTTTTTCTCTCGTCTTTTTTCTAAAACTTTCTCAATTGGTGTCATATTCGTTTTATCTTTTGCATTCTTTTCATCTTCTTCTTCCGAGTCTTTGTTTTTTGTATCAATTGTCCATGAGCATTCGATTTCGAATTTATTCCTTTTTTGCTCCTCTTCTTTTTTATTTATCTCTTCTAGAAGTTGTTTGTATTTAGATATTGCGTCTTTTGCTTTCGTTTTTCTATTAATTGTCTTTTCTTCAGCATTAGAATCATCCTCAGATTCACCAGAATCTTCGCTATTACTTTTTTCACTGTCATCAACTTTCTCTTCATTTTCTTCTTCACTACTACTGTATGCTACAAAGTTTTTTAAATCAGCCGCATTTATTTCATCTAATTTTCCAGATGAAAGTTTTTCTCCTAATTCTTTGCGTTCAATACTTGTCTCATCCCATGTCAAATCAACTTTAGCTTGCTGCAATGCTGTCGTTGTAAACAATCGAGGTTTATACTTTGATAGATCTGGTAATTCTGTACAAACATCTTTTGGTTCATCATCATCAAACGTTACATCATCTGGTACGAATCTTAAATCAAGTTTTGTTGCTGTACTCTCGTACTCTAATCCATCACATTCTTTATACAATTTATCTGCTGTATCCACAGAATCACATTCAATTACAGCATAATAGTACTTTAATCGGTTCAATTGATATTGACGTAATTTTTCCATATGATAATCATCACCTTCCTCTACATCACTATCTTCGTCTTTAATTAAATCATCTGCCTCCGATTCTGAATCATCATTATCATCACTTTCGTCTGAATTTTTCTCTTGTTTCTTTGTCGTTGCCAATTCTGGTGGACCATTTAATTCCTCTTCAACCATTCTTTGCTTACCAAATTCAGATGGATAAATTTTAACATTTAAAATACTACCACCAGGTGGTAAAAATGAATTGCATAAAACCATAATATCAGAAGCTCGAATTCTGTCCCAATCCATATTACATGCAGCCAAACGATATGTTGATTCATCAGTTCTCGGAGCATCATTATCTAATTCACCCCATACATGTTCAATAAATACTTCATCTTCATCTGAAGATGTTTCTTCATCAGATGAGCTATCTGTCAATAATCTTCCTTCACCACGAGCATAATCAAATTCCGAGTCAACTAATTTCTTCTTTATATCTGTCGGTAAAACTATACCATCATGGCTCAGTTCATCATTTTGATTAGCATCATCATCTAAATCTACTTTAGCTATTTGTTTCTCTTCTTCACGTCTTTCTGCTTCTTCATTTTCTTCGTCAGTTGATGATTCAATATCATAGTATTTTTTCAAATCTTCTGATGATGATTGATCCACTTTTCTACCATATTTGTCTACAGTATATTTAATTTTAAATTTTGAATCATTAAACATAGACTCAAATCTTTTATCAATTTTCACTTTTCTAACATGTTTTGGTAGTTGTTTAAAACGTGGATCATTAATCAAATGTGAAAATCGTGGATCATTCCAAATATCATCCTTCTTTGATGAAGATTCTCCCGAGCTCATTTTGACGTAAATTTTGAAGAAAATATCAGGAAATCTTAATTAAAAATACTAGATAATGTATATTAATGTAGCACGTGTATTTACTTTGAAAATAATTGTTTTTGTAATTGGAGATTGAAGAAATTGTCAAACATACATACAAAACAAACTTTGTTTAGTTTCAGTTTGAATCGAACAAAAACTTGTTGTTGTTTTGACATTTACAATTTACTCTACTACAAACTTCTAGTTTTTTTTTTTTTTAATATCAGCTGATTGCTGATTATATGATAACAAAAATATTTTGGCATGAAATTTGTATTTAATCGTTTCTAACCCCAACATTCTTTTTTAGTAGCAAAATCAAAAAAAAAAAAAAAAAAAAAAAAAAAAAAAAAAGATGGGTACATTTTGAACTTTTTTTCTATTTTCCTTACATTTTTGTTTTAAATTTCCTGCATATATAATTTAATTTTAAAAAATGCTACACATAAGACGTAATGGAGTGAAATTCTTTCTATGCAGGGAATATAACCGAGATGTATTGAAATCAATAAGATTTTCATCGAAATCATCATCAATAACAGAAGTTGAAGGTAAACGAATCAAATTTATAAAAATTTTATCATCTAAAATTTATTTACTTTTTATTTTTGTTCATTAAGAAAATGATAAAACATTTCAAGAAATCACAAATATACGAAGATCTGAAGCAAAACGTAGTATTATTGTCCAAGTAAATTCAGAGAAATCATTTACAGAATTGTATAAGTATTGTTCGAAATTTGGTGAAATTCTAAATGCACATCATTATAAGATACCACATGAAAATTTTCATTATATATTAATTGAATATGAGAATGAGGATGAACTAAATGCAGCTATAGATTCATCATGTTATAATGATGAATTGCCTGGTATACCAGTACGTTCACCATTTTTATGGTTTAGAGCTGGAAAGAATAAAGAGGATAATCTTAAACAAAATAAAAATCAAAATATCAGATTAACTAATGATAAACTATTGAAAACAATAAATGGTACTAGTGATATAAATGATAGTGATTTAAAAGATTTATTACAATGTTGTGAATCACTTGAAGATCAAATACAAATTTTATATAGATCGACACGTTTAAATGAACTTGGTGTTAGATTACGTTATATGGCTGCCAGACAAATTGAAACATCAATATCTGGAATGTTTCCACGTGCTAATGCTCAGCCATTTGGTTCATCAGTTAATGGTTTTGGTAAAATGAGAAGTGATTTAGATTTGGTATTAAGATTAGATGAAGAAAATAAAATGAAATCAGATGAATCTAGACTTGTTTATCATACTAAAGAGAATCTTACAAATGGTAGATCTCAGACACAGCGGCAAATGGAAAGTATTAGTGACATATTGCAATTATTCCTGCCAGGTGTCTGTTCTGTACGACGAATACTTCAAGCTCGTATACCAATCATTAAATTCCATCATGAACATTTAGATTTAGAAGTTGACTTGTCAATGAGTAATTTGTAAGTTTGAGATACTATTTTGTATTGAATTTCCATTTTATTAATTCTTATTTAATTTGTTTTGTTTAAGGAGTGGTGTTTATATGTCAGAATTATTTCATATGTTTGGTCAAATTGATTCACGTGTGCGACCACTTACATTCTGTTTAAGACGTTGGGCACAATCAGTTGGTTTAACAAATCCTGTACCAGGACGATGGATAACAAATTTCTCTTTAACATGTTTAGTTATATTCTTTTTACAACAATTAAAACAACCAATTTTACCTAGTATAAATATATTAACAAAATTAGCAACATCCAATGATATACGAATTACTGAAGATGGTATTAATTGTACTTTCCTACGAAATTATAAACATTTAAAATTTCCAAAAAAGAATGAAACACCAATTAATGAATTATTATTACAATTTTACGAATATTATTCACAATTTGATTTTAATAATCGTGCTATATCATTAAATGAAGGTCGTACAATATTAAAACCAGATCATTCAGCTATATACATTGTAAATCCATTAGAGCAAATATTAAATGTTAGTAAAAATGTTAGCTTTGAAGAATGTGAACGTTTTCGTATTGAAGTACGTAATGCTGCATGGATATTAGAAACAGAAATTGAAAATAATTCGAAATCAAATATGAAACGAACTTTACATGGACAACCATGGGGTTTATTGAATTTATTTCGTACAACTGATAAGGCATTATTACATGCAAATATGTTTTTTAAACCACGTATGGTTGAAGTTAGTGATTTATTCAGTGAGAAAGAAGCAAAACAAGAAAATCAAAAAATTACATACAAAAATCCACAGGTACGTAATCAAATTACAAATATAAAAAATAAAGCAAATTCAGATTTAAAACAAATGCGGATGAATTCTCTACAATCATCAAGTGGCAGTACAAAATCAAAAAGATGATAATCATTAAAAATTTTAATAAAATAATGATCTTGAAAAGTGCTGGTAATGAGAGACAAACAGAAAATTTTATAAATTTGAAAATAAAGACAAAACTATCACAATAACAATTGTAAAAATTGTAAAACGAAAACATGATTTTATTTAAAGTAAATTGAGCCTATAAAAATTTCCTTGTAATAATAATTTTTGTAGGTTTTAAAAATAAAATTTTAAAAAAATTCATTTTTCTTTTTTTTCGAATTTCTCATTATATTTTCAAGTATCAGTTTTTTTAATAGAAAAATCCAAGAAAAAAATCTTTGTTGATTTTTATTTAATTATAGATTTGTTAGTTTCCTTTTCTTTCTTTTTTGTTTTTCTCTTTAAATTAATTTACACACACAAAATAAAATGTTTTTAATATTTTTGTTTGCCTTATTTGTTCCTAATTATGTGATTCATATAAATTTTTGTTTTTCTGTTATAGTATGTTATTACATTTTTATTTTGTTTTAAATATAAATATTTCTACAATTTATTAAATTCTTAATAATTAAAAAAAAATGTTTTTCTTCATCGAATATTTCGATGTGAATTACAAATTTTAAGGAAAATTTAATTTTCCTCTATATATATATATTTTTTTTTCTCATATATGTATATTTATTTTTGTTCTTTTATATTTATCGAATTTATTTTTCGTTTTGTATATCCTTAATTTTAGTTTTTTTAATCAATTATAATATTATTTGATTACACAATAATTATCTTATAAATACATATACATTATACAATACCTACAAACAGAAAGAACGAAGAAAAGAGAAAAAAATCCAGAGAAATACAGAAAAAAAGACGGGAAAGTGTTTTATAAGAATTTTGTTTTTTCTATAGAAAAAGAAAAGGTGATAGAAAATAATGAATTACATAAATGTGCACATTTCTAATTTTTTTTTTTTTTCTAATTGTGGCAAATTCTTATTTTTATTAATTAGGGAAGAATCATTTTTACAGACTTGATTTTTCATTCTTATCAAAGAAAAAAGAGCAAGAAACAATTTTATAACAACAATGATTACATAATATATGATTAGATTATTTTAGTTTTATGTGGCATTTTGTTTTCTATTTTAAAAGAAATAAAAATAAAATAGATAAGTTATTACGTAATACAATATAACAGAAGACATTTATTTTTAGTTTCGTTTTTTTTAATGATGCAATTAATGTATAATAAATAAAATTTTTCTTCTACACGTATGATTTTATCTTCTTTTGTCTTCTGTTAGTAAATCATTTTCATTTTTCTTTTCTTTTTTGAAAAAGAGATCATTTTTTTTTTCATGCACACAAAAAATATAAATGAAAATTTAATATTTGTCTATTTTTAAAAATCATATTATTTAATTAATTTTTGTTTTTAATTTGATTCTACTCTAACTGTTTTTTTAATGACTGATTATATTTTTATGTGTTTTATTATGTAATGAAAAAATATTTTCTCGATTTACCTTCTTTTTTTTTTGTTCAGTTTTGTTTTTCAACTAATAAATTTTTTTTTTTTTATTTAAAAAATTTGTTTTTTCTTTTTAATTTCATCTAAACCATAATTTAAGTCTTAGTGCATCAACACCATTTAAATAATAGCGAAATAATCGTTTATCTCTAACAAAACCTAAATTCTCATATAAACGGAGGGCTGGTATATTTTTCATTTCAGTTTCAAGTACAACTTCATCAGCGTTATCAGCTAACATTGCCTACAAAAGAAAATGAAAGAGAAAAAAGTAAAATAAATACAAACAATTACAAAATGAACAAATTCAATATAAATTTAATTTCAATTTAAATTTACTTCAATTGCTTTCTGTACTAAATTTGTGCCAATTCTTAATTTACGATACTCTTTTTTAACAGCTAACATTGCAATATAACCCCTTTTTACATTCATATGCATATCTAATTTACATACAATTGCACCAACATATTCATTATTATGTGCTGCCAAAAAGCATAATTTTGGCCAATTATATATAAAATAACGATAGGTATATATTGAATATGGTTCAGATAATTCAGTTTGAATTAATCGCATAATATCCTAAAAGGAAAAAAAATTTTTTTTTTTTTATATTAGAAAGGTCGAAGGTATATTTAGAATATGCTAAAATTTCATCTTGTGTACCTGCATTTGCAATTCTGATTCATATTCTTTATATTCAATAATGATATTTGAAGGATCGATTTTGTCTACTGCAGACGTTGATGGTGATGATGATGGTTGTGATGAATTGTCGATTGATTGTGCTTGTGTTTCTATTGATGATTTGGACTCAATTTCCTTTGGCAAAATAATTTGTTCATCATTTTTATCTAAGCAACAATTAATACTAGTATTTGGATTACTATTACTGCTACTACTATTGTTGCTGTTCTTACAATGACTATTGCCTTTTTCATGATTTTCATCGCTATTACTCACCAATTTATTATCATCATTATTATTGTTAGTATTTATATTTTTCATGTTATTGTTGGTTTGACTTTCATGTTCTGTTTCTGTTATTATAATTTTATTACTATCAATATTGTTATCGATTTTCTGACAACTGTTATCACCATCATTACTACCATTTTCATTATTACAACATAAATTCAGTGATGAAATGCTACCACTATCACTTATTTGTTTTTCCAATTTTAAGTGATTTTCTAATTTCTCATTGATATCAATATCATTTTTTTCATTATCATTCAAAATGTTTACATTATTTGAGCTATTTTTTTCTTTTAAATCTACATTAATTGAAACCGTATCTAATGTTACCGCTGTTGTTTCATTATCATTGCTACTAGATGTACAACTATTATTCGATATATTTACATTATTATATTCTTCTTCTAATGCTTCTATTTCTACTGTTACTGTTGTTGTTGATGATTTCGTCATAGATTTATTTTTTGATTTTTTATTATTCTTTTTTGTCAGTCTATTATTTAAATTTTCATGATTTTCATTAGAATTAATATTATGCTGTTTATTGGATCGATCCTGTTTCTGATGTTGTTCAGTTTCATTTACATCTAGCACCTCTGTTAATGATTGCATTTGCTTTGTTGATGATTTATTATAATTTACATTATTTTTCTTTGACTGGGATTTAGATTGCTGCTGCTGTTGTTGCTGCAATTGTTGACTTGATGACGATGCATTATTAACTTTACCATTTCTCATTCCTGACTCATACGATGACGTTGATTTTTTACTTTTACTTTTTGATGCTTCAATGCATCCATTTTCCTTTATATTAGAATTTAATTCTCCATTCATAACATTAATCAATTTTTCATCTTCACCATTTATTTCAGTTAATTTATCAGAATTATCTTTAAATTGTGATTTTGTTTTACAAACGGCAGTTTCAGCTACTACATTTTTAAGTTTTTCTGTTGACATTGATGTCCTTCCTATCGAATGATTATTTTCTTCAGATGTGGATGTGGTGGATAAATGTTGTTGCTGTTGTTGATGTTTTTTATTTCTTGATTTTTTTTTATTTAAACTTTTGACAGATTTTTCCATCATATTAACCTCCTCAACAGCATTCATTATCCTTTATCTAATTTTTCTTGCCTTCTTGATATCTATTTATGGACACGAAAAAAAATATAGAAAATATTGTATAAGAAAAATGTTCTCCCACACTGTTGCAAATGTACATACAATATTACGTACTATGTAAATAGTTTTAAAGATATTTATAATTTTAATATTTTATGGTTTGTGCACTACTTAAAAATTTTCTTCCCAATAATTTCCAGTGAATTTACCTTTTGATAACAATTGAATAAAAACTAAAAACAGAAAAATTTTTCTTTTTATTTATATTTTTTTTTTTTTTTTTGTTAAAGATGAATTTTATTTAATATTGTATTCCTTTAATTATTGAACATTTATATTAATTTTATTATATTTTAATATTTTTGATAAAATTCAAATTTTTTTTTTTTTTTTTTTAGTTAAAATATATGTATGTACATAAGAAAATTTTATTCCTTCTTTTTTAACAATGATTTTCAAAAAACGAGCATTTTTGTGTATATATAATTTTTTTGTTTTTTTGTAGAAGAATTTTTACTGTAAAAAATTTTATCCTTGATTTAATTTTTTTAGTTTTGTGGAATCCTTTATTTAATGTATGAAAAATAATTAATTTGCAAATCTTTGTCAAAAATAAGAATTTCAAATTTTTTTTTTTTGTAAATCGACCAAAAAAATTTTTTTTTGACGTTCGTCAAAGAAAAATGTACTATTGTGAAAAAAAATTGTATTTTTCTTATTTTATAAAAAATATATATACCTATTTAGATAGATACATATATTTTCACAGTGCAATTATCTATAACTATACGTTCGTGTGTATGTTTACTAGGAGTAATGAAGTTTGAATTTTTGCTGGCTGATTGCATTTTTGACAGTTCAATTTCGTATGTTGGTAGCAAATTTTTATTATCAGTCAGTCATACCCTTCAATTCGATTTAACTTAATTGTAGTGACACCTATATCAGTGAAAGGAAATGGAAGTGAAAGAATAATAACGAAATTTGTGTTGTCAAGTTATTTCCTGAATTGAAACAGAAATTGAGTTTTTTTTTTTTTTTTTTTTGAAATAAAAAAAAATCGTAAGTGAGAAAATAAAAATTCTTGATAATTAATATTTGATAATTGATGATTAGTTCACATTCACATTCAATTACTCTACAAAAGTAGCTGGTTTTCCTGAAAATATAATTAAGATGCTCCTGCAGCTAAAACATACATACTAACAGGTAGGAATAAAACACAACATTTTTTTCCAATTTTCAAATACATATTTTATTTTTTTACCTTTTTTCTTTCTTATATTTCTTTGTAAATCCTTTTTTTTTGTATTTTTCTTTTAATTTCTACATACAATTCACTTAAAAACATTGTAAATTTTTTTTTTAATATAATCATTTTCTGTTTTCTGTATATATACTTTTTTATTATGCTAAATATGTCCATTCATTTTTCTAAATTTTTATTTCATACAAAAAACAAAAAAACAACAAATTTTCATGTTTTACAAAAGAAATCAAAATTAAAGTGTGTTAATTTGCTTGTAAACATTAATAATGCGTTTACTACATACATTTAGCCTTATTAGTTCTATAGTTGTGGTATTACAGCATAAATAAGCTAATGCACTATCATTGGTCACATAATTCATATATTGATGTCTATGACAAAATGCCTTACGGCTTATTTCAATATTTTTATTTTATATTTCAAATTGGGTACATTTCTTATTGGCTTATTATCAAAACATTTAATTTAATTAAATTTGATTCAAAAATAATATACCTAATGATCCTTACCAATAACAATCTACTAAATCGTTACTATAAGGACTATGTAATCTCATATAAAAATCTAAGATTAAGTCCTGACTAACGACTAAGTAAACGGTTGTTGATAAGGCCAAATATATTATCTGATTTTGTTTTATTGCTTTTTAACAATTTAGTTCTAAAAAACAAAAAAATTAAAAATCTTAAAATAGTTAAGCATTTTATTCTTTTTATAAAACATCGATTTTTAGCGTAAAAAATTGTTTGTTTTTTTTTTATATGTAACACCAAAAGATTAATAAAAATACTACAAATGCTATAAAATTTTAAAATTCAAATAAATTATCTGTATTTATAGCTACATTATTTATTTGTGTATTTTTGAAATGTAAATAGGCAAAATTGAAAATGCAAATTGGCAGATCAAGTAAAGAATTATAATTATAATTAAAGAATTACAATTTTATTTCATGTTTTTCTTTAAATAAACATTTAAAGTTGATTTATATTTTTCACATATTTTCAAAAAAAAATTTGGTATTAAAAATGTACAAAATTTAAAAAAAAAAAAAAAAACAAAACAAAAAAAACATATTTAGACTTACATATTTTGTAATTGAATTGTGTATAATTTTTTATTATTATTATTTATTGCATTTGCATATACATTTACATACATAATATATTTATAATTTTAAAGGTACATACATTCATTTAATATTAATAATTTTTTTTTTCTTTTCGAATAGATATATAAATTTAATAAATGAATATTATATAAAAAAAAATGTTATATATCAAAATGATTTTTGATTTTTTTTTTTTTTTTTTTTTTTTAATTAATAATAATATGATTATAATATTCATTTGTAATGTGTATTAGTAGAAAAGAAAAGAAATAAATCATGATTATACATTTATTATAATTATGTGATTGTGATGCATATAAGATTGTACATGATAATATGAGCGAATATGTATATTATGTGATGATTGATCTTTTATTTTTTTTTTATTTTATTTTTTCTTTTTTCTTTTCTTTTTTGTTTACATAATTTTCTTATTTGATTGCATCGATCCTTAAATACTATACAATTTTTAATTTTTATCATGAAAAAAATTTATACATTTTCATTATAATATTATATTTTTGATATATTCACATGATAATTAATTTATAAAGTAATAAACAATTTTGTTTTTATATATATTTTATTTTTTTTTCATTTAATGGATTTTATACAGAAATATTTTTAAATTTACTTAAAAACAAAAAATTTAATGAAAACAATAATACATATTAAAAGGAAAATTCATTACGTATATTAATGAGCTTTTATATATCAGTATAATAATTACATACATACATGTACAGGGTTTGTTATTTATAAATTTATTATATTCTACAAGTTTATAATGAAAACAAAAATACAAAAATACAAAAAAAAAAAAAAAAAACAAAAACTAAATAAAACAAACAATAAATAAATTTTAATATTTTGTATATAAATGTATAGTATATATGTAGGTATAATTATTTTTTTTAACATTCAATTTAGCACTCTTATTAATTAGAAAATGTTTTTTGTTTTTTATTTTGTTTCTTTTAAAAAATGTGTGTGATTTTTATTGCCTTCGAATTGTTCTTTCTCGACTTTCTTCACGATGTACACTATGTCTTGGTGGTGATGTATTACCAGTACCTAAACGTGCTTTTCGTGATCTTTTAAATTTTGCCATATCCTCACCAAAAACATCACCAGTCCTTAATGCTGATATTAAATCATCAAATTCACCTTTGCCATTATCACCTTTTGATGGACTTGATTCACAATTACCTGCACCAATGCAATTACCATTCGCAGTCGAATTTAAACCTAAATTTCGAGCAACAGAATTCATAAGTCCTTCTTTATTTTTACGTTCAATTGTGCGTTTCTTTAATTCAGCTTCTTGTTTGGCACGTTTCTCTTCTTCTTCTTGACGTTTACGGAAATTCTCATTATCCTGTCTAGCTTCCATAAATGCAGTTAAAAATGTATCAAATATACCAAAAAATTCATCTGGTTGTACAACTGAACCATCTTCACCAAATAAACGTACGGCACGATCAAATCTAGTTTTCATATCTTGAAATTGATCTTCTAATTCGGCAAAACGTACTGATGCTTGAGCATGAAATTCTCTCATTACGGGTAGAAAACGATCTCCTGGTTGTGGTGGACCAGCACTTCGATGAAATTCAATTTCACGTAATACTTCTGTTAAACCAGTACGTAACATTTGTATATCTTTATCCATTTCACCTAATGATACCTTAGATGCTTCACGTACATGTGGTAAATCTTCATCTAATTTTAATAAATCTTTGAATTTCTTTTCAATTACTTGAACGAGGTAGTGTAATAATGTTGTCCCCTTTAATGAACTTGATTTGGTATCAGCTAAACGATTAAGTGATGCTAAACGAAAACCGGATGCATTACCTCGTGCTCCACGATTCATATAATTACCTTTTTAAAAGAAATATAACGATATAAAAATTAAATTAAAAAATTAACAACCGTTAATATTCGCTGAATGCGCATACCTAAAGCTAGAACTAATTCTAATAATTTTCTTAAACGTCTTGATCTTGCAACTTCTCTTGATGCTTCCATTACACTTGCTATTCGAGGTGAAAGATCATTGACCGTCATCATAAATCGTTTCTTATAATGAAGACTTTTTAATCGTTGTTCATAATGTGGTATTCTATCATATAAAAAGAAAAAAATCAGTGCATTAAAATTTATAGTTACTGATTGAAATTTAAAAGGCTTAATGAAATTATTTCAAGGATATTATAAACTTACTTTGAAATCTCATATAAGAAACGATCGGCTCTAGCTAATGAATCAATATCTTCGCTATGCTCATCTAGTAATGCTCTTTCTTCAGCAGATGGTGTGAATTTTAATAACTGTTCAACCATATCAATTGGTAATTGTTCATTTGAATCCATGGATAAAATAGCTCTATACAAAAATACAAAAAAAAAAAAAATATTTAAGAAAAAGATTAATTTATTACATACGTGTATGTACATATGTGTTAAAAAAAATTTAATCGTATTTCAATTTCATAAATTACTTTGAAATTTCTTCATCGCTCATCTTTAATTTACTCAATAAAATCGTGCAATTTTGCGCTCGTCTACCATCAATTACAGACAGAATTTTTGTTCTTGGTTTACCCATCATTCTTAAATCTTCAATAGAACCGTCATTCTATTAAAAACAATAACAAAAACAAAAAAACAAAAAAAAGAATTAAAAATAGTTAGTGTTTAGTATGTGCAGATTTATACAATATAACATAAAACTATTTTAACATTTACCGATACTCCATTCTTTTGATATGCTGAAAATAATTTATCAATACACTCCAATTCCATAGTATTGTACCATTTTGTATCATCTAATTCACTCCAAACTGTTCCTTGTACTTTGGCATCGGGTAGTTTCGACCAATTGAAACTTTTTAGTGGATTAGCAGGTTGGGGAACATTTTTCTTTGGAACTTCTAATTTTGGAGCAGGAGGTGCTGAAATAGAGAAAAAGCAACATTGCAAATTTTGATAATTTAAAATGAATTTAAAAATTACTTGGTGTCATTGCTGGTGGAGGTGGAGCTCCTGGACAAGGTGGTGGTGGAGGTGGCATAACGAGTGGTGGTGGTGGCGGAGCTGGCTTTGGTGGTGGTGGCGCAGGCGGTGATACTTGTCCATTACATCCCGTTAATCCTGCAACTTTTTGGTCATCTGGTATACTGCCTTCTGTAACTAATCGTTCTAAACGTGTCCTCTCTTGCTGTTCTGTCATTAAACGATGTTGAAGATCCTCGGCCTTCATTTCAGCATTCAAAGCTCTTTGGACCGCTTGTGAATGATTTGCACTTTCTTTTTCTAAACGTTCACGCATTCTAGCCAAACTCGTTTCTAAATCTTCTTTTTCTTGCATCCTCAAGTCAAGCTCCTGCTCTTTTTTCGCTAATTTACCTTGAATTTCAGCATTTTCACGTTCAAGCTCTTCAGCTCGATTTCTTGCTGCTGTTAATTCTTCTTCTTTTACAAGTAACTGAACAATTTCCTTGACATTGATTTTTAATGGTGTAACATCCGGATCATGAATCCTTCGTGATTTCTCTGTTCCTGGAGTTTCTGATTCATTATCACTTTGTACTCGTTCTTCCGTTTGTAAAACAATCTGCTGCACAACTCGATCAAACATTAACCAATGTTGTGTGCATTGTCCTGTAACTAAAGTATGAAAAATTCAAATTATTGTACAATTCTTGTTAAATCGTGTTTTGTGTCAATATGTTTAAAAATAATTTACATGGAAGTAACAGCATATGCTGCATGAGTGATAAAAGATGTGGATATGCAGGTGAATGACTTAATTTTCTTCGTAACAATTCAAACATTGTTGTTGCACTCTTTGTATCTACATGTTCATGATTAAATTTTCGTGCTAATTCTTTTTCATCTTCAGTTCGTACCATTTCAAAGAAATCCTATAAAGTTAAAGTGTAAGTAACGTAATAAATTGTAATTTCTGTTATCATAATCAATTATAAATTCATCATTTAAAATTTACCAAATGACGATCTAAAGTTTCATTCTCATGTTTCCTTAATTTATCAATGACTGGTTGGATACCAAGCATTAAAAATTCATATCTTAAATGTAATCTAAATTCGAGATTTTCTTGTCCTGGTCCATAATTAAGAACAGCATTAATGAATGACATAATTGCCGTTTTGAGATTAACATCATCTCGATAAGCACCTGTCGATCTGTCAAGATCATTGATAATTCCCTATATAAAAAATTTCAAAATAGAAAATTAAGTACACATTTTACATAACACATTTCGTATAGTATGTGCATGTGTAATCGAACACACCTGAAATCGTGTTCTTTCTGCAGCGAATTCTTGAAAATGTAACATAGCTGTTAGAACTTTTTTGTGACCACCAGGCACTAAACATACTGCTCCAAGTATCTCAAGAGCAGCTACTTTTGTTTTAATATTATCAGCAGCTAATGATCTTGCTATTGTATCAATACTTGTCGGATGTGCCAAAACATGCGCTCGTCCCGTCTACAAAATTTATTTAAAATTCCATTTCAAATTTATCCTAAAGGTGAAAATTATAAATTTCGATTTATTTACCGAATTATTCATAAGCGCTTTTATACATCCAATTAAGCTTGTATGTGTTGAACTGTTAGCAACTCGTATATCTAAATTTTGTAAAATGTCCAATAATGCTGGAAGTCCTTGTAATTCAATAAAACGTAATACAAAACTATGTGCTGATGTTCTTAATGCAGTCTTAAGTGCATCCAAAAATGCAGTATGAGTTTCAATTTTTGTATTATATTCATGGCACGGTGAATCCTCTGGATTTGATTTTAATTGTATGGCAATATCTTTTAAACGTTCGATGTAATGTTCTGGTGTTGGTGGTAATGTTATCGATGTTGTATTACCATCAACAATATCTGTTGGTGTTTTACGTGAACAATATATTTGCCATTTCTTTTGTGGTGGAAGACTTAACATAGCTGCTTTATTTGGTGCTGTTAAATCTAATTCTTCAACTAATTCTGCAAATTTTGCATCCAATTCATCAACGGATGGCATCGGTTGTGTTGGTGTAAGTGTTTGTAAAGTAAATGCACCTTCAACAACACAAATTTCAGGTGGCTCATCATCCTAAAGAAATTTCAAAAAAAAAATCAAACGGGATAAAGTGAAAAAAATAAAAATGTTTAGTAATTGTGAAATATTCAGTTATTTAAACATATCTTTTAAATAATTTAAATTTAAAAGTGAAAAGATAAATAATTCTGATACAAAATTTGCAAATCATCACTCAGACTTGCTCAGACTAATTTCAATGTTATCAAATTGTAACAGGTAACATTTCTGAAAATTTCACATTAAAAATATAAAAGTTTTATTTTATTTAATGAAACTTGATTTAGGCAAGTATAAATGCAAGTAAATATATTACAGCATAAAACCAAAAAAAAAAAAAAAAAAAAAAAATTTAACGAAATGAACATCAAATCAGTAGATAACAGTCATCAAATAAAATTAAATACATTTAACGTATACATGTACATAAATACAATCTATAAAAATAATCAAATTTATATTTCCTGATTGTTGTTATATTTTTTACATGTATTACTTTACACCTTCATGTAATTAATGTATAAAAACAAGAAAACAAACGGACAACAATTATCAATGATCTTTATATGTACATATAAAATAAGAGATTGATAAATAAGAGTACATTTTTTGTATATACTTGTAGATAAATGAAATGAGAATGGCGTCAGCGCCAGCATGTCAAAATGGGATTTAAAATTTGATCAATCATTTTTACATGCATATTTAAATGTTTTCATTTTTATTATCTAGATTAATAAACACTTATACATGTACATATGTAAATAAAATCTGAAAGTTTTAGCAAAAATAATACGCGATCAATCATTTCAGTTTTTGTTTATATTTTAGATGAATATACGAGTACATGTAGGTATGAAATATATACACTTTTACAATAGCTCTTGTATAATCAGGGAGGTTAATACCACATGAGCTTCTAGTGGTTACAAAAAATTAAAAAAAAAAAAATAAAAATAAAAAACTTTGAATAAATTTGAAAAGTAAAGGTTAATAAAATATTATTACCAGAATTTTTTAAACGTTAAACAAAATGATCAAATAATACATAATGAACATAATTAAGGCACAAACGTAAATTTCATTTATTCAAAATGTAATCAAATAATTTTATAAGTAAGACTGTACTATATACATATGTACGTCTGTATTTGTATCATACATTTATAAAATAAATGGTTCAATTTTTGTTTATAATTTATTATAAAATCGAAAATAAAAATAATCAACAAAATTGTAAACGTAGATATAAATTCTGTGAAAGTATTTTCTTTATTTTTTTTTTTTTTTTCAAATTTTGTAACATATCAGACATCTATATATGTTCTGTTGATTGGAAGAAAATTTAATGTATTGACATGTAACACGTATTTGTATGTATATTAATGTACTCTATTTAACTGAATGGTTAAAAGCATTCATTATTAAGAAAGTTCACGTATACTATACATAGATCATTTGTAAAATGGTTTGAATATCATTGATCAATGATCGTTTAATTGACTTTTTTTTTTTTTTTAAATGATCGTAAATTGAAATTTATACGCTATTATCATTATCATTATTATTATTATTATAATTACTCTTAGTTATATATTTTAGTTACATTTGTTTTTGTTGATTGATAGAAAAACGAACAAAGTAAATGAAGAAATCTTTTGTTTCTTCCGTTAATATATATTTTACAATAATGATCTCATTTTCGACAATGTTAATAGTAAACATGAAAAAAAAAAATGAAAAAATCGAAAATAACAGTATACTTGCATGTGCAGGAAATATAAATTAAAAAATTTTTAATAACAATTATAAAGGATCTATACTCTGTCCACTAATATTATGGACGTTAAGGTCTTATGGAGATTACTCAATGTGATACCATTTTACATCATTATGTATTGGTATTGAAAAAATTCATCTGATATATAATAAAAGATTTGTAGATTGTGGTAATATTGCTGGTGAAACAGTCTAATTAAAAATTATAAGAGAAGAGAAAAAGGACAGATGAACTCCCATAACACTTTAAGTGCATAATATTAATGGACAAAGTATAAATTAGTCAAAAATGAATATGTAACGTTTTTAATAACAGCATAATGAAATATAAACTGATTTCTAGATTGCGTGTAATTTAAATATATTGAAAGTAAAATTTCATTTAATTTTTAAATTTCGGTTAAATTTTTAATTTTTGTGTCTTTTTAAATAAAAATAACATTTAACGGTACAGACGAAAAAAAAAAAAGAAACGCCTTTATATCACGTTATAATTAGCAATTCATAGTGTTATTATATGTAATCAATATTGGCATGAAAATATAATATCAAATTTCAAAACTACCAAATGTATCCCTATAGAGATTAATTTATAATATTTCATTGCATTTTGACATGTTAAATATTTTATGTTTATTTTTAAAGATGCTCTGTACAAACAGATAAAACTATTTTTAAATTTTCTTTATATTAAAAATTTTTCGGTTCGATATATTTATGCATTCATCTTCAAATGAAAATAAAGAAATATAACTGTTTGTGTACAAATACACAGATTATAAAAAATTGAATACTATATGCTCTGAAATTCATTTTCAATATCATATATTTGTTAAAGCTTAAAAATCTTTGAGTTTTTTTAACAATAAAAATAATAATAAAGGCGATTAGTAAACTTTTTTGTTTTTTTTGAGTCTATTTTTATTTTATTTATCTTTTTCTCATGTTTTTATTGTATTTTTTACTAGCCATATTATTTTCTCAATTATCTTTTATCTTTTCTTTTGAAAAATGAAAAAAAAAATTTATATAGAAAAAAAAAAATCGAATAGGAAAAAATATTTATATTCACTTTTTATTATTATTGTGATTTAAATTGAAATTTTGTTATGTAACATTACATGCATATTATCATTATATTATATTTTATAAATAGGCAAAAAACCAAAAATACGTTCACATATGTATCAACGAACGCAATATTCATGCATTAACGTATACGTAAATAATACATATACGAGTATACATATGTGTAAATTACCGTTATAACAATGCGTGGTAAATAATTAAAAATGATGATCTGATTAAAACATTTTTATCTTTTTAACTATTTTAACCCATCCCATAAGTACTTACTAATATTTATTCATTTATTTTTTTGTATTCTCTTTTTTTCTTTTTTTTTAAATATGATAATTGTACCCATAATTATGAAAGTGGTCTAAGTCAAGATTTTTTAAAAAAATGAGTTTATCACTTCTAAATGAATTCTGCATAATGTTAAAATTACAACCACTATCTGAAGGTTCGTTCATTTTTGACGATATCGTAAAAATTACATTGAATAAATTTAGTTTAAAATAATATGGTGTGAAATAACTGATAAACTCATTTTTTTTTAAATCTCGACTTAGACCACTTTCATAATTATAGGCACAATTGTATCGATCATTTACTTTTAGTTGTTTTCTGTTTTTTTTTTTTTTTTAACATTTGACTTTAATTTTTTTGTCTTTTTTCAAAAAAGAAAATGTTTTTCTTTTCACTCAATTTAACACTTGAATGAATTATAATGATGAATTTATATTTTCCATTAGATATACTCAATTAAGTTTTTCTATTTTTTACATGTACAATATATAATTACTATTATTGAATACCAATCGAAATAATTGTAAATGAATGAATGCATATATTTAGATTTTATATGTTAATGGAAATTAATGTATAGAATGTAATAAAGATAATTTAAGAATTTTCTTTAAATTCTAGTCGTTAAAAAAATTATTTGAAATTTTCTAAAGAATTTTATATGTCCTTGACTATTATTAAAATAATTATTTTTCCCGCTTAAAAT
Source organism: Anthrax anthrax (assembly GCA_963971155.1). Lineage (NCBI taxonomy): Eukaryota > Metazoa > Arthropoda > Insecta > Diptera > Bombyliidae > Anthrax > Anthrax anthrax. The sequence continues at coordinate 5,621,830 of OZ020123.1, forward strand.
GAAAATTTATTTTGTACTTGGCCTTAACATTTTACCACAAAGAAAAGAGAAAATATAAATCTATATGTAATTAATAATCTGAATTAAATGCTTTTTTATTAATGATAAATGATATGTCGGTAAACCATCGTTAAGCATTTTAAATCATTTTTAATTTTGTCTTTTGTGCATGTTCTCTTTTGTTTTTTTTTTTAATATATTTTGTTTGTATGAAATTTTATTACATCTAAAATATTTTAAAATACGTGCACGTATGTATTAACAAAATTTTTGTGCAACTCCCTTATATGTTACGTATTTGTACATATGTATACTGGTAAATGACCTAATTCAATTAAATTTACTTCTCTGTTTTTTTTTTTTGCTTCAATTGAGTGTATATCTACCTACTTAAATACGTTACTTTAACAGAAAATCAAAAAAGAAAAAGAAAAAGAACTGAAAAACCACAAAATAAATTTATTATTAACATTTTATAAAATGTAATACACGTAAGATATTGATTGTCTTTTTTTTCTCTCTTTATTTTTTATATTTCTTGAATATTGCTTGACTTTGTAGATGTTATTTTGTTTTCACAGATTTTTCGATTTTCAATTATCAACAGTAAAATGAAGAAAAAAAAAAAAATAATAATAATATATGAAATTAACTGTATGAAAATAATAAAAAATTGTCTGAATTTCGAAATTGTACATGAAAAACAGACAACTGATATTTGTATAGTGTAAAATGCATGGTGATGTTTTACCTTGAACTATGTGTTTTATACAGGGTCAATAAAATGTGGTATATTTTCTTCTTTTCTATAGATCGTTTCTTTTTTCTATATTAAATTTAATTTCATTTTAGAAAAATAAAAGGAAAAATCTAATTTTTTTTTTTTAAAAGAGTTGCACGAATTCAATATTAAAAAAATCAATTTAAAAAAAAATTTTTTTTTTTGTAAATTTTTTGGAAAAACATTTATGTAATAATATAAATTAAACGTTGAAAATGATAATTACAAAAAAAAAAAAAATTGTGTATCAATAAGGTGAACACGTTCGTGTTATTTTATTTAGGCTTTGAGAAATTTTATGTGCATGTATTTACACACGTACATATATACAGGGTGATTCTTTTTAACACGACACTATTAGTACCACTGTATTCTTTGGACTATTTTGAAACAAAAATTGTATGGCGAGAATTCTAACTGAAGCCTTATTTCGACACTAGAGGGCGTTGAAGATCTTGTGCTTCTTGTTATGAAATATTCCATAACTCACGAACCACTAGATGTAAGTCATTGTTGTATTGGGAAGAGTTATAGTAAACCCTTTGGCCTTTCTATAGATATATTGATCAAGGATCTACGGCTATCGGTTCAAGATTTATTCAAATTCAAAATCAAAAGTTAGAGAAAATTTGACCAATTTTTCGCAATTTCTGGTGACTTTTTAGTCACCCTAATAGAAATTGGTCATACGCATCAAAAACCAAAATCTCTGTATCTATCTTCTCAAGTTTCTCTCCTACATGAAGGTTCTATCTCTTATCAGTTTTTTGTCATTCACCTATAAAAAGGGTATAACAAAGTGCAAAAGTTGTCAGTTAGGGATATTTCTGTCTATACGTATGAAATGGCATGAAATTGGCTTATTTGAGTAATTTTAAAGGTGAATAACGAAAAACTGGTAAGAGTGGTACTAATAGTGTCGCGTTAAAAAGAATTACCCTGTATACTTTTAATTTAAAAAAAAAAAAAAAAAATTCATTTCCCTTATTTGCATGTTTTTATAACACAAAAATTTCAGTTTCATATACAGACAGAAAAGTATAAATAATTATTGCCGTATAAACATGTGTATGAGATATAGAAAACAGAAAGAAAAAATTGACTTAATTTTATTTTATCAGTCATTAAAAATTTTGTTTAAATAAAAATTAAAACGCACAATATCTTTTTTTTTGCATAAATTTTTATGTGTACATTTGATTGTAATTCTGTAAAACAAAACAAAATTCCTGTCACCTTTTTAATGTTTTCTTTTTTTTTTACGATTTTTATTATGTATATTTTGAAATGAAAACCATCTTTTTTTTTGTACGAATATCATTGATATGTTTTCAATAATTTATGAGAAACATTACGATCATATTAAATGGTGACAAATATTATTATTAAGCATGAATGTCTCATGAGATCTTGGTCTCATGTACATATGTATATGTTTGTCCATACAAATATTTTTATGTGGCTTTACCACATACAGGAGAATTTTGTTAAATATATTTGATCGGAGAAAGTGGAAGTATATTCATTGTATTTTCTTTTTTTTTTTTCTTCTTTTATAAATGAATTCGATTTATGAAATCATTTAAAAAAAAAAAAACACAAAAACTCATGTGATTTTGTCAATGAATAATTTCATACACTTGACTCTTTTGGAATTTTTATAACTTTTCTTCTTATATAAAACAAACCAAACTATCATGCCGCAAATGTATAAAAAAAAAAGAAAACTAATAAAATATAATAATTTCAGTATAAAATCAATTTAATGACATCAAAGACAAAAATTTTCCATAATTGAGAATTACATTTTGTTTTATTGAAAAAATGAAAAGAAACAAAAAACAAAAAAAATATTCGTAAGAAAGTGAATTTTTATTATGTACTATAAACTTTATATGTACTATAATGTTTTAAAAATGTTTTATATATTTTGTCGTTTTCGTGTAATCTCAAAAAACTTCAAATTATTTACATATTTTCAATGAAAGAATTTTTTAAAATTTTTTTTTAAAAATTTCATTTACACATATACATGTATTTAAATAAATGAAAGTCTGAAATTTGAAATTTTTAAAATTTCTTTTTATAAAGAATTAAATTAATCCATCAAATTTCAAATTACACGAAGGATAATTACTTAAGGGAAATGAGTGCAATACATAAAGATGTAATAAATTTTATTAAGTAATTTTACATATTACATGTAAACTAACAATTTGGTAATACACGTACTTACATGTATTTCTTAATTTAACGCTCTTTTTTCATTTTTTCAATATTTTGTACACATGTCATTAATTTTCTCATTTCTTTTGTTCAATTCATTTGCTTATTCTTTATTTTACTTTAATTTAAATATAATTAATACAAGATTTAATGACATGTATCATAATAAATTGACAAATTGTAAATATACAAATATTTTAATTCATAAATATTAAAGTAACTACAAGCAATTCAATGTATATTGTTGTTTGTTTATGATTTGATATCTACTGGGTCTATTACCTAACATCATTATTGTATTGTACAGTGTACACGTTAAAGGTGTTAACCTTTATACACAATCAAATTAAAATCTATACATTTGTTTATTTGTTATCGATATAACATGTGTAATAAAGGAATAAAAAAATGTACAAAAATTTAAATATTATTGTAGATATTTTGTAAGATTAAAAACTATATATACTGATTGACAGTTAAATGAATTATATTTGATTAATTACAATAAATCTATGACATACATTGATACAATTATTTGTATTCTATGTCTGTGTTAATCTGAATAAAAAAAAAAAATATCAAATAAAAAATCAAGCAGGTGTTGAATTTTTTTTTTGTTTTCTTGTGTTAAAAGCAAGTATGTATATAATTTGTCTACGATTTAATATTTTGATATGTTTATGAATTGAAAATCATCTACATACATGTTTATAATCATGTGATTATTAATTTGATTAGTTTTTAATCCGAGAAATTGTTATTTCATTTGGAAGTTAAGTATATAATAACTGTCATATTTTTTTTTTTTTTTTTTTTTTTTTGTAATTATTTTATCTCATATTTACATTTAATTAACGATGTATGACAAATGGTGATTTTAATTTATTTCATTTAAAATTCCAACAACATTTTTATAAATAATGAAATTGACTAAAATTTTGAGTTTCGCGCTTAAATCTTTTGTTTTTGTTTTTATGATAATATCGAAACTTTTTTTTAAATTTTTGCACAAAAGACAAGAATTTTTATTTTAAAGCATTAATTAATTATTAAAAAAAAAAAATGCGATATTTACCTGAAAACACCCACACCATCCTCTTTTACCACGAAAGGCTGGCATCTTTTTTTGTTGTTGTGCCCTATAAAATCGATGTAATGGTGTCTCTTTTGGATAGTCTTTATTATTCGTTGTACTAAAATTATAACCTATTATATTATTAATTGTATAATTACTGGATGTTGTTTCTAATTTATTATTTCCTTCGCTATTATTTGTTTGATTATTATTATTATTATTATTATTACAACTATTTATAATTTGCAATTGGTGTTGTTGTTGCTGATTACTAATATTATGTTCATCTGTTTGAATTGTTGTTGGATTTGAATTTTTTTGTTGAAATGTTGTTTGTATACATTGTGGAAGACTATTCCAACAATTAATATCCGGTAAACGTGAACGTAATGCAGCTAAATTAAATCCATTAAAGGCACTACCATACACTGGTGACGATGATGATGATGATGATGATGATGGTGGTTGTTGTGATTGTGAAGTTGCTGATGGATTATTAATATCTGATGTTGATAATGATGATGATGATGATGATGAGTTTTCAGATGAATTTGTAGTGCAATTTATTGGACAACTTGGAAATGTCTGTAAATAAACGACAAAAAAAAATGAAAAATAAATTAGTAGAGATATTTTATTTGATGAAAAACATTTGTTATTATTCATTTTGTTATGGATACATTGAACTTCCTATTTAAAACACTATTCTTTAATCAATTGGTTTTTTTTTTTTCAAACTTTTTTTTTATATACATATATTTGTTAAAGAAATACAAATAATCAAATTTAACTGATTTATTGCAGTCATAAATTGCTTTTTTAATATTTTCGTTTAAAAAAAAATCGAGTTTCTTGTAAAGAATTATATTTCAATCAATCACTTTCGCTCTTTTTGTAGTTCGTTGTTCAACTTTTTGTTTTTTTACATAAAGAAGAAAGATATACAAAATAAATAATAACAAAAAAAAAAAAAAATGGAAAAGAAAATTCTCCGCCCATGACCTTCGTTTTTTTTGATTATTTCATTTTATGCGTGAAATTTGATCATATTTTTTTTATTTTTTTTATTTTTTTTTTTTTAGTTTTATACAATCATACATGTATGCATACAGTATAAAATGTTCTTCATTAAATTTTCACTTTTAATTCCTCCCACATTTCAAAAATGAAAAGAAAAAAAAAAAGAAATAGCAAAAAAAAAAACATCACCATTTAATGATGACGATGTCGATTTCTTCTTTGATAAAAGAAATATGGTGTAACATGTTTGTTGATTAAAATGTAATGTATTACATTTTAATAGCGCATAAATCTTTTGATAGCTATATACTTATGTATGTATATGTAAAAAATTTCTAAAATAATTTAAATTTCTATATTAAACATTAAACTTAAAACATTTATTTTTAGACGTTGTTTTTTTTTTTTTTATATTTAATTTTATTTTCTATAAAATAAAATGGAAAGTTGGAATATTACTTTTTCAATTCATGTGTACATAAACGTATACACATACGAGTATGTATGTACATATAATATTATAATCAATTTAAATTATCTAATAATCTTTGCATTAACAAATCAATACATCTAAAATATAATAACGAAATTTTTTTTATATATATTTTCATTTTTATTAAATTTCTTGAGAAAATGTGTAAATATTTTATTTGAAATTGTTCAAATGCATTAAATAAAAATTCATCAAATACATATGTATATAGTATGTATAGAAAATATATAAAATCTATCATCTATGATATCTATAATTTAAACCTACAAGATGTGCATTTAATGTACATACATATGTGTATGATTATTGCATTTCTATCAATTTCATTTTTATATATAAAAGTATGTATATGCATCGGATGCAAATGAAAATAAATAAATTAGATTTCATGTATTGATTATTATATTAAATGAAATTTAACATAAATGGAAAGTATATTACCTACATATACTCACAAGCAAATGTATGTATATAAATTCATTTCATATAATGTGCACCAGTATATATACATATTTAATATGCTGAATATTAACGAAAAAATAAAAACAAATTATAAAATACAAATTGTAGATGACATACATATTAATTCATATTTACAGTATATTCGTACATATTATTATTTATAGATCCTTGTAAAAATGTATTATATTCAGATCATAATTTATATCTATTTTAAAGATCTATATTTGTCAGTAAGCTGTCAATTTTAATCATAGATACGATATGTACATTAAAATGTGCAATTTTTAAATGGTTAAAGAGAAATTCATTTATTATAAATAAACATAAATAGAAATATCATTTCAAAAAAAAAAACACGTTATTATTTGATATCTTTATTAATTTGTACACTTAGTATACAACTATAAGTCTAATAATTTTAAAAGTGGAATTTCGAATTTTCGGAACAAAAACAAAATAAAAAAAAAAATTTATTCATTTATTAAGACATTTTGTATCTTCGTTTAATGATCATTTTTTCCTTATATGAAGGTGCGTTTATTTGTTATTATTTTATTTTTTAAGATATTGAATGTGAGCGGAATAATTAAAAAAGTATAAGAACGTGACGGAAAAAAAAATTTAAAAAAAAAAAATGTATTTTGTTTTCATCCCAAAATGATACGGTATGTATAGAAGTAAAATAAATTGAAAAAAAAAATTTAAAAAAAAAAAAGGAATTCAGTAAGAGAAGATGTATGATGTCAAAAAAATGATGTTTACTTGAATACACCTCTTTTATTTAGTTTTTTTTTCTTTCCTCTATGATGTACATACACACTATATGTGTTGTTATGTGTATGAATTATACCATATTCATTTACATGTGAGAATAATTTAAATTTTGTAAATTTGTTTTTTTTTTTTTTTCATTTCATTTATAAATTCCTTTATGGTATAAAAACGTGACAATATATAAATTGAAAATGATATGAATCTTTACATAATTATAACGGTTTACATAGTGCATAAAATAAATATATTTTTTATTTTTGAATTTTTGGGATTTTTAAGAAAAGAAAATTTTAAAATTTTCATAAAATAATTTATTTTATTACAATTGTGTACAGTACGCATGTATATACATAAGATTGCGTTTAGTGTATTGCGTATACTATATGTACATAATTCACAATTTCATCATCATTATTATTATTATCATACATAAGATCATCATTATAAAAACTTTTTGAAAATTTCAAGATGTAATTTCATATGTGAACGCTTTTTTGTGGATCCATATAATAATGTGTACCTAGATATGTAGATATTTTGTTTTTTCCATTTTTTTTTTTTTTTTTTTTTGTAATACTTTATGATGATGAATTAAATATCATACAAAATGTGATATGATACCTAGTCATGAACATGATATGAGTAAAAAAAAAAAAAAATTTTTTTTTATAACATTAAACACATGTACATATGTGCCATATGTGTCGTCTTATAATCTTTAACGCATTCAAAATTTTATTTTTGTACATTCGGGTAAAATACTTTGTAAGTTCTTAATGTTTGCAATTTATAATTACGTACAATGTGTGTAATTTTATTTTTATTTTGTCGTTTTATTTAATGACAAAAAACTTAATGTGAATTATGTAGATAATTTTATATGAAAATATATGAAAATACTTATGTATACGTGTAGATATGAAAAAATTTTGAAAGTTTAATTTTCATGATAAAGAAGGTCAAAAAAAATATTATATGACCATGATTGCTATTTTAACTAACATAATTTATGTTAAAAAATAAAGGAAAAAAAAAATAAATAAAACAAAAATATTTAAAATCTTTGTAACCTTCTTATCACCTCTTTTTATAACCAATGTGGTAATTTTGTAAAAGTGTATATACATTTTGATACAATCATAAATTTGAAAAAAAAAGAAAGAAAAACATAAAAAAAAAGCAATACTAAAAAATAATGTTGTAATAGTATAATTTTCTGTACACAATACAAAATTAAAAAAGAATTTTGAAAAAGAATATTTCATTAGAAATATTTCTTAATACGTATCATATCCTAAGATTCTCATAATGTACATAGTACATATGTCTTGAAAACAAACAGTTCTACTCTATTTCTCATTAAATTAAAATATTAATAGCATTTTTAAACTCATTTTATTGTTTTACACTTTCAGTACTATTATGTATAAAACAAAACAAAACAAAAAAAATACACAAAAATTGCAAAATAAGAAATCATATCGACCAAACATTGATTACAGATACAAAAGTGAACAATTTTTTGTTTTTTGTCTTAAATAAAACTCTTCCATGGATTCTTGTTAACATTTTATATGTACGTATATGTTTGTATGTATAAATAATTGACATTTTATCTATTTAAAATCTTGTCTGTATATGCAATATTAAATGCATTTTATATGCATATTTTTAAAACAAAAGCAAATTAGTAATAAAAAAAACAATAAAACCTCAAACAATTTAAATTGAAAAGAGTTTTTTTTTTTTATTGTTGATTCTGTACATTATAGAGTATATTAAAAATATTTTAATTTGCATATCAACTTCATTAATTTTTGCGATGTATCCGACCTTAACATCGTTAAATTCTTATTTCTTTTTTATTATTATTTATTTATTTAACTTAATTCTGTATTTTTATTTCGCTCATGTTTTTTTTTTTTTTTTATCTTGTATTTATAACAAAATACTATAAATTTTCATAGTACTTGTACCCATATGTACATACATACATACATATGTATATGCATGTATTTATATTATTATTATTATTATGTGGTATGTACATTTGATTGTGTTAAACTATTGCACTTTTGTTACTCTTGTTGAACTAAATTTACAAATAAGGTAAACTAGCTTTTTACATACATATTTTGTACACATATACATACATATATGCTTGTATATATACGTAGGTTCCATAATATGAGGTAGCAATTAAACTGTGAATTTTATTTTACATTTTTATCTAGACAATATAAATGTATTTATTATAATAAAAATGACATGAATGAATTGTTTTTTTTTTTTTTTTTTTTACTTTATTTGTATTTGTATGAATTTAATATCAAGTACAAGTTATAAATATACTTTGTATTATATTCACATATACAAATCCTAAGTACTATCTTTATTACATATATTGTTATATAATTACAGAATATATAAATTTTTGTTTATAGTTAAAATTGCTTTTGATCTAAATATTCAATTTAAATTTTAATATGATGACATTTAGCATAAATTTTATGTATGTATATGCGTATAAGAATAAGTAAATTATATTAGTCTATTGTAATTTTGTTTTATTTTTTCTGTTTTAAATACGTTTCATATCATTTTTGTAAAATACAAATGAATATACAAAAAATTCCATTAAATATAAAAACAATAAAATATTTTATTTGATATGCACGATATAAAACTTGATCAACTGAACATATACTCGTATCTATGTACATCTGTGATTGCGTTAAATTGCAAAAATTATTATTATTCTCTTCATCTGTATATGTATATGTAATATTCGTTGACGATTTCATTATACGTATGTATATACATAGTCATCAGATAATATGATTATACTAGTATTAAAATGGAATTATTATACTTTTTTTTTTTATAGAGTATCGCACAATTAAATTTCATAAATGGTAATTAAGTTTAAAATGTATAATAATTTAACGTTAAGTTAATGATTATGTAAAAAAAAGAATAAGAAATAAATCGTTAATTTGCTAATTACATATACGCAATCCCGTAAAATGTACATGTTCATCTTTAGGCCTAATTATTGTGCTATGATATCCATTAAAAAAAAAAAAAAAACAAAAGATAATTTAAATTTAAACAAAAGAATAAATACCAGTTTAGTTGTAATTACAATAATTAATTTTATTTTATTTTTCTTTTTTTCCAAAAGTCAAATTTTTTTTTTTAAAAATAATTTCCCTATGCTTAAAGATCATGCGCTTATGTGAAATATACATACATTTGTGGTTTACATGCGATTGTTTGTTATGTGGTTTAAAAATATTTTTCTCATTTTATTTTTATCAGAAATTGTTTAAATTTTGTAAAGTGATCTTTGGTAAAATTCTGTTTATACAAAATTATTTTCATTTTAAAATGAAAAGCGAAAAACGCATTGAAAAAACATATTAAGAAGAAATGAAAAGAAAAAGCTTAAAAAGGGAAACACAGGTAAAAAAAAGATAAAAAAAAGCCTGCCTGCACATAAAAATGCGGAACGATTGTAAAGGCACTTTAAAAAGAAATTTTTATACATAATTTTGCAATTATATGTTTATATTGTTTTGTGTGGTACAATCAAATGTTACGTACGCTTATTATATTGAACATTTTAATGCACTGTAAAACAACAACTGTAAAACGTAAACAATATCTTTTTTTTTTTTCTTTTCTTTTTTCAATTCTTTGTTTATTATAATGAGATAATGGTGAAATAAATTTTCTAAAACACCTACACAATATTGTATAACACGTAAATAATTGTAAATCTTCATGATATTGTAACTTAAATGAATGTAAAATTTTTGTTTAACCATTTAAAAATGTATACCTTGAATCACGTACATTATTTGAAGGCGAATGAAATTAGAAATTGCAAAAATAACATTAGATTACTTTGTATATGTACTATGTTTATATTTTGTATTTCCTTTCTTGAATTATTTTACGAAAAAGTAATAAAATTTGTAGGATATGGGTAATTTACATGTATGGTATCTATACACAATATTTTAAACATCACAATTGACCGACTTTTTTGACATCAAAAACAAATAAAATCACTTTAACTGTAATGTAATAAAATGCATGAGGGCACTTTGATAACTTAAACAACAGAAATTAGTGAAAATTGTTGTTATGATGAATTTAAAATCAAAAAAACGCTAAGATTTATTAAATACTAATGAAAAACTAATTAATTTGAATTTTTCAATCTTTTTTTTTTTTTGTATCATTTTTAATCTTAAAATTCAATTTGAATTTAAGGACTAAAATTCAGCCATAGGAATCGATTACTGTCCTGGCAAAATGAATATACCAATCAATTAAAAAAACACATATTTTTATTTAAATTCATAAAAACAGTGTACTATACTCCATACACTAACTCGATGCAGTAAAGACCTTATGGAACTATATGTGTCCTTTTTCTTTTCTCGTAATTTCTAATAAGTTCATCTCACGAGTAGTGTTACAACATAATGTAAAGTTTTCATATAATACGAGATGAGTTTTTTAAATATCAATATACCAGTGACGTAAAGTGGTACTACTTTGTATGTCATTCCCATAAGGCCTTAATTGCATCGAATTAATGTATGGAGTATAAAATCAAAGAAATCTGTAGTAAAAATTCTCATTTTTACCTTATAAATAAAATTAGGTCAATTATTTATATTATTATTTATTTATTTTTTTTTTTGAATTTTACAAACTCAATGACTAATAATTGATTATTAAATAAAAAAGTAAAAAATAAATAAAAAATTCAATAAACCAAATATGCTGTATCATTCAAAAAAAAAAAAAATTTAATTAAACGATATACTGAGTATACGTCTTGTACACATTTATCATGTATGTATGTATGTTACAACTTCCATTCATATATACGTTCAATGAATGGACACTTACTGCGGTCATATTTCATTCTCAATAATTGCAATTAGATTTTGATTAGTTTCTCTCTATATAACAACTTTTCAATGTCATCAGTAGTCACATCAACTGAAAATATTCAGGATTTTTTTCTTTTCTTTATTATACATTTTACATACATATGAAATTCATTCATTCGTTATACTGTTTTATACTTTATCAATTTAATACTCGCATAATAAAATCTAATAATGAATTTCTAACTCTCACTAATAAAAAAGTCCAAATATAGTAATTATAATGATAATGAAGATGAAATACCATTAAAATAAATATTGACTTGGCTATATATGAAGATACATACATATGTGTGTATGTTTTTAAGATAAAGTAATCGATGACAATACAGAATTAAATGTAATGTAGATTGTATTACAATATCTCTTATATTTTATTTATTTATTTATTTATTTATTGTCATATGTACATTCCATTGGAAATTTATAATTCCATAATTGATTTTGATTTAGAAAAAAAAAACAAAAAATAATAATTGTGTAAAAAATTATATTTTCAATAGATTTATGTATGTAGGTATTTTGTAGTGTAATAAAGTATGCAACATAATTGTCTATTTGAGTATCTATGAATGGTCATCGATACACCTCTTAGACTATGAGTGCAATACAATGTACAATATCTTTTGCATCTATTGTAAACATCATTATAAAACAACATCAAAGCAAATAATATCAAATATTGATGATGATTGTCAATAACCATAACTAAGTTTATAAATTTAGAGTGTACTTATTTCATAAGTACACAGGTTAAATTATATGGACATGTAATCATCATCCGGTCCTTTTTTTTTCATTATTACATTTTCATATAATAAATTCTCTTCCTCATTTTTTTGTATTTATTTATATCGATTCGGTTTGATTGGAAGTTAATAAATAAAAATAAAAAATATTTAAAAAAAAAAAAGTTGAATAAAATGCACGCCTTTAAATTGAATAAAAAAACCTACTCACCTAAATATAAAAACAAAAAAAAATATTAAATTGTCGAAAGCCTTATAAATTTATACTGTATACACGATGGATACGCATATGAATACATTTGTATTTTAAAAATCAATTTATATACTTTTTATTTATACAAGAAAGTGATACAAAAAAAGTTCATATAAAAGAATTAACATTTAAATACTGTATCTGTACTATGCGGATATTAAACTGATGAAGTGACAGAATAATATTGATGATCATCGTTGATCTTTTGACTTTTTTTTGATTTTTATGCTGGATGTGTTTTTTTTTTTTTCTTATTCTTTTAAAAGTCTTCGATGATGAAGATCACGTCTTAGGTTTGATCTGTTTAATATAATGATCATTATTTATTTATTATATGCTTTCTTTATTTTTACTTTATAACTACAGACAAGATTAAGTCAATTTTTTATATTTTTTTTTTTTGCTTTTGTTTTATTAACTGATTATGTATTAAAAGTTGAATTCAAATATAATGACAATATTGACAGTTTCCTGAATCAGTTGTTAATGCAATGTACATACATACATATATTATAAAGAAAATAAATTTCGCATAATGGATATTTAATATAACAGAAATTGAAAATTAATTTGCAATATAATTGCAATTGTGTATACATTATGTACACTTAAGTACATATTGTTATTTGTTTTGTTTCAATGTCAATTAAAATGATGATGATTGAGAAGTTATCATTATATTCGATTGAAGAGATATTTATTGTATATACATACATACACAAAATGTAAATATTGCATAAGATTGCAATTTGCTTTCAATTAAAAAAAGAAAAAAAAAAAACTTCATAATTATACGTTGTAATCATTAAAAAACAAGAAAAATCAATCACTTTTAGAATTTTGAAAAATATATTTTTGTCCTTTAAACTAATGACAATTATATGTACAATGAACATGATAATGATTGGAATTTTATAATTATTTAGATACCTCTCTGTAGCTTTCTTATTGTTAAGGTAAACGATTTTGAACTACAAATTTGTGTAAATTATGAAGGAAATAATTTTTATTATTTTTTTCATTTTTATTGTTATTTTTGCGATTCATCGATTGACGTCATAATAGCAGCACGTTCTTGTCCAATAAAAACAATTTAAATATACCTATACAATTAAAATGATTTATCATTAAAAAAATACTATTCACAAATACAAAAAAAACGTTATAGTAACATATGGACGACATGTAAAAAGACAAAAAAAAAAAAAAAAAAAAAAAAAAAAAATGATACAATAATTTTTCATAGTTGCATGATTTTCAGTAATGCAATACGAGAATATATCAGTCATAAATCTATATTTACATATGTAAATGTATAGAAATTAGAGACAGACATCCTTGTCAATGACACTTTCAAAAGACAATTGTTCAAAGGTATATGTACCTGTGCACATTATTATATATGTAGGTACCATAAGATATGTAAGTATATGTACATAAAACGTATCTGATACCTACGTGTCATGAATTTCAATTATACAATTTAGAATGTACACATTGTAATACAATGCAATTTCTTTCAAATCTATTTTATGAAGATGCATTTATTAAACATTCATTGCGTTTCATGTACATACAAATGTATGCATTCATATATTCAATTCACTATTATACTCGATTAACAGTTAATTTACGTTTTACATCCAGTACAATTCAAAATGCATTCAAAAACAATAGAAATGTGACGTGTGAATGCATGCAATTTCATTTAAATTCATATAATAACGTACGTATAATAGAATAGAAATCAAAATTATAAAAATATCTCAGTAGATGTCATAATATAATTATTATTACAAAATTAAAAATGATGTTATATGACATGTAATTGTTGTTTTTATTTTGAGAATATGTTAAATCTAGTTTAAAATTTTGAAATTGAAAGAAGAATTAAGAATTTTCTCATACGTACATTTCTTTGTGTCAGTTTTCAATAATTAAATTTATTGCTATATGTGGGAAACATTAAACAAATCGGATATTATGTGAATACAAATATTGAGCGTAAACATACTTAATCGATGGTAAACTGTGCAAGAATATATACATATGTAGGTATATCTAAAATTTTCTTACTTATTTGTATAACAGAAATTCGTTTCAATAATCTTTTTGGTTTTTTTTTTTTTAAATATTAGAAAGATGATGAACATTTTCTTATTTGTACAAAATACGTCACGTTGGATGAATAAATTAAGTTTTGCATTCAAATCATGTTTACAATTAATTTTTTTTACATTTATGATTTTACACATAGAGAGATCATCAAAAACACATGGGTGTGGTAAAAGTTGGAAATGTACATACAGTATCGCCAACAATTCACCGCACTCTCAGCTTGTTTTATTATTATTGGCAAACTTTTCAAAATTTAAAATTCAATCTCAATATTTAATAAATTTAAATAATATAATTTTTCTGTAAATTTTTTATGTATGAGTAAACATCCTAACCAAAAATTGTTTCATATAAACATGTAGAGATTTTAATTTTAATTTTTGAAAAACTAGCCAATAATAACAAATAATGCTAAAGGTGTGGTGACTTTTTGGAGTAACTGTATGTATATCTGTTTTATCTTTTTGAAAAAATTTATTATCATTTATAAAATTTTAAATATGTAATTTTATGAGACCTTTCATAAAAAAAAAGAATGATGAGAAATGATAAAAAAAATTATTATTTTTGTTATTATTAAAGTAAATTGTATGTATACATACATATTTGTATAAAACAAAAAGGTTAAAAAATTATTTTAATTTTAGATATTTATATTCTTTAATAAAAAAAATAAATAAATAAATGTTGTACGTGAAATTTTTTCTTAAAATATCCTAAAAGAATTTGTATTTAAAGAAATGTGAATGCATTTAGATGATGGTTTTATTTTATTAATTTACTAAAGGTGAAATTAAATAAATTATAGTAGATTATTTTAGGTATTATTACACAAAAAAAAAAAAAATTTACATATTTTACGATGTATACGTGATAATTGTCCTTATAATTTTCTCAAAATGATAACAGATCAAAAAGGGGGAAAAAAAAATTATTGAAATTTTATTTGAAGTTTTCCATATAAAACTGTTGTGTATGAAAAAACAAGAAAAATCTAAGAAAAAATGTTTTTATAAAAATATTTCGAAAATATTTTAATATCATCGTAATATTTTTTTTTTTTTATCTCATCTATTTTTTGTTATTGTGATATATCTTAAAATTAATTAATTACTAAATCTTTTAATTAAAGTATTTTATGGTTATACAAAAAAAATTATAGATTAACTTTTTTCTGTTACGCTTTTTTTTTTTGTTTTGTTTTGGGTTTATTTTAAAATTTTATTCCATGGTCCGATATCGTGTTATACAAAAAATCGAAAGAAATAAGAAACAACAAACGATTAAAGATTAGATAAAAATTTAATTAATAGTTGCATACATTATACATATGTGTAAATGCACTCAAATTAATAAGCTTATATATTAAATATATATATGTACTACTTTGGTACTATGTACATATGTAAGGAATTGGATTATCTATTTAAACTTTCCATTTTAATTTGAAACAATAACAAAACAAAAAAAAAACTTCGTTACATAACAATTTAAAAGGAAAAAATAAACAAAAAAAAAACTCTTTCACCTTATTTTTAACTTAGATGATCTAATAAGTAATGAGGTAATAATGAAATGGAGCAATTTAAGACACCCAAAAGCATATGGTCTCCTACATAATTACTCTAGATTATTTTTGTTTTTTGTCTTAAATAAATTGCAAAAAAAAAAAAAAACATGATAATTCGCTTACAACATAAAATTGGGAGAAAAAAAAAATTGCAATTTACAATATCTATTCAACCAGTGTATGAGCGTATGGGCGATATAATTCATGTTATAGTTTTTATCTGTACTTTTAATTATTTGATTTCAATATCTAATTTTATAACTATGGATTGTTTTCTTTTTACTTTTAAATTTAGTAATCAAATTTAATTATCAAACATTTTGCAAATAAAATTTAATTTTTTACGTGCAAAAATTGTACATTATAATATGTTATGTTATTTTTATTTGAATTTTAGCAAATTTATCTATGTATTTGAATTGTTTTTGAAAAAAGAATTAAAAAGATTTATTACATAAACATTCATATAAAATATCCACATAAATAAAATTAAAAAAATCTGTACACAGTGGGTAGTTGTAAAACCGCAAAAAAAAATTTCCAATGGTTTAGTTATATTAAATTATAACACTAAAAAAAAAAAAAAAGTGAATTTTATTTATATTTTGAATTCAAATAAAAAACAATAAAAGTAAAACAATCTCTAAATGATATGCGGAAGTTAAGAATTGTATACAAAAGTGTGCATATAAAATTAAGTTGATAGACAATATTAATAATTATGCACCTTTCAATTTTAAAATGTTTTAATTACAATTTAATCATATAAAGAATAAATTATTAACACGTTTACAAAATTCATGCAATATATTATATTATCTCATGATTTATTGATTATCAAGATTATTTATGTAGACCTACACACATTAAACCACTACACAGATATCATAATTTCTTGAATGTATATTTCTTTAGTATGTAGCCGAGAATAAAAATAATAATTAAATTGTATCACATCAGTGTATTTTTAATTTATCTAATATTTATAATTTTTTTCTCTATGTTTTTTATGAACATAACAAAAGTGATATAGTCATGCATGATATTCATCGTATTTAGCGCATATGTTAGTATATATGTGAACAAATATAGAAAATAAAATAGTACATAGTAGGTGATAGTCACACATTATTTTATATATAAATGTTCGTATGTTCATGTACAGTATCTTAAGAATGCTGTTTGAGCAACTTTACCGTATACGACACATACAGTATTTTTATTATTTAACATTATTTAGATTAAAAATGATGAAGGTGAACATAAAATATTTCTTTTCTTTTTTTTTTTTTTTTTCTAATTCAAATAAATGTGATAATAACATTTAAAAGAAATAATAAATGTACAATCACTACATATATTTATATTTTTATGATTTAAAATTGCATACATTGTGTTAAAATTACATAGACATTATGCAGATTTGTAATAGTGAAGTTCTTTATTTAAAATAAATATATCTTTTGAATTCATGTAGAAACTTACATATAATATTTTTTTTTTTTATATTGTTTATAAAGTAATAGAAAAATCGTGAAAAACGAGGACATCTTAAAATTTTCTGGCATAAAAGATCAATTTTTATTTTATCAGTATACATATGTATGTATGTACAATAACTATGGTATACATATAATAACAAATAAATGTTTAGCAAAAAAATTTTACGAATTGTATAACAATGATGATCCATGATCCTAACCTAAAACAGAAAAAAAAATCGTGTACAAAAAATTTCTTTTACTAAAGAATTACAAAAATAAAGAAAAGAAGGTTAAGCTGTCTTATCATGTTTTTTTTTCTCTGTAAGATGCTATAAGCCAAAAATACAGACTATTGTTATTGCATATTTAAATACTTCTTACATGTACATATATTTCAAATTTAATTCATATAATGACACGATTTATAAAAAAATTTTCTCTATACATTTTATTTTCTAATTTATTGTGCAATATTCGAAACTAAACATTACATAAAATGGTACATTCAAAAAAAAAAAAAATATATATGTTAAATTCCTCATAACCTTTTTTAAATTTAACAAAAAAAAAAGAAAAAAAATTAGAACATGAATAAAAAAAGTTGGTTGAACTATTAAAATTTGTATATGTGTATCTGTATGCATTTATTCAGCAATATTTACGATACAAATGTATAATGCCATTTTTTTTTTTTGTACTTGGTTGCTTCGAAATAGATATTAAACATACATACATACATACATAAATACACACATTAGTACGTATGTACATATATTTAAGATATATGTAGGTGCATACATATAATTTAAACTTATAATACCTATATTGGCTATATTACGTATATTTGTACAGTTGGAAAAAATACATAGAGTAATGGTGTTTGTTATAATTGCAATAATATTATTCATATCACCTACTAATTTTTTGTTAACATTAAAAAAAAAACAAAAATAAATAGACTTTAACATTTTGTCTATGTACTATATATATGCATGTATATATATATAAGAAAATATCACGGATAAATTATGTTATATGTATGAACTTTTCAACGGTACAATATCATTTTATTTGTATCTTGACTTGAATTTAAAAAATAAAATTAAAAATGTTGAATAAATATAAATAAGTTAAAAAAGGTAAAATAAAATAAAAAAAAATACCTAAAATAAAATTAACGACAGTGACGTACTTTTAGTCTTAATAGACAGATTAGATTAGATTATAAAATAGGAATGACATTTACGAAAAAAAAAATAATAATAATAAAATGAACAAAAAAACAAGGTTGACTACTTTTATACACGAATAGTGCACACAAATTCAGTTAAAAACCATATGATTATTATTATATGCAATTTTGATATTTAAAACACTTTTTTTTTACATACACTAAACTTTTAATTTATAAGATAAAATTTGTATTTTTATTAAAATGAAAAATATTTGAATATCATTGTGATATAATTATAAAAGATAAAAAAAAAAATTTTTTTTTCATCTATTGTTTATATCCGTTTGTATGTATGCTGAGGAAAATGGAAAAAAAAAAAATTTATCAAGATTTTTTTTATAAACTTTCAAGAATTTGAACTCAAATATAAATTTATCCTGATTATGCAGAATGTACGTTAACTTTTTATACTAAAATACGATCAGTATATTGTATATGATTTTATATTTTTATATCTATTCGCCTTTTTCTTAAGTAGAAATAATTAATTAATTAATGGTTTGAGTTTAAAAAATACAGTGTGATATTTAAAATTTTATTTTATTTTTTTTTCTACAAAATATAAAAAACCTTGATCTTTGTCATTGTCTCTTTCGGATATCAGCCTAACATTTGCATATGTATACATATGTGTGTGTTAATTGAAAGACATTTAATTTTTTAATTATAATTATATTAATTTAATAATAATAATAAAAAAAATACTTAAATATAATTAAAATGAATTTTAATGTGTCACTGTGTAATCCCATATTTTAAAATAAAAAAGATAAAATACATCTGACTTTTATTGTACTATAGTAATGCGTTTTTATTGTACTAGTAAATGAAATAAAATAAATATAAAAAATTCATATATATAGAATATATTTACTCTTGTCATTTTTCGTAATAATGATGTATGTTTTTAATTAAATTTATTATGCGTAGAATATTTTTCACATTAATTAAAATAATTTATATTTATAAAATTTTTAAAATGGTCGTCACCTAAATAAATTGATTTATTTTGTTTATTTTATTATGATCATTAACATCTTGATACAACACTTTACAACACCTTCATGACAATAAATTGTATATATAAATCAATGTTGGTACATTACGAAAAAAAAAACAAAAAAAAAAACGAAATGCATGCTAGTAGCAATAAAAAAAAATGAATACTCAGAAAACCAATGAATATTTAATAAAACTGGCGAAAATTCAAACACGAAAAAAAATTTCCTCAGTTTTTTTTTTTTTTTTTTTTTTGAAATATTTAATAAAAACCGTCACCGATAGCAAATTGTACTACTACTTGCTCACTAGACTTGCTTATCCAGTGTTCAAGTAATTATGTATAATAATAATTCAAATATCTTGCAAAATTTAGAGAAAAAACAAAAAAAAAATTTAAATCGAAGAAAAACCTTATAAAAATCACTTATCACTGTGTGAAAATTTTTTAGCTAAACGGAGACTCTTAAATCAATAAATTTAAAGCTACAGATACTTTTGTGCATAAAAAGTATTGCGTATTTATGCACAGTCATATATAGATAAAATTGTAAATAATTATAATTTGTCTGATTATCATGATGAATTTATTATAGGACAAATAAAAATGTGATTGTTTAACTGCATGCCATCATATGATGAGAAAAGTATTTTTATTGTTTTTAATTATTATCAAACAATAAACACGAAATTTATATTTTATCAGTAAAATTTTAGAAATTTTTTATCATTTTTTCGTAGAATAACATTTAATATCAATAGATAATGAAAATGTGTACATATAAACACTATGAAATATTGTGTTTGAAAAGAGCATAAACGTTTTCAAGAGCATAAACATCATACATATGAGTTTGAAATTTTTAAATTGGTAATTTTTTTTTTTTTTATTATTATTTTAGAAATAAATGTTATAACAAAAGATAATATAAGGAAAAACAGTGTAATTTTCTTGAATATCTTAATTTGGAATTGTGTACGATTTTATGCAATTTAATGAAAATGTTATGTTGAATATTTTAATTTGAGCCATTTCAAAATTAAAATAAATATTTAAACAACAGTTTGATAAGCTAAAATTACAGGTTGTCTTTAGATTTAATCAAAAAAATAAAATAAAATAAAATGCAAAATTAAATATTATAGTGAAAAATTAAAAGGTCGGGAAATAAGTTAACTGGGTGAAGGTTAATAAATTCTTTGTATATTTACATCATGTAGGTGTTTATCGTATGTATGAAGGGTAATGTTTTCATTATTTTAATGTTTTTATCTGATACAAATAAACATAGTTTAATTACATTTTTATAGTTATAATGATGCTACGGTATCATAAACATGGAATCATTATTTTTGTTTCAATTTAATTGAGTAACAGTAAACTAAAAAAAATAATTTCGAACATGTAATATAGATAGAGAATTAATTTTGAACATGTAATGTAATCATTTCCTTGATTAAAATACCTACAAATGTAGAATCAAGTTGTTATTCAATTTGAAAAAAAATAAATAAATAAATGAAAAAGAAAATGAATAGTCCTTTCTAATTTTAAAAATATTCTTGTAAAAATATGAATTCTTGCAACATACAGATACATATTAAATGATCCAAAAATCATACAACCAAAACCAAAAATGAATGTCTTGCTGTAACATAATACCATACGTAATTCTGTTTTATCTGATCATGTAGACAAACAAATTTATGTATGTACATGATATGTATGTATGTATGTAGATGTATATGTCCAGGTTCACAACTACACAGAGTATATATTATTAAAATTCAAAACTTGTTATGATCTCGTTTATAAAAATAATGTCAATAACCGCGATTTGGTCTGTTTAATTTTTTATTCATCATATATTTATATCTGATGTATGTATGTATCTATACAAAATTTTTATTAAAATTTTTTTTTATTTTATTTTTACCCTTGAAAGAAAACAAATTTATCTTTTAACGCTATAATTCATAATAGAGAAAATATATATGTATGAAAATAAAGAAGCATAAAAAGGAAAAAAATATGAATGATGAACATGTTTAAGAATACGTATTAGCGTGTGGCGCTTAGTGAAAATTAACAAGTAATATGAAATGAAAGTGTCAAAGTTAATCCATGCAAATAAAATATTCCATACAATATTGACACGGTTATGGCATAGTATCTCATTAGAATGTACATACATACAAAAGTACATATGCTATGCAATGAAAATGCTTTAGGCATTCTTTTCTCCACATTAATAATAATAATGAATAAAATTGAAAATGTTATATTGCACATACATACATTTTTCGTTTTTTATTGCTTCCAACTAACATGCAAGCATGCATAATTTAGTAATTTTGAC
This sequence comes from Anthrax anthrax, assembly GCA_963971155.1. Lineage (NCBI taxonomy): Eukaryota > Metazoa > Arthropoda > Insecta > Diptera > Bombyliidae > Anthrax > Anthrax anthrax. The sequence continues at coordinate 5,644,398 of OZ020123.1, forward strand.
TGATTTTGATCTGAAATAAGTATAATGAAATTATATCTACCTATGTGCGTGTTCTTATACGCCCAGTTGGATTTTTCTTAAATTTTCTTTTAATGTAATCGAATTTGATACAATTAAGAATAAATTACTTTTTGAAAATCGTAAATTCATAAAAGTAGTCAGGAAAAGTCAATAAAAGATCCTTGTTTCCTTTTTTTTGTTTTCATTTTCGAAAATTACGATACGCTTTTCAATTTTAGTAAACAAGTATAGTGGGTGAATTGGATATAAAGTATAGATATGTACTTGAATATTTAATTAATATTCAAATCAATTAGAAAAATTTAATATCTATTACTATATAAAATTTTTAATAAAAAAATTTAAAAAAAAATCTAATAGATATTATGTGGCGAAATCAAATCTATAAAATGGCATTGATCATTGGATTCGATTGCAATACGTTATATATGCAATATTGTTTTTTATTTATTTTTTTTTTTTTTTTTGTTGATAAAATAAAATTTAAACCGGTATATATGTAAATACCGCTTATGGTCACATTAAATTGCCAACTGTTGATATATGAAAATAATTTTGTCAGGTTACAATACTTACAATACACATATACATACATATATTGTACATACAGTAAATAGATACCTAGATCTTTTGTGGTTGCGCAAAATTATTTCTGTAAATTTTTTTTTTATCATGCCATATAAGATTATGAAAACACATACACATAATCGTACAAAACCTACAAACAGAATTCTTAGTCTACAATTTCAGACTACATTTCATATGTATACAAAGATATGTGTGATACTAATATATATTGTATAGGTATGTATGAAACATATAAAAATTATTTGGTGCTACTGTCAACATACCCTCAACGTTCAAAACTACCTATATGTTCATATCTACATACATACACATATGTGTATGCCTATAAAATTTCACATACTGTAAACTGTTATTACCGGTGGTTTAGTACATTTTAATGTGCAATACGAAGTTATGCATTTGCAAAAAAAAATAGAAGAAAATTAATAATAATAAAACCAGGAACCGGTTAAAATGAAAGCTTGAATCAACATTGATAAAAATTTTTCAAGTATGTGTATGAAAATATATCTTAAAATGAACATATACCTACATAGTATAGCAATACAGGTAGGTAACAGGTATAAATGGTTTTATTAAGCTTTTATGTATGCGGCTTTTCAACAAATGTATGAAAAAAAATGTTAACATTATAAAAATGCGAAAAATTTTTATTTGCACTTGCACCATTTGATTTCGATAAGGTATGTTTTATTTTGGTTTTAAAATTTAAAAACTGAAATTCATCCAACATTTGCCAATTTAATAAATCAACAAAAAAAAAAAATTTTTTTCTTTTTTTTGACGGTCGACGTTTTATATGTGTACACGTATGGATAGTTATTTATGAATGTCAACTGCAGGTGTATAAGTACATAAAATTATAAAAATATTTTTAAGTACGTTTGTACGTTGTATATACTACAATTGGTAAATTATGAGAAGTGTTTATTTTGCTTGTTATTCATTATTTTTCTTTTAAAGTATAAATTTTTTGTACTCAAAAAAAAAAACAAAAAACAAAAATCTTTCTTTCAATGGGTTAATAAAAAGAAGTATGGCCAAGATCAACAATTTATTAAGCAAAAAAAAAAAAAAAATTTTTTTTTTAATGCTGTCATATGAAATTTTATGTTGTTTACATTCAAGTTCTATGTACATACATACATTGTGTATGTATTTGCGTGTGTAGAAAGTGCAGATTTAAAAGTTTATTAATAATAATAATATTTTTGTATGTTACAAATGAAATATCTTTTTAATCTTTTGAATATATTGCCTATATACGCAAATTAACATATACATATGTATGTATGTATGTTACATATTTTAGTTGCTTGAGGGTCATTAGGGCGTATTAGGAAAAAGTTGTTTTATATTATTCATATAATATCTATGTATTCGTATATGAAAGTTAATAAATATATTTTAATAACATTTATAAATCATAATTTGCAAAATATGAAAACAGAAAAGCACATTAACCTTTTTTTTCCCCCCCGTTTCAAAATTGTTAGGTATTTTGTTGTCTTTTTTTTTTTTTTTTGATTTTAATTCAATAGTTGAATAACATTTTCAACAAAATGCAGAAAATAACATCATATAAAATACACCCACAATATAAAATCAAGGTGGTAATTCTAATTAAAAAATTTATGTACCTACACATTAAAAAAAAATAAAAATTTTTTTTATATGATTGTCGATTTATAATCATGTGAAAAAAAAGAAGAAGTAAAAATTAATTAAAAATGAATGTTTTAATTACAATGAAATAATTTATTAAAATATTGAAATTTCATGCAAAAACAAAAAAAAATCATATTAGAAAGAAAATCTCATTATTATCAAAATGAAATGGTGAAAAGTAAAAGTGCACTCTTATATATATGATTGAAATTTAAAGTATGGTTTCTGTTTAAATAGTTTGAAAAATATCTATCTCTAATAATTATACAGATTTAAGTTTTAAGTAAAAATTTTTATATTCCATACACTAATTCGATGCAGTTAAGACCTAATTGGGAATATGTGTGTCTCTTTTCTTCTCTCATAATTTCTAATAAGATCATCTCACGAGTAGTGTTAAATTTTTGAATTTTAGATGAATTTTTTAAATATCCATATACAGCGATGTAAAATGGTATTATACTTTTTATGTCATTTCCATAAAACCTTAACTGCATCAAATTAGTGTATGGAGTATAGTTGTATAATTATCAAATAAATAAACACGATTCATTTCATTCATTCTTTATAACATATATGTATATACACAAATACGTACATAAGTATACGTATGATACGCAACGAATACAGTCGAATGTAAACAACTTTTTTTTTTTATTTTTTGGAAAAGGATACAATTTACTGTAACTATACATTTTAATGAAAAAGCAATGAAATTGTGTGTCATTACATGCATTAAAACGATTTATTTAATTTCTTCCTGAATAAAAATAAATTCGTATCTTTATATCTACATCTATATAGTAATAAAGTCAATCATATTTTATTATTGCCTTAATAAATATTTCTGTATAATAAATTGAATAAAAAATTTTTTTTTTGTACATATTATTGTTTCAAATAATGAATTGAAAAAATTTTTCTATTCATTTGTTCAAATGTTACATGAAATTATTACTTTCATTATATTTTATTTAAAAAAAAAAAAAAAATTTTGTTTTTTTGTTTTTTATCTTATATTTATATTTTAATTACGTACATGTACATACAATTTTTGTTTTATTAAAAAAAAAAGTATCAAATGCAAAAAGCAATATAATTTGATTACTTTTCATGTCTTTTTTTCGTTATATACATACATTACATACACATATAACTTAAATTTATATCCTTAATTCAGATCATAAAAATTTAAAAAAAATATATATTGTACATATCGCTTGTGTGCATGATGTATATACATTTATATAGCTTTATTTTATCATTTTAATAATCTTTAATAATATTTAATGATTTTTAATGTAGTTTTACATGATGCTGGTTTGTATAATTTTATTATAATTATAAGTTAACTTTGAAGAGATATTGTAAAAATGGCGCCATCACTTATGATTTTCTTTAATCAAATCCTGTCACTTTTAATACTGATTATGCTGTTTTGTACACATTTAAGATGTAAATATTTTAAAAATAAAAAATAAAATAAATAAATAAAATAAAACCAATTTTATAATTTTTATGATTTAATGTTATTTACTACATTGTGTGCACATTTGATATGTGATCATGCAAATAATGATAAATACATATTTATTCGTTTGAACATTTTAATTTCAAATTTGAATTAAATTTTATTTCAATGAATTTTTTGATTATTTCACTTGAATTATTATAACGAATTGTATAAAAAAATTTACTGTGAGTATATTAATAAAGACAGTAATTAAATTTTATCAAAATGTTGCATGTTTGTATTATTTTTCATATGAAATTTTTTGTTTTTTTTGTCAAAATAAATAATGTAAACAAGTAAAAATTCAAAATACTGTTAGAAAAATAGAAATCTTTCTAACGTTAAATGTTAACATTTCATTTACTTAATTTATATAATGTTACTCATAAACAATAAGAATTATAATAAATGAAACGTACATAAATTTGAAATAAATTTGAATGTATTTACTTTATAGATTTTATCAAAATGTCAACAAAAAGGGGCTAAAAAGTGTAATTATGTATGTACACATACAATAAGTCTTAATAATGGGTCTCGCCTTTTTGTCAAAATGATGTTATCTATATATTGTTTGTCACTCAGACGACATAATCTATTTTTTAATATATTAAAAATGTTCTAATATACGTGTATACGTGTTCCAGGTGTACAAAATGCAATTAAACTTTGATAACAAATGTTGAATACTAATCATATGATAATTGAAACTCGCGGTAAAACTTTTGTGTTTTGGTTTTTTTTTCTCTATATATTTTCAATTTTCTTTCTTCTGTTCCATATACGAGCAATGGGTACATTATATGATAAAAAATTTTTCTTTCTTTATGGCCTGCATTTAAAGAAATCAATTTTCAGTACTCATAAAACATATATTAAAAAAAAAAAAAAAAAAAATTCATATTACCGGGTATACAAATAGGTACACATACATACATATATATAATAAATGTATAAGCAATTTTATGAAGTGTATCGTTGTTTACATATAAAATAACAAAGTGTAATAAAATAACAATCACTGTACTCATTTATTTTGTATTACACAAAAATATAATGTAGATGTATGTTAACTTATAAATTATGTATACATAATGTGTACCTTTTGTTTATAATGAAATAGGTCAGGTTGCCAACCTATAATTAGGTCACAAAAGGTTGATAAATTACCTTTTTTTTTTTTTTATATAAAATAAAATGCAGTTAAATGATCCATGTCATATGTACTACTAGGGAAATACTTGCCCTCATATACACATTTTATTCAAGAAAAGAAAGGAGCTTTGTGTAATAATACTTTTAATTTTTAATGAATGAAATTCTTTTACATACATATGTAAAACTGATGAATGTTTTCAAATATCATAAAAATATCTTTTTTGTCAATTTAGAAAAACTTTTACTTACATTTACCACAAAAATTATAAATAAATTAAAAGCACACACATAAATACATAGTGCATATATACAGAATTACTTTTTTCTTATTACACACGAATTTCCATTCACCCTTATCATACACGAATATAAGTAATAAAATTATCATATTTCATTTTTAAATTTTATAGTTTGATTTAATTACAAAAAAGAAAGAATTTAAAAATATGATATTCAAATTCAAATAATCCATATACAATAGTATATGATGTGAAACCCACTCAAAATTCCCATCAGGTGGTCAACTAAAACTAATAAAGAAAACAGATATCAAATTAAAATATTAAATTTTTTTTTTTTTGTTTTTCTTTTTGTAAAATCCATTTTTGGAGTTTTTAATTGGTCATTATTGTTTATCTGGTAGATTCTCAAAGATTTGTAAATGAGGTCAATTACAAATTTTATGTTGTAAAAATATATATAATGAAGAACTTTTACTCTTCGTTAAAGAAAAATGAAATTTTTATTTTCTACAATAACATTATTATCACTACATATGTATATGAAAATGTGTTAAAATGCATAATAATAAAAACAAAATATATCAAATAAAATTTCATATTCATCGATTTCAATTGATTCTATCAATATAATAAAAATGTGTATAATTTTATTTAGAAAGTGAAAAAAAAAAACAAAAGAAAAACAAAAATGTTATACAAATAAAATATATAGTAAATTTCTTATTTCATGAATATAATGTTATAGATCGATTTTATTTTGTTATATTTTAGATTCAAATTTACTGATATTAAAATGATCTCCCTTTCATGAGAAAAAGCCGGTTTACACAAGTTTTACAATAAAAATAATATTAATAATAGCAGATAATAGTTATATTGATGATCAATATTTTATTTTTGTTTTTTTTTTTAACAATTTGTATACTTAAAGTTAACAAAGATTTTGTTTTTTTTTTTTTAAATAAAAATTTCCCTGAATAAAAGAAGAAAACAAAATTATAAATGAAAATAAAAACATTTGTGCTAATTCATGGATTTGATTATATGTAAAAATTACAAACAAATCATTATATGCATAAGTATATAGCTAATCAACTATATAACCAATTTAACAAACATAATTTTGTATGTATACAGGTCATCATAATCACAAAAATTTTTTAGTTAAAAATAGGAAAACAAGGTATAAGCAAATAAAAATGAAAAAAAAAAAAAACAAACAAATACCAAACAAGTAAAGGAAAAAGTCGTCAATTGATGAATCTTGATGAAATCATTAATATGCACACACAATAAGACAAATTATAAAATGTTATACACATTCATATATTTAGTCAATAAAATATAAAACTACAAGAAAAAATAAAATAAAACTACAAGAAGTAAAAATTAAGAAAAATGTCTACAAATGTTTCTTTTTTTTTAGTATTTTAATATTACTAAAATGTGGAAGTAGAATTTCTAATTTGCTTTTTTTTGTTGTTATTTTGAACGTCATCGTTTGTTATAAACTACTATAGTGTGTATTCATTATATGTGCATTTGATGATTTTATTAAAAAATCTATGAATATATTTATACATATATTTAAATATGGAAATTTTCCTAAAAAAGAAAAACAAGAAAAGAAGAAAACCATTCATATTTTATTTTACATTGTACACCTGCTGATACGTTTGAATAATTTCTTTTGTACACATATTCCATCTTATTGGATATATATTCGAATGAATACACGTATGTATGAATTGAAAGTAATTCTTATAATCAATAGGCCGTGGTAGCTCTTGGTTTATACAAAAAGTCAATAAAATGAATTTATCTAATAATAATGATCAGTCATTATACTATAGTCTGTTAACTTGATTGGGTTATAAGATATTGTAATACTTTTCTATTTCTGTATAACACTGTATATTTGAATTGAATTTATCAGTAAAAGTGTTTAAATTGAAAAAAATTTTATTTTTATTTTTATTTTGATTCACCTTTAACCTCTAGTGTTTCTTTCAAATGAAAACATAGTACATTAAGAAAATTATTTGAAAAAAAAAAATATATATTAAAGTGAAACTTTGTATGTAGACATATTTGAAATTGACTTTGTAAAATGCACACACATACATACATCAGATACACAATGTACATACATCAAGTACATAAATAAACATAAATCAGTACAGTTTAAAAAAAAAAAGATGGTAAACAATATTTTTGTTTACATCTTGCTGATTAGCAGCATTGGTAGTAAATATCTTGTGTATACATTTGTGTATTATGTTGTATGTATATATGAAGTTCATACGAGTATAATTTGTTGTTTTTTTTTTTTTTTCAAATAAAAATAAATGAAACATGTCATCTAAAGCAAAAAATATTTTACACTGTATATTTGTGTTTATGTCATTTATTTTTGTTTTAATGATTTATATCCTAATCCTACTTTTATAGTAAAAGTTATTGAAAATTATTGTATGAAGATTTTACTTGTACTTGCATTTTATGTGTTCATTTTTAGGATTAATATTTATTGGCATTAAAAAAATGCATACATACATATTACGAACAATGTCAGTAATGATAAAATTTTTATTTCATTAAAAACAAGTCAATACCTACGAAATAATATGTCTAGGAAAATATTGAAATAAAATGAAATTTCCTATTAAAAATAAATTAATAATAGGATGCATCGTATAATATGCATGAGCATTAAAAATGAACTTTTTATTGTATTTCCGACTGGAACTATATAGCGTGTGTATAATGCGTTCACATATGCTTAAACCTTTAATACAAACAAATGTATGTATGTATGTATGTTGGTATATATTTAATATAACTGACCAACTAATTTAAAATTCTATATTTTTGTTTTTACACTTTCTCTAATTATTATTAAAAATTTGTTTTTTTTTTTCTATGCCAGAGACCTCCATTTGTGTTGTTAATGAATTTGACGGAAGTATATTTAATGTATTATGGTATGTAAAACAAAAGAAACTGTAAGAAGAAAAAACAATTTAACAAAAAAAAAAAAAAACAATGTGAATGTAATATGGTAAACAGTTTAAAAACTCTATACATAAATAGAATAAATTATTATACCTGTTGAAAAAAAAAAGAAAATTAAACGATCATCAGCGTATTCTGTACTACTATACTATTGCTATAAAATCGATCTGTAATCTTTTAATTTTATCTGTTTTTACAACATATTTTAATAGTCTCTTTTTTGTTGGTGTACCATCATCATTTAGTTAGACAAGTTAATTTTCAATTCTAATGAAAAGTTTTAATTTACCTAAGAAAAATCAACGAAAATTTTGTTATCTACTTGACATGGTATAGAAAATAATAAAAAAAATTGTATCAAAGTTATTGAATGAAAATTTTGGTAAAAAGAATAAAGCATAGAAAATTTTCTAGTTTTTTGTCTTTAATCATTATTTTTGATTTAAACATAATTTTTTTAATTAAAAAAACAAAAAATTGTTACATGAAATTAAAATATCATGTACAATCGATTTTATTAGCGCTTGACATGCATTCAAAATCTAATTTAGAAATTTTAATTGATTTTTGATTTTCTTTTGTTTTTATTTTTTGAAAGTTCGTTTAGCACCTTTTTTGGTTTTTTCTTTTCTAATTATTAATTCCTTTTAATTAGATTGATTTTACACTTTATAATTTAAATGACTGTGTCAAAATTTTCTAAACTATGCCCGTGTGTCACTGTTAATCAGTCATATCTAAATGCAAAAAAAAAAAAAAAAAACAACCAAAAAGTGAATAAAAATCTAGATTTAAAAGTAATTAGTGCATACAAAATTGAATATGTAATTGAATGATTTGTATTTGAAATGATTTCAAGTTCTATATAATAGACAAATCTAACTAAAAACTATAAAATTTTTGCTTAATTATTTAATTGTTGGAATATTCGGAAATTTTTAAATCATTTTGGAATCTTTGTATGATCATAAATTTTCTCTTTTCTTCAATTTAATGATTATTCTTCAACATTTTTTTTTTTTTTAACGATTACATAAATTGTATGTTGAGGAAGTACAAATACGAAATTCCACTTGATCGCCATAATAAATAAATGATAAATAATAAATCACATTATACCAATAAAGTCATCCTATAATAGTATTATGGAAAAGTATTTAGATTGTTGTACATAGATTTCATTAAATTCACTTGATAATATGGAATAAATGACATAATACATACATCACATAGTGACATAACTATTAGAAGTAATAAATGATTCAAATCATTTAAAAATAGAGGAAATTAAAAATGAAAATTTCCCGTAGTGCATTATATGTAATGGTAATAGTACACATGTACATACATGTTACACTTGTTGTTATCTCATCGTCAATACCATTTACATCAGTTATGGATATACAATTTTCCTGATTACATTTGAACAGTTTTCACGAAAACAAAATAAAATACGAGAAAAATAATATAAAACAATTGATTAATGATTTAATTAACAGACGTTTTTTTTTTACAGAATATTTTAAAAAATTTTATTCATTTTTCGTGTTGCATGTTGTACAAATAATGTTTACATTTTTATATCTTATAATTTAAACATTTTCACTACAGACCTTATGGGAGTATATGTGTCTTTTTTCTTTTCTCATAATTTCTCATAAGAGCATTTCACGAGCAGAGTTACCATAATTCTCAAAGTTCTCATACAATATGAGGTGAGCTTTTTAAACATCAATATATAATGATGTAAAGTGATGTAAAGTGAAGTGAAGTGAAGTAAAGTGACTTTTCGTAGTTTCCATAAGGCATGCAGTGAAAATATTTAAAGTACAAAGTATAGAAAATTTGAATTTATACAACCGCATAGAGTTAGACTTTGGTGAATTATTTAAAATAAAATAAATTTTTATAACTGATTCAAAATTGATTGTAAATTGCTACTAAAGATAAAAAAGTACTTGCGGTATGAGCATACATTCTATTGTTAAATTGATATTTAGTTTACAATAAATATCATATTAATTAATAACATTTTTAAAAAGGCATTGATTTAACTGCAAAAAAAAAAAAACAAATTCCAATTGAATACCACATCTATGATTATTTAAAAAAAAAAAAACTGAATATTTAAATAATCGACGGTATCGATTATATGTACATTCATCAATTGAAATGTAAAAAAAAAATTTTTTTTAGTTTTAATAATAAATTATACATGAAGCATGCAAAAAAATTTTCTTTTTAATTTGCAAATGAAAAAAAAAAAAAATTGAAAATCATTAAGTATTCATTCTTTAAACCCATGGAGAAATTAAGCAACAATATGAAGTTTTTTTTTATCGCTTAATAATTCAAATGCTTAGAGAATGATTATTAATATTATAATTTTTTGCTTGTATATCATAATCAATTTTCTTTGGATTTCAAATAACAATCAATTTTACTTTACTTTACTCCATTATAATAATACCACAACTGATCCAGATACCACACCTCATTAAATCCAATCAAAAGCATAATAATGAAAAAATATAAAAAGAATGAAAAAAAAAAAAAAACAAAATATCTTGCGAAAAAATATGAAAATTAATTTTTGATTTATTTTTACCATAGATTTTGTTGATGGCCGCACGGCACTTGTTGAGTTTTGTATTTTTTAACATATTGTAATCATAAATTTCATTGAATAATTATTTTTCTCTTTGTTAATACGTACGTAAAATGTAGTTAATAATTTTTGAATTACGCAAAAATCTACTGTTTAATTAAAATTTTTTTTTTTTAAAAAATTAAGTGATTCTTTTTGTTTTTTTTTTCTTTTTTTTTTAATCAAAAAATTCATATTGCAGTAAGTACAATTTTTTATATGAATTACATTGCATTTATACAGAAAATCTGATTGTATTTATGATGCAAAAAAAAATTAAGAGCAAAAATCGAGCTACTCGTATACACACTTATTAATAGAACGTTCAATACAAAATAAAAAAAACTGATGATTATTATTTTCTTTTTTTATTTATATTTTATTATGGCACGCAAATTTGTAAAGGTCTATTTAACAGACGAATGCGTAATTATTAGCTAATCAATTGATGAGATATTCGTTATACTCTGTCCACTAATTATTATGCACTTAAGGTTTTATGGAAATTACTTAAAGTGGTACCATTTTACATCACTATGTATTGATATTCAAAAAATTAATCGGATATATAATAAAAGATTTTTGGATTGTGGTAATACTGCTCGTGAAATAGTCTAATTAGAAATTATAAGAAAAGAAAAAAGACATACGTACTTCCATAACAGCTTAAGCGCATAATATTAGTGGACAGAGTATAAATCATTACAGAATGCAATGATAAGTTATTGTAAGCCCATAACGTATAGAATGTTATGTAAAGAAATTATACTTTGCAATTTTTTAATTTTTTTTTTTAATTAACAAAAATAATAAACTACATATATTTGATGGCTTGATGTACCTATATCATATAAAAAATTTCAAAATATAAATTTAAAGTGATATTTTAATGTATTGAAAATTGAAAAATAAAACAAAATTAATTTCTTATAGATAATTAATTTTCAATTTTAATTTAATTCTCTGGATTTTATAATTTTAAGAATATAATTAAATATTTTAGAAATCAATTATATCATCATTAACAGTCAAATACATGATGGAATAATTGTTTATTGTTTTTAAATAATTATAAAATTTTATTTATTTTTTACACATTTAAAAAAAAACTGATTAATTAAAAAAAAAAAATGAAAATTGCATGCAAACGTTGAAATAATAATAATATGATCGAGATGCATGCAAAGTATACTATATAATGTATACGTACGCATTCAAGGGAAAATTATAGTTTTACTTCTAAATATAATAACTCAGTTTGTTTTTTATTATGTAATAAAACAAGAAAAAAAAAAGAGAGAAAAACAAAATTAATTTATTACATTTCAATTTTCAATTCAATTTTATTTTAATTGAAATTTTATTTTTATTTAAATGTTACATATACATATGCGTTCTGAAATATTCCTTTGTACATTATTATATTTACGTTCGATTTCATTGATCGTACATTAACCTTTGACATGATCAATAACTATACTATACTATAATATAAAACAGCGGTTGTATAATTTATCACTTTTATTACAATAAACTAATTTTTTTTTTTTAATAATAATTATTAAACTATAAAATAATAGATAAATTTAATACAGAAAATAAGGGGGGAAGGGGCAAATAAAATTTTTTATTTTTGTATAATCGATTCAATATAATGAATCTAAAATATCATTGACACTAAACATGCATCAGGTGAATTTTATTCTTAGATTAGGCATACCCATTTTTCTGTTTAAGATCATTTGATTTCTCAGGTTATAAGGCGCCAAAATTTGTGTACTTACAAATATTTGTATTTTTTGTAAAAGAAAAAACTCAGTTTGTCATTTAATTTATTTCTAAATGGCAGTTATAAAGTGGGTGAATAAAATATATTTTAATTCAATGTAGGCGTAAGTATAAGAAATTAAAATAAACAAAATCTATAGTTTCATTTTATTTTCAAAATACATAGTGCCGAAACATAATACAGTGAACTATGGGAAAAAATTGAAAAAAGAAAAAAAAAAAAAAATTAAAGTAAAAATATGCACTTTTACAAGTTGAAATTCAATCCATATACAAAAATGTTATAATACAAATATTATCATAAATCTGTATTTATTTTATATCAATTTCACAGGTGATTTAAAGATTACATAAATTTCATGATCAATTTTCAAACCAAGGCAATATAAATATAAAAATTTATTCTAAGATTAAAAAACAAAGCAGATCGTGCATACAAATATCTTAATATTGATTAACATGATTACATATGTATGTTTCAATTGCAAGCTACTCTGTGAGTTATACTAAAATAGAGAAAAATATTTACATATTTTATAATATTCAGTTGCACACACACACACACGCAATTCGTAATTTTATTCTTTATTTAATTAAATGATTGCGTTAAAATATGTATATTCAATGCAATTAGAACTGAAGACTTTATAAAATAAACACGTAACATTTATTTTAATTTAGATATCTATAACGGTACAAAGATACCTGTTTTCTGATAAATTCTACATATTTTACTAGGAGCGAAATTTTCTTTTTTTTTTTTTTTTTTTTTTGGGGGGGATTTTAAATTAATATTAATTAGAATTCCTAAAATCTAAAATCAGATACCTAATTATTTATGATTTTTCTTATATCACCTACACAAAATTTCAAATTTAACGGAACTTCAATTTATTATTTGTAATTCAATATAAAATCAATGATTTTATCATTGCATTAAAAACAATTTAAACATTTTAATACATAAGTACCTATATAGGTGAATGTTGTAATAAAAATCGTAATTTTATTTTTTTCTTGGAATTTTGAAAGTACAAAATAAAAAAAAAATGAAAAAAATAAAAAAATTGAAATTAACCTTAATTACACAATTCAATAGATAAACTTTAAGAGTGATAAAATTTTATACATTTAAAATGAAAATTATTATTTTATTGAGAGTATCTAGGTATATGTTCAGTCATTTAACTTTTTCTAAGAACATTGAAAATGCTATAAAATGTATATCATCATTTAGTATTTATACTTTCGTACAAAGTCATTAATTTTTTTTAGTTTTTCATTCTTTTACTTTTATTCAATTCTTCATTTACCTTTACAGATTTAAAATTTTTTTAATAAATCAAATTTTAAGCATCTACGTGTGCTTAATATAGTATGAATTTGTGGCTTTTATAGAAAATTTTAGTTTTACAGTATTATTGATTGACTTACAAGAAAATTTCATTAGATATTTTTCTTCATTAAATTAACTTTTTGTTTCCTATATAGCTTAAGAATAAATATGAGTACCAACATATATTCATGTATAATAGTGAACATTAATGATATTAGGTGTGAACGTATTCTCAATTAAATATATTTATATCTTTTTCTTAAATATAATTTCTTTAATTAAATGCCTTTTGGGTATATGTAGATACTACAGATCTTCTAAAATACATTTTGAACTAAGAAATAAAACTAAAAATAAAATTGACAAAACACCACAAATATTACAATAAATATAGGTATATTGCTCACATCTTCACAGTTATTTCATTTAACGCATTCAATAATTACTTATAATTATTATCTTATCTAGATAATACTTAGCTGTTTGAGGCAACTGTAATTTATAAATTGGATTTGAAAGTTAAAAGATTTACAATTGTATGAAATCAGTAAAAGTACGGCAATGTATAGAATCAATTTAATTACGATATAATAATAATAATAATTGTATATGTGGCCTTTCAACAAACAGCAGTAAACTAATGTGTGAATCCAAAATTTAATAAATCATTGAACTTTAAAGAAATTATTATCATTTTTTATTTTCATCAGATAATTGTTCAACTATTCATTCTAAAAATTAATATTTTTCAATTTTTTTTTTTTTTCTATAATTCTCTTTGATTTTTTATAATGTAAATTTCAAACTGAGTTTTATCGATTAAAAAAAAATAAAATCAATTTTCTAATCTAAATCGTGAGAAAATTTTGGTAAAATTTTCAAGTAAAATTTTTATCTAATGTTGTATATTTAAAAAAAAAAATTAGAAAAATAATATTTTTGTTGAACTGTGAAAGATTTAAATTTCATGTTCACACCTGAAGACAAATTTTTCTCTTACTATATCATTAAATCAATTTTACGTGTGCATAAATACGTGCATACATACATACATGTATGAAATACATACATAGACGAGTTTATTATCAAATAATTTAAATCCTAATTCACACAATGTAACACCTGACTGATCATTACATACCTACATGAATTAAATAATAGCCAAGAGGCTTTTAAATATAATATCTACTATGTATATGTATATTAATGCTTCCTTGATATTATTTAACTTTTATTTTTACACGATCTGTAGCTTGTACTCTAAATTGTGTAGGTTTTAAATATCATTCCTAAATCATCAAGATTTTCAGAATTTAAAATTTCATTTTTTTACCAAATTTCATGTTTGATGCTGTAAAGAGCCCTAAAATGAAATTCTTTTACTTAGTAACGGAATTTTACCCTTTTGTTAAAAAAAAAAAATAAATAAATCTTCGATGTTGTTCATTCATCACTTTTTTTTTTCAAAAGAGTATGCATATGTAGCTTATACAATTTACATTAAATTTACAAGATTGCATAATAAATGTCAGGATAATTTTTCTTTTTAATACTTTTAATACAAGTATACAACATTTGCATAACAAAAAAAAAAAAAA
Organism: Anthrax anthrax; assembly: GCA_963971155.1. Classification (NCBI taxonomy): domain Eukaryota; kingdom Metazoa; phylum Arthropoda; class Insecta; order Diptera; family Bombyliidae; genus Anthrax; species Anthrax anthrax. The sequence goes on from OZ020123.1 coordinate 5,659,972, forward strand.
AATTTGAAGAAAACAAATTGGTAAAACAAGATGAAAATTATTATGTGAAATTACTTAAACGAGATACTTAGGTATATGTGACAAATGACAAACAAGATTTTTTTTTTGTATTCATGTAATGTTACTTAGTTGCAAATTTTATATATATTTAAATGAATATGATTTTAAGAGTTGAAAAACTGGAATTTGCAGATGATTCATATACATATTTTTTTTTTTTTTTTTTTTTTCTTTTTTTGTTGCACATCTATTTGCATAGATACATATAATGTACATGCATTCAAATATATATATAAGACATCATTACTTCATAAGTATATAGATACAAAGTTTAATATAAGTACATTTTAAACAATTGACACACATATCAATTTTAAAAAAATTTGAAATAAAAAGAAAACACAAAAATATAATTGAATAACAGGAAGAGGAAGAATATAAAATAGGAATTTTATTCAAAAATTTATGCAAAAATATTAAATAAAATATAAATAAATCAAGATTGTGTATATGCATATATGTACGTGTATTTGTTACAGATAAAATTTCAAAGTATTAATTTGAAAAATGTGAAATAATAAGAGCATGAATTTTATGTCATGTTTTATGTCTATTAATTTTATAAATGTTAAGTAATATTTTGCTTTTATTTTCTTATTTCATTTTGATTTATTGATCGATTTATGAAAAATAAACACATATTATACGTATACATACATATGTATACGTTGCACTTAAGTTAGTTGAATGAATAATAAATATTTTGATTTTTGATATTTAAGTGCAGATTTGTGTACATACAAATTCATGTTGTTTGTATATATAGTGCGTATTCTTCAATTATTTTACCTGACTACCCCATATACCTATATATGTACATACATATATATGCGTTATAAGTTATAATACACGCACATTTACCATGAGATATACAATGCATTATACTGACTTGAGTGATAGAGAAAATTTGATTTATCAATTAAATTGACTTCATTTTTTTTTTTTTTCAATTGAAAATTATGTCAAATATGGTAAATTGATCATTAATTTAATAATATTTTAAATAAAAAGGAAGAATCATACATGCTGCTTGCTACCTTCGCATATGTATATGAAATATGTTTGGCTTTTAAAAAATTAAAGTAATAAGAAGAAAAAAAAAAAACGGAAATTAATTGAATGATAAATGAATTATGTATGCAATTACAATAAAATGTAATCACATTAAAATAAAGCAAATTATACACATACTTTGTATACTTATACTTGCTTATACTTTGAGACAATGAAACTTCATGAAATTTTATACAGAATATTTAATGAAAATTAATTAGATTTTTACTTGTATTAAATACAATTACAATTAATTTCGTTTTTAAGAATCTATTTTTAAAGATTTATTTTACGTTGATATGCATAATAACTTTTCTAAGACTTTTTTTTCGGTTTTTTTTCTTTAAACTTACCAAATTCCATTTTTCCATTAAAACATTTATTTGACTTTTAGTTCCCATTTCGTCCTTTTTATTATTTTTCCAGATTTAAAAATTTTTTATTTTTCCAAATTTAAAATTTTTTTATTTTTTAATTTTAAATTTTAATTAAATGTAAGATATAAATTCAAAAAATAATTTTTCCAATCACATTAGTTTTTTAATTCTATGTTTTTCTCCTTTTTTGTTTTTTTATTATTTTAAGAACATTATCGAAAAATTTAAATCAACACATATGAATTACATATAAAATCAATAAAAATTTTTTTATTTAAAAATAACAATTCCTTATACTTTTATTTCCACAGTTTAACAAAAAAAAAAAAAATTACATATTTTCACATATTACGATAATTATTTTGAGAATTCACAATGTGAATAACCGACACAGAGTCATGAACATTTAAAAAAAAAATTTCAAATATTCAAATAAAAAAAAATAAAAAAAAATATGAAAAAATAATTCAAGTATCAAGTAATAATGTCACATTTAAAAGGTGAACATCTTTTTAAAAAAAAAAAGATTGTTAGTTTTGAAAATCCAACTATGATTGTGTTTTTTATCCTTTAAGAGAATTTCAAAAATTTAACGATTGTAAAAAACTTGAAAAAAAAAAAAATAACACTTGTTTTAATCAATCAATTTTCTATGATATATTCGATAAATTTATTTATTTTTTATTTTAATGATTTCTTTAACAAATCTTAGATTCTTTTCATCTAACTTACAAAAAACAAAAAAAAATAAAAATAAAACCAAAAAATCTAAAATCAAATAAATTACAAATACTATATGTAGATATGATCAACGTTATTCACATTTCACGATCGCGTTCACTATGTTTCACGTTTGACGATCAATTGAATGAATTAAAATGATCATAATATTACACATGAAACTGCATACTCGTATTTTCCAGAGTCATAATGTTTTTGTATTGTTATACAGGTGTATTATATACGATGTAATGTACGTTACACCTTTTTCATTTTTATATTAACGCACACCACTAATAAAATAATGATTAGTAAAATATATAATATACGACTACATATGTATATAACGATAAAAACGATTTACGTTAAAGACGGTTTTCTGTTTTATTAAGAAAATATTGTAATGTATTTTAAAATAACTTGTAACTTCTACAAGTTTTACGAAGTAACTAAAAGATGCAAACGACAGTTAAATGTTAGCAACCGTAAGAAAAAATTTTTTTTTTCTTCATTAGTTTTAACTTTTAGTTAAAGTATATGAGCTAAAGACCTAAAAGTTAACAACATACATTGATGGTATGTATAGCGGTATTAGTAAGTCTGTCTGTTGTATGTATAATAATGTCGGTATAAGTTGTAAAAGTTAAGCGTATAGAAATCGTATATGTATATAGCAAAGAGGTATAAGCAAAGGTATTTTATTGTATCTGATGTATAAATACCATTTATGCACGTTTTATGAAATAAAAGCAGAAATTTACCACTCTTTCTAGTATCTGCATTTTGCAGGTTATTTTTGTATTGTTTTTTTTTGAATAAAGTACATATAGTTTAGGGTTCAAGCAATGCGCATGAATTGAAACTATACAGACAGACATGATTTTTTTTTTTTTTTTTGATTTTTTTTTATTAATTTTTAACATGATGTACAATTTGCATATGTATAACTACTAATAATTTTATAATAAAATGATGTTACAAAGGATTATGAAGTTTTGGTGAAATTTTTATTTTTATAAAATCAAAAGATCATATTCACTTTTCTAAAAAAAAATATCAAATGGAGCCATTGTAATAATAATACGATATTTCACATAAAGTATCATAATTTATGAATTATAATACCCATAATTTGAATGGTCTAAGAATACTTTTGTATACATACTCTATAAAAATAAAACATGTAATATAAAATCATTCATATTGCAAAATTATTAAGATAGAATTACTATATAGTATGTAGACATTAACATTTTTATTGCATTAAACTATGAATGTACACTTGATAGCTTTACAGAAAATATTTTACCTTTAGGGTGGTGGGTGGTTAACAGATCATAAAAATTATGTTTGCTATATTTTACCTATTTTTTATATATAGCATTCATTTTATAAGTTAAGAATGCTATACAAAATTTTTTTTTTTTTGTAATGCTGAGTAATTGTGCAAAATGCAAAGTGAATGTGCGCACATGTTCATAATGCAATACAATTTATATACATAAATAATATTTGTTGAAAATTCCTTATAGGTAAAACGCAATTAGAAAATGTGTAAATGACATTACAAAAATGCATTAGTCGGTCGGTAGATTACCATATTTTGCAAATTGTATATAAAGTAAAAAAAGAAAAAAAAAAAAACAAAAAATTGAATATTTTGAATGGTTTTATAATATCGCCTTTCAATGTATCGCTGACATCATATAATACACGTATATCGTATGGGCTTTTATCGGTGACGATAATTACGTTAATCTTGATGAAGACGCGATTTTCACAATGTAGGACAGAGAAATTTTTTTTTTTTTTAACACGCACAAATACATTTTAAGTGTTTGTTTTTTTTCCTGACTTGTGCATATTCATACGGGTATGCATTTATTTTGCAAAACATTTTATAATTTTCAATAATTAAAAAAAAAACAAAAAAGGCAAAATTTCCTTATTATATCACTGATAATGTAATTATACGATGCTATAATAATTATTGATGTATTTAATTTATTAATTATAATATTTTATATAATATTTTTTTATTTTAAATGTGTGTTAATGTACCTACACACTTAATTTAAGTCTTCTGGGTGTAATATATGTATATGCTCGTGTTCGCAAACTAATAAGATTACATAATAAATTTTCGCAAAAATAATAAAATTAAAATATTATACAAAAAAAAAAAAAAATTATTTTCCTGTATTTGTTACACAATATTACATCTTTTTCATATACCATAAAAATGTGTTTATATGGATGATTTACAAGTTTTAATATATTGAAAACAACAAAATTAATAAACAAATTTTATGTTTTTTGAAATGTTTTCTTTTAATAAATCAAAGATGAAAAAATTTGTGATTCCTTATATAGTTTCGTGATTTAATATCATAAAAATATAATTTTGATTTTCTATTTCATGTAAATTAAAATCCGTGATTTTTTCATGTTTCCATACTACATGCTTGATAAACGAAAAAAAAAAATTATGAAAGTACTACAAATCAAAGTTATGAAAAAATTCGTTATTTTGAAAATTCCTTACGTTTTTCTTTTTCATATACATTAAAAATCATTTGTCAAATAATAAAATATAATTTTTGTTTGATTTATGAAAGAGTAATTGTATTTTTAAAATTATTAAATACATTTTTATGCATTTACAACAAATTAATTATATTTTATCCAGGAAACAAGCAATATACATACAATTTAGTGTAAATTTTCCTACTTTCCTTACCTTTCATTTTATTTCCTATTGTGGTGTTTGATTGACTTTGTGATGGTTAAAAATCGTGTCCAAAAATCTCCAAAAAAAAAAAAAAAAAAAAAAACAAAAATTTTTTTTCTGCAATAAAAAATAAAAATAAAATAGGATTATGTTTTGTTTTTTTTTCAAGTACTCTTGATTAAAATAATCGTAATTTTTTATTTTTCAGATATAGTAAATGATGTGATATATTAGTTAAGATATTAGGAAAAGCATACAATAACACTTTACTTTTGTTTGTTGAGATTTTTACTTTCTTAACAGAAATGAAACAAAAATTTCAATCAAATTGAACTGTAATCAATCAAAAATCATCTGAATTTCAAAAAGAAGTTCAAATTTTTTTTTTGTTTTTTAATTGTTTCTGTTTGGTTTTCTGTCTTTTATTTTTGTATTTTCAGACAGGTATATTGTCAGATCACAAAAGTAAAAGAAAACAACAATATCAAGGGCGTACTCAGGACCTGAACCAGAGAGGGGCAACTCATTTATGGGCAAAAATATTACATTTTATATTTTTTCCAAGAAAAAGGATATTATCAAAATCAACAGGAGAGTTTATAATATATCGTACTTAAAATGATTAAAACATAACACAAATTCAAATTCACGTACGCATACACAAATTTAAAGGACAGCGTAAGATGTGAATTTAAATTGCGAAGAAAATGGTTTTAATTTTTTATTTCTTCCAAAGGGGGGCAACCGCCCTCTCCTGCCCCTAGATGAGTACGCCCATGAGAAATATGATCGTTACCAAATTTATAATTTTTTTTTTTTTTTTTTGAATTTTATATTAAATGTAAATAATTATAAATGGTGTAAATAATTTAAAAGAAAACTTTCATTAAATTCTCGATAATAATTTCTTCATTTACCAATATGATTGTGATTTTCAAAAAAAACTATATGCACTATACAAATATTATTATTATTGAAATATAAAAATTAAAATGAGATAAATACTTTCACTTTGACCCAAAATAAATTCTAGATATTTTATGTGTGTTTGCGTGTATGTCTATGTTGTGTATATTCAATAACACATCATCATCATCATTATCATTATCATTTCTGCTTAATAATATGCATATGTTTGTATATATGATAAGTAGTATTTTTTGAGTTCACAATTTGAATTTAATTATACATTCATAAGTAGATACATTAATATAAACCATATTAGTAAAATGATATTCACTTTTATTTCATGTTAATTTTTCAAAAAAAAAACAAATTGAATAATGACAAGACAACATCCACAATTAATTTGCAATTTTTGTTGCAAATCAATTAAATAAAGCAAAAAAAAAAAAAAAAATAAACAAAATAAAATAATTTACTTCCATTACTCTTTGCATTGTATTTTTTTTTTGTTTTCCTTCATAGTGTAATTCTTTTTAAAATAAAAATTTTAACATGACAATTTTTAATTCAAAATCAAATTAAATAAAACAAGGAAAGTTAAATTAAAAAAAAAAAAAAAAATTAAGAAGAAAAAACAAAAACAAATAACTGAGTATATCACTTTTTCATTTACATTTAATACAGTAAATACAATAACTAAATATTTTTGTTGTTTCATTATAAATTTTAAAATCTTGTTTTTCCAATTTCATTTTTATGTTTTTTTTTGATATAACGACATGTTTAAATTTCCCTTTTTTTTTTTGCTTTTTTGATTTGTCGTTTTTATTATTGATGCATATATACAGTAAATACAATGTCTGGATTTTCATTAATTGAGCTTTAATGCATCTTTCACATGTATTATCAACTTGATCGTATCAAATTTATTTATTTATTTTTTTTTTTTTGTTATTAATTTCTCGTATTAAATGTAAATAAAATTTTTGTGTGTGTCAAACAAAATGAAAATTATTTATTCAAAAAAAAAAAAAAAAAAAAAAAAAAAAAAAAAAAAAAACAAATGAAAATTTAAATTTGAAACTGAAAAAAGAAAATTTATTAATCTGCTTCTGAATTTTTATATGGACATATTATAATATCTAATTCGTATATATATAATAAAAAGGGCCTCGATTTTTAATCATCATTTATTTTTGTCTTTTCATCTATTTTTTTTTTTTTTTTTTTTTTTGTTTTAGGTTTCAAATTGATTAGTCGTGGTTGGTTAACATATTTAAATAAATTTTCATTTTTTCCTTGTATTTTGTTTTTGTTTTACACATGATATTAGATATTTTCGTATTAAGTATATATAAACAATATAATTAATTCAGAAATTTTTGTTTGGAAAAAATTGCATCAAATCAATGATTTGTTTTTTTATTTTTTTCCTCAATGGAGCCCTTTACGTTAACATCAGTTAAGGTTTTACAAGTTTTCACTTGTATAATTTCTTTTTTTTTTCAAAAACCTAATAAAATCTAATATGCAGAAGTGAAATCGATCGTCTGCGGATATTTTAATAATAAAAAAAAAAAAAAAATGAAGAAAAATGAAAACTAAAATGTCACTTTAACAATTGGTAATAATTCAATATAGGGACAAAAATATGTAGATATGTATAATTTTAGTTACATGTTGTGCGCGTTGGAGGTCCAGCTAAATGTACATACTATAAGAGCATCGAAAAGCAAGCTTACAAGGTGATAAAAAGCCATACCATATCATATAACAACCAAAATAATAATACTATATTGTTAACTAATCATAACAAAGATGATGTTTTATGTGATACCTGATGATGATGATTATAATGATGATCAACTAAAATTTAACCTTTTTGTAAAAAAAAAAAAACGAAATATAGGTATAGTTCCTATAAATTATAATTTCTATATGTTGGAAAAAATATATATCTAATGCACTGTACATACATATACATATGTTAGGCAATCAAACTGAAACCTATTGGGTATCATATTTATTATCTAAAAATTTATTTGGTGTTTTTGACCTTTCATTTTCTATACAAATTTATTATAAATATGATAACTTCGATGTTTGAGGATAAATATCTCTTTAAACTACGCAACATCTGTACGAACATATCTACTATTGCAACTACATATATTTATATGAATATTTTAGTTTAGAAAAATAAAAAAAGTAATATTAAAAATTATAATGAACTGTTTAGTTATTATGATTGGTTTTTATAGATTGTACCATTTAAATGCACAGTTTTTCAAAATATTGTAGATAAATAAAATTTTTGAGTAACATTTGTAACATACTAGCTTTTATCTATTACAATATATGAAATATTAGATATAAATTATGAAAAATAATAATAATAATAAAAAAAAAAAACAAAATGAAAAATGAAAAATATTGAAAAATCATAATTAAGCGAAAGTTATTCAAGGGCATAATAATTTTTTCTTTCTTTTTTTTTTTTATTGAATAACATATATAAATGCATATAAACGCAGTATGTGATGTTTTATCTACATATATGAATATTTTAATAATTTTGAATAAAAATAAATTGCATAAAGATGATGGGGGATGAATAAAAGCCATACATAAACCTGATGATGTATGTCTTCATCAGGTTTACATTTTTTCTTTATACTTCAAAAATTACTTTACTTTTCTAATGAATGTAAAAATCATTGTTTTTTTCTGGAAATATAAATATTTTGTTTAATATATGAATTATTATGAAAATAATTTATTTAAAAATATTTTTGCAAAATTTTTATTTTTATTTATAAATTTTCATTTCCAAGAGAAAAGTAAAAAACATTTGTTTTATAGTTTTTGAATTGTCTTAGTTTTTGTCTTAGTTTGTCTTGTTTGTGTACATATTACGTACATTATTTTTTTATATTTTTATTGCAATTTGCAAGACATACATACAAATGTACATATATAACTATAAGATGGCCAATGATCCTGTATTAAAAGCCTATTTGTATTCATCATGAACCCTATTTTCTCCTTTTTTCCAACATTTCTATGTTAATGACCAATGAATTACAATTGATTATTATTCATGTGATTATTTAAATTATAGTTTAAATTAATATAATAAAATTTAATTTAATTTTCAGCACTCTTTTTGTTATGTTGATTGAATCATAAAATTTTTATTATAAAAAAAAATTTTTCCTTATACATAAAAAAAAAAAAAAAAATAACAATCGTTTAACACAAACCCACCTTTATATGGACATGAATTTTATTATTAATTTTGATATGCTTTTAAATATTTTTTTATTAACTTCATAAAAAAGAAAATATATAAAATCATAAAATATACATAAATCACAGTTGCATATTTTGTAATAAATCTATTTTTATTTTTTATTTTTATACCTTTTATTTAAAACTGTATATAATGTTACATTGCAAAACTATTATTTATTAATAATTCAAATTGCTAATCAGCATATTAATATATTTAATATGAATTTAAAAAAAAAAAAAAACAAAAATCAACCCACATTCAATCAAATCAATTTTATATGTAATATTAAATTCATATCATAAATTTTAATAATTTTTTTTTTTTTTTTTTGAAAATCGTAACACATACAAACAATCAATTTGAAATACATGTGTATGCAGAATACGTATGAACACATGTTTATATATAATCAAAATTTAAGTTTGTCGTTAATAATAAATGTTATTACAATTTTTCATTTCAATAAAATAAATATACAAAATATGTACAGTGTACACTTACAATTGTCAATTACTACAATCAAAGTTTAAATAAAAACAACATGTTAGATAGCATGGGAAAATTTTTTGAAAATTCATAAAGAAAAAAAAATTTTTTTTCTACTAATACGGGCTACGGACAAAATTTAATAATAAATTGTTTATAGCCAACGGTGTAACCAAGAAGACTTTACCATATAAAAATCTATACTTATACCTATTTTTGATTTTATGACAATTTCAAAGTAATTATGTCGTAGTGTGCATTTTTATGCACAAGTTAAAATAATTTTGAGAGAAAAAAACAAAATCCAAATCATAACAGACTTTTAGGCAACATAAAAATAGTATTCTAGTGACATGGAATCGTATTTTATATACAAACAATTACAATAAAGGTCTGAATTCAGGTAAAGATCTATTTATACATTTGATTATAGATACCTTGTAATAAGTAACGTTCAATAAACCATAGTAATAAATCAATATACGTGATCGTTATATCAATTTGTTTGAAACAGACAAAAAAAAAAAAAAAAAAGAAAAACAAATTAAATGTTATTTAATTGGTAAAACCTACACAAGAATCTACATCAAGCAAAAAGTTTTTGTTGATAAAAATATTCTGTAAATTGTATTAAGAGGCTTAATTTTATTTAGGTAGAGCAGTAAAATTGATATTTGTTGTGATTTGTGTAGAATATCTTAAAATGCTGTGCATGAGAAAAAAACATAAAATTACTTATTTTTATCTTTTGTCAAGGTATTTCAAGGATCACTATTAAAATATCGTTATAAAACTGCAATTGAAAAAAAAACACATAACATGTAAGCAATGTGTTCAAAATTACCTATATACATACATTGAAATAATGTTTAAGTTATTGACATCTAACACTATATTTAGTGATCACACAAAATTCCCATTCTTTTGATTACCAAACGACATGTAAAATATTTCTTCTTTATGGCATCTATACGTACAGTTAACATGTAAACGTTTCACTATTAATATTTACTATACTCCATACACTAATTCGATGCAGTTAAGGTCTTATGGAAATGACACAAAGTAGTACTACTTTACGTCGCTATATATTGATATTTAAAAAATTCATCTAAAATTCAAAAATTTAACACTACTCGTGAGATGATCTTATTAGAAATTACGAGAAAAGAAAAATGACAAATATACTCCCATAAGACTTTAACTACATCGAATTAGTGTATGAAGTATATGTATGGTAACGTAGCTAAATTTAATTAATTATCATGTAAAATTGTCAAATAAAATTGTTAAAAAGAATTTTCACAATTTTCCAATGAAAACATTGAAAATTATTTATTATTTTATTTCTTAACCAGTAGTACAAAACAACTTAGTTGTATCTCTCCCATAATGTTTAATTCATAGCATACAGCAACTTCTTAACTGTGTAATCAATAAATAAAGGTCAAAACATTTGAATAATAAATGATAATTTCTCTTTAAAAAGTAGCAAAAATTTTATTTAACTGAAATTTTAATGGAAAGTTTTTCACAATTACATTTTTTATTTTTTATTTTTTGTGTTGTTTTGCAAAGTAAGAATGCAAGTGTATTTGAAGCATACACCACGTAAATAAAAATTGTATGATCTTCACTTTTCGTTTCACAAAATGTAAAATGAAAAAAATAAAATAACTAGCGAAGCCTCTATAAATTAAAAAATAAATAATGAAAAATGTAAATAAAAATAACAAATAATTTAACTAATGACAGCATTATAATGAACAGGAACCAAAGTACTAGATCACGTTTATTTTCAATCGCTTTTATTTTCTTTTCGTGGTATTTTTATTTTCTTTTTTAGTATTTTTCTTGATTTAAAAAAAAAAAAAAAGTACATTCTCATAAAAATGCGATTATCAATTCAATAAAGTGTGCAAAACAAGGTTTTTATGTATTTTAAAACATTTTGAATGATAAGTGCAATGACAGTTACAGTCACAATAATATTTATCCTATTATTGCTACTTAAAGTTATATGTAAGTGCATTTTTTAAATTTTTGTTTTTTTTTGCATCTTTATTTTCTTGATGCATAAAAAGTAAGAATAAATTTGAAATGGTATAAAGCCATCATTATGATGATATTTCAATTTGTTTTGAACAATTGATCGGGCTGTTCAAAATCAATAATGAACTCATCATCATTATTATACACTTTCTAAACATTGTTAGACGTTCATTTAATAAAATTGTAAATTCAAACCAAATAAAATGGAAGATTCATGAAAGATATTTTAAAATCTGATATGTTAAAAAACTACAAAAGAAGATTTTATCGAATTGGTGGTGATTACTTTAGTTTTTGATTTTTTTGGCTGAAACTATATAAGCTGTCATTACATTAAACGTATTTAATCGATCAATTGATATTCAGGACGAATTTAAAAACTCAAAAAAATAAAAATAAAAATAAAAATACGTGATTTTGGCACGCACCTTTTAATCTGGGACAATCTACAACACATTTATACAAAAATAACATTCGAGATTTTAATATCTGTACACATACCAAAACGTATAGTATACGAACGTATTATCTGCCCGGATTTTATTCAGTTACATTACTAAGCTTACTTACTTATTTTTCTATTTCTGTTTTTATTTTTTTTTTACAAATACGAATATTATAAAAGTACGTTAAATGCATACTATATAGGCACATTATATTAGCGATTGAGTCGTATATTTTAATAATAAAAAGTGTACAATACAAGATATACAAAAATAATCATTATTCAATTGTTTAACAACAAAAGTTCTGTAGCAATACGTGACTAGGATATAAAATTGCAACAAATACAAAAAAAAAAAAAAAATGAAAAATGAGCAAACATTTAAAAGTTTTTTTTTTTTTTAATCGGAAATTTCTTTAATTTTTATGTGCTGTTTAAATTCAAAACTACGACAATATTATTTATAACTGTCAAAATATTTTCTTCTAAAATATTTTCTCATGTACTACCTATGTAGAATAATTTTAAATTTATTATTACAGTATACATTTATCAGCATATGTACATATTTTTTTCTTCAACCTAAAAATTGTCTGTTAAACGTTTTGTTGGATTTCTACAGATATACTTATATGTATAGTTAAAAGGGGGTCAAGGCTAACAGAATTGTTTTAGAACTGTAAACATTGTACAAATTTAGAAGGATAATATTTAGGTTAAGAATACAAAATTTATTGCATATTTTAAAGAAATCTATAATGAAATCTAAATTAGTATAATGTATATAGAGAAAGTTTTTGTACAAAAATTTTATAATTTTTATTTTTGAGTAAATATTAATGTTTACATAGATTTAGTACAGAAAATTTTCAAAAGTATAAGAACGATTTTTGGAATGTTTTCAACATTTATCCTTTTAGTTAGTCTGAATGTAGGTATGTCCTTTCAAACAAACTAATTTAAAGTAATAAAGGAAACTACATAGGTATATGATGTTTGTATTTAATGTGCTAATAATAAATTTTCAAAAGAATTTTTTCCTAATCGTTGGTCCCATTTCTATATTAATGGCGCCGACATACATAATTTATTTTAAAAATCTCCAAATGATTATTTAATGTTCAATATGACGTATAGATCCCTACATGTTTATTCGTAACATAATTACCTGATGTATGATGAACGTGTATTATAAAAATTCATATTTATAGTCGATATTCATCCAATCAGTACCTATATTTATACGTATACGAACACATCCATATACATACTCATATATGAATGATATCTTCGCTAAATGACTATAAGATGTATCAATTTGTCATTTAATATTTTTGAGAACGTATCTTTTTATTTCCAAATATAACGTACAGTAAATTACACATCTGTCCGTCAATCATTTTATTTTTATTTGTCACATGTCAATCCATCCATATACAAACATTGTTGGAGGATGAAGTATGTTTCAAAATTTATATAATTTTTCCATATTAATATATTTTCATTTTCTTTGTTATGAATAAGAATTGTCTAATACTTTGCTAATATCTACATATATGCCACAAAAAGTTAGGGTACTTTTAGTTTTAATATTTTAATTAGGTACATATGTATATGTAGTATGTAGGAATAATTAATTTTTGTTATCATTATTTTGAAATATCATAATACTTACACATCATTTATCAATTAATTAACTCAATTAATCGAAAAATAAGTAATAGCAAGTAGTAGGTAATTGTTACTATAAAGAACAACAAAACACTTTCTTTTCAATAAATACGTGAATATGTACAGTGTTTATTCACACATGTGTATACGTTTGTATTAAAAGATAACATTATGTGTAGGTATATAAATTTTTATTTTATATCATTTTGATTTTTATTTATTTATTTTTTTTTTTTAAATATGTTTTAATTTCTTTTTATTTTTTAAAAGAAAAAATAAGAAAAAAGAAAATACAAATCTATGTCAATTCCCTCAATTTCCCTTTAGATTAAATTAAAATTTTATGCATAAATATATAACTAATTAAAATTCATTAGTAAATTCCATCTCACGTTTTTGTACGTGCATTAATGTGTTAAATGTTTGTATATGTGTGTGCATATGTAACGATTACGATATAAATAATATATGTTAATGATAATGATATGTTGAATATAAACATAATTATGCATAAACGTTTTTCTTTTATATTATTACATATTATTCACTCACACATGTACACATATAAACACACATATATGATTGAAAAAATGTATATCGCATACACTTATTAAAAAATATGGCCAATTAATTATACACATGTAGGTGTTTTTTTTTGTTTTAATCAAAAAATTAATGTCACCATATCACCAGCTGTTTCTATATTTACCCGACTCAGAAATAAAATTTATATAATTTTTGATTTTCATCATTTGATCGTACATGTGTTATTATCGATTTTGATTTTTATATTATTCCAGTATTCAAATTTTTGTGTTGTTTTTTTTTGTTTTAATTAATACGTATCGCCAAAACAAATCACAAGAAAACGAAGTGTTTTTTCATTGCAGATTCTCTTTTTTTATTACAATTTATTAAAAAAAAAAAAAAAAAAATGAAAATAGAAATAAAATTTGAATATCGTATAAAAAACCACAAAACAAATAAATGAACAGTGAAAGATCATCACCTGTTCGTATATATACATACAAATATGTATAAATGTATGATTCTTTAGCTTGATAAACATGTTAATTATGATATCTATCGTCATTTTGAAAACGACTGTAACGTGAAATTATTTATCACCTTTTAAAAGAGACAAGACAAAAACAAGACAAGTTTAAGGTCGATATTATCGCAAATTTGTGGTAATTTCTTATATTTTCTTTTCTTTTTTTTCTCAATTTTTTTGTTTTTGTTTTATTTGTCCGTCCATAAGTAACCTAAATTTCGATTTCTATCATTTGATTTATGTAAAATGAAATGGTAAACATCATTAAAATTTGCAAATTTTATATTTTGTTAATAAATTTTCATTTAAGCGCCATTAATCTTTTAACAAAAAATACATACTTGTATTCAAACAAAATATGTAAATATACAATTTAATATGAATTCAAACAACAAACACATCAGCTAAATGAAAACAGTTTAAAGAAAAAGACGTTTACGAAAAAACAAAAAAAAATAAAAAAACAAAGTATTAATTTAATGAAAATTTATGTATTTTAATAATGAACATGACAAAATTGAATCATTTTCATGTTTGCAATAGATAAGAAAAAATTTTTTATGTAAATTGTTATACTGATAACACCTGATGGTCTAAAAAGAATATGATCGAAGACGAAGATGATGATTAAAGAATATCATTTTAAATCAATCGATTTTTCATTATGCCATTCTCCTATTAAAATTTCATAAATTTAATTTAATAAGTTTATAAACATGTAATTGTAATTTTACATCATTAAGTCGTCAATTATGAGAGTCTATTTGAAAAAAAATAGAATCGACTTTGAAAAGTCGATCAAAACAAGTCACGGTATTATGTAAAATCAATCGACTTACATGCATCAATTAATCAATCAACAGTAGAGCTACAACCCGATGTGAGTCTTGGCCTGCTCGAGGATACTTCTCCAGATGGATCTATCTGTCGCTTGGGCTTTCCAGTTCTGTAATCTCAACTTCTTAATATCCTTTTCAACTTCGTCCTTCCATCTTAATCTCGGTCTTCCAACTTTTCGCCTTCCAGTAGGTTCTTGTTCCATCATTCTTCTAACAGGATCATCTAACTCTTTTCGCAGCACGTGCCCAATCCATCTCAATCTGTTAACTTTTATTTTTCTTACAATATCGGCGTGCATGCATAGTACTAAATAATTATTGTACTAAATCAGGTAACTTGATTGTTTACTTCTTAAATTTACATGAAAATATTTTATTTGTGTTGTCAAAATTTTTATTTTTTCAAAGTTTTTGTTATCATTGTTTTTTTTTAAAGTCTATCATAAAAATATCAGCGACTTTTTAAGTCTATAATAGAAAAATTTTTACTCGAATAGACTTTAATAATATCAAAAGTCTATTGCAACATTAAGTCCATTAGCAATAGATTCTCATAATTGACGCCTAAGTATTTTTCGAATCTACACAATAATTTCGATAAACATGTTGCTAAAAAATTAATGCTTTTATTGTTTATTATTTTTAAAACACAATACAAAATTGCAAAATAAATTTTAAATATTTGCATAACTTTTGGCGTAAAATATCAAAACGGATGTTGTCTTCATAACGAAAAATAAATTGCAAATATTTTTTGATGTTGTTTCACAGAACAGAAGCCAAGTACATTCAAATTTCATAGTGTGATGACTTGGTAAAAATAAACGAATATAATTTAGACATCACGAATCATCTTAAATTGCAATTTTGAAAATGATTTTATAAATTCCATTGCTACCAATCTTACATACATATAAATCATTTTTATATCCACAGAGAATTTCTACATAAAAAATATTTGATTTAATTAATAATAAATGTACAAATGCAAAGTTTTTCATTAATTTCTTTATTTTGTAATTAATTTGAAATGATGGCCAAACTTATCCAATAAAGAAACTTTTTAATTATCTCTTGTACGAGTACATATTCATTCTATTTTGTACATACGTTTTTGATAGTAGTCTTCTAATTCTCATTCAATTTCTATTTTAATTACATCAATTTTAATGAAATAAACTAATAAAAACAAAAATACAAATAAATGTACACAAACTAAAGTCTAGTCTAGAGGGAAATAAAAATACAAAATCAATCTCAATTTGTCATTTTGTATAGTTATAGTCTGAGACTCAAAAAACTAGAAAATTCCCTTGATTCAATCTTAATTTCTAAACTAAAAAGCAAAACTTTTTTCGGCATTTTTTTATTTATTCCATTTGTTGGTAGTCTGCGTTCATATCCGATAGACAATTTAATACCTGTATGGAAGGTGGTTATCAAATATTCTCTAGAACATGAAATATTAAATAATTTTGGGTGGTAAAAATATTAAAATACAAAAAAAATTTTGTTTTTTGTCTAGAAAGTGGAATGATAAAATAAATTTTGATAGAATTACACTAAAACTTAAGTAAAAGAAAAGCAAAAAAAAATAAAAAATAAAAAAAAAGGAAAGAAATAATATAATTATGTCTAGTATCGATTTTACGATTTTTATGTTTATTTACAAATTTTATTAGTAATTATGTGATTTATACACGTGCATATTATGTTACACGATTCTGAAATATACGGTCAAAAGGAGGAAAATTTACGTATAAATGTACACGAAAAATATTTTCATTTTTGTGTGTGATTGAAAATCATACACAAAGACATGGAAAAGACAATTTTCAATCGGAAATTGAATTTTTTCCTCTAATCATTTAACAATAATGATTGTCCATTTTTAAAAGGAAAAAAATCCCTTTTTGAAATGGAAATCGGAATTAAACTCACTTATGATGTACATACTCGTATGTACATGTACATATGTATATGTGTATTGGAAAATAACACAAATATTCAGATATCATGTTCGGTGTATGTAATGCTCAATATATACCAATATACTCAATACTATACTCAATATATACTCAATAATATACCTCAAACATACGAAAATCTATGTATAGGTATAATGACACGATGAATTTTCTTTCTTAATTCACCTTGTATTTTCAAGTTCTGTATTTGATTTCACTTTAATTTCCCGCAAAATGATAAACAATTTTTCGATTTTGTATGTATGTACCTCATACTACATTTTCATTTCTTCTCGTTTTTTGTTCGTTTAATTTAATCCTGTCCATGTGTCGTAATATAAATATATTGTGCACATTTCACCTTATGTATAAAAGTTTCATTTAGGATTTAAAAGAAGTAATAAATAGATTTAACAACAAAATACAATGATAGCAGCAGCTTTAAAAAAGATATAAAAAGGGGATTGATTATATAGTGTACATATACATATATTTGAAAGATTATTTCAAGGCCCCTAATGCAATAAAATTGTGTCTGACCTGGGGAGTTTGTATCCATATTGCATTAGTGCTATGTGTACAATATATTTTACTGTAAATTCGTACTCAAACATATACATATGTATGTATATGCATATGTAGAAATAATATTGTACGTGCGTATGTACTTAAAAGTATTATAAAACACCCTCAAGTAATTCCTTTCTAGACGAGTTCATGTTAAAACAAATATATCAAAAGGGAGCAAATGTGACTTTACATTCATACATATGTACATACATATGTATATGTATATAGTATAGAAAAATTTAATTCGTTCTCTAAAAATTTTGTTATTTGCACTTCATATTTCCATATTGTCTAAGTCCCTTGACTTTGACTTTAAAAGTGTGCTTTTCTTTTATTTTTCTTATAGTGAATGGAGTAGTATAAAAGTGTAAATGTGTTTGTATATGATTGATAAATTACATGTATGCGCATAAAAAAATTTTAAGATAGAATTACATGTATGTATTGCACAAATTTATATATTAAATTTCATATGAATTTTTTGAAATGTAATATGAGTGTGGATGGATGATTGTGAGATATGAAATTTAATACAAAATAGATAAAAAGACTACACATGTAAAAAAAAAAAAACCAGAGATACTAGAATGATCCTGAAAAAGCTATTGTTATTTTTGAAGTTTTCACGTACTAAAAACAAAAATAGTAAATTTATTCTGTATTTTTTTTTTTTTTTTTTAAGGATAAACAACAGAACTCCTTAACTGTGTTCATATATGTGAATTAAAAGTATTCAGGAACGTGTATTATCTTTATAATTTAACAAATCTATGAAAAATGTGATTTTTTTTTTTTGCTATTTTGAATGAGAAATAAAGGTAAAAATAAAATGTAAAAAGGAGGCACTACTTTTTAAAAGGAAGTATAATGTTTTTATGTTCACATTATTTAGATGATGAATAACACGAATGAGTTATCCATTCACACATACATATATGTACATATGTCTGCAGTTGTTATACGTTCGTCTAGGACATCCAGTAATTATGCATTAGAAATGCAAGTGATGAAAACTTTACTTCTGATGTTAATATTATTTTGTGTTATATCATAACACATCAACATGGCAATAATATGTACTTTCATACTATTCCATAATTGAATGCGTTGATGACGCGTGGCAGGGTGTTAATTAGAAATAAAGAAAAAAGAAAATATCCTACTGAAAATTTAAATAAATAAAAAGAAAATAAATGAAAAGTGATAAACATAAAGAAATATTTAATGAGTTGTGGTAAGACTCAAATTCATATAGTGCATTGAATTGAACATAAGCAATATGTGGGGAGAAAAAAAAAACTTAAAAATATAACAGGGATGCGTATGAATATAACAGAGAAATTCATATTCTACATCTAAACTAAAAAAAACAAACGTTATTTTCTTCGTCCCATAAACATATACCCAAGAGTTTAATAACAAAATATCGTCTAAAGTTTGTTATATATGTATATGAGAGTGATTTCAATTTTAATTTTAATTTTAAGCATAGTAGTAAGCAATTACACCTATAGAAACATATATTTCTCATAAATTTTATTTTTCTCATTAAATAGAACCCTCTTACGCATTTGATAAAGAAAAAATACAATTGTGACTTTCAGCCTCCCTCAAACTGAAAGATAGATTTAATATGAAAATAAATTTACAAGGAAATTCTCTTACTGATGATAAAATAATGATGAAATTTCATTTAAAATAAAACCGAACCCTTTTCATAAAACAAACCAGCTTAATTTGAACGTGTTAAAATGAAATCAGTAAAATCAAATACACAAAATTTAGGTACTTCATTCATTTTTGCATAATTTATAGTATTGAAATATAAGAGAATCAGTATAGGATTATACTTTGAAAAACTGTTCAATTTTCAACCCCTATATATACATACTATATGTATGTATGTACATTACATAATCTGTAATAAATTATATTCAAAACGCAATGGTCAATTTTTGGTATTTACATTTTTCACCCTTAGCAATAAAAATAAAAATGCTTGAAAAGCCGTGTTTTGTTTTTTAACTCAACTTGAACCAACTTTTTAATAAACCTCCCATTTTAAATAAAAATGGCAAATTAAAAAAAAAAAACAAAACCAAAAATGCAAAAATATTACACAAGTATTGTGATTCTAATCGAAACGTTTAATTTTTTTAAATTTAAAAATGTTTTTAGTTGTATACATCAAAGTGTATTTAAACAAATTGAAATAATAAATTTTTTTTTTTTTTAAAGGTTTTATCAAGAGCTCAAAGGTTAAATCTTTTAAACAAAAAATGTTCAGCTGTTTTTATATACTTTTTATAAGGCGCCATGTAAACATACATATTTACTTGAATAATATATAAGTACATATGTACATACTTTTATATGTTAACAATAGATTTTACAAGAGGGCATTTTGTTTTATTAGTATACATAATTTTATTTTATTTTATTTTTTTTTATATTTTTCATTTTTGTGTTGTTCTCTTATAACCCTTTCAACAAACATACAATTACTATACTGGATTGATGCTTTTTATTATTATTCATTGTCTTTTCACGGAAAAAAATTATGTATACAAAAGGGTTGAATATATAATACAATAAAAATTAATGTGTATACCGTGTGCTACTCTACATACATATGTATGTATAAAGCAATCAAGCTTGTTAAGTAATAAAACAAAATTAGTCCGATGTTTACAAAAGCTGAAGAATTTCAACAAATTTTATAATATATAAAAATTTAATATATAAATAAATGAGTAAAATATTTGATACAAAGATTTTAAGATAAAAAATTAATTTTGTTTACATTTACTTTCATTTAGCAATTAAGATTTGTTCAAATATTTGTATTACATATAGTCAACAATTCAAGTCACTTCTTTTTTTTTCTAAAAAAAGAAATGTAAATTCTGAAAAAAAATTTTGATAATGTAATTCATGTATATCTGCAATGCGATATTGTTTTACACAAAAATTTGAAAATTTTTCGTTACATAAAAAAAATTTTTTTGAATTAAAGAATAAATATAGAAGATGAAAGAGCTACATAAAATTAAATTAAAAAAAAAAAAAAAAACAAATTTAGTTCAAATCAAATTGACATGTGTATCTAATCTTTATTACAAGGATACAAAATTGATTGTTGTCTATATATGCATTTGGCATCAAGTAAAAATAATGTTTTGCTTATGAGACATGATGTCTCTACTTATGTATGTATATTCACAAAAAGTTTCTTAGATGTTAACGCATTGCATCACATGTATGTACATATAATAAAAATTTGTTAAATTTACTTCTGTTAGTACATGTATCATTTTATGTAATAGGGCATTGTTATTTTCATTATGTAAATTCATAGTATAGAGTAAAATTATTATCATTTAAATCCTCACTTAATCATAATAAGATAATGTTATAAAGAAAAAAAAAGAAGACTGTCATCATCTTGGCACGAGTCTCATCATTATTTTATGAACACATATACTTCAAAGATGTAAAATATGTATATATCAGTATAAAATTACATATTCTTAAGGTTACACAAGAGTTAAATATTTAAAATACAGATGCATACATGTAAGTGTATCATACATATGTATATGTACACTAATTCGATGCAGTTAAGGTCTTATGGAAATGACATAAAGTAATACCACTTTACGTCCCTGTATATTGATATTTAAAAAAATTCATCTCGTATTATATGACAATTTTACAGATTGTGGTAACACTACTCGTAAAATGATCTTATTAAAAATTACAAGAAAAAAGAAAGGACACATATACTCTCATAAGACCTTAGCTGTATCGAATTAGTGTATGGAGTATAGTAAGGGTATAATATATGTGCCATATATGTATGTGTGTATAGATATAGACAAAATGAATACAATATAACTTAATTTTATGGCTCCATTAACTCTGCTAGAGATGTTAATATTAAACCAAGTTAATACCATCTGTTTTAATCTAATGCAAGAGAATTATATTAATCATATATGATTTCAAAGTTAATTATAATGAAGACAACGAACTATGTACATGATGAAATGCAAAAACTTGTATCAAATTTTCATGTTATATGAGTGTACATTTTATTTTGTTCAAAATAAGTCAAATAAAATTGCTAATATGTTTTTTCTTGGAATTCTTAAAAAGATATACAACATGTCATAAAATAGATCCTTATAGTCTAGAAAATTATTTTGTTTTTCTCTTTTATATA
Source organism: Anthrax anthrax (assembly GCA_963971155.1). Taxonomy (NCBI): domain Eukaryota; kingdom Metazoa; phylum Arthropoda; class Insecta; order Diptera; family Bombyliidae; genus Anthrax; species Anthrax anthrax. Next base: position 5,682,423 of record OZ020123.1, read on the forward strand.
TCTATTTTTCAAGTTTTTCATGTGTGCTATTTTGTTGTCATTATGTATTACGATATGCAATGTATTTGGACTGAAAGGGGTTATAGAGTTCAAATTAAAATACATAAAATAACTACTAACAAAAATCTACACTTTTGTAGAATAATGCACATTTGTATATATACTTTATGTATCGTCTTTGTTTAATGGATATTCTATAGTCTTAGTTAATATAAGGGAATTTTTATGGTTTCCAAGTTACAACAGAATATGTTTAGGTACATATTATAAGTATACATAAAAAATTGCATAAAAGCGAATTAATGTTATATGTTTTAGAAAAAAAAAAAACAAAAAGAGGGTTAACACTTACTTCACCAAGATTACATAATTTCCATGTTTTTATTGTGATTTCATTTTAAATTTAAATAACATAAATAAAATTAGTAATGTGATTATTTTTCTTTTAAAACTAATTTACAAATTAATGAAATTAATATTAAAAAAAAAAAGCTTTTCACTATTTAAGCAATTAAGAACAAATACAGGAAAAAGGAAAAATATACAAAACAAAATTTAATTCACAATCCTTATATACAACATGTAATTTGAGTTAATTAAATTTCTTTCTCTATGTTATGTAGATACCTACGAGTATATGACCGCAATCTTATGTACATAGCATTATTTTTGTTTTTTATTCGTTTTTCTTTTTGCAAAAATTCAAAAGCTATGTTTTAAATTTTGTAAATATCGTGATAAATTCATTCATAAAATTAATATTTTCAATGAAAAAAAGAAAAAAAAAAAAGAAATTATTTGAAAAGCAAAAACTGCATGTTGTTATAAAGGCACATGGGTATTGTATACGTAACCAATTCTGTAACCTGTAATTTTGCATAAATCACGTTTCATCATATTTGTTTTATTAATGTTGTTTTTTTTTTCTCTTCCTAGTATTTGCTAGTATGTATTATTTTAAGTTATTGTACTCATCCCAATAAACGATGACAATTTAATTATTAGTTTGATGTTTGTTATTATACCTAAAGGCAATTTAAACTTATCTCACTACAATGGGTTTTCTTTTTTCAATTATTCTATAAAAACTTGGATTTTTTTTTTTTTTCTCCATATTTTGAACCTACATGAGATCAACCCATGGAAATATTCTTTTAATCTTATACAAAGTACAAAGTACTTATATGTAACATATATTCATTTTCTACCAACACAAAGGCTAAGAATAGTTTTGATTTTCTTGTTATACTTTGTAAAATTTCTATGTATGATGTCTCCGTTCATATACGGAAAAATATTTATATGAAATATATAAATTTCAGCTATATCTCATGATGATGATGATGATGATGACAATAAATATGTAATATGATTTTTATTGATTTACAATTTTAAAAAGTTTTATTCCATTCTATGTGATTTTATGTATACGTTGTGCATCACCTCACATGTACATATGTATGTGTATTTATGGGATCAACTTACCTAAGTGTACACCACAAAAATGTTTGGCTAAAACCGCATTTATTGAATTCTCAATTCAATTCACAATCATATATTTTAATATTATATAGAATAAATCCATTTATGTATAAGGAAATAGGAAGGCGTAAATTTATTATCATTTTAAATATATCATCTATTTATGTAAGTACATACATATACAATTGGCTCCATAAAAATGGATCATACAAACTGCATTAAAAATGAGATAAAAACTAGAAAAAGATTCCATTGAGCATACAGAAGGGTATAGTAATAAATTCATTTTATGTACAACAAATTTAATTCTAGAAATCTATAAAAAAAAATTGTATATTACTTGCGTTAAATTCAATTATAATGCATTTTAATGTACATTTTATATTAAAATATGAATGAGAATTAAAATGAAAATCATCAATTACTGCATTTCTGTTAATAAATACTAAAAAAAAAAAAAAAAAAAAATTGATTTTAATTTTCAAATGTTTACGCTCAAATTTTATGATAAAAACATAAATTCATCACTGCATTTTAGGATGATTAAATTCCGGTAATAATAATGGAAATAAGCAATAATTTTCTTCATATGTAACAAATATGTGTGAATAATAAAATTAGAAAATTATTATTTTCTTTTTATTAAAATATGAAGGAAATTAATTTTTATTTCATTCAAATGTTTATATATAAATAGATCCGTAAAAAATTAATGAAAATATTTTAAAATTTAACATTTGTATTACTTAATGAAGTGATTAAAATGTATTAAGTTATTTAGAACGTATAACAAATAAGAAAATTATACAAACACATAATAAAAGAATTTTTTTTTTTTTTTTGTTGGGGGAAAATTATGCCTATGTAGAAAATTTGTTCATATTAAAATAAATATAAAATTTGAGAATAATAAATCTAGTAAAACATAAAATTTATAACGTGAAATGAATTTACTTTGTAATTTTAATGCCATGAATTCGGTCAATTTTCGGTTCCTAAAATAAGAATATTTTAATGGTATTCATGGAAAAAAGATTTTAAAAAATTTACAAGAGAGTAGTGATTTATTGGCTTTTCTTTTTCTTTTGCTTCTTATTCACTAAAGAAAAAAAAATTTTATTTTTTCATTTTTTTATTTTATCTATATGCGTTGTGTAATATTCAACGAATTAAAATTTAAAGAACATAACGATGACGAAACGATTTCTTGACAAAAAAAAAAAATCATTTTATTAAAATAGGGGAGCTTCATCGTTATTATCAACATCATTATTTATTTTGCATTGCATCCATCATTTATATTTAATTTTATGTGGTTTTTTTCTTTTTATATCCATTATTATGTAACATTGAGCAACAAAAAACAAAAAAAAAAAATGATGTGTTTGTATTTCATTATGTAACAAAAAGGACATTGCACTGTATGTTTCATACCACCTATGTACGTACTCAAAAAGTCAAGATTAGTGTGAAAAAAATGAATTTTCTTCTTTTTTTTATATATATACATACATAGTTCATTTTTATGTAGGGAGTCCCTTTTCAACAATTTTCCTTATTTTTATTTATTTTATTATAATGAGAATAATAGTGATTTACCCTTCATTATTAATGCTTTAAATTACACAGCAAGTATACATAAATTCATGTATAAAATTAACAGATATTTCATTAAACATAACATATACAACAGATATTGTACACATATATGTACGTTGTACAGATATTCACACAAAAGATAAAATTAAAAATAAGGTACAATATATTCTCAAGTCTTTGATCCCAAATAACTCTTTCGTATTTTCCTTTATATTACTATTTTATGCACATGAAATTCATTGAATATTGAAAAGATTAAAATTTAGATACATTCCTTGTTTTATTATAAATATCAAATTATTTTTTCTGTGACACACCTTCTGTTTGTGAATAAAACAAATGAAAGATATATGTACGTAGGTATGTAACAAATAATAATGAATTCTTGTTATCTTTTTTCATGAATTTTCTTAACCGTTGAATAAAGAAAAATAAAAACAAAAAATACAAATTATATTTTATAAATATATTTAAATAATCATTAATAAAGGATCTGTACAATCTGATGTTATTTTACATGTTCATCAGCATATAAGATTTGTTTCAAGCATATAAGATTTGTTTCAAGCCTATTTTTCTTTCAAATAAATTAAATTCTAAATGTAAATATCTTTTTAAAAATAGATTTGAAATTTTTCTAAAAATGGATGAAACACCATAAAAATTGACACAAAATTGAATACAATTGTGAATTTATATAAAAATCACGAAAAAAAATTTTTTTTTTTTTTTATATCCTTAAAAGGTATAAGCAAAGAATTTTAAATTTCCTGAATTTTGAATAAATTCCTGAGAGCTATCCCATACATATATATACATATGTATGTTATGTGTGCATAAAAAACATATCTTTCGGCTGAAATTGTAAAATACTCGCTGTTTCGATTTATATTTTTGTTGAATTCTCATAACCAAACATTTTTACACATAGACAAAATTATATTAGTGTATTCTTGATAAACTTGTCCAGACCATATTTGCTTTTCAATATTTATTCATATCAATCGAATGTCTGAATTTTGTATGACAGTTGTTTTTTCTCAAATAAATCAACGATATATCGCTATTATAGAATAGTGTAAATGAAAATTAATTTTTTTTTTTTTTTAAATCTGGATTCTACTTTTTATGTTTATAATACATACATACGTACTTCACAATATACATATATTACAAAGGTAAACAAGGTATATGAACAGTAGTATATAATGATCATTTATGCACACGTTCAGATCCAGAATCCTTCAATCCTCAATGTACATGTATAATTTTAACTGGCTAATTGACAAGCTTGAGAATAAAGCAAAATTGCATAAAACAAAAAAAAAATAAAATAAAAGCAAAAACATGACCATTTAAAATCATTGTAAAATAAACAAATTTAAAAAATATATTGTAAAAATTCATGGCCAACAACCATATGTTAGTTGTGTGTTTGTTACCATACGCATAAAAATTTCATTTTATTAAAACATTACAAATATCTTTTGAATTTACAATATTATGCATGTATTTATTTATTGTATATACATATGTATGTATGTATATGTAAATCTCAGCTCATTGATCGGTCAGTGCCGTCGACTTGTCTGTATCCAAACATATATGTATGTATGTATATACATACATGCATATTTCTACCTACACATATGTACATACATAAAACGAGATTAATGACGAATTGAAAAAAAAAAAATCTATTTATGTATGTGTGTTTTATGTTTATTCATGACTTCATAAATAATTACATTTTAACAATTAAAAAAATGAAATTAAAAAATAAAAATACAAACAATCATGTATGTATGTAGATAAAGAAAATATCATAATTTTTTAAAACAATAAAAGATTATTCAATAAAATGAGAAAAAAATGCATACAAAAATGTGTGTGTGTGTGCGTGTGAAACAGAGCCATCTTAATAAATTTGTATATTAATTTGTTTAAAATCTCACAGACGTATTTATGTTTTATATTTTTATTACAAATAAAAATTAAATTTTTTAACTTCTGAACATTTTTTTCATTGTTTCGAAGGAAAAAAAAAATCAAAAAGTTCTTGTCTGTACTACAAAAAAGTAATAACTAGAAAGATAATTAAAAATAATTATAAATGGGATTGTGGGTGGGTTAAATGAAATTGATGTTGATACTGACGCCTTTTTACTTTTGCATTTAAGTAATTCAAATTATATTTTATTGCATGATAAATAAATATTCTGATGGTCTGAGCATTTTTTTTTGTTTTGTTTAAAAAAAGGGGAAAGTAGAAAAAAAAAACCCAATTTAAATCAATTTCTTCTCAACTTAATCAAATTCTAAAAAATTGAAATGAGTATACTGCAGTATGATTGATCAAATTTATTAGCGAGAATGACAAATTAACTCATCGTTGTGGATGATTCAAATGACTATAATGTTGATGATGATGATGTTGATTCAATTAAATTAATACCAGACCATAGACCAGAATTTATACTATTACACGCATTTATACCATTTAATATAAAGTGCTTGTAATTGAATTCAATACTTACAAAATTCATATACCAAGTCAATTGAATTTGAGTATTACAACATTATTACATTTATGTATGTAAATAAGTGAATTGATTAAATCCATTAAAATACTAAATTTACTCATACTTAGTACACTTTTTTCAAACTCTAAAGTCTAAACTAATATTGATGATAACTTGCTAACAAGAATAAAATTCGAAAAGGATGTTTACAATGAGACCGTATGATGTAATAAATATACATCACATATACGATCCAAGTATATTTTTATTTTTATTTTATAATATTGCTATAGTAAATCAAAGAGGTCAGTGCCTTTTTATATTTTATTGAATTCTAAAAGCAAGTAAAAAAAAATTATTTCAATTATTCATAATTGAATTATGTAAGTTACTTCCGTAATGTATTACATTCATGTGCTACTTGTACTCAAATAAATGCAAATTAAATATAAATTTAAAATTGTAAAAGAAAAGTGGAACAAAATGAATTAAATATGTAAACATGTAATTTTGTCTTCTAAGTTGGATTATAACGATTATTATTATTATTCATTTTATTTATTTTTTTTGAAATTTTGTAATTAAAATATTAACTGAAAGTAAATTTTAAAATGTTCATTTAACATAAATTTTTTCATATAAATTAAATGATTGTCTACTCTATGATAAATTAAATAAGATTGTATACTCCATACACTAATTCGATGCAGTTAAAATCTTATGGAAATCACATAAATTAGTACCACTTTACGTCGCTGTATATTGATATTTAAAAAATTCATTTCGTATTATATGATAACTTTACAGATTGTGGTAACAATACTCATGAGATGATCTTTTAAGAAATTATAAGAAATGAAAAAAGACACATAGGACCTTAGCAGCATCGAATTAGTGTATGGAGTATAGTTATAGCCAATTTAGAATTTTATTTTTGCATCATAAAAATATAATAAACGTTCATTTTGTTCCAGATTTAAAATTTATTTTTAGAACTTTATTAGTCGTTCTAGCATCCAATTAGTTTGTTAGCACATTATATTAAAAAAGAAGTAATTTGTATGCACAATCGACGACATCAGAAAAAAATTACCTAATTTTTGAAATAAAAAGACTTTGTATTAGTTTAATATTTTTGAATTTTTATAAACTAACGAATTAAAATTTGCAATAAAAGCAAAATTTTATGTTTTGTTCATTGAACTATAAAAATTGTTTTACTCGTCTGTTTAAAAACGTTGTTGAAATTTTTTGTTGTGTTTTAAAAATAATACTCATGGATGTATGTATATATAATTAAATTAAAATTGTTAAACTTTTTTTATTATTTTGTTTTCGTTTCTAAAATGAAATTTTTTTATGTTTACCGGTATAGTCGCAAAATGAACTTTAACTTGATATAATATATTTTGTGTACACATATGCTGAATATTGATCCGTTGTCACCACATAATCCTTATGGGAAACATAAAATGACATCACCAACCCTCACTTTTGTTTAAATAAAACGAAAATAAAAATACAAATGATATTAAAGAGTGTGAATATAAAATTGTGTTTTTTTATATGAAAAACTTTATATTCACATATGCATATGAAATACATTCAACACAGTCAAATTGTCTTGAGAAGCTATATACATATACTTATGTTTTAATGTATTTTTCGTTTGAGACACACACACACACATGCCCGTACACCTATACAATATATGTGTATGGAATTTTTATTCAAATTAATTTTATTCACGTTATATATTTATATTTATTTTAAAAAATGTTAGTGTGTCTGTGTGTGTGCTAAAAATATAATCAAGAAATTTTTGTTTATTTTTTTCACATTTATATAGTATATTTCTTTTTATTACGCAAGTATTCGGGATGTTGAGTTGAACAGAAAAAAACAAAAAAAAACGTTAAATTTCGGGGACTGCCACTTTTATTGCTCAGAATCATACATTAAAAAAAATTCTTATGGTGTATATGTAAAATTGTTGAGTTCTTTTAGTAAGGCAACAGGCTAAATTTCTGAAGGCAGGTTAAATTTAAAAGAAAAAAGGAAAAATAAAAAATAAGAACAAAATGTTACATAGATTAATGTATGTATATATGTATGTCGTTTTATACCATATTCAAATGTGTATGTGAATGGCATAACAACATTTTTTTAAAAAAAAAGGAAAATAAATGAAACATAAAATATAAATAAATATCAATTTAAAATCTTGTCACAAAATATAAAAAGGAACAATGTGCACAGATATTTATACAAACGCATCTAATATATACTCGTGTGTAGATGTGTAGAATATTTTCCTTTTCTAAACTCTAAATTTGACTTTTATAAGTACTTAAAACAATTTAACCAAACCTCAAAAGAAAAACGCATATGTGAATTGCGATGATGTTGATGATGACGACAAAAAACGATGATGATGACTTTTTTTTTTTTTATAAATAATGTAGTATGAATTTTATGTATCCAGTCATAATAATGCTTTAAAGGTGTGGTTCAAGTTTCCGTTTAAATTGTATAAAATGCATATACATATGCATTTAAGTAAATAATTAAAAATGTATCTGCAATTTAAAAATAAATTTAACCTTTTTGTTTCCCATTTTTTATGTGTTCTTTTGAAATACAGAAGAATATTAATAACAAAAATCAAGAAATATTCAATGAAATGTTAATTTCTGTATATATATACAACATATAAACACTTTTGAGATATAAAACAGTGAAAAAAATATAAAATAAAAATTAATTTTATGTTTGAATCAGAAAGGGAAAGTGTATGTATATCTTCTGGAAAACAGTAAAAAAAAAAATTGAACACATTACAATTTGATATATTGCTCGAAGATCAATTATCTTATTAAGGTCAAAATCGAGATATGTAGTTGTTATGTGTAAAGGCCATATAAAAGGATCATTTTAAATTTCATTCAAAAATAAGCTCTTCACTTTACACACACACACTACTTAAATAATTTCAAAACATAAGAAATTTTTAAGTGCATCAATAATATATTGCATTAAAAAGAGAGGTCAATAAGTCAATGACTTTGAAATTATATTGTGTAGGTGATTTTTACTATTATAATAAACGACTATGTAATAATAAACAACTACACATACATATCCTACATGATACCATGTTTGCTAGCCAAAAAGAAAAAAATATATTATATAAAGATTTTTAATCTTTTCAAAATATTTTTTTTGTTTTCTTTTTTATTTCATGTTTCATAAATGCAATTCATTGCATATAATTTTATGTTTAAAAAATAAATAATAATTTATTTGCAATGTCTAGATATTCTAGAGAGGATTAATCGAATTCATTTTAATTTAACTTTTGAAATGTGTGAATATACAATTTAGTTCCAGTAATCCATGCGACGTTCATATATTACAGACACCCACCTAATGTCTATTCTGTAAATTACACTCTAAAATGCAAAAATAAATTAATCTACCCGTTGTCAATCATTAATTGTCCATTTAAAATTTAAATTTACGTTTTTTTTTTATACGAGTAGTTTTTTTTTGTAATAATTACGCAAAGTATACAACTATTACTAATGTTCGTCTATTTATGTCTGGTTTACTAAATGATATCACAAATGATTCACTTATTAAAGATCCAACGTGCGTTCGTTCATGCATTTGATACAAATATAGGAAATAAAATTTAAACTTATTTAAAATGTTATAATATAAACATATGGTGGACTTTAAATTATGTTTCTTTAATTTACAAAAATATAAATCGTCAAATGAATATACATATGTAGCATTCAATATATCGTTTTGCTGTTAATATTACTTATAATAATCATTTTTTCCAGTTCGTAGAACATCACATAATCAAATACATAATATGAATGTATTCAAAAACGCTTTAAGTATATATAGAACATTTAAAAATGTATGCACAAACATACATGTGTATATTTTTATTTCTACACTTAATTGTTTGAAGAACAGAAAGACCGTTTGGTAATATATTCTAAAAGATCTCATTTATCATCATATATATACATGTACAGATATTTAATCAAGGAAGTCTACATATATATTATTGTCTATATAGTCTAAATAGTGTATTTAACGAGCTTATAATGTAAATAAATGAAACTCATAAAATAACAAATAATAATATTCGCTTTATAAGAGTATACACATCAGCACATTAATGTATATGTTTATGTGTATTATTCTTTGATTATACACAGAACAGAACCATACATAGGTTAATAGGTATATGATGTGTAAATATACTAATATATGTATACGATCATGTTCGATGATCTTCAAAATTGGATGATGATTGGTATTGACGACTTTAAGTCATTCATACCATATTTGATGTCTGAATTTTCACACATGACAGAATTATTCCAGATACATATAATGTTACATTTTCTAATGTAAAATATCTAATGTAAATTAAACCAAAAATTTTAAAATGTGGTAGAACCTTTTGAAATATTTTCTAAAGATTCAAGTATGTAATAATAATTGACATAAAAGAAAATAAAATGTTAAAATGAAAAACAATTTTGGTTTCAAATATAGAAATATAATTTTTGGTCAATGACACAGATGATCACAAATGGTTAATATTCTATATATAATATGTGATCGTATTTATTTATTTCAATTTCAAAAGAAATTTCAATTTTATTAATTTACCATACGTGATTTACTTTATGACACAATAACAAATCAAAACGATATGATCATATATGTATGTATGTGAAATGAAATACAATCATTTTTTTTAATAAGATCTTTATGTAGGTGGTATATAAAATGGTATTTACAGTCAGAAGTAAAAAAATAAATACTATACTTTTATTTTGTACCTTGAAGTACTCAACTTTAACAAAAAAAAAAAAAACAAAAGAAGAGAAATCTGAAAAGTAAAAGGAATAGGTATATATAGAATTATTCAAAAATCTTAATGACTTATGATGGTGATACGGGAAGGTAGGTAGGTATATCTTTTTACATCCAATAATCCCCGCGCATATGACTTTACAATAAAATTAGATTTAAATCTCATGATATACACAGAGATTTTGTAAAAGACCACCATGCAGTAAATGAACAATACCAAAGAATACATAAAATTTAGCAAGAATTCTTATGGGGCTTCAAAAATTTTTTTAGCCGATAGAGTGGTTCGGGCGATGAAAGAGAGGACGGCATGAATGATAGAATGATTTAGTACATTTGTTGGTAAAAAAAGGGATGTCGTTTTTCGTATAAGAATATTCAAAATAAACTCGAGAATTTTAAGCCATGTACTTACTATATACATATATGGATGTATACATGTGTAATAATATATTACATACGAGTGTTTGTAAATATTTTCATACGAATTTGGTATCTTAACTATAAATTCATGGGTATTTTATATGAACGTGAATTAAAGATCAGAGACTAGGATAGTAGTAAAAAATTTGTAATTTCAGATTAACATACATACATACATATATCGTACAATATTTCATATACTTACGTACATTACTTTTTTTTTACGTCGATTTTTGTTCATATTTTACACTTTTCCTTTACTTTTTATATCAGACAAGAAAATATATACAAGTACGATCTATAAACCCATAAATTTGTATACGGTCGAAAGATGTGTACGGAATATTGCACGTACATATGTATGTATATATTGTATTTATAATTAACAAAATCAAGTCATTAAGTTTATGGTACAATTTTGTATAGGGACATAAATGACTCCACGTGGAGTGTATACTTAAATTACATACTTACGTATACGATATATAATGCATTCATACGATCATATTTTTATTTATCATTACCTAAAAAGTATGAATTTTGAATACCCAAAAAATCAAAATTTAACATTAAACCGATCGTATTCAAAATATATTGTATTTCCCATACAATACATTACAATTTGAATTTACATTTTGTATTTCTATCCTCGTTTCTGATGTAATGAAATTTATGACCCATATGATCGTACAATTATGAAAAAATTATATTTGTTTAGGACGATAATTTGTTTGTTTAGGACAGAAGTTTTACACACGCATATATACGATAAATACGTACATTACAAAATATTCTTATAAATATTGCGCATAATATGTACACTTAAATTACATACGCACGTATGTGATACATATGCATACATATTCACATTCTATGCTGATTCATGGGTATTTTAGTGGGTATTGAATGATTTCTTCTGAAATAATATGTATACTTAAATTACATACGCACGTATGTGATAAATATGCATACATATTCACATTCTATGCTGCTTCATGGGTATTTTAGTGGGTATTGAATGATTTCTTCTGAAATAATATGTACACTTAAATTACATACGCACGTATGTGATAAATATGCATACATATTCACATTCTATGCTGATTCATGGGTATTTTAGTGGGTACTGAATGATTTTTTCTGAAAATCGCTTGCTTTTTTTTATATATTTCAATACATTTTCTTATTTTACACCTTATTTTTTGAATAAAACGGTAGCACTGGGTACTGATGTCAGTACCCAGGAAGAAAAATTTTTGAACGTCGAATTTGCACTGCTTGCAGTATCTCCTAGTTTTGGATTTCTGACAATACATAAATTTATGTGTTAGTTATGTAGCATTAAAAAAGGCACGTGGCAACAATTTCTTTTAAAATTTAAGAAAATACCATATTTAATGTATGTACATTATATTCTAGAGGACTTATATAGCATATGGTAACGTCTTACCATCTTGTATGTGTGTATTATGTACCATATACTAAAAACCGAAACGATAAATGCAAACATATGATTAAGAACTCTTTTCTGATTGCTTTTCATGATTTTGTCCAAAAAGAAAAAATGTATTGCCGTTGTGTGTGTTACGTTTTTGTTTGAATGAGAAAAAAATAAGATATCAAAAGTACCTACATTACTTTATTTTAGGGAAGAACAATTTTAAAGGAGAATAATGCGCACATATACGTTTATGGATTGTTGATAAATTTCGAAAAAAAATTTTTTTTTTTCTATTTATAAAATAACTTACAAAAAAGTTGATTATGTCATACACATACATATACGAATATCTTTGTTTTACTTTACGTTAGAAATAAAATAGACATAAATAATAAATAACACTCGGATCTGAATGATCTTTTATTTCATCACTGTAATTTTGTTTGTTTTTTTTTTTTTTTTCAAATAATAAGTTTCTAATGAAAATAAAATGACATTTTTGGAATGAATTGATTTAGTGTTAAACCTCAGATTATTATTGCTTAAGAAATTTGTCATCTCCCTTGAAATTAATCATTTATTAAAAATCAGAACATTTCTTTTTTTTTTAAATTTTAACATGTTCACATTTTATTGTTTATCTTTTTTTATTTTTGTGTTTTTGTTGGTTTTCCAAAGTTCAATATCCTTGAAATTAAATTGGATTGTAAACAGTACGACAGTTTTTTTTTTTTTAAAATCCTCTAGATTACACTTTACACTTTTTTTTTATCGTTTTTTATTTTTCTTCTGTCATCAAACTTTTTAATCCATCAAATAATACCTCACTTTTATCACTTTTTACGTTTTGTTGAATTTTAATTTTTATTTTTTTGCTTTTGTTTTTGAATAACAAATTCAATTAACCATCATTTTGCTTTATTATATTCTAACAGTGATTTTTTGTGTCTTATTATTTCTTCTGTACTATTTTACTAATGTTAATTTTTTGCATGCATGTAGGTACATACTGATGGATGTATGTACATTCTACCTATTTAGGTATCAGTTATGAGAGTCTATTCGAAAAAAATAGAATCGACTTTTAAAAGTCGATCAAAACAAGTCACGGTAAAATCAATCGACTTTTATGCATAGTACTGAATAATTATTATACTAAATCAGGTAACTTAATTGTTTATTTCTTAAATTTACATGAACATTTTTTATTGGTGTTGTCAAAATTTTTATGTTTTCAAAGTTTTTGTTGTTCAATTTTTTTTTTCAAAGTCTATCATAAAAATATCAACGACTTTTCAAGTCTATAATAGAAAAATTTTTACTCGAATAGACTTTTATGATATCAAAAGTCGATTAGCAATAGACTCTCATAATTTATGCCTTAGTTTTATTTTAATTTTAAACGAAATTTTATATGCGTGTAAACAATCATTTGACAAGGTATCATTTTGAAACCAAAAACAAAGAAAAAATCAAATATCTAATAAATCGGATTAACTAAAAACAAAAAATTAAAATAAAAATAAAAAAAATTAAAGGACTTATTTTTTCTATTTTGACGTTAATCACGTTCTATACACCCACGTCTACGATATGACATACGACATACGTATACATATACCTATCTCTAAATGTTAATGTTCTTAACAGAATTGGTCTTTTTTCGCTTTTTTATTTTTCTTTAGGTATTATGCATATTTAAGTAGATTCGTTATAAAATGAATTTATCATCAAAAATTCATCATATTATTGTGAAATATCGTTCTATACAATAATACGTTTTGAATGTAGGTACTTACATATTTCCTCTGTCTATGTGTCTTTTTACCTCAAAATTGTTATCATTTTGATTATACTTTTAAACAAAATAAAATTAAAAAAAAAAGATAAATAATAAAAATAAAAGTCATTAGCAATAAACCGTATTTTACTTATCTTTGAAATTTTATTTGAATAATGAAACAACAATTTGAAAAACAAAAATGAAAATACATTATTTGTGCATTATTTATTCACGTATAATAGACATACCCTACCTAATACTGGCTACTTTGTTATCAAAAATAAAATTATTTTGTACGTTATTTTGTATTTATAAGTTACCCACCCTCTACATTTCTTTGAATTTTTTTGTTGTATGCCATTACATACAATATATGAATAACATAACCAATATTCATGTTTGTGATAATCTAAAACTGATAAAACTGTTAGAAAAATATAATAACAAAACAATATTAAAAGGTAAAAGGAAAAGCAAAAAAACAACATAAATAAAAATATTGAAAGAATTTAAATCCAATATGTAAATATTCAAATACCAGAATACCACCCTGACCGGATCACTTTGTAGTCAACATGTTGTATTTTATGTATGTACGTTGTCACAGAATGACTCAAATAAAAAATATTGAATTTTCTTTAAAAATTTTTTAAAAAATTTTTGTCACTAAATGACATCATATTAACTATTTGTAGAGATTTTTTGTGCTTTAATACTTATTATCCAAATGTTTTTTTTAATATGATTAATTATTTATTAACCACATTATAATGTGAAAAGATCAGGTTTAATTCATCGTATGACATTTTAACTAACTGTGAACGAATATTAGACATTGATCACATAATTAATCAATCATTCAATTTTTAACTGAATATTTTTAAAAAAAAGCACTATACAAACATAAATGCATATACATACACACTGATTGATCCATATACATAATTTGAAAATGATCTTGCGAGGAAACAATGTCAGAATCAATTATATTCATTATACACACACATATATACACAGAACAGAAATAGTTTACTTATAGAAACTGGTTGATAAATTTTAATTTTTCACCCAATTAACATTTTATGGAATTTCCAGTTGCATTATATCATTGTCAACAATTAATGGGCAAGCATAGTAACAAACACAATAAAATGCATAATCACATGTATTATATGTACATTACATTTGTTCTAAAAAGAGGAATGAGAGAAAAAAAGGGTAAATTTGAAATTTTCAAGGCGTGTTTGCATTGGTATTCATGCATAAGGATATGGAAGACGAATGACCTCAAAAAATTAAAATTGAACTGACAGCAAATTTCAAAATAAATTGCATTTATTAGCCTCATGTGAAAACAAGGGAAATAAAAAGAAAAAAACAGTAAAATATAATAGTTAGGCTGTTTAAAATAACAAAAGATGCATATTGCAGTTTTTTTTTTTTTTTTTTTGTAAACCTATTTTTTAAAAATAATTTTCACCCTCGTTAAGAGCATCCCTTGAACATTTGGGCATGTGTACATGAAAACAATTAACCGCTATATATAAAAATGCATACATGCATGTGTATATATGCCTAGTAATGAGTGTGTGTGTTGTAATTTATAAAATATGTATGTGCAATATGCCTGCTCGCTTGTGTTGTGATATAAATAAAATATAAAAAAAAAAATATAAAATAAAATTTCTCTTTCGTTTTTGTTGTTTCTCCTCATTCTTGTCTCTTTTAAAATAAATTCCCTATTCCGTATTTTGTCTACCTTGTTTTTATCAAAAATTCAATATACAAAATAAAATCCTTCTTTAATTGACATGCTTTATATGTATATGGGGACGAAAACACGTATACCTAAATATGTACGTTACATCATTTTTTGTATACATTACAAATACAACACAATACAAAACACGCGTACAAGAACGTTGTACACAACTTTTATCATAAGGGAAAAATCAATATTATAATAATATTCGTTATCCTTGTTGTGTTTGTACATATCACACACATGCATAATTATTTATGTCCCGTGCGTCCGTCTTCATTGGACCCTTGTAAACACATACTATTTCATTTAAATATACCGGTGTAGAGAATACAAATGACAGATGTCGCGGAATTTGTTTTTTTTTTTGTTTTTTTTTTTCGCCGATTTTTTGTTTGTTTCTGTACAATAATTTTACTTCCGTCTTCTTATCAATATTCATTAAAAATTACATTTAAATATTTCAAATATGTATGTATGTACACTTACCCTTTTTAAGTATACTAACACAATGTATTCCAAATTCAATGCCGTTGCAATTTAGTTTTTCCTGTATTTTCTTATCTTATTTTATAAAATATACACGATACAGATGGCAAGGATGTTTGTATTATTATCTTTGTATTTGTATACGTATTGCGTATTGAAAATTACTGATAATGAATTTTTTTTTTCCTCTCATATACACATGAATTTTGTTATAAAATATTACACTATCAAAATTATATTAAATTTATTTTTATTTAATTTTTTTTTTTTTTTTTCAACAAAAATATTACACTTTTCCTTTTGAATATTTACAATTTTTTTTTTTTTTATTCCGTTTTTAAAACAAAAATGTAACACAAAAAATTACAGAGATCTCTTTAGCCTACGGCTATATTTATCACTACCGCAATTTGTGAAAAAATTATGTAGATACATACACAATTGGGCAAATGAGAAAATCAACAAAAAATTGATTTGTTGCACTTCTAAACTCAATTGTTATTTATTTATTTTTTTTTTTTTATTAATTAATTTATTTATTTTTTCAAAGGAACAAAATGACTAGTATAGAATTCAAAGTAGAAAAAATATCATGTAGTTTCACCGAAGAAGGAAATTACAATAAATTTTTTTTTTTTTTTTTTTTATCCATAAAAAAAGGACTTCTTATCATAGAGCAAAACAAAATTCATTTTTTTGTTTTGTGTTTTGCCTTATTTTGTCCTTTCACTTAATTCCGTCTTACTATTCAGAAGGACACGAACAAGGACTATATGTAAGGTTTATTTGTTTTTGTATTTTCTTATTATAAAGAAGGAGGAAAATTTTGAAGCGAAATGCGCTTACTCATATTTATAATACACACAAAATTATTAACCGGAACCAAAAAAAAAAAAATTTTTTTTTTTTTTATTATTTACCTTTTATTTATTATTTTTATTTTATTTTTTCTTAATTGTTTGTTTAATTTCTACAATAGAATAAGAACACGACAAAGGACCAACAAGAACTAACTATAACTGATGATGAATAAATGAGAAGAAAAACATAACAGAAAATTTTCAATTCATGTTATGTACTACAGTCACAGTCAATTCAAGTCAGTCATTCAGTCTCTTTTCTAGTAGAAGTAGATATCAATATATAGTTATGTATGTATGTATGTTGGACGATATACGGTTCTATAAAGTATCGTCTAATCCATAAATACTATATACAATATAAAAATAAATACCAAAAATAGAATCTGTACTGTATATGCGAATGATCTAAATGTTTACACTAAAAAAGGCCTACACTGTACATGTACAATACTATATATGTATATAAAACAGTGCGTGGTACAGTATTCGTTTTTGTATAACGACTCTTCAAATATATATTGTTTATAATCTAAAAGCTATATATACAAGTTCTATAAATTTACATGCATAATTTTCTGTTATAAAATTGTATGTGGTAGTATGTACCACATGAACTAGTATTAGTAGTACAGAAATGTGTACATTACAGAAATGTATACAGAAAATTTGCCATATTTTCAATTTTTAAAACATGCGCTCTTCAATAAAAAATTTTTTTTTTTTTTTTTTTTTTGTTGAAAACGACTATGATAATGATGATGATGATGATCAAGATGATGATGGTTCATTCTCAAATATAAGTTCATATATTCTATTTGAATCATGAACGTAACATGATAAAAATGATATGACATCGAAATATTGCACTCATCCATGTGGTATGCTCAATGGTAATAATTATTCGAACATACATACATATATAGAAATAAGAAAAATATACATATGAAAAATGATCTACTAAATTTATTTTAACAATAGAAGCTACTGTTTATTATTAAGAAAAGAATCTTAAGAAACTTGATCTCGACTTCTTTCTTTAGAGCTATCTTTAGAAAACTTCATAAAATGTTCATAAATGTACAGAAATAGAAATCTCATTATCATCATTGTACGAGTATACTATAAAAGTGGTTTATTTTCAATTCGTATATTAATTGTAAAATATTCGTATATAATACATAAATTTCCATTGAATTAACGTTATTTTTATTTTTCTTCTTTATACAAGCATAAATGAAAATACATATGAAAATATGCTCGTATGTATGAGCAAAAATAATGTTAAGCTGATGGTAATGATGAAAAGATTGAATGAAACTAAATAATTCTATGTACATAATATATCGAACACATTTATCTTTAAAACTTGATTGTGTTACACTATAGACTATAGGTAGGTGGCAAAACTTGATCTTAGCCTTAATAAAAGTTAAGGTCTGTCTGATTTAAAAAAAAAAAAAATATATATATATATATAGAAAACCACGTATGGGGACATATGTGGACCGTATGTGTAAATGAATAGATTGGAAAAATAAAATTTAAAAAAAAACAAAAGTCAATTGCAAATTTATGTGTTACCAATTAAACATTAAAATGGAATTTTAGAGATTCTTGTAAAAACTTTAGAAATTAAAAGAAACAATAAATGAAAATTAATTGTTTAAATGGTCAATATACCTTGAAGAAACCAATACTACTGACCAATTACCGACACATGTGATTAAATTCAATTATTGCTTCAATCGTACAAGGGAAATTTAAATTAACTGACATGATTAGCTAGGCCCAAAATAAGACGTAACGCAACGCGACGCTAGGTTCGAATACATTGAAACCCATAAGGCAAACTTAAATAGACGTTAACTTACGTTCGTCAAGTTTCGTTCGCTTCAAAATGTCAAATTTACGTACGTATAAGTTCGGTAAGAATCGAATAATACGTGCGTAAGTTCACGTACGTATACGTCTATTTAAGTTTGAAGCATTAAAAATAAGGTATGCGTACATTTGAAGTTACGCATGTTTAAGGTTACGCACGTTAAAGACTACGCACGTTTAAGGTTAAACTTTTAAAAATTTTTATTTAAAAAATTTTTTGAAATAATGTGAGAAATGTTAAATAAAAAGAAAAATGAAATATTTTTTCTAAATTTAATTTTAAATTTTGTGGTTAAAGTAATAAGAAATTATCAAGAAAAATTTTTTTTTAATTCATCAACTATATGCACATTCATTCATTGTTTACATTCATTTCAGTTTATAACAAAATATTTAGGTTGTCAATGTAATTTGTAACAGCTGTTTACAGGTATGTATACGTATGTATACGTTTCTATTTTGGTTCAAATGTCAAAAATACGTAACGTTAGGTAAAATTCAACGAACCAGCGCGTTACGTTGCGTTTCTATTTTGGATAAAGCTATTACCATTGATTACGTAGATGTATTCAATTTCCGTTTAAACATTTTGTTCAAAATCTCCTCGATAGATGTCGCTTCACTATATATCAATTGATTGTGTGTGTTTCCGTTGTAACAGATATTTTATTTTAAAACTGAATAATCAGAACCGATTACTAAAAATTTCAATTTTATAAAAAAATTAAAAATCATTTTTAAGAATAAATAAGACATACTAATAATAACAATTTTAAAAAAAAACAAAAACTTTTATGTGTTCAAAATTTCAATTTATTTGAATTTATTCGATAAACTAAGAAAATATATCTTTACAATTAATTCTTTCACTACATGTTCGAGACATGATAGCTTCATAAAATCGTATTTCATTTTTAATTCCAATTACAAAGAAATTTTTTAAACATTCATTATTATTTACAATACCTTGTTCATCATTATTATTATTATCGTCATCATGATTAGTGATTTCTAAAGAAATTGAAATTAATTTTGTAATTTGTTCCTTTAAAGGAATTGTAGTAAATTCAATAAAACCTTCAATACCACGATATATAAATATTCTAATTAAATGTTCATTTTCAATAAATGCTAATAAAGTTTCATTATTCTGTTTCATATGCATTGCAGTTAAACTATATGGTTTATATGTTGTAATTGATTGAAATAATATACCTTCAATTACATCTGAATAAATTTGTATAACATCATATTTATCAATAATTAAATGATTTAATGTTTCTGATATTGCAATTAATTGTTTACGATTCTCATATGAACCAACATTTAAAACGATTATTTCACCAGATTTTCGACTTGGTAAAAATGAATTATCAGCAGAAGATAATTCATTTTCAGGAATTTTTAAACCAATTATTGGTTCATCAAAAATATATGTAACATTATCGGTATCATTTGAATTAGATACAATTGTGGTATAATTTAAAATGTTTACATTAATTGAATTTCCTTTATCATTTTTTAGTTTTGTTTCTGATGATGATGATGATTTATTTGTATTTTGTATGAAATATTCAAACAATTTTTTACTCATTTCTTGGCCTTGACGTATTATATCGTCCATGTTAAATAATGATGATGATGTAGAGGAAGCAATTTTTTCATTTTTTTTGCTATTATTATCGGTATGTGGTGGCATAATATAGTAATCCTTGTCATCATATACATCACTATGATCATTATTATTTGATAGATTTGACTCTTGAATTAAAAGTTTATCTATGATATATTTAACATTATTCTCTAAATCGATGAGGGCTTCTTTTGCAATAATGTGTTCATGATTAATTTCATCATCATCATCATCATCATTATTATTATTTCTAGATTTATGCAATTTTGATTTTTTCTTATTTGTTTTCTTTATAATATTTACGATATTTTCAATACCATTTGCCATTATTTTTAATGCTTCATCATTTGATAATTGCTGTTCATTTATCAACTGATGATGATCATCATCATTTATATCATTATCATTGTAATCACTGTCGTTATCATGATCATCATCATTATAATCATGATTTTTATGATCATCATCATTATTAACTAAATGTTGATATTTTTTAAAAATATATTCTATATTTTTATGAATTCTTTTAAAATATTTAACAATATCTTGAATTTCTTTTGATTTTTTCATACCTTCCCATAATTTAGTTATAATATTAATGGCAATTTGTTTAATGGATTTAAATGATACAGAACGAGCTGTCTCTTGAATATTTAATTTTTCTGAATCATTTGATTTTATAGATTTTGTGGTCATGTAATCTGTATCATTGGATAATGCAATACCAAATTTTCTAACATCTTGTAAAATATTATCAATTTTTTCATAATCATCTCCATCATCATCATCATCATCATCGTCATCATCATTTGTATCATTATTTTGTTTTAACGAATCGAATTCTGAATATCGTAAAGATTCAATTGATGTTAATTCATGTATTAAACTTACAATCACATCTTTAATAACTTTTCTAGTTTTCATTTGTATTTGTAAAGAAGTCACATTTAATTCAGTTTCTTCCAATTGATTACCAATTAAATTTTGAATATGATTTTTTTGTTCAGATAAAATTCTTTCATGATAATCATTTTGAAAATTATTTAAATTATGAAAATCTCTTTTTTGTCGTTTTTTAATTATTTGTTCATTTGATTTCGGATTTAAAATGATAATTCTTTTACCATCACTTAAAGCTATACCTAAATTTACTTCAGCCGGTAAAAATCGATATGAATGAATGTTATTATTATTATCATCATCTAAATTTATTGGTAATTTCCATGATGCACTCATTGTTGAATTTAAATTAGCTTCAATAATGGTATTATGTTTTTCATTAATTAAATAAAATTTTCCAGAATCTTCTCGAATCATTGAATAAATTCCTGGTTCTCCAATGACACCATAATGTGTTAAACCATTCAAATTAACTGACCAAAAATTTGCTCCAGATTTTCTACATAAATTATCTGATATATCAAATGAATTAGTTGCAAAATATAAATTATCTGAATTTAATTCTAATTTTGTAATATCATTAATGTATCCTGTTTCTAAAATTTGAATTTTCTCAAATAATCGAATTTTTCTATTCCAATGGTAAATACTTGAATAACAACCACTATTAACTAATAAATAACTTTTTCCTTGATATTTATAAAAATCTATATAATTGATTAAATTATTTTCAAATAATACAAATGAATCAGAAAAATATTTAAGATAATTTACATTCGTTTTTGGTTTACACAATGTATTTTCGATTTGATGACATTGTTCGAAAAATTCTTTTTTCAATTTATTGAATTTTTCTAATGTATATTCTTCATTGAATCCCGTATTTTGAATGAAATATGATTTAATTGGAATACCATTTATATAACCATTTCCAAATATATTATTTTGTATATAAAAATTATTTACAGTCCAATTACCATAAATATTTTGATATTTTTCAGTATTGTTATATAAGACATTTTGACTCCATTCTTTAAAATCAATTCCAGATATAAAATCATTGGTATTTACATTTTTTACCAAGATCTTTTTAAAAGAAATCGGTGAACGAATAACGATATTTTCCTTTAATAGTGCTACATCTCTAATATCTTTTTCATTTACAGGAGCAAAAGTATAAAGATTTTTTAAAACTCTTAATGATTGCATTACTATTGGAGTAGTTATGTGTTGATCACCATAAATCTTCGCAAAACAAAAAAAATAAAAAATAAAATACATTAAAACATGGTAGAAAATTTTATCAACTTACTTACCATTAAAGTATTCTGTCTTTCCTTATACAAGTCAACATCATTCACTAATCCTTTAACATTGATATTTCCAAAAAGAATAACATCCGTAAATATTACATTCCCAGATATATTTTGTTCAGTATGAAGAGTTATAATATCCATCATAGGATAATTATTAGCATAAACAACATGAAGATTATTTCCTTCTAATGTTTCTGATTTAAAATGCATGGGACCTTAATAAAAAATCAAAAAAAAACCGTTTATTTCAAAAAATTTAAAAATTAAATTCTATAATATTTACCTTTAATATGTAATGGTAAATCAATTCTTAAACCATTTTTTAACCATTCATTTATGTTACAACCCATTAAATTTGATGTAATTAAATTTTTATTGATTTTAATTGATTTTGCATTTAATGATTCTGATGATGAAAATGTAATTGGTCCAGAAATTTTAATTTTTTTCTTTCCAACATTATAAATGGCATTTTCAAAAAACCATGGTAAATTAATATCATTTAAATTTTCAATATTTAATTCATTATTAAATATTAATTCACTATGAAATATTTTTTTACCATATATTATACCTGAATAATTCTTATATACTATATTATTACTTAGATATTTATTAATATCATTTATATTATTATAACTTCCATTTAAAATTAAATTATCTAAATTAATATTATTTTCATTAAATATCATTTCATCAATAATATATGCTTGCAAATTTATATCATAATTATTATAAAATTTATTTAAATTATTTATTTGTTGATCATTATAATTACCATAAATTTGTAAATTTTCAATATATAAATTTCCAATTATATTTAATAAACCATTTATTTTAAATGGATAATTTTTTAATATAATATTATCAAATTGTATATTATTAATATTATCTAATTTAATATCATTTAAAATTATTACAGATTTATTAAAAATTTTTAATCCATTCATTATAATTGAATTTTGATCATTTTTAAATATGATATCATTTATAAATTTTTGATAATTAATACCATTAAAATATTCTTTAATAATTAAATCATTATGAAATTCAATTGAATCTAAAAATTGAATATTTGCATAAAATGTATTTGAATTATTTAACCATATAACATTAGATAAAATATCATTATTAAAATATTTTTCATTTAACATGAAAACATTTACATTACCAGATACAATGATACCATCTAATTGAATGTTACCATTTAAAATTTTTTCTGGTAATTTTTCTAATTTATGAAATTTTTCAATTAATTCATTTGTATCAAAATTATTTAAATTATTAATATCTAAATCATTTTCAAAAATAATTTCTTCAACATAAAATTCATTTGGATTAATTTTATTTTCAAATATATTATAATATTCATTTTTTATTTTAGTTATATTTTCATCATTTAAATATCCATTACCATTAATATCACAATCAATTACTAGATATTCAATATCTAAATCATTAAATTTTACTTCATTCAAATATAAATCTTCATAAACTGTTTGATAATTTTCTACAGGATTATCATTTATTGTATTTAAAATACGAAAATGATCAATATAAATTTCAGCATCATCATTTATTATTAATGTTGCGTTAGTATCTTGATTATCATGTATTTTAATTGAATTCATTTGTAATTCAGTGACATTGATTCCATTTACCAATCCATTCAATTCAAGTGATATAAAACTTATATTACCATTAAGTAATGATATTTCAAGTTCTTGATCAGTATCTAAAGTTAAAATATCATTTAAATTAATATTATCATTAATTAAATTTTCATTTAATGTTATTGATTTATTGAATTGTAAATTATTAAATTTTTTAGTGCCAATAATGGATATTTCTTGATCATTTTTATAAATTACATCTTGAAGAAGTTCATGTAAATCTGTACCATTGTATTTTCCATTTACAATTATTGAACCATTTACATATAATTCATTGAAAATACATTCAGCTTCTATAACATTAGATTGAAGTAGACTGGGATTTGATAAAAAATCTTCCAGACCCTTCCCCGATATTGTACCATTGATCTAATATTATTTTGATAGAAAATATAAAAAATAAAATAAAATATATAGATTTGTGTTTATGCTTGTAATGACTATACGTACTTCAAGATTTTCTGTAACTTCTAATTGAGTGAACGTTGTTATCCCTGGTATATATTGATCTTCACTTAAAGTAATCAAATCAAAAGGATTTACTTCATTTATCAATCCTTTAGTGTCGATAGCATTTGTACCTATAAATATGAAATTTAGAATGTAAGTTACTTGAAAGTACAAAAATGATCATAAAAAAATTTTAAGCATACTTAAAGTGTTATGAAATATTTTTTCAGCACGAATGTTACTTGTTCTAGGACCACTTGACCATAAAAAATCATCTGGAAAATTCAATCCATTTAATGATTGAATTGAGATATTATCAAAAGCATAAATATCCTAAAATACACAATAAAATTAATTAAAAATGTTCAAAATAACAGATTAATAATATTTTTATTACTCCTTCAATTTCCAATTCTTCCAATTCATCTGGAACATTTGTTATTATTACATCGTTCATAAGATCTGACCATGAAATACCATTAATGATATTCACATTTAAATTTCCATCAATTTCAAGATGATCAACTTGAATTGCATTCTCCTCATTTTCCATCATTTCTGAATTCAAATTTAAATCTTCAGTTATAACAACAGTTCCATTATATTGCAATTCGTCATTTTCAAAAAATAAAATATCTTTTACTGGTACACCATTTACATTTTCTACAAATAAATTCATTACAAAAACTTCATCATATTCAATAAATTCATTCTTGAATTCTCGTTTTTCTTTAGATATTTGTTCATGTTGTCCTTTAAGTAATTCAGTTCTTGGATCAATATTAAAAATATTTTGATCTTTTTCAATTTGATTTAATTGATCATCAATTTCTTCTATCAAATCGATTAATTCATTTAAATTAATTTTCCAATCATTTTCAGTCCATTCGAATTCATTTAAAAACATTTTATCTATTTTACCATCAAAATGTAATTCTGGTGTTATAAGATATTCTAATTCTATATCATTAAACCATTCATTTTGATCATAATTATTATTTAGATTCGCTATAAAAATGGATTGTGCTTCAGCAATCAATGAATCATATTGTTGTACAATATCTAATAAATCTTTATGTATTCTTTCAAGTTCTTCATGTTCATTATTGATATTTTCAATAATTTCTATTTCAATCTCAAAATAACCAGATGGTGCATTGGTACGTGGTACAATTATTTCAATTTTATTATTACTATTTGTAAATTTTGTTATGGCAATAGCACCTTTAATTCCCTCAATTCTTTCATAATCGATCAAACAATTAACACCAATATCATCAAAAATTACATCACCATAATGGCATGGTGTTGAATAGCTAATTTCAAAATTTTCACCATTCCAAATTAGAGCTTCAAGTACAGACAAAGAATGTGATTCATAAAAAATTTTATGTTGAATCAAAAGAATTAAATCATTTCTATACGTGTGATAAATTGGTATTGGTAAAAATCTTTCAACATTACCAAAACTTTGTCCTAATACAATTTGTGGTATAAATTTTCCATGATAATATCTTAAAATTATAGGTTGTTCACCTCCAATACCAACATATGAAATACCATCTATTTGAAATGCTGTAACCGATTCCACCTGATTAGATTGAATTTCATAAACATTTTTAAATTTCATATTCATTATTGATTGTTGTAAATTATGTATAAAAATAATCGCATAATTGTTTTGTGATACTGTTAAAATTAAATCATATCCAGCATCAATAAATGAAATTTCTAAACTAGGATATTTTAATGGTATCATTTGTACAATCCAAAATTCCTTTTTTATAAATGTAAATTGATAAATATTGATTGAATTATCACCAATATCATTTGAATGATTTGTTAGAACAATTAAAAAATGTTCATTATTTTTTTGAAATGATTTTAAATTTGCAATTGGTTTACCAATATTCCATTCCCATATTTTTGAACAATGATTATCAATAGAAAACCATAAGATTTTATCAAAAATAGAAATCAATAAATAATTTTGAATTTCTTCTTTAACATTATTCCATAAAGAAATTATTTCCATTGATGTAATTTTTGATCCTATATAACAATTAAATATTTGCTTCCATTCATTATTAATTCTTTTAATGAATATTAATTCTGTAGAATTTTTAATGCCAATTAAAATTTGTAAATTGGAATTTTGTAAAATTTTCCATTCATTTACATTTAAACCGTACGTAAAATTTAAATTTTCTTTAATTTCTTTTAAAATTAAAATTTCTCTTTGTGAATGTCTTGTATTGAAATTAATTTTTTTAATTTGATCAATTATAAATTTCTCATTAATTGATTCATTTAATTCTGTATTATTTATTTCTTCGTGTATTAAACTTTCAATAATTTTCGGAATAATATCAGTTTGATTACTTGATGATAATGTTTCATTATTTAATTTTTTTTGTATATTTACTGTTGTTCCTGAATTTTGAATGAATGTATTTAAACGATTTTTTAATTTCAAATATTTATCAGCTTTTTTAACAATTTCATCCTCATTTGGACGACCAATTGCATATTTTCCATCAGCAATATCTTCTTGAATTTCTTCTCGTAATACAGAAATTTCATCAATTTTTTCATTTATATTATTAGGTACATTTGAATTTGTTGCACGTGATAGATTGCCTTCGTTTAAATTATTGTTAGGTGGTTCAACCATTTGACACTATATATAACAAATAAAATACCAAAATCACAGAAATTATAATTAAAAAAAAAAAAAACACGTTTAAAAAAAATCATACCTTTGTATGCATTAGACAAAATAATAAAAAAATAAATTTAATTGAATTTTTTAGCATTTTTTTACTTTTAATATTAGATTTAAACACATAAAATTAAATGAAATTAACAAAAATTTAATAAATAACAAAAAATCATAATAAATAAGAAAAGAAAAAATAATAATTTTATTCAACAAAAAAAAAAAAAAAAAAAAAAAAACGAAAAGAAAAATTTAAAAAATTAATTTGAACTGAAATAAATAAATAAAATGAATAAAACGTTTACGTACGTAACGGAAGCAAACTATTAAAAATGTTCCAATCAAAATTGTATTGATCGAAGTTAATACAAAAATTCGACAAGGTTTTGTACTCCACATTAAAAAATTAAAAAATATAGGTAATAAAGATCGTTACTAAATAATCATAACTGTGAAATGAGATGATAATATAATCAACAATGAAATAAAACAAAAATAAATAAAAAGAATTAAAAAAAAAATTACTGAAATTTTATTGTGATTTAATTTACACAATTAGGTATTGTATAATACAATTGTAAATGGAGAATGTTATCGATACAGTGAGATTTTAAAAATTTTGCATTTTCAATCATTTCTATCTCAATCTCGAAATAACTTGATGATGCTTCGGCACGTGATACAATTATTTCAATTTTATTATTACTATTTATAGGTAGTATTTGTAAATTCTGTTACAGCTACAGCAACTTTAATTCACTCAAAATTTTACATATTGAGAATTGAGTGTGATTATGATGATTTGAAGTCTTAATTCAAGTCGTTTTAGGGACTTTAAAATTTTTCTTTAAAATTTATCAAATTCGAATATTTTTTTAATAGGTATGAAAGTACATATACATTCATGTATACTCGAAAAACAAAACAAAAAAAAATTTTTTTTTTCTCTGTTTACTTCCAATTTGATGAATATCATTACTACACAGCGTGTTATGTATAGGTATGTTTTTCTTGTACGCATACATACACTGCGCAACAAGTGATTACTGATTACGTTCACTCTTATTTATTATTCCCCATTCCATAGGAGTAAAGATACCTACTGGTTCTATCAAAAGGGTGAACCTAATAAAGAGCGCAGTGTATGTATGTATGCGTACAAGAAAAACATACATAACACGCTGTGTGATGATATTCATCAAGTTGGAAGTAATCAGAAGAATATTTTTTGGTTTTGATAAATTTTATTAAATTTAATAAATTTTAAAGAAAAATTTTAAAGTCCCTAAAATTACTTGAATTAAATCATCATCAAATCATCACTAGTGTACGTAATTTCAATGACTGAAAAGTGTAGTAGAAGGACATTTTTCAATTTATTACAAAATCTAGTTTACTAGCCGAAAAACAAAAAGAAACTGCAATAATACTTAACCAAATAATGTAATAGTGATTTGATTTTTTTAAAAAGTTTTCAAATTTGTCAACGAACATTGTAAATATTCTATAATTAATTAATGACAAATTATTACTTATACAAAACGCAGTATGTACACAGAGGGACTGATATAAAATTAATTGTACTATGAACATTAAAAAATTTAAAAAAAAATATTAGTTTTCGAATTAGAGACGAGTCAAGGTCAATGATAAAAGTAATGTTGTGATTACAGTTTTTTTTTCTAAATTTTATGTTTACTTTATGTTTCAAAAATGAAAGAATTAAGTGATTAAAATAGCCTGTTTTTAACATAAAAATAAAATGAGTAAATAATAAAATGATAACACATTACCGAGATAGTTTTAGCTATCAATGTGGTAGCTATTTATGTACATACATATGTGTATTTATTACGAATTTAAAAAAGGAATATAGGATGAAGGAAAAATATGTATGTGCAGATCGTAAACCATATGTGTATATAACAATATATTGTACTGTGTACATGGTGGGTAAACTGAGAGCAATTACATTTACAATTTTTTTCGATAAATGTGAAGATAATGGGACACACTGTCGGAGAGGGGTGTGAGTGGATGGGGGTGATAGAGGGGATCGTGTACAACACTGAACAAGTGTTTTTAGGTGATGGTCGGACAAGGGGTGGACAGGAGGAGGAGGTAAAAATTGAATTTTTAAGTGTTTAAAGGATCAAATAGTGGCTAGGAGAGGGTGGAAAAGAGTTTAAAAATAGGCGATTGAGGTATAAAAGGGTTCGATCTACCTCAATCGGCAAAAAGTAGAACCAGAACCAGTGTTGTGATGGCGTAGGACGCCCGGATAAAAACAGTTTCTATGTATGTATTGTGTTTTTTTTTAAATAGCATTTTACACGCGGAATTAAAATGTTTATATGGCGTTATAGTTAATGTTGTTTCAGTTTTACTTGGTGCAATAAGCGCATTGTGAATATTTAAGAAAAATTGTGAGAACGAAGTGACAAAGCCACCCACTCACAGGGACCATAAGTAAACCTACTATGTACAATATACATATCTATATTGTTATATGTACTATGATGTAAACAAATATAAAATATTTTATTGTCATGTATGAAAGATTCCGATTCCGATGGCGCTACAGCCCAAATCGAGCCAGGGCCTAATCATCTTTACGATGATTTTTCGAGACGATTTTTACGGACGATTGATAATGCACCTACAGTTTAATGTGGGTTGCGAACCACTGAGTTTGTTTGAAGTAGAGATTTAAACTCAATTTTGTATGATAGGGCTTACACCAATCATTTGTTTGAGTTACTTGTTGTCAGCAAGTAGACTCTATCGGTACTAGTAAGCACTTAAACCAATGAGCGTATGGTATTCATTCAAAGCTGAGTGAACTTTTGGGGTAAGGTAGTTTCGATGCCAGCAGTGCAAACAAGTGATGAAAAACATTTTTTCTATTTTTCTTCATTTGTCTGCAATCGTCTGGAATCGAACCTGGGCCCTTGTGCTTCAGAAGCCAATACTCTACCTATTGAGCTACTGAAGCCCCCTTGAAATGAAAGATTAACAAGAATTATTTCATCTTCTGTACCTATTCTACATACATACATACATATAAACAAACAGGCGTATTTATTCATTCACGATAATACGTTAATTTAAAAAAACAAAAAAAAAAAAACATCTTTTTTGATTATACGTACATTATGCATCTATTTGCATTTGCGTTTTATTAATTTAATTATGGACATTTAACTTTTAAACAACAATCTGGATAAGGCTTAGAATAATCCATATCATTTGTCGAACAGCCTTCTGGTACTCCAACTAACCCGCAACTGTTTAAATTGATGAAAATATAAAAATATATGCACATTTTATTATTATTTTTGTATTTTTGTTATTGTTGTTGTAAAATGGTATAAATATGTACCATAAACACTCACGTGGCTAAAGACATTTGATTTTTTCCTGTACATACGTAGCTATAACAACTACCATCTACTGGGTTGTATGATTCTCCAATATTAAAATGATGCCCATTTCGTTCGCAATCATCTAAAAATTGAAAACGAATTGATCACTAACAAAAAATGTGGAAAAAATCATTTATACTAACGCTCAGCAATTGAAATGTTAATTAACGAAAAAATTAATATTAGTCCAATTGTT
Source organism: Anthrax anthrax (assembly GCA_963971155.1). Classification (NCBI taxonomy): domain Eukaryota; kingdom Metazoa; phylum Arthropoda; class Insecta; order Diptera; family Bombyliidae; genus Anthrax; species Anthrax anthrax. The sequence goes on from OZ020123.1 coordinate 5,713,885, forward strand.
GTCTTCATTCCGTGAATACTTTTGTGGGTAGCTGTATATATTCAAATTATGTTGTTTTTATCTGCAAAAACGAATGATCGCTTTACGAGTGATTTATAAATATTCTTTTGCTCAAATATTTTTGCTTCACACAACACAAAAAATAACACAAAGTAAAAAAAAATTAAAAATATCTACAAAATTATACGAAGAAAAGGATAAATTATAATTTGAAGAATAAAATGACAAAAACTATACTTTTAAAATTTTTTATTTTAATTAAAGTTTTATTTATTTATAAAGCAACAGTCAACAATATTGATTTGTATAAGAATGTTTAACAAACTGAAACCAATTGATAGTCGAGCGGGACTGACACTGACCCATAGATTAAGATGACGCTTAACATTCGATTAAGTTTGAAATTAAAAGCGCTTTTATAATTATTTATTTTCTGCTATATAATTAAATCTCTTGTGCAATAATAATTCATTACATTGTTGAAATAATATAATTAAGTTAGAAAAAATGATAAATAATAAAAAAATACAACAAATATTTGTGCACGAGCAAATTTTTAATTTCATTTAATTTTATATTTTGTATGAGAAAAAATTATTATTAAAAAAATTTTTTTAGATACTATTTAATTTTCACTCACGTGATGTAATACAAATTGTAATTAATCAAATTTTACATAGTGCACATGATATCAAATCTATGAATGAACATCAAACCAAATATTTTACTTGAAATGTACTCATACATATGGGCAATGAAAAAGTCCCCATAATGAATTGAATAAATTTTAGTAAATAATAAAATCAACCGATATCGTGTTCAAGGACAAATTATTTTTGAACAACAAAATGGATATGATTTTGTGGTGTCTTCTCCGATGTATATACAATCTCTTCTATACGTTGGAATTCCAGGGCATCTATACGATAATTAAAATAAATAAATAAAAGTATATTAATATGAAAAAACATACATACGTAAATGTATGTATGTACATTTGAAACATCATAATCTAACTAAATCATTTAAATTTTTTAAAATTTAATACTGACTTTGTAGTAGATAATTGATTTGGCCCATCGCACCTATATGTTACACAGTTACCGATTGGATTATATATCTCACCTTCGCTTAATTTATGTCCATCGACCTCACATTCATCTTACACAAAAAATATATAACGGTTTTTTTTATTAAAACAAACATTTTTAGTTTATACTATATGCAGAATAACTTACTTTCAGCATTTAATCCAGCAATCAATACAAAAATTGTAATTAATCCGTATACAGCTTTCATGATTTTTAGTTGATTTTGTTGATTTTCTTCTAGAATCAAAAAGAAAAAAAATTCTTAAAATTAATTGAAACGTTCAGTTCAAATTGTACGCGATTTCAGAAAATTTATAAAAAACTACACAATTAATTCAATGTTTTAATTTACTTAAAAATTGAAGTTAACTGATGTCGAAACAGAATGAATTTGATTTGGAAAATCGTCAATTACCGACTTATATATACAGTCCTCTAAGAGAAAATTCTTTGTTAGCTTCTTTAAAATTCTAAATATCAAATTTGTCAACACAAAAGATTAAACACCAAAGATTTTTTTTTTTTTTAATTTCTTATCTACCGCATGTTTATTAATTAATTAAATTTTATTACATTCAAGTATATCACTCATATCTTCCTTAGTTTTTGTATCAGTTGATATTACGTATAGTTTACAAATAGGTTTCGTTCTTCCTTCTATTAAAAATGAAATTATACGCGACACGAGTTTTCATTAAATTTTATTTAAAAATTTTCCCATTTTGAATTACATTAAAATTTTAAATACCTACAAAAAGCAAATTTTGATATTTTGATTTTTGAATTTATCTTTTTTTCTAAGCTAAAAGATCAGAGCTTTAAACAAAACGATTTTTTTCCCTCATTATTTATTGGGTTGTGGTTTAAATTTGTAAAAAATTAAAAATAATGTAAAACATTTTTATTTTATTTTAATAACATTTATTTAAAAGACAAAAAAAAAACATTTTTTTTTCATAGTCAATTATACAAATTTTAAGAGTTTTATAAAAATGTCCTTCAATTGGTCAATGTTGATGTGTTGAATTAAGAACATGTGACTTTTTGGCAACAATCTGGATATGGTTTTGTCGTGTCTTCTTGGGAAACTTTACAATTTGGACCTGGGTTTACAGCGGGGCATCTAGATGATAATCAAATAAAAAAAAAATAAAACATAGTGCAAAAAATATACATATGTAACGTTATTTCAAAATTCAAAAATATTCTAAACAGTTAAATTTAAAAAAAAAAATACAATGCTTACGTTTTAGCAGATAATGAATTTGGTCGATTGCAAGTGTATGTTACACATTCACCAACTGGATTATGTGTTTCTCCAAAACTGAATTCATGTCCGTCCTTGTTGCATTCATCTAAATCAAAATTTAAATTAATAATAAAAAAGTTAATTAATTAATAAATGTCTTATTAAGGTAGTTCGTGTATTACGAATATTTTCTTCTTAACTTATTTGCAGCATTTAACTGAACATTCCTTACTGAAACATGTTCTTTGAGTAGAAAAAACTTTTGAAAAAAAATTCCTTCCTGTGTTATAAGGACTCAAAATTGACAAAAATTAGAATTTTGCTTCACTTTGATACCTGGTTTTCCAAAAACCCTTTTACCGATTTTCATGAAATTTTAAACAAGCATAGTACCAACTAAGTTATGTTCTTAGATAGAAAAAATTTTCGAATTTCTGATTGTAGTCCTTAGAAATTGAAAAAAAGTCTAACCATGTTATATGAACAAGTTCTTTGACTTTGCTTCAATATATCTCTTATTAAAAATTATATTTTTATGGTTTTCAAAATTGAAGGATAAAATTTGAACTCTCCCTGACCATTTATAGAAAAAATAAAAACTTAAAACATACTATGTTTTTTTTGGTTTTTGGGTAATTGAATGAAGAAAAAGATTATTGAATATTAATACCGCAGACAATGTACATATGTACTTACATATGTATGTAAGTATGTATGTAAATGTAAATGTGAATGAAGTATGTATTTAAATGAACATGTGAATGAAGTATGTATATGAACATACGTACTTTGTATGTATGTACATTATATGTATTTATATGAAAAATATTTAATATATTGAATAAAAATTTTACACCTTATAAGCGTGTATCATATTCTTCAAGCCCATAGCATATATACATACATATGTACATACATACACCTAATCTTATCGAAAGAAGGCTTCCAAAGAGTACCTGAAGGCCTTTTTTGGGAGAACGGAGCCCTTTCTCTTCGTATCCTCGCTCACATCTTTTTTATACAGGCATGTCATTGGAAATCATGCCTTTCAAAGAAGGTACTTAGGAGTGGTATTGAAGGCCTTCTAAAAATGTTGCTTTCACGTACAATTGAAGGCCTTTCTAAGAAGGCGCTTTAAAGTTGAATAAAAGGTATGCTTAGAAAGGTGTATTATGTACACAATGAAAGGTCTCAAATTCAATTTAAAAAGAAAGAACCAAAAATTTCAAATTCAATACAAATTTTATTACACAGCTTATTTTAACTTAATAAAAAATATATAATTATTTTAATCCTCAATGAGTTGAATCCCTTTTTTGTAATCGACCCAATCTAAAGTTTTCTTTTGACAGCATCTGAAAGGATTAAATACGAAATTTCAATTAATGAAAATAAATAAATATTTATAGTTTTAACAAAAATGACGTAGCATATATACACACATATTTCGAATTTATTAGCAGCTACTTTTTACAACACTCTTCACAGCTCTTACTCTTGCTCTTACTATTCACAGCGCAATGGCATCTTTGTGAAAATTATCTACAATTTCTTTTATTTCTGAAATGCTAGAAAATTAAATGTTTTTAATAAAAATTTTTCAGTAAATACAAAAAAGAGTATACAATTGCTATTTACATTATTTTTTAGAATCCGTTTAAACTTTATTTTCACAAAGTTTTTTTTTTTTTATAATTCTATCACGTTTTCAACAGTGAACTATAGTGAAACAAATTAAAATACGTAGTTGCTCTTTTTCGGCTAATAAAAAATTGTGAAATTCTACAAATTTTTTCTTTTCTCAATCTTTTTAAGATCCTCCATCGTCATTCTATCTGCCTTCCACAGTAGGCATGAAAAATAATGAAAAAAGACGTCCTTCTAAAACCTTAGCAAAAGATCTTCAATTATGGACCATTGGGGTTGTCTAGAATAAAGCACATACATACATATTGATATATGATGGATGTATGGAGATTGGAGATGTGTAATGTATACATATAAGTATATGTATGGTTTTAACTTCTTTTTGAATAGATTGAAAATTTTTTCGATTAGCTGGTACATTGTGCTGTGTACATATTGGGTAAACTGAGAGCAATTACATTTACAATTTTTTTTCTCAATTCGAATATCTACGTTCCTTATATGTATGTACGATTATTGATTCACAGTTTCTATGTTTCAATATTTAAATGTTCATATGGAGTTGTAGTTAATGTTTCAGTTTTACTTGGAACGTGTAGTATTAATGTAATAGCATTTTGAAAATTTAAGAAAAATTGTGAGAACGGAAGGAATTAGCCATCTACACCCACCCACAGGGGCCACAAATGAACCTACTATGTACAATATACATGTCTATATTGTTATATGTACAATGGTGTAAACAAATATAAAATATTTTATTGTTATGTATGAAAGATTAACAAGAATTATTTCATCTTCTGTACCTATACTACTACATACATACATACATACATACATACATATAAACATACAGGCATATTTATTCATTCACGTTAATACATTAACATAAAACAAAAAAAAACATCTTTTTATTTATATGTACCTACATACATTATGCATCTATATGGATGCGTTTTATTAATTTAATTATGGACATTTAACTTTTAAACAACAATCTGGATAAGGCTTATGAGTTTGTATTTTTGTTATTGTTGTTGTAAAATGGTATAAATATGTACCATAAACACTCACGTGGCTAAAGACATTTGATTTTTTCCTGTACATACGTAGCTATAACAACTACCATCTACTGGGTTGTATGATTCTCCAATATTAAAATGATGTCCATTTCGTTCGCAATCATCTAAAAATTGAAAACGAATTGATCACTAACAAAATACGTGGAAAAAATTATTTATACTAACGCTCAGCAATTGAAATGTTAATTAACGAAAAAATTAATATTAGTCCAATTGTTGTCTTCATTCCGTGAATACTTTTGTGGGTAGCTGTATATATTCAAATTATGTTGTTTTTATCTGCAAAAACGAATGATCGCTTTACGAGTGATTTATAAATATTCTTTTGCTCAAATATTTTTGCTTCACACAACACAAAAAATAACACAAAGTAAAAAAAAAAATATCTGCAAAATTATACGAAGAAAAGGATAAATTATAATTTGAAGAATAAAATGACAAAAACTATACTTTTAAAATTTTTTATTTTAATTAAAGTTTTATTTATTTATAAAGCAACAGTCAACAATATTGATTTGTATAAGAATATTTAACAAACTGAAATTGATTGATAATCGCGCGGGAGTCGAGACTGACACTGACCAATAGATTAAGATGATGCTTAACATTCGATTAAGTTTAAAATAAAAAGCGCCTTTATTAAGTGTGTTTTTTTTATTATTTTTATATTTTCTGTTGTATAATTAAATAAATGTCTTGTGCAATAATAATTCATTACATTGTTGAAATAATATAATAATTAGAAAAAATGATAAAAAAAGTACAAATATTTGTATTTTTACAGCAAATTTTTAATTCTATTTAATTTTATATTTTGTATGAGAAAAAATAACTATTAAAAATTTTTTTAAGAACTATTGAATTTTTACTCACTTGATATTATACAAATTGTAATTATAATCAAATTTTACATAGTGCACATGATATCAAATCTAATAATGAACATCAAACAAAGTATTTTAATTGAAATGTACTCATACGTATGAGCAATGAAAAAATCCCCATAATTATTTGAATAAAATTTAGTTAATAATAGAATCAATCCATTATCATATTAAATCATCAGCACATTTCAATTGTGAACAACAAAGTGGAAATGGTTTTGTGGTGTCTACTCCGGTGAATGTACAATTTTCTCCTCTTCTTGCAATTCCGGGGCATCTATACGATAATAAAAATAAATAAATAAAGTAAAATAACACGAAAAAACATGAATACATACATATAGTACTTACATTATTTGAAAATTCAAAAGTCTTTTAAACTGATTAATTTCTTTTAATTAAACATACTTACGGTAAAGCAGATACCTGTTGTGGGCCTATGCAAGTGATTGATACACATTTACCGATTGGATTATATTTTTCTCCTATGCTGAATTTATGTTCATCATACTCGCATTCATCTAACAAAAAAAAAAATATAACGATTTTTTTAATTAACAAAAACATTTTTAGTTTATATGCAGAATAACTTACTTTCAGCATTTAATCCAGCAATCAATACAAAAATTGTAATTAATCCGTATACAGCTTTCATGATTTTTAGTTGATTTTGTTGATTTTCTTCTAGAATCAAAAAGAAAAAAAAATCTTAAAATTAATTGAAACGTTCAGTTCAAATTGTACGCGATTTCAGAAAATTTATAAAAAACTACACAACTAATTTAATGTTTTAATTTACTTAAAAATTGAAGTTAACTGATGTCGAAACAGAATGAATTTGATTTGAAAAATCGTCAATTACCGACTTATATATACAGTCCTCTAAGAGAAAATTCTTTGTTAGCTTCTTTAAAATTCTAAATATCAAATTTGTCAACACAAAAGATTAAACACCAAAGATTTTTTTTTTTTTTAATTTCTTATCTACCGCATGTTTATTAATTAATTAAATTTTATTACATTCAAGTATATCACTCATATCTTCCTTAGTTTTTGTATCAGTTGATATTACGTATAGTTTACAAATAGGTTTCGTTCTTCCTTCTATTAAAAATGAAATTATACGCGACACGAGTTTTCATTAAATTTTATTTAAAAATTTTCCCATTTTGAATTACATTAAAATTTTAAATACCTACAAAAAGCAAATTTTGATATTTTGATTTTTGAATTTATCTTTTTTTCTAAGCTAAAAGATCAGAGCTTTAAACAAAACGATTTTTTTCCCTCATTATTTATTGGGTTGTGGTTTAAATTTGTAAAAAATAAAAAATAATGTAAAACATTTTTATTTTATTTTAATAACATTTATTTAAAAGACAAAAAAAATATAATTTTTTTTTCATACTCAATTATACAAATTTTATGAGTTTTATAAAAATGTCCTTCAATTGGTCAATGTTGATGTGTTGAATTAAGAACATGTGACTTTTTGGCAACAATCTGGATATGGTTTTGTCGTGTCTTCTTGGGAAACTTTACAATTTGGACCTGGGTTTACAGCGGGGCATCTAGATGATAATCAAATAAAAAAAAAATAAAACATAGTGCAAAAAATATACATATGTAACGTTATTTCAAAATTCAAAAATACTCTAAGCCATTAACTTTAAAAAATAAATAAATAAAATGCTTACGTTTTAGCAGATAATGAATTTGGCCCATTGCAAGTGTATTCTACACATTCACCAACTGGATTATGTGTTTCTCCAACACTGAACTCATGTCCGTCCTTGTTGCATTCATCTAAATCAAAATTTAAATTAATAATAAAAAATTTATTTAATTAATAAGTTCGTGTATTACGAATATTTTCTTCTTAACTTACTTGCAGCATTTAATACAGCAATTAATGCGAAAATTGTAATTAATCCAAATACAGCCTTCATTTTTTATAAAATTAATTATTGATTTTCTATAATAAAAAAATTGCAAATTAATAAAATTAAATATTTTTATTTTTTTAATTTTATTAATATTCTGTTTTGTTATTTATTCAACAAAAGTATACATATATAAGATAACTTTTTTGAATAATAGACCGTTAATATAACTTAAACGGTGAGACTATAAAATGCTATAGTTGCACACATGTGTGTGTATGTACGAGTATATAATGAAAAAAAATAATAAAAAAATAGTCAAAAAATTTATTGTACTAACAAAACAAACTCTAAAGCAAAAAATCAAAAAATGAGCAGATTTTTTTTATTATTAAATTTTTAAATATTCAAAACATAAATTTGTGAAAAAAAAAATTTTACTAAACTTACTTAAACTGTTGAAAAATGATTTTAAGAAAACACTTGAATATATGTTAACGAGTCGAATTTCTTACAAAATCTCTTACAAATCTGATTTTAAATAGAATCAACTGCGGCTTTATATATTCTTTTAAAATCTTTTTTTAGAAAAAAAAAAAAAAAAAATGACCAATAAAAAAATTGACCAGTTCTGGACGATCTTTATAATGTTATCGAAATTATGTAATTTAAAAAATACAGAAACCAAAAAAATTAACAAAGTATAAAAAAAAAGCTATAAAATATATCACACGTCCATTATTTAATATTTTACTGTATATTTTCGTTGTTAACAGATACGTTATTTATTTAATCCATAATTAGAATTTTTTTTTTTTTCATCTATTTCAAAATTATCAAATTATACAAAAACACGAGTGTTAATTAAGCTTTGATAGCGAAATTATTCGAAATTTTCCTTTAAGACAACAAAAAAAAAAAAAAAAAAAAAAACGCTATATTTTAAATTTCGTATTATTAAAATGTTCTTAACGCTTTTTAAATGCAAATTAACTGTTGATATTTTGGAATAAAATTTACCATAAAATTTATTACAAAATTTAAATTGTAATTTTGATGTATTCACTTTTTATTATTTTTATAATTTCGTTTTTTGCATAATTTATTTATCTATGAATTGAAATTTGAATACACATGATGATTACATTAATTATTACATGATTATTTTTAATTTCGAAATTTTATATATGTAATACATACATATACAAGCATGTAAATTATAAATTCAAATTCAAGATCAAGGTTAACAAGTTGCATTATATACATATACATATATGTATGTATATCCATTACCCGTGGTTCCCGTGGCATCTCGTGGTATTAAGTAAAACATTTTTTATGTTAAATTCAAATTTTCAATGAGTAAAATTCAAATAAACGTGTCTAATAAAAACATATTATAAAATTCACAAATTCTTAATAAATATTGGTAAGTTATTTTTAATTTTAAAGTTTAAACAGTTGAAAATTGTATGAATTTTGTCAATATTTATATTATTGTGCTTTTTAATTTTTGATTGTGTTTGAAATAAAAAAAAGACTTCCTGATATTTTCTTATATATTCATTTATTTGAAAAACAAACGTTATTTATATAATACAATTTTTTGACAACAATTTTTTATTTAAATTAATAATTAACAACAACAAAAATAAAAAATAAAAATAAAATGATAATTTTAAACGTTATAAATTAAAATTTATCTGTTCATATAATACATAAAATATGTCTGATATATATATATACAAGAAAATAAATTTAGATTTTATTTTATTTTATTTTTTTAATCATATGCCGTTTCTCTTATATCTGTATTATTAAAACGATCAGTACAAACAAGTTTAGCACAACATTTTGGAAATGATTCCTTTTGATCACCTTGTACTGGTTTACAACCATCTGGTACATTGTATCTTGGACAGCTAAATAAAAAAAAATGAAAAAAAAAAAAATTTATTAAATTACAAAATAATTTTTTGTTTTTTTATAGTTTTAAAATTGTTTACTTACAAATTAACTAAAATTATAAAATCATCACGACAATAAAATTTCTCACAAATGCCTTTTGGTTTATATGTTTCTCCTACTTCCATTGCATAATTTGTATCTTTATGGTAACATTTTCCTGGATAATCTATAGCAACAACAAATTAAAAAAAAAAAAAAAAAACCAAAACAATAATAAAAATACAAAAATAAATGTGGTGTTAACAAGTGATCAATACGGATGAGATCACTGTTTAAATCGTTTATGTAAACAAACTATAAAATTAATAATAATAATAAACAAATGAATAAATTTAAAACAAATAAAAAAAAAAAGAAAGAAAATTCAAATGAGATTTTTTTTTATTATTTTACATTAAATGAATATATAATATGTAGTTATAATATAACGTTATATTTCTCACCTGGATGACGAGCATTTGGAATGTAACGTTCACCGAATACATGATTTATAGATAAAATAATACAAAATATTATTGTAATAATTGTTATTCTTATTGGTTGTTTCATTTTTAAATTTTTATTTAACTTAAAGTTTTTGTTGTTATTTAAATTGAAATTTTTGTTTAATTTTTTTGTTGTTTTTTTTTTGTTTTTTTTTTTTTATTATTTAATTAAAGTAATGAATGAAAAATATACTTATTGATCTGTCTGTTATGAAGATCTGTATTAATTTGTGATTCAATGAATATTATCAACGTCTTTTTATATTCAAAAAATATCACATAATTTAATTTGTTTTCTTTTTTTTTTCATATATTTACAATTAAATGAACAATTTATATGAGTATATATACACATAATATGCATAATATAAAAAATAAAACAATGTATAATTTTGTTATATACAAACGTATATGCATATATATTTTATATACATCATAAATAGATACATTTTTTTTTCGCGCTTAAATTATCTTACAGTACAATCAAAAAAAAAAAAAAACGTATTAAATTCAGATTAAATAAAGCTGTATCCGAGCTTTTAAATTAATTCAAATACAAATGTATGTATTTATTCAGGTATAATAATGTATATCTTATGTGCATGGATTTAAAAGCAAAAAAAAAAAACAAAAAAAAAAACAATGAAAACAATCGAAAAATTATCTAGATAATCATTGTGTGGAATTGAAAATTATATAAATACATATCACCCACCCACCCACTTACAAATGGATCAGATATGTGTTACATTACATGTGAATTGTGATTGATGTATATAATATGAAAATTTCTTTTTTTTTTTTTATCTTTCTTTTCTCAATTTTTATATATTTTTTAAATATACATATAATATATGTACATAGGGTATAATGTACTTTTGATCTTGTTCTCGTTTTAATAACCTTAATGAGGATATAACGTACTTATATGGTATACGCAAATGTACATGTATTCAATTAATATTAGATATTTACATATTGTAAATTGTCAACGTGTAATATATGATATTATTTTTAAATTTTATCTGTTAAAAAAAAAAAAATGAAAATATTTTTTGCAATTTTTCGTTTTTTTTTTTTTTTTCATAATACCAACTCTTTAATTTGCAATTATTTATGTGCGTTTGTAAAGGTACCTACATATCGCAATAATTTATAGTGATTTATGAGATTTTCACTATGCATGTTGATAGATTTGCATTATGGTGGGTACTTACTTTACTACTATGCATTTATACATTTTCAACGAATAATTTACGTATATCTGATAAATTACATTAATTATTTTGATAAATTTTTATTTTATATTAAGTTCACATATTTTAGAAAGAAATATTTTCATACCCAGCTTACAAGCATTCAGAACATAAAAAAAAAAAAACATTTTAATTTTATGTACACGTAATAAATTTTATTCATAAAAAAAAAATTCTCATTTTTCCAATATTTACAAAATACATACACTTTTACTTTAAAATAAAAATAATTTTTCGGAAATTTAAAATTTCAAAGCATTATACTTTGTACTTTAATTATTTTCACTATAGGCCTTATGGAGAAACTACAAAAAGTAGTACCACTTCACATCATTGCATAATTGCATATGTGATATTTTAAAAAACTCATCCCATACTGTATGAGAAATATGAGAATTGTGACAACACTGCTCGTGAAATGCTCTTATTAGAAATTATAAGAAAAAAAAAGACCCATAAGACTGTAGTGAAAATATTTAAAGTACAAAGTATAGGGAAAATATGAACATTAGATATTTTCTAAGCTTCATAAATTTTCATTAATTACATTTTTATGAAAATATGATATTCTCACATTACATACATATGTCTATGTATATAAAAAAATTAAATTTAAAAAAAATAATAATTAATAAGAAAATAATTTACAAATAACAAACTTGACCTAACTATAAAAACTAAATTAACCTTTAGATTTGTATGTACATATGTATATCTAAAACATAAAATACAATGAATTATGAGAGAAAATATTGTGATGTACATTACATATACTGAATTTTTATATTGTATTTTGTATAAACATTTCTACATCTTGATACAGGCGGATTATCATTCATTTTATATACAAGTGTTAAATGTATGCTGATATATTTCAATTAATAAATTATATCGCTAATGTGTACATTATATTCATAATAATTACATCATATTCAAATTTCCCATAGTTATGATGTCATTAAAAATTTTAAATATTTGTAATAATTTTTAAATACATTATTTCGTTTATGTTTGTATTATTAATACATAATAAATTTTACATCCGTTTTTTTATTTATTTATTTTTTTTGAAATACTGAATAAATCGGTGTTTTTACTTTTTAAATGATTTCTTAATAAACGTAGATACAAATAGTAAACAAGTCGTTTATTTTGAAAGTGGTATAAGTTATAATTTTTCAAAAATGGCATTTTTAGATAATCCTCATTGCAAGGACGTAAACTTTATGACGAGTTTATAGGGAAATTTAAAAAATAACTGATTTCTTGGTAAATTAAATTTTTGTTTTTAATGGATTTCGATAGTGAATGCAAACACAAAACTTAAAATATCTCTGAAATCATGAAATTGACTAATGCCACTATCAAAATAAACGGATCATAAGATTCACAGAACATAAAATTTTAATTTTATGATAACGCAAACGTATACACATATAGATGCACATGTGCACAAGATCACATCTGATTTTCAAGTAAATAATCAATTCGAATGTTAATCATGGCATTCGGAAGCATTAAAAAAACACCTCTCAATATTATGTGGAAGCAATAATTATACACACCGCGCATAAGTTAAAACAAATAATTTTTTTTGCAATAAATTTTCAATGTATAATTATTAGTCTTGAGTTTAGATTTCCTGGTTTTTTAAATGAAAATCTTTGCATTTTTGCAGTTTTGAAAATTTTCAGCTTTGAATTATAAAAATTGAAAAATTTCAGTTTTACACAAATCATGTTCAAATCGAATTGTTCACACTTTCGTGTGTATTTATTCTACTAGAAAAGTACACGTATCATTTAAATTGTTTTAATAAGTTTTGTTTAAGTCGTTTATAACATCCGTAATTTTTTTATTTTTGTGTATGAACATTTTTGTTTTCTGTTGAGTTTTGAATTTCCATATTTTAACAAGTGTACTAAATACAATTAATTTGAAAACAGAAAATTGAATTGTTTTATCAAAAATAAAAATAAATAATATTTAATTGTTCGTTTTCCATTGTGTATTCTTTTCTTCTAAAAATATCAAATTTACGTTTTGTTTTTAAATTAATTAAGAGACACGTGTTTTGATATGAGAACTGAATAAAGGAAGATAATATCTGCTCTGAACGAGATCTTTTTCATATATTTGTTTTTCCCTGTTAATGAAAGAAAATTCACTCAAAAGGAATTTTTTTTTCTATCAATTTTATTTCAACATTCGAAAATAGGATCGAATGTACGCACAAATTCAAATACTCGTATACATGCCCATACGCTAATTTTAACCAATCGTTAAATAATTTCCTAAATTAACAATTGTATAATACTTTTCTTTTTTTCATTTTATCAATTTTGAACTTTTAATTAGAGATAACCTAGAAATAAAAAACGGCATAAAACCAATTCTGTTTTTTTGTATTAATTATTTGCTTACACAAAGTGTAATTCGCAAATATAAATTAAAAATTTTCATCCGAAAAATTTAGTTCTCTTCCAAAACTTTTGTGACTCGGACAATAGTTAACAATTGTAATAAAAGTAACCATCAGATCTTCAAGTAGAATTAATTGTAATCAGGAAAATAACAAAAAAAAAAATTAGAATGAAGAGTTTTCTGTTATTAGTGGCCCTCGTTACAATTCAAATAACAACAATCAATGGGGCCATGAGTCAGGGAAATTATTCACATCCGGGTACAAATTTTATAAATTCTTCTAATACATCACGCTAAAAGACCAAATTTCTCTCACAGATTATCCAGGAAAATGTTACGTTTCGGAAACTGAAATCTATGAGCCAGGAGTTTATAAAAAACCAGACACTTGTACAAGGATGAGTTGCTCGGAAAATGGCTGGATGACACACGTGTCGTAAGATGAAATAAAAAAGAAAATCAGCGGTTAATGAGTAAAAAGTAAAATTAATATTTTATTTTACAGTTGTGGTGCAATGAGTTTTTCAAATAAAAATGGAAAATGTAGAAAGGGTGATTATTATGATCTCAGTTTACCATATCCTGACTGTTGCAAACGTTATTTCCATTGTAAGGATGATGATGGCAAAGAGTATACTGAAGTACTTCCAGATCACTAAAAAGCCAAATTTTTAATGTTATATGATTATGTTTTATTGAATAAAAGTAAAATAATGAAATCAATGAACACACAACATACTGGCTTATTCTCAATTTTTAAAAAATCTAAGAAAAAAAAATATAAATATTTACAATATATCCAAAGTTTTGTGAAACGGAATAAAATGAAGCAAGTATTTAATATTTCAAAACAATATTTCTATAGTACCACGGTCGTTTTAGAAAAAAATTTATAAACCCTTTTAGTGTGTCGTACACTATAAAAATTTATAACTTACTTAATAAAACATCATCATTTAAAAGTTTTTGTTTTCTTTATCATTTATTTGAATTTCCATAAAAGAAAAAATTCAGCACATCTAAGTACATTAAGTATTTTATTTTTATTTTATGCTCTTTGCTCGTATATGTATATTTTTAGAATTGTTTTAATTTTCTTAACACATAATAAGTTGTCTATTTTAAATTATTAAAATGAAATTGATAAGAAACCCATTTTTCATCTTTTTTTTTGTTTTTTTTTTTGCTTTGATACTCGTATGTACAATAAATCTAGTACACATTTCTTATCTTATTAAAATTACTTCATTTTTTTTTTTGAAAAAAAAAAAAAAAAAAAAAATTTAAATTAAATCCATGATATGTTTCATAATTAAACATGTAAAAATATATAAATAAATTTAAAAAAATGAAAATTATGTAAAAATGAAAATAAAGTAATGAATGTAATTATTGATCAAAAATTTAATAAAAAAGAAAAAAGTATACATATGTATTTTTTGTAGGGATTTGTATATAGGAGTTTGTAAGGGTTTGTAGGGGTTTTTGGATTTAAATAAAAAAAAATCTATTTATGAAATGAAATAAAATTTGTATTTTTCGCACATACAAAAATTATTTTCTTCTTTCTAAATAGTTAAAGTTGGTTAAAATTAAACTGATCTACATATATAACATAAATAACTTCATCCCTTACACTACATGACTACACTATATAATTCATATACATATGTAAATAATAAAAAAAAATTTTTCTAATTATTAAAGTACATATACGTACATATACGTATACATATATATGTATATGGACATGAAATACAGTATGACGCAAAAACCCACATCTAAAAAAAATTTAAAAACAATTAAAAATTAAAATTTTAACCATTTTACAAAATTATATTAAATACTACAGATTAAACGTACATAATATCAAAAATAATTTTAAATTTCCTATATATAGAGAATATATGATTTTCGAAAAAAAACGAACAATTAAAATGAAAACTTCATTGAATTTTTTAATTTTTTTATTTTTATTAAATTTGACAATAGTATTTAGTGCAACTACAATGGGAAATTATACACATCCAGGTAAAAATACAGAAATTATTAAAATAAAATAAAATAAATTAATTACAATAAATAATTTTTTTTTTGTTTTTTTTTTTTTAACTTTGTTGTAAAAGATCACCCTGGAAAATGTTATTTTTCCCCAAATGAAATTTATCATCCTGGATCACATAAACTAAAAACTGAATGTGGAACATTAATATGTCATAACAACAGTTTAGCAGTACTAATCGGGTAATTTGAAAAAATTTAAAATTTTTTTTTTTTTATTTATGTTAATAAATTTTTTAATTCTCTTTTGTTTTTATTTTTTGTTGTTGTTTTATGCAGTTGTGGAAAATTTTTATTTTCAAATAAACAAGGATCATGTGTACGTGGTGATTATGTTGATGTTACAGCACCATTTCCACAATGTTGTAAAAGATATTTTCATTGTACTGATGAAAATTTACAACAATATTTAGAAATCATATAAAATTTTTATTGTAATATACATATGTACATTTGTGTAAAAATACAATTTTCTTTTTAAATAAAGTAAAAAACAAAAAAAAAACAAAAAAAATTTTGTTTTCGGTTAACCAAAGAAGATAATATAGGTACGAATTCTTTCCTATTAGATTTGGGCTAATTTAAAATTGTAGTTCACATAACACGAGAAATCCACTAGGTGATGCTAGGAACATTCAAAAATATTTTAAATACTCGTATAGAAGAAATTATACATATAATTTTGAATACTTAATTTTGAGTTTCACCAGACATGCACGGCATAAATAAAAAAATAAATAATTTTTATACATACATACAAACATACATATACATATCTCGAGTCTAGATTTTCAAGCTTTTTAAATTAACAATCCTTGTGTTTTTGTTAGAATTTCCTTTTTACCTCACAAGGTAATATAAGCTTAATCGAGTTCATGTTTGCAGTTCTATGTTAGTTATGCAAGGGCGTTGTATTCATGTTCGTTTCTGCGCAAAAACCGTAGGTTCACATTGTCAGTTCTGTACAAGTTTGACAGCAGTTTTAACAGCTGTAAAATTATGTCTGCAAAGTAATCTCCATAAGGCCTTTTTTTTTGAAAACAACGAGGATGAGATAAGGTTAGACAGCCTCGACACCGCAGCTATAAAGCTTATTGTATCCCTTATCCTCAGCTTTTCTACAAAGGGGTACTTATCCTTTTATCTAAAAGGATAATATACTAATATTGAATAGGCAATATTAGAAAGATCGTCTGGATTTCTTCCATCAGTAGCAATCCATCTCCATCTTTCTAAGACTACACACTCCTTCAGGATATGTATTGAAGTCTCCTCTTCCTCGAGGCATAGTCAACATTCTAGATTTATATATGAATATTATCAAACCCTATTCTCTGTAGGTGAATTTTAACGTGTAGTGTCCTGTTAAGAGTCCAACTACCCGTCTAATTAACCTTCTATCGCATTTAAGTCATAGGAGCGATATTGCTCTATTTGTCCATAAGGTTTTAAGTGTAAAATGAAAGTGGACAGCGATGTGGTAATCACGAAGAGTGATAATGTGGATATTTCTGTCTTTTTGCAGTAGACAGTTCATAAAAACCGCTACACAAAGTTAGTAATAAAAAGTACTGCAATCAATTTTCTGCAAGCATGAACTCGACTCTTGATATACATCATAGTCGATTCGATGTGTCCGTGCTTCCGTATATGTGTGTTCATTGTACTAAGATACTACGAAATTTATTGAAATTATTTATAAAATTTGTTTTCTATTTTCGTCTTTTTTTTTTTTTTTTTTTTGTATATATACTTTTTTTGTATTGACCATATTTTCACAAATATTAAAATTTATTAAAATTAATCATCAAGTAAGTATTAAATATATTGTTTGTTTTAAAATTAATTATGAGACACGTGTTTTAATATGATAAAAAAAAATAATACTTTTCTTTTTTTCGTTTTATTATTATTGAACTTCTAATCAGAGATAACCTAGAAATAAAACACGACATGAGACCAAAATATTAACAAAAAAAAAATTTTGTTTTAATTTTTTGTTGTAATAGAACAGTTATTTGTTCATATAAAATGTAAATTTGTAAATATAAATTGAAATTTTCCATTCGAAAAATTTAGTTCTCTTCCAAAACTTTTGTAACACGGAATTATTGTAATAAAATTAACCATCAGATCGTTGACTAAAATTTATTTTAATCGAGAAAATAACAAAACAATTACATAGAATGAAGAGTTTTCTGTTATTAGTGGCCCTCGTTACAATTCAAATAACAACAATCAATGGGGCCATGAATTATCATCCTGGTATTAACTTTAAAAGTTCTTCTAATACATCACATTTAAATAATAAATTTCTTTTACAATTTATCCAGGAAAATGTTACGTTTCGGCATCTGAAATCTATGAGCCAGGAGTTCATCAAAAACCAGATAGTTGTGTACAAATAACTTGTTCGGAAAATGGCAGGACTAGATTCGCTTTGTAAGATAAAATAAAAGGAAAAAAACATGTGTTCAATGAGTGAAAAGTAAAATTAATATTTTATTTTACAGTTGCGGCTCATCGAGTTTTTCAAATCATAATGGAAAATGCAGAGAGGGTGATTTCTATGATCTCAGTTTACCGTATCCTAAATGTTGTAGACGTAATTTTCATTGTAAGGATAATGATGGCAAGGAGTACGTTCAAGTGTATCCAGATAATTAAAAAAAAACCCCAAACGTTTTCGATTGTTATATGATTATTGAATAAAAATAAAATAATAAAATTAATTTGTTTCACTTAAGACATTGAGGTCTTTACATTTTAAAGTCTGTTTTGAAGTGCAAGGAAGTCTGAAAAAAAAAAAACAAATTCTTCGTTGTACTTCGATTTCCATAAATCAATGAGAATGCACAATATTTTTAGCATCACGATCGTTATAAAATAATAAAGATCATCTACTGTGTTATACAGCAAAAAAATTAAAAATTCTTTAATAACATAATCATCATATAAAACTTCGTTCCTTTCGTTTTCATTGTGAAAAAATTCCATTTTAAAAAAAATTAATATTGACTCTTGATTAGTCAAAGAAAACAATCATCCGAAAAATACTTTCTATTCTTTCCAATCAGATTTGTAATTTAGTTTACATATGTACATATGTACGTGAGAAATCTAATGGGTTAAATTATTTATTTTGCATTGTTTATTCTTTTCTTTTCAAATTTACGTTTTGTTTTTAAATTAATTGAGAGACATGTGTTTTAATATGAGACCAGAATTATCTTAGATAACATCTGTAGGCCAAGGCTTTGATTTGGGATGTAGTTTGTTTTTTTATCTATTACTCATTACATCCTAATTAACAAAATAACACAAAGGAATTTTTTTTTCCTTCAATTTTATTTCAACATTTGAATATAGGATCGGATTTACGCACAATTCAAATACCCATTGTACATGCGATACGCTAATTTTGACCAATCGTTAAATAATTTTCTAAATTAACAATTATATAATACTTTTCTTTTTTCATGTTATCAATTTTGAACTTTTAATTAGAGATAACCTAGAAATAAAAAACGGCATAAAACCAATTCTGTTTTTTTAAATTAATTATTTGTTTACACAAAGTGTAATTCGCAAATATAAATTAAAAATTTTCATCCGAAAAATTTAGTTCTCTTCCTAAACTTTTGTGACTCGGACAACAGTTAACAATTGTAAAAAAAGTAACCATCAGATCTTCAAGTAAAATTAATTGTAATCAAGAAAACAGAAAAAAAAATTAGAATGAAGAGTTTTCTGTTAATAGTGGCCCTCGTTACAATTCAAATAACAACAATCAATGGGGTCTTTAGTCATGGAGATTTTTCACATCCTGGTACAAATTTTATAAATTCTTTTAATACATCACGCTAATAGAATAAATTTCTTTCACAGATTATCCAGGGAAATGTTACGTTTCGGAAACTGAAATCTATGAGCCAGGAATTCATGTACCTGACGATTGTGTAAAAGTAAATTGTTCAGAAAATGGCATGATGACTCACTCTTAGTAATATAATTAAAAAAAGGAAAATCAACGGTTAATGAGTAAAAAATAAAATATTTTTTTTTACAGTTGTGATACAACAAGT
Organism: Anthrax anthrax; assembly: GCA_963971155.1. NCBI lineage: Eukaryota > Metazoa > Arthropoda > Insecta > Diptera > Bombyliidae > Anthrax > Anthrax anthrax. The sequence goes on from OZ020123.1 coordinate 5,734,000, forward strand.
ATTATAATAAATAATGAAGAATGCAGAGGGGGTGAATATATTAATCGCAGTTTACCATATCCTCACTGTTGTGATCGTAATTTCTATTGCAAGGATAAACTTGGCAATGAACGCGTTTTGGTTCATAATTAAATAAATATAAATATAGATAAATAAATTCGTTTAAATGAACACACTGACTTCTCTTTTAATTTCAAAATCTACTTTTAGGTATAGAAAAATCTGAAAATTATTCGACCTATTTTACTTGAATTTCTCTCTAAATCAAAGAAAATTCCTAATTCATATTTCTAATATCACGATCGTTTTAAAAAAATTATAAATCCTTTTATGTGCCATACACTATAAAAATTAAATATATTTTAATAGCATCATCCATTAAAGCTTCATTTTTTATCCGTTTTCATTCATTTAAACTCTACTGTGGAAAAATTTTATTTAAAAAATGAGTATTATAAGTGATTAGTCGAAGAAAATTATATACAAAAAATATTTTCAATTCTTTCCGATCATACATATCTGCGTTATGATTTTCATAAGTCAAAAACCTACTGAATATAACAATTTTCGAAAACACTTTTAAAATTTCGACCTTCACCAGATAAATACATAAACGGCATAAATTAAAATAAATAATTTTCCAATGTACATACTATATATGGGTAGTTAGTAAGTAGTCTTGATTTTGGGTTTTAAAGTATTTTTTAAATTTTTTTGGTAGAAGTACCTCTTAGGTCATATCTCCGATTTATTTTTAAACTTTGCACACTGATTCTACTCAGCGACTATAATCCATAAAAATGGTCTGAAGATCAAGATGGGTTAGTTTCGAAATCCCCAGTTAAAACAACTAAATTACAAAATCCCTGTTTAAAAAATCACAATTACAAAATCCTTAAAAAATTCAAATTTACAGTTTCGAAATCCCAAAAAAAAAAAACCACAGTTGCAAAATTTAAAAATTTGAAAGTGGGTAGAATCAAGCTTCTGCATTGATAATCGCGCGCGCCATATAATTAATACAGTGAATATAAAAATACAAAATTTTTAAAATCTATGAATTTACAAAAAATACATTCAAAATAAACATTTCAATGCATTTTTTTTTACAATGGAATAATATCTCTAATAAAAACAAAAGTGAAAATTTTTTTATTTTGTTATTCACGGGATAGAATTTTAACTACAAAGATAATATTGAAAAACAAATAATTCTCAAACGATTAACAAATATATTAGCAAGTAGGCAAAATCAAGTACGTGCATCGAAGAGCTTCATTAGTTTTCTTGGGGAATTAATATTTGTGGACTTTGAAATTGAGGATGTTGTATTTGTGGATTTTGCAAATTGGCAACTAGAAAAAAATTGAGATTTTGTCACTTGAAAATTTTGCAATTGTATAGATTTCATGACGCTACCGATCAAGAACATTCCAATGTCTAAGATTAAAATAAAATTTGCCATGCAAAAATTATACGGATTGACCTAAAAACTATATTTTTACCCAATAAATGATATTTCCGTCAATTGTTCTCCATCACTTTTCTGAACACATTAATCACATTAAAGTTTAAACTAATGGTTCGTGAGTTATTTAAAGAAAGAGAAAAAAAAGTTTGTACTATAGGATGTGAAAAATTTCCCTAACTCATGGCCCCATTGATTGTTTTTATTTGTATTGTAACGAGGGCCACTAATAACAAAAAACTCTTCTAATTTATTTTGCTGTTTTCTTGATTACAATTAATTTTACTTGAAGATTTGATGGTTAGTTATATTACATTTGCTCAGTGTAGCAAAAGTTTTAGGAGAAAACTAAATTTTTATGAATAAAAATCTTTGTATTTTTGCAGTTTTGAAAATTTTCAGCTTTGAATTTAAAAAACTAAAAAAATTTCAGTTTTACACAAATCATGTTCAAATCGAATTGCTCACTTTTTCGTGTGTATTTATTCTACTAGAAAAGTACACGTATCATTTAAATTGTTTTAATAAGTTTTGTTTAAGTCGTTTATAACATCCGTTGTTTTTAAATTTTTTATATAAACATTTTTGTTTTCAGTTGAGTTTCGAATTTCCATATTTTAACAAGTGTACTAAATACAATTAATTTAAAAACAGAAAATTGAATTGTTTTATCAAAAATAAAAGTAAATAATATTTAATTGTTTATTTTCCGTTGGGGATTCTTTTCTTCTAAAAATATCAAATTTACGTTTTGTTTTTAAATTAATTAAGAGACACGTGTTTTGATATGAGAACTGAATGAAGGAAGATAATATCTGCTCTGAACAAGATTTTTTTATTTTTTTTCATATATTTGTTTTTATCTGTTACTCATTACATCCTAATTAACGAAATAAAACAAAGGAATTTTTTTTTCTATCAATTTTATTTCAACATCTGAATATAGGATCGGATGTACGCACAAATTCAAATACTCGTGTACATGCCCATACGCTAAATTTGACCAATCGTTAAATAATTTCCTAAATTAACAATTGTATAATACTTTTCTTTTTTCATTTTATCAATTTTGAACTTTTAATTAGAGATAACCTAGAAATAAAACACGACATTAGACCTAAAAGTTTGAAAAAATTCCTTTTAAATTCATTTTTTGTATTAATTATTTGCTTACACAAAGTGTAATTCGCAAATATAAATTAAAAATTTTCATCCGAAAAATTTAGTTCTCTTCCAAAACTTTTGTGACACGGACAATAGTTAACAATTGTAATAAAAGTAACCATCAGATCGTTGACTAAAATTTATTTTAATCAAAAAAATAACAAAACAATTACATAGAATGAAGAGTTTTCTGTTATTAGTGGCCCTTGTTACAATTCAAATAACAACAATCAATGGGGCCATGAGTCAGGGAAATTTTTCACATCCTGGTATAAACTTTATTATTTCTTCTAAAACATTACACTGAAGGAATAAATTTCTTTCACAGATTATCCAGGAAAATGTTACGTTTCGGCAACTGAAATCTATGAGCAAGGTCTTCATCAAAAACCTAACGAATGTGTAGAAATGTATTGCTCAGATGATGGCTGGATGGCATTCACTTCGTAATATAAAATAAAAGAAAAACCTACGGGTAATGAGCAAAAAATAAAATATTTTATTTTACAGATGTGGTACAATGAGTGTTGTAAATAAAAATGGAGAATGCAGAGAGGGTGATTTTTATGACCTCAGTTTACCATATCCTCACTGTTGCAAACGTTATTTCCATTGTAAGGATGAAGAAGGCAATGAATACTCTGAATTATCTAGATAATTAAAAAAAAACCCCATACATTTTCGATTGTTATATGATTATTGAATAAAATTAAAATAATAAAATTAACTTATTTCACTTAAAACACTGACTTTCTTTTCAATTTCAAAGTCTGCTTTGAAGAGTATCGAAATCCTTAATTTCTACATTGTACCTCAGTTTCTGAGAATCAAAGAAAATACACAACATTCCTGAACATAATAATGTCATCAATTGAAACTTTGGTTTTTTTTTTTTGATTGTGAAATTTTTTTTTTTTTTAAAAAAGGTGAATATGACTTAACTTTCGATTAGTCAAACAAAAAAATGTCCGAAAAATATTTTTATTTCTTCACAATCAGATTTGATCTGGATGCAAATGTAATTTACATACACGAAAAATCCATTGGATGATATTAGGAACTTTTGAAAACATTTAAATGCAAAAGACGTTATTTAATTTTGAATTGCACTGTATAGCATCTACGTACAAGCACAATCATTTATTTGTCCTTAATAAAAGCAAAAATAAAAATACAAAATATATAAAAAATAAAAAAAAAATAAATAAATCAAGAAAAACGAGGTCAAATAAATGAAAATGAAAATGGCAAAGAAAGAAAAAAATAATATAATAATTTGCATTTGATAACAATACTTTGAATAAATATACATGAAATTGCGTATACATAGAATTCGTTATCACTAATTGTATGATCGTTACATTATAAAATTGTCCACTCTATGTACATCAGATACATTATATGTATATAAAATGCAAAAATATTTTCTTTTACTTATATAAAAGTTAATGATAAATAATAAATAATTTTCATTTTATACGAAAATTTCATTTATAGTGATCTTCAGTGATCTTCAGTAAATTTTAGTGATCATCTGTACTGAAATAGAAATTCTTTCGAATAATTTTTTTTCTTCTTTCTTATTTTTTTCAAAAAAAAAAAAAAAAAATTGTTTTAAAAAAATGTTACATAAAATAAAAATATTTTTATCGTTAATTTTTTTATCATTATTCACAGTTACAATAGTGTTTGGGATTAAATCTGAAAGAAATGCATCACATTCAAGTTAGAAAAAAAAAAAACAAATTATTTAAATTTTCGTGTATCCTTAAAAAATAAAAAATTTGAAAAATTTTTCTTTTTTTTTGTTTTTGTTCTAAAAAAAGGTTATCCAGGCAAATGTTATTTATCATATCGTGAAATATATGAGCCAGGTATTCATAAACGGCCAGAAAAATGTGAAAATGTTGAGTGCTATCGAAATGGATGGGTAAAAATTCATAGGTATTAGACAGAAAAAAAAAAAAAACAGAAAAGAAAGATTGAATGAAGATAATAAAAAAATTGAAATTAAAAAAAAAAAAAATTGTTTTTTTTTTTTTTTGTAGTTGTGGTGTTATGGCAATTTCAAATAAATATGGGCCATGTGAACAAAATGATATTGTTGATGAGACTGTACCATACCCAGAATGCTGTAAATATTACTATCGTTGTAGAGACGAAGATGGACAAGAATATTTAGAAATTCACTAGAACAAAACAAAAAAATAATAAACATTCACTTATTTTTATATTAAATAATTAATTTAAAAATAAAATAAATAAATACGTGAAAAATATCAAAAAAACAAAATTTTTATTTTTAATTTTTTTTTTTGTGTTTATTTTATGAGAACACGCTTCATTGAAATAAAAATATAAAAAAATTTTCATTTAAACAAGCCTAATATTTTTGTTTTAATTATCTCTTATAAAATTAATCTCGTTATAAAAGAAAAAACCGTTTTTATATCTCTTTACTTAATTTTTGTTTGTTTTTTTTTTTATTTATCAGTTTTCTAATCAACCTCGTACTTTCTTTGTTCTACTAATTAAAAAAAAAAAAATTTTTTGAATCAAAAAGAACACGCACGTGTTTCTAGTAATCTTTTTATTTTTCTTTTATATAAATATTTGCAAAAATTCAAACATTTGGGTATAAAAAGGAGATCTGTAATTTTAATTTGTTCAGTTTAGCAAGGAAAATTCTCAAGAGAACAAAAAATAAATTTTTTCTTTCGTTTTGTAGACGAGAAAAAAAAACTTTAAAAATGTATAAAATATTTGTATTAATTAATTTCATGTTATTTGGAATAACAATGGTTTTTAGTGCACAGGCTATAGGAAATTTTTCAAATCCAAGTAGGAAAATTGATCATTTATGTTATTAAAAGCATATTAACTGATTTTTAATTTTAATTCATTTTTTTTTTATTTTCAAGATTTCCCTGGAAAATGCTATTTATCAGAGACTGAAATCCTTGATCCAGGTCAACATAAGGCAAAAAATCTATGTTTGATTTATGATTGCAGTGAAAGTGGTTTTGTAAGATTTTCAAGGTAATTTTAAAATATACATAGTATAAAATAATATTATTTAATAATGAATTAAAAATTTTAATTATTGTAATTTTTATTCTTTCATAATTTTTTCATAGTTGTGGTCTTACATTTGGCCCACCGGTTGGAGATTGTAAACTCGAAGGTCTTGCTGATGTATCTAAACCATATCCAGATTGTTGTGTTAAGAAATACACATGTAAATTGGGCGATGAAATTAAAGAAGTGATTTATTAATAAAAATTTAATAAAACTAAAAAAAAGACTTTTTTGTATTCATTTTGAAATATATATTTTTAAAAATATAATCATTCGAAATTTTGAAATTCTTTTAATTCAAAGTGTTTATAAACATTCATATTTTTGCACTAAATAAATAATTTTAAATTGAAAATAAAGAAAACGGTTAAATATCAAAACTAAAATGAAATTTTTATTTTTATTTTAACTATACTCTGTTTACTAATTCAGTGCAATTAAGACTTTATAGAAATGACATAAAGTAGTACCACTTTAAGTCGCTGTATATTGATATTAAAAATATTCATCTCGTATTATATGATAAATTTAAATATTGTGGTAACACTGCTCTTCAGATGATCTTATTAGAAATTATGAGAGAAGAAAAAAGACACGTGTATTTCTATGAGGTCTTAACTGCACCGAATTAGTAGATAGACTGTAAATACCCGTATATCCTTACGTAACATTTTTTTAATTTAAATTGATTCCGGTTATTTGATTACTCAGTTAGTGAAAAAATGTAGGAAAATTTTTTTTTTCGAGATTTTTAAAGATTCTCATTTGATCATCATTTATTTCTGTTTAAAAAAGCTTTAATATTGTTTATAATTAATTTTTATATACTAGATCTTATGATTTAAATCAGTTAGTAAGATCACATAAAACTATACATTAGCGAAAATTTGTTTTTCATTCATGTAATTTTATTTTTAAAACAAAAATTAAAAATGAACACAGTGTCCAAAAATAATATTTTAAATTTTTAATTATTAGATTTTAAAATACATCAGTTGTATAAAATTAACGAATTTAAAAAAAAAAAAAGATTCGTATTTTTTCTGTGATCATCTTTTTAACATGGGATATGTGCAAGATCAATAATTTTGTTAAAGTGATGTATTTTATTGATTTCATTTAAACAAAACAAGAAAAAAAAAATAATAATAATAATTAACGATGTCGTGATGAGTTTTTTTTTTTTTCATTTGTTATCACTTTTTTTTTTCTTCTTATAAATGAATTTTAAATTTAAATTTTACAGTGTGAAAAAAAATATAAACAACAAAATACAAATAAAAATCATTTAATAATCATTTCATAAAAGTTAATTGTATTGTATAGAAGTGTAATTTAAAAAAAAAAAATAAAAATAAAAATAAAATAAAAAATGAAAAAAATTCTCATATTAGTTTTATTTATAAATATTTATAAAGTGTATGGTTCTAGAAGTATTGGAAATTTTTCTCATCCAGGTAAAAAATAATTTTTTTTGTTTAATAAATAATAGAATTCATTTTATAACAAATTTATTTATTTATTTTTAAAGATTATCCTGGAAAATGTTATGTTTCAGCTAATGAAATTTATGAACCAGGAACGTATAAAGTAGAAAATCAATGTATAGAACAGATATGTTCAGATGATGGTTGGATAACATTTCATAGGTAATATTTCTTTTTACAGAGTGTCCCAGAATCAATAACACAAAGCGGGTCTATCTAACGTATAGTTCAATCAGTGTTTCTAGCAAAAAATCGTTCTTTTATATATATGTAGACTTTTCCCAACTTCAATATACGCGGTGGTAGTTCAAAAGATATGTCTGACTATATGACGTCATGTACTGCAAATGTCCGAAAATTTTCAAACCAGTGTATCTTAGAAAGGGTAGGTTTTAGAAGGGGGAAGGGTATACAACAATTTTTGGCTAGAAACATTCTGAAATAGACCCAATTTATGACATTGTGTATACAATCACAAATCTTATATGTAAATTAATACTGTGCTGTGCAAAAAAATTCGGATATTTATAATTATTATTTAATAATTGTTTAGTTTATTTTTTTTTAAAGTCCTATTTTGTTGTTTTTATTTTTTAATTTAGTTGTGGCATTAAAATTGTAGTTGGATGTACAAAAGGTGATGTATTTGATGTTAATCTACCATATCCAGAATGTTGTAAATCATATTTTCATTGTATTAAAAACGGAAAAAATTATACAATAATTGATTAAAATAAATAATAAATCTTATATAATTAATTTCATTTATTTTTTTATTTTAAGAAAATATAAGGTGAAAATTTTTATTTAAACGATTTTTCGGTCTATGAATGATAACATATTTTATTTCAATCTGTAATTTGACTTTGTATTTTTTCTACGGTTAATCATTGTTTATTTATTTTCATTTATTTTTTTGTCTTCGTTCATTCGACAATTCTGATAACATTTAACCCCTTAGCATTTGATAAGTTTTATTTTCTAGGTCTGTTAAAAATTTTCATCAATGAAAAACTATTTTTTATTTTATTTTTTTATTTTTTACATTTTTATTTCAAAATTCGAATAGTGAAATATTAATTATATTTGTTGTTCATAAAATTTAAAATATTGATCATTTAGAGCAAGTTACCTGAATCAGTTGAAAATTCTTTATCAAAAAAAAAACAAACGAAAATGAAATTGTTATTTTTAATTTTTTTAATAATTTTATATAATTTTGAATTAAATCAAGCAGCTGCAAGTATGTATATTTAATTTGTAAAATTCAAATAAAATATGTGTAAATTTAAAAACAAAAAATAATAATAATAAATTATTTGAAACAATTTGTATAGCTAAAAAATGTTATGATAAAGCAACTAATCATTATTGGAATGCAAATACTGAATATCGTCCAATTGGTCAATGTGTTTCAATTCGTTGTAATAATAATGGTGAAAAATTATCAGTAACGTAAGTGAAAAAAAAAAAAATTATTACAATTTTTGTTTTTGTTTTAATTTAAAATCACATTACAATTATTACAGATGTCCATTAAGTCAAGGTGGAACTGGATGTACAAAAGTACCAGCAAATTTACGGAAAACATATCCAGATTGTTGCCCAAAATTTCAATGTACATAGATTAACTAACGAAAAATTCATTGTTGTTTTTTTTTTTTTCAAACTATACAATATTTACTTTATTTTCATATATATATTTTTTTTTGTAATTTTTTTATACTTTATAGACTCATTTTATATATCTGTTATCATTTTTAAAGACAATTATTATTTTTTTTTTGTTTTTTAATTATTATTTTGTGTATTCTTTAACATTTACATTTATACTGTATAAATTTTTATAAAACATAAAAATATAATTCTGTTTTTGTTTTTCCATAAATTCTCACTTTTTTATCCTTTTCTCTTTAAATATACATACATGTACATATATACATACATATATGAATGGCATGATAATTTAAATGTGAACAATACAAAAAGGAATTCAGACTAAAGCTTATGAAATAAAATGAAAATAAATATAAAATCTAATAATACATTCATTTCTGAAAAAATTTTTGTAAAATTAAATTAAGAGTAATTATTGTAAGATTATAAATTATACAAAAACTTATTAATACTACAAACTCTAGTAAACTAATAACCGTATTACAAAAAAATAATAAAATAAAAAATAAAAACATCAACACAAACAAAAAAGATTAGTATATATTTAATTACACACATTTATATATATATTTTTTACTTAATTATAAATTTTAATGAAATGATATCATTATGTACTATTAAATAAAATAAGAATTCAATTACACACTAATTATCTTAAAAATTAATTTTTGTTTTTATATTTCTATAAATGTGAGGGAATTTAATTATTAAAATGTAATATAAATTTATATTATTTTTCCTCTTTCTTCATATTTTTCTCATTTTTTCCATATCATTTGCACTATCATTTGTTCTTATTTTTTGTTAGATTATGGCTACTTTGAGGCACATTACTACTATTCAATGATGATCCAAAATTATCATCACCAGGACCAGCTAACATATTGCATATCATAAATGATAGATCATCACTAGATTGTAGAAAATTTGTATAATCCATATAATTAGCTGTTGTTAATGTTGATGAATTTTCTAATGATGATGGATTCTGATATCCTAATGATAATGATGACATCATTAATTGATGTTGCTGTTGTCGCTGCTGTTGTAATTCATCTTGTTCTGTATACGGCTTAGAAAATTGAATTAATATACCATTTATTATATTTAATTCTACTTCATATATATTCTTATTATGTTCAGTACGTAAATGTTTTTCAACATTTTTTCGATGTAATTGTACATAATTACATAATACACATATATAACAATGTATTTCTGTAATAGATTTATCAAATTCATATATTTCTTTAACTTTAGATTTTCTACCCTTTTTACATTGTCCCTGAATGTGAGTTTGCAATGCTTGTTTACGTGGACGTTTCGCTTTACAACCAGTACATTCATAACTATATTCACCAGTATGCATTGTAAAATGTTCCCACCAATAGCGTAATGCAACATTCATATTACGTTTACAAAATATACATTTAGATGCATATTGATAAGTTCTTCCATATACAGATTCTTTTTGATTCGAAATGAATGCATAATTAATATTTTGTAACATATAATCAATATCACATTGTGGTAAACGTGATATTACAACTTCACGATCTGGATGTTCATTAACATAATGTGATACAGTATGTTGAACCCTTTCACCACATAATAAACATTGCTCAATAAATTTACTAGAACAATGATAAATTGGATTTGTGTTTTTTTTAATTATAATTTTCTCATCTGGAGATACTATAGAACTTGTATCACCTTTTTCGATATTTTCAAAAGAAATAGATTCATTACGACGATTTGATGATGATGATGCATGATTAGATGATTTTCGTGATCTTGATACACTTTTAGATGATGGTGGATTCATATTTTTTGCTTGATTCTGTGAATCATTTTCTTCAACAGGTTCATCAGTTTCAAACCACATCGGTGTTAAAAGATCTGTATCGAATGGTGTCTGTATTGAAGTATTATCTTCAATTTTAACTTTTTTACGTTCTGGTATTATTTCGTTTACTGAATCATCTTCATAATATGTAGATGGTGATAATCGTTTTGATGTTGTTTTCTTATCATTTTTCGATTTTTTGTTCATTTGGTGTTCAATAACAAGATCATCATCTTCATCGTCGTACGTAAAATATTGTTTCCAATCAATTGCTTTACTATCACGTCTTAATGATCTGCGACGTTCTTGTTTTTTATTTTCGTCAACATCAATAGTGACATTTGGTGAATATTCTTCATCATCATCATCATCATCACCAATGCCATTATTATCATTACAAACATTAGATTTTCGACTTTTCATTGAACACTTGCATGTTGTTTGACCATTACGACTATCAGTTGTTAATACTTTATTACTATTACTTTTACTTGATGCTATCTCATAGAATTTATGACCAATCTCTGTGATTACATTATTTTTAATAAATAATTCATATATTTCTTGATTCATTACATCAATATTAACATCATTAATAGATTTCACAACTAATACTAATTTTTCTATGGTTCTATCATCTGATAATAATTTTAAAACTTTTTCTGTCACTATATAAATAAATGCTTCATCTGGATTATTGTGATTATCAATTAGAATTTTCATTTGAAAATATCTTTCTGGTGATAAAGTTTTTTGTAAAATTTCTAATAAAAATTTGGATTTTACTTGTATTGGATCTATTAATTTTTTTATGAAATTTTCTAACCATGCTTTACATATTTTATCTTCAAATAAATTATTATTATTTTTTGGAGTTTGAACATCATTAATATCTGATTTACGTGATGTTGTCAATAATGATGATGATGTTGATGAGGATGATGAATAACGTTTCATATTTTTATTTGATTTAAATGGTTTTGTATTTAATAACTTTTGTTGATTACTACTATTGTTATTAGCACTAAAATTTTGAAATGCTGAAAGAAAATCTTTTGTATTTAACATTTCTGGTTCTTTAACTGGTGTACGAACACGAAGTGTTGCTTGATATCCATCACTAGACGATGATGATACCCCATTCTTCTTTATTGTTACTGTATGATCATCTGATGATGATGTTGTTGTATTTTTAGAGTTTTTATTTAACAAATAATAACGATTATTAACATTCTCATTTGATGTTCGATTTATTGTTAAATCTGGAAGGTTTTTAATTGCAGTATACATATCAATTTCATCTATAAATAATTAAAATATTTCTTATTTTAGAGTTATCGATATAAAAATTTCATTAATATCTTACCTTTACTTAATTCATTTTTGTTTAATTGATTTTTTGTTGTAGATTTAACAGCGTAACTAGCATTTTCTTTGGGTAAACCAATTGATTGAACAGAACTTATTGCAAACATTGGTTTTGATGAAGAAGAGGAAGACAAATTTAAATTTTGTAATTTATCTACTTTACTTTTTATATTTTTCTTTAAGCCTTTTTCACTAACTAAAATTATGTCATCATCCTCATCATTACATTTGCCATTATTATCATCTTTAATCTTTTCATCATTATCATCATCAGAATCCAATAGCTCAATTGTTTCCATTGTTTTTGTTGTATTTGTTTTAACGACATAATTAACAGTTGATTTCCCTGATTTTTGTAATTGTTGATTTTCTTTACCACCAACATTACTTAACGATACTTGTTTTGTTGTTAAATTAAGAATATCAGATTCAGATACGATTAATGTTGATAAAGAATTTTCTTCTATTTGTTGAATACCTCCAGATTCTTTAAATTTTTCTTGTAAATCATTATCTAATGATAGGGGATCTTCAAAATCTGCTGTTGTAGGTTTCTCTTCATTACTAACATTTATATTCTCATTTGTATGCAATACTTCTATCTTATCTAAATTGAGCACTTCATCAACAATCGATACATTCAAAGAACACTCCTCAAATGAATCAATTACACATTCATTCTCAACATTATTTCCTTCTCTTTCACTATTTTCTACCAAAGGTTCTGTGACCTCAGAATTTATATCATCTTTTAGTAAATCTTCATTTGTTGCAGACATATTTAATTCTATCCCTGATTCAGAATTATATTTTATTTCTTGTTCTAATTTTTTTTCGTTACAATTTTCATCAGAAGTCATTATTTGTGATCCTGAACTTGTCTGAACTTCTTCATTATCTAATTTTTTTACGCTGCTATCAATTGCAAAATTTTCTTTTGAATTTGTTTTATTTTCTAAATTTTCATTTAAATCTATAGATTCCATATTCGATTTAATTTTATTGTTATCTAAATTTTCAACATTTTTCTCAACCGCAAAATCTACTGACATCATTTCCAATTTTGATTTATTTTTCTCATTATTTTCGATATATTCGTTATTTATTGATTTTGTTAAGTCTATTCTTGGTACGGATTCAATTTTCAATTGTTCATTAATTTCAGAATTAATCAGTTCTGATGTTGACATTTTTTCTATTTTGTTATCTGTTGATTCTTTTATTTCCTGAATTTCATTTGATTTGATTTCCTCACTTAATTCGAAACAAGGCTTTACTTTATTCAAACTTTCTAATACTTCACAATTCATTTTAGTTTCTGACTGAGACTTATCTGAGTTTAATTTATTACTTTTTAAATCCATAATTTCTGATTCTAATTGAATATTTTCTATTCTATTATTTGACATTTTTATTTCTAATTCCTGATTTTCTAATAATTCATTTTCCGGTTTATTTAAATCTTCATTTTTATTTTCTCTTGTTAATTCATTTTGTCCTTGTGATTTTTTTTCCGTTTTGTTATCAATTTCTAATATTTTTAAGTCTTCATTTTCAGTTTTTTTATGACTTAAATCTAATTTAATTGATTCAGGCTCTTTTTCTTCTACATTCTTTTTGGCTGATAATAAATCTACACGTTCATCATATTCAAATTTTGTTTGTAATTCGACATTTTTGCCATTTAAATTATTTCCTAAATTCGTTAATTTGGAATTTTGTTCGACATTTTGTTCTTTTGTACAATTTTCAGTTTTCAATTCTGAAGATTGTGATATTTGTATTTGTGAATTTTCTGTGTTATCATCTTTACAATTTTTAATTATCTTACATTCAAGATCTTCTGAATATAAATCTGATGTATGTATAAGATTTTCAGATATTTTTATTTCCACTTGTTCTGTTGAATTATTTTCATTTTTTGTGTCCTAAAAAGGAAGTAAAATTTTAAATAATAATAAGTTCAAAAAATTATTTATAAACACTTACATCTGTGTTTTGCCCCATATTATTTATGTCTGAATTCTGAATTCTTTCTTCTGAAGCAATAACGTCATTCATCTAAAAAGTAATAAATTGATATTTTTAATAGAATTATTTTATTTTGAGTGAAAACTATAAATTTTACTTTTAATACTGTATGCTGTATGCATTCATTACACATATTTATATTTACATACTGTATGCTTACATTATTGATATTCTCCTTACCTTTTCTAAGTTTTCTTTTGGATTATCTTGTAAAGACTCCTTTTCATTAAAACTACTATTGACAGAATTATTCATTTTTATTGAAAGATCCATAATTAATTTATTACTTTCATTTATACTTTACATTATTAATGCAATGAACTCAAATAGCAATAAAAATGCATTTCAGGATTTTAGCTCAGTTAAATTGAATTTTGTTCTAAAAAGAAATAAATTATTATTAGAAAATTTTACAATTATCGGTGGACTCGTACACACATACATACATGTATTATTGATAACGAAAATAAATTTTTTAATTAGATGTCAAATCAATAAATTATTCACAAATTAATTAAATCTTTATGGGTACACTCATACATATAATATATTTTATTAAAAAATTTTGTGTTGTATTTGCAAAATGCACATATTGTTTACCCAAGACTTTGGATGTGTCTGTTTCCACTGTATACCATACAAATATGTGTGTATTTCAGATTTTCATTTAAATTAATTACCAAATTCATTTAATTACAATATTCTGAATTTAAATTACAATTAAACTCATATTTTTTTCTTTGTTTTGTTTTTATATTGTTTTTTTTTTTTTCAATTCAAATTTTAAATCTTCACAATTTAATTTTCAAATTTACACGAGCAAAAAACACAAATCCTTTCATAAGAAAATAAAAGAAAGGTTAAAAGAAATAAAACAACAAAAATATAAAGATATAAAAGATGTCAGATTCATAAATGTAGCAAACAGAAAAGTAAAATAATTATTAGGGTATGTACAATGTACATACATATATGTACTATATAATAGAAAAATATAAGTCAAAAGAATATATAATAATTATTACTTGATAGAAAATGCCAAAAAACTTTTGACAATTCATTTTACACTGACAGTGACACATACTTTATACATACATTCTACAATCTACAGAGAGTTTTTAAAGCATATAGGCACGGATAAATCATACAACATAAAAGTTTAGGCGTGTTCAAAAAATAATCATGCATGACGATGCAGTATTGCAGGAATGTTGCTGCAGTGTTAGTGTAACATTAGATTGTTGTAATGCTCTGCATTTTATCAAGATCTATAAAATATATTTTATATTTTAAAATTATTAATTAATTATGAAACTGAAAGTATCGATACTATAAAGCATTTAACCACAAAACTTATTATAAATTAAAATGACTGTTTTTTAATCAGGTGCGTGGTGCGTCTACTCCAGTGTAGTTTTAAAAGCATAAATACAAAGCAACCCCGTAAATAGCGTAAAATGAACACATATTCCCAGCAAACATTGCAATACGCGGATGATATCATCCGTAACTTTCGTAACTTCCAGCGGGAAAGATTGATACGCCACATACAATACTTCTCGTTGAGGGCATTTTCGAAATATCACCCTCGTAAAACATCAACATACATACATACAGATTATTCTAAAAATCCAAATAACCCCCTAATTGGTCTAATTCTACTTTGGACCATACATAAACATAATATGTTAACTTCAGTTGTGCTTGTGAGCACTGTTGCCAATTTAGTGGTTTTCCCACTAGATTTAGTGGGTTTTTATTTTACACATTTCAGTGGGAAAAAATTTCATTTAGTGGGATACCACTAAACAGTGAGATTTTATCGTTTTTAGTGGCAAAAGCAAAATACTCACCAATACCTATTTTTTTAAACATTTTCACTACAGGCCTTATGGAAACTATGAAAAATAGTACCATTTCACATCATTATATATTGATATTTAAAAAGTCCATTTCATACTGTATGACAACTTTAAGAATTGTGGTAACACTACTTGTGAAAAATATTATTGACGTATTCAGTACCGTTATCACTTCTAACAGATTTTATTCTTTTGCCGGTAAAGTTTTCAACTTCAGCTTTAAAAATCTTAAACTTTTCTAATACATCAGATTTTTGTTTCAAGAAATATACAAAAATCTTTCGTGAAAAATCGTCAATAAACAATATGAAATATCGCGCACCACTGTTTGATTGCTTTCGCATAGGACCACATACATCCGTATGCACAAGCTCTAAAACGTTTTTGGTGTAAATTTCGGAATGGGAAGAAAAAGATTGCATTTTAATTTTTCCTTTAATACACGTTTCACATTGAATACTATTGTTAGAAATTTTTCCGTTCAGTCCACGAACCATTTTTTCTTTTTGTAAAATGGCAATACTTTTATTATTTAAATGGTCAAATCTAGTATGCCATAATAAACTGTTTTTATCGACACACGAAAATAACTTATTTTTATCAAAAAAGTTATCAAATATAAAAAGATTACTTTGTTTTTTAGCACAAATTATTGTTTCTTTATTACATTTGATTAATGCATTATTATTATTAAAAATGACTTCACAACCGTTTTCAATGGCTTTACTTACCGATATGAAATTTGATTTCAGTTCTGGAACACACAGAACATTTTTCGAAGTAATATCTGACCTTTTTGTTTTAATTAGCACATCTCCTATGCCTGTTGATTCAATAAAATTATTCGCTGCAAGCTCGATTCGCTCCTTATGTTCTTTTATCCATTTGTACATACTTTTGTCACAACACATATGAGCGGTAGATCCACTATCTACTATCCAACATCTTTTCATTGATAGTGATAATATTGCAGAATTCAGTAATGCAAATGATGAATTTCTTCGTTTAATATCCTTGTCTTGTCCCTTTTGATTTTTCTGACTGCAAACAGCTGCATAATGGCCTCTTTTTCCACATACATAACATTTTCCAAAAAGATGTTTTCTATCACTCTTATTTTTGTGGTTTGTCCGTGTAAAATAAGATTGTTCTTGATTTTCACGTGCGTTCATATTTTCTTCTGGTGTCCGTCGTTGACCTTCTTCTATAATTTTCGTTTTCATGATCGAAATACTTGGTAAAGTATCACGAGATTCTATTGCAATAACAAAATTTTCAAAACTTTTTGGTAGACTTGAAAGTAGCATGATACAAACGATGTCTTCTTCCAATGAAAATCCAATTTCATTTAAATTTTCTATTATTTCGAAAAAATTTTTCATATGTTCAGAAACTGTTTGTCCTTCAGACATTTTTGTCTGAAGAAGATTCTTGAACAAAGTCACCTTTCTGCTAGGTCCTCGTGATTGATAAAGATTTTTAATTTTTTCCCATAATTCACTTGACGTTTTACAATTTTTCAAATGAATTACTTGCCCTGGCTTTATAGACAACATTATCATTGCCAAAGCCTTTTCATCCACTTTTTTCCAATTCGGAATATTTTTTGCATCACTAGGTTCTTTTGCAGTGCCGTCGACATACGACCATAATTCATTTTGAATTAATACACTTTTCATTAATATTTTCCAGACCTCGTAATTATTTTCATTTAATTTTTCTATCTGGAAATTATTAATACTCATTTTGAGAAAGAAAGAAAAAAAACGTATTTAAAAAAAAAACTGATTTACTGCAAGAAAAAAAACTAAACCACACAATTTTTCTTGTACTAGTACGCGACTTTACTTTCGACCTGTACTAATATTTTTGATATAATATCTAATTAAATTTGGGATCTGGGCCCATAACCTTTTGTTAGAAATAAAAGATTATAAATGATTTTATAATGAATAGTTTATTTCTAATGACTTGAATAAGTAAGTACAAACAAGTTGACATTGGTATTTATAGTTTTTACAACTTAAACAATAGCCTACTCAATACAATATTATACAGTAATATACAAAGTAGTTATATTCAAAGTACATTCTATATGATTTTGCTATTTACTCTAACAGTATGGAACATGTCTGCTGCTAAAAATCAGTTTGAGGAAAGGCATCAAAATGGAGAAAGAAATACTTGGATTAATGGTATAACAAAATGAAACTATTAATTTTAAGGTATTTTAATCATATATTTTACAAAAAAAAAAAAAAAAAAATACAGGTGATGCAGGGTACCCATTGTCTGTTTCACTACTGACGCCGTTTCGTAATGTCAGAGAAAATTCTAATGAAGCTCTTTTCAATACCAAACATTCAAAGACCAAGATAATTGTGGAAAGGACAACAGGTATTTTAAAAAACAGGTTCCGATGTCTTTTAGGTGCATGTGAGCATCACTATGAACCAGAAAAATGTACGAAAATTGTAAATGTTTGTGCAGCTCTTCATAACATTTGTATTCATTATAAAATTGATTTTAATCAATATGAAATGAATACAAATGAAAATATAAATACTGAAAATAACGACGATTTAGAAGTTGAAAATGATGATGCCGCAAATATAAGGAGTTCAATTTTGAATTCAATTATATAAAAAACTGACAACATATTGAGGATTAGGCCTATTGGGGATACCTCATTAAAAAAAACGCGTCATAGCTCTACCTCAGTGGTGACGTGGAAAGAGCTTTAAATTGAACCAAAAACAGATGTCTTGTTTTTACAAAACTTAATAAATGTACATAAGTATAAATACAATTATTTTTTAATAAAAATAAAATATTTATTCAAAAATAAACTGTATAAAAAATTTAAATAAAACAGAATGCCTCCTTGGCTTATCTTATATAGTATAAGTCATATACATTGCAGTACCATTATTATACAAATAATTAAAATAATTAACCTTCTTGGCTTTAAAAAAATAACATTTTAAAATTTTTATGTAAATATTTAACGTAATAAGTTTTTTTGCTTTTTTTTTTATTTGCACTATTTCTTGCTTCAGTTGCAATTTTATTTGCCTATCTTTCTGTTTTTGATCTACGTCTTTTTTATAAATTTCTAATTTTTCTTGTTTTTAGTTTAAGTAACTCTTTAAAATTATCGTTTTTTAAGTAATAATCTTTTTTAACATAATCACATACATTTTTCAAACCTTCTTTCAATAATTTCATTTCTTGAACAAATTCATCTTGGCATATAGTCTGACGCTCTAATAATTTTAACCGTTTACTTGAATTTTCATTATTGAAAGTTGGTTTTCGTTTTAAAGTCGAATTTTGAATTTGATTTGGTTCAATATTATACTGTCCCAAATTTTTCATCATCATTTTCACTTTCAATAATGAAAATTTCATCAGGATTCCTAATATCTTCTATATCGTTGCCATTACTTAATTGCATTGACTTTGAATCAATTTCTGAATTTGATGTTCCAAAATATCTTCCTGGAGGATTTGTTGACACATTCATATTCAATAAACCGGCTATTTCTTTCTCCAACGGTGTTAGAATTTGCAAATTGTTAGGACCACCACCAGTACTCGTAGTTTCCTTTTTGTTATAAACCAATTTTTTTTTGGTGTTGAATTTGAGATCTGTCCATACCTAGTTATTTAAAACAAAAAGCAAAACTTTTTATACTCTACTTAAACTTTTTATACACTAATTCGATGCAGTTAAGATCTTATATCTTAAAGATTGTGATAGCACTACTCGTAAGATGATCTTATAAGAAATTACGAGAAAAGAAAAAGGACACTATACCCCATATAAGACATCAACTGCATCGAAATATTGTATGGAGTATAATAAAACTTGAAACACAAAGATACCTTCATCCACTTATTTTAAGATTTAAGTGTTTTCTTTATAACTCTTAGCAAAAACCCCCCCCCCCTCTTCTCTAAAATCCACCACTTTAAAGATACAGGGGTTTGAGAATTTTAGGGTACGTGCAGTATATGACACCATATAACCGGACATATCTTTTGAACTACCCCGACTATTTTAACCGTGCTAATTGATAAGCACCTTTTAGGTACTACAGTAAACAATACTCCATTATAGAATATTTTATAAATAAGAAATAGTTTCATTCGAAATAAAAATTTAAAAAATACCTATAGTCTGTCTACTAATATTATGCGCTTAAGGTCTCATATGGAAGTACATATGTATGTCTTTTTTCGCCTTTTATAATTTCTAATTAGACTGTTTCACGAGCAGTATTACCACAATCCACAAAGCTTTAATTATATATCAAATGGATTTTTTAAAATATCATACATAGATATAAAATGGTACCACTTTAAGTAATCTTCATGAGACCTGAAATGCATAATATTGGTAGACAGAGTATAAATAAATAAAATTAAAAGTCTTTATTCTTTTTTTTTTTTCATATAAACAACAAAAAACCTTTATTTTGACGACAATATATAAATTCTATAATATATAATTTTTTTTCTCCCTCCACTTTTTTATCTTGTATTTCATTTCATTTCTCATTCGTTTTTATAATAATAATATTGATTTTTTTTTTGTTTTTATTTTTATTTTTTGTTTGCATTTATTTGTTTTTCTTTTTTTTTTCAATTTCTACATATTTCGTATTTTATTATTTTATTTATTTTCTTTTAATTGGAATTTTTGGTTTAAATTTTCCTTGTTTTTATTTTTATTTTTTTTTTTTTTTGCCTTTTTCTTTTATCTTAAAATTATAATTTTTCTTTTACTATGTGTTTGTTTTTCTTTTAACTTTTTTTCTGTTTATTTTGTTAAATCAGTTTTTTTAATCATATTATGTTATTTTTGTTGCAATTTGATTTATTACTGTTTTTGCTCATTTTTATTTGTTTCATTATGCATGCCCTAATATCATTTTATAAATTCATTTAATTACATTATTTTATTTTTTTTTTTTTCTTTTCTGATTGATTTTACTAATATGATTTTCTTCACATAATTTTTATTTTACTAAAAAGAAAAAATAAAATAAATAAATAAAATAAAATAAAACAGAAATATTTTGAAAAACACAAACACGTGTAAATATTACGTTAAATATTTATATACAATATAATATACTCTATCCACTAACTATATGCAGTTAAAACCTTATGGGAGTACCTCTATATTTTTTTTTCATTCATTATTTCCAATTATAGTCTGTCTACTAATTCGTTGCAGTTTAGCCTTATGGAAATACACATGTCTCTTTTCTTCTATCATAAATTCTAATAAGATAATTTCACGAACAGTGTTACCACAATCTGCAAAGTTATCATACTATACGAGATAAATATATTTAATATCAATATACAGCGACGTAAAGCGGTACTACTTTGTATGTCATTTCCACAAGACCTTAACTGCACTGAATTAGTAGACAGAGTATAGAGTATTTTACGAGCATTATCACCACGATTTTTAAATTCTGAATATCAATGATTTAATGTGATACTATTTTACGTATGATTCCATTAGATCTTAACTGCATACAATTAATGGACAGAGTATAAATAATAGCAGTTCATGTATGTATACTTTATATTTATATAATACACCTTTTGCATATATGTATGTATTTTGTATGAGAAAATTAAATTGATATTATATACCTATATAATATATTTGTAATCCAGTGTGTAATTGTGTACATAATTATTTTGCTTTATATTTTTGTATGTATGTAATTCTGTATAATATTTTATTCATAAAATGTGTGTAGCTACTACCATATAACTGATTTGTTTTTTTTTTTTTTTTTTTTGTTCTATTTCTTATCTCTACATACTGAGTATATTCCTTTTCTCATATCATATATATTTCTTCTTTCCTTATACACAATGTATAATTTATTAAATATCTCATGATTAATTAAACAAAAAAAAAGATCCTAAATTTTTATTCTGTAGATATACCTATAATTACTGTTTTAATGTGTACAATGTATAGTAAAATTAAATTACAAATTAATTATAACAAAATTTTTCAACATATATATGTAAAAGTATACGTGTAGATTATTTGTTTCTTTATTTTTAGTTTTATTATAGGAAATGATTGAAAGAAAAACAATCATATTTGTAATGAATATATAGGATACATGAATATTTTAATAATTTAAAATATTTTTTACGATATACACAAAATTAATAATAAATTAATTGAAATTTTATTCTTGATCATTTATTAGATTTTTAGCGAAATCTGTGTATGTAATCGAATTTTAAGGCTATTTTGGTCGTATAGTTAGCAGATTTCGCTAATTTGACATTTTATTAACTTTCATTTAAAATTTATGAAAGTTAACAGAATGTAAAGTTAGCGAAATCTGTTAACTACAACCAAAACAGCCGCAAATGTTTAAAATTCAAACTATAGAAATGATAGCTAAATTATTTAAATCGATCATTTTGAAAGTGGAATAAGTCAAAATTTTCACACAATTTCATAGGACATACAATATATGTATCTCTTAATGCTCGAAATAAATTTATACTACCAGTCCAGATTTTACAAAATTTGTAATAGCTAGTTAATTTTGCCTTTTCTATGGTGGTTAATAGAGAATGCAAACATAAAATTTCAAAAAATCTCAAAATTAAAAATAACAAATTTTTCACCACTTTCAAAATAAACAACTCAATTACTGACATCTTAACTAAACCTAATTTTATTTTTAAAAAGAAAATAACAATATAACTGTAATAGTCGTAAATTTGGAATTGATAAAAGTGAAATTATTACAAAAAATTATTTTAGTTGTTTTGTTAAAGTTTTCTTATAACATTTCTATTTAATATCTATTTAGCCATTTTAAATACGTAACGTACGTTATTGTATCTGCTTGCCTTCTAAATGAATATGCATATATTAATGTATGGTATATGTATATGTATAATTATGTTTTGTCGTGCTAGTCTGGTACTATATCATAACTTGATTAAAAATTAAAAAAACTAATTAAATTAAAAAATTAAAAAAAAAAAAAAAATTCAAAATTTGAAATCATATTTGTTTTGTTTGTTTTTTTTTTGTTTTTGGTTTTTTGTCGTTATTTTTTAATGTGCCCCCCCCACATATGTACAGTAATGATGGCAGTTTTTTTTATTTTCTTCTCACTTTACTTCGTTTTGGTTTATTTTATGTTTTTTTTTCTGGCCATTTAATTTTATTCCCATTTTTGTTGTTTTTTTTTTTCTACAATCTTATAGGTACTAAAAAAATTTATTACTTTTATTTTTTTCATATGAATTAATAATAAAATAGTTTTCAATCTTTTTTTTTTTTTTTATATTCAAATTTACTTGTGTTTACTTTACTTTTTTTCTCATATTTTTATTTATAATAAAATTCTAAAATTGTATTCTTATATTACATTAATATTTATACCTATATGCATATGCGTTTCTTAATTATTAATGTTTAATTATAATTAATGTTTTTGTTTTTGCCTCTTTCTGTTTCTTTTTTGTTTTTCATATTTTTTTGTTGTTTTTTTTTTTTTTTTGCTAATAATTTTCTCCCATATAATGTACGTTATGTTATATACACAAACACACACACACAAACCATGAAAATTTTTCATCTATGTATAATTATTTTATGTTTTTTGGAAATAAAATTTAAAAAAAAAAAAAAAATTAAATTACCAAAATAAAATTTAAATTTAAATAATTAATTATGTGATAAGGAAAATATATACATACATTTCTTTTAAATTTCTTTTGAAATAAAATTAAAATGATGATAAGTACATCCATGTGTGTGTATGGAGAAATAAGAATAAAAAATAAATTGATAATTTTTCTCTATACTCTGTTCACTAATTGTATGCAGTTAAGGTCTTATGATACTAATTGTATGCGATTAAGGTCCTCTAAGAACATAAACGTTCTTTTTATAATCTCATAATTTATAATTAGAGTATATCACTAGCAGTATTACCACAATCTTCAAAGTTTTCGTACAATATGAGATGAATTTGTTACAGCGTCTTTTTAAAGCATAGACACGTGTTATATCATACAACGTATAAAAAAAAATTACGTAATTTATGTTTATGATTTATGTTATTCTCGTTTGGTTGTAGTTGTTGTTTTCGTTTATAAAACGCAGTAAACTGTAAGCAATTTGATAAAACTAGAGTAAAGAGAGAAAAAGACGAATTTATTTAAATTGAACGCAAAAGAATACAAAAAAGCATCACTAATAACAACACGTGACCATGGTAAAAAAAAAATGAATTAAAAAAATATCAATACAGTTCCTGTAAAAGATTAACTGCATACAATTAATTGATAGAGTATAGAGCATTTTAATATATGATAAAACTCAAGTTTCGGTAACTTTTTATGATTTATTCCCTTCTTTTTATTCTTATAACGTGTGTAATGTATCATGTATACTTTAAAATTATACATAGTTTTTTTTATTTTATTTATTTTTTTTTAATTTTAATTTTATTTTAATCATCAATTTTACTATTTAATAATATCTAAGAGCACCATATTGTTTTCTCTTAATTTACAAATTAATGTTTGTATTGTATATTATGTATGTATGTATATATTTTATATTAATATAATTTTTCTATTGTGTTTATATATATATTTTTTTTTTATTTATTTTACTTCAGTTATCCTTACAAAAATTATTTGATTTTATTTTTTTTTTTCATTTTTCTTATTTTGATAATGCAATTTCTCTACTGTACTTATATTTAAAAACAAAGGTAAAAGAAATAAGTCTATTTTAAATTTTTAATTTTTTTTATTTTTATTTTTTTACTCATTTTTTCATCCTTTTATTATTTAATTTATTTAAATATATTTTTTTTTCCCTTTAATGTTTGTGTTATGTGTATTAAATTTATTTACTTATATTTAAATGTATTTTTTTTTATGGTTTTTTCTTTACATCTTAAAATTATAGAATTTACATATATTTTTTTTTATTTTTTATTTTTTTAATTTTTCTATTCCTAATACTATGTAAAATCTTAATCGGAAATTTTGAATGAAATTTCGTTTTTAGCTGATGTTCATGTTCATCCAAAATTTTTCATTTAAAATTTTTTTTTTTTTTTTTTGTTTCCGTTTAAGAAATGATTCACTTTATGGTGGTATTTGATAACATACATTTTTTTATAAATTAATTTTTAAATTTTTTCTTTTGTAATATTTTAAAATTATAATTTAAAAATTTACAGTTTAATGTACAAATGCTTTATTTTTCTATGATTTTTGTTTTTATTTCAATTTTCAATTAACATATGTATGTTATATATTTGATCCTGGCTGTCTGTTACATGTTTTAAATTCGATTGTATTATTGAAAATTAAAAATATCAATTATTGATCAAAAATTGATCATCGAACACATTATAACAGTTTTCAAATATAATTTAAAAATTTTTTTAAAAAAATTTTTGCCTAAAAGTATGCAAAAATGTAATTTTAAATTTTCTAATTTTACTATTGTGAATGAAATTTTCTTTTTCTATTTTTCATATAAATATACAAAAAAACAAAACAAATCAATTAAATCTTTTTTGATTTAACAGCAAAATTAGAAAGGTATGTTGTATTTGTGTAGCCTAGCATGAAGAAGTGGTTTAGATTCTCATCTGTTAAATTTTGAATTTAATTTGTTGAACAACTGAAATTAGTCGATCATTATAGTGCTTTTTACATCTTTAACACACTTATGAAAATTGTTTTATGACACACTTCGAGTGCTTCCAGTGTAACGGCCATCGGGTGAACGGAGTGAGGCGTGTATGAGGCGCGTACTACCGTACCACTGGGTTACCTGATACACGAACACGCCTTACTTCCTTTCTTCTATGTCTCATAAGAAAATTTTTCATATGTGTCTCGAAAAACGCTAAATTGATATTTTTAAATCCTAATAATTACGAATTTTTCCTTTTTTTTTGTTTTTTGTAATGGCAATTCTTTTGGGGTTTTTTTTTTTTTTTTTTTTTTTTTTTTTTTTTTTTTTTTTTTTTTATTGTTTTTGAATGGAAATTTTATATTGTTTGGAAAAATGCATGAATTTAATAACAATTATATTCTATCTTTTCATTTATTTATATAAATCATAATTAATTTTGCATTTATATATTTTCATATATTTTTATATATATTTAATTACTCAATAATGTGTATATATATGTATATTATACATATTTTCAATATTTATATATTTTACAATTTTTTTTTTCCTTTTCTTTATATAAATACAAGAAAATGCGTACATATGTGTATGTTATTTTGTATACATATAGTTTTTATTTCTAAATAATATATAATTGTTATATAGTATATATAGCAAACATTTTTTGTTTTTTTCAACTATCTAAAATTTATTTATTTTTTTATTTGTTTTTTAATTTTTTTTTTATATTTTTTTATTTTAATAATATATATTTATCAGTTCATTAGTTAAAACTTAAATTACAAGAAAACAAAAAAAAAACATTTTCCGTCTTATGTAGTTATAAATATGATTTTTTGTTTTATTTACTTTTTTTTTTTGTTTTAGGTATTTTGATCAGATAAAATAATAGGATTTTTTTAAAAATTTGAGATACAATAATTATTTATTTATTTTTTTTATTTACAATTTATTTTTTACATTTTACAATTTTTTTTTTTTTGTTTTATTATATTTTGCATTTTCTTTCATTTTCTCTTCTGAATTGCTGTAATTTCATTGTTCCTTATAAATAAATTAATTCATAATGTACACACACATAATATATAGCTCCTATAATATTGTTATTGTATTTACATACTGTTCTTTCTTTTATTATTTCTACAATTTTTCTGCTTTTTTAATTTTTGAAAGCCTTTTATAAATTTTATTTTTTATTTTTTATTTTCTTGTACATCTAATTTTATTTTATTTTATTTTTTTTTGTTTAATTATATTTACGTGCAAAAATATGTAATTTATTTATTCAATTTTGTTTCTCTTGTCTACATATATTCTATAATACGTTATATAATATAGAGTAATATCGTAAATTTTGAATTTAAATTATTTTATTATCATTTTGAAAATTTGAAATATTTGTTTTTTTAATTTAAATAATTTGCTTTACAATGAAATGTGTTTTTTGTTTTAAATTTTATTTGTAAATTAAATTTCATGTTTAAATGTAATTTTGGTAATAAAATTTAAATTGTAATAAAAATAACCGTTTCTAAAATATAAAATATAAAAAGTTAAGTTTTATCTATAGTCTTGTCCACTAATTTGGTGCAGTTAAGACCTTATGGAAATACCCATGTCTCTTTTATTCTATCATAAATTCTAATAAGATAATTCCACAAATAGTGTTACCACAATCTGCATAGTAATCATACTATACGAGATGAATTTTTTAAATATCATTATACAGCGACGTAAAGCGGTACTACTTTGTATGCCATTTCCATAAGACCTTAACTGCACTGACAGAGTATACATTTATATAGACAGAGTATATATTTATTTTATTTGTTGTGTTTTAATTTTTACAATTTTTTAAAGTAATAATAGGAAAAGGAAAAATCGAAACTGAAATTGCAGAAAATTAATTAAATAAATATAGGATTTTATTGTTCCAAAAATTAAATTTAAGAAAAGAAAAAAAAAACAGTCTCTTGTGATATTTATGTCCATAATATTTAAGAATTTTTTTTTGTTTTCATTTTCATTTTTTCTTGAGTTTAATTTTAATCATAATTTGTTGCTTTTAAGTCTTATTTTGTTTCCTTATAGTGTATACAATTAAATCTCTCTTGTTTTTTATTGTTAATTAATATTTTTCTTATATTTTTTGCTTTTTTGTTTTTTTTGCATATTAAAAATATTCATTTTTATTCTGTTTTGTAGTTATCGAATTTTAATTATTTTTTTCTTAAGCATATTTTGTGTGCAAAATTATCTATGAATTTTCTATTATGTTTTTACTATACCATAAAAAAAGATTTTTTTTTTTTTTCAAATTTTTCACTTACTTTCTTTACTTTTTTTTTTCTATTAATTTATTTAACTACATTCTTACATTATCTTTAATTATTACTTGTTAATACATACATATGATTTCTTCTTTTTATTTTCATTTTCATTTTTTTTTTTTTTTTTCATAATACATTCATCATTCTTCTTTTACCTATAATTTTTAAATTTATTCAATTATTATTTTTGTTTTCATTTTTTTTTTGTTTTTTTTTTTTTTTTTTTTGTTTACATTTTAAATTATAATAATGAAGGCATTTTAATTCAGACTTCCAAGTACATGAAAAATGTTATGCAATTAAATGCAATATTTAAATATTTATGTATGTAATATGTATGTTTAATCATTTAATCCGCTTCATATACATGATTATTTTTTATGTTTTAAAATATTTTTTCATTATTTGTTGTTTTTAATTTTATTTTTGAATTTATTTAACAGTTTTCTCTTTTTATTTTCTATTAACACATTTTTTTTCTTGTTTTAATGGTTTATTTCTAATTATTTTTAACTGATTTTTATATTTTGTTTTTATTTTATTTTTATTTTTTGTAGTTCTTTAAATAATGTAGTGCAATTATTATTTTATCGATAACTTATAATTTATAGTTTTTTTCTAATGTGCATTATTCTCTGTTTTTCTAAGTATGTATTTATGAATTGAAGTTTTCTATTTGATATTTGCAGACTTTTATTTTTAATTTTATTTTGACAAAATAAAAAAATAAGTTGAAAATTAATTTTTAACTAATCTCAGTTTAAAAAATTTCAAAAATTACAAGACACATTTACTAGTATCCCTTTAAATATTTAAACACATATGTATATAAATGCAAATATAAAATAAAATTCAATTTTAAAGATAGATATCATTTAAAAAATAAAAAAAATAAAAAACAAACAACACAAAAATGTTTAAATATTATAGATCTAAGAAAAAGTAATTAAATAATAGAAAAAAATTGCACGTTAATTTCATATTACGATATTACATTATTCAGTCAGAATTTTATTTATTTTTTTATTTATTTAGTATTTTTTTTTTGTTTTTGTATTTTTTTTTTAAGAAAACATTTTAAGGCATAAGAATTCAATTTCACAGTCATCAAATGAATTATTTTGAGAAAAAATTATACAATAGACTTTCATTGTTTGTTTTTTTTTTTCTGGAAAATAAAAATCAATTATTTTTCATGTCTTTTATTATTCATTGAACACAAAAATATGAAAAAAATGTGGAATAAAAAAGGATTTAAAAAAAAAACAAAAAACAATTTTTGATCTTTTCAAATATTTAACGATTTTTATAAAATTACATTTAGAAATCAAGAAAAAGTCTTTAAATTTTCTTTTACGTATTTTAAATGAAAAAAAAAAAAAAATTTTTTTTTGTATAACAAAAAACAAACATCAACACAAACAATAAAGAGAAAATTTATTTTTTATATTTATACAATAATAAGATATATTGTTTTTTTTTTTGTTGTTTTTTTTTTTTTGTTTTTTTAAATTATTTATTTATTAATTAAAAAACTACAATCAGTCATTTATTTTTTTCTTTTATTTATGTGCTTGATTATCAAACATGAAAAATTAAAAAAAAAATAAAATAAAATTTAAATTTAAATAAAATAGGAATTTAAAAATTAGAAAAAATATCCAAATCAAATAAAACTGATCTTAGAGAAAAAAAAATTTTTAAAATTAAAATTACATTCAAAAATATTTATTTGAATACTTAGATGACCAAAAAAAAAAAAAAAAAACGGTTACAAAAATGCACGCATTGTAATTTACAATACATATTATTTTGTATAATATGCTATTCAATAAAATTAATATTTTCTTTAAATGCTTTTTTTTTTATTTTTTATTTTTATTTAAAATTTTTGTATTTATTTTATATTTTATGTAGCCTCAAATGAGTTATAATTTTTAATTACGTATTTGGTAGAAGAAAACACAAATTAAATTCATTATTTATTTTTGTAAATATTTTTAATTGAAAATAATATAAAAGTACACGTATACAATGTACGAAAACGATACATTGATGGATTGTTTATTTTGAAAATGGTGTAAGTCCACTTTTTTTTATTTTTTTCGAGATATTTAAAGGAACGATAAATAATAAGTAAATTCTGTGATTTATAAACTTTTTTTTTCAAAAATGGACTTAAACCACTTTCAAAATAACCGATCCATATGTAAAAGAATACGTGTTGTTTTCACATTTTTATGTTTGAATTTGAAATTAAAAAAAAAAAATAAATAAATAAATAAATCAAGAGATGTTAACAGGGAATATTACTTTAAAACACGTTTGAGACAAAAAATGAAATATTTTTTCATTTGATTATAATTGTTTTTTGCCACATATTTTCTCGATTTGAAAATAAAAAAAAAGAAAAAAAATTCAAAAGTAATAATTAAAAATAAAAATAAAATTTTCATACAAATTTTCATTGAAAATTTGATTTTAAATTTAGTTTGTATGCGGGTAATTTTTAATGTACATTACGTTAATTGTACAATTTTTATACTTTTATGTATATTTTTGTATTTCATTTGAATTAATTGAAATATATTATTTTAGCAAAATTTTGAATTTAATTTTTTTCGATATTTTATTTCTATTTTCATAGTAATAGATATTTTAATTTATTTTTTCTTGTGGATTTTGATTTTTAACAAGATTTAAATTAAATTTAAAATAAAATATAGTTAATAATTAATTAATTAAAGTTTTGATTAAAAAATATAGATATTTTGTTTTTTGTTTTTTTTTAAATAAAAACAAATGAAAATCAGTTTTATTTTTTTTTTTCAATTATTTCTAAAATTACGTAAAAAGAAGAAGTGAAAATGTATATAAATGTATTTATGTATGCACTTTATAAAATTTTATTCATAAAAGATAGTGTGTATGATAATAATATATATATATATAGTATATATTATATAAAATTATATTTATGATAAAATAATTAATAGTTAATAATAATAATAATAATATAAACAAAACAAGGAAAATATTTTTTGTTTTCTTTAATCAGTTTTTGTTTTTTTTGAATATTTATATATATGTTTAAATTTTTCGTTATTTTTTTTATTTTTTTTATTTTTTTAAAGAACTTTTAATGTATTTAATTTTCTTGTTTTCTTTTTCTTAGTTGTTTTTTTTTTTTTTATAATTAAAAAAGTACTAAATGATAATAAATGTATGTATGTATGTATGCATGATAATAATAATTAATTAATTAATTAATATAATTACAATTAAAAATGTTTGTATAAGTATTATATATTTATATATTTATATATATATGTATATATATATTTAATTACATATGTAAATATGTATGTATGTATAAACAAAAAAAAAAAAAAATTTTATGATAAAATGATTTTTACTTTACTTTGTTTTGTTATCCATTTTAATAATTTTCGTCTTCATCATCTTACATCTTTTCTTTAAATATGATATTTATAATAGTATAATAATAATAATAATTAAAAAAAAAATTTAATTTATACTAAAAATACATTATACAAAATAACGATTCACGATTAATAATGATAATAATAAAATTATAATTTACAATTATTAATTATTATAGAATATTAATAGTAGTATACAATAATAAATTGATAAAAATAATTTTTTTTTGTTTTTATTCTTAAAAATAGAAAATTTAAAAAAACATATAAACAAAACAAAAAAAAAATATACGAATTAAAAACCATCTATTACGTTTACAATTATTATATTAACTATACATTTATTTTTATAATAAAAAAAAAAAAACCTTATAATTTTATTAACACTCTAAAAACGAAAAAGGATTTTCTTTTTAAATTTTTTCTTTTAATATTATTATCAATCAAATAAAATATAATTCAGTCATCAGGTAACTTTGCTTTAAATACAACAACAGTAACAGCTTCATGGTGGCCTCTATTATTAGATCTATTATTATTATTATTATTACTATTACTATTATTATTATTACTATTATTATTATTATTATTATTGTTATTATTATTATTATTATTATTTGTATTAGTATTACTAGTGTTACTATTATTATTTATATTATTAGTCCCAGTCGCAGTCTCAGTTCCAGTCCTAATTGTATTATTTTCGTCATTATTAGTTCTTAGTCCTAAATTTCTTTCTGTTGTACAACTACTACTAGTATTACTATTATTGCTGTTACCGCCACCACTACCACCACCAATTGTTTCCATCATAATTCTATTATCATTGCTAGTTGTTATTATTCGTCCAGTTCCACTTATTAAATTTGTTGTACCAATTGGTATTAATTGTTGTGTAATTGTTGATCCTGTTGATATAATATCATCAGTTTGAGTTTCTGTTGTAGCTGTTGCTGTAACAGTTGGTGATGATAATGTAAATGATGATGATGATGTTGATAACGGTAATGGTGATGGTAATGATAATTGATGATGAGATGTAACGGCAGTTACTAATAAAGGAGAATTTGGACTACGCCTACAGTTAATATTTGATTTGCTACTATTACTATTATTATTACTAGAATTACCGCTATTTAAATTAATTAAATTACAACTAGAGTTATTACTATTATCATTATTACAACTAGACGACGTATTTGCTGTACCGCTTGTCGTTGATATAACAAAATGCGGCTGCATCAGTTGTTGTTTACGATAATGTGGATGATGATGATGATGATGATGTTGTTGTTGTGGTTGAGAATGATGTTGATGCAAAACTGTCGTTGTAGTAGTCGTCAATGCGGTAGTGACAGCTGACACCACTGTTGCTGCGGCTGTCGTAATTGTTGCAGATGGTGATGTCGCCAGTTGTATTTGATGACGAACAACTCCCGGAGTTGCAGATGAATATTGCAACTGTTGTTTTTGAATTGGCAGTGAAAATTGCTGGTGTTGAAATTGTTGCTGTTGTTGTTGTTGTTGTTGTTGTTGGCGTGAAAAATTACCAACATTACTTAAAACCGATGTAGATGATGTAGACGTTGATGCTACTGAAGGCGAAGATGTTATTGATGCTAAACTAATAGATGGTGATGATGCTGATGATAGTGTTGTAGTAGACGTCTGCTTCGACGTTAAATGCGTATGTAAAATTGATTTATAATGTATTGGCAGTGATGAAGTTTGATTTGAAGATGCCAATGAAGAAGACATCGTTGAAGTTGAAGTCGATGACTTTTTTTGATGTTGATGATGAAGATGCTGTTGCTGTTGAAGATGCGATGATTTATCTTGGATGGAAATTGGCAGTGCCAGTTGCGATTGAGTCTGTTGTGGCAGTGTTGGAGATTGTGCCGTTGATGGTGACAGCACCTGTTGTGGCAGTGGAGGTGGATCTTCATCTGGTGGTATAAGACCACGTTCCAGCATTTGCTACCTTATACTTGCCGAATTTAAAACGAATGGTACATAAAACATTTTACTTTCAAGTAATAAACTAGCTGCTGCTTGAATCTATTAAACAAACAAAATATTTAAAAAAAATTTCAGTATTTAATAATTCAAATAAATTCATTTTTAATTTATTAAATTTACCTCTGGTATATGAGCCAATAATTCTCCTAATCGTCCAGGATTAGGAGGTGACGTATGTTGTAAAAACGTTCGTAAAACTTGTACGTACCGTTCTTGTATACTTTCGAGTTCTACTTCTACAAAAGAAAAACAAAAAATGTACATGTAAAATGCAGTCATAACTTATAAAATTCTTAAAACGATCAAAAAATCGAAAAATTTATTTTACCTTTGTTTAATAATATATAAACTTTGAGACATACATATTCTTCCATTTTTAATTTAATACGTCGAAACATAATTGTTATTTGTGTCATCTTTTCAACCATATGACCAACATCTAATTTTAATTGTTCCATAGCTATTGGCTGACCCATTAATGTTGTTAAACATGTTTGTAATGTATTTAAATGTGAATTAACTTCTTGAACAAATTCTGGATCATCTTTATGAAATGGTATACCAACTGGTGTTATTTGTGTTGGTGTTGTAGGCTGACTTGATTGTTTCTTTCCATGTAATGCTTGATATGCTGCTGTTGTTAAAATTAATATCTCATGCCATTTATCAGTTAATAATTTTGTATGAATTTCAACTGGAATTTCTAAATAAAATGGTAATTTCTTTGTCCATGAGACTAATTTATGTACAATTGAATCACCGATATTACATAATTTTTCACTAATTTCTGATTTATCTTCAAGAAATTCAGAGAAATGTGGAAGTGTTGCAATATCTTCCATAGCATCGCAATCAATTAATGTTTGTATCATATTAAGTGCATGCTCATATGATATTTGACGATCTTTTGATGAGCTAACAGCATTATCAAGTCGATGTCGTAAATGTACAATTTCGGCTGGATTTGTTAAAGCAGTCTTTAAAATTGTTCCATTAACTAAATGCGATGGTAATTGAATACCCTCTTCCTGTTTCAGTGCCATTTGTTGACTTGGGCCTAGGAACATTTGTTTTACATCACTGGTTGTGCTACTGCTAGAGCCTAATTTGGTTGTAAGCGGCTGTTGTGATGATTGCTGAGCTTGTTGTGATGATGAATGATGCTGTGTATGCTGTTGTTGATGATGTGAATGCTGCGATGTCTGTTGTGAACTTTGTTGTTGTTGCATTTGTTTTTGGGCGGATTTTTTATGCTTTTTATATTTAACTTTATATAAATTGTAAACGGCACCACTGTTCCGGCCACCAGGCATTCGATCTTCACGAACAGCTATAAAAAATCAATAATATGGATCAGACATTTAAAAATGTATCAAGAATAATACGCAGGGGATAAAAGGGGGAAAGAAAAACAACCTTGCAGCACCATTCCTTGTTCAATACATTTCTTAAAACGACAATACTGACATCTGTTTCTCTGTGCTTTGGTTATCTCGCAGGTTCCATCAGCCACACAAGTGTATACCCTTCTGTTTTGTACAGTCCTTTTGAAAAAGCCTTTACAGCTGTAACAGAACAAAAAAAAAAAATGATACTTTTAAATATGGCTTAATTTTATTACAGGAAATTTTAGATTTTACCCTTCACATGTGATTATTCCGTAATGTAGACCAGTCGCTTTATCTTCGCATATCATACAAACTAAAGGTTGTTCATCGTCTTCTGCCACCGGATCGTGTTGTGAATCAGGAGGTCTATTCAAAGATGCATTTGATGATCCTGTCCATTGTTGTTGAGCGCTTAAATTTAATGCATGCATTTGTTGCCCAGCAGGTAACTGACTGTAATCTCCGGCCCATAAACGTTCCATATTCAATGCATGAGGAGTTCGAAATTGTGTGGGTCTTGGTCGAGTATCCTGTATTCGAGTTTGACCTAAACTTAATAAAAGCTGAGCTGCCTCTTCATTATTTTGTGAAGGACCTGGTGTTGGCGCTGGCGAAGGAGTTGGTGGTGATTGAACTGAATGAGGAGGTGGCTCGTAACCCCAAAACATTGTTCGAACACCACAACTTTCACCCATTATCACAGTTGGAGTGCCACGTGGAGGCGTTTGTGATGGACCCTGTGGGGATAATTGAGAAGGCGGATGATGATGGGGAGATGGTGATTGCCCAGGTCCTGGAGGTCTTATGCCACTAATCGGACCACCTATTACTTCTGGTTTTACACCATTTATTCGAGTATTAGAAACCCATACCATCCTTTGAGAAGATTGCATTAAATTAGGTAACTGTTGACCTTCATTTTTCACTCGAAAAAGTATAGCTGCGTCTCGATTAGGATGACGCAGCTGTAAAGTCGGATGCATTAGTGATTGTGCAACATTTGCTATTGACTGTGGTGACATGGAAGGAGACTGTTGTTGTTGTTGTTGTTGCTGCTGTTGCTGTTGTTGTTGAGATTGTTGTGATCTGTGATGTGAACCAGAAAGACTGGAACTACTGCTGCCTGGAGAATGATTCATTCCAGACTGTGGCGGCATACCACCTTCCTTTTTTATTCGAATTTGTGGATTTACTTGTGATGAATGGGCCTGCATTTGACTAGGCCCTGAAATGCGTGACGTCGGTGAAAGTGAATTCGGAGACATCTGAGGGCGAGAAGACATCATTTGTGATGTGGCCTGTAAAAGTTGCATTTGTTGTGACGGTGACATTAAATGAACTGGAGAGCTAGATGTGGTTATTGTTAAACCACTACTGCTATCACTTAAATGCCTGCCTCCTAAGAACGGTGACGGAGGACTTGATTTGCGGCTAGAATGTTGAGAAACGTGTTGATGTTGTTGCGAATGTGGTGGTGGATGAGAACTTTGCTGTTGATGATGATGTTGGTGTTGTTGTTGTTGTTGTTGATGCTGTTGCTGTTGCTGTTGCTGCAACTGTTGTTGTTCAGCTTTAATACGAGAAGGTGTCACTAGCACAGTTACATGTTGTTGTGATTGAGATGGTGTTTTTTGAGGCTGCTGTGGTACTTGGTAGCTCATCATTTTTGTTGGTGAACTTGCTGCACGTTCTTCTTTCACTGAACGTATTACACTAGGTGTTGTACCCACACCGGTCAATGAACCTGCAGTGTTACTTCCACCATTTCTAGTATATGATTCACTTGTAGATGCTGAAGAAATAGTAATTGTTGTTGAAGGTTTTTCTTCAATACAATCAGGTGACGCTCTACTACTTTCACCCCCATTACTAGTGCTACAACTGTTAGTGCCATTACCTTGAGGCGGTGTTGGAGTCGTTGTAATTGGTGGTGTTGGTGTTGCAATTGGTGTTGGTGGCGTTGCAACTGTTGGTGGTGTCATTACAGTTGATGCCGCTGGCGCCGACATATTACCACAGCCCGATACTGTCGATGAAGATGATGATGACGATGATGATGATGATGATGCTAAAACTTGATGACTCCCCACATGTTGTTGTTGTTGTTGTGTTTGTTGTGATTGCTGTTGTTGTTGCTGTTGTGGATGATGTTGTTGTTGTTGTGCTATTGTTTGTGTTGCTGCCGCTGATACCGATGAGTTAGCTCCCTGATCACACATTTTCGGTGATAATGGTGCTAATAAATCTGGGGATGATGTGCTTGTATCGGCCACAGATTCACCGTCACTACTGCATCTTGAATCAACTTTTCTTCGTTTCAGTTTCAGATCCTGAAATAGGCTCATTTTATCGAGCTCGCTGTACGGGCCACGGCTCAGTGTCATAATTCCTATAAAATACAAAAATATACAAAACAAAAAAAAAAAACAACTGATGTAGTTTAGTTTTTCATTATTTTCATCAAATTTTAAATTTATGATTTATCTTTTAATATAACACCCATAAATAATCTAAAATCTAAATATATTTTGATATAGATATACACATATAAAATTATTAGAAATCATACAATTAATTGATGAATGAATTTAAATTTCATGATTTTATTGTAAGATGTTACATACTGTGAGATTTATGAAAAAATAAGTATAATTAAAAAAACAGTAAATAAATAAAAACAAAATTTATTTAAAATACTTAAGAATAAATTTTTGGTACCAGAAACAAAGATTTCCATCATGAACTTTGAAAACTAATTTATTTGAAATAAAATTTTTTTTTTTTTTTATCTTGTCTAAAATCAAAATTTCTCATATAAATAAAAAGAAAATACATAATAATCCATATGAATCATAAATGTGTCTCTTACATATGTACATAAATACATAATTACAATCCATAACATACTCTGTTTTGTTTTGTTTTGTTTTTTTTTTTTTTTTAAATCATTAATCAATTGAAACAGGAAATGTTATAAAATGAATTCATTTCATTTATTACTATATACAGTGTATTGTTGTTGTTTTTTTGATTAATTTTTGATCACGAAATGAAAATAAAAAATGAAAATGATAAAAACTTTCTTTTTCCGTGTACTTTAAAAAAATCATGTACTTGTTCACATACAAAACGTAAAATATACAAACATGGATTTATTGTACAAGTAAATGCATATATGTAGGTATGTATGATACAAAAATAAAACAAATAAATTAAAAATTGCTTGATACTAAGCTTGCTTCAACCACTAAGAAGTTAAAGCAAAAGAAAAAAAAAACAAAGTTTGAAGAGAAGGAAGTAGTATAAAATATCCATACAATACTAATAAACTATCATTTACACCAATTATTTATATGTATATGTGTTTGTGTATCTATATAAATTAAAAACAGTGTAAAACAGGTAAAATAAATATTTTTTACATAACATCTCACAATATCTCTTATACACACATGATTTTATGGTAGTAAATTTAATATTAGTGTGTACATTTTACAAATTACCATAAACATTTCTAAATGTTTCTAGGTATATAGCATGCACATAATATAAAATCTATGTATTGATTCCTGTACAAATGTACAATAATAGATGTACAACCACCCATTTACCGCCCTCTCCTTTATACAATTTCATACATATAACCTTTTCTTCATTATACCTTTAATTATAGTTACATTTGAAATGCTGGAATAAGGCAACATATGTATCTACAGTAATAGTTTCATTTATAGTCTGTCTACTAATTCGGTGCAGTTAAGACCTCATGGAAATACACGTGTCTTTTTTCTTCTCTCATAATTTCTAATAAGATCATCTGAAGAGCAGTGTTACCACAATTTTTAAATTTATCGTATAATACGATACGAATATTTTTTATATCAATATACAGCGATGTAAAGTGGTACTATTTTATGTCATTTCCATATAAGATCTTAACTGCATCGAATTAATGGATAGAGTATAGTTTGAATCATATTTTATTCGCATAATCATATAACTAACTATAAAAGCCCCATGTATAAGGCCCATATATATATTATACACAATACTCATACATAATCACATAAAATATAGAGAAAAAAAAATATAATTAATCAGACATTAATATATTATTATTCATTTATTACTGCACCATGTACTTATGTATGTAGTATATTTGGGTATGTACGTACAAAGAATTCAAATATGTGTACACAATATGTATATAAAAAAAAGTGAGAGTTTATTATCTATTATACAAATTCGAATTATCATTTGAAATTATATAGGTACATAAAAATTTCATTTTCATTTCAAATACATAATGAAAACATACAAAAAGCAACAACAATAAAAGAAAAAAATTAGCACCATGAATTTTGATTTTTCATCATTTAAATAAAAGCATATACTATAGGTATATAGATTTTGATTACGATAATATTGTAAGTTGTAATCATTTTACATTGTAAAAATCTTTTACATAAATACGTATGTACATCTTAAAACGCATACATTTTTATATAGTACATTCGTGTTCATTGTATGCATAACATAGGTAGATAACAATGATAGTTAATGCAAAATAAAGAGGAAAAATTCATTTTTCCTTTATTATATTTTTTTTTTTTCTTTACAAAAACAATCTTGTTAATCATTTAGGTATCGTTTTTTTATTTTTATTTCAAGATTTCCATAAACATTTCTCGTTTATTCACCTTTTTTCAATATTACATAAAAATTAACATATCTATGTTTTTCGTTCATAATTTATTTTTCATTTGAATTTACATTTTAAAAAAATTTAAAAATAAAATTATGGGAATTGTAAATATCTACACTCTGTCCACTTATTATATGCACTTAAGACCTTATAGAGATTACTCAAAGTGGTACCATTTTACATCACTATGTATTGATATTCAAAAAATCCATCTGATATATAATAAAAGATTTGTGGATTGTGATAATACCGCTCGTGAAATAGTCTAAATAGAAATTATAAGAGAAGAAAAAAGACACATGTACTCCCATAAGACCTTAAAGGCATAATATTAGTGGACAGAGTACAGTCTTAAATTAGCAGACATAATTTTACAGCTGCTAAAACTGCTGTCAACCTTGTACAGAACTAACAAAGTAAACCTACTGCTTTTGTGCAGAAACGAACATGAACATAATGCGCTTGTAGAACTAACTTAGAACTGCAAACATGAACTCGATCAAACTTATATGTATTGCCTTATGAGATAATAATATTATAGAATAATTTTCCATTTCATGAAATCTAAATGCATCCAGATAAATTTAAAATTAATCATAAAATTTTCTAATTTATATAATTGGTACATCAAAAACAAATTATCATCATTATTTTGATCATTTATAATTTAATTGAAATATTTAAATTATTTAACTGAAAACCATTGCATAAATAACAAGATCACAATATGATTTTGATTTTAACGTCTATACAATTGATGATCTTACAATGTCATATCTCAAATTACAAATCTGAGCAAATGTAATGAATAACATGGGGAAATGACAAATTTGGCAGTGAAAGTTTTTTTTAACTTCTGCAAATAAAAATGAATTTAAAAAAGTCAATGAAATCGAAATTAAGAGAAAAAAAAAAGCAACAATACAAAAATAAATAACAACCAAAAAAGCTTCGTGACATCGAAAAAACCCAAAAATAAAAGAATAAGAAAAAAAAATATATAAATTGAATAAATGAAATTAAGACAACAATTAAAAAAAAAAAGATATTGTTGTATATTTTGTTGTGTTGTTATGTTAGATATCAGATATAAAGCAGACAAAATGAAAATGAATGAATAACACGGTACGCGTACGGTATATTTGAACTTGCAATTTGAAAATAAAATATATGTAATGACACAAACACACTAAAATACAATATTTCTGGTACATATGTATGTGTGTATGTGGATTATACATAATTTCTTTTCATTTCTCTGAATAAAAATATATTTAAAAAAAAAAAAAAAAAACAGAACACCGACTAAATTACATTGAAGAGTAGAGTCAAAAAGTCAAAGGAAAAGATACATAAAATATGAGAAATAAAAAACACTTGGTAAAAAAAAAATTAAATAAAAGACTTACGCAAGCGCAAGAAAATGAAACTTTCACTCATGCTACGTTATGTTTAATGGCTTTCAATTTAAATCTCTTTTTTTTTTGATTTTCTTCGTTTATTGTTTTTGTCTGTTGTGTTTATTATATACGAGCGATGGTCTTTAACAAAGTGGACTTCATTTATAATACATGAATTGAAAAAAAAAAACAGACTTAATTTTTATTGCATATGCATGCATGTATGTTACAATGGTCAACACATTAATTTGCATGTTGTCTACCTTTCTTGTAGGTGTTTTTTTTTTTCGCCTTCTTATTTTATTATTATACTTGTTTTCTTTTTTTTTTTGTTAAAGAAAAATTTTATTGAAGAAGGAAAAAGATGA
Organism: Anthrax anthrax; assembly: GCA_963971155.1. Taxonomy (NCBI): domain Eukaryota; kingdom Metazoa; phylum Arthropoda; class Insecta; order Diptera; family Bombyliidae; genus Anthrax; species Anthrax anthrax. The sequence continues at coordinate 5,775,376 of OZ020123.1, forward strand.
AAAATTCAATAATACATAATGGAATGTACAACATTTACACATACATACATAGTTCAATGTAATACGTGTATGTAGTAGAAAGCAAGGTATTACAATTATATACAATAAATTAAATAATAAAGCAAATCGAACATTGAACTTGCACTTTAGATGGAGGACGCGAGCGGTTTCCATTACTTACAAAAAAAAAAAAAAAAAAAAATTAAAAAACAAAAAAAAAAACGCATTCATTTTACAATTTAACTTGATCATTTAATATTACAATAATTTTTATATTTTATTGGCAAATATACATGTATATGAAAATTGGATGATGGCCTTTTCCGAATGATTGAATTTTCCTTGATTAAAAATTTTATTCGTACATACATATTTACAATGTAGACAATATTTTTCATATGAATGTAAGATTTAATATCTAGTACATATTGTGTAAAGCGTGTATTTAATCGACATCAGTATAGTATATAATCCTTAGATCAATTGAAGGGGAAGTGATCTCCTTAATTTTAACAATATCTGATATTGTTATAATTTTTATTTGTATACAAATTATTAAAATAATTAATTTACTAACTTTACGAGCACTTTATATTGAAGTTAAGAAAAAAAAAAAAAAACAAACATTTAAATGAACGATTTTTTTTTTTGTTTTGTTAACCAGATATAAATATTAAATTAATCACATAAGTATTACCTATTTAGTTATTCAGTTAATTTATATACTTTTATATTGGTTAAATTAAAAATATTTAAGGTTATCATGTAGGTATAATTTTTTAAAATTAATATTCGTTACAAAATATACTTGTATCATGTACATACATTTCACTGAATTAATTTACTAGTTTACATATAAATGTATAACCATGTAAGTATTTACAAATGACGGTGTACACGATTGTTCAATATATTTTTGTGTTTTATTGCTAATATAAATACATACTACAACATTGACAAAGGCAACAATAAATGAAGAAAAAAATATATAAATATATACATTTATATATAAAATAAAATAAAATGTATTTCGTCACTTCCGTAAGTTCATTTTATAAAAATAAAATTACATTTTGTCATTTCAAGGATTTTCATTGTGAAAAAACAAAATTTTCAATGGCAAGTTCAGAGACAAATCAGTTCTATGTAATACATAATGTAATATATACACGTATTTATATTGTAAAGGTAATGTATATAGGTACATATTAAAATACTTGTATACATTTTTGCATTTATTATTACTATCATTATTAATGTTATTCAATTAAAATCGAATAGTTATTATAATTTACATAGTACATAAATTAAAATCATTTACATATTTAATATATTAAAAATATTTTAAATATTAATTTAATGTTAATTTTTTTTTAAGATTTTTTTTTTTTTTGTTGTTAAGATTATTGGTTTTGAAACGGATTATTCTTGTAAAATATTAAAATATTTTTAAATAAAAAATTTAATTTTTAAAATTCAAAAAAAAAAAAAAACAAAAAAACGAGAAAACCTTTGTTAATTATTTTCCTCTTAAAAAATACATTTTTTAATTGTAACAAGTCAACTTCAACTTCATTACGAGTATAAAGAATTTTTGTTTTTTTTTAAATTTAATGATTTCATTAGTTTTCATAAAAATGATCAGTATTGAATAATGGTAAAAGGAAACATTATCACCCTTTTATTTTCATGTTATTTAATTTGAAATTTTTAAAACGGTTTTATATGAAACAATTCATGTAAATATTTTTAAATATTCAAAATTTAAATTGTATTAGAGAAATAGAAAAAATAATTTTAACAAAAAAATAAAAAAACAAAAAATAAATAAAAATTTTCTTATTAAACTGGTAAAAAAATAAAATTTTCTAGTAAATGTAAAATAAATTATTAACGCAAAATAAATTCTTATTCAACGACTATTAATTTAAAAAAAAAAAAAAAATATATATAAAGAAAAAACAAAATCGAATCAATGAACTCAAAAAAAAAACATTGTTTTGACTTTCAAACATTAATTAATTTTGTCAACGTACCTAATTTGTTATGAATTTACATTACAGACCCCTTAAAAATAAATAATTTAAAAAAAAAAAATTATTCAAAATACGCCCCCAAATATTTATTAGAATTATTTTGTAGATTCATACGACGAGGAACACAAACATATACATACGTAAGCAAACATGTTTTTTTTTTCAGCTTTATTTAATTTAATTTAAAAAAAAAAAGAAAACACTTCCTGAAAGTTATTATTTTTAGTACAATGACAATATTATGGTACAATGTACACATATAATATTATATATAGAAATATAATATAGAATTAATATTATTTTTAGTTTTTTGTTTACGATTTTTCGCCCTTTTGTATATTTTGCCATTTAAAATTTCTGAGAAAAAAAAAAAAATTCCATTAAAAGAAAATTTTGTTATTATTACAATATTCTGCAGATTTAAAATGAAAATAAAAAAAAAATAATAATAATAATAAAATCAGTTCAACAACATGTAAAATATTTTTGTACATTGATAAAACAAATTACACATATAATTGATTTTTCATGTATGTATGTATGTACACACACGTATACGTATGCTTATTGCTTATAGTCTCACATATTATGCTCATATGCAACACTTTAAATTTAATAATTTTAAAATCCTTCTCAGTCTGTTAAGAGAAGAAATATGGTCCAATACAAATAAAAATTTATTCAAAATACATAATTGACTTATTTTTATACCAAAATATTTAATTTGTATTTTTAAATTATTAAAATATTTAAAATTATGAATATTATTAATATAGAATTAATATTATGTATTTTTATGAATATTTTCATATTTTTATATGTACTTGGCATTGAACATTACTCAACAATAAATCGTCGTCAATTATAACTTAAACATACATACATACATATAAATAGTCATAATACACAGATACATATATGTATGTATTGGTGTATATATACATATAGTATATTTCAATTTTTTAATTTTTTTTTTAATGTATGTACAAACATATACATGTATGTATATAGAAAATTTATACATAATACATACATAGTAATTTTTGCGTAAATATTGTATAATTATATGTAAAAATTTTTGTTTTTTAGACCGCATTCAATATGTTTTCATCAGTTGTAAAGTATTGTAATCTTACAAATATTACAAAAAAAAAAAAAATTAATTATAGATTAATATTTTGTATAAGTATTAATGTATAAAACAGTACAAATATACATATGTAAATATATAGTGAATGACACGTGTTTACACTATGATCAAAATTTGAAGGTACTGTTCATACATTAAAACGTACCTTAATATATGTAAGTATGTACATATGACAGAAAAATACTGTATAAAATTTGTATGATGTTACAAGTCCATACACATGTATGTATATGCTATGTTTTCTTTCGATGAAAAATATACGAGCAGAGTTGTCTAAAAAAAAAAAACCTATCTCTTGGACAAGGTCAAAATAATTTTTTTTTTTTTGTTTGGTATATTTTAAAAAATGCCTATAATAAACAAAATAATACAATATATTCATACGTACATATGTGAACATTCATATAATGTGTACATACGTATACAGAATTTTGTATGTATGTAAATTTTATTGTAATAATCAAAAATATTATAACAAAATGTAAATTACATACTTGATATCTAAGATCATAGGGCTTAAACATTACATCTAAATAGCCAACAAATAGAATTTTTTTTTTTTTGTATATAAACAAAATTATGTATAGACTAGTATACAATTGTATTCACAATACGTATGTACATATATATTGTAGGTTCAGTATTTAAAAAAGCACACGCATTTAATTCTTCACTTGCTCTTGACATATTTTAGGGTGCTACAATACACATACAATCATACATATGTGTACACTTGATTATTTATTGTATTTAAAATATAAATACTAAAATGCCTAATAACAACTACAAAAGAAGAATATTAAATTCAATGGGAAAAATAAAAATAAATACATTGAATTACAAATATACGAGTATTGTATATATGTAGATATACAAGTTTCATATGTTCTAAATAATAATATTAATAATAATAATAATAATAATAATTTGTAATAATTCAGTACAATAAAATATACCGGATAGGGCTTTTTAACAAATTTACTGTATGAATGAATATATGAGGATGTAAAATTTGTACATAACTACGTATATGTAAACTTTATCTGGGATGGTGATAATCAAAATTCAAGTCATTCTAATACAGATCATATTTTGTATGCTGTAACATAATACATATGTAACATAAATATATGTTGCATAAGTAACATGTATTTACATAAGTACTGAGAATGTACGTACCTACATATTTTCAAAATTTAAAGCTTCATCTTCATTACGAAATAATGATTTTCATGTGTAAAACGTCTAGAAAAATTATTTTACAATTTTTTTTTTTTTTTTTTTGTTTTTTTCTAAACAGAATCAATTTTATTAGTGATCTTATTTGTTTTTTGCTTCTTCTTTAATTCGTTTTTATTTTTAATTTTTTTTTTTTTTTAAATTTTCATGTGCTTGAAGGACGGGTTGATTAATATATATTTTTTTTTTATTGACATTATATTTTGGTTCAAGATCATATAAATTTAATTTTAAAAAAAATATATATATTAAAAAAAGAGAAATTACAATTACAAAGTGCAATTTACATATATGTATGTACGTTAGAAATTACACAAACAATTGCAATGCATGTACATATTTGTGTAATAATTTATGAAAATATCATTTTTTTAATGCTGAGTTTGGCTTCTGTTACCCATCGGTAATAACTGTTTATGTACATACGCATAATTAAAAAAAAAATTAAACAAAATTAAGTTTAATTCTAATTTTTAATTTTAAAGTTTATTCATTTACATGAGATGATCTTCATTAAACTTCAGGAAAGGATACATAATCGTAACTAAAACATATTGGTTAAACGGTATTGAATTAGAAACTAAAAGGATTCTATTTTCGTTCTATTTACCTTTCTAATTCAAAATTTTCTTTTCTTTAAATCTAGTTTTTCTAAGAATTCAAAAGTCATCATGTGACCTTCTTAAAAGTCAATGGTCAAAAGTCAATGGATACATACAAGGTATATAAGGTATACTCTATCCACTAATAATACGCACTTGAGGTCTTATGGGAGTATATATAACTGTATGCCTTTTTTCTTCTCCCACAATTCCTAATTATACTTTGTCCACTAATGTTATGCACTTAAAGTCTTATGGAGATTACTTAGAGTGGTGCCATTATACATCATTATGCCAGAGCTTTTATTATATATCAGATGAATTCATTGAATATCAATACATAGTGATGTAAAATGGTACCACTTAGAGTTATCTCCATAAGGTCTTAACTGCATATAATTAGTGGATAGAGAATAGAATCCTTTAAATAAAGCTAAAAATATTATTAATAATACAAAAAAAAAGAAACAGTTCAGTTCAGAAAAAATAAAATGATCCTTTCGATATTGGAAAAACTCTTATGTATGTATGTGTGTAAACTTTTGGATGTATGTATGTGTTTTCAATATCACGTAGATACAATTTTCATAGATTTTGTTTAATACTATATTTAAAGTTTTCCAGGCATTTAATTTCGAATAAAATAAATAATTATACTATACGCAATTAATGAAACCTTTTTTTATATCTACGTCCATATAAATACAACAATTCATCTGTGTACATAAAAATGAATACACATATAATGTATATAAATTTTAGACTGAAGGTTATAACCTCGAACTTGAAATTATTATTATTTTTCTTTTTTTAATTTCATTTATATTTTACAGATATAGAAAAAATATCTTAATAAACAATTTACATTTGATATATTTGCATCTGTGTTTTATTTCTAAAAAAACAAAAAAAAAACAAAAAAAAAAATACTAGGAAGTGTAGAAAAAAATTTTTGTATCTATAATCCATCTCATTTTTGTATCTATGTGCCTATATCTCACATACTTATGTATAAGTTACAAAAATGTAATATAATCATAAAAATTTATTTTCCTGTTAATGTATCATTGTAAAAATTTTTTTTAATTCTTTACAGTTTCATTAAATTTTTATATATTTATTTTTGTTTAATTTTTTAAATAATTTTTTTTTTTTAAAATATTTTATTTACTATGATTATTACAAAATAAAGACAACAAAAAATAAGCTTGAGAAGATCTTAATAATGTTAATATTTAAGTTTAAATTTTTTTTTTGTTCATGAGTATAATATTCATTATAGGGCAATTTATATTAAATAAAAAATACCTAATAATACTTCCGGGACCATGTGTTTATAGTTTTGTTTCATTTTTTCTCATTTTCATTATTCTATCTTTCTCTTGTGTTTTTGTAAATTGTTTTGTTTTAAAAAAAAAAAAAAATTATTTTTTTACCGGAACAGATACATTATGTATGTACTATATATTACAAATGTATATTTTAAACATTTTTGGGGAAAAAATTATTTCACTTTAAAAACAAAAAAAAAAAAATTTAAAAAGGCCTTCGAAAATTTAATTTTTATTTTTTATTTTGATTATATTACTAAAATATAAAATAATTGTACAATGAATAAAAGTTCTTGGAGGAATATACACACACAAGCCAGTGTAATACATATGAATGAAATAATATCTGTAAACATTTCTACTATTACATTCGTTATATGTATGTACATATTTCCATATCATTATGGTACCATATATAGGTATATATACAGTGAGTTTCGAAACGCATTTATACCGTGTTACAATGCAATAAGTTCTAAAACGTCTAAAACTGAAACGGATGTATTGTCAAAAGTTTCGAAACGCATCGGATACGTAAATTATACGTATCGGTTAAGCAAACAATGCATCCGAAATTTTGTAGATGCATGAATACATGCTAACTATTTTCACCTATATTGGTTATGAGTTAATAATTAGATTTTGAAATATTATATTGTAGTAAAAATATCGCTTCTAAACGTCATCAAATGAATAAGTGTATGCATTAGATGCAATGTGTGAATAAATTGTATCAGAAAATTAGTACCGCATCAATACAGTATTTATACTTTTCGAAACTCACGAATAGTTTCTGATGTACATACCTACATACATAGCAATACGTAAGCATTACATATGTACATCTACCGTTTTTTATGTTCCTTATTATTTCGATATATTTATTTTTCCTATAAATATCATTTTCATTTTCTTTTTTTTTTTTTAAATATTTTAAATTGATATTAAAATGAAGAAAAAAAAATTTATTTTCAAGATCATTGTTTTGTTGAACTTGATCATCATTTTATCGTCATCATCATTATCGATATTATCTGCTTGGTATCAAGACTTATATTATGAACTTTTTTTTTTTTTTTTTTTTTTTGTACAATATTTAATGACAAAAAAGCAAAATATTCAATAAAATACCAACTTTATATGTACATATGTGCCTATACTACTGAAACAAAAGAAAATAAAAAAAAAATTATTTAAAATTCAAGGTGTACACTAAACAAGCAATTTGTACATTTATACAATCTATTATTCATTTTTAATTATAAAGGAGAAAAAAAAAACATGGTATTGATACGCTTATATGCATACATTATTATACCGGTATGTTGCTAATTGTATATGTGTATATGTAGACTACAGAGTACAAGAAGAAAAGATATATATAAAATTTTATTAAAACAACTATTGTAGGTGAACTTGTTGTATCGCTTATTTTTCTTTTTTTTTTTTTGTAGTGGGTATATAAAAGTTAATTTTCTTGAAAAATAAAAGCGCAATTATCATAAAAATCATAATAATATGATGACTAATTAAAAGTATTGAAAATTACAAGTAAATTTCATAATGACAGTTTTTTAGTATTTTTAAGCAAGTATTCAAACAGGAAATGAAAGAACATTTTTGTAGAAAAGTTCATTTTTTTTTTCTTTTACAATGTCCTGGTTTTTTCCTTGTTTCTAGATAGGTTCAAGCACTTTCGATTTTTATTCAAAATCAAAATTTCATTTTAAAATAATTTTTTTTCTATTTTTGTTAAGGTACTACTAAAATAAAGATATGAATATTTATAGTCTGTCTACTAATTCGATGCAGTTAAAACCTTATGGAAATGATAAAGAGTAGTACCACTTTACTTCTCTGTATATCGATATTTAAAAAATATTCATCTCGTATTATATAATAACTTTAAAGATTGTGGTAACATTGCTCGTGAGATGAACTTATTAGAAATTATGAGAGAAGAAAAACGCCATGTATATTTCCATAAGGCCTTAACTGCATCGAATTACTAGACAGACTATAATCTTCAATCTCTTCAGTAGTGTCACTAGGAAAAATAATTTCAAATTCATTTTCTTCTATTTTTCATTGTTACCATTTGAAGATATTTTTTCATACATGTATTTTTATTATTGAAGATGTTTTTATTCTTCCAAAAATAAATTTGTATTTTGTCAAGCTATTCCGTACAAGTATTTTTGTAAGTAAAATATTTTTCAAGAGGGCCAAATAGAAATCCATAGATCATGCAAATAATTTAATAAAATCGTGATTTTAATTATTAATTTTAATTATATCATATTTATTTGAAATTAAAATTTTTTATCTATGAATCTAATAAGCATGTTGATCGTACATAATAACGTACAGTGTAGAATTTTATAAAAAAAAATTCATTAAGGTACACATCATTGTTATAAGAGGGCATTCTAAAAAGGGTAAATTATGTCATCGTATTACATAGAAAACTTTATATGCCGGAAGAAATGATAAATGCTTTGTCACTAGCTTTGTCATTATACATATTTTTATAGCTTACAAAACTTGATGTGTCGGATTATAGTAACTACCAATATTTATTTATTCTTTAAATTACAAACAGGTTGAAATGAGTTAAAAATAAAAATTTAAAAAAAAAAAATCATTACAATATTATTTTTTCGATAATCTTCATCAACTATTCATAAATACACACATGAGTATAAGGATGATTAACATGATTATCTAACTTTGAAAACAAAAAAGTTATTGTCCATTTTACCGCATCTTCATCTATAATAATTTTAATCTTTAGAGAGAAAAAAAAATGAATCAATTTGAAAAGTTATTGAACTATATGAAATCTAAAAATACATATACATGTTTGTATACATAGATGAGATTGTACGTTCAAGGTAAAATTATTAAATTTATAAACTTAGAATTCGTAAATTAGCACAGATATGAGTCAATTAATAATTTTATTTAGATTTTTTAAAAATAGGCTGTTTTTGTAATTTGTATTACTAAGATCATATTTCGGTAAAATTTGAATTAAAATTATGTTGAAATAGGTAGGTAGATGTGGCCGCTCGCTCGTTCCCAACTTATGTTGAAATAAGTTTTTTCCAAATAAACAGTATAAATTTTAAATCTCTCTATTATATAAAAAAGTTTTCGGTGATCGTCCAATATTTTATTTTATATTTACATATATGTATGTATTAAGGAAATTCAAGAATAAATTTCGCCCTTCTATTATATTTACATATATAAAAAGCTTAGTGATCCCTGTGCTGTGTTACATTTTGTATTTGCATACATTTAGGAAACATTGTCTCTTTATTACATATTTTTACCTATGTTGCTATGTTTTTAGTGAAATATCGTTTATAAAAGTTAAAGAAAAATGTATAAGGATTGAATGCAATGTATCACAATTATATCAGAAAAGTAGTAATAGCGAATCAATACAGTATTTTTGAGCAAGGAGTAGTACAATTAAATAAACAATTGTATATTTGTTAAATGGGGGTTGGTCTGTCGTTAGGCGGACAGGGGTACACTCCTAGTTTAAAATATTTCAAAATCTACAAAATTTGATCTACTAAAAAACAAAAAACCGATTTAAACTTTAATTTTAATTAAGATGACAATTATAATAAATATAAAATTTAAAAAAAAATTGCAATCAACGTTAATTATATTCGTCTAAGCACTAATATGATATTAAAATTACGTTTTTATTTTAAATATTTTTAGTTTAGTTAATATAAAGTCATACTATGTACAAATGTACGTACGTATATATAGGTCACCACATTTTAGAATGTTATTTCAGATCTATGATATGCGATTATAACACATTCTAAAATATTTACCAAATAAACACATACATACATTTAACTGTGTACAATCACCATTATGAAGATATTATAGTTTAAGTTTAACTAAATATAATGCACTATATAAAATGCAACAAAACCATACATTTGAAATTAAATATAGATTGTAATAAAAATTTAAAAAAATAAAAATAAAAAAAAAAATATTTAAAAAAATCTAAAATATCTTTTTATTATTTGATAGACACAATATAATGTACATACATATGAGAATTGTGTACTATTCTACACATTAAATTAACTAACCACCTCAATTATAGAATATATTACGATAAATTTAAAACCGGCAAATATTTAGCATATATAAAGAATGACGGCATTATGTGTGTACAATTATTTTTAATATGTACATAAGTGAAGGTATGTATATGCCATTCATATAGAAATTGTATTATATAGAGATAAATATATGTATGTATAATTCAAAAATAGGTTAACGTTGGAATAGGTCAGTTTTAGTTGTTTTTTCTTTGCGATTTTTTTTTCGTCTATACATGCACATACGTGTATACATATACATATATACACACATATATAGAAGTTGTTATATTGTTTTTCTTTTTCTTTTTGTATAATTTTCGCACATACTCTATATACATTTTACATTTATACAAATACATTCATAAAATTAAATATAATATAGATTTTATCTATACAATATACATATGTATATAAGTAATGCAAGTCTATCTATATATCCTCAGCAATTTGTACATTATTAAACCTGCTCTGCCGCTATTCAACCCATTCATTCTATAAACAAAAAACAAAAAAAAAGTATTCGAGATACATTACTATAAATCCCGTTCTTGTTGAAAAAGCTCCACTATATATGTAGATATGTTAAGTTCTTGTTTTCTTATATGCACATGTAGATTTTTCATTTTGCAAGTATTTGTCGAATATAGGTACAATATATGTATGTGCTTTTCAGAGCAAATGCATTGTATGTAAATAATTTTGATTTGATAAAATAAAAGTACAAAAACCCCCCATATTCACATAATTTACAATCTCAAAATTTTTATTATATTTGTAATACCTTTATGGCAATTCTTAAAAAGCTTTCTGATATATATTCCTGTATTTATTGTAAAGTAGTATTTGAATTGTTGTGTATAGATACATATTTATAAAAAAAAATAAAAAAAATAAAAAATAAAAATAAAAATTAATAGCAACAAATTCTATTTAATGTACACACACGTGATCAATTTCATTACAATCAAAATAAAAATTGAGAGAAAATTTTTCTTTTTGTGCAACGAGAGAAAAAATTGCAATATTGCAAGTTTTACTAAGTTTATTCTTGAGTTTACGACACACAAAATAAAAATTTATAAAGAATATTACAACAATTATGTTTATTTGTAATGTAGAGTACAACATATTGTTTTTTTTTTTTTTTTTCCAAATAATACTGTAGATAAACAGAATTATTGTGTGTAATAAAAAAAAAAAAGATTTATACACACATTTTTTATACATTAACAAAAATTATTTCTACATGATATTGAAAACAATTGTACATTTAACTGACTAGTTAGAATGAAATTTATCTGGTTAAAATTTTTATTGTAATTTTTTTTTTTTTTTTTTTCATTATATGCATACATTTTTGTTATTTGACAAAAAATAAATAAACAAAAGATAAATTAAAAAAATAAAAATAAATGAATGTATAAATGTAAATCTATAAATATGTGATAGAAAGAAATAATAAATAATTCCATTTACTATAATAAAATTAGATATTATATGTAAGTATTTAGTAGTATATTAGAAAAATCACATACATATGTTCATTGTTAATTAAATTTATTTTAATTGTATTCGATTACTAACAGTTTTAAATGTTAATAAACGATATGATGTGTACAATATAATGAAATATAGAACATTACAAATGTTGTATTATTTAAAATAAATTTTGTTCACACATTTTATATGTTATACATTTACACGTATATACATGTACATATGTATATATATCAACAGAACAGTCTTATCTACTCTATAATACTACAATAAAAATTTAATAATTTCAATTGTATTCTTTACATCAGTGTAAAATCTATTCTTATATATGTATATTTTTTTTTACATTTATGTATACATATGTAAATGTTAAAGAGTACATGTATGAAATCTTAAATAAATTGTAAGAAACAAAAAAGCCAACAACAGAAAAATAACAAAATAAAAAAAAAAACTGCCGGCTTTTTCTAATAAGTAAGTATTTAGGTCGAATCGTGTTCAAGTGGTCAACATTTCAATTAGATATGATAAGTCTTGAAAATTCTTATTTTATTTTGAACAAAAAGAAAACAAACTATAAAACTAAGTGGATACATAAGAAGAAAAAAAAAATTAAAAACAAAAAAAATTTTATATACATACATTAAGTACGAAAATCTAGAATAATAATTGAGAAAAAAAAAAACATACTTGAACAGAATATTTTTATAAAAAAGATTATTCCCTTTTATTTAAATTTAATTGACCAAATATATAGTGACTGGATGAGAAATAATATAATACATCCTTTTTAAAGCTTTAAAATTTCAATTGAAAATTATTTAAAAAGAGAAATAAAATGGCAATCCCTTATGTTTCATTCATTTTATATTATAAAAGTCCTGCTGACTAGTAGTTGCTAGTAGGTAGAAAATTTTATTTTTGTTTTTCTTTTACTGGTTGTTAACATGATGAAGCTTCTCATTAAAGTTTTTGATGTAAAGGAAATAAGTAAAAGAAAAGGCAAAAATAAATACTTATATACATAAAAGCACAAAAAATATAAAATATACCTATGTATATACACCACAATATCTAAATATTGTGAATAAAATTACATGAAATAGGGAAAGAAATATGTGCATGCTTATATATGTACACACATGATATTATACATGTATGTATGTGTATGTTATGACCTACCATCCCCAATAAGTCATCAAGGGTTAGTGTGCCAATTTTATGCGCTTTTCATGTTGGATACATGCAATTTCTTTTATTTATTCAACATATGCATTTGTTTACTGTATAATGAAAGAGAATGAGATGAAACGAGGAAGAGTTTATTGAGCTCTTGTATACATACATACACACATACATGGGATTGAAATTTGTAAGCAACTGCATTAAACATTTCATGTATTATAAAAGGCAAGAAGATATAAACAAGCAGCTGTATATATCCAATGCACATTGCAATTATCCATTATGCATTTTGTTTTTTCATGCAGTAAAAATTTAAAAAAAAAACCGAAAGAAAAACATAAAAATTGGAACAACACATTGCAATCAAATATTATTTATATGTGCATACGATATGCAGTAGGGATTATTAGAAAAAAAAAGTAAATAAATAAAGAGGTGGAATAGATGACTTGAAAGTAAAAATGATAAAGTAAAATTTGAAAAAAAATAAAGCAAAACAAAGTTTCAAGAAAATATAGGAAAAAGAAGAAAAGAAGCTAAACAAAGGGTAAAATGAAAAAAAGAAAATCAATTAAATTTCTGATTATTGTACACAGATTGCAGATTTAAAAAACAAAAAACAACTTTTTGATGAGTTTCTATTTTTATTGAAATCATAAAAGTCAATCACCCACCAAAACCAAAATTTTATTCAGCATTAATGTATGATTTAATATGAAAACGTTTGCATAAAAATCTATTACTAAAAATGATCTTTGTACACAAATAAATGCAATTTTAATTATATGAACACATTTGCTGATTTAGTCATAATTTCATAAAGGTAGACTGAGGTCAATAATTTTTTGGTTTTGGTTTTTGTTTTGTTTCTTTTACTAAGACAATAGGAAGAAAATATAAACTAAATAGTATGAAAATATGCAAATAATGATAAAATTTTTTTGTTTAGAAATCAAAGTTCATTTACACTTTGAAGTACGATTAATTCGATTATTGAGAAAATATTTCATGAATTTTTTTTTTTTTTTTTTTATATATTTTTTCAATCAGAAAATTAAGCAATTGTGTAAATAAAACGAAAAACTTTTAGGGCTTTAAATTAAAAAAAAAAAAAAAACGTTCGTATTTATAACGTAACGACAAATGATTTTATGATAGGTATGCCACATAAATGCAATTTGATTATATTTTTTTTTTTTTACAATTTTTTAAATAGTTCGTATAATAGTCAAGAATAATAGTATGGATTTTATATATTTTATAAAAATACTCGAACAAATTCATTTGTATGTATGTATGTGTAAAATATATAGCATGAAAAACAGTTGTATGCAAATGTACAAATATATTTATACAGATAAATGTAAATGTACAATGTGTACAATGTGAACGTGTAGAATTTATATATGTACCTATACAATCCATTATATGTAAATAAAATTGAGACGACAATGAATGCCTTTAGGGGTGATTGACGCTTTGACACAGATTTTCATGATAGGATTTAAATATTATTATTCTATTGTTTTTGCTACTGTACAAAACAATAATACATTGAATGTACACATGTACATTTCATAGATATACTCTAAAACATATGTGTAATACTAATAAGTATATGTACAGTATACCGTACAAACAACATATTTTTACTATTTATTTATTTTTTAATTTTTTTATATTATTTTCTTTTTTGTCAATAAATAAATGAAATTGATATTTTTATTTATTTTAAATTTTTTTGTTTTTTTTTTTTAAATATTTTTTATAATAAAATGAAATCATTTTAAATAGAAACAGAATTTTCTAGATATATTGTTAGATATTAGAATTTGTTTAATAAATAAATAATAAAAATAATAAATTAGATTCGTTTAATAAAAAATAAATCTTGCAAATAAATCTATTACAAAAAATATATAATGTATCTGAATATTTCTCTTACTATCTTTATTCTTAAGTATTTTTCAAAATTTTTCACAAGAAAGAAAAAAGAGGAAAAGTGAAAATACTTTTATGCAAAATATTTAAATTTTCAAATATATATGTATATATACAAATATTTGGCAAAACCGTTACTTTTGTAGTCGATTTTGCCCATAGGATGCACTTTTAAGCTCATTCTCAATTGATGGATATTTATTTCATTCTTAGACATAATCTTGTTAATCTCATTTATTATTTCCACAAATATTCTCAAATGGGCTTATTTGTTTTCAGTTCTACATATGTGTATGTACATATATATACTATATTAAATACATATAGTGTTCATGAAGTTTTAGATTATTGGAGAAATTGAGTAAAAATTAAACTTAAAATACAGATATAAGTAATATATTATGCCAAATAAATGTTTGCCAATTCAAAAAAAAAAGTAAAAAAAAAAAATTTAAAAATAAATAAATAAAAACATGTAATGATAAATAATGTAAATTAAAAAGATAAGTTAGAAAACCAAACAATTAAAAAAAATTACTTAAAAAATATTAAATGTAAAAAAATTAAAAATTATTTAAAAAAAAAAAAAACCTTTTTTTAATTAATTTTAGATTTTAATTTAAATTTAAAAAGAAACAAATTTTGAAATTTTGGTTACCTATGGAAGTCATTTCTTTTATTATTTTTGTTTTTTTTTTTTTGTTTTTAAATACTATGACGTTTTGTTGTTCATCTAGAGAAAATATTTGTTTTTTTCTTCTATATTTTTTCTAGTTTATCTTATACAAAAATAAATTTTTTTTTTCTTTTGAGCCAAAAAAAAAACCAATTTTGTTTTATTATTTTTTCAAAAATTTCTATATCCTTATTATGATCCTTTTATGAGATAAAAAAAAAATTTTTTTGTTTTTTTTGTAAATTTATAAATATGAAAAATGTAATTTTGTCGTTTAAACTATGAAAAAAAAAAAAAAAACAAAATAATTTACATACATAATAATTTAAATATTGAACAAAAAATTTCTATGTTTTTTGTTTTTTAGTTTTTTTGGTCCAATGTAAAAGCACATTAATTTGATTTTTCATATTTAGAGTGTTTTGCCAATTTAAATAAATTTCAAAAGAAAAAAAAATTTTTTTTTTTTTTCTTAAATGCCAATTCACAATTTAATTTTTTTTTTTTAGATTTTTTTTTAATTCATTTTTGAACACAATTTTTGGTTTATTTATTTAATTTTTTTTTTGTTTTGATTATCACAAATTTTTTAATTAAAATTTCATTTTCATTTTTTTTTGTTTATGTTCAATGCAATACATAAATCTTTTCTTTAAAATTTTTTGAATAAGAAAAGATTTATTATATATATTGCAATACTACTAATTTATTGAATTTAATTTTTTTATTAAATTAAATTAAAATTAATTTCAATGAGATAATATAAAAATAAAAAAATTAAAAAAAAATTTTTACTATAAATATTTTAATATGGATTATATGCAAAATTGTATAAAGGGATATATCATTTTTTTTTTCTTTTCTATATTATAAGGATAATAAAACAAAATACTAACGGCATTTGGACACACGCGATATTGTTTTTTAAAATAAAAAAATAAATTTTTAAAACAAACGTAAACTTTCTTTTTTTATTATTTATTTATTTTATTTGTATAATTTTTTGTTTATTGGAATTATTTTAATACGGCAGTGATAATTTACTTTTAAAATTTCACATTATATACTTTAGATTTAACAATAACGAGTATTTTGTTTTTGCGATATTGTATCATTTTAATTTTATTTTTATATAGACGTTTATTTATTATTGTCTATACACTGATCAAAAATACTCATTTGAGCACTTATCCAAAACCAAAAAAAAAAAATAAATAAAATGTTGACATGATGAAACTTATAGTTAACATTCATAATTATTTTTAATTTTTTTTAATTACAATACAATAAAAAAAAAAAAAAACACTTTTTGTAGTTCATTATTTTTCCGTTATGATGTATGAAATTATTATTATTTTTTTTTTTTAATTTTATAAATGTTCAAATGTAAATTCATGAACATTCACGCTTATAAAAAGATTCACGATCATTAGTATTATTTTTCTGTGCACCAGGATAATTGACTTTATATTCAAAATATTCTTTAAAAATGTTCATTGTTCTTATATATACTATATACGTATATCCGTTTTAATTCGAAACCACATAAAATTTTAGTCTTATTTATTTTTACTTTTTTTTTTTTTAATTATTTGAATGCGATTATTACCACGTTATTATTTGAAAAAAAAAAAAATTTTTTAAAGAGATTTTATTTTCTATTCGAAAATATTAAACTATGTAATACAAGTACACTTTGTTATTTTCACATAAATAATTTTTTTTTTGTGTGTTTTATTTTTTTTTCAAAAATTGATAAAAAATTACGGACGGATTAGTTTTTTTTTTTTTTTTTTTTTTTAGTTGATAGAAATAAGCACCAATTTATTATGCAATTGTTTTTTTATTTGTTTATTTTATTTTCCACGTCACTATTTTAAATTTCCCATTTGCTTTTCGTTTATTATTAATTTATTTATTTTTGTTTATTTATTATTGAGTTTTGTTTTTGATTTTTTTCATTTTTTATTTTATTTATCTCGTTTGTTATTGTCAGTTAATTTTATAAATTTTTAACGAATTTTTGTATTTTAAAATTATAATTACTAAAAAGTAATGAAATTAATAAGGCAAAAACATACAATACACTGTCACACAATAAAAATAATATAATTGTGATATGTAAATCCTTGACATTAAATATATATGTACGTATATATATAAAACATATATAAGCACGTTTGTGATAATCTTGACATTCGGATAAATTTACATCAATACATTTAAATATTATATATGTAGATTAATTAATGTAGACACTATGAAAATTGATAATCAGTTGATTTTTATATAAATTTTTCTTTGTGTTTTTGTTTTTTTGTGTCTTTTTATTATCAAAATTTATTGTACGTTATATAGTTAAAATTTTTGAATTTAATTTTGAATTTTGAAAAATACGAAAAAACATTACACACAATTTAAATGCTTTTTTTAATATATGATGATGTGTAAAAAAAATATCCTTTTTCATATAAATTAAAATTTTTATTCAAAATTTTTCAAATATATATTTTATAATTGTTTTATTTTGTTTTTATTTTTTTTTTATTTTTTATTTTTTATTTGTCTATATTAATTTTCTGACTGTAATTATATCATACTTTTGTTTCATAAAAGAAATGTTTATTATGTATGCATTACAATGAGTACATATTTTGTCTTTTATTATCCGGAAAAAAATTTATTTTGAAAAAAAGAAAACAATTAACATACACAATATATTATGATATTAACACCAAACAAATATTCACACATTTTAATATTAAATAACATTTTAAATAAGAAATACTGTGTTCTATAAATATATTTCATTATTTATGCATATAAATGTACATACATATAAGCATAACAGTTTTATTGTATTTGTTATTTCATTTTTACATATATTATATTTTTTTTTTAAATTATTTTTATTTTATGTATTCCACGTACATTGTATGTGTAAATTTAGAATAAAATATGTTTGATTAATTTTTTGTTTTATTGTTTTTTATTTTTTAATTTTGCATGTATATATATATCTACATACATACACGTATATTGCTACATACTGGTTTAAATATATGTATGTATAAAATGACACTATGTGGTATTGACTTGATCATGAAAATTATAAAAATTTAAAAATGTATTATTAAGGCATGTAATACATATATATACAAATGTCATTAAATATGTATGTTTTTATATATTTTTTTAAAATTATTTTTTAAATTTTATTTTATTTTATTTTTATTTTTTTTTTTTTTTAATTAAGTGGCAATATAAATCCACGTCATATGCATGTATGTAGATGAGTATAAAAATTAATTTAAAAAAAATTTTTTTTTCTGTATATTATTATCATTAAATAATAATTTTATACATATGTATATATACTCGTATATATGATACTGTAATAAAGTTGTTTTATTCATTTTTCAAGTGCAATGCAAAATACATATACATACATGCGGAAGTAAATATTTTGTTTCTAATTTTTTTTTTTTTTTTTAATTTATAATAAAAAATCAAACGAGGAAGAAAACAACATTTTTGTTTTTTCGCTCTTATTTACTTGTTTATCTTTTTTATTCTTTTGAATAAACAGTTTTTTGATTTTGTTGATTTTGTTTTTTTGTTTTTTTTGCACAGAGTTCTAGGGTGTTTATTTCACCCTGTCTAATTTTATAATGTACATAGTACACCAATTAATATGAAATGTATCAATGCAATTTTATATGTTTTTTTTTTTATCAGTAAAATTGTATTATCGTTGTATTAATGTCGTCATTATATTTTTGTCATTACCATCGTTATCAAGCCATCAAACATCGTTATATTATTCATGTATACAATTTATCATTTTATTAATTTAGAGTAATCGCTGTGTAATAAATAATAATCACTTGTTTTTTTTTTGTTTTGTTTTTTTTTTTAGTTTTGGTGTCGAACGTTTTAAATATTTGAAATAATGAATAAAACTGACACAATTATTGAATAATTACGTATTTTTAGCACATCCACATATTATATCATTTATTATTATTCTGTTTCAATTTTATTTAAATTTTTTAATTAATTTTTTTTTTTTTATATTTTTAAAGTTATAAAAATGTTCATAAAATTTTGTATAATAATTACAATATAATCGAGTTTATTATTTGTCATAGTTTGTATCATTTTGATTTATTTTCAATTTTTTATTTATTCATTTTTCTTTTATAACGGTTATTATAAATTAAAGTCCTTTGATTTTGTTATCAAAAATAATATAATAGAAATTTTTGAGTCCATTTTAACAACTATACTTAATCTAAGTACTTTATTTTTTTTTTTTTATTTTTAAAAAAAATGCAAAATTTCAAATGTAATTTCACAAAATTTTTTTTAATTTTAATTTTTTATATTGTAAATTAAACTTTGTCTTATTTATCATATATTATTTTAGAGATTATATTAATCGAGTATCCTTGGAAAATATTTCATTGCGTATTGTATTTTTCAGTCTTTTATTTATCCCAAATTTTCTTAATTATTTTATGATTAAAACTACACTTTAAAAAAAAAAACGATCTAATTTTTATTTTTATTTTTATTTTTTTTTTTTGTCCTTAAGGATATATTCCTACTAACGTGATAAAAATAAATTATAATAAAAATATTATTTAAAATTCCAATCGAAAATCGGTTAAAAAAATTGAAAGTCGGTTTTTTTTAATTTTTACAAAAAAAAAAATAATTTTCACTTTATTCAATTAATTTTTTATTTAAGTTGGTTAAATTATTGTGCAAAAGAAAAAAATTAATAAAAAAATTAAAAATTTCGAATAAAACATTAATAAATGTGAGAATTCAAATAAATTCAAATGCAAAAAAAAAAATAAGGCCCACCGAAAATATCAAAAAAATTAAATATAAATTTTTCTTATTATTTAAATAATAGTAAAAGTATAATAATTAATTAATTTTAATGATCCCGCGCGAGTTATTCATATTTTTACGTGTATACTTTCGAACGGAATAAAATGAAATGAAAGGAGTATAAAAGTTAACTGAGAGAAGAAAGCACAATAATATAAACAACATAACAATAATTAACATGTGTATAAGTATACATATATGTATGTATAACTATTTATAAATATAACAACGACAGCAAATAATAACTCTATCGTTTGCTTTTTTTGTTTTTTGTTTTTTTTTTTTTTATTGTTCCTCTTTTCTTTAAATATACATGATACTTAATTATTATTATTATAACATAACATTATTACTATACTACTGCATTAAAGCAAGTATATACAGTAATTGTGTTGTGATGTAGTGTGTATGTTATAATGATGATGATGATTATTCAGCCAAATTTTTTTTTGAAAATAAAAGCCCAAAGTAAAAAGTTCGCTTTTTTTATTTTAATTTTGTCAATTTTTCGGTTTCACGGTATTTAAAAAATTAAAAAAAAAAAAAAAAAAAAAAAAATACACCTCCCGTATCAAATTTGTGTACGAATGTAGAAAATAAAACGTACAGATAGAGAAAATTGATTAAAAAAAAAAAAAAAATTAATAATTCACACTTTCGATATGAGGGTATCATACGTACGTATATGAATGAATGATTTTTATTTTGAGATTATTGCCCGTAACGTACATGTGTACAGACTTATAATAGATACAAATAAAATTTATAAGTCAAATACCGCTAAGTTCATTTCTATTTCTTTTTCTTTTTTTTTTTTTTTCATTTATAATTTGTTTGCAATTTGTTTATATCTTTTTTCCAATATTTTTTTTTTATCTATGAATTTTTTTTTTTGCTTTTTGTTTTTTTAAATTCTATTTTCACTACATTTTATTTTTGTCATTTTTTTTTTCCCTAGCATTTTTTGGTGATTTTCTTTTTCGATATTTGCTATAAAAGTTCACTCACATTATCACTTTTTTTAATTTTTTAAATTTTTCAAATTTTTATAATTTGCTTAGAATATATGAAAAAAACAAATATATTAAATAGAAAATTTATTAAATCATTTTTATACTTAATTTGATAATTTCATTTTAGGGAAATATTTCTATTTTAATTTTGATTTTTATTTTTTTTTTATTGCTCCATTATTTATAAATACTTTTTAACAGGCGGCTATAAAAAAATTAGTCAAATTTTTTGATAATAAAAAAAAAAAAAAATGTTTTTTTTTTTTTGTCCTCCCTTTTTTTTTTTTTAATTACAACAAATATTATTGAATACGAAGCAAAGACTAAACTCTAACTACTAACTATGACCGATTTCATTGAATGTGATGTATAAAGCGCTTA
This sequence comes from Anthrax anthrax, assembly GCA_963971155.1. NCBI lineage: Eukaryota > Metazoa > Arthropoda > Insecta > Diptera > Bombyliidae > Anthrax > Anthrax anthrax. The sequence goes on from OZ020123.1 coordinate 5,797,474, forward strand.
AAAAACAGCACATACGGAAATTATATAAAACACACATACACACAAAAATGAAAGAAAAGAAAAACAATAATATTTTGAAATAAAAAGTGAGTAAAATAAAATTAAAAAAAAAAAATAAAAATAAAAACAAAAAAGTAAAAAAATAAAAAAATAAATTTTTTTTTTTTTTTGAAAAATAGAAAAAGCTCTCTTATAAATACACAACAATTAATATATTATTGTATATGTGTAGATGCACTTTAATATGTATGTGTGTACGCAGTGTACAAATGTAAACAAGATATATAGGGCCTGTATATGTTCCTTTACAACAAAATTACAGCAACGATATTAAGTTATACAACATTAGAGAAATAAAAGCGAAATTAATTGCACAAAATATAAAAATATAAACTTTTCAGCAAATGAAAATTTGTGGGAAGGGAAATTTTCCGAAATAGATTATATTTTAAAGTTCATTATACACATTCACATTTAACTCTCATTTTTTTAAGCCGGTTGAACAAAATACATTTACAATAGATAGAAATTGTTTTTCAAATTTTAGACCCTTTCAGTTATAAATACTTGTAATACAAATACAATAATATTATTGGTATGCATTATAAAATTTTTACATTATTTTATGTTGAATTTTTTTTTTTTTTTTTTTTTTTTTCATTGAGAAAAGCAGGAAAGAAGGGAATTAAAAGCCCTATAAATAATGTGTGAAAATAATCTATGGGAAAAATGAAAAGAAAAAGCTTCAATGGGAGAAATTGTTTTTCTATATGAGACTATACAAAATTCAGTGGGCTGTGGGTGGTTTCTGGTGGGAGCCATGAAAAACTCATTTTAATATTCATTTATAATTCTCATTTCTCTTCTGTAAATTTGTATTTAGAAAAAGCTTTTGAGACCGTTACAATTTTTCATATACAAAACAAAAAAAAAAAACAAAAAAGTTATTTTCATTTGTATATGTGCTGGTACAAAAGTATATTTGTTATATTTATAGTTCAGTATTTTATTATTTATAAGGCAGGTATTAGGCAATATTTTTAAAATTTTTGAATTATGATACATCATTTCCCTTTCTATAATGTTACATATATCAGGTTAATTTCATAAACTTTCTTTTTCCTATATCTATCTACACGACTTTAACTATAAAAATAAAATTAAATATCAGATAACTTAATACATACTATAATTATTTTTATATATTTAAACTTATACATATGTATATAAGTCAATTGCCCTTCCATCAACTAAAAAGTTGTATATATTTCGTTTTTCTTGATTTTCTTTTTATTTTTTCTTTTTTTTTGTGTTTATAAAATTTTTTATATCAAATCGTCCTCTTGTATTTTATTACTTTTCCTTATTTCATATTACAACAAGTAATAATAATGAAATGAAATTGAATACAAAGAAACAAAAAAAAAAAAAAAAAAAAAATTTGAAAAAGTTCAAAAACCTGTTACGCAGTCTTTTTACACCAGGTTACATGTATGTACCTTTATCCAATTGAAAAATATCTTATATATACAGATAAAATTTTATTTATAGAAGAAAATTAACGTACATAAAAGTTAAATATGTATTACTGAGCGAGAAAAAAAAATTTTTTCTGTTGTTTTTAAAATGGTATACAAGACCTAAAACTTGAATAATTTTTGTAATATGCAACACCACCATATGTATACGTAACATGGTTGATAATGTGTTGAATTTTTATTTTTCACTTTTATTACAGAAGAACTTTCAATTTTTCATTCAACTCAATTATAAAAATAAATACTATCGAAAAATTGAAAAATATTTTCATTTTTTTGTAAATAAAAAAAAAGTAAAAAAATTTTACAATTTTTAAAATTATTATTTCTACATTTCATATAAATGTATGCAATACAGATTAAGCCTAATGGAAATAATTTTGCAATAACATAACATGTGTTATTTTATAATTCTATGAATTTCAATTTCAATTTTTTTTTTCATCATGGAAAAATAACAAAATATTTGGAAAATTTATTGAAAAGTGAACGAAAAAATTGAAAAAAAAAATTTTTTTTCAATTAAAAAAATCCTTTACACAGATTTTTCCGCATCACAAAAAATAATTTCGTCTTAGGTGTATAATTTATGGGAAGGGTACGTAAAAAAAAAAAAAAATGTTATACATTTGTTACGTTCCCGATAAAAATATGAAAATTTATTTAAATTTAATGATATGATTATATGAATGAATTTATGCATATATGATTTTTTAATGAATGAATTTAAAAAAAAAAAAAAAAACTATTTAATAAATATAATTTTGAAAACAGAAAAACAAAAACAGACATTAACATTTTAATTTAAAATATATTAAATTTTGAAAAAAAAAATAAAATAAATAAAATAAACAAAAACATTTTGTTATATCATTTTAATAATAATATAATTATATATTTTACGTACCCGACCACACTGGAGGGCCAGGCATATTTGGGTCTGAAGTCGCTTTTGATGACGTAATGATGTCGTTGTTGTATTTTATATCCTTTCAATTGATGATGTACGTTATAATAATGGAGAAATAAAATTAATAAACATAGAATGATGGCGACCAAAAAAATATTTTCAAAAATTTTGTAGTTATTAACAGGATAATTACATGTAATATAATATATAAGTAATATATCTGTTGCTGCTTCTGCTATTGTTGCTGTTGAAATTATGATGGCAATATTATATGTATGTATACGTAGTGTATAAAAAATTTATGGTATAGTTGATACATATATAGTATATGCGGTATAGTGGCAGATATTATTCAATGTTGCAGTTATCAGAAGTAAATATATTCCTTGTATTAAATTGTTGACTGACTTAAATTTTGTATATAAAATTGAAGAATAAGAAAAAGGAAATGACGTCAAAAAAAAAAAAATAATCAATTTTATATATGTATAAAGGAAAAATTTAAGACAAGTGATGATTACATGATGATCGTAATGAAAAACAAAAAATTCATGATGAGATAATGATAATGACGATTAAAATGAACGACGTACAAAGTTTTTTCTTTTATTTTTGTTTAGAAAAACTAAAAGTGTGATAAATAAGTAAAATTGTTTTTTTTTTCTTTTTTTGAATAATACAAATATAACAATAAATGATAAATAATTCAGTAAAATTTTAATTTTCTTGTAATGTATATAAAAATATAAATAAAATATAAATTTTCTTTTTATGACATAAAAAAGAAAAAAAAATTAAAAATTAAATTGAAAATTTGTAATCAATACCAATAAAATGGAAAATATATTCAATTGGATATGAAATAGAAAATGCATCAATAATAGATATTCGAAAACATATTAAACTTAAAATATGAGATATGCAGATAAATAAAAAAAAAATGAAATAATATATGTATGTATAGTATGTACGTGAATACACATGAGTATGTGGATTAATGTTCTATAAATATGCACATGTATGTACACATACGTACATACATTATTGAATAATTCTAAAATAATACCTTAAAATAACGACTGTGTTACTGATGATGCTAATAATTTATTTAATAGTTTGCTTCTCATTAAAATCATGAAGCAAAATAATTTTAAAAAATTTGAAAATTTCAACAAAAATATAACAGAAAAATGATAAAACATTGTTTTATTTTTTTATTTTCAAATCCTTTTTCTTTCAAAAAAAAAAAATTTTTTTTTTTTTATTTTATTTAATTTTTATTATTTGTTTTGAATAAGAAAAAAATAATAATAATTGACTTTTCTTTTATATTTAAATGAATAATTACATTATTTAAATTTAATTGAAGTTTATTTCTTTTGTCCTTTCTATTCTCATGATATTCAATATTTTCATTGTATATAAACTGAGTACAATTTTTCTATGAATTTTCTATTACGTTTTAAAAAAGAAAAATTTTTTTTTCTTGATTTAATTTACATCGTAATAACCACTATATTAGTTACATTAAAATTTTAAAAAAATTATTTCATTTATAGATGAAAAAATTACTGCATCAATTTTCATCAACTTTTAACTTTGAAAACCTGTTTTAATTTGATAATACAAAAAAAAAAAAAAAACCAAATCACTTTATTACATTTTTTTTGCATGCAATATGCATTTTAAAGCAAAAAAACAAAAAATTACGTATGTGTACGAAAATTTTTCGAAATTGAAAAAAAAAATAACTCATTTATACACCGTTGCCATTACATCGTGGTAAATATTTTGTAATTATACAATTTTTAATTAATTAAAAATGAACGAAAAGGATTAAAATCACTCAAAATTAATTTTTACAAACAAAGAAAAACAAAGGATAATATGAAAGTGAAAACTTTTGACTTTTTTTTTTTTTTTAAAAAAACTTCTTAAAACTTTTTACTGTTTTTTTTAACATTGTTTCAAATTATGTTATATTTAAAAATTGTTTTTTTTTTTTCTTTTAAAAAAATTAAAAATTATTTTTTATTTTAATTTTTTTTATTATTTACGAATTTTTACACCTGTTCATTTATAAAAGTTTTTTAAAAAACGTTTTCAACAGGAGATATTTATAAATGCATTCTTCGAAACGTTTTTTATTAACGTTTATTTTTAATAATTATATTTGACAAAGGAAAATTGTAACATTGCACAATTTCGTTTTACGTTTTTTTTTTGTTTTTTTTTTTTTTGAACAATTTTTTATCTGTTTATAATTTAATTTGTTGTAAATAAAAATAAAAAAAATATTTGAATAGTTGAATAATTTCTTTTAATCCATTACGTTTGTAATTAAATAATTTTTGTTCATTTTTTGTTTTAATTTTTATTTTTTTACTTTTTTGTTTTTTTTTTTATTTTCATTAAATTAATTAATTAATAATAGTACAAAAAAAAAACGAATGAAAATTAGATATAGAGTAAAATGTATAGTGTAATTGAACGGATTGATCGTTGCTGTATACACAGTATTACTACTACTGGTATTCTTGATATCTTTGTAAAAGCGAGAAACCCCCAATATAAAAATATAAAAAAATAAAAAAATAAAATTTTTCATACGTATACGTATACGAAAGGAATATGCAACTTTAAAATAAAATGAAAATAAAAGAAAAAGTACAAACAAAAAAAAAAAAAAGTTGAAAAGAAGAAAATAAAAACGAAAACTGTGTAACAACATACATGCAACAGAATAAAAAAAAACATGTGTATAAATGTTTATTTTGATGTATTTGTAAAATGCACATACAAATACATTCATATATTCGTTCGTGTATGTATGCGAGTATCTAAAGAATATGAATAAAATATACTATTCATGTGTATATTTGCCAGTTCTCATTATACGTACACAAACAAATGAAAATTTCGCATACAAATGGTTATAAAATGCATTTCGGTTCAATTTAATGCCATATATACAATATACACGTTTGTATTTGTACACTTTCATACATGTATGTGTGGTTAGTCGCGTACACAGTTTGGATTATACATTCGCTATTATTCGATGTAATAAAAATGATATACTAAATTTCATATACTTAATATACAGATAAGAAAAAGCTTTATTATAGTTATATTCCCCTCTTAAAAATTATATTATACCAGTATATTTGTTTATGTATGAATTTAAGTTTTTTCCACTTATAAAATTTAAGAATTTTTAAAGAAAAAATTTTTATAAATAATTTTTCAAGATATTAAATATTTAAAAAAAAAAAAAAAAAAATGTTTTTCTTAGATACATATAGACTACAAAATATCAAATATTTTTATTTTAGAAGTTTATAGATATTTGTAGAGATATTCGGGTGTATGTATGTAAAATGTAGACAATACACATACAATTATAATTTATAATGTATAATTTACAAATTACATGTATGTTTACAACAGATTACATCAATATATGAACGAACACATTATATATGTATGATCATATATTTTACTCTTCGAAAACAGGTACAAAATGAGAACCTTTTTTTTTTAAATGTTTTTTATAATAAAAATATTTATAAAATCATTATGCATATATTAGTATGTAGTATACTTTGCACGAGTATATGTATCTGATATGATCAGTTATTTTAAAACCTTTCAAATGCATTTTACTCAATTTTAATCATTTTTCAAATTTTTATTTAATTTTAAGTAAATTTTTTGTTTTTTAATTTTGAATCAAGTTAGAAAAAAAAAAATTTGAAACGTATACGTTACACACACGCATATTTATGTGCGTTTAAAATTTAATGCTGTACATTTTACAAATAAAATACAATCAACTTCGGCATTTTGTAAATATATAAAAATTCTTATGAAATTTTGAATGTATATGTTTGACCCAGAAACAATAATAATAAATTCTGTTTCAAAGCACCATATGTATAAATACATGCATATATTGCAATTTTGTAGCATATACTCGTATATATTTATGTATTTACGTGTTCATGTGTATCTGTTTTAAGTTGATTGAATTCACTTTTCGTTATTCAAGATTTTCATGAATGGAAGCTTTTTCATATATAATATATATACAGCAGTTTACACTCTAATACATTTAAGCTATGTATATACCTAAATTACCACTACAATTAAATATTTTCTCATGTTTTATATACGTACTTGCATCTCTCTAAAGTGTATATATACATTTTGTATAAGGATTTAATTGTATTTAAATTCTATTCATATCGCGTAAAACACATATTATTTATACATATATGCATATTGTACATGTTTGTTTGTGTAAAGCTTGTACACACACACACACAAGCTTGTATATGTATAAGTATTTTGAGTCTTATTAAAATGGAAAGCGAAATGTATATATTTGTCTTATCTATATACCATTTTAGGATTTCATATACCAAAATAATTTTGATTTTCTTTAAGATTTATTGGTTTTTGTTTCTTGTTTCTTTTGATTTCATATTTTTATTTACTCTGGTTGTTTTTCGTTTTTTTTTTTTTTATTTTATTTTACTATTATTTTTTTTTTTGAGTATAAATATATTCAATAATTCAATGTAAAAAATTAAGCTCTTACATTAATTAAAGATTATACATTTACAATATATATATACATAAGTAAACATGTATGAAATCCGAATACTTACACATATAACATAGAAAATTAATAAAAATGTTTGCGGTTACAATATGTATAAGTACAATATAATTTGATGACCCACTGAACTTTTAAAGGTGAAGAATTTTTATTGCTCTTTGCCTTAAATAATATAACCAATTATTATTTGTTTTTTTTAGTTTTTTTTTTTTTTTTTTTTTTGTTTATATTTTTTTTATATTTCCTTTTTCTTTTTAAAAATGTTAATTGAAATAAAAATATTTCACCATTTAATTGAGAAAATTTTATTCAGATAAATACAATTATAAATTTCAAATAAATTTTTTTGTAATTTTTTTTTTCATATTATTTTATTTTTATTTTTAAAATTTCACACTTACCTTATACAAATAGAATCCAACGCTGCAAGGAAAATGCTCGCGTCATTACATTTATGCCCTGTAAAATTGAAAAAAAAAAAAAAAACAAAAGAAAAATTACCATCAAATTTTTCTATAAATGAAAATAACTGAATGATATGTAAATTATTTAAAAAACAAATTTTAATTTTACATTGAATTATTGTTGAACAAAAATTTTATTCTCTAAAATAAGATTAAAAACTGTTTAAGATAAAAACAGAAAATGTACTATTGTAAATTTTTTAAGATACTTAAAATTACATTTTTGCACAATTTTCATTGTATAGTCGCAGTATTATTTGCAACTTTACACCATTTTCAATGATGAAAAATCTATTTGTACCGAACAGTGAATACCCTTCTTAATTATCTATTAAAAATTATTATTCTACCTTCAAATTTTCAGTATGCATTTGACGATACATACACGTATGAATACAATCGATTTTCCATGATCATTTTCTCATCAACAACAATATCATCAATAATTCTATTTTTTTTTTTTTTTCATTTTTTTTTTTTTTATAGTACACAACAGTGTTCTATTGTACATATATTTTTCGTACATATAGAAAAAGGTTTAAAGTCATGGTTAGAATCGTGTAATTTAATATTAAAATTTTGTAATGACAGCACAATACTTCCTTCTATAAGGTCAACTGCATTTATAAAAATTAATCTATGTAACAAAAAAAAAAAAAAAAAAACTAGATCTTATATATTTATGTAGTTTTTGCATAATTATAACATTACAGGTCTATGTTAGAATGCATATGATCTAAAATTCACACTTATATACAAATATTTATCTATTTAGTTGTTTTATTATACTAATGATATTATTTAATATTAAATAAAAATTATTATTATTTTTTTTTTGTTTATTACATATAAATCTTGTTAACAATTTATTATAAACACAAACAAAAAAAAAAAAATCATTTCGTTTCATTTCTTTTTTAATGATTTGTTAAATTCCTTGACAATTTGACTGACCATTTTGTATTTGTATTTTTTTTTTTTTTATTATTATTATTTATGAACAAATATAAGATATACCTATGTATGTACAATATATGCAATAATGTAATAAAATAAAAATAATACACATATTATTTTGTACGTGTATAAAATATCATATGTATAGGTACATATAATATAATAATGTAATTCTAAAAATGATTTTCTATCCTCATTTCGTGTCAGGTTCTCGTACGTTCATTTCAAGGTATTCAACAATCCAAGTTTTCAAAGTCCGGCTTTAACAAAAATGATGATAAATATATGACGTATATACATATTATACATACATTTATATATGTGTATTTTGGTCATGTTTGTGTGTGTATCTTTTTTACAATACACAAACATATCTTATATTTTTGTCTTATACTTATAATATGTAAAACAATATAATATAATATAAATATATATACCTATGTACAGAGAGTAATCACAATTACATATTCATATCATTTAAGATCAATTCTTTGTGACGTAATCAAATCTCTATTCTAGTAAGTATTATCTATCGTGTATTAGATATACATAGATATGTATTAGATCTTATAGTTTTAATGCATTTATTAACTATTACATTGATTACGCTATAAAGGTGGTTTTAATTTTAATGTATTCCAAGTAGGTCTAAGTAATAATTTGCAATTAAATTCTACAGTACACAAAGGTAACCGTCTTTCATCATTTTCATGTGTTTTATTTTTATAGTATTAGAACACGATCTTTCATCAACATTTTATAACAAATATTTGTATTCAATAAATTTCTCAATACATTTCAACAATAAGCAATAACATTTAGCAATAATAATAATAGTAGCAGTTATCAGTGATTTTCAAATCAGCACATGGCACTGATTATTATTAAACTTTCTTCTTTTTTTTTTTTCTTCAATTTTCTGTTTATTTATGCGTGTGTTAACAAATAAGAAAAAAAAATCACAAAAGTGTAAGGAATTTTACTAGAACAGTTTACCTGCGTTTGTTATTTAATTTTTCTAAGAAAATTAAAATAAAATAAAAAAAGAAGAAAATTGCTAAATAGAATAAAGAAAGACAAGCAACATTACTATTTATGTTTAACCATTAAATTTGTATGTATATGTGATATTGTGCATATAGTAAAAATCAAATGATATACACATGTTAGAATATTTTAGAGTAGATTGATCAGAGAAGTTGACATTGGCATAACTTAACGGTCAGGAAAAAAATAAAACCGTCAACGCGCAATTGGCGACAATGATAATAATATTAATAATAATAATAATAATAGATTTAAAAAAAAAAAATAAATAAATAAAAAAATAAAAATAAAATGCAAAAAATAAAAGAAACGACATTAGAATATTTTATAGACAAGAATTAACAATAACAAGTAAATAAAACGAATAAAAAAATCAAGAACATAGTATGCGAAATGAAAAACAAGGAAAAAGAAAAGATTTTGTTTTATAGGTATGTACGCAGATTTCTATGTAGGAAAAATTAAATGCAAGAATGTGTAAAACTTTACATACACTGTATCTATGTATATATACAATAAGTACACATTTTATTGTGTCTACAGCAATTATAAATTTAAAAAAATAATTTAAAAAAAAAATGAATAATAAAAAAGCTTTCAATTGTTTTATTTCTACATACCTACATACATACATATAGTATGTATATAGGTACACACATTTTATTTATTTTATTTTTTTTTTTTTTTAAATAATATACCCAATTTCCACGTTACAGCATACACATATTCCATATAACCTGACAATTTTTCCTTGGACTTGTACAGTTTTCATAGAAAATCTTTTGTATGATTATAAATTAAAGATTACGTCAATTCTTTGATGGTTATAGGCTTATAGATATTTTATTTTATATTTATTTTTATATAAAATTCAAATATACGTGTTTATAACGTATACCTGTGATTTTTTTTTTTGTACTTTTACAGTAGCACTCTAAAATACTCAAAGAAAAAAAAAATATATATTTCCAAATTTGTTATTATTAACGGATTGATTAAACAAAAAAAAAATGAATTAAATCACTGATTTTTTTCTTTCGAATTTATGTAAATTTCTTCTTTTTTTTTTTTTTTATTAAAAAAGATACATTTCAAATAAGATATGATATTTATTAATGAAAATTAATTTGGACATCATATCAAGACTGGGATTTTTTTTTTCATTTTGATTGGTAAAATTTGAATTTAAAAAAAAAAGCAAATGAAAATGAAAATTAAATAATAATATTTTATGTGTATGTAGAGTTGTTTTTTAAACCGTGTGTGAACCATTTGAATGAAGGTCAATATAAAACTAGATGTATTGGATATGTTGTCATTTTTTATGTATAAACATTTAACAATATAATACCGTTTTAAGCGGTATTTATTTACAAATTTTATTCAATATATTATAAACTATTTGTATATATAAATATTTTATTATTATTTAGGTATATTAAATTGTAGGTAGAAAATTTTATATAATGACAAGTCCAAGGATCAATTTAATGTTTTTAACCATATTTTTTTCTTTTTCTTTTTCTTTTTTTTTTTTATTCTTTGAAATAATATCAATACATTTGTATTGTTTTATATTTATGTATTTTTTATACTTTTTTTTTTGTTTATTTATTTATTTATTTTTTTTTTTAAAACATTTAAATTGAAAAAAATAACAACAATTATACACATTATGTGTTTTAGATACATGTATACAGTATAACAGCATTTTGACATTGAAAAAATGTATATACATAATATGAAGTCGTTATGAGGAAGCGAAATATAAATTTTTCTTGAGAAATAATTTTTTTTTTATTTTTTTATTTTTTCATTCGCATATAAATATCTGTTAAATACAAATAATATTCATATGTAAGTAAGTATACATACAAATGTATCTATATCTTGTTATTGTTATCTGTATAACATGCGCATCAGAATTATACACATTTTATTTAGTTTTTTTTTTTAGTTAATATAAGAAAATATACATTCTTTTCCTTTTTCGAATATTTTCAATTGATTTTATTCTTTTATTAATTACTATTTTTTAACAATGAGTTAATTATTAGCATCAGATACATAAAAATATACGTACATATGCCTTTTAATACGAGTACACATAATAAAATAACAGACTGAAAAATATAGGAAATTATTAAAGAAAAATTTTATGAATTAAATAAGAAAGGAATTACTAACTAATTGCTTGTATTAGATTTAAAACTCGAAATTATTGCAATATTCTTCTTCTTGTTCTTCGTTGCCATTACAACCCACAGTGGGTCTTTGCCTTTTCAGAATATTGCAATAATAATTGCAATATTATTATTCTAAAACATTTAAACATATTGTGAAAATGAATTGATGAAAATTTTTAAAAGAAAATTGCTTTTATCTGCACTTGTAAATAATACACGTAATAGACAATAGTTATCAATTTTAAATTTTTTTTTTTTTAAATTAATTCTGAATTTTGAAAAACGTAGACGTTTGATAAAAAACAAAGCTTTATTTTTTTTTCGTAATTTCAACATTTCAATATTTCATAAAAAATTTCTACTGTTGTATTTACAACAGTTTTTACCTACAAACACATTATTATAATTATTATTATTATAAATTGTACAATATATGTACATACATGCTGTACATATGTGTTCTTTTTTTTTCACATTACAATTAGTGTAAATATTTAAAAATGAAATTGTAGTTGTCCCTCTAAATCTTGAAAAATTGTGCAATGTCCTTGTCCCTAAAAAGTGTCAACCTTACAAGGCAAATGAACCCATTTTTTTTTTTTTTTTTTTTTTTTTTTGGTTTTCTTCTTTTATTATTTCTATAGCTTTTCTGTTTAATTTTATTTTATTGACGTTCATACAAATACATACACAATGTATATACAAAAATATATAATACAACACTGTACATTAATAATATTTGTGTGATATGTATATATTTTTTTCACTTACACAAATACAAAAAAAAAACATACATACGATAGCATATCATGTGTATACATAAATTATAGCATAAGCTTTTTCATAAAATAAAATAAAAAATAAAATAAAAAAAAAACTTAAACTTAATTTTATTTTTATGTAATAAAATTTGGTAAATGCTTGTTACATATTATACAAAAACGTAAATACACTGTATGTATATTAACGTATGATGCATTTACATATAAAATAAGTTCATGTGTATGAAAAATGTTTGTTAATACTCGTAGCATAGAAAATTTGTTTAATAAATATAAAAAGCAAACATATATGGATATTTTTTCCAGTTACCCTGATGAGAGATCTAATGTCATTGCCAAAAAACTGTTTTTTATTTTTTTTTTTTTGAATTTTCTAGGTTTTTACCATCATTTTGTGCTGGTATTGTGTATACATACTACACATATACATATGTACGTACAACAAACTAATACAAAGAAAATTCTCAAAAAATTCATAAGAAAAAAACATTTAGATAAAAATGTAATTTCGTGAAAAACAAAAATTTTTGAGCTTTTTAACCCGAAAAAAAATGTAGGACATAATGGTCCATAAGAATATAAGAAAAAACATAAAAATAGATATAAAAATACACATGTACGTATACATCATACGTACCAGCTACCTAGACAGATACGTATCGAGGGGTATTAAGTGTTGAATTTTTTATGAAACTTAAGTGAGCAAAATGTGTATAAAATGTATTGAAATTTGTTATATTGTTGCATTTGAGAATTTGAAATTCTAAATTGTAATAGGAGAACATTCAAAAATTTTATTTTTCTCTTTTGTATACATAGCCTACATAGGTAATAAAAATTTGTAAACTTTAAGAATCTTTCGCTCTGTTTATTTATACATTTTCAAACATTTTAAAAAAAAAAAAAAATGTGTCATCCCATAATTATCACATTGACAACAAAATAAAATAAAATAAAATACCAGACAGATAAATGATATGAAGAATAAATATTTTCCATTCTTGATTTTAAAACAACACTTAATACAATAAATGTATATAAATGTTTCGTCTACATGCATTTTTAAATTCATTTTTCTTATACAATTCAAAAATTGTCGTATTTAATCCCACTTTAATCGTTTTGATAAATTGTGATTCCACCCACAAATATTGAATAGTTTTTCATATACCTATACTTCATGTATTTTATGAATATACATACTTATGTACATATTTCGAAATATCCGACTTTTTAATCAACAGTTTAACTACATACATACATTAAAAATGTTATTCATATTTATTATTATAAATAGACACATGCATAGAATGTCCAAAGTAAATTTTACATGTGCGTATATACATACATGTGTAATAAATATAATAAATTGTTTTGCTGCTTTTTTCTGGTTTTTGTTCTAAAACATCAAATGCATCTACATTACGCATACTAACAATAATAAAATATTATATAGGTTCATCAAATTTTAAATGAACTCATTTCATTATTTATTTATTTTATTTTTTCATTTTTCTTTTAGATGTCTCATCTAATTTTATTATTAATATATAGAATAGAAATTGAAAATATACACAGTTCATAAACAATACAAATAAACGTACATATATAGTTCAAAAATAATAATAATAAAATAAATATAGAAAAATGTTTATATTGCGTGCACGCACTTCTGTAGGGACTGATGATAGTGATAATGTTTTTTTTTTTTTTTTTTTTCTTCTATTTTATTGTTATATTAAAACGGTTTGTAGGTCAAACTTGACATAGTCAATTTATTACAGTCAGAAGAAATTTTTTTTTAATTTCTTCTAAATTACTTTTATTACATGATTCTATATGAGTTAATTTAAATTCTTATATTTCTTTTAAAAAAAAAATGTTTTTTTTTTTAACCATTTGAAAATAGAAAATTTATGAACATCACAAATTAAATATTGGGAACGATACGAAAGATAGTTTAAAAAAAAAAAAATGATACTATATAAATGAATTTCTTATATAGGTCTTAGTAGTATTATGTAATTTATAAAAAAAAAAAAAAAAAAAAAAAAACAAATTAAATTTTAAGAACATATAATCAAAACAAAAGGAAAAAAGCACTCATATGGAATTTTTAGTATGATATGAACATTTCATATTAATGTATGTTATGTGTATTTGGAGGAATAAAAATAATAATAATAATAAATACAAAATTTCAAATGATGAGGTGATGATGAAAAATATTATTTCATAATATTCCAAAAACAATAACCCAAATATACTATACCCTAAAATGTTACAAAGGAAAAACTTTTTTTTTTCTTTTTTTCTTTTTTTTTTAAATTTAAACATGTGTTTGTTATTTTTTAATTTTAAATACAATTTCAAAAAAAAAAAAAAACAAAAAAAAAGCAAATTGAGGTCAACTTAATTTGATCATGTGATAAACTAAACGCATTACAAGTAAGTTGATATTACTTATGTATGAAAAGCTGTACACACATTGTAGGTATGCTTTTTTCCAAGTATGTTATTAATTTCTTTTAGTATTTAAGTGTGATACATTTATTTATTTTTTTTTTAATTTTGTTTTATTATCATTGTTTAAACTTACTAAACCAATTAAAACGAGTCTTTTCCTATAAATGAAAAATTTTATACAGTGTCGTATCTTCGAAGCAATTTTGTAATTTTCACTGTAAAATATAATTGATACGTTTTTTGTTTTTTTTTTTTTTTCTTAATGTCGAAAATTTTCTCTTTCTCCTGATTTTTTATTTTTTTAAAAAATTGAGGAAAAAAAAAATTAACCAATGATGATGAAAATAAAATTGATGAAATCAACAAAACAGAAAAAAGAAAAAAAAAGTGTTTTTTTTTTTTTGAGCCATAAGATGAACAAACAAAAGTTGAATTCGGACCAGTTGTATTACTTTCATTATTTGTGTTTGTATGAATATTTTATTTGTATACATGTATACAACACAACATACACATTATTTTGTTTGTGTAAAGATACATTTTTATTTATTTATAAATTTTTTTTTCGTGTTGTTATAGTACGTATGTTATTTAAAAAAAAAAAAAAAAAAAAAAAAAAACAAAGAAAATTGAGACATCCCTGGGTGCGTATCAAGTTTAAGGTTTATTTTTGTTTTTGAGGTCAAATTCTTATGTAAACATAAAATTTATAAAATACAAAATAAAATTTATTTATTTTATTTTTTTATTTTTTTTTTTTTTGAATATCTGTTTAAAAAATAAATTAAAATTATTTATTTAAAAAATTTTTGAATTTTTTTGTATTAAAACAGATATGAGAAGTAAAATACTTTTGAAAAAAAAAAATAATCATTTAATGAAAAATAAAATCAGGAAAAGACATATTAAAGATGATAAGGTAAATATGAGTAATTTTTTTTCTTTCTCATTCTTAATTTTCATTTCTCTTCTTTATTACTTATTAAATTTAAAAAAAATATATTTGGGGATACACAAAAACTTTTTTAAAATAATAAAATAAAATAAATGCAAGTAAATAAAAATAAAAATGATTTTTAAAATGATGTACGTAACACTTATAGTGTATACCGTACATGTTTAAATTATGACACGTTGTAATGTCAGTTGTGTAGATATTTACACAGTGCATGAGTACATGATTGCCTCCCTATCACTTTGATTATATAAATTTAAAACAATATTACAAAAACCGATATAACTGTGTGTTGTACAAGAATGCAAAAAACTTGAACATAACCTCAAAATATTATATAATCTTTCAACAAAAATTGTCGGCAGTATTTTTTTTTTTCAAAAAATCTATCCTTTAAATTTAATAAATTTATGTGATTATTTTAAATTGTAAAATAAAAACATTTTTATTTATGTGGTGGGTAAAGTAAAGGCATATAACATATTTTATATTTTTATATTACAAACATTACAATTTACAATGCCTATAGTCTGTCTATTAATTCGATGCAGTTTAGGCCTTATGGAAATACACATGGCGTTTTTCTTCTCTCATAATTTCTCATAAGAGCATCTCCCGAGCAGTGTTACCACAATCTTCAAAGTTATCATATAAATTTATGTACTACTTTATGCCATTACCATAAGACCTTAACTGCACCGAATTAGTAGACATCCTGAAAAATTGTGTGACACTAAAAAGATGGAGATGAAAAACCACTGAAGGCAGAAATTTCGAAAATTTTACTAATCTAGACTGTTACATAAAATACATTATTCTCCTTACCAAAAGGGTAAATGTCTTTATGTAGACAAACAAAGGGTGAGGGATACAACAAGCTTTCCTAAGCTGCAGTGTCGAGACAACCAAACTTTATCTCACCCTTGTTGACTAAACCTAGACCTAAGCCTATCATATAATATGAAATGAATATTTTTAATATTCATATACAGCGACGTAATTTGGTACTACTTTATGTCATTTCCATAAGACCTTAACTGCATCGAATTTGTAGACAGAGTATAGGTATGTACATACATATATACATTATGCACTGTAAGTCAATAAGAGAATAAAAATCTGCATGTCTGGTACACTCTTATTGGCAATAAGGAAATTGAAAATTTTTCTAATCTATGAATTAATTAATAATAAAATATACCTATACAATAATCAATGTCTATGTAATTTAATATTAAAATTTTATTTTCTTGTTTTTTGTCATTTGCTTTATTTCATATAGACATAAATTTAATATTTTTTCCTTTTTTTTTGTTTTTTTTTTAATTTTTTGCAAATTATGTTTGTAGGATATCTATGCATGAAAAACTAATTTTATGTACGTAATGATATGATTATATTTTTTATGTACAATTTTCTGCATAATTTATTTCTGGTCGAAATTTCATTACAATTTAAAATGAAATAAAATATCTTTTCTTTTTTTAATGTAAAAGAGTAAAAGAGAAAATAAAATTTGATCATGATCACGTAACGAAAAACAAGAAAATAAAAAAAAAAAAAACTTTCATTTTCGATTTAAAATTTTCTCATGTTTAAACTGTATTACTTTATAGGAGTATATTTTTGTTACTGGGTGTGTGATCATAGCATATAGTAGTATTAGTTAATGCTAGCGGTTAATGTTACAATAACGGTTATTATTTTACCTTTATTCGTACATGATTTTTTATATTTATACGTATACATAACCTGAAAATGAAAATTTCAAAAACAGAACGATCACACCATATGTATAGTATGTAACATTCATTGATCGTTCTTCACTTTTATTTCACAGTTACATTTTAAGCTAATAACCAAAAGTCTACATCTACATATTATATCTACAGTACAAAGCCATTTGAAGATATCTACATGTGTACATACATATGAATATAAGATTTTACCTGATTTTTACTCTCGATCTCATTTAAGACTTGTTTTCATGACGACGGTGACTTTCATGTGTTTTTTTTTTGCCTTTCGGTTTTTCTTACAAGTAATGCATGTACATGTTTGCAATTTTTTTTTTTTTTTTTTTTTTTTTTTACTAGTATTTTGGATCATGAATCTTGAGACTTGAATCTTGACTCTATTGATGATGATGGGTGGTTTAAAATTGTAAGTTAGTTGGTAATATGTATAAAATATTTCATATTACTGAGTGGTATTTGGTAAGATCATTTTAATGCATGCATTATTCACATGCACAGAACCAAAAAAAAAAAAAAATCATTGCCTTCATACGTTTAGTACAGTCAACATGCACTCGAAAACTCCATGATTCGTGTTTGCTTTTCAAATGAAAATTTCTATTTACATAGTTATAAATTTTAAGCAAACTATGTATGTAATATTAGATGAACTTTGTTGCACATTTTTTAATGCAATTGTAATTCTTGATCGGGATTTTGAATCAATGTTGAAAATTTTTAACTCAAGTATTTTTACCTGAATTTTAATAAAATGGAGGACATATGATTGATAAATCTAAGGAACCAACCCACATTTACATGGCTATGTAATGCAATTATATTTTATTGTCATTAGTGTTATACTGTTAAGTTTATTAAGTGGTTGACACTAGGGGTTACCATATATCAACTTCATTTCATATACAAAATGTATATGGTATTGCACCATTCACGACGATCAACGTCATCTTTCAAATTTATTAACCACAAAAAAAAAAATATATAATAAAATGCCTTGATATACAATTTAATACAACTGAAATTTAACTGTTTTAATATTGGCATAACTTTAGGTCAATTTTATGATTTTTATTTTTATGTTTTACTTATTGTCTTTTACAAAAAGGAGATTTTTGACTTGATCGTGGGAATTTAAATGTATTTATATGTATAATAAAAAACCATTGAAATTTTGTTTAGATTCCATATTCCAATATTCATGTAATTTTAAAATGGGATATTTTTATGAAATATGTATTTTAAAAATATTTTGATACGGTTCGTTTGAAGAATAATTTTATTGGTAATGAAAGATTTTAACATGATACCATTGTAAAATTTCGAGTGTACATATTACAAATGTTATGAAGTAATAGGAGATCATCTGATTTCAAGAGGTTATTGCATTCACCATTTGTATACAAAAAAGATTTAATATTTATCATCGTCATCATCATCATCATCATCATCATGAACATTGAACAGCACCATTATCCTCTCTTATTGCATATAAAAAGAAGAAAAATATCAGGAAAACATTTTGTGGTGAAAGTTGTGTAATTAGATCTTTTTTTTTTCTTCGTTTTCATTTATTTTTTTTTTTTTCTTTCATTTTATTTTATTTCTCTTTTTACATCTTTTTGTTGATTTGATGCCATGTTTTTGCTTGCTACTTTTTACAATTTTATAATAACAAAAATAAATACTATTACATTATTTAAAAAAAAAAAAAAAAAAACAAATTGTAAGTGGTATTAGATGATTTCCGTCTTAAAAATAAAAGAGAAGTTTCAATTAATTTCTTGATTACATGTAACAGCAATAATAGCAATATAATCAACTGGTTATTATGAAATTGTAATGTAATCATATGATATCATACAGTAATTGTATGTAACATGAATTTATTTATTGTGAGTAAATGTTGTGAATGTATTTTAGAAAATTTTGATTTTTATATTATAAACAATTTGTATTTAATTATAAATAAAAATACCAAAAATTTTGATAGAAATTTTCCCTAAAATGGATTTCATATATGAATATTAATTGATCAATTTTTAAAATGGATTTTTTTTTTTTTTTACATTACAGAATTTTGTTCAATTGATAAATTGTTTTAATTGTTTTTTTTTTGCCAATTCTACAAATTTAAAAATTTTTGAGGAAATTTAAATAAATTTTACGAAAAAAAAAATTTTTTTTCTTACTTTGTTTTTTGTAATACAAAATGATCATTAAAATTAAGATATGTAATTAAGTACTTAATGGTAAAACAAATAGTGACTTAAATGTTTTAATTTTTTGTAAGCAGTGACTTTCACATTATTAACGAACCCAAAAATCAGACTATGAAAAACAAAAAAAAAAAAAAAAAACAGTCAATCCAAATTGAGTAACAAAACTGTATACCAAAATACAAAACGCAAAAAAAAAAGAAAATTTAAAAAATAAAAAATAAAGGCAGGAAGGTATGGTTTTTAATTTACAACAATTCAATTTTGTTAGTTTTTTTTTTCTTTTCTTTTCATTTTTCTTTTATGATGGTTAAGTAACAGTTACATTGAACTTTGAATATATGTGTGTACCTTCAACACGACGTAACACACGATGCATTCAAATTATATCAAAATGTATAAAGTAGTTATTTAAATAACTATTATTATTAAATACATAAAACACTTAAAAACACTTTCCCTGTTTTTTCATTTTCCTATCTTGCTTCTCTTACGTGTCAATGATGTAAACCATTGAATTTTTTATTTTTTATTTTTTCCCTCTCCCCAAACAAATGAATGTAATGTGCACGAAAAGAAAATAAAAAAACCAATAAAAAAAAATAAGAAAAATATTAAATTTCATGAAAATCACGAACAAAAATATTGTTGTGCTAAAATATTTTGATTATCTTATTTAGAAGCCACGATTTAAAGAAAAAAATATATATATATAGTATATAAGAAAATGATGGTGATTATATACAACAAAAGGATCGTTTCCTAAATAAAGTTTTCTTATAGGCTTTATATGATGCACTTACGTAGATGTGAAAAATTTGAAAAACAAAGATTTAAAGAAATATGCAAGAAACTGAAAAAGAAAAACAGAAAATGTTAATTTTCCTTTTCACAATCATTACACAAAAATAATAGATAATAAATGGGGAATAAGAAAAACAAAAAAAAAATATATTTTTAGTATAATAAAATGATTATAAAATGAAAAATTACGAAATTGTTGTTTTTAAATGTAAGTAGGCATGCATGTAAATTTGTTCCGAAAAAGTTATACACAGGTAGTAGCAATTTTATTATTTAGGTTCAATAACCTATTTAAAAAAAAAAATAAATAAATAAAATGAAAAGAAAATTTATCATTATATGAAATTAAATTTACAATAGCCTTTCCCTTGACATAAACCCATTGGGCCTTTTTTGTGTATATTTTTTATGTAATGGGTTCAATGGACATAAGCGAACGGATTATTTGCCTTTAAATACACACACATACGTAAGTCGATATAGTGAAGAAAAAAAAAATTATTTTTCAAAATTTTTTAAAAGTTGATTCCATAACGTCATAGGAAATAATTTTTTTAACTTAAAGATTTGTAGTCAGTCTTTTTCTTTCCATTTAGCTTGAAAAAAAAAAATTTTTTTTTGCAGGTAAATTATTGCGTAATTTATCGCATTTTAAAATGAAAACTGAAAATCAAGAAAATAATAAAATCATTTTATATTTGAAAGAAAACCTTTTTTTTCTGATTTTGATTATATAATTTTCTATTTTGGAGTTTTGTTTTTCTTAAAGTTAATAAAAAGAATTGGAATTTTAACGAGAATTTTCCTTATCAAATTAAATGAAATTTTGATTTAAGAAAATTTTTAAATAAGTAAAAAATAAATAATATTTACTATTTAGCACATATGCATATAATTGCATTTTATTACTATGACTTATGCTAACTTTTTATGGACACATTTACATAGTTTTTCATACAGCCAGGTCTAAATTTGCCTTTTCTTTCTTTTTCTTGTTTTGTTTTCCTTTTTTTCGTATTATTTAAAAATTAATGAGTTTTCACATATAAATAATATTGCATATGTTGGTTATTTGTATCTATATATGTACAATATATGTATGTACATGTGTGCATAATAAAAACGTTATATTCGTTTGCACAATTTTACTTCCTAGTATGACATAATTCCCTTTCATCAAGATTTTCTTTTTATTCATTACACAAACAAATACACAGACATTTTATTTTATTTGTTTTTTTTTTCTTCATTTCGTATATCTTTTTTTTTTTCTTGTTAAATGTGCAATAAACAAATACATTTAACAGTTGAATGTATAGAATTTATAAAAGATATTTTAAATAATTTAATGAAAATTACTATGAATTTTTCTTTATCTTTCCATCATCATTTTCATCGTCATAATATATGAAATTGCATAAAATTTATTCATTTAATTTTCGCATTATTTTTGATTTTATTTTTTTAAAAAGTAATAGGAAAACACCGGAAATCTTAATGTTTTATTTTCGTTATAAAAAAAAAAAAAAAAAACAAAATATTTCTGATTTTGTTACTTGTGAACGTTTTAATTATTATGGGCATAATCGCATTAAAAATGTTTTATTATACTCATAAGAAAGTTAAAAGGTATATAATGCAAATATTTTTTTTTTTTTTTTTTTTTTTTTTAAGTGCAAGATCAGTTGAATCAAACAAGATCAGCCGGTACACTATTTATATGCACGTATGTAATATGTTTATGAAAATACATATTGTACATAATTTATTTTATATACACCTATCAAATAAGGAAAAATTAAATTTTTTATTTAATTTTTAGCAACAAATTAGTAAAGAAAATTTTATGATGTCAGGGATACAAAAACAAAAAAAAAAAATTATTATACACATTTCGTAATTTAATTATTCATGGTGATATTGTGTATATTTTAATAAAATATAAAAGCAATAATCATATTTTTTTTTTTCGTAAGCACATTCAGATACACAAATATAGAGTCAGATATGTACATACATATGTATGTATGCATAAAATTTTCCTCTCTCTCATTTAAGTTTGTATAGGAAGAAAGTGAAAATATACTTATAAAAATCACTTTTAGCTCTATAATGAAATTAAAATCACAAAAATTAAAATTAAAAGTGAAATCGAAAATGATCATGCAATTTTTTGTATTGCTTTTGGCCTTTATATTATATATATAAATACGAGTATTTACTGGGAGTATTTTTATTTTACTTTTTAATACACAAAAATAAACTAATATACATACATACATATGTATGTAATTATTTCATGTATTCGAATACAGTGCATATATGCATATTATCAGATAAGTGTGTTGATTGATTAATAAAATATTTTATATACATAATATGCGATTTGATATTTTATATTAGTGATCTTGTCAAATTCATGCCACGTTCAAATGTAGATTATAAATTAAAAATATGTATGTATATAGATAGATACATCTATTTTAAATTAAAATGGTTGCATGACACTTAGTTTATGTATATTTATGCAGTTAATATGCAAGAATTGTATATATAGTATATGTACATTACACAGTACGAGTACTTATATAGTTTTTCTTTTTTTTTTTTCTTACTTGATGAAAATGTTATATTTGCATTTTTAGACGCAACAGCAACTAAACACGAATTGTTTCAAATTAATGATGTGCTATATACACACATACTTGATTTCTTTCGCATATCATATATAATATTTAATGCATATACAAGTACATATATCATAGAAAGACGATGCATTTTGTGATGCAATTGCAACAAGATCAAGTTGGATGGAAAATGCGGAAGAAATGCATGTATATAATCGACCTATTTCCATTCACTATTATAAACTATTGAGAGAATACACTTTTAATATATACACTATGTAACATATACAATTGCATATTTGTGTGTTGCAATTGAAGCCTTAAGTGCATTCACATAGCATTTCAGGCATATAAGTATGTGTACGTATATATAAATTCATATGGTATTCATTACTACTTTTTTCCATAATAATGTTTATATAATAATTTGTTTGCTTTGCCATGTGTACTTGTGTACAGGGTATTTCGTGCAGCATAGGTGCAAATCTTGTACCAGATAATAGATTATATTAAAAAAGAAAAGAATAATACTCTAAGGTCCTCATTCCTTTTTACACATTTTTCTTTAGTCTTTTTTATTATTATTGTATAAATATTTTCATATTTACCATATTGAAGTCATTACGATCTCATATATTATTCGAATGTTGAATTTCACAAGACGTTTAAAAATTTTTCAAACGACCATGAATGTAATTTGACATGCAAAAGTTATAGTAAAAACAATATTTCCAAAACCCTAACCCAACTCCCTCCCCTTTCAGATGCGAAATTAGCTCTAACTCATCAAACACCCTGTATAAACACTTTATGATTTCTATTTGTAGTTTCATATGTTGCATATGGTATTAAACAAACGAAAATAAAAGAAAAATGAAAAGTTATAGCAGACTAGGAAAACAATTGTATGTAGATCATTTTCAAAACATTGCACTTACTAACTTGTTAGATGTACATACATAACTCATTTATGTAATGGGCGGTACACGATGTAGTAATTTTTTACTTTTTCTTCTTTATATCACACTTTTTAATATGATGCATCCGTTCCACACGCGATTTTTATCAGGTCAGATTTTCATATTATACTCGCATGTACATTACATTACGAAAAGCAAGCAAATTAAAAATTTTCTAATTATAAGTGATCAATATTATTAAATAAAGTCATGTTTAAATAACCGGTATATCTACATAAATATGTTTATACATCGAATAATGATTTAATTTAATTTGAAATTTTTTATCCTGCTTTCTTATAAATTTCCTTCTTTGGAAACTTATCGTATTATAAATTGCAAATTATGCATTATTCAATAAAGACATCAAAATTATAGAAAAAAATAATGATCACATGCATATAATAAGACAACAGGAAAATTATTTTAAAATTCAATCATATGGGTAATCATGATTACATATTAATTGTGTGGACTAATTAAAAAATATATATTTTATTTCTTCATATTTTCTTTGTTTGTTTATGTACCTATAACTGTCATAAAATGATTTAATAATAAAATTTTAATTTTGCCATATTTGTAAAAGTATACTTTCTGATCTATTTGTGCGGTTTCTTAAGACATATTACATACGTATTTTGTCTATTTCATTTAATCAATTTTCCTGCCACAAGTTAAGATATACAATTACCTATGTATGTATGTATGTATATCATTTCCAAGATACTATAAATTTCAAAATATAAATGACAAAAATTAACTTCCCAATGATCAAATTTAGACATGATTTCATCAATCGTATGTAATATATGTCTTATTTAAAGTATCTAAATTTTTCATTTCCGCACTTTATTCAAATGTTCCATAAAATCTCTGTATGTTATATATTTATCATTAAATTTTTAATAAGTCAGGAAACGTATTTGCAAAAACGAAAAAAACTATTTACGTTAAATACGATTCCGTAAGAGTATATTTGTATTTGTTAAAGCTTTTGGGGAAATATTTTCGAAAATAATTTTAAATTATTTATCAAACATCAAATATAGCCAATAGCCATAGATAGATACCTATATGATATTCATAAAATATTGGGATTGAAAATGGGTACCCTTTCACATTTTCCAATTAAAATTTCAAATACTACTTTATAAGAACCAATATATGTACATATATCTAAGCATTATATTACCTTGAATGTGAAGAAAAATGGCATGCACTGCTTACAACTATGTAAGATACATACATTGCATACATTCATATGTGACAACTAGTATCGCAATTGCACTTTTACTACTATGGCATATGTGTCATGCCAAATAGTCAGTCATCGTTTTATTATCGTCATAGAAACTAAAAATTATTCAAAAAGCTCCCCATCCCCAATATTTTTGAGCCTCATCGCATGATTCAATGCATGATATTTTCATAGATTTAACTAGATGTATTTTGCACATACACAATAGAGAGCATAATATTGCTGACGTAGTTCTTCTATTTTATTGCTGATGTTGTTGTTGTTGTTGTTCGTTGCTACGGAATCGACCTCCTGTAGGTCTTTGACCCAAACTCGACAGCTCAAAAACTAGGTTAGTTTGGTGTTCCGTCTCTTCGGCCTTCTCACTTGCACTCATTCATCCATGTATGAAAAACAAATATAGCACTGATGACGAAGATGGCGGTGATGGAGGTGATAAATGATGGTAAAGCGATGAGGTGGTGGTGATGCAGTGGAATTATATTTAGAGGTGGTACCGCTGATATAACGATATAGTGGTGTGGTGGCGGGTAATATAAATGTCTTGGCACGGCATTGAAGAATTTGTAGTGGTAATGGTATAAATTCTAACATATAAAATAGAAAAAGCCTTTATTGCACTCTTATTGCAGCTTATGTGTACAATAAATTTTCACATACATACTTGTATACAAATATGTATGTATGTATATTTTTTCTATTTGAATTACAAACAACTGTACAGTTTATTATCAAAAGACACAAATACAGGAAAATGTTGATTCTTGCATATTATGCAGTTTTATTTATATTTTATACAACTATGACTACGATAAACTCCCCTTCGCTATTGTATGTTTAAAAATTTAGTTTTTTGTCTCCATATACAGTACAAAACTCTATTAATTCAAATATTTTTCATTTTATTATTATTTTTTGTTTTTTTCTTTCATTTTTTTGTCTTTTCTTTTCTTGAATATCTAATTTATCATAGTACTTTTAGCATGTGTACATGTAAAATGAATTTGAAATATCATGAATTTCAATTCGAATTTGAATAATCAAAAAAAAAACAAAAAAATTTATGCAGTCAATATTTTCCAACTCCTTAGAAAAATTAATATTTTAAAACTTTCTATTTGTAAAAAAAAAAATAAAATAAAAAAAAATAAAAAATAAGAGTTTGAATAAATAATAAATTAAATTAATGAAATTTTAATTATGTGTACCATTATTAAATTCTATAATTTTGTTTTATGAATTGAGAAATTTTAACCAATTTTTAGTTAAGTCCTATAGGTCTTTGGATTAAGTAAATAGCATTATACATAAAAGTACAAAAAAATTTAACGGAAAATTTGAACCAAAAGGGGATGGAAAATTTTTGTATTTATTTTAACTGTCATCATTTAATAATCATGCTGTTATGAAAATTATGTGATAATGACGATACCATCCGTTTTGATTTTACTACTATTACGAGTATTATATCAGTATCACCATACGCAAAATTGCATTGATTTCGTATTATTTTTAAATGTTATATTTCCATTTTTAGAATAACATTAAAAAAAATAAATAAATAAAAATGTTTTGTTACGCATTTCCCTTAAATATTTAATTGTAATTCAATTAAATGCTATTTTATTTTACATTATAGCATGTATGCATTTACAATACCAATTTAAATTGTTTTCTTTTTGAATTTTTCCATTGAACGACATTTTTGATTTGATGTTGGCATTAAAGCATTTTTTGATGATAAAAATACAATGCTAATAACATTCTAACATATAAATTGTCTTATTTATAGAAAATTACGAAATAAAAAACTTTTCCTGATCATCTGAAAAATTTTTTATATTTAAAATGTCAACGACATTCCAAAATTACACTATTTTGCCTGTATATTTTATACACATAAATCATACATGATATGTACACATGTATTTTTAGATGTAAAATAAAATTTTCATCGGGATAACACATGCTACATACATTATGTGTTTAAAGGTTATTTCAATTTGGATAATTACTTTCTGTTTTACATTTTCCTTTTCTTTATGTTTTCTACTGTTTATAATTTGTACGGAAATATTGCTTTGTTCATTTACAAGTATATACTCTGTATACTAATTCGATGCAGTTAGGCCTTATACACATGTCTCTTTTCTTCTCTCATCAGATCTAATAAGATAATCTCACAAGCAGTGTTACCACAATCTGTAAAGTTATCATATAACACGAAATAAATTTTTTTAATATCCAATATACAGCGACGTGAAGTGGTACTATTTTATGTCATTGCCATAAGACCATAACTGCATCGAATTAGTAGACACAGTATAAATACATATAAAAACAGTTGTTAGCAAACGAACGTAATTTTAAATTAATTTTTTAAATCATATTTTTTACGCATTGTTATTCTTACATAATCTATTTTTTTTTTTTTTGAATATACATGACATTGTTTAACGTGATACGTTGCATTTACTAACAAAACATGGCAATTTATCTTTTCATTAAATAATAATCATTTTCTGATGAATTTTCTTCAAATATGAAGTATTGAAATGATCTATTGATGAATTAATTTGAAATACTAACGGCCTGTAGAACTTTTTGTTCTACATTTTTGATATACATTAAAATTTTTTGGTTGTTGGTTTGTTTAAATTACTAAAACACATTAAAAATGAGTATTTTGAAAACGTATGTACATATATCAAATGGAAAACTCAGATAGAAATGCATATGTAGTTGAATTGTGAAAGTAAAAAGATCTGAGCAAATGTTCAGAATATATGTATGGACGTATATAAAAAACATATTTTAGAATTTCATTTCAAAATTTTGTTTGTTTTGTTTTTTTTTTTGTTTTGTTCGGTTTTTAGAATTTTGCCTATTAATTATGTTCTGTTGTGTCTATATTTTCTCAACATTAAAATCAAAATATAATTAACATTCAAAAAATTTTCAATAAATCACTTTTACTATATTTTATGTGGTTTTTTTAAAATTAGGTATGTCTCTAGAATAAAACCTATATGAAAAATAAAATGAATAACTTTCACGTACACTACATTAGAACATTAATATATGCGCAGATGAACTGAAGCATAACAAATACAGTGAAATGTTGTAAAATTCTGTTTAAAATATGTTTATCTATTCCTGAATAACTTTTTATACGTATGACACACCACACACATGTAATGCGTATTTCAGATTTTCAACAGATCATTATAATATGAGATTTTAAATCTGAATTTCAAATTTTCTAAATTCAGTTACATTTTATATGTGTGAGAAATGAAAATGTAAAATTGAATTAGTCATTTTTATTTTCTTAATTTTTACAATTTAACATGTATACATGTAAATGCAGATAAACTTGCCCACAATTTTCATTTATTTTTTTTCCTTTTTGGATTTTTTTTTTTTTTTAATTTTTTATTTTGTCTTTTGTTTAAATTTTAAATGCATTTGAAACTAAGTTAATTTTGGCATGGTTCGTTAGATCATCATTGTGTAAAGTCTTTATTACTTATTTTATTTTATTTTTTTTTTGTCAAAATGCACATTGTATAATTAAAACACATAACTCATCGGTTGTCAACAAAAAAAATTTTTTTGTATGCTATATCAGAGACGATTAAATTGTAATGTCTTTCATCAATAATTCATTTTCTAGTAATGAAAATGGGTCAAATTTTTTCATTTTTTTATTACTAAAATATTTTTATTTATTTTATAAAATTTCTTTGTAAATTTTTTAATTTTATGATTTTTTTTTTTTAATAATTAATTTCTAGGATCTAACCTAAATTGTTGATGAAATTTGAAAATTTTTAAAAATACGCACACATGTTTACATATATATATGTATGTATGTGTATCTACATTGTTTTTTTTTGGAAAATTTAAGTTATTTATTTGAATCGTTTTCTTTGTTTAATAATAGATCCCAAACACTACACAAGCATGCATTCACAATCATATTAAGCTGCTCCACATTCTAGGTACATGTTTCTGCTCTGATAATCTCGACGAAAATGATGATTGTGTCCAATATGATGTGGAGCAGCTTCATATAATTGTGCATGCATGCTTGTATAGTGTTTGGTTGGGGCCTATAAGAAAATTTCTGTCTGTTAATTTTCCAATATTAATAGTTATTTTATATTCTTAGGACCTTACCAATAACTATTTAGTAAGAACTTAGTCTTAGATTTTTTTTATTAGATTATCCCTTAATAACGACTTAGAAAGCGGTCATTGGTAAGGCCCTTAGTTTTCAAAAATAATTTTATACATAAATAAAGTACATTCTACAAAATTTAAGTATGTATTTAAATTTTTATTATCATAATAAAAATTCATCTTTTTTTTATTTTTTCTAAATTTTCAAAATTTAATAAGTCTCTCAGACTCTTAACTATGTTTCAATATACGATGCAGATTTTCTTTTAACACTTAAAAATTGTGTTTTAGACATACACTATATGAATATGAATATGAATAGTACATGATATGTTAGTTATCAAACAAATTATTATAAAATTTTCAAATAACAAACGAATTTTATACTTATTATTATGTTTGCCTGATAATTCAAATTTCAATTTTCATACACAAAAAAAGCAACATACTCGTATAATTTTCATTGTTTATGTAATAGTTGATATAATATATAGTGTACAAAATACAAAATGATGTGTATTTAATATTTTCAATCAAAAATTTATCATTATACGGTCATATTAACACAATAAATTTTCTCACACAAAATTTTGCAAGAAAATTTTATATATACATAATATGTACATTTATTATGTATTTCTAGAAATTATGAGCTCCTAATGCATTTTAATACTACAAATAAATTATTTTAATACAATTGAAATATTTGTGAAAATCAATATAAAAATAACATACATATATGCACTAACTAAAATTGTGCATATATAGAAATTGCATCTGTATTTAACTAAATGGTATATGCAACATATGTATAAATGTATACAATATGTGTATTTTGTATATGTGAACTGCCGTATATATATAATTATATCTTGTTACGTCTTAAAAACTGTATGTATACATTTTTGAACAAATTTATAGTTATATGGTTAGATTATTGGTGTTTAAACTAGAATTTAATGCCACCTACTATCTGATGTTATGTACACACTATACATGCACATGAGAATATAAGCTTTATAGAATTTATTTAATATTTAATTTAATAGTAAAATACTCATAATAAATATTTTTAACATGAATACATGTATTGAAATTAGTACATATATATTTGTGTTAATTATTATTTAAAAGTGTTGTAGTATCTGCAAAGACATGTTTCATAGCAATAGTATGGTTTGTTAAAATCTATAGGCAATTTTTTTATTTTTTTTTTTTTTTAAGTATTCTTAAGACTATGTATTACATGTACATAAGGTTTTATTGTTGAGTTAATTCAAATAATATGTAAAAGCTATACAAATTTCATACGAAAATGCATTACATATTGTGTTGTATATTACATTTATATGAAAATTTTACATATAAAACATGTAGATATTCTAAATTATCTAGATATGTACATATTCATTTGAAAATAAAATTGCAACGTTGCATTGTATAATTTTCTGGGTCAGTGAAAATTATCTATTCAAAATAATCACAGAATTATGTTCATAATTTACGTGCAAAAATTTATTTAAAAATGTAATATGGGTATTTTTTTTTTGAAAATTGTGTTTCTTCAAAATAATACGTACATTTTTTATACAACAAATTTTATTTTATTTTTTTTTTTTAAATTTTAAAAATAAATCGATACCAAAGATAAGAAACTGGAATACGATTTTTTTTTTTTTTGTCGAATGTAATACACATAAATATGCTGTATATATTATACAAAATCCCTGACAACATATTTTACTTTTTACCGTATTATTTTCGTTTGCTTTCGAAACCCTTTTCTCTCTTAAAAATTATGTAAAAATAAAAACTGGACAAAAAAAAAAAAAAACATTCTGGTCAGGTCCAGGGCCAGATGTCATTATCAATGTTGAAATCATTTAAAAAATTTTTGCTTCAATATAAAGTAAAAGTGGTAAAACAGCTTATTTGGATTGTTAACGAATTTTCATCGTTTTTTTTTTTTTTTCTTTTTATTTAAACAAAATGAAATGCATATTCCACATATGCAATTTTAAATTTTTTTTTTCTTTTCATATTAAAGATCAAAAAATTCACTATAGGTATATTTTTGTCAAAAATTCAATTTGTTGAACGTAATAGAAGAACTCTAAGCTTATATAAGAATTTTTATTGTATATATTTGAAAAAAAAAAAAATTTATAATAAATTTCTCTTCACGAAAAATAAAATAACAAAAATAACGGTGATGGAAAAAAATAATAAAATCTGCCAAAAAAGACAAAAGAGACAAAAAACCAGATAATGAGGGAAAGTAGAATTTTAAAATTTAAATTTCGTTTTTCCATTGTTCATATGTATATGAAAATGATGTGTGCATGTGACCGTAAACAATGAAAATTTTGATTAAATTTGACACAACACATGCCTATAATAAAAATGCTGTTTAACGGGTTCTAAAACAAGAACTTTCACTGAACATATGTACAATGTACGTGTAAACTAATGCATTTATACGTGTATTGAATGTATATTATTCAATGCGTACAGTTGTCATATGGTTTAGTTGCTTCAATTTAATTACGAACAGCGAGAAAAATATAGAAAAAATCTTAAATAATAAAACAAAGATATTTGTGATCAGTCAAATGTACGTTCAAATATACATACCTATGTACACATTTGTAAGTATGAACAAGGGTTTATACTTTTGAATTAAAAAAAAAAAAAATGGTACATTTGTTATAATTGTTAAAATATATTTTGTGTTATTTTATTTTTCTTTTACTTATTGCTGAGGATCATGGGCCATGGCCAAAATCGCTTTCTATAATCTTTTAATTTTTCTTTACCAATTTCTTTTCTTTTCATTTTTAAAACATCTTTTATTATATGTATATTTATTTTTTTCTTTAAAGTTTCTGAGCGATATTGATCAATACAATTGTTATATAGGTACCTGGGAATATTTTTTATTTATTAAAAAATTTTTATATACATACAGGATTTGGTTCAAAATATACGTACATACGTATGTACATGTTTCATTTATTGAATACAGTATAATTATTATCTGTATACTTTAATAAAATATTTATATAAGTACATGAAAAATGGCATGATCACTTTCATTGCGACATCATATGTTATATAGTACATATTATTTTCATGGTTTTATTTATCTACATACATATAAGATATATATTTTTTTTTTTTAAATCTAATTTCGATGTCAGCATCTAAATAAATGTTTTGAATGTAAAAATTCAAAAACAAGTTTACATACAAGTTAAATTCATGTAGTACATACATAAAAATTGTAATGATGATTTTTTTTTTTCTTATTTTCAGTTCATGAATAAAATGAATTGAATTGAGGAAATAAATAGTACATAATAGTAAATATGTATGTATGTATGTATATAAATATAATAAACTACCAATTACTAGGTTTTGAAAAGTGAATGTGACAATAACAGTTACATTTCACGCAATTTAAACATATATAAAAGTAATATCTTACCTAACCGTTAGTTTTCTCGAAGAGTTTGATGAACCTGATCGCGCCCCACTCACTCATTTACCTTGCCTATGCCAATATAACAGACTTTTATTTTCTTTTCATATAGGTAGGTATAGTGTTTATGATAAATGCAGCATCGTTGACTGCATTACAACAATGTGACTGTATGTATGTCATTTATTATATTGTATGTGTATGTGTATGTACATCTGAAAGGCGGTGGCGGCATAGACAGAGACCCCCAGAGGATTTCACATCAATACAGAATATATGTACATATATAAATATCTATATTTACAAATAAATAAAATACAGGTATACACGAGGAAAAAACGGTATTAAATTTTACTTTCATTTAATGTTAATACCCCCCTTTTCCCGTACACTTCTTCTTTATATTAATATTTAACTAGTGGGCTGGTTAACTTGGTTGGTTTAGTTTAGTTTGGTTTAATTTTACCTTTTTGGTTCCTCAACAAACCATTCTTCATTATAAATAAATTGTTATGCTGTTAGTTAACTAACTAACTATTACTTGCATGGCTGTGAACGTGACGACGAACTTGAGGTCGATGTTGCTTTTATGTAACATGAGAAATCGAATCGTGCTCATGATGATGGTTGTTTTGTTGTTTTGATGAGGATTACGATAAATTCATGTTGGTTGTTTTTTTTTTTTTTGTTTTTTCAGTACCTCTACTTCTTCTTCCTCTTATTTTCTTCTCTATCTATACTAGTTTTTCAAACCAAAAAAAAAAATTTTTATACATAACCTATACATGTAACTGTATTTTATTCATTTGGATTTTTTGTTTTTAATGATTTCATTTTCTTTCTTCTTTTTTTTTTTTTTTTTGTTTCTCATTTTATTATCATTTTTTTTTTTTATTCTTCATTGTATTACAAACTTGATTGGAAAACAGCAATTGATTATGTAATAAATTCAGATATCTGTAATACACGATGTAACAAAATCACATTGAATCACACACACACATACATAAACATATAATGAAATACATGTAAGTTGTAAAATAAAATGAAGTGAAACATGTGATTTTTTTTTTTTTTTTTTAAATATATTTTCTAAAGTTCAAATGCCATATGCTTGAAAATGATTATAAAAGATTTTGGATATGGTTAGCCGCTGGTCCATGTTTAACATTTAAATTTTTTCATCATGTTAGTGTAGATTCAATGCAAACTTCACCTTCAGGTAATAACATCAATACAATAACAACAAATCATATGGTATAATTTATTTTTAAAAATTTCATAATAAAATGAATAATATGTTATTTGATTTGCTTTTTTTCATTTTCTGAACACCTTGTTTATATAAAAGTAAATGTCGCTACCTGTATAGGGGAATATACCTACATATATACATATATACGATAAATACAACAAGATAAAATTGTAGTAATATACAAAATTGTTAATATGTGAATACGCATTTTATCATCGAATTATGTACATATTTGTTATTTAAAATTTTTATATAAAAAAAAAAAAATGTTGTTAACATCTTTGGAAAACAAAAAAAAAATTAAGATTACTTAAACATTTTCAATTACAGATTAATAAAATGTACCTACCTATGTGCATTATGTATGAATATTTAATCGAAATTTTTGGTAAAAATAAAAATATACACAAAATGTATAAAAAATAAAATATTACAATAATATGCATGCATGTAGGTAGGTAGATATTATGTATAATCATCAAGTCCAGTTTATAATTTTTTTTTTTTTTTTTCAATTTTCAAACTTACATAACTTCCTTGAACTTGATTATATACATAAATTATTATTATATGATTAAATAAAATAAAATATGCATTTTATTTATTTCCGAAAATGTAAAGAAAATAATTTATAAATTTTATTTGGCATTCAATAATAGTTTAACAAATGATTTTCAAATGTTTGAAATTAATTTAAAAAAAAAAAAGAAAAAGTTAAATACGAATTTGTAATTGAAATTAAAATGAAGAAAAAAAAAGAAAAATCTCAATAAAATTCCTTTTGCAATTTTACATTAATGGACCTATCTACAACAATTTTCTATAACTCTGATTTGATTGGAGTTGCGATTTGATGCAAATGTTACGAGCCAAATGTTTAGACAAAAAAAAAAAAAAAATTATTCCGAATTGCTAAACATCTTAAATTCAAAAATTAGCCAAAATATCTAGATTCATCCATTCAATACCCTTGTATTTACTTACTTTACCTTAAGTACATGATGCACATACAGATTTATTCAAACGAACACCACCATTTTGGGGAGCAAATACAATTGTGCACAATGCACATGCATGTATGCATGTTTTCAATATAAAATCGTATGTGTGTTCACATATACATATAAGCTAAATTAAAAATTTAAACAAGCTTATAAAATAAAAAATTCTTGTCAAAGCTTTTTGGTGTTTCAAAAAATACACACATACATATGTATGTATAAACTTAAAACTTTTATTATATACTTTATCTCATAGGTATATTATACCAATATAAATACATGCATATAATACAAATATGCATATATGTAATATACAAGTACATTATGAATGTATACATTATGATAGAGCATTTCAGTAGAAAAACTTCTACATATTTCTATATAGATTTTGTTTTTCTACTATTTTCCACATTTCCGCTAACGTTAAAGTACACTCTTTTACCCTCTTCAAACAACTAAAATATATAAAACCTGGGTATATAATATTTAAAAAGACAAAAAAATATATATATCGTATTGAAATGTTTGCTTGCATTCTGTTATATGATGATGTGTACATAAATATATGCATATAATGTGTATACAAGTATATAAAAAAGTATTATTTCTAAATAAAAATATATACATACATACTTACATATTCTATATGTAGTTGTATATGGAGCAAATGGCAACGAACGGGTTCAATGCTTGACCCAATTTTAAATGAACGGGAATCGTAGTACATTATAGAAGAAACATGAATGCAAACAAAAATATATATGTACATAATAACACACTGTGGATATACGTATATGTATGTTTACGTATAAAATGTGTACAAACACATATGTATATGCATATTGCTATGGAGCAATCGCAATCATATAAAATATAGAATATCTATATTATGTTTAAAAGGCAAACACACATGTTTGTGTGTTGATATCTATAGTTTATATTATAAATACTTGTGGAAAAGCGTGGCTCCACCATTATACATTTTTTTTATCATTATTACATTTTCATTTGTTGATTAGAAGCAAAGACTTTGGGGACTTGGGAATGAGAACGAAATAGATGATGAATTTTTTATGTTACTATTAATTTACGTACGTATGTACATATATGCGTTTGTAAGGTATTCCTGGTTTTTCACTTCTTCCCTTATGCATGTGTACATTATGTTCTGTTCTTTGAAATTTAAAAGAAGATTTATATTACTTGTATATTAGAGGATTTCGTAACAATTTTATATGACAAATATATAAAATTTCATATTATGGTAAGTATATTTACTATAAAAAAAATAAAAATAAAAAATGAAACAAACATTTTATAATTTTTTTTTCCATATTGAAATTGTAAGATTTCGAATACTTTGGAAAGGGCTTTTTTTAAAAAATTTTATGGGAAGGGTTGCAAATAAAATGAAGGATGATTGAATTGGAAAATGTTTGTAAGCATAACAACACAAACGAACAATGATAATCAATTTTATAAGTATACCAGCTTTATATACATATAATTCCATCATAGCTATGGCTATGATTGACACAGTTCTTCCCTTTATTTTACTACCACCATTTTAATCAGAAAAAGAAAATAGAATTGCGTACAATGTAGGTATATAGATTTTCGAATTATGTTTTTCTATGCGAGCAATCTTTTACCCACTCCAAAATTAATTTTTAATGATGATAAACGAATGAATTGTCGTTGTAAATGGGGAGCGGTAATATATGTATGTATGTATGATAACAATTCATATATGTATAACGTAGACATAAAACACATAAAATTGTACATACATTTTTATATACTCAAATATGCACGAATGAATTAAATAACATGGAAGTCGACCAACCGGTATAAAAATTAAAATAAAAAAATAAAAAAATTATCTAACTCTAACATAAATAAATAATAATAATAATAAAAGTAATAATAATAATAATAATAATAATAAACTATTCCTCAAAAGAAAGAGGTAAAGGGTGTGCGTACATGGGAAATTATGTGTGCAACTAATAACTTTGGTTTAGGGAACTTAATAGAATTTTTAATGTACAAATTTAACTTTCTATTTCTACAACAATATTGTTTTCTTTTTTTTTTTGTTTTTTATCCATAAAATAATAAAATAAAATGAGGCCAGATCAAATTCAAAATCGATTTATTATTTTGGAAAAATTAAATATATTATTTTTTTTTTTTTAATTTTTTTTTTTTTACATAACAT
The DNA here is from genome assembly GCA_963971155.1 of Anthrax anthrax. Lineage (NCBI taxonomy): Eukaryota > Metazoa > Arthropoda > Insecta > Diptera > Bombyliidae > Anthrax > Anthrax anthrax. The sequence continues at coordinate 5,835,170 of OZ020123.1, forward strand.
TTGTCACACCAGAAAAATAATTTAAGAATTTATATTTAATGAAATACCTACGTATATAAATTGTTTACATAAGCAAAAAAAAAAAAAAAACTTTCACAATTTTCAATAAAAACTGAGAAAAATGTTTTTTTTCCTTCTGATTTTGTTCTGTTTCTGTTAATTAAATTGAATGATATTAAATTTCCGTTACTCTAATATTACAAGAATTTCATTTAAAAAAATAATGAATTAAATTAATAATATTAGATCGAAAGCTACATAGATCAAAATCGATAGAATCAAATCATTTTATTACATATATTGATCGTGCAGTATATACATATATGCATTTACTTCATTGTAAACATAATATTTATTACATATACACAAAGTAATGTACACGTACTTAATTTTCTTTTCTAATTTAAATATGTACAATGTAGGTACAAGTATTTAACAATATATATACAGCATTTTATTTGAAAAGTGAAAGTTTTCTACTTTATGAATTTGATTATAACAAAACAAAACAAAAAAAAAATGTATAATAATATATTCATAATACACGTAATATAAATACGGTATGTTAGATTATTATATATTGTATGTAAATATACAATAAGTATTTTATTGTGTATACGTAGTGTATATACACGTCTACAAAAAAACGTAATCAAAATATATGTATGTATGTACAAAACATACCTATATGAGTATATGACACGTATTCTGTTTTATATGAAATTTTTTTCCTCTTTTCTTTTTTTTTTATTTTTTTGATTTGTTTTCATCATACGTTAGATTTAAAATAAAAATCAAAACAATTGTACAAAAATATAAATAAAAAAACAAAAAATAAAACAAAAACAAACAAAAATAATCAAATATCTATAAAGAGAAAAATAAAAATAAAATATGCAGAAAAGCAATTATGTTATGTATGTGTGTATGTATTATGAAAATGGCAACAAAATATTTGCTTCCTTATAATAGAAAATTTATAACTTTTCGTCATGCAATACACGATGTAATGGTTACATAGTTTTTCTTTTATTATTTTTTATTTTTTATTTCATTTTCCTAACATACGAATATTCATACGTAATAGAGATATGTACATATATCGATTGCTAGTATATATTTTTGTACATATAAAAAGGTATACATAGTAAGTGTAAATTACCAACAAATAGAATTTCACACATGTAAACGTACTATACAAACATTTGTTTTTTGTTTACAATCTTTCCCATCAATTTTCTATCTGATTGAGTTAATATATTATGTTTATGGATAAATTCATATTTTCTTGTGATTTGAAAATTACATGTTTTTTGTCTTGCCATAATTTTTAGATTTAAAAAAAATTTTTTCTAAATATATTGTCTGAGTTATATCAACAAAAAAATATTGAATATTTTATAGATATTTTTTTAAATTAATTTTTGTACTTTTTTTTACGATCAATCATCCATAAATCTATTTAAATAATTTTTTTTTTTTTTGAATTTATAAAGAAAAACTAATGCGTAATATTATTTTCAAAAAAAAAAAAAAAAAAAAAAAAAAAATCCATTTTATTTTTATTAAAATAAAATTGTATATTTCAACAAAAATCTCAAATTTTAATGATCATTGTACGATAGGAAGCTTTTCCTCTCAAATGCACTATTCATTATTTAAATATGCCGCTTTATTGCAATACATGTACTTTACATGTACCTATACATACATGAATTTTTGAATAAAAAATATTTATATTAACGTACAATTTCTCAAAGCATACAAAGTTTTAATAGAAAAAAATAGAAAATAATTTTTCAAAAAAAAAAACAAAAAAAAAAGCTTTATTACCTCTTCTCTAAAACTTCTAAAACAAATTTCTCAAATAAATTCCTACATTTACTCATGCAAAAGTTTAAAAATAATTTTATAGTGGTAGAAAATAAAAAATATTATTTCTCATACATTCATGTAAAAATTGAGTGTGTGTACAAAATTTGATTTACATACATACATATGTATATGAAAATATCTAATACATTTGTACATGTTAAATACATAAAAAAAATTTTCTAACAAAATATGAAAAAATAACTATCAAAGTCAAATTGTGAAATAGAAAATTTCAGTTCAATGAACTTTCATAGAGTATCATGGACACGAGACATTTATATAAAATGTACACATATTTTTATAATATATAAGACTATAATTTTTATGTATTGGTGAAAAATTATATATACATATATTTTGTACATATAGAAAATGTGTCCAATATCAAAGTATGTGTTGTAATTTGAACACAATATAAAAATATAATGAATAGATTTATTGTTTGAGAGTAAAATGAAAATGAAATCTCTTGAAAAATAAATTCAAATTCTTATAATTTTATTATGTTGTTTGTTATATCATCGATTGTATTTTTTAACTTTATTTTATGGCTATTTTAAATAATGAAAAAGCATTAAATAAAATCTTAACCATAATTTCTCCACGTTTTGTGAAAAAAAGAAAATCTTTTTAAGTCTATTAAATTGAAGCGCTTTTTAAATATTTATCTTACTTTGTATAGAGAAAATTACTAATTAAACAAAAGGTGATAGATAAACTTAGGCGAAGGTATAGGTGAGATTTTACGATTTTTCATTACCTACTAATATGAACAATTTTAGATTTTGCTTTCTGTTTTTGTTTTTATTTTCTATATTTTCATTTATTTTCAATATTCGAAAGAATAAACTAAAATATCAAAAATAATAACAAATTATTTATTTTAAAAAATTGCTAACTAATAAAAAATGTATGTATGCATTTGAAAATAAATCGTCTAAGAAGGAAAAACTCTTTTCAGAGTTTATTTCATAATATGCTTGTACTGTACGAAAATGTACTATATCTGATGTAAGATTGCGTAAGTATGTACATATAATTTTTTAGAAAGAGAAAATGGAAAATATCAATATTATACATACAAACGCAATACGTGTATGTCATGCATTTACAGCCTTTTAAAAATTACCTTTAATTTTCATAAATATGTAGTATGATACGTATTTCTAAGTGTACGATGTATGAAATACGATATCATAGTAAATAAAAGAAAATTCAAATTGCTGAAAATACAAAAAAATAAAAAAATAAATAAAAGTTTAAAAGACAACCTATTTTTCTTGTTCGTTATATATGTATGGTTATATATAATACATATACCTAAAAGTTATAAATTATATAGGCAAAGCAAATAGGATACATACATATGTATTTACATATGCAGAATCTAATGTATAGAATTGCATTCATGATTTCCATAAGAGTTCTTATTTTTTCATTTCTTTTGGAAAATTTTATTTTTTGCATTTTCAAAAAATTTTCAATATAATTCGAGACTTTTGCAAATAATTTCTAAGTTATACATATTTGTTTTTCTGACTTACCGTACTTCAAAGAAAAGATTTCATTCTGAAAAAGAAAATAACAAGAAAACATATTAGTATCTGTTTTTCAAAAAAAAATTTAAAAAAATTTAAAATTAAAAAACAATGTAAGATTTTCCAATCTACAAAAGGAATACATTTAAGAATTATCAAACAAATTTTCTTAATTTGCCACAGATTTTATTTCTTTTCACTTTTATTTTTGTTTATATGCATTTTATTAATAATAATGAAAATTTAATAAAAACATAAATTTATCATAATATTTTCCAATATAAAAATACACATTGAAAAGGTTTCATTTTACCTAGAAATTATAATAATATTTTTCTAACTATATATGCAATACGTATTATAACCTATAAAACCTTATATTATGTACAAGAATTTCCCGTTTTCAATTTCAATGAAATTTTTTATGTATAGAAAACAAAAACAAAATAAAAGCATTACATATAGGTATATAACAATTGCCTCAAAAATAAGCATAATAAAAAATAGTTATAATAATAATCATAGTTCAATTATTTCTCATGGTATTATGATGCATGGACGAGGCCATATCTATTTAAGTTCATCAACCTTTTGTGCTGATTTTCATGTTCACATATAATAATAATATAATATACCTACACATGCCTATATAATACTTTTTTTTTTCCTCTCTCTACTTTCAAATTATGTACAGTGTATGTATCAACCCACCTTTTTTCTGTATTTTTCTTTTATATGTGCCTACTTTTTTTTGTTTTTTTTTTTTTTTTTTTTTTTTTTTTTTTTTGCTAAAACACTCTTCTTTCCATTTTACAAATAAAACAGTTTGTTTTTTTTCTTTCAATGTTTGTGTGTGTGCTTGTTTTCTATTTTCTAACATTTTTTTTTTGTTTTTTGAAAAATTATAGTTTCATTTTCACTGCATAAACTCGTATATGTACATATGTTTATATAGGTTATGTATAATTCAAGTTATCTTTTTTTATTGTTTTAAGTACATTCTTTTTCCGTATATAAATTTGCAATTTTTTTTGTTTTTTTTTCTAAAGTCATGTACACAATATACATTACATACATGAATAGATGAATAACGGTACTTATTTTTCTATTTCAAAAAAAAAAAAAAGAAGCGAAATATGTAGATATTTGTTTGTACTTTATTTTTTTTTTTTACCTATCTTTATACCTACATACATATTTTTCCTTTCTTTTATTTTTGGCGTCACTTTTTTGCTAATATCATGCATATAGTACATACATACATATACATGTGTTTTCTTTCCTTTGTGCCAACAGGGCATAAAACTTTCACTCGCCTCCATCTTATCGAAACGAAAATAAATAAAAAAAACACTATAAACTGTATATATACCTACTATATTTTATGTTTTACTGTGATGATTTAATTTTTTTTTTTTCTAAATGTTTTTATTTTTATTTTTCTTTTTCTTTTTTTCATATATGCGCATAACAACTTTTTCTAGTTTTCCGCTATTTTTGTATCAATTTATTTATTATTAATTTATTTTTTTATAATTGATTTTAGCATGTTAATAAATTTTCATGTAGTTTTGTAATTTTGAGATGTTTTTTTTTTTTTTTTTTTGGTGCATATTTCCACAATTACTGGAAAAACTATAGAAAAAATATAACATTAAAATATATATATTTTTTTTAATATTTAGCCAAATCAGGCAAAAGCATTTTTTTCTTTTATGTTTTTTAATTAATATAAAAATAACTATGAACAGCTTATAGTCTATCTACTAATTCGGTGCATTTAGAGCCTTATGGAAATACAAATATCTTTTTCCTTCTCTCGTAGGTGTTAATTATGAGAGTCTATTGAAAAAAAAAAAATAGAATCAACTTTTAAAAGTCGATCTAAACAAGTCACGGTATTATTATGTATGATCGTTTACTTTTTACATTTTATATGAAAATTTTTTATTCGTGTTGTCAAAATTTTTTATTTTTTCAAAATTTTTGTTGTCAGTTTTTGTTTAAAAGTCCATCACAAAAATTTCAGCAACTTTTCAAGTCTAAAATAGAAAATTTTTTACTCGAATAGACTTTCATAATACTAAAAGTCTATTGCAACATAAAGTCGATTAGTAATAGACTCTCATAATTGACGCCATAATTTCTAATAAGATCATGCCAGGAGCAGTGTTACCACAATTTGTAAAGTTATCATGTAATACGAGATAAATATTTTTAATATTAATATATAATGTTGTAAGGTGGTACTGCTTTATGTCATTTCCATAAGTTTTAACTGCACCGAGTTAGTAGACAGAGTATAAATATAACTATTATATGTACATATATATATGCGATATGATCCTAACACATACATTGAATGTATGAGCTCGATATATTTTATCATGTGTACATTTAGGAATAATGATCACATAATAAATGAAATATGTAGTATGTAAGTATGTATAACCAAAGTATAACGTACATTTGAAACCAATAAAATTATTGAAAATGTAACACATTATTAAATTGGAATTTATTTATTAGTTTTTGTGTTTTTTTTTTTACTTCTCTATTTTGAATTTTATTAACAAATATTCATTTTCATTTTTATAAAATAAAATCATATAATACAGCCTTGTTTATTATTTAAAAAAAAAAATAAATAAATAAATAAATAAAGAGAATAACACTGCCTACAATTAATTTTGTTAATAATACTACATATTATAGTTTCTGTAATAAACATATAAATGCATACATAAATACATATTTTGTATAGATACTTTGTAAATTTATGATTATTATATTTGTTCATTGTTACCATGTTTATATATGATACACGTACATAACTATACATATAAACACATTATATATATTATGTAGATACACGTAGATGTATTTGAATAGCCTATTGAAATTTTTGTACGTGCTTGAAAGTAAATTACAATTATTTATTTTTTCTCTCTCTCAAATGAAAAAAAAAAAAACGCATTATCGTGCAACAATTATTTTTATACCATATATGTATTTACATAATAATATGATCGTCAATTAAATAACATTATAAAAAGAAATAATTAAATACAATGATCACAATAGATCAATATATGCATTGAATATTTTTTTGTTTTTTTTACTATACTTAACATTACGTTTATATGTACATACATATGTACATAATTTTGCATGTACGTAAGTTATGCGATCATTTATTATATGTGCTTACATATCTAATATACAATATATATAATTGATGACTAGACATTACAAATCTAGCATACATTACATGTATGTAATATCACCATTTTGTATCTCTTTAACTATTTTTTTACAACACTTCATCAGACCACAATAAAATTGACTTATGATGGTGGTATGGTAATGGTATTGGATTAGGCAACAACAGAATTTATTTATATGACTTTTTGTTACATACAGTTTAAGTTTGAGGTTAGACTGTTTAACATTATATTAAATGTTTTTTTTTTTTTTTTTGTTTTGCTATTTATATTAAAATGAAATACGTATAGATGCATGTAAATTCATTACATACATGTACATTGTACATAGATATGTGTACAAGTAACCCTCGTATAACAAGGAAGTTATGTTTCAAAAAGTTGTTATATTATACGAAACAAAGAATTAATACGAAAAGAAGGGTTAGATCCCAAAAATTAGAAAAATATGCTATTATATTTTCATAATTAGCTATATTATCATTTCATTTGAATCGAATGATTTAGCAATATCTTATTGCCCTTTTTGAGCCGATCTAAAATTTGTAATTCTGTTTTACAGCTTTTTAGACATATGACGTAGACATTTTAGTTTCAAAGTAAGTCCTTGCTAGCCAAAGCAAGGTACAGGGCATTTGGCAAGTATTTTCTAGATAGTCTCGGGGAACTGTTTCAGATGAGCCCTGGCAGTAACGTCTGCTACTTTGGCTCAACTCGATGGTTGTAGCTGAATTCTTCCTTGCTTATATCCGTAAGTCAGGTACCCACGATCAAATACCAAAAAATGGTATCAAAATGGCATCTTCATATGCTTAAACAACAACAGCAATAAGTCCTTGCGAAAAAAAAAGTGCCGTGTTACACGGGGATTACCTGCATATGCATATACCTATATTTTATGTATGATCAGTACAATATAAAATTTTAAGATGCAAAATTTTTCTAAGCAAAATAAAAATTTAAAAAAAATTAGAAAAATTAAATATTTAGTTTATAAACAATCATTTTTGTATAGGTTTTTCCTAATACGTATTGGATTGCAGCCAAAACAATATTCAATTCCTTTTTTTTTAAATTTAATTGTTTATCCAGATAAGAATACAAGTATACTTTCTTTTAAAAATCTGTGATTTGAGTTTGAAATTAACTAAAATAATAAATAAAAAAAAATTATTGAAGTTAAAGTAATAATGAGGTAAGCATTAAAAAATAACAACAAAATCACTGGGTAATATGATAAACAAAGAATTTCTTTTTTGATTGTTTTCTTCTATCACTTTCATAGCATTGTATGCACGTACATGTAATTAACAAAAACAAAAAAATAAATTAATAATATTTTTGTAATTGATTATACTTCGTTTTTATAACATAGGCACTTGTTGTTGTTAGTGGTGCTTGTTTTTATTCTTTTGCGTTCAGTTCGAATAAATTCGTCTTTTTCTCTCTTCACGCCAGTTTTACCAGATTGCTAGTTTACTGCGTTTTATAAACGAAAACAACAACAACCACACAGGAGCAACATAAACATAAATTTCAATGTTGCATGATTAACCCGTGCCTATGCTTTAAAAACAAATTATAGAATATTTATGTATATATGTACGTAAAAAGACAGCAAAAATTACTACAGATGCAATTACACGTTAACGTATGCATCGAGTTTTTTTTTTCAACAATTTTGTTTTTTATTTTGTATCGCAATACTATCATGTCAATAAATTAGATACTCATTAGATATATTCACGTAAATATATATTCATACAATAAATAAATTCTATTTAATAAGATATACCTAAACAATATCTACATATACATATATATAGGTACATACATTTTTCGTAAATATAAATCTAATTGAAGGTACCTATTTGTATACATACAAATTGAATAAAAATAAAAATTTTCGTATGTTTGTACGTATTATTATTATTATAATATACATTTAAGCAGGTACAAGGCTATAAATGATGCCAATGACCGAATCAAGTGCATTTGACATTAATATATTATATTTTATTTGTATGTATGTATGTATGTACATATACCTATATACAATGCATTTCATGTATTTTTGTTTTAAAGTTTTTTTTTTTCAATACATATATTTTGTTTTTATATAAAAATAATAATATTGTGTATATAGAATACTCTGTATATACAATAAAATTTTAATAATATTCGTTACAAGTTAAGTGTAAGCGCAACAAATAAAAATTTTACATACATACACACATAATTGTATAGAACGATACATGTGCATTTGATGCAGCTTCATGTATAGATATATATAAGCAAGTATGTATACATATATGCATTTTTTTTGTCTAATCTCGAATATAAAAAATTATGCATTCTTCAAGGGCATTATTTTTATACAATTGAATGTTTATTTAACTTGTTCAGTTTCATTGAAAAAAATCAAAAACATTAGAAACTTATTTTTTGCATACACGATACTTTATATATGTACGTCAGTGTTCACATATATAGTGTTCAAAAATTGTAAAAATTAATAAAAAAAAATATTTTTATACACATACATATTGGAATTTGTAATTCTACAGAAAATATATGTATATTTTTTCATGTATTAATTTTATCGTCTATATCAATTCAATTTGTATTTTTCTTTTATTTATTTATTTATGTTTTTTTTTTTTTTTGTTCTTTTTAAATGCTGCAGTATTTTCCATTTCCATTTCAATTTTATTTGTTAATATTAGTAAAATAGTATCATCGTAACCGTGTAATACATATACGAAAATATGAATTTGAATATGAAATTTTTTTTCGCAAAAAATTTATTATTCATTTTTAATTATTTCTTAATATATTAAATTTATTTATTCATGTACACATAGAATTTCTATATCATATCATAGACGACATGATGAGAAGTTTAATGTCGGGAATTTTTTTTTTTTTTTTGTTTTTTCTATTCAAAAAATTTTTATTATTTCAAATCCAAAGTCATTGATTTCATTCAGGGTTAAATGCATATTGCAATTTTGTATGTGCGCATATATAACATCATGTATATATGCATCACAAATTATGTTTACTGAAGGACTTATTATTTAGAATAAAACATAAATTTTTGTGTACACACACATCTATTATAGAAAAATAAATTTAAACAAAATATTTTTAAAAAAATCAAAAATTAAGTTTATGATTCAAATTTGTGTAAATTTTATCAAATTCTCATTGGGGTTTTTTCTCTTATATTAGTTAACCGCAATTACTACCATTTTTGGATTTTCTTTTTTCAAATTCTATGTAATTTATGTATGTAAGCATGATTAAAAAATGATCATTTTCAAAGAATTACGATCTTATTTCAATTCAACAGAATTTTAAATATGATATTAAAAATTTCTATTTGTATATGTTTAAAATTGAAATGTCCTTGTTCTAAATATCATAACCCTTATTAAATAAAAGTGAGATCTATTATATCTATTGAGAATTATTTTTAATCACATTTTAATTCAATTGAAAGAAAAAACATCTCATATTTCCTACATCATTTCTTTTTTTTTTGTTTTTGTTATAAAATGAATTTAATTAAAATTTTCTATTTCCAACGACATGTATGTATGTATATGTGTGTATGTACTTTCCATTTGCCTAACACTCAACAAATGACACAATTTTGTAATTTGTAATACATCGATCATCATAAAGGATGCTAATAAAAATTAGAAAAAATAAAAAATGACTTCCTGTTGCTCCTAATTGAATTTTTCTTCTACTGATCTTATATTAAAATTTTTAAATTTATTTTTTTTTTTTAATTAATTGCAAAGATTTATAAAAAAATATACACAAGCTAATATGACTTGATATTATGCAATTTAAAAATTTATTTATATTTTAAAATGTTAATTATGATAAAATTAATAATATTTGTTATTTTAAAGAATAGAAATTTTATCTAACAATTTAACAAAATTCACATAAATCTGTTACTCTAATGATTATATATATAAAAAAAATTAAATGACTCTAATTAATTAAATGTTTTATTATTAAATTTTATGAAAACTATAATGAACGGAAAATATTGTCAAATTTTACTTAATTAAATCTATTAAATGCAATTTATTTAAATTGTATGTTCATAATTTACATAATTTTATTTTAATTTGAACTTAAAATTGAAATGATAAAAAAAAAAAAAACAAAATTTAAAAATACATCATATTATATTTCATATATATGACTCTATCATATGTGTATGCTGTTATGTATTTTTGTAAAATAAATTCATATTATTTTTCAGTGATTTTAAAATTAATTTAAATAAAAATAATTTATGTAAGAAATATCTATAATTTAAAAAACAAAAAAAAAAAAAAAAAAAATAAAGAAATTATAAAGAAATTATATAGAAAAGAAAATTATTTTAACCTCGTATAACACCTACTATGCACATAAATTTTATCATTTATTAGTGCTCTATTTCTTCTATATAGCAGTTTAGGACTATGTTTTGACGACATCAAGTCTCTAAAATGATAATATTAGCTCTGCTAAATGTGTAAGTTTAGAATTTTTTTTTCTGTAATTTTACATGCACGTGTAAACATAAAATTGTAAAAAAAAAACAAAAATTTGTCTTTTTATTTAATTTTTTTTTTTTTTTGGTTTACGAAATCACTGTTGAAAATTTATTATGGACAGCTCTCGCACGTCTTTATTATCTATGATTTGAAATAAAATTCGTTTGAAACTACATATATAGAAAGATATAAAGGAGCATACCATTTTTCTATTCTTTTAAATTTTCTTTTAATTTTTTTTTCTAATTTTTTTTTTTTTTAGCTAATTCTTACGTAAACATTAATTTTGTTGTATGATTTTTCCTCTTGAGTTTTTCATGTTAATTAAACACAATTTATGTATCCATAAGATATTCATTAGTACAATTTAATATGTGCACATAAAATGTTAGTTTTGAATTTTTGAATTTTTTATGGCATTTTTCTCGTCATTATTATTTTCAAATTTGAAATAAGGAAAAATAAAAATATATATAATACCAGAGAATTTTGAAGAAAATTTATAGAGTTCTGTCTGTATATTTTTAGTAAGCATATTTTTTTTTTTTTTTTTTTTTTTTGATTTAGGTTGATGAATGTTAAGTTAAGAATATATATTTTAAATATTTCGTAATAATAAATGTGACAGTAACACATATCAATGTAAAACCAACGCATCACACTTCTGATGTTCTTGATTATTTTGTGTCTTTAGACATATACATATGTAAGTAGGTACATATGCAAACACATTTATTATTTTACATTTGTACAATTTAATGAAAACTTAATATTATGAAATAATTTTGTGTGAAATACATATTAACACAAAAAACTGTACGTTTATATATATCCAATAACACAGCAAAAAAAAAAGAATTAAAAAAAAAATTAAAAAATAAAATAAAAATAAATAGGACATCACAAACATTTAATGCTAATATTGTGACATCTAAAATATAACCTAGAAATTAAATTTAAAAAAAAAAAAAACAAAAACAGAATAAAATCTAAAAAAACAAAAACTTTATGTGAAACATTGCTTAATTGTACGTACATATACCCAAATTAATAATACAGTATATTGTCACTTATATAGTATACATTTATTAAATTTTAGATTTTAGTGTGTAAATTATTTCAAATTGCTTTTTTTTTTATTTTGTCTGCTTATTTATTCATTTTTTTTTTTTTGTTAATTTTTCTAGGTCAATAGTCACTGGTTAAAAAAAGAAGAGAAAAAAAATTAAAAGTAAAAAAAAAAATAGTGAAAATAAAAGAACTATACTCTGTCTACTAATTCGGTGCAGTTAAGGCCTTATGAAATACAATACACATGTCTCTTTTCTTCTCTCATCATTTCTAATAAGATCATCTCACGAACAGTGTTACCATAATCTGTAAAGTTATCATATAATACGAGATGAATATTTTTTTAATATCAATATACAGCGACGTGAAGTGGTACTACTTTATGTCATTTCCATAAGATCTTAACTGCATCGCATTAGTAGACAGAGTATAAAATACTTTTCTTAAAAATAACAATAGATGTTTATATGTTCGAGTACACGTAATTATATTAATTTTTTATATCGTACATATATAAATGGCCAAAATAAAATTTGCAAACTCATTAATTTTCCTACTTTTGTTATTAAAATTCATACATATGTACTATATATGCTTTGATTAATTATTATTATCGAAAAGAATGTTTAATTGTAGCAAAAATAAAAAATAAAAAAATTGAACAAAAAAGATAAACAAAAAATTATTGCATTGCAAACACAAATTGAAAATTTATTGCAACGTTTACCATTGTATGTACATTGCAATTATTTTTATTACGTATATAAATAGTATACCTATATGGTGTCATTATTATGATTTGACAAAAAAAAAAAACCAAAAAAAAATAAAAATCATTTACATATTAAATTTCAAAATCAACACTATATAATCACTTCAAATTGTAATATGAAGTGTATACAAATTGTAAAATAAAAAGTAATTCAATTTTTTAAACGTTTTAATTATATTGTTGTTGCTAATATGCATGTATGTATTATTTAAAAAAAAAAAAATAAAATTAAAAAATAAAATAAAAATGAAAACAGTTCATATAAAAATTTAATTTCGACCTTTTCAATGAATATTTTTCTATATAAAATAAATAAAAAAAAATTTTTTTTTTGTTATAATTTTTTTATGTTGCTATTAAACTTGAATAATATGTATAAGAGTATTTTTGCAATACTTAGCTAAACATTTATACTTATCTACATACATGTATACATATGTTGTATGTATGTATATATTTGGTATAACATTTTGATTTTTTAGCAAAGACTTTCCATATGTGATATAATTTAATTTAAAATAATAGTTATATTAAATTTTGAATTATGTGTATAAGTACTGTATAAGTACATGTACATGATCATGTGTGATTACACAAATTTTTTATTTTGTCAAATTATGATATTGAAAAATTAATGATCAATTTTCAAAATCATGCCATTTTTATTAAAAATCTTCACAAATAAAATGTATGAAAATTTTATTACTCTATACTCTATCCACTAATATTATGCACTTAAGATCTTATGGAAGTACACATGTCTTTTTTTTTCTCTTATAATTTCTAATTAGACTGTTTCACGAGCAATATTACCACAATTCACAAATCTTTTATTTTATATCAGATGGATTTTTTAAATATCAATACATAGTGATGTAGTAAAATGATACCATTCTAAGTAATCTCCATAAGATCTTAAGTGCATAATATTAGTGGACAGAGTATACATATTTTCTGTGCAAATTTAGTGGGTGTAAAATAATAAAATGCATAAACATTATTAAATTTAATGCATACATGTACTAAATACTGGACAAGGTAGGTATCATTTTATTAGGTTAAAGCTGGTTAAAAGCATATAAATACATTGCGTAAAGGTTATTATTATTATTTATTTTTTTTTTTTTTGCTTATTTATATGTGGTCAAGGAATAATATATGTATTTTATAGTATGTAATGTATTTTCTTTTCTTTAACATTATATAGAAACAAAAATAATAATAAAACAAGGAAGTAATCAAAATAATAATATGGTCATTGAATTTTAGAAGTATAATAAAAATAATTTTTTTTTTTTTTTTTTGTTTTTATTATTTTATTCATTTTAACCTCTTTAATTTAGGTGTTATTTGCTTTCCTTTTAATAAAACATTTACAAGTAGATTATAAGTAAATTTTTGTAAACAAATTACGAAAGAAAAATTTCGCTTGAATAATTTTATGTTATTTTTCAAGAAAAATTATTAATAATAAAAATAAAATAAAATTTTCATCTTTTTTCTTTAATGCGTCATAGGCTAACCTGTATAACTATATTAATGATACATACATACACATGTACATATGTACAAACGAACAAAATTATTCCAGTAATATTTTTGTAAAGTTCAATGTTTTAGAAAAACTATAACCTTTTATTGTTTTTTTTTCCTTTAATTTTTTTTGTTTTTTTTTTTAAATTCATTTTCATTCATTCGTGTTTTGTAATTGTAAATTTTTAAGTTTTTCATTTACGTTTGTTGTTGTTTTTTTTTTTGTTCAAATTTTTGTTTCAACTTAATTGAATTTGTTTTGGATAATACTAAGCAATGTAGTAATATTTTAGTAATTTGAATGCCCTTTTTAGGTACATATTACGTATAAAAGCTTTAAAATGTAATATGAATGTTTGTAAATATGTACAAAAAATTTTTTTTTTTAAATTAATAATTAAGTAATCAACTTTCTTAATTCATTTTTATTTTTACATATTTTCATTTTCTTATTACAAAATTCTCTGATTATTTAATTACATATATTTCTTTTTTTAAATTAAAAAGAAAAAAAAAAAGTTTAAATGACTTCCTTGTATTTGAACTTCATACATACATATGTAACATAGGTTTTTCATAAAATTAAGATTTTTATGAAGATCGAATTGAAAATGGGATTAATGTACCGGTTACGTATTGTATGTATGAAAAAACAAAAAAAAAAAACAAATCAAAATTTAAAAAAATTTTAATGAAAATGTACTTTTCTTATATTACATAATATTACGTATGTACCTACTTAATCGTTCAAGTTATTTTTATGCATTTATTACATTAGACTTTCTCTGATCATGCAACGTACATAATATATATTATTCGCATTTTTCTAGTAATCATTTAACATTTCACTTTCATACAAGCTACGAATGTATTAGATTATAAATTATATAATATTACATACTTAGTTTAAGTGTTTGCCTTTTTTTTCTTGTTTTTCGTTTCATTGATTTTTTTTTTTTTTAATTTTTCATACCATGTACATGTAAAAGAAGAAAACTCATTGAACGATGGATTACATCATCATATTTTACACCACACAATTATAAGATTTAATAAATGATAAAAATAAAAAAAAAATAAAAAAGATTTAAAAAAAAAAAAAGTGAAAACAACGTTATATTTTTTCGAGTATTTTGTATATTTTATATCATACACTTATGTAATAGAGCAATGATCTTCAATAAACCGACAAATAATGTTGTTTCTACCTAATGAAATATATACCATCGTATATATGATTATATGTTCAAGACATAGATACATTAAACTAGGCTGCGTTCAGTTATGTCAATTGATTCTTCTTCGATACGTCATTTGATCTTACTGTACAAATTTAATTTGATGCTTTGCCAATTTTTGATTGTCATTTATTTAAAGAAAAAATATCAATAATTAAATGAAATCAGATACTTTAACGAACTGTGTGATTAACTCAACAGATGTTAAACATTTGATGCAAAAATTGCATTACTGAACGATTGATGACAGTCAACTGCAAAACCAAACGATTGATGGTTATCAAATGAAACACTGAACAGTTGATATTTGTTATCTGCAGTGCAGATGTTATTACCGAACACCGCCATATTAAACGAGTACATGTACAATTTCATTGTATATAGGCCTTTTATTGCTTATTTTAATCTATAAAATATAATACGATCGCGGTACAGTGATATTATAAACTTGTCCGCCAACTTCAAGAAAAATTTATTACAAATACATATGTTACTAGTTTACTTTTCCTTTTAAAATTATCTATATCAATTCTGTTTATAATACTTGAATTTTAAAAATAAATTTTAATAATTATTAAAAATTAATTTAAAAAAAAAAAAAATCTTTTATAAAATTGTATTGTTTGATTACAAAATCTATTTTTCGTATTTCTATTTCAAAAATACGTAATGATAAGCAATATAAAAATATTGATTAAAATAATGATCTTGTATTAATCACAAAATGATTAATTTTCAAAATAAATTTTATCTCTTGTTTTAATTACAGTACGATTAATTTTCAAGATAATTTTTCTTTTTCTTTAGACTGAGGTTTATCTAATTTAATTACCTTGTGTTTGGCAAAAATTTATTTAATTTTTTTACAAAATTTAGCAAATTTGTATTCTACAGATTTAAATTACTAAAAGAAAAAGTTACATTCAAATTGAAATTTTTAAACAGACTATATACATAGTGAAAATTATTTAAATATGAATTTTAAATTATTTTATTTTTTGTTTTTTTTATAGGTGATCAAAGCTTAATTGATATTCCATTAATTTTATTATACGATTATATCAATTAAAAGGTATCCTACATACAGTCATGATTAATTTTGTAATAACATCAATTTTTGAATTTTTACTCTCTTTTTTTTTCTAGACATACGTTTTTCGCATTTAAACAAAAATAAAAAAAATAAAATTTTGAATTAAACCAGCACGACACAGTCGACACAGTAGCTGAAATTGTATATAGATACACGTACATATATTTACATGATATTATTATTGTATTTAAATTATTTTTTTATATGCTCTCTGTAGGTGGGTGGTTATGTATGCACATACATAATTTTATTTTTATTTTTTTTTTTTATTTTTCTTTTCAATTTAATTTTCTCTTTTTATCTGTGCAAATTTTAAATTTTGCTTGTTGACCAATCCAAAAAACAGATCAAAATCGAATGTCAACTGTCAAGTCCACAATTTTGTAAATTTGGGTCAACTGTAAATATGCGTTTTTCATATATATGTATATAACAAACAAATGTACGTGTACGTTCAGTAAATAAAAAATGTATGTAAATATATCTTATCCAAAAAATAAATGAGTAAATAAAAATAAAAAACGAAATAAATTTATACAGAAAAAATAAAAATAAAAAATCGTAGATAAAATGTGATTCACAAAATAATGCAATTTTGTATTAAAGGTGTTTTGGAAATTATAATTACTAGGTATATTGTTGCTTTTTGTTTTGTTTTATTATTATTATTTTTTGATTGCATAAACTTATTGGCGATGACGTTGACAAAATGTTGATGATGATGATGGTATAATAATGATGGTTAATATTATATTGCAATTTTTCTGAGAAATTGTGTAAAAATAGGGTTAATGAATATTATTACCGATTAAATGCATATTTTGTTGTTTTTTTTTTTTTTATTATCGATTTAAGTTGATGAAATATGAAAATGAATCATTCAAATATGCGGACATTTTATCATTTGTTGTAAATAATAAAAGAAAACTGAAAAGCATTTTCGTTATTTTATTTTCAACAGAAATTTATTTTTTCACATTTTTTTTGTAAATTTTTACTATTATCAGATTTAAAAAGGAAAAATTGATCACTAAATTTCTGATGATCTGGAACATTATTTATTTATTTATTTACATTACCTACTATGTATATACACATTTTATAAATTCATACAATATTTATATAAAGAACACCAGATATATAACTTGATCTACAATACCATAAAAAATGATGATTAAATTATGCTTACATTTTTATTGTAGATACATACATATGTACAGATGTATTACATACAAACTTGTATATGTACTTTTCATGTTATGATGAAAAGTGAAAGTTTTTTGATTTTAGCGAAAATGAAATTTCCGGCATTTTCTGACATATGTATCTACAATTCATGCATACATATTATGTATACATGGACGAAAAGTTTTCCTAGGAAAAATTTTGCAATTATGTTTATACATATTATCCATGTGACTTGATAATTTGTATGCATACATATTTTCCTGTACATATTTACAAAGTATTCATGAATAGTATGCATGTTATAAAGCCATTATCGGAGTTAACTATATAAATAAAATAGCAAACATGTAATAAAACAAAAACAAAAAAAAAAAAAATTAACTTTATAGAGATACCTATATACCTATACATGTTTGTTTGTGTACGAATATATGGAAATATATGTTTTTAACATTTTGTATATATGCATTTGTGACGAGACATTATAGCAAATATACAAATTTCGATGTAAGTGTGTATGATATAATGCAATAAATGCCAAGTCGATAAAGAAAATCAACCATAGTGTATAAACTTATTATGTATGCATGAATATCATGTTATATACATTTTATATGTATATATAAATATAGATATGTTTGTATCTATATTTTATTGTGCATACTAGAAAACGGGTCAAACTAGCAATGGCCGGAAACATTTCTCTTTTATTATGTACATTTACACGTATAACAATTTATATATAAACTGCATAATATGTTCAATGCAATAATGTTTATGCTCGTCGTAAGTCGTACATAAATGTTATCGATTCTATTTTTTTTTTTTTTAAATGAAAACAACCTGATTACAAATTTTTGAAAAAAAAAAAAAAACAAAAAGAATTAAATGAATATCAAAATAATAGTTGTGTGAACATTAAAAAGACGAAAAACAAAAAGAAATTGTAACTTGTAAAACCGAAAAATTAATAGATGGATGGGTATGGTGTATATTTTCCTGATCATGCAAGGGTTGAGATTTTTATTTTATAGCTTTGTAAAATACAAAATAAAAAATTTCTGTTTATATACTACAACAATCTATGAGTTTTCTAAAATTTATCTTATGATCAAAATACATTTCTAGAAGTTACGTACACACACACACACACGTCTTATCAAGTCTTAAAATGCGCAAGTACATGTGCAATTTTTATTTTTTTATTTTTTGCTCCCCATTATAATCTTTTGTGTTTTCTTTGGACATATTCACAAATACATTCAAAATGTATAAGAAAATTGCATAATAATAAATTTTTCAAATGCATCAACAAACACATATGCATAAATAAATTCATCTATTCTGGGATATAACGTGATAAAAAAAAATGCATATGCATACACTCAACACTTTAGAGTGCAGAATGCGCTTTTTTACAAAGCTTTCTAGAAAATGGCCGTGAGAGATGCACTACATGCAACATTTCACTACTACTACTTTATAGACTACATACATGTATATTTGATAAGTACATGATGTTTTTAATGCTGTTAAATGAAAACTTTTTGCACTTTACATATACGTAAAAGATACATACTTGTGTGGTTGGGGATATTATATATGGTCCACCGTTTATACCCCATACCACCCAATCGTTATTTTATATATCTACCAGGAAAGCTTTTTTCATATTATGGAATATAATAGAGACTACAATATTGTATGGCAGTTCTTTGACCTTTCACCTACTTTCTTCTTCTTCTTCTTTTTATATATTTTTCTTTAACTTGTACTTTATACATACACATATACATCTGTACGTATATGTATGCATTTTTAACTTTCGTAATAATTCCACTACATGCACATGAAAAGTATACATGCAAATGTGTACATTTTTGCAAACTTTTAAAAATTATATGGTGAGCTGTGTGCTGTAAAGAAGCCACAAGTACTACATAAATATATTAACAGCTAACATTAGATTTAGTACATATATTTATAAATATGAATGTGTTTTAAAATTTATAATTTTTATTATTTTTTTTTTTTTTTTATTTAAGACCATTTAATTGGTTGTAACAATTTTGTATGTTCCATACAATAAAATGAAAATGAATTTTATTTTTAAAGCAATCAAACAATTGCTTCATTACAAATTTGATTTTTGAATTTTAACCATATACTAAACACCCTATTTTTAAATTTTACATTTGTATTTTAATATTAGCAAACACCTATTGTTGTATGAACTTTGTTAAATACGTTACCTGTATGTGTTGGAGATTTTATTTTTTTTTATACAGATTTCTCATATAAATAATATATCCATGTATTTGTTTATTAAAATGTTATTAAAAGTTATAACAAAAATTAAAAAAAAAAAAATAATAATAATAATTTGAATTATAAGAATTCAGACGAATACAGGGAAAACGTAGGTAAATTGTAAAAAAAAAAAAAAAAAAAAATTTCGCGAATAATATCGACGTCGCTTTTATCGTCGCTGTTGATTTTACCGTCGTTGTCGCCGCTATCGTCGTCGTTAACGGCAATGACAGTGTATTTCTCTTAGTAGGTCAACAAATTCCGGCCAATGGCCTTTTCATTTTAATGTATTAGTTAGCTGCAAATACATATGTATGCCATAAATAGATATATATAGATACAGAAAAGGAAAATACATGTGCATTGGGTACAAATACAGGCATTGTATTGTATTTGCAATAATAAAATTTAAAAAAAAAAAAGTTCAAATTGCAAATTGTAAATAATTTTCTTGACCGTTTTTTTTTGAATTTAGCAACGACTATTTTATTTACTGATTTTAATTTTATTTAAAAAAAATAAATAAATAAATAAATTTTCCATAATGATACATCTCGAATGTGATACATATACACATGAACATACACACATATGAACATAATAGAGTATAGAAAGTGGAATTTAAAATACTATTTAATTTTTAAAATGTATGTAATGTATGTACCCATTTAAAGTCTGAATTATATAGTTTTACTTTTTCCTTCTTGCTGATATCTGATTATGAAATCATTTTTCAATTAAAAAAAAAAATGAAATGAAGAAAAACCATAAATACATGTGCAATGTTGTACATTTTTTATTTTATATGTATCATTTACATGTGATAGGTTACTTTCATGTGTATACAATATCATAAATATGTTCGGTGTATGAGTGAAAAATAATTAACAACAACAACAACATTATGCATGATTATGCTGTGTAATTTTTGTATCAGCATTATAATGGCGTACTAATAAAGTACAGACTATAGAGTAAACCAGCCACTAAGCAAATGTATATCAACGAAACGCAACGCAATGTTAATGTTAAGACCATTTTTTTTTTCAATATATATTTTCAAAGTGAATTTTTATTACATAACAATATAACATGCCAGCGAAGTTTTCTTATAAATACATTCACATTACATACATATAATAAACAGTTTTAACATTTAAACTTGTATAATGTTGTAATAATATATAAGTAAAATGCTAGTTACATCTGCATCTGTATATATATATGTATATACGCCATGATCGTACGAAAAAAGAAGAATTCGAAAAACAAAAAAAATTAAACAAAATGGAAAAAAGAAAAACAAAAACCATTAAAAATAAAATTTATTCGAAACGCTTTTCCTTTCGTTATATATAGGCATATGCATTAAATTTTTTAGTGTTGTCACATTAAAACTTTTTTTTGTATTTTTTACAATTTATTTTATTTTTGATTTATTAAGAAAATAATAAATTTATCATAAAATATGATATTATTTTTGTTTAATCTAAATTTAGATATTTTTAAATAAAAATTGAAAATTTATTTATAACTATTACAAATATTTGCATTTTACTTTTGATTTTGTGCAAACACCTGAAAATGTCTGAAAAAATAAACAAATAAAAACGTATACGTTACACTTTATAATGAGAAAAAAATGCACTTTTTTGTATAACGTGTACGCAAATACATGCAAAATAAAAATGTATATTAGATTATAAGTAATTAAATGTAATAAA